>CM073580.1:35207566-36507961 GCA_037074715.1 Magnolia kwangsiensis | reverse complement strand
CCCAACCACCAATCAATGCCGAACAATCAATATATGTAGGCAATGGCTTTAAAGTTGACGTGGAGGCAATTAAAGTCTATAGGGTTAGGTTGGAGTTTGGTCGTACATTGGATCTATTAGATATATTTTGTGTGCCATCTATTAGGCGCATTCTAGTTTTTGTTTCTCGTATAGACAAATCTAGTTATTCATTTAAACTTAAGAATAAAAAGTTTAGTATTTGCTTTGTTTTGAATATTGTTGGCACTAGCTCTATGGTGAACAACTTATACAAATTGAATTTAAATGTATTAAATGTTTAGAATGTAAATGCTTTGCATGAAAATAAAGTAGGATTTAAGCAAATACTAGATTATGAAATTTTTTTCTATATTATGGCATAGGCGATTGGGACACATTTCTAGCGAGAGATTGGAAATGCTGGTGAGAAAAGAAAATCTTTATTCTTTAGACTTTTTCAATTATAAAGTATGCATAGATTGTATTAAGAATAAACAGACCAGAATCATGAAGAAAAGTATAATAAAGAGTATAAGATTCTTAAAACTGACACATAGAGACATTCGTGGTCCATTCCTTACACCATCTTAAAGTTTACAAAAATATTTTGTCACTTTTATAGATGACTACTATTGTTTTAGGTACATTTATTGCATAAATGAAAACTTAGATATACTAAATGCTTTTTAAATTTATAAAGCCGAAGTTGAAATTAACTTAATAAGAATATTAAAGTTGTTAGGTCTATCCATTGTGGTAAATACTATGAAAAAATGACAAATTAAGTTACAATCCAGGACCTTTCACTAGGTACCTAAAATATTGTGGCATTGTCACCAAATACAGCATGCTTAGAACTACATAGCATAATTTTGTAGCCGAAAGATACAATCGCATCCTAATAGACATGGTGCACAGTATGATACATAATTCAACATTACCAGAATTTTTAAAAAGTGATGAAATTAAAACTGCGATTCATATCCTTAATAGGGTCCTTGTTAGAGCTATAAGAAAAACTCCTTTTGAGTTGTGGAATGAGAGAAAATAAGGTCACCGACACCTTCACGTTTGGAGATGTCATATTGAGGCAAAAGTATATAACTCGCATGAAAGAAAGCTCGATCTTAGAACCATAAGCTATTTCCTTATAGGATACCCAAAAATGTCAAAATGTTATCTATTTTACTGTAATTTTCACTCTATTAGGATTATTGAGACTACAAATACAATATTTATTGAGGATACTGAAACTAGTGGGAGCGTGGATATTAGCAATTTTGTATTCAATGAAGAGCAAACTATAACTCCTGTGGTGGTCATTTCGAACCACGTGATATAACATTTGTAGTTAAGCCTGTAATCACTACATACCACTATGTTGAATCTCTTGCACAACCCATTGAAGAAAGAAATCAAAATTAAATTCTAGAGGGTGAGCCATTAAGAAGATCACAAAGAGAGAAGATGCTTTTAGTTTTAGATGATTATATCATATACTTGTAGGAGCATGAGTTTAACATAGGGGTGGAAAATGATCATGAATCATTTACACAAGATAAATAAAATGCCAACTCCTTTTGATGGATTGATGCTATGAAGGATGAATTGAAATTTACGAAAGACAATAAAGTTTGGGATCTTGTTGAATAATCCTAAGAAATAAAGTCGATTGGTTGTGAATAAGTATTTAAAAGCAAACGGAACTCCAAGGATAATATCGAAAGATATAAAGATAGACTTGTTGCTAAGGGTTTCAACCAACATGAATACATTAATTTTAAATAGACTTTCTCATTAGTATTTAAGAAGACTCATAATGACTTTTACAGTTTATATGGATTTGGAGTTGTACCAAATGGATGTAAAGACTATGCTTCTCAATGGAGATCTAGATAAGAACGTATACATATTGTAACTAGAATGTTTTGCAGCCGATGGCTCATAACATATAGTTTGTAAACTCAAGAAATTCATTTATGGGTTAAAACAGGTATCGCGACAATGGTACCTAACGTTTTATGAGATGATTTTCTCATACAATTTTGTAGAGAACTCTGTGGATGAGTATATCTACATTAAGATCAGTGAGCAAATTCGTTATGGTGGTTCTATATGTTGATGACATTTTTTCGGCTAATAGTAACATTAAGATGATGTGAGATATTAAGAAATTTTTATCTCAAAGATTTAAGATGAAAGATATTGGTGACACCTATTTTGTCATCATCATTGAGATACATTGTAACAAATCACACGAACTCCTTAGCTTGTCACAAAGTGCCCATATTAATAGGGTACTCGATAGGTATGACATGAAAAAATATGTTCTTGGACAATCTCCTATTGTAAATGGTGATAAATTTTTTCAATTCTAATGTTCTAAAAATGATTTGAAAAAGAATCATATTAAGGATTATTCATACTAATTAGTAGTGGAAAATATCTTATATGCTCAAGCCTGTACACAACTGGATATTACTTTTATAGTTGGAATGTTAGTCATGTATCTTTCAAATCTGGGAATACAATATTAAATAGTTGCAAAGAAGGTGTTGCACTACTTATAAATGTAAATGGACTTCGAACTCATATATAGAAGATCTAACCATTTGGAATTGGTTGAATACTCAAACGTAGATTATGCTGGCTACGTTGATACTAAGAAGTCTACCTCAGGCTACATTTCACGATGGTTAGTGGTGCTATGTCTTGGAAGAGAATGGAACAGTTGACAACAACCTCATCCACCATGGAAGCAGAGTTTATTGCTTATTATTAAACATCAAATCAAACACTATGGTTACGACATTTCTTCTTAGGTTTGTGGGTGATGGAGCAAATCCCAAAACCATTGAGAATCATTTGTGACAACTCAATTATGATTTCCTTCTCAAGCAATAACAAGCATTCATCAAAGTCGAAGCATATTGATATTAAGTATCTTGTTGTGAAAGAAAGAATATAAAATCATCTAGCGTCTATGGAGTTCATCAGTACTAAGCAGATGATTGTGGATCTGCTCACTAAATGACTCCTATTGCGTTATTTTAGGAGCACGTGACATCCATGAAAGTTGTTGATTGAACATATGTATTTATTTAGTAAGAGTTGAGTGTGATACACTTTTTATAGACATGTATAGAGATCTCATTTATAAAGCTTTGATGATTTCGACATAAAGTTAATTTCTACTTAGTTTTAAGTATGTGCAATTTGCTTTGAATAAGCATAACTAAAGTATGGTCTCGCTAGAAACATTTGAAAGCCCCCATATCTCTTGAGGATAGGCACACATGATCACATTATGTGTGAAATTCTCATACCGCACTTCTCTATCTTTGATTTATATCGTCAAACCTGGTGGTATTCGTGACTGTGCTTAGTCCCACTTCGCAAAGACTAAATGTTGTGATGACTACCATGATCCACTACCAGTAGTCTTGATGCACCAAATTATAGAAGTATTGCTTGTATTATCCGACAATTGCATAGTTAACCATTCAGATATTTTCTTTAAAATCATAAAACATGTTTTCAAAATAAATCTTAGACATCGATCAATGTGGCCCAAATGGGAGAATGTAAGAATTCTATTATGTGGGCCTAATTAATCAATTGTTTAAATCTTCCTAAGGGTTAGATATTATTATCAGGTATACTGGTGGGCTTCACTAAAGTTGTGATTAGTCTAAATTCATGTAGGGGTAATACACTTCAACTATGTTACACACAGAGTGTCCTAATTGGACTAGGAATATTAAAATTGTGTGGAGCCTCTATAGAGAAGAGCTGCGATGGGTATCAAACTCGATCTCCTCCTCTAAAAACTATTTAAAACTGGCTAGGACCCCACACCTATACACATCTGAAGCTGTTTTCATGTTCCGGTTCTTTTATAAGGTTGTAAGGTATGGAAGACTCAAGTCATTGACCTGAGGCAATGACCCTTCAATTAGGTAAGAATTTCAGTTTACATTATTGGATCCCCATCACCGATGCATTGTTCAATCCTTTCAATTTCGTATTAAAGTTTTAGACAATGATGAATGTCCCATCTCCATGATCATGATTATAGTAGAGTTGTTTTGATTCTCTTTCTGGAATTTAATAATCCCTAAAAAAAAAAAAAATTGCAAAGTAGAGAACATACCTTAGTACGATCATAGAAGGATGCATAACCTTTCCTTTTCTCTCATGGAGGCCTTTAATTGGCTATTGGGACGTAGATAATTGTAGGAGTCACTTGAGTCGTGTCTTCAATTTTATGACCCATTGCAGGCCTATAGTGTTTATTTGATAGTAGATTATGAGATAATCGGCTAATAGCAACTCCAAGTCTTAATCACACCCATTTTTAGTTAATATCACTCCAACATAAAAGCTAAAAAGCTAGGAAAAGCTCACCGTTATCAGGCGTGAGCGTAGACAAACACACCAAAACACAAATCATCTAAAGCTCAGGTGAGCCACACAATGTAGATATACACGCTTTAGGCGTGATCATACATTGCTCTCTGTATTGTTTAGCGCCATCATCTACCAGAATGGTTCTCAAATCATCTAAAGCTTAGGTGAGCCACACAATATAGATATACACACTTTAGCGTGATCGTACATTGCTCTCTGTATTGTTTAGGGCCATCGTCTACTAGAATGGTTCTCGGCACTTATCATACGGGACCATCAACGCATGGTTTGGTATTCACGTACACATTGTTGAGTGGTCCACACAGGCCTAATATATGGTAACTCGATGCACCCTAACATATGGTAATACGATGTATCGGATAATTTCCCAATTCTAAATATTATTATGTGAAATTTACTACTGTACGACCCATATATGACCCACCAACCTTTTAAAGCACACTTGCTTTTACCTCACCAGAATAAGCCCCAGCTGTACGACCCCATTTCTGAGGTCGAAAATGCCCCTGCTTTTCCTTCCGGAAGTGGATCGCCTGGTGCTCGAAGACGAGCGCTGACGCTCCCAAAACTTCGGGTTGTACAAACGGTTTAAAAGATATCAAATTCACGTGGGCCACAGTTATGTATTTATTATATCCACAATGTTCATCCATATTTTGAGATCATTTTGAAGCATTATTAAAAAAAAATCATATCCAAAGATCAGCTGGACCACACCACAAAGAGCAGTGGAAAAATTGATTTTCAACGTTAAAAATTTTGTAGGGCCCACCATAACAATTATTTTTCATCCAATCTATTCATAAGGTCACAAAGACCTGAATGAAGAAGAAAAACAAATTTCATAATGATCCAAAACTTTTGTGACCCCTAAAGAGTTTCAATGGTAGATGTTAAATCCTCCACTGCTTTTTACAGTGTGGTCCACTTGATAGCTAGATCTATCCTATTTTTCACTTGAAGCCTTAATACGAGTTTGCCAAATAGATGGACAGTTTGGATATAATACATACCTCATAATGAGACCCACAAAAAGTGGTAGACGTTACAACAGGAAAAGAAGAAAAGAAAAGATAAAGAGCTAGCAAGTCGGGGTCAACCGGGTTAGTGGTTACGGATTATAACCGTAGCCACAACGCTGCAGTCCATACACCTTTAAAAAAAATTATTTTATTTACATGGAGAACTTTATTCTACCTACATTTTTCTCTAATACATATTTATATAAATATGTATGTATAAGTATATAAAATTTTTTTTTCTCTGTTTTTATTCATTTCTTTCTTTATTCATTTAACAAGAATATCTTCTTAACCAAAATTAGCTACTTGATGCACCATATATGATTTTGGGGTAGGATGTCACGCCCCAAACTCGAAAACCGGGCTAATAAAATTTTTGATCACCGAGTCCGGCGCCGACAGCCTCCGTAGAACCCCATTCTCTGCTCCTAGCACCCATTCGCCAGGTTCCGATCCTGGAATGCTACGAGGAGGATTTTCAACGTTAGTTTGATTCGTAATAAGCATAACCAAAGGCATAACCCACAAACAACAACTAAGAACTACATTACATTTCCACTATGATAAAAAACTTTACAAGTACAATGAGCATAAAGGGGAAATACAATGATGATAAACAATAACTCCAAAACGATCTGCTAAGCGCTCCTGCCTCAACACTGCTGCGAGCCAACGTCACCTGCACGCAACGGTCGTGCATAAGCTTAAGCTTAGAGGGTGGTGAAAGTGTGTGCGCAAGGTAGTAATGTGAACATGCAATATGAGAGTAATGCGGAATATGCAGATGGATCCATGAAAACCATTAGCCGTACCAAAGCTATGCGATGCAAGACATGAATGATATCGACCATCCCAAGGCCATGCAATGTGAAATGCAATTCAAGCATACAAATCCTCATCTATGTCCACACATCAATACATCTCAAATCTGGGATATCACCAGGGTCTAGTACACTCTAAACCAGATCCCCGCCTCATCGCGCGCAATAAGGTAAGTGGAAGAGACCTCACTATCCGCCTGCCAATATCGGTTTCGGCTCGTCGATAGCGGACTCATTCCTCGAGTTAGTCAAACTCAGCCTAGCATTTCGCTCTACTCTTGGGCGGGTAAGGCCACACCCCCTTCCAACCGACCATGACACAGTGGAGAGCGCAGCCATATGGTAATCGGCACTCGACGCTTATCTACCCACTCGGTCTAGACGTTGGAGCAACCTGTTGGTACCATAAGGGTTTAGGGACTTTCACCCAGGGATATCTATAACACCCCATATAGAACAAGATTTCTGGTATCCAATCCTGCCAATCACGATATGACTGTGGAGGCTATGGTCTTGATGTCACACGTTATGTAAATGCGAGATGCATGAGTCATACTATACAATCATGCAATAATCCCGTGCACACCATGCGCTCATGTGGGACACTGTAAGACCCGTATCTTAGTCTGTACCGTTCCGTAGACTTCCGCGGTCTTACCAGTCGAATCCCAGCAACCTTCGACCCTTAACCGATATTTACGCGTGATCCTGATTTGTATGCCGTCAACCCGAGCCGACTCAACCCAAGATCATTACCATAGCGATCGCGACTTGCGCGCCGAGGCGATACCCTGGTCAAGAGATGTGGGCCAACGTTCGGTGCGAAGAAAACGCCGCGCGTTGCAAAACCTAAGAGAATCTCTACGATGTGTTACATCAATTCCATCAATCAATCAATCCATCACATGTCAAGTACACATCACTTTCACCCTTTCCCAAGCAAGCCACAAAAGTCCTCCATGCCCATACTTTTCTTACACAAATGCCTCAAAAGTTAAGAAATGCTTACACAATACCATGCCTTTCTTATACAAATGCCACCAAAGTCAACAAAAGTTCTTACACACATCTATCACTCCATCCATCCATCACTCTCTCTCTCTCCCTTTACAACTCCTTCTCTCTTTCTCATTTAAAAAAAAAATCCAAGCAAGAACCCCCCATACATATGAGCATTCTCCAAGCCTCTCCCTCTCTTCCAAAAAAAAAACTCTAAGTGTGGCCCACCTCTCCATCCCAAGATCTCCCATCCTAGCAATCCATTTCTCATCTCCTCCATTAGGATTGAAGCTAAGGTGCTATGGAACCCATAGGAGCAAGAAGATCGGACGGTGGGTGCTTCTATAGGGTAGTTTTCTTATTTTTATGATGGGCCAAGTGAGGCCCACCGATCCATGGTGTGGATCTTACTTGGGACCCTAAGTTGTGGCCGATGGACCACTTTGATCATCATGATCATCCATGATGGGGCCATTCTCCATGGACCCCATCATGATGTTTATTTCATTACATTTAAAGGTCATCTAGACCGTCCATATTGGTGGGGAAATGATCTCCACCTTTGATTTCGATTTTGGTGGTCCCATGTGCTAGAGGATCCATTTGATGTATGAGTTCTTTTACAAGGGAGGGCTCATAGTGGCGGAGCCCTCCATCACAAGCGTGTCCCACTCTCTATCTCTCTCTCTCTTCTTTTCTTTTTCTTTCTTTTGTGATGATGTAGCCTAATGGCCCACTTAGATGGACCCCACTTGAGGTATGTATTTTTTTCCATGCCCTCCAACCCCTTTTGGTGGCCAACATCTATAGGTGGGGCCCACCTCAATGTGCTTAGTATGGTCCAGGGACGCTAGACGTTCCCTGGACGCTGGCTGAAAATTAAAAAGAAAAAGGGAAAAAGGAGCCTTTTTGGGGGTGGGCCACTTGTATAGGCCCCACCTTAGGGTAAGCATTCAATCCAAGCCATCCATCCTCTTACCCATCTCATTTTAGGCGTTGAGCTAAAATGTGAAGCTGATCCGACTTTCAGGCGGGCCATACCTTAGAAAACAGTGATCTCCACCGTTTAAAGTCCCCTAGATTTCTTCTACGCGCCGAATCAGGCCCAAGTTTGGACTTTGTTTGTCGGTATCGAGCCGGTGAATACAATGGACGGGGTGGATCTAGTTGATGCGGGCCCCAAATGCCAAAAACCCAAAAAAAAAGGGTTTTCCATTTATTTTTAAAAAAATATCAAAGAGGTAGAGCCTCTGTGTCTCTGACGAGCAGCAGTGGCTGCACGTTGCTGTGTGCAGCCGAACGGCAGGCTGGCGGTTGAGCCAGGGACCACGGCTGCTGCCGTGGGCCCCACCATGATGTATATGTTAATCCATGTTGTTCATGAGGTGGGTCCCCTCGTCAGGTGGGCCCCCTCCAACTTTCAATAAATTCCAAAACTCAGGTGGCCCACACCACACGAAACAGCGGGATTGGACTTTTACCATTGAAAATCATTTTGGGCCCACACAAGTTTTGGATCATGATGAAATTTGTGTTTTCTCTTCATCCAGGTCTGAGTGATCTTATGAACAGTTTGGATGGCATTTAAATATTACAGTGGGCCCCACATGGACCCACAGTGATGTATGTGTCCTATTTCCACCGTCCAACGGATGGTGGAGCCTATAATGACGCTCGTGCTCCCTGCCGTCCATCTGTTTTGACGATGGGGCCCTCTGTCCCCTAGTAATGGCTGTTCTGTGGGTCCCACCATTATATATATTTATATATTATATTTTATATATTATATCTTATATAGTTCATATTGCATATTTTATAATATGAATATAGTGGTGGGCCCTATGTGGGACCCACCTCTGTTCCACTTTAAATGCTTAAAGAGCTGCAGCAGCAGCTATATATATATATATATTTATATACATACATGCCCTTAATGTATGAGTTGCTGTTGTAGTTATAATGTATGTATATTGCTATACATATTACATATGTGGGCCCAAGGTCCATATGACCTTTTGAACATAATGGATTGAAAACAAATATTACAGTGGGCCCTAGGCCATGTGTCCCTATGAATAGTTCGGATGGAAATAAATATTTTGTAAGGCCCATGGGTCGGGGCCCATTTGATATATTTAAAGGCCCATGGGATTGAATTAGAATGATGTATCCCAAGGCTCATGAGATTAGGCTCATTTGATATTTTGGGGGCCCATGGATTAAGGCTCATTGAGATGTAGTAGGGCTTATGGGTTGAGGCCCATTTAGTGTACGTACGAGGCCCATTGGTGTGGTCCATTTATGTGGCCCATTTGATGAATAAAAGGCCCATATGATATGGCCCATTTGATGCATTTAAGGCCCAATGGGACGTACCTAAAGTCCATTGCAATGTGTGATTCCACTACGGATTATATAACGATGTTTACGGCGATCGTGCCTTGGGAGAAAATGTTGGTTTAACGTCCACATTGCGAGTATGATGTTGGTTGGATGTCCACATTACGACTCTCCCTTGGGCCCATTGATAGGCAGTACTTATTGTGTATAGGTCGTCTAGGCCCATCTGCATTGTAAAGATAGTTCATTTCATTATAACATGTTTAGTATAGTTCCATGACTCATGATCATATGCATCATCTGTATGCTTGATATGAGAATTGACTGATCATATCTTATACCTTCGGACAGGTCGTTTATGAGCTCCTGGTTAGGCGGTGTTGCCCTACATGAGCGCATGATATGCACAGGATTTGTTGCATGATTGAATACCGTGATCCATGCATTTCGTATTTGTGTGACATGGTTATTGTACGGCCTAGGACATCGGGGCCGTAGCCTCCACAGGCGTATCGTGGTTGGCAGGATTGGATACCAAAAATCTTATTCTACATGGGGTGCTATAGATATCCCTGGGTGAAAGTCCCTAAACCCTTATGGTACCAAGAGGTTGCTCCAACGTCTACACCGAGTGGGTAGATGAGCGTTGAGTGCCGATTACCAGACGGTTGCGCTCTTCACTGTGTCGTGGTCGGTTGGAAGGGGGTGCGGCCTTACTCGCCAGAGAGTAGGGGACAATGCTAGGCTGAGTCTGACCAGCTTAAGGAATGGGTCCGCTATCGACGAGTCGAGCCTGATATTAGCAGATGGATAGTGAGGTCTCTTCCACTTACCTTATTGCACGCGATGAGGCGGCGATCTAGTTTAGAGTCTACTAGACCCCGGTGATATCCCAGAGTTGAGCTGTATTGACATGTGGACTTAAATGAGGATTGTATGCTTGACTTGCATCTTGCATTGTATAGCCTTAGTACGGCTCATGATATTATGGATCCATCTGCATATTCCGCATTACTCTGATATTGCATGATAATATTACTACCTTGTGCACACACTTTCACTACCCTCTAAGCTTTCTATAAGCTTATGCACGACCGTTACGTGCAAGTGACGTTGGGGCGCAGCAGCGTTGAGGCTGGAGCACTTGCAGATCATTTTTGGAGTTTTTGTTCCTTACCATTGTATTTCCCTTTATGCTCATTGTACTTGTAAAGTTTTTGATCATAGTGGAAATGTAATGGAGTTCTTGGTTGTTGTTTGTGGGTTATGCCTTTAGTTATACTTATTACGAATCAAACTGACATTGAAAATCCTCCTCGTAGCATCTCAGGATCGGAACCTGGTGAATGGGAGCTGTGAGTCGAGAATGGGGTTCAACGGAGGCTGTCGGGGCCGGATTTGGCGACCAAAAATTTTGTGAGCCCGTTTCCGAGTTTGGGGCGTGACAAACACTCCGTCTCATAAGGAGTCCCGTAAATGTCTCAGCCTAATGGCTTATGCGATGATCAAACATTCCTCGTATCGAGCATACATATGATGCGTATGGGCATGAGTAATGGAATTATACTAAGCGTGTTATAAAGTAATGAACTATCCTTACAACACAGATGGGCCTAGATGGCCTACACACAACAATTACGGCCTATCAATGGCCTTAGGGAGAGTTATAATGCGGACATTTTACCAACACTATACTTGTAATGTGGATGTCAAACCACCATTGCTCCCAAGCCATAGCCCGTAGTAAACATCATTACACAAACCATGCTGGGATCACACATTGCAATGGACCTGAGGTACATCCTATTGGGTATTCATTACATCAAATGGGCTACATTAGTGGGCCTTACGTTCATCAAATGGGTCGTATTACTGGGCTTCACCAATGGACCTTAGGTACATTGAAATGGGTCATAACTCATGAGCCTTAGAGTACATCATAATGGGCCTAATCACATGGGCCTTATGTGTCTTAAATGGGCCTAATCCCAAGGGCTTTATACATATCAAATGGGCCTAAACCCATAGGCCTTATATGTCAAATGGGTCTAAACCCATGGGCCTTATATGAATCAAATGGGCCTAAACCGACCCATAGGCCTTATATGAATCAAATGGGCCTAAACCGACCCATAGACCTTATATGAATCAAATGGGCCTAAACCCATAGGCTTTATATAAATCAAATGGGCCTTACATCCACATCAAAGTGGGCCCCAAATGGACTACTACCACTGCATTAAGATGGGCCTTAAAACAGGCCAAGGTGGGGTCCACTTGGAATATGGATCTGGCTCATCATTTTAAGCTCATGCCCTAATGAGCTTGTAAAATGGATAGACGGTTTGGATTGAACACACGTATCATGGTGGGGCCCACTGTCATTGGAGAGTGTACATAGAACACATGCACCAGGGCCCACCGTCCGCTGGACGGTGGGAATTAAACACATATATCTGGTGGATTCCACCGTCCGCCTGGACGGTGGGAATAAAACCCATACATCACTTGTGGGTCCCATGTGGGGCCCACCTCAATGCTTACATGCCATCCAATCCATTCATAAGGTCACTCAGACCTGGATGAAGTGAAAACACAAATTTCGGATTGATTCGAAACTTCTATGGACCCAAATTTGGGATTCAAAGGCAGAGGTTCAATCCCACTGTTTCGTGTGGTGTGGGCCACCTGAGTTTTGGATTCGGTTGAAACTTGGAGGGGGCCCACCTGAGGAGGGGGCCCACCTCATGAACGGTTTAGATGGCATATAATATCAGGGTCCGGCTGTGGGATGTTGTACGCCCGCCTGCTGCACGCAACAGCGTGCTGCTGCTGCAGTGCGCCAGAGACAGAGGCACTTCCTCTTGCCATTTTTTTTTAAAAATAATGGAAATCCATTTTTTTGGGGTTTTTCGTATCTGGGGCCCGCATCAACTAGATCCACCTCGTCCATTGGCTTCCCTGGCTCGTAACAGATCCAACGAGTCTAATATAGGGTATTTTTTTTTTTAAAAATAAAATAAATATAAGAAAATGATCTTTGAATGGTAATGATGCCATCTCCAACGCTATGGCCCACCAGATGATTGGATCAGCTTCATGTTTTGGCCCAACGCCTAAAACGGTCCAAGGAATAGGATGGACGGTATGGATTGGATACAAACATCAAGGTGGGTCCTATACAAGTGGCCCACCTCCAATGCCTAAAAAAAGGCTAATATTTGTGTTTTCACAGCCACGTCCAGAGACAACGTCTCTGGACTGTTTTCCTTTTTTTTTTTATGTTTAGGCCTAGGAATTAGGTTAAGGTGGCCCTGCTTAGGTGGGCCATCACATGGCTACCCATACACATACAAGGTGGGCCCCATCTATAAATGGATTGGATCCAATACATGCATCCTAGTGGGGTCCATCCAAGTGGGCCACACAACCATATTATAATCTCATAAAATAAAAAAAATGAAATAAAAGGGAGAGAGAGAGATGGAGAGTAGGACACGCGTGTGATGGAAGGCCCCGCCACTATGAGCCCTCCCTTGGAAAAATCATACATCAAAAGAATCCCCCTACACATGCGACCACCAAAAATTGAAATCAACGGTGGAGATCCTTTCCCTACCAATATGGACGGTCTATATGACCTTTTTAATGCAAGGAAATCATCATGATGGGGTCCATGGAGAATGGCCCCATCATGGAATGATCATGACGATCCTAATGGGCCATCGACCACATCTTAGGGTCCCAAATGAGATCCAAACCATTGATCGGTTGGCCTCACTTGACCCATCTTAAAAACATAAAAAAATATTATTATCTAGCACCCACCGTCCGATCTTCTTGCTCCCTTGGGTTCCTTAGCTTCTTAGTTTAGATTTCAATGGGTGAGATGAGGAATGGATGGCTAGGATGGGAGATGATGGGGTAGGAAAGTGGGCCACCTTTGTTGCTTGGGAAGGCTTAGAGAGCACATACATATGGAGTCTTGCTTGAATTTTGAGTTTGAAAATGAGAGAGAGAGTTGTAAAAGGGAGAGAGAAATAGATGGGTGATGGATGTGGTGAGTGATGAGTGTGTAAGAAAATCTTAATTTTTGTAGCCATTTGTGTAAAAAAAGCATGGGTGGTGTAAGAACTTTTTGACTTTGATAGTTTTTGGTGTAAGAAAGGTATAGGCTTTGTAAGAGAATCTTGACTTTTGTGGTTGCTTGGGAATGGGTGAAAGGTGATGTGTACTTGACATGTGATGTGATAAGATTTGATTGATTGATGGGATTGATGTGACACCTTATAGAGATTCCCTTCGGTTTCACAACGCGTGGCATTTTCCTCGCACTGAACGTTGGCCCACATCTCTTGACCAGGGTATCGCCTCGGTGAGCAAGTCACTGTATCGGAACAGCAGCGATGGCGTGGTCGTTATGGTAATGGTTTTGGGTTGAGTCGATATGGGTTGATGGCATACGAATCAGGGTCGCGCGTAAATATTGGTTAAGGGTCGAAGGTTGCCGGAATTTGACCGGTAAGACCGCGGAAGTCTATGAAATAGTACGGTATAGGATACGGGTCTTACAACTCTCCCCTCCTAATAAAAATTTCACCCTCAAAATTTACACAATCATCGCAACTAGGCATAACTCACAAGGAATAAGAAATATGACATCACAATAGAAAATCAAAGATAACATACAAAATACAACACATAATCAATCATGAAAGAGATGAGGATAACGCTCTCGAATCTCAGCCTCGTGCTCCCAAGAAGCCTCCTCTACAGAATGGTGACCCCACTGAACCTTCACCAACGGAATGACCTTGGTCCTGAGGACCTGCTCCTTCCGATCAAGGATATGGACTGGCTGCTCAATGTAAGAAGCATCCTCACAAACCTCCAGCGGCTGCCAATCAATAACGGGAACAATGTCTGACCCACACTTCCTCAACATAGAGACATGGAAGACGTTGTGGACGCCAGACAACTGCGATGGCAAGGCAAGCCGATAGGCTATGGTGCCAACGCGCACAGTGATCTCCAAAGGTCGTATGAATCTCGGGCCAAGCTTGCCCTTCGCTCCAAATCGAACTACGCCCTTCATGGGCGAGACCTTGAGATACACATGGTCCCCTACATCAAACTCTAAGGGACGACGCCGACGATCAGAAAAATTCTTCTGTCAACTTTGAGCTGTGCGCATCCTCTGCCAGATGATGTCAATAGCCTCTGATGTCTCCTGCACAAGCACTGGACCTAGGAGACGACGCTCTCCAACCTCGGTCCAGCAACTCGGTGATCTTCATGGTTTGACATATAGTGTCTCAAAAGGAGCCATGCCGATGGTCACCTGATAGCTGTTATTATATGCGAACTCAGCCAATCGTAGATGCTCATCCCAGCTACCCTCGAAATCAATCCCACAAGCCTGAAGCATATTCTTGAGGATCTGGTTGACCCTCTCGGTCTGGCCATCGGTTTGCGGATGGTACGCGGTGCTGAGCTGCAAATCAATCCCCATCGCTCGCTGGAAGCTCTCCCAAAACTGAGACTTGAACCTCGAGTCTCGGTCAGAAACGATCGAGACTGGAACGCCATGCAGTCTCACAATCTCCTCGATGAATAATCTCACAAACCGGTCCACAAACCAAGTCGTACGCATAGTAAGAAAATGTGCCGACTTCATTAGACGATCCAGAACAACCTAAATGGCGTCATGACCGCGCTGACTCCTCGACAAACCCATAATGAAATCAGTCGACACGTGTTCCCACTTCCACATCGAGACACTCAACGGCTGCAATAGACCAGGTCTCTGATGATCGGCCTTGACACACTGGCACGTGTCACACTCAGTCACAAAACTGGCGATCTGGTGCTTCATCCCCGCCCAAAAGTACTGTCACCTCATGTCACGGTACATCTTCGTCCAGCCAGGGTGGATAGAAAATCACGATCAATGTGCCTCGGTCATAAGATCTCTGCGTAACTCTGGAATATTCGGGACACATAATCGGCCTTTAAAGTGAAGTCCACCATCTGCACTAATATGCCAATCTTCCTGACTCTCAGATGCCGCCTCAGCTATATGACTATTAACGACTCATCAACCTGCTGAGCCTCGATCACCCTAGCGACAAGAGAGGGTTGAATCAACAGGCTCGATAATCGCACGATAGAAGATTGCAGGCCGAACTCAAAATCATACGCTGCGATATCCTCAAGCATCCACCACTCCTGAATCATCATATGCGCCACTAGGCCTCGTGGTTGACAGCTGAGGGCATCTGCCACCACGTTCGCCTTGCCCGGGTGGTACTGGAGGTCGAAATCATAGACTTTCAGGAGCTCCATCCAGCGCCTCTGCCTCATATTCAACTCAGACTGCGAGAAGAGGTACTTCAAGCTCTTGTGGTCGGAGAAGAGCTCAAACCTAACCCTATAAAGATAGTGCCTCCACACCTTCAGTGTGAAGACAACTGCAGCTAGCTCCAGATCATGCGTAGGATAGTTCAGCTCATGGACTTTAAGCTGACGAGACGCAAAGGCCACTGGTCTCCCGTGCTGCATCAGGACAGCACCCAAACCGATATGCGAGGCATCAGTAAATACAATAAATTCGTCATTCCCAGAGGGAAGAGTGAGGACGGGGGCAAACGTAAGACAGTCCTTTAACTCCATAAATGCTTGCTCATAGGCGTTACTCCAAATAAACTCTGCGCCCTTCCGAGTCAACCTAGTCAACGGGGCTGCAATACTAGAGAAGCCCTCAATGAAACGCCGGAAGTAGCTCACCAAACCAAGGAAACCATGGATCTCTATCGCAGTGTGGGCTAGGCCCACTGACGCACTGCCTCGACCTTCGAGGGGTCCACTGCAACACTCTCCCTCGTCACCACGTGACCAAGGAACTTCACCTCCTCCTGCCAGAACTCGCACTTCTCCAGCTTCACATACAGTTGGTGTGCATGGAGGGTCCGCAAAGTAATTTCTAAATGCTGCTCGTGTTCCTCACGGGTCCTCGAATAGATCAGAATGTCATCAATGAAGACTAAAACAAACTGATCGAGATATGGAGGGAAGACCTCGTTCATCAGCTGCATGAAGACCGCGGGTGCATTGGTCAGTATGAAGGACATGACCTTAAATTCAAAATGACCGTAACACGTCCTGAATGCTATCTTTGGAATGTCCTCATCTCGGACCCGAATCTGATGATAACTGGAACGCAGGTCGATTTTTGAAAAGAATTGTACACCCTGCAGCTGATCGAACAAATCATCAATCCTAGGGAGCGGGTATCTATTCTTGATCGTGACTTTGTTGAGCTTGCAGTAATCTACGCAGAGCCTCAACGAGCCATCCTTCTTCTTCATGAAGAGTACCGGTGCTCCCCACGGTGAACTGATCGGACGGATAAAACCCAAATCTCGTAACTCGTCCAACTGCTTCTGCAGTTCCTGCAACTTCAATGGTGCCATGCGATATGGGGCTTTCAAAATATGCGCGGTACCAGGCACAAGATCAATTTAAAACTCGGTGAGTCGACGAAGCGATAATCCCGGAATCTCCTATAACACATTGGGAAAATCATAAACCATGGGAAAATAGTCGATATAAGCGGCAACAGGCTCCTCGATGGCACACAACATCGAACAAGACAACCGCTCTCCTCTAGGCTCTGCAATGAACTGGAACTGCGGCACACCGGGTATACAAAACGTGACTGTCCTCGTGGTGCAGTTCAATATGGCACAGTACTCGGCGAGCCAATCCATGCCCAGGATAACATCGAACTTAGACATTGATAATGCAAATAGATCGACAGGTAAAAATGTATCCCCAACTAGAACGGGGCAAGATGAGCAACATCGGCTCAACACTGCGGTCCTCTCCAACGGAGTCGATACTGATAGGCTCTCACAAGAAGACTCTAATGGTAAGCCAGTCGATCGACAGAAACTCTCAGCCACAAAAGAATGCGATGCACCGGAATCAAATAACACACGTGCAATGCATGCAGAAACTGAAAGTATACCCTCAATGACTCCTCCAGAAGACTGCAGGTCTTGCTGAGCCACATAAAACCTAGTCTGAGCCGGCTGGGGAGGTGTCTATCCCCTCTGAGTGTGCTACTACTGCTGATGGGGTCATTGAGGTGGTCGAAACTGCTGCCTCTGCTACTGCGGCCTCAGAGGCTGGTGCTAATACTGCCGCTGCTGAGGTGCCTCGGTGGTGGGGGCTGTTGTCGCTGCTGCTGTAGTGTCTCTGCAGCGGTTGTGGTGGAGGCTGCTGTGGAGTCCTCTGCTATTGTGGACCTCTCTGCTACTGCTGGGGTTGAGACATTCTCACGAACCATGTCCCGTCACACCTGACCTAAAAAAAGTGCCGGTGAACTGCCTCGGAGGTGGTGCTGGAGGTGCTGCTGGTGCTCGGAAGGCTGGGTAACCTGTACGCCTCTGCTGCGTGGTCAACGCTGCTGAGAGTCACTGGAAGGAGCCAGCCTCTTCCGGTCTCTCCTCTGACCGCGATCAGACTGAAAACCGGCCCACTCTGCCTCAAAAATTTGGACCTTCCGTACCACCTCCTCAAAAGTCAGGAGCTCATGCCCAATAACACGGCTGCGAAGACCGTAACCCAAGTCGTCCTCAAAGAAACGGGTTCTTCGCTCCTCATCGTCTACAAGGTATGGTGCAAATCTGGACAGCGCTACAAAGTGAGCCGCGTACTAAGCTGCTGTCATATCACCCTGCACCAGGGCCTCAAACTCCAACGCTCGCTATCGTCGGATGTGATCAGGGAAGTACTGTCGGTCAAACCGATCCATAAAATTCTCCCATGTCCATATAAAGTCAGCTCCCGCTTCTTGGGAAACTGATGCCCACCAGTGCTTAGCCTCACCATGGAGAAGAAATATGGCTAATCGAACTTGCCGCTCAGTCATGTATCACATCGTCTCAAATATCTTCTCCACATCGACACGTCACCTCTCACCTACTGTCGGGTCCGGCTCGCCCTGAAAACGCGGGGGATCGAGCCGTAGAAACTCACGAAGGAGGGCACTCGCATGATCCTGCTCTGCCTGTGCAGGTGAAATGACTGGCTGCCTACCCTGTCCCTATAGTGCAGCCGTCACAGCTTGTAACATCTGCTGCAACTGGGAGCCACTCACGGATATGGTCGGGTCCACACCGGTCTCTGGTGGAGGAGCAGCATACTCAGGATGGGCAGTAGGAATCTCTGGTGGTGGAACGGGTATCGTAGGTGGTAGTGCAGGAGCCGCAGGTGGTGGAGCGGGATCCTCAGGTGGTGGTGCAGGAGTCGATCAGGTAACTCTCCTGGGTGGCATGTCCTACAGGAAAGAGTGAAGGCGCCTATCAACTTAAAAACTCTCGAAGGCACGCACGTTAAAGGTCTGTAACGGAAGATCGTCAAGCTATCCGAACTTTGAAACTTAGTCATTCTAAACTCATAGCAGACATGTAATGTTGTTCTCGGTTATTCTCAAGTTATGCTCTGATACCAACTTCTGTCACGCCCCAAACTCAGAAATTGGGCTCACAAAATTTCTAATCGCTGAGTCCGGTGCCGACAGCCTCCGTAGAACCCCATTCTCGGATCCTAGCGCCCATTCGCCAGGTTCCGATCCTGGGATGCTACGAGGAGGATTTTCAACGTCAGTTTGATTCGTAATAAGCATAACCAAAGGCATAACCTACAAACAACAACCAAGAACTCCATTACATTTTCACTATGATCAAAAACTTTACAAGTACAATGAGCATAAAGGGAAAATACAATGATGATAAACAATAACTCCAAAACGATCTACTAAGCGCTCCTGCCTCAACGCTGCTGCGAGCCAACGTCACCTGCATGCAACGGTCATGCATAAGCTTATAGAAAGCTTAGAGGGTGGTGAAAATGTGTGCGCAAGGTAGTAATGTGAACATGCAATATGAGAGTAACGCGGAATATGCAGATGGATCCATAAAAACCATTAGCCGTATCAAAGCTATGCGATGCAAGACATGAATGATATCGACCATCCCAAGGTCATGCTATGTGAAATGCAACTCAAGCATACAAATCATCATCTATGTCCACACATCAATACAGCTCAAATCTGGGATATCACCGGGGTCTAGTACACTCTAAACCAGATCGCCGTCTCATCGTGCGCAATAAGGTAAGTGGAAGAGACCTCACTATCCGCCTGCCAATATCGGGCTCGACTCGTCGATAGCGGACCCATTCCTCGAGGTGGTCAGACTCAACCTAGCATTGCCCCCCTACTCTCGGGCGAGTAAGGCCGCACTCCCTTCCAACCGACCATGATACAGTGAAGAGCGCAACCGTCTGGTAATCGGCACTCAACGCTCATCTACCCACTCGGTCTATACGTTGGAGCAACCTCTTGGTGCCATAAGGGTTTAGGGACTTTCACTCAGGGATATCTATAGCACCCCATGTAGAATAAGATTTTAGGTATCCAATCCTGCCAACCATGATATGCCTGTGGAGGCTATGGTCCTGATGTCACACATCATGTAAATGCGAGATGCATGAGTCACACTATATAATCATGCAACAATCCCGTGCGCACCATGCGCTCATGTGGGACACTCCGTCTCATAAGGAGTCCCGTAAATGTCTCAGCCCAATGGCATATGCGATGATCAAATATTCCTCATATCGAGCATACATATGATGCGTATGGGCATGAGTAATGGAATTATACTAAGCGTGTTATAAAGTAATGAACTATCCTTACAACACAGATGGGCCTAGACGGCCTACACACAACAATTACAGCCTATCAATGGCCCTAGGGAGAGTTATAATGCGGACATTTAACTAACACTATACTTGCAATGTGGACGTCAAACCACCATTGCTCCCCAGCCATAGCCCGTAGTAAACATCATTACAGAAACCATGCTGGGTTCACACATTGCAATGGACCTTAGGTACATCCTATTGGGCCTTCATTACATCAAATGGGCTACATTAGTGGGCGTTACGTTCATCAAATGGGCCGCATTAGTGGGCTTCACCAATGGACCTTAGGTACATTGCAATAGGTCATAACCCATGGGCCTCAGAGTACATCATAATGGGCCTAATCACATGGGCCTTATCTGTCTTAAATGGGCCTAATCCCAAGGGCTTTATACATATCAAATGGGCCTAAACCCATAGGCCTTATATGTCAAATGGGCCTTATATGAATCAAATGGGCCTAAACCGACCCATAGGCCTTATATGAATCAAATGGGCCTAAACCCATAGGCCTTATATAAATCAAATGGGCCTTACATCCACATCAAAGTGGGCCCCCAATGGACAACTACATTGCATTAAGATGGGCCTTAAAACAGGCCAAGGTGGGGTCCACTTGGAATATGGATCTGGCTCATCATTTTAAGCTCATGCCCTAATGAGCTTGTAAAATGGATAGACGGTTTGGATTCAACACACGTATCATGGTGGGGCCCACTGTCATTAGAGAGTGTACATAAAACACATGCACCAGGGCCCACCGTCCGCTGGACGGTGGGAATTAAACACATATATCTGGTGGGTTCCACTATTCGCCTGGACGGTGGGAATAAAACCCATACATCAGTTGTGGGTCCCATGTGGGGCCCACCTTAATGCTTACATGCCATCCAATCCGTTCATAAGGTCACTCAGACCTAGATGAAGTGACAACATAAATTTCAGATTGATTCGAAACTTCTGTGGACCCAAATTTTGGATTCAAAGGCAGAGGTTCAATCCCACTGTTTCGTGTGGTGTGGGCCACCTGAGTTTTGGATTCGGTTGAAACTTGGAGGGGGCCCACCTCATGAACGGTTTAGATGACATATAATATTAGGGTGGGGCCCATGGCTGGAGGCCGTGGAACGTTGTACGCCCGCCTGCTGCACGCAGCAGCGTGCTGCTGTTGCACCGCTCCAGAGATAGAGGCACTGCCTCTCGCCATTTTTAAAAAAAATAATGAAAACCCATTTTTTGGGGGTTTTTCGTATCTGGGGCCCGCATTAACTAGATCCACCCCGTCCATTGGCTTCCCTGGCTCGTAATAGATCCAACGAATCTAATATAGGGTATTTTTTATTTAGAAAATAAAATAAAATAAGAAAATGATCTTTAAATGGTAATGATGCAATCTCCAACGCTATGGCCCACCAGATGATTGGATCGGCTTCATGTTTTGGCCCAACACATAAAACGGTCCAAGGAATAGGATGGATGGTATGGATTGGATACAAACATCAAGGTGGGTCTTATACAAGTGGCCCACCTCCAATGCCTAAAAGAAGGCTAATATTTGTGTTTTCACAGCCACGTCCAGAGACAATGTCTCTGGACCGTTTCCCTTTTTTTTATGTTTGGGCCTAGGAATTAGGTTAAGGTGGGCCCTGCTTAGGTGGGCCATCACATGGCTACCCATACACATACAAGGTGGGCCCCATCTATAAATGGATTGGATGCAATACATGTATCCTAGTGGGGTCCATCCAAGTGGGCCACACAACCATATTATAATCTCATAAAATAAAAAAATGAAATAAAAGGGAGAGAGAGAGATGGAGAGTAGGACACGCGTGTGATGGAGGGCCCCGCCACTATAAGCCCTCCCTTGAAAAAATCATACATCAAAAGAATCCCCCTACACATGGGACCACCAAAAATCAAAATCAACGGTGGAGATCCTTTCCCCACCAATATGGACGGTCTAGATGACCTTTTTAATGCAAGGAAATCATCATGATGGGGTCCATGGAGAATGGCCCCATCATGGAATGATCATGATGATCCTAATGGGCCATCGACCACATCTTAGGGTCCCAAATGAGATCCAAACCATTGATCGGTTGGCCTCACTTGACCCATCTTAAAAACATGAAAAAAATACTATTATCTAGCACCCACCGTCCGATCTTCTTACTCCCTTGGGTTCCTTAGCTTCTTAGTTTAGATTTCAATGGGTGAGATGAGGAATGGATGGCTAGGATGGGAGATGATGGGGTAGGAAAGTGGGCCACCTTTGTTGCTTGGAAGGCTTGGAGAGCACATATGTATGGAGTCTTACTTGGATTTTGAGTTTAAAAATGAGAGAGAGAGTTGTAAAAGGGAGAGAGAGATAGATGGGTGATGGATGTGGTGAGTGATGGGTGTGTAAGAAAATCTTGACTTTTGTGGCCATTTGTGTAAGAAAAGCATGGGTGGTGTAAGAACTTTTTGACTTTGAGGGTTTTTAGTGAAGAAAGGTATGGGATTTGTAAGAGATTTTTGACTTTTGTGGTTACTTGGGAATGGGTGAAAGGTGATGTGTACTTGACATGTGATGTGATGTGATAAGATTTGATTGATTGATGAGACTGATGTGACACCTCATAGAGATTCCCTTGGGTTTCCCAACGCATAGCGTTTTCCTTGCACCGAACGTTGGCCCACATCTCTTGACCAGGGTATCTCCTCGGCGAGCAAGTTACGGCATCGGAACCGCAGTGATGGAGCGGTCGCTATGGTAATGGTTTTGGGTTGAGTCGATATGGGTTGATGGTATACGAATCAGGGTCGCGAATAAATATTGGTTAAGGGTCAAAGGTTGCCGGAATTCGACCTGTAAGACCGCGGAAGTCTACGAAATGGTACGGTCTAGGATACGGGTCTTACATAGGAGAAGCTACTTTAGCCAACCAACCTGGTTATTTTCTAAGATTCCATTAGGTCAATAGTTAAAAATCCATTTCATTCACTTCGCAGTCAATTTCAATCAGTTCACAGTCAATTTCATTCACTTCGCAGTCAATTTCATTAACTTCGCTGTCAATTTCAATCAATTCGTGGTGAATTTCATTAACTTCGTGGTCAATTTCATTCACTTCGCAGTCAATTTCAATCACTTCATTTTCAATTCCCTTCATTTCACGGTCAATTCCACGCATTTCACGGTCAATTCTGGCGATTCTCCTTCACTTCACGGTCAATTCAATTCATTTCACGGTCAATTCCCTTCACTTCACGGTAAATTCCATGCATTTCACGGTCAATTCCCCTCACTTCACTATCAATTCCATGCATTTCGTGATCAATTCCGGTGATTCCCCTTCACTTCATGGTCATTTTCGTGCATTTCACAGTTAATTCGCTTTACTTCACGGTCAATTCCATGCATTTCACGGTCAATTCTGGCGATTCCCCTTCACTTCACGATTAATTCCCTTCACTTCATAGTCATTTCCGTGCATTTCATGGTCAATTCCATGCATTTCACGGTCAATTCTGACAATTTTCCTTCACTTCACGGTCAACTCAATTCATTTCATGGTAAATTTCCTTCACTTCATGGTGAATTCCATGCGTTTTGCGGTCAATTCCCTTCACGGTCAATTCCATGCATTTCACATTAAATTCCCTTCATGGTCATTTCCATTCATTTCACGGTCAATTTCGACGATTCCCCTTCACTTCATGGTCAAACGGTCATTTCCATTCATTTCACGGTTAATTCCCTTCACTTCATGGTCAATTCCATGCATTTCACGATCAATCCCGGTGATTCCCCTTCACTTCACGGTCATTTCCTTGCATTTCACGATCAATCCCCTTCATTTCACAGTCACCATAGCATTTATTTTCCATCCAATCTATTCATAAGGTCATAAAGACTTGAATGAAGAGGAAAAACAAATTTCGTAATGATCCAAAACTTCTATGACCCCTAAAATGGTTTCAATGGTAGACGTTCATTCCTCCACTACCTTTTACAGTGTGGTCCACTTGATAGCTAGATCTATCTTATTTTTCATTTGAATCCTTAATAAGAGTTTGCCAAATAGATGGACAGTTTGGATATAACACATACCTCATAATGGGACCCACAAAAATTAGTGGGGATTACAACAGGGAAAAAAAAAAAAAAGGCAGCGAGTAGGGGTCGACTGGGTCAGTGGCTACAGATTATAACCGTCACCATAATCGTAGCGGTGGGGATTACTATTGTTATGGCTACGGTTATAATGCATAGCAACTGACCCGTTCAACCCGGTCCCAACCCGGTCGACCCTGACTCGCTAACTGTTTTTTTTTCCTGTTCTAATCCCCACTGCTTTTTGTGGGTCCCATTATGAGGTATGTGTTATATCCAAACCATCCATCTATTTGGCGAACTCGTATGAAGGCTTGAGACAAAAAATAAGATAAATCTAGCTATCAAGTGGACCACACTGTAAAAGGCAGTGGAGAATTGAACGTCTACCATTGAAACCCTTTTAGGGGTCACAGAAGTTTTGGATCATTATGAAATTTATTGTCTCTTCATCCAGGTCTTTATTGTGAGGCCCGTATCCTAGACCGTACCATTCTACAGTCTTCCGCTGTCCTTCCGGTCGAATTCTGACGACCCGTGACGTGTAGATAACATTTACGCGCATCCCTGAGTCGTACCATGTCAATTTGAGTCGGCTCAACCCAAGACTTGCATCCTTGCGACCACGCTGTTGCCGCGTCTCACACGTCGATGCGATACCCAGGTCAGGAGATGTGGGCCCGCATTCAGTTCAAGAAAAATGTCACGCTTTACAAAACCCAAGAGAACATGTCAAATCAATCACATTAGTTAAGTACATATCCCATTACTCCCTTACCAAAGCAACCTCAAAGTCAAAGCAACCCATCCCTTACATGTCAAGTCTATATCACTCACTCACCCATTACTCCATCATCCATCCCTCTCTCCTTACAACCACCCTCCCCCCCCCCCCCCCCCCCCCCCCCCCCTCTCTCTCTATCATTTCTCTACCCATCTTCTAAGCCACCATGAGAGCAATCGTCTAAGCTCCCCAAAGAAGCTAGTGTGGCTCACCTTCCTACCACCCAATCCCACCCTCCATTGTCAATCTTAACTATTGAATCATGTTCCATTGAAGCTTTAGGATGCATTGGCAGAAGAAGGAAAGGAGATCCAACAATGGGTGTTCATAGCCCTAGATTTGATATTTGATGTAAGGTCCATTTGTGATGGGATCCATTTTCATGTATGTGGTTATAAGAAAGGAGGGGCCCATAGTGGCGGGGTCCCTCTATCTCACCGTCTCTCTCTCTCTCTGTCTCTTGTGATGGGTGTGACCCACTCGATCCACACTTTAGAAGCCGTGGGCCCACCTAATGTATACTTTCCATCCATGCCATCCAATTGTCCATCTAAGACACTAGATGAAGGGAAATGCAAATAACGGCTTAATCCATAACATGGGGCCCACCTTATTGTCGTGCTGCATCCAGCACGTGGGACCCACCCTGTTGTAGTGCTGCATCCGCCGCCGTTTAGTCCCTGGACGGTGGAACTGGTCTTGATGTAAATGTTCTATCCCCACCATCCACTGTTAGGATGTGGGGTCACCTTGATGTTTGTGTATGTAGCTGGTGGGCCATGTGTATGTGGACCCCACCTTGATGGATGTATGGTATCCACCGTCTAGACATGGATCGTCCAACAACTGAGGCTGCTGAACTACATGAAAGGAAAACACAAACATCAGTTGATACATTATGGGTGGGCCATATCCACGTGGGACCTACCATAATGGATGGATTGTATCCTAACCATCCAATCCATGGACGGTGGAAGCTAGTTGGTTGGAGTACCTCTCACTAGCTATATAGCTACTGCAGAGACATCAGCATGCTATGTGGGTTTGACCATGGAGCATGTATTGTATTCACACCGCCATTCCGTGTGGGACCCACACGTGTTGTATGTGTCTTATATCTACATAGTCCAATGATCTGGACAGTGGGGACCACCTGGACATATGGATCCACATTGTCCACCTATTTTCATTCACGCCATCCATCTGTTTTACATCCAGCCGTCCAATCAGGTGGGATGCTATTGGATGTGTTTCATCCTTACCGTCCACACCACAGGACAATGGTAGCCACCTTAGTGTATGTGATTTATACCCGCCGTCCATCTATGTGGGTCCCACGCAACAACTGTTGGTGGATTGGAGTCAGCAAGTTCTATGGGCCTCGCACGATGTATGTGCTTCATTTATACCGTCCATCAGTGGGTCCCATGACGTCAACAAGTTCTGTGTGGCCCACACATGATATATGTATTTTATCCATACTGTTTATCAAATGGACCACACTGCAGTAAATAGTAGTGAGTTGAACGTCTACCGTTGAAACCCCTTTTGTGAGTGCAGAAGTTTTGGATTAGTATCCCCCTTAATTCAGGCCTTTGTGACCTTACAAATAGATTGGATAGAAAATAAATGTTATGGTGGGCCCTGAGAATTTTAAACGGCGGGAAACATTATCACCATTGCTATTTGTGGTATGGTCTAGATGATTTTCCAATCATCATCTCCGTCACTATTTAGGGTGTGGTCTAGATGATCTTCCGATATGATTCATTTTTAAAAAAGTAATGTTCTAAAATGATTTATAAAAATAGATGAATGGTGTAGATAGTTCACCTAGAACGGTGGCTCGACTTGATGTATTTGTGGCCCACCCTTAGGGCCCACCTTGATGTATTTGTGGCCCATCCATGAGGCCACCTTGATGTATTTATGGCCCATCCGTTAAGGCCCACCTTGATGCATATGAGGCCCATTGGTGTGACCCATGTGATGTGGCCCACTTAATGTGTATGAGGCTCATTGGTGCGGCCCGTTGATGCGGCCCACTTGACATATATGAGGCCCATTGGTGCGGCCCATTGATGTGGCCCACTTGACGTGTATGAGTCCTATTGGTGTGGCTCGTTGATTTAGCCCACTTGACGTGTATGAGGCCCATTGGTGCGGCCCATTGATGTGGCCCATTGTGATGTATTCGAGGTCTAGATACGTGGCCCACTATGATGTAATTGTGGCCCAGATATGAGGCCCATTATAATATATTTGAGGCTCATTGGATGTGACCCATCGAGACTGTATATGGCCCACCATGATGTGGCACATTATGACGTATGTGGCCCATCATGATGCGGTCCATTGTGATGTATATAGGCCCATGTGACGTGACCAATTGTGATATATGAGACCCTTGTGTAAAGCCCATTATGATTGTATGAGGCCCATTGAGATGTATGCGACCATCGTGTATGAGGCCATGGGCTCATTATACGTTTGGCTTTATGCGAGCCACTTGGGAGCAATGTTAGTTAAATGTCCACATTGATGGGCGATGATGGTTAAATGTCCACATTGTGACCTTCCTTTAGGCCCTTTATTAGGCCGATTCTAATTACTGAGGCCGATTGTCGAGGCTGATTTCGATTGTTGAGGCTGATTGTCGAGGTCGATTATCGAGGCTGATAATCGATGATGATTATCGATGCCGATTATCGAGGCTGATGTTAATCATCGATGCCGATTATCGGTGCCAGTTATTGATACCGATTATGAGTATGTGACAATATAACATTATGATACATGCCCATACACATCATCTGCATGCTCATTATGAGATGTGGTGGACTATTGCATATGTCATAGGGCAAGTTGTTTATAAGATTCCCTGATAGGCGAGTCATCCCACATAAGCACACGGTATGTGCAGGATTGATGTATGACTGGACTGTGTGACTCATGCATCTTATATTTTATAATATGACTACTATACGTCCTAGCGACATCAGGGCCGTAGCTTCCACAGACATGTCATGAATGGTCAGATGGGATACTTAAAATGTTTGGTTCTAGCATACCGGTGCCATAGATGTCCCTGGGTGAAAATCTCTAAACCTCCGTGTCTAGGAAACTCTCAACGTCGAGATCGAGTGAATATATATGAGCGTATGAGGGCCGTATACCAGTATGCCGCGTCTCCCACTGTGTCGTGGTCGGTTAGAAGGGGGTGTGACCTTACTCGCCTAAGTGAGTGGGCAATATCTAGGTTGAGTTTGACTAGCTTGAGGAATGGGTCCGCTATCGACGAGTCAGGCCCGATATTGGCAGGCTGATAGTGACGTCTCGTCCACTTACCCATTTGTGTGCATGGGTAGGGGCGGCAAGTTAGCATAGAGTGTAATAGACCCTGGTGATGATCCCAGATATGTACAGTACTGATATGTGGACTTATTGAGCAGGAGTTTCATACTCAGCATTTTACTCATTCATCCATTCATTTACTATCCACTTGGGCTGGTGGTGCGCAACTAATTATTATGTGTACCTTTACAGTAACTAAAATTTCGGTTGGGGTACATGACTAACCTGAAATCAGGAGTTATTACAGGGAGCCTATCTATCCAAATTTAGGTATGATATTAGTTTGGATAGAAGTCCCTTGTGATGGAACCCATAGCTTGCGATATTATGTACGATCATTCCGACTTCACACTACAGCTTGGTCATTTCATTCGCACCGCATATTGCATTACATTCGCAGTATATGGTATTTTGGGTTGCTAAGTTTTTACATTTGGGCTAAATGAGGTTGACGGCACTCGTGGACTCGTCAGGATTTATATATTGTATTGTATTCTCAGTATATTTTGGATTATTATGTTTTTTACATCGCATAGCCTGGATAAGGTCGATGGTATTTATGGACTAACTAGCATGTTTCTCATTACTCTGATATTGTATGATTTAGGGAATGCCAGTATTTTCGTTTACTCTGATATCTATATGCTTGGCACGTGCATTGCATATACTTACACCACCCTCTAAGCTTTTTATAAGCTTATACACGATAGATGTGTGCAGGTGATGTTAGGTTGCAGCAACATTGAGCTTGGAGTATGCAGCGGTCTTTTAGAGCTTTGATTTTTGATATATGTATTTTCCTTTCAGTACTATATTCAACTGTTTATATTAGTGGATATGTGATGATGATATTGCCTTTGTGTTTTGGGTAAGCTTGTGGTTATGCTTATTATGAGTTAAATGTACGTTAAAAAATCCTCCTCGTAGGATCCCAATATTAGAATCTAGCGTATGGACGCCGGGAGTCGAGAATGAGGTACTACGGAGGCTGTTGGCACCAGATTCGGCGATCAAAAATTTTATGACTTCAGTTTTCGAGTTTGGGGAGTGACATTTCTGACCTTATGAATAGATTGGATGAAAAATAAATGCTATGGTAACTATAAAATGAAGGGGATTGACTGTGAAATGTAAGGAAATGACCGTGAAGTGAAGGGAAATCACCAGGATTGACCGTAAAATGCATGGAATTGATCGTGAAGTGAAGGGAATTAACCATGAAATGAATGGAAATGACCCTGAAGTGAAGAGAATTGACTGTGAACTGCATAAAATTGACTGTGAAGTGAAGGGGAATCACCGGAATTGACCGTGAAATGAATGAAAACGACCGTGAAGTGAAGGGAACTGACCATGAAATGCCTGAAATTGACCGTAAAGTTGTAACGCCCCATGTTTTCAGGACCCAAGTATATGACTCGTTTCCTTAAAACCTAAGTGTTAGCCTTAAAGGATGGTCAAATTCGAGTATATTTTTTTTTCTTTTATCAGAGTAGGCAGATGAGCGTAGAGTGAACAAATTAACATAAGGGAAGTTTCATTATCTTTCAAATATACAAGCAGCCCATAATGACTTATATAAACCAATGTCCCAACATTAACAATTACAAGATTTGCATACATAAGAAATAATAAAAAGAATATAAATGTAAGCCGCGTGACCACGCAGCTCCTCTTAGCAATACGGTCGTGCATCCATGGCACCTACACAACTACTCATCAAGTCTGATCATATACATCATTTGGTCCACCTGTTCTACCTGTACGATTATATATTTGATGGATGAGTGGACAGCTCAGTGTGAATTCCCCTCAAGATTACACACCATCGCATTAGGTAAGCATAGTTATAAAACAACAAGCAATCCAAAACAATACATGATGCAGTCTTTTTAAATGCATGGATGCGTGAATGCACATCGGCCTGGGGATGCACATCCAGCCGGACTTGGGCTCATCGCCCATGCAAATCATCGACCTGGGAAAATCATCCAATCGGACAGGGGTCGATATTCGGTAGTCTGGGAGCTAGCGAAACGATACCTCGAAGATCCTAAGGGCATGTGCTATAGCATCTAGAATTAGCCACCCGTCATCGCCAACATACTATGGATGCATGATTAGCCAAACCGTTATTAGTCTAGTTACAATCAGCCAATTTAGGTAAGCTCAAGGTCACTACGAGGAGAACATGGCCCAACATAGGCCGACGACTCGGGTATAGTGTCTCATTACCACCATTCCCAGCTCATGAGGCTACCATCTTAGGATGTTTAATGGAAACCCGTCGACTAGTGGCCAATCATATTACAGTATATGGGGCTTACTATCGCATGGTTGCACTGTATAAAATATCAAATCCATATAGGAAAAATACCATAAGAAAACTTCATAGGTCGATACCAAAACAAATCACATAAGACAAATACCAAAATAAGCCACATATGGCAAGTATCAAAACCATACGATAAAAGACCATCCTTGAAAAACCATTGGACACAACAACCTTGGATGGTAGGCCCACATCAATGGTTAATTTAAATCATCATTCAATAACCACTAAGCCGAAGGCCCATTGCTATCACAATCAGTCAGGTTACATCCCAAGTATAGGTGTACACATATAGGTGGGGGTTTCCCACTGGTGTACCAGTTCAGGTTCCATAAGCAATTCACAAATAATCCACAAGCATGAATAAATATGCAGGATAACATTAAACAAGAAATATAGTAATTCAATTTCCACCAGCTAACACATGTGATTATAAGAGAGAGATAACAATTATAAATTTAATTAAGAACTATAACTTAAGCTAATGGAAAGATGAAAAGCTCAAGGAGAAGAATCATCACTTGATGAACAAAATCACCTTCTAGTGTCGCTAAGTACTTGCGCCCTTAGAAGTGTATCCTATCACAAATCATGGACTTATACAATTAGGTCCAAGTTCTATTCACTACCTAGGTTTAAGATCATGGCCTATAATTTGAATTATTCATCTTAGGGTTTTTGCTGTATAATTAGGATTTCCTCTTAGGGTTTAGTTTTAAATTTAGATTCTAGGATTTGAACTTAGTGTATTAGTTAAAACCAAATCTTAATAATTACAAGACAACTATTAGTGTTAGTGTTTATATTAGCTAATATGTTAATAGTGATAGTTCATAAGTTCATATCCAAATATATCGATATCAAATTCTACACCTAGATCCAAACCTAACACACCATCTACAATTAAATCATTGATCTAGGGTTTAGATTACTTATCCTTAGGGTTTTGTTCTAGGTTTAGATTTTAAGTTTTGATTATGGAATTTAAGTTCTATTTTGTGTGGCCATTAATGTTATTATTAAAGAGACCAATGGATGAATAAACTAATCAAATAGATTAGTTATTAATTTTTAGGAATTCTAACAATGCCTACTACCATATTAAATTATCTAACAACAATATATGATGAATAATAGTGCTAATAATTCCAAACAATTGTCCATGTTAGCAATATTCCTAATGTTAGCTAACACAACACTAACAATCATTTTGGTGAAATGAATAGTATGTTCTAACGTCAATACTAATATTTAATAATAATAGTTCTTATATGTACTAACTAATATCCATATAGATAGTTTGTCAACCACTATTGTCACGCTCCAAACCCGAAAATCGGATTCATAGGAATCCCGATCACCGAATCCGGTGCCGACAGTCTCCGTAGTACCCCATTCTCGGCTCCTAGCATTCATATGCCAGATTCCGATCCTGAGATCGTATAAGAAGGATTTTTTTTTGTACATTTAACTAGTAATTAGCATAACCACAAGATTGCCCAATTCACAAAGGCAACATCATCATCATATATCTACTAATATAATCATTTGATTACAACACTGAAAGAGAAATACATAAATAGAAAATCAAGCTTGAGAAGACCACTGCACGCTCCAAGCTCAGCATTGTTGCAACCAAACATCTCCTGCACGCATCTATCGTGCATAAGCTTATAGAAAGCTTAGAGGGTGGTGTAAGTGTGTGCACAAGGTAAGTGTCAAGTATTCAATATAATGTCATAATCATACAATGTCTGAATAAGCAAAAACAATGACAAGAGCAAGAATAATCAGAGTAAGCAGAAGTATGGACAAGTCTATAAGTCAATCGATATCAGAATACGCAATATACAATAACTATGCGATAAGGAGTCATAAAGAGCCAAATATCAGATACCGAGGATGTAATGCAATACACAAATCCTGCTAAGTCTGTTTAGGCCATATAAGTGTAGAAACATAGCAACCCAAAATGCCATATGCATGCAGATGTAATGTAATATGCAATGCGAATGAAATGACCATGCTGGAGTGTGAAGTCGGGATGATAGTACGTAGTAACGCAGGGTACGGGGTCCACCACAAGGGACTTCTATCCAAACCAGTCCCATACCTAAATTTGGATAGTCAGACTCAACGTGGTAAACTCCTGATCTCAGGTTAGTCGCACGTCCAACCGAAATCCTTGCCATAATGAAGGTACACAACAATTTATTGCGCACCACCAGCCCGAGCGGATAGTGAATGAATGAGCATTCAACTCCTACTCAATAAGTCCACATATCAGTACTGTTCCTCTTTAAAAAATCACCGGGGTCTATTACACTCCAAACCAGATTGCCGCCCCATCGTGCGCAACAAGGTGAGTGGAAGAGACCTCACATCTTTCTGCCAATATCGGGCCCGACTCGTCAATAGCGGACCCATTCCTCGAGCTGGTCAAACTCAGCCTAGCTTTGCCCCCTTCTCTCGGGCGGGTAAGGCCGCACCCCCTTCCAACCGACCATGACACAGTGGAGAGCGCAGCCATCTGGTAATCAGCACTCAACGCTCATCTACCCACTCGGTCTAGACGTTCGAGCAACCTCTGAAACCAAGAGGGTTTAGGGACTTTCACCCAGGGATATCCATAGCACCCCATGTAAAACAGATTTTTGGTATCCCATCTGGCCATCTACGAAATACTTGTGGAGGCTACGACCCTGATGTCGCTAGGGCGTACGGTGGTCATGTCACACAAATGCGAGATGCATGAGTCACACAGTCCAATCACACATCAATCTTACACAAGTCGTGTTCTCATGTGAGGCAACTCCGCCTATCAAAGAGCCCCATGAACAACCTGCCCTATAACATATGCAATGGTCAATCACATCTCATAACAAACATGCAGATGATGCGTATGGGCATGTAATTATGATGCTATGCTGTCACATACTCATAATCGATATCAATAACTGGCATCAACAGTCGGCCTCGACAATGTGGACATTAAACCAACATTGCCCCCAAGGAATGGTCACATAGAGTCAAACATATAATGGGCCCATAGCCTCACACAAAGGCGTAATATTCAATCCAATGGGCCTTACTCAAAGGCCACATATACACAACCGGTAGACCCTGCTCATGAGCATAATACATATCACAATGGGCCTTGCCCATAGGCCATGAATACATCACAATGGGCCTTGAATACATGTCATGTGGGCCCTACACATAGATCTTAAATACATCAAATGGGCCATACATCATGGGCCTAATACGTATCATAATGGGCCTTAACTACGGGTTGCAAGTACATCATATAGGTCTCGGCAATCGGCCTTGGCAATCGAAGTCGGAATCGGAGTAGGCCTCAGTAATCGGAATCGGTCACGACAATCAGAATTGTCAATCAGCCATGACAATCGGAATTGATCGATAATCGGCCTCAATACTCAGCCTCAATCGCTAATCGATCAATCGGCCATGATAATCATAATTTATCGGTAATAAGAATCAACAAAACGGTCACGTCAACTGGAATCAGCAATCGGCCATGTCGATCGGAATCGATCGATAATCAGAATCGGCAAAATTGGTCACAACAAATCAGAATCGGTAATCGGTCTTGATCGATAATCGACAATCGGCCACGACAAATCAGAATCGGTATTGACCTCGATCGATATTCGGCAATCGGCCATGACAAATCAGAATCAGTAATCGACCTCGATCGATAATCGGCAATTGGCCACGACAAATCAGAATCGGTAATCGACCTCAATCGATAATCGGCAATCGGCCACGACAAATCAGAATCGGTAATAATAGGCCTAACAAGACCTAACGGAAGATCACAATGTGAACATTAAACCATCATTGCCCATCAATGTGGCCATTTAACCGACATTGCTCCCAAGGAGTGGCCCACGTAAAGTCAAACATATAGTGGGCCCATGGCCTCACTCAAGGGACTCAATAAATGGGCCGCATAACTTGGGCCTTATACACATCATATTCGGCCCCATTCAAAGGCCCCGCATATATCTCATTGGGCCTCACTCGTGGCCCTTATATACATCACATTGGGCATCAACCCATGAGCCATCAAATACATCAAGCGGATCGCAACCACGGGCCACACCAATGGGCCTCATATACATCAAGTGGACCGCATCCATGGGCCGCACCTATGGGCCTCGTGTGCATCAAGTGGGTTGCGACAATGGGCCGTAACCCATGGGCTTCAAATACACAATAAGTGAGCCCTACACATGGGCCTAATATACGTCATAGGTGGGCACTGCACATGGGCCTTATACATATCAAGTGGGCCGCAATGCATGGACCCCGAACACATCAAGTTGGGCCGCACCATGTGGGCCTCAAACACATCACTGTGGGCCTTGCCCATAGGCCACAGATTCAAGAAGGTGGGCTCCATCTTATGGGCCTTAAATACAAGGCAGGTGGGCCTTATGCATTGACCAAGCTGATATTTGAGTTTTCACTCCATACAGGGAGCTAGAGTCTGCCAACCGGACGAACAATCTGGATGAGGGACGTTCCCCAGGTGGGGCACGTGTGGTTGGACGGCATGGATAAAATACATATTTCACAGTGGGCCCACGATCGGTGTGGATCTAATGGGCCACGCCCATCACAGGAGAGAGAGAGAGAGAGAGAGAGAGAGAGAGAGAGAGAGAGAGAGAGAGAGAGAGATGAGAAGGGGAGGGACCCCGCCACTATGGGCCCTCCCTATATAATGCATACATCAAGATGGGTCCCACTATAAGTGGGCCCTTAAATCGTAAAATCAACACAGAAAATCACCCTCAAAATAAAGGAAAAAAAAAGAGAGGGAGAAAGAGAGAAAGAAGCACCCACTTTTGATCGCCCATTCTTTCTTCCGCCTATGCACTCTAGAGCTCCAAGAGGACATTTTCAACGGTTGAGATGATGATCCAAGGGTTGGATTTAATGGTAGGAAGGTGGGTCACACCTAGCTTCTCCATGGAAGCCATGGATGGTTTCTTGATTGGAGGATGAAAGAGAGAGAATGAGAGAGAGAGAGGGATGGGTATGATGGGTGAGAGATGGGTGATGGATGTGGTGAGTGATGGGTGTAAGAACTTTTTGACTTTTGAGGTTGCTTGGGGATGGGTGTGAGGTGATGTGTACTTGACATGAGTTGGGGTTGATTGATTGATTGATTGATGGATGGATGTGACACGTCGTAGAGATTCTCTTAGGTTTCGTAACGCGCGGCGTTTTCCTCGCACCGAACGTCGGCCTACATCTCCTGACTAGGGTATTGCCTCGGCGCGCGAGTCGCGGCATCGGAACTGCAGCGACGGTGCGGTCGCTATGGTAAAGATCTTGGGTTGAGTCGATATGGGTTGACGGCATATGAATCAGGGTCACGCGCAAATACTGGTTAAGGGTCGAAGGTTGCCGAAATTCGACCGGGAAGACCGCGGATGTCTATGAAACGGTACGGTATAGGATACGGGTCTTACAACTATCCACTTCTAATACTCATGATTCTAATAGTGATGGAAATGACAGTAAATGGAAATTTTGATTGAAGGAATTTCAATCTGGGAGGGGAAGGTGGACTTATCTTGACTGACTTGGTTCGAGTCGAGTTGACTCGACTCAATACAACCACCACCACTTCTACTCACCTCTGCTCTCTCTCTTTCCCTGCCCTTCTTTCTTTCTTCTTTCCTCAACATGGCCCAAACCAGGCCCAACTCAACCTGACTTGGTTCAGTGAGTCGATGACTCACCTGACTCAGCAGCGAGTCAGTCTGATCCGACCTCTCCCTAACTCTCTCCTCTTCTTCCTCCATTTTCCATAAGGTGGAAATTAGAAACGTCTAGACTGGGCCAGACGCAAGACTCAGCTCGAGTAGAGCTAGTGCAGCAGCTTGGTGATGGTGCAGCCGCACCCATTCTTTCCCCATTTTTTTCTTCTTCTTTCTCTGCTCCTTCTTCTCTCTCACTGACTTATACTTTTCCTTTCCTCCTCCTGGACATGCAAAGGACTAGTGGTGCCTGGACTGAATCAGTCCCGTGTGGGACTCGATCTGGACTCGGTCCAGATTTGGCTCGGTTTGAGTTGGTCACGATGGTGCGATGCAACAGCCGCACCACCCTCCGTCTTTCTTCTTCCTTCTTCATTTTCCTCTCCTTTCTTCTTAGACATGTCCCACAAGGCCTGGATGAGGCCAGATAAGAGCCAGAACTGCCAGTGCTTGACGGTTTCTCGGTGGAGAAGAGGACAACCATTAATGGCAAACTCTCTTCCATTGTTTCTTCCTTCATTCCGTCAGCATGGAAGGGTTTCTCGAGGTGCAATGGAGCTAGGTGAATGGTCGGAATGAAGCTTGGATGCCGTTTGGTCGGTGGGTTCGGAAGGAGAAGAAACGATCATTTTTAGAGTTGCGGCTGCTAGGACGGCGATGAGAATGGCAAGATGCTCGATCCTCTCCCTCTAATAGCACTGCCCTAACATTTCTAAGCCGTTGGATTGAGAGAAAATGGTGTGGATTTACTCTGTCCGAAACCACCCTCAAAACAGTGGGAGGGTATGAAACCAGCCATGGTTTCGTTGCTTGTTTTCTAAAAAAAACATGATCCCTGTGAACGGAAATGGACGGTCGAGGTATGCCTAGATAGAGAGTTAGGATAGGAGATGGAGGGAGCACGTAGATCGCCCTCGTGGCAGCAACAGATTTCTATTTCCAAAGATGGGTGTGTTTATGGCCTGATTTGAGGCTGACATCGTGTGCACATGCGTGCAATCCAACGGTGGATCGACCATGGTTCTGTTCAGATTCGAGTCCTCTACAATATGGACAGTTCAGATCATCCAACCCACGACCGATGGTGGGCCATCTCACGACAAAAATGGACGGACATCCGTCCACTGTTTGCAAATAGAAAGAGAGAAGGAAATCCCTCTGTTTATGGAAAATCTCGAGAAAAGGAGCTCTGATCACTCTGCTGGTATGGTGCACACCGAGTGTGCACTAGCTGTGCATGCGCACCTCATTAAGTGGGGTCCACCATTATGCTCGTGAGAAATCCACACCGTCCATTCGCCTTGGAGGCTCTAATCAAACCTTCTGACCAAAAATCAGGCAGATCTAAGGTTTAGGTGGGCCCTACATCTTAGTTTTAGGTCTTATTTGTAGACTTACATCGATCTGACAATCAGATCATCTCCAAATCGAATGTCAACGGTTAAAAGGGCCCTAAGAACTTATTTAGATGACAGGGATCCCTAATCTATGAATTTTGAACATTAAATGTTATTATTAGAATAATTTTAATATTTATTATTATTATTATCATTACTTATTTCCTTTATCTATTTTGTCATATATATCGTATATTATCACAAATTGTTAATATACATAAATTATATGAATATCAGTAAGCAGAGATTAATATATGTATATATATATATATATATATATATATATATATATATATATATATATATATATATATATATATATATATATATATATATTATTTGTATATTATTTGTATTGTCATATACGTGTTAGGTTTTAAATTTTATAAGTCATTAAATTTTTTTTTTCAGTATATTTAATTTTTTATATACTACGGATTCTATAGTTCGTAATTTACATTAATGCATATAACATAGATTATAGTTACATATCATTTTAATACAAAACTTTAAATATTTATAAAAATAACATTCCATAGTATATATATTTAGATTGTATTATTTTTTTGTATTTTTATTAAATTAAATTAAATGGAAACACCCGAGTACTGGAAAGTGCGGGGTGTTACAGAAGTGAAGGGAATTGACTGTGAAATGAATTGAGTTGACCATGAACTGAAGGAAAATTGCTGGAATTGACTATGAAATGCATGAAATTGACCGTGAGGAATTGACCATGAAATGAATTGAATTGACTGTGAAGTGAAGGAGAATTGCCAGAATTGGTCATGAAATGCATGGAATTGATTGTGAAGTGAAGGGAACTGACGGTGTAATGCATTGAATTGATCGTGAAGTAAAGCGAATTGACCGTGAAGTGAAGGTTAATCACTGAAATTGATCGTGAAATGCATGGAATTGACCGTAAAATGAAGGGAATTGACTGTGAAGTGAAGGGAATTGACCGTAAAATGAAGGCAATTGACTGTGAAGTGAAGGGAATTAACAATGAAATGCATTGAATTGACCGTGAAGTAAAGGGAATTGACCATGAAATGCATGGAATTGACCGTGAAATGAAGGGGAATCGCCAGAATTGACTGTGAAATGAATTGAATTAACTGTGAAGTGAATGGGAATCGTCGAAATTGACCGTGAAATACATGAAATTGACCGTGAAGTAAAGGTAATTGACCATGAAATGTATGTAATTGACCATGAAGTGAAGGGGAATCACCAAAATTGACCGTGAAATGCATGAATTGTCTGTGAAATGAAGGGAATTAACTGTGAAGTGAAGGGAATTGACGATGAAATGCATTGAATTGATCGTGAAGTAAAGGGAATCGACCCTGAACTGAAGGGGAATCGCCAGAATTGATCGTGAAATGCATAGAATTGATCGTGAAGTAAAGCGAAATGACCATGAAATGCACGGAAATGACCGTGAAGTGAAGGGAATTGACCATGAAATGAATTGAATTGACTGTGAATGAAGGGGAATGCCGAAATTAACCATGGAATGCATGAAATTGACCGTGAAGTGAAGCGAATTGACCGTGAAATGCACGGAAATGACTATGAAGTGAAGGGAATTGACGGTGAAATGAATTGAATTAACCATGAAGTGAAGGGAAATCATCAGAATTAACCGTGAAATGCATGGAATTGGCTGTGAAGTGAAGGGAATTGACCACAAAATGCATGAAATTCATGGTGAGTGAAGGGAATTGACCGTAAAATGAATTGAGTTGACCTTGAAGTGAAGGGAAATTTTTGGAATTGACCATGAAATGCATGGAATTGACCGTGAAGTGAAGGGAATTGATCGTGAAATGAATTGAATTGACCGTGAAGTGAAGGAGAATTGTCAGAATTAATTGTGAAATGCATGGAATTGACCGTGAAGTGAAGGGAATTGACGGTGAAATGCATTGAATTGACTGTGAAGTAAAGGGAATTGACCGTGAAATGCATGGAATTGACCGTGAAGTGAAGGGAAATCGCTGAAATTGACCGTGAAATGAAGGGAATTAACCGTGAAATGAATTGAATTGGCCGTGAAGTGAAGGGGAATTGCAGGAATTGACCGTGAAATGCATGGAATTGACCGTGAAGTGAAGGGAATTGACCGTGAAATGGATTGAATTGACCGTGAAGTGAAGGGGAATTGTTGGAATTGATCGTGAAATGAAGGGAATTGACCGTGAAGTGATCAGTCATTGAAATTGACTGCGAAGTGAATGAAATTGACCGCGAAGTTAATGAAATTCACCATGAACTAATTGAAATTGATCATGAAGTGAATGAAATTGACCGCGAACTGAATGAAATGGATTTTTGACCATCGACCTAATGGAATCTTGGAAAATAATCAAGTTGGTTGGCTAAAGTAGCTTCTCCTACCCCAAAATCATATATGGTATATTAAGTAACTAATTTTGATTTAGAAGATATTTTTGTTAAATGAATAAAGAAAGAAATGAAAAAATATAGGGAAAAATTTTTTTTATACGCTTATATGAATATGTATTAGAGAAAAATGTAGGGAGAATAAAGTTCTCCATGGCTATGGTTATAATCCATAGCCACTGAACCAGTCGACCTTAAATCATTGGCTATCTTCTTCTTCTTTTTCCCTTTTGTAATCCCCACCGAAGGTCCCATTATGAGGTATGTGTTATACCAAAACTGTCAATTTATTTAACAAACTCGTATTAATGTGAAAAATAAAATAGATCTAACTATCAAGTGGACTATCCTTAAAAAAGCGAGGGAGGTTTTTACGTCCGCCATTGAACGCCTTTTAGGGGTCAGGTTTTGGATCATTATGAAATTTGTTTTTCCTTTTCATTTAAGTGTTTGTATCCTAATGAATGGATTGGATGGAAAATAAATGTTACGGTGGGCCCTACAAAATTTTTAACAGTGAAAATTAATTTTCGTGTTTCCTTTGTGGTGCGGTTCAGTGGATCTTTGGATATGATTTTTTTTTTTAAAATAATACTACGAGATGAAAGGATCTCGAAACATGGATGAACGTTATGGATATAATAAATACATGACTGTTGGGCCACGTGACTTTGATATCTTCTGAACCGTTCGTACAACTGGGCGTTCGAGGACCGTCAGCGCTCGTCTTCGAGCACCAGGCGATCCGCTTCCGGAAGGAAAAGCAGGGGCATTTACGACCTGAGAAATGGGGCCGTACAGCTGGGGCTTATTCGGGTAATGTAAAGACAAGTGGGCATAGAAAGGTTGGTGGGCCATATATGGGTCATACAGTAGAAATTTCTCTATCATCTATTGAGAAATGCTCATTGGAAAGCAAAGTTCAATTGATATAGACTGTTCATTAGGTCTAGCACGTTTTAGGGGTTATACTGAAAACATTACACTGATTTGACAAATATGAACCGTGTGATCAATAGCTTGAATACGAACGGTTAAGAATAATTGAACCCCAAATCAAGAATAGATTGCTTATACTTAAAAATGAATTACTGGGATCCATCATGGATTGCGTATACTTCCCAAGAATGGGTTTTTATTTTCATCTTCTTTTAGAAGACTGTAACCATCCCATATATTGCAGGGAAAAAAGATGGCTATAGAGCATAAAGCCAAATCAAGGATGGATTGGATCATCTGATCAGTGTAATTTTTATTTAGTATCCTATGAAATATATTCTCTACTTAATGGATGGTTCAGATTGATCAATTGAGCTATCTAAGTGTTCCAATAGAACTGAGAGGACCATAACTTATGCTGTTTTGAGAGCACTGGAGAGTTTTTCTTATTTAATTATTTGATAAACTGTCAGAGTCAAGTAATGGCTTGTGGAGTCTACCCGACCGGGTGAACATCAAGTCCACCGCATCGAATTTATTCACGTTGCTGTGTAGCAGGATTTTCTGTGATGCCTAATCTGTTTCTTTCTTGAGGATTGCCCCCCATTTTTTATTTTTCTGGCAAAAAATGAAGCTAACGTCATCGTTAGGTGAGGTATGCATACGTAAGATGTAAGATGTAGGCAATTGGTCAATAGCCATCAACCGTCTATTTTTGTGTGCATATGTGGGCCACTTAATGCACGGCGCTTCACCTGCCTGATTTTACGGCGTGGTCTAAGACATGCTGGGTGGGACCAGTTGAATGGTGGAGATTTCTTGAGCCTGTGTCATGTGGAGGCGTTGATCCGCGTAGTTGCTGCAGGTAAAGGGAAGGAATCATGGTTAGACTTCCGCGGCACCACGTGAATCCCGCAGCTTATTAAGGATGGGAAGCGAATTCCCCGGTGACATGGAAGGAAGCGGATTGACTTCCTTGGTGTGTTGACATCACTAAGTTCAGTTAGCCCCACCATGAGGTATGTGTTATACTCATACTGTCTATCCATTTTTGCGATATCATTTGAGGACATGGCCCAAAAATGAAACATTTCCAAAGCTCAAGCGGACCACATCACAAAAACCAGTGGGAACAGACGTTCGCCATTGAAACCTTCCTAAGCCCACCATGATATTTATTTGCCATCTAAGCATTTCATAAGTACACACACATCCCAATGAAGGGAATGAATAAATATCAGCTTGATTCAAAACTTTGTGCCTCCTAAGAATTTTTTCATAATAAGTGTTCACTACCTACTACTTTCTATGATGTGGTCAACTTGTTCTGGGTCTGCTTTATTTTTGGGCCATGCCGTAAAAGTATCTCTCAAAATAGGTGCGGTGTGGATATAATAGTATGTTAACAAATTATTTATTTATAAAATGATATAATTGAATTATGTATTCAAAATGACCTACCCTAAGATTAATCTAAAGTCATCCAAACCTTGTTAGTAAAGAATGAACATTAAGTCTTCTTTTTCTTCAGTTGATAGAAGTTTACGAAGCTTGATATCATGCCATAGGATGAAGCTTGAACTTGAGACTTCTGAAGTTTAAAATTGACTACCATTAAAGTTTGAACTTGAGATTCAAAGACACGAAACGTTTGTCTTATCTTGTAAGAAGCTTTGAAAATCTTGAACACTTGAAGCTTGAGAGGTTGAATTCTTTCTTGATGTTGTACATGAACATGAACAAGTACACTCGCTTTTGAAGTTCTTAAACTAAAGACCCTCGTCCTTGAGAAATGCACAAACTTCATTATGTAGATGTGCTAACAAGACACAGATTCCAAGTGAGGTTTTGACACTATCAAATTTGACAATATAGGAGCTAGAAAACCATATCACTTATAAGAAGGCCTTATCGGAAGTAGAAGTCATCAAGATCGTCAGAACCTTAAGACAAGCATTTCTCACAAACCGAGATGAGTTACTCATCATACCATAAATGATTTTGGGGTAGGACGAGCTACTTTAGCCAACCAACCTAGATATGCTGGATTGCCCATGCTGAATTTGTGAGATTTTATCAGACTGATGGTCAAATTCCATGTTTATTTTCGCATTTGCTATTTTAATAAATTTTTATTTGATTGTAATTTTTCATCCGTTGGGCTTTAGGAGTTGTGTCCAAGATGAAAAGTGCTTAGAATAATTAGGAGAATAATGTGGTTAAGTCACATAAGATACTTATTATAAACAGTAAATTTACTATTTATAGTAAGTTATGAATTTTAGGGAGTTTTAGTTGTAGTTTAATTCCGAAACTTCTCGTTTACATCAATAATCAATCAAATTATGAATTTTCTATAATATTATTTCTATTTTTCTTGCTTTTTTCCTTGTGGATTCAAGAAGTCTCTCTGGAGAGTTCATAGAAGCTTCGTGTATTTGAAGTATTTATTGTTGAGGAAGATGGTGATAAACCTCATCACATTGATCCCCGCATCATGCACTAGACTGATGTTAAGATAAACGACGGAATCACACATAAATGAATCTAGGATTGCAATTCAAAAGCACCAAGAAAATATAAATAGAACACAATAATTTAACATGGAAAATCCTTTCGGGATAAAACCATGGCATAAAGCGATAGAAATTCACTATAAATGCAGAAATTACAAAGAGAAAAGACTTACCTGATTTGAGCAATCATCAAATCTCACCCTTGATACACCCTTTGAAACCCTAGAACTATTTAAAAACCCTTTGAAATAGTTTAGGAAGCCTTAGAATCTCTTTGGAGCATTCTAGGAAATCCTATTTATATATTAGAAACTCCAACTTTCGCACCGAGTTGGAATAATCCGGAAACTGCCTCAAATTTACGCAGTTCACGCACAATCTGCATAACCTTAGGCTGTCCGAACAAGAGATCGGGCAAGCCGACTGACACTTCGGCTTGCCGAACTTGTCCTTACGTTGGTTGAATTTCTTGCAAAATTTCACCCAAAGCCTGTTCGATGTCATTGAGCTTGTTTGACAGATTTAAGATATCATCAAACAACCAGAGAAGTTGCATAGAACTTGAACTTTTCTATAGGAATAACCTTAGTGAGTATGTCTGCTGGATTCACGCTGGTGTGAATCTTCTCCAGTATTATGCTTCCTTCCTCAAGCACTTGTCGGATAAAATGGTGACGAACATCAATATGTTTAGTATGTGAGTGATAAATAGAATTTTTAGCTAATAATTAACCAACACAGCTTCCTTTTGAAGCCCCAACTGATTTATCATTCCTCTTAACTAAACACTTTTCTTAAATGTTCGTCATTACCATATATTCTGCTTCGGTCATGGAAAAAGCCACTATGGACTGAAGCTTCGACATCCAATTAATTCCTCCACCCGCTAGTACAAACGAGTAATCTGAAGTCGACTTTTTGGAATCCACACTGCATATGTAATATGAATTCACATACCCTACCAACTTTGCTCTGACCTTTTCAAAAGTTAAGACATAGTCTTCTGTAACTTGAATGTATCAAAATAACTATCTCACCGCCTCCTAATGTTGCTTACCGATGTAATGCCTCAGATTTTTGTCAACTTGGAGTTACACGTCCTTGGACAATGAGTCGATCATAATACCTTACTGGCTTCTCAAAACTCAATCCCAAAGTTTAAAATCCTTTTTTAACTCATTTCCTTCAAAATCTCACCTTTCACCACCTTATTCTTCACATTTTTCTAAGTACTTTCATAATAAATGCTAATCCTAACATTTAAATGATGGAGAACCATACTTAAACTTAAATTTATTATCATAGTAAATTAAAAATGGGTTTTATGCCATTAGTCTTATGGAATCTGACAAAATCAATAAAATAAATAGGTGATTTGGATAGAGCAACCTAGTCTATCGTAATTGGGCGACACGTAGTTAAGTACTAAACTAAACAATCGATGGATTTGGATTGAACCACTTTCTATACAAACTACAAGATATAAAACTATAAAAATCACTAACTCAACATTACTTAAAAATCTATGAGAAATCTCAAAACCCACTTGCTCATAGGAGCACATTAGAACTCCATATCAGACCTACACCGCATGTCGAAAGTTCGATGACCCGAAACTATAAGGTTATGGCCACCTTACTGGGCTTGACAACCATTATGAGAATCGAGTCCAAATAATATCTATAAACGCACAACTTGAGCCTAGAATGAAGTGTGTGGGAAACACGAATATCTTTGGAAAATGAACTCGGATTTAAGTTTTTTGGGTTGTTCGCTTGCGAGCCAAATTTAAGGTTTCAGACCGTCAAATTCTGACCCAACTAGATTCTTAGATCAGGAAAATTTTCCTACACAGGTCAGTGTACTGGTGGCCCTGATCGAGTGACGATAGCCGTTGAACTAAAACTGGTCCTCCACGGTCAATTCACAAATTCGATCGGACTGAAAGCTTAACCTGGCCTAGAAACAGACTCCCTTTGAATATAACCTAAGTATACCATGGCCCTGGGGCCATTTGAACCAGTTCTGGGCCTATATAAGACCCTTAACCCACCCCTTCTTTCTCACATATGAATTTGCTCCAAACCCTAGGAGAGAGAAGAGAGAAAAGAGGAGAAAAGTGTGAGGAGAGAAGAGAAAGAGTGGGAGATCATTACTGGGATTCTCTCCTACGACTCCACGCCCTGAGTCACCCTTCTACATTGCTTCACGATCATCTCCAACTTTGATTTAGGTAAGGAATCTTAATCTTAATCTCATTTTAAGAATCCGAGTAGAAGAATCAACGAAATAGCTAACCTCTTTCATGATTTAGGTAGCTGTTGTGCCATAGACAAAGACATAAGGTTCGAACCAAGTTCGTAATCGATGTACTAGCGAAAGGTGCGGACTATAAATGTTTAGGTTATGGTTTTCAAGGCTTTCAATGTCAATTAATAATTTATGATTGACTTGATTGTTGGCACATGTACTTAGATATGATGTTTTACATATACTACACATATATGAACTATGTTGTGAATGTAATGTGTAAGACTCATATCCTAGACCGTACTATTACGTAGGCTTCCGTGGTGCTCTCAGTCAAATTTCGACAACTCTCGACCCATATCTGACGTTTGTGCGCAATCCTAAACCGGGTCCCACATATCGAAGACGGCCCGAACCGAAAGTTGTACTTTTGTGATCGCGCCATCACCGCGGTTCCGACGCCTTGACTCGTACACCGATCCGATGCCCAAGCTAGAAGTTGTGGGTTCGCATTCATTTTGAAGAAACGCCACGCGTTGTAAATTTTGTGGAAATCTCTACGACATGTCCTATCAATCAATCAATCAATCAATGTCAAGTACACCCCATATCCAAGTACATCACCCATCCCTCCCTTTTCACAAATCAACTCTCTCTCCCTTACTCATCCTTCTTTTTATAAAAAAAATCAAACTCATCCATACCACCCATCTCCTTTCCTTACACTCACCATTCCATCCATCCCTTTAATACCATCATTTCTCTCTCTCCCTCATTTCTCGAAACACTCTCCCAAGCAACAAAAGACTCCATACATCCAAGCCTCCCCAACTCTCCCAAAATAACAAGTGTGGCCTACCCTCTCATCTCTCATCCCCACCATCAAAACCCCATCAACCTCCATCAAAGTTGAAGGCAAGGAGCATAGGAGTGTATGGAATCAAGGAGGAGTGCAAGAGGTGGGTGATCCAATGTTAAATTCCTTTTTGAGACCACATGTGATGGGACCCGTTTGAAGTGTACAATGTAAGAAATGGAGGACCCATAGTGGCGGGGCCACTCCTCTTCATCACGATTTCTCTTTCTCTCTCTCTCCCATATTCTATGGCCCATCTTGTTGTATAATTTTTTTATCCATGCCGTCCACCATGTGGGCCGCACTACTATCCAGGCGGGCCCACCATGTCGGCATCCATCAGACATGGACGAAAAGGAAATAAAAAATATTAGCCCATTCCAGGGCTGGTGGGTCCCACACATATGGACACACTTGATTGAGGGTCGTCCATTGCTGGATGGCCAGTAACGCTGACACCTCTTGCACTCTTACACACAAACACGCATATATATATATATATATAATATTATATAATATTATATTATATTAAAGGTAATTAAGTGGGACACACCCACGTGATATAAATTGTGGTGGGCCCCACGTGGGACCCACCTGTGCGCTTGAAATGTATACAGCAGCTGTATTGACGTCAGTGGGATCTGTGGGACCCAGTGACGTGGTGCCCATCCCAACCGTCCAAGACAGCAACGGTGGGGGCCAGCCACGATGTGTGAGGGTCCTCCACACGTGGGACGTGGGACCCACCCTCCTTGGCAGTGGTGTACATCCAGCCGTCTACCCATTTAACGAGCTCTAGCGGGCCACGTATGTGGATTCCCACCCTGATGTACAAGTTGTATCCCAACCGTCCATCCAGTTGGCAGCAATCTGGCTGTCCATCTGCTGGACGGTCAGTGGCCTCACCTTGATGGATGTGTTTCATCCAAGCAGTCCATCTATCTGACGTACTAGTGGGCCCCACTTTGGTGTATGTATAATTTTCCAACCGTCCAGATGGCTGGACGGTGAACTGTTTTTTAAAATAATAATAATAATAAAGAAAAACGATGAAGCTGAATCAGTTTTTGGTGGGCACGTGTGTGGACCCCACCTTGATGTTTGTGATTCATCCAAGCCGTCCATACATTTAATGAGCTCTTCCTTGAGCTTGAAAGGAAAAATAAGACAGATTTAGTATCATGTGTACCACATTGCAGAAACAGTGATGCTGACGCCTACCATTGAAACCCCTTGGGGTTACAGGAGTCTTGAATCAATATAATATTTGTGTTTTTCCCTCCCTGTCAGGTCCTTGTGACCTTATGAACAGAACAGTTTGGATGGGAAATAAATACTATAGTAGGTCTATTGGAGTTTAACTGTAGAAATCATTATCACCACGGCTATTTGTGGTTGGTCCATATGATCCTTTGGATATAACTTTTAAATAATGCTTTAAAATGATCTCTAACAATGGATGAAGGGTGTAGTTGGTATGGCCCATTTAATGTATTAGGGGCCCACTTGATGGGAAATAAATACTATGGTAGGTCTACTGGAGTTTAACTATAGAAATCATTATCACCACGGTTGTTTGTGGTATGGTCCAGATGATCCTTTGGATATGACTTTTAAGTAATGCTCTAAAATGATCTCTAATAATGGATGAAAGGTGTAGTTGGTATGACCCATTTAATGTATTAGGGGCCCACTTGATGAGGCCTGATAAGATGTAATTGAGTCCAATTTGGAATGACTAATTTGATGCATGTGGGGGCCCATTTGATCCGGCCCATTGACTCGGCCCATTTGCATCGGTCCGTTTAATCAACCCAATTGACTCGGCCTATTTGACTCGGCCCATTTGACTCGGCCCATTCGACCCGGCCTATTCGACTCAACCCATTCGACCCGGCCTATTCGACTTAGCCCATTGATTCAGCCATTTGAATCGACGTATTTGATTCGACCCATTGATTCGGCCTATTCAATCAGCCCATTGGATTTATATGAGGCCCAATGAGACATATGTGAGGCCTTAGTGTGGGCCAAATATGATGTATATGAGGCCCATTGTGATGAATGATTCCACCATGACGTATGTAATGATGTTTTGGCGGCCATGCCTTGGTAGCATTCATGGTTTGACGTCCACATTGTAAGAGCAATGATGGTTAAATGTCTGCATTGTAACTCTTCCTAGGGCCCATTGATACGCCCATAAGCCCCTCTTCATTATGAACAGGATCCATCACCACATAACATATTTAGTATAGTTCCATGATCCATGCTCATACGCATCATATCTATGCTTGATATGAGAAGTGACTAATCATAGCATATGCCTTCGAGCAGATTTTTTATAGGCTCCCTAATAGGCGGAGTTGCCCTTCATGAGCGCGTGATGCGCCAAGATTGTTACATAACTGGTGGTGTGACTCATGCACTTAACATTTGTGTGATGGTGATTATTGTATGCCCTAGTGACATCAGGGCCATAGCCTCCACAGACATATCGTGGATGACCGGATTGGAAACTGGAAATACTGTTCTAAGCATCAGGGCATCATAAATGTCCCTTGGTGAAAATTTCTAAACTCGATGGAACTAGAGGATGACTTCAACGTCGACACCGAGTGGATATATGTCACGCCCCAAACCCGAAAATCGGATTCAAAGGAATCCCGATCGCCGAATCCAGTGCCGACAGCCTCCGTAGTACCCCATTCTCGGCTCCTATCATTCATATGCCAGATTTTCGATCTTGGGATCCTGCAAGGAGAATTTTTTTATTATATACATTTAACTAGTAATAAGCATAACCACAAGTTTACCCAAATCATAAAGGCAACATCATCATCACATATCCACTAATATAATCATTTGAATACAATGCTGAAAGGGACATATATATGTCAAAATCAAAGCTCCAAAAAACAGCTGCATGCTCCAAGCTCAATGCTGCTGCAACCTAACATCACCTGCACGCATCTATCGTGCATAAGCTTATAGAAAGCTTAGAGGGTGGTGTAAGTGTGTGCACGAGATAAGTGCCAAGTATTCAATACAATATCATAATCATACAATATCGGAAAGCTATTAATCCATAAATCATACAATGACTGAATAAACAGAAACACTGATAAGAGCAGGAATTATCAGCGTAAACAAAAATACTGACAAGATTATAATCATGCGATAACAGAATAAGCGTAAGTATGAACAAGTCCATAAGTTAATCAATATCAGAATACGCAATATAGGACAGCTATGCAAATGATGAGTCATAGATAATCAAATGTCAAATGACAAGGATATAATGTAATACACAATTCGAAAGAGCTAAAAAAAATCATCACTCTCATCTAAGTCACAGGAATACAGAAACATAACAACCCACAACGCCACACGCCGAAGATGTAATGAAATATGCAGTATATGATGCTAATGGAATGACCATGCTGGAGTGTGATGTCGGGATGATAGTACGTAGTATCGCAGGTTACGGGGTCCACCACAAGGAACCTCTATCCAAACCAGTCCCATACCTAAATTTGGATAGTCTGACTCAACGTAGTAAACTCCTGATCTCAAGTTAGTCGCGTGCCCAACCAAAATTCTTGTCATAACGAAGATACACAACAATTAGTTGCGCACCACCAGCCCGAGTGGATAGTGAATGGATGAATGAATGAGCATGCAACTCCTACTCAGTAGCCTGTCAGCATAGTAGCCTGCCAACCGCTGGTAACTCGCCCAGTGTGGTAGCTTGCCCAGGCCTCAGCCCCGCCCACATCACACCTGCCCACATAAGCGTCCGCCCACGTGCGCCCGCCCACATGCACAACAGTGACGGGTGTCATAATATCACGTCAGTCCTCATATCAGTATGGTTCCTCTCTGGAGAAATCACCGGGGTCTATTACACTTCACACCACCTGCCGTCCCAATCAAGCGCACAATTGGGTAAGTAAAAAAGACCTCACTATTCGCCTGTTAGTAGTCTGCCAATACCTACCCAGCTCACCGATAGCGGACCCATTCCTCGAGCTGGTCAAACTCATCCTAGCCATGCCTACTCCCTCGGGCGGGTAAGGCCGCACCCCCTTCCAACCGACCACGACACAGTGGAGAGCGTAGTCATCTGGTAATCGGCACTCAACGCTCATCTACCCACTCGGTCTAGACGTTGGAGCATCCTCTGGAACCAAGAGGGTGTTTAGGAATTTTCACCCAGGGTCATCTATGGCGACTCGATGCTCGAACAGATTTTCGGTGTCTCATCTGGCCACCCACGATATGCTTGTGGAGGCTACGGCCCTGATGTCACTAGGGCATACAGTAATCACAACACAATACAAGATGCATGAGTCACATACCTAGGTCCAATACACATCATTATGAGCTACATCACATAAGCCTAATATACATCACTATGGCCACAACCCATGGGCTTTAAATACACAATAGGTGGGCCCTACACATGGGCCTCAAATATATACCACGGGTGACCCTCAATGGACGGGTCACCAATACAACAGGATGGTCCTAATGACATGGACCCCATGAATATATTGAATAGGCCGCACCAATTGGGCCTTACATATATTGCAATGGGCCATGACCCATGGGCCTTGCATACATCACAATGGGCCTTGCAACATGGGCCTCATATATATTTAAGGTGGGCCTCAACAACGGGCCTCATACACATCAAGGTGGGCCTCAACAACGGGCCTCATACACATCAAGGTGGGCCTCAACAACATGCCTCATATATGACCTTAGCAACAGGCCACAAATATATCAAGATGGGCCTAATCAATCATATGGGCTAAATCAATCAAATGGCCAATACGAGCAGGCCGATCAAATGGACCGATACAAATGGGCTGTGCGTTATGGAGTTATACTAAGCATGTTATAAAGTAATGCCCTATCCTTACAACGCAGCTGGCCTAGACGGCCTGCATACAACAAGTACGGGCCTACCAATGGGCCCTAGGGAGAGTCGCAATGTGGAAATTTAACCAACATTATACTCGCAATGTAGACGTCAAACCAACATTGCTCCCAAGGTGTAGGCCGTAGTGAATAACATTACGTAAACCAGGTTGGGATCACACATTGCAATGGACCTTAGGTACACCCCATTGGGCCTTAAATACATCAAATAGGCCATGTCATATGGGCCTTTTACTCATCAAATGGGCCACATCAATGGGCCGCACCAATGGGCCTTATATGCTTGCAATGGGTCATAACCCGTGGGCCTTAGATTGCATCAAATGGTTCTCGACCCATGGGCCTTATACATATCAAATGGGCCTAATCCTATGGGCTTTAAAATACATCAAATGGGTCCAATCCCATGGACTTTAAAATACATCAAATGGGTCCAATCCCATGGACCTTGGAACACATCAAATGGGTCCACTCTATGGGTCTTAAATTACATCAAATGGGCCTAATCCCATGGGCCTTGGAACACATCAAATGGATCCAATCTATGGGCCTTAAATAGTTCAACAATTAGCTGCATTCATAGACGCAATTAAATTCAACTGTAATGGGCCTCAAAAGTGCATTCATTAAGTCCAACATTTAAGGAACTAAAGGTATAAATCATTTCCTCTAAGATCTTTATAATATGGTGGGCCCCTTTCCTCAAAATTTCAGCCTAAGGCAAGCATAATTATAACATGTTGTTGTCCTAAAGTTGGGCACTCCATTGGAGTGGGTCAAAGGCCTCTAAAACTCTGAAAATTGAGGGCCAAGGTCCCTCATCATGCATACAATGAGAGGAAAACCAAAAAGGTGGCCCACCATCAGAAGAAATATTTTTGAATTATGGTTTTTTATCAAGGCATATTACTGGACTACACAACATAAAAAATCTGGGAGTCCAACCATCTTGGCCCATTCTTTTGGATATCCAAACGGGGTCACTTAAGGCTAAAATTTCATAGAGTGATACTTCCATAGGTGGGTCACAGCCCCATAAAATTTCATAATTTTTAGATATTTGTAAGTATTTTAATTAATTTAAACAAAACAGACAGTTTAGAAAAATCAGACAGACCTGGACGTCCCAACGTGGTGGGCCAGTCTGGCCCTCACCACGGTGTGTACAGGGGTCCATTGGTCCAAAAATTTGGTAGGTGGGTTCTAACATAAGTGTACCACACTCTTAAAAAGTTTCAGAATTTTTGAACATCTTTAAATATTTTAATTCATTTACATAAATCAATCTGTCCTGAAAATCGGACTGATCTGGATACCATATTATAATGGGCCGGTCCCGCCATCACCATGGTGTGTACAGGCGCCCATTGGACCCAAAATTTTGTAGGTGGGTCCTACCATAAGTAGGCCACCTACCTGAAAATTTTTATAATTTTTAAACACCCATAGGTATTTTAATAAATTTCAAAAATCCAACTGTCTATGGTGGAATGTTGCTGGAACAGTACAGAAAATCCAGACTGTCCACCTCACTTGGACCACACCTTTGGGACTCCAATGAAGGTCGGTTGGGGCTAAAATTTGAGGGACATCAAGATGAGATCCCCACCTTTCAGAAAAGTATATTTAATAAGTATGAATAGTCCCCCAAACAGTCCCAAAATCTGGTCCAAAAACAACCAGAAACTGTGTAGAAAAATCTGGACAGCAACATGTACTTAGATAAAATTTATTATATAAGTTAAATAAAAAGGGAAATACATTAATGGGTCGCACACATCAGGAAATAAAATTAGGAAAAAGAGAGATAGAAGGACAATCCGGCCATAGGGAAAGGGGCTCCGCCACTATTGAGCCCTCCCAAGATCAATCACACCCGTACATCATACCTAGGTTTACATTTACAATATGAATTTTGCACATGCATGGCCTATAATTAAAATGCATGGTGAGGATGCCATCCCCAACATGGTTATAAGGTCTAGATGATTCAAACATAATATAATATGAAATAAAACTACCATGATGGGGCCCATAGAGAAAGGCCCCATGCATGGATCATGCATGCATAAGGTAGGCCATTAGGCCACAACCATGGGATTTTGTGGGATCTCCACCATTGATTAGTGGGTCCTATACTTCCCTCATGAAAAAAAAAATATCTAAGCCATAAAAATCAGATTTTTACATCTAGAGGAGCACCCACCGTCCGATCTTCTTGCTCCTAGGGGTTCCTTAGCACCTTAGCTTGGATTTCAATGGAGGAGATGGGGAATGGATGGTTAGGATGGGGAGATCATGGGGTAGAAAGTGGGCCACCTTGGAGTTTTGGGAATGCTTGGAGAGCTCTCATACGTATGGTTTTTTTTCGCTTGAGAGAATGAGATGAGAAATGAGAAAGAGAGAGAGTTGTAAAGAGAGAGAGAGTGATGGATGGATGTGGTGAGTGATGGTTGTGTAAGAAAATCTTGACTTTTGTGGCCTTTTGTGTAAGAAAGGCATGGGAGGTGTAAGAACTTTTTGACTTTGATGGCTTTTGGTGTAAGAGAGGTATGGGCTTTGTAAGAGATTCTTGACTTTTGTGGTTGCTTGGGAATGGGTGAAAGGTGATGTGTACTTGACATGTACTTGACATGTGATGGATTGATTGATGGGATTGATGTGACATCTCGTAGAGATTCTCTTAGGTTTCGCAACGCGCGGCGTTTTTCTCGCACCGAACGTTGACCCACATCTCTTGACCAGGGTATCGCCTCAGTGAGCAAGTCGCGGCATTGGAACCACAGTGATGGTGCGGTCGTTGTGGTATTGGTCTTGGGTTGAGTCGATACAGGTTGACGACATATGAATCAGGGTCGCGCGTCAATATCGGTTAAGGGTCGAAGGTTGCCGAAATTCGACCGGTAAGACTGCGGAAGTCTATGAAACGGTACGGTATAGGATACGGGGCTTACAATATATGAGTGAACGAGGGCCGAATACCAGGAGACCGCGTCTCCCACTGTGTCATGGTCGGTTGGAAAGGGGTATGGCGTTACTCACCTAAGGGTAAGGGGCAATACTAGGCTGAGTTTGACCAGCTCGTGAATGTGTCTGCTATCGACATGCCGGATAGGTATTGACAGACTATTGGCTAGGCGGATAGTGAGATTTCTTACGCTCACTTGGACTGTGCGGCTGGGAGAGCGGCAGTGCCATTTAGAGTGTACTAAACCCCAGTGATTATCTAGAATGAGAATTGTACTAATATTTGATGAGTTGTATGTGGATTTGGATGAAGCTTGGTATGCTTGAGTTACATCATGCACCGCATGGTCTTGATATGGCCGATAGCATTCATATCTTGCCCCGCATAGCCTTGGTACGACTGCTTGCATTCATATACTCATCAGCATGATTCCACATTACTCTGACCTTGTATTCTGAGCACGCTCATATTGCGCACATACTTACACCCCCCTCTAAGCTTTCTATAAGCTTATGCATGATCAATGTGTGCAGGTAACGCCGGGACGCAGCCGTAGCTTCGCCGCAGTTGGAACGTGCAACCGAGTTTTTTTTTTTCTGAGTTTCTATTATTATCTTGTATTTCCATTTCATACGCATTATACTTAAAGGTTTTGATCATAGTGGATTTTGTGATGGTATTTTTATGATAATTGTTCGTGGGTTATGCTTATTAAGAATCAGAATCAAATTGATGTTAAAAATCCTCCTTGTACGATCTCAGGATAGGAATCTAGTGTATGGGTACCAAGAGCCAAGAATGGGGTACTACAGAGGCTGTCGGCGCCGAATTCGACAATTGAAAAATTGATGAGCCCGGTTTCTAAGTTTGGGAACAGAAGTTGGTATCAGAGCATAACTTGGGAATAATTGAGAACAACATCACATATATACTATGAGTTCAAGACAATTAGGTTCCGAGTGCATAACCTTCCGATTGAGTTCCCTAACGTGCGATTCTCAAGGTTGATTGAAGTCCTTATTCTTTCTTATACGACATGCCACCCAGGAGAGTGACCCGATCGACTCTCGCTCCACCACCTGAGGCTCCAGCTTTACCACCTGCGACTCTCATTCCACCTCTAGTGATCCTTGCACCCCAGCCTGAGGATGTCATTCCTTCACATGAGACCGTTGCGGATTCGACTGTACCTGTGAGTGCCTCATAGTTATAATAGATGTTATAGGATGTGATAGCTGCACTTCAGGGACAGGTCAGGCACTCAGTTGTTTCACCAACCTAGGCAAAGCAGGAGCATGCGAGCACCCTCCTTCGAGAGTTTCGATAGCTCGATCCTCCGTGTTTCCAGGGCAATCCATATCCGACTGCAGTTGAGAGGTGATGCTCCAATGTGGAGAAGATTTTTGATACTATGGCATATACGACTCAACAATGAGTCCGGTTGGTAGTATTTCTTCTACAGGGTGAGGCCGAGCACTGATGGACCTCTATTATACGTGTTACAGGGCCAGATTTCGTATGGACATGGGAGGATTTTTTAAATCGATTCGAGCGGCAGTATTTCCCCGACCACATTCGTCGTTAGCGAGCGTTAGAGTTCGAGACCTTGGTGCAGGGGGATATGACCGTGGCACAGTATGTAGCCCATTTTATGGCGTTATTGAGATTCGCACCATATTTGGTTGATGATGAGGGGCGGAAGGCCCACCGTTTCGAGAACGGCTTGCGTTATAGTTTTCGAGGCCGTGTTATTGGGTATAAGCTCTCGACCTTTCAGGTGGTAGTACGGAGGGCTCAGATTTATGAGACTGAGTGAGCCAACTCATAGACCAATCGAGATTAGAGGAAAGGCCGAAAGAAGCAGGCCCCCTCCAGTAGCTCCCAGCAGCATCGACGACCAAAGAGGTACAGGAGCCACCCACCTGCTAGAGCACTAACAGCACCAGCAGCACCTCCAGCGCCACCCAAGCAGCCATTTTCAGGGACCTATTTTGGATGTGGTGGGACAGGGCACCACGTGTCTGAGTGCCCTCGCCCTCATCTGCAACAGCAACCCCATCAGCAACGACCGTAGCCACCTCAATTGCCGAGGCCCTAACAACAGCAGAGACATCAGTACAGGCTGTGGTAGAGGCAGCAACAACACCAGGGACCTCAGAAGGGACAGGCACCTTCCCAGCCAGCTTAGGCTAGGTTCTACGTGGCTCAGAAGGATCCGCAGTCATCTAGAGGACTTGTCGATGGTATACTTCCAGTCTCTTCATGTATCGCCCGAGTATTATTTGATTTTGGTGCTTCACACTCATTCATATCTGAGAATTTTTACCAATCGACTGGTTGACTGTATCGACGCCCTTGGGAAAGACCACAGTATTAGGACGTTTCTGTTCATCTTGCCTAGTGTTAGTGGGAGAGATTTTCTTGCCCACCGACTTGTACGTGCTACCGATGTCAGATTTTAATGTTATCTTGGGCATGAATTGGCTTGCCGAGTACTACGCCATCTTAGACTGCACCATGAGGATAGTCATATTCTGCATACCAGGTTTGCCACGGTTTTAGTTTATTGCCGAGCCTAGAGGAGAGCCATTGTCATGCTTGATGTCTTGCACTGTTGAGGAGCCTATTGTAGCATGTATTGACCGGTTACCGGTTATTTACGATTTTCTCGACATGTTTCAGGAGATTCTGGGATTGCCGTCGCGTCGTCATATTGAGTTCCAGATTGATCTTGTGCCCAATACCGAGCCCATCTCGAAGGCCCCGTACAGTATGGCACCGATGGAGTTGCATGAGCTGTAGGGACAGCTGGACGAGTTGCGTGAGTTGGGATTCATTTGTCCGAGCAGCTCTCCGTGGGGAGTGTTGGTACTCTTCGTTAGGAAGAATGATGGCTCGTTGAGGCTCTGCGTGGATTACCAAGAGCTCAACCGGGTTATGCTTAAGAGCAAGTACCTGCTCTCGAGGATAGATGATTTGTTTGATCAACTGCAGGGTACATAGTTCTTTTCAAAGATTGACCTGTGTTCCGGTTATCATCAGATTCGAGTCCGAGAGGAGGATATCCCGAAGACGGCTTTCAGGACTCGTTATGGTCATTTGGAGTTTCAGGTCATGTCCTTTGGATGACCAATGCACCCAAGGTCTTCATGCAGTTGATGAATGAGGTTTTTCATCCATATCTCGATCAATTTGTTGTGGTCTTCATCGATGACATTCTGATATATTCGAAGACCTGTGAGGACCATATGAAGCATCTGAAGATCGCGTTGCAGACCCTCCGTACCCACCAGCTGTATGCGAAGCTAGAGAAGTGTGAGTTTTGGCAGGAGAAGGTGAAGTTCCTCAGTCACGTGGTGATGAGGAAGGGTGTTACAGTGGACCCCTTGAACGTTGAGACAATGCCTCAATGGGGCTAGCCCACGACTGCATCCGAGACCGTAGTTTCCTTAATTTAGTGGGATACTATCGACGTTTCATTGAGAGCTTCTCCCGTATTATAGCCCCATTGATCAGGTTGACTCGGAAGGAAGCAGACTTTGTTTGGACTGACGCATGTAAGTGAGCATTCGTGGAGCTGAAGGACCGTCTGACGTTCGCTCCTGTCTTCACTCTTCCCTCTGGGAGTGATAGATTTGTTGTATTTACCGATGCCTCACGTATTGGTTTAGGTGTTGTCCTGATGCAGCACGGGAAACCAATGGCTTATGCGTCTCGCCAGCTCAAGGTCCATGAGCTAAACTACTCCACATATCAAAGTCGGCTCAAATCGAAACTTGTAACCTAGCGACAGCGCCAGCACAGCGGTTCCAATGCCACAACTGGCGCACCAATCCTATACCCAAGCTAGAAGTTGTGGGTCCGTGTTCATTCTGAAGAAACGCCGTGCATTGCGAATTTCGAGTGAATCTCTATGACCTATCCCATCAATCAATCAATTAATCAATGTCAAGTACAAGCCAATTTCACCCCATACCCAAGTACATCACCCATCCTTCCCTTTTCACAAGTCCACTCTCTCTCTCCCCTACCCATCCCTCTTTTTTCCACAAAAAAAATAAAATCAAAGTCACTCATACCTCCATCTCCTTTCCTTACACTCACCATTCCATCCATTCGTTTAATCCCATCATTTCTCTCTCTCCCTCATTTCTCAAAACACTTTTCCATGCAACAAAAAACTCCATATGTCCAAACCTCCCCAACTCTCCCAAAACAACAAGTGTGGCCCACCCTCTCATCTCTCAACCCCACCATCAAAACCCCATCGACCTCCATCAAAGTTGAATGCAAAGAGCATAGGAGTCTAAGGGATCAAGGAGGAGTGCAAGAGGTGGGTGATTGTAACACCCCGGATTTTGGCCAATCTGGGATTTGACGTCCTTAGACAGTGGGTCAATTAAAACACCTGAAAAATCGCTTAGAACCCAATTCCATAGCCAAAGAAATCACTTAGGGTTAATTCCTTTAGAAACTAAGCATAAGTTAGCTAGCGCAACGCTGGAGTAGCTGGGAAATAGTCCCTGATCACTTTAAATACGTTCTACAAGACCCAAATCGAGTAGAACGTATGACTCCATAATACTCTATAACCTTGGATCAAACTCTAAACAGGTTTGTTCTCTGGACCACTTTGAAATTTTGTATTGGATCTAGACCGCGCGTCGAAAGTCCGATACCTCTTATCTTAGACCGTTAGAACCGCCTAGCTGGACTTGACAATCATTTCGAAAATCAAGTCAAACCGATAATCACAGACTATTTCATTGAGCCCGGACCGAAGAGAGTGCGAATAGGGACAGATTTGGAATTTCAAATTCAAATCTGGCATACGACTTGACGCGTCAGTATTAGGCGTTCTGACCGTCAGAATTCATCCAGATTACACCCTCGGATCAGGAAAAATTTCTATTTTATATTATGAGACTTCCAGCCCTGATCTACGTGCGGTGACCGCTGAACTGAAACTGGTCCGCCACGTGCGATCTGCGAACCCTGCCGGACTGAAAACTTAATGTACGCTAGATCTGGTACGCATGAGCTTAAGTCCGATCTCATTCGACCAGGGGACCACCAGAAAGCATCTTTTGGACCGAAACAGCCCCGATTTGGTTACCCCTCAAGTGAAACTTGTTCCCGAGTCTATTTCGGGCAAGTTTAGGCTTATAAAAGGGCTTGAAACCCTCACTCCTCTCTCCCATCCGAATTTGCAAAAACCCTAGATTGGGAGAGAGAAAAGGTGAGAGTTTGTGAGAGAAGGTGGGAGAGCTTTTCCTGCTGCTGCTGCACGTGCTTAAGCGGCGTATTCCAATCACTTTGCCGGTGATTTCTCAGCGTTTTCAGGTACGAAAAACCCTAAAAAGTTGCTAATTTGCTGATTCCTTGGTTCCATAGAGAAATAGCTAATAGATCTTGTGTATTAGGTTGCCTAGTCGCCGTAGACGAAGCGTATACGCTCCGTTCGAATTCTCACCCCTAAAAGGAAAAAGGTGCGGATATTAGACGCTTTGATTGACTGTTTCCAAAGCTTTCAATGTCGTTTAATAGTAGATTCTTGACGGCAACGCCGTTTGACATGTACAACATGCTCTCCGTTTCCTGTTTCGTAAATTAACGAAGAATATGAGATTTAGGGCATTTTAGTCATTTGTAGGAAGTACAGTTTACATTCATATTTTGCTGATGTGATTGACATGGTTTGTTGTCGCATTAGGAAGTTAGGAATGCGTGCATAATTAGTTTGGCGAAGAGATTCGCCTAAATGCGCACGTCGGATCGACATACTATATGTAGACTTAAGTGTGTAGTGTAAGTGTTTGTATAAATGCTTGTATTAGTATGTATTGGCTTAAATGGTGTTATGGATTAGTTTGAGATTAATTTCTCAATGAATATGTCGATGTGAATGATTTCCTACATGTTAGCCATATGTACGATTTCATTATATGTATGAAATGCATGTGCTTAATGATTCATTTAAGTGGTATGTTATAACATGTGCTTGATGATTTTCTTATGACTTAGTTGGAGATTGAATTCTCAATTAATACGCTGATGGTGATGATTTCCTATATGTTGGCGATATGTATAATTTCATTATATGTATGAAAGGCATGTGTTTGAAGACTTGCTTAAGTTGTATGTAATGACATGTGTTAACATGCTCACATGGTTCCATTTCAGTTCCATTACCCTTACACAACTACTGATGTGATTCTATGATTGTTTGGGACTATGCCTAGTCCAGGCAGTCGGTAACCGAAAGAATTCGTGGTTAGCTTATCTTGGCCACGAAGGACGTGTTGATGAACGCGAGTCGTGTTGGAGTTGGCGGCAGTGGTTAGGCCACGCGAAGTGTTTTACGCACTTCATGTCGTTCGACTTGCAATGCGCTCGTGCCAGTCGAGCTCGTCAAGTAACCCGACTGGCCGTTGTATGTTCACCTTGTATGAGTCATAACTGCTTGAACCTAGGGTACTGAACTTACCATTGTAAACCCTGTTAACCATGGTACCTTGATCCATAAAGACTCATGAGCCGGGCATGGTGGTATGGGACACCGTGGTCGAGCTGTCGGCCTACGCTGGGGCCACAAACCTCCCCGTAGTGACCAGTGAGCACCTAGACTCGTGAGCAGATTATGGTGGTATGGGACACTATATTCTAGCTGTCGGCCTACACTGATCAGGCGACGAGCCCTTTGTAGTGACCGCGAGTGTATTCTGAGTCCACGGGAGGCGACGACCCTTCCGTTGCAGTAGAGTACAGTAGGCCTGTATTGATAAGGTGATGGGGGAGCGGTGCAACGAGTGCGAGCAACAGCCCTGGCAGCCCTTGCAGTGACCTACGAAATACACATCGTATGAGATTACTAGGAGTGACGACCCTAGACAGGATCTGTGTTGGGATTGATATAAGGGAAGTACCTTAGTTTCCCAATCCTGCTGTTTGAATGGACTAATAACAACTTGGAATTCATATCACCATAGCATTGCATGTGCCTGGAAGATGTGGAGCACTCTAGGGAGTGTGGCATGCCGCGGTCGTAAGATGTTGCCGCATGAGGGTGATCGTCGGTGAGGGCATACATCACGTCATGTCATAATTGCATTAACAACAGTATTAGGAATGTTTGAATTACTGCTTTACTATTATCGCATGATTGATTTGATAACATGTTAATCTTTGCTCTATTATCCCACTGAGTTAGCTACTCACTCCCACGTTACAGGACGGTGTTCCTGGACACCCACCAGACCTTTTTGTGATTGCAGATGATGGCGCGGCCTGTGAGGCGGAGCCGGACTTGATGATGATGAGGAGGATCCCTCCTTTATGCGTGTTCTGATCGACGGGATTACAGGGAGGTTGATTAGATGCCTTGACACTTGTCATTTTATATTTTTAGAGCACTCATGTATATTCTTTTGCTTACGTTTGAAGTATACATGTATGTATATAACCTGGTAACATGTTCACACTCTGGAGACATACAACAGTTTATATATGTTATACATACTATTACAGACTTCCGCTGGTTAATTTAACTGTCTCTGGAGTATGATATGTGGTTCTAGCTTAATCTCACTCATGTTTAATACATTATCACAGACAACATTCAATCATACATATCTATGTTGCATAAATAACATATTGGAACTCGGGAGTTGGGTTTTTGCTCGACCCCCCGATTTTCGGGATGTTACAGTGATCCATCATTAAATTTCATTTTGGGACCACATGTGGTGGGACCTGTTTGAAGTGTACAATGTAAGAAATAGAGGGCCCATAGTGGCGGGGCCCCTCCTCTTCGTCACGATTTCTCTCTCTCTCTCTCTCTCTCTCTCTCTCTCTCTCTCTCTCTCTCTCTCTCTCTCTCTCTCCCATATTCCATGGCCCATCTTGTTATATAATTTTTTTTATCCATGTTGTCCACCACGTGGACTGCACTACTATCCAGGCAGGCCCACATGCCAGCATCCATCAGACCTGGACGAAGAGGAAAACACAAATATTAACTCATTCCAAGGCTGGTGGGTCCCACACGTGTGGACCCACTTGATTTAGGGTCATCCATTGCTGGATGGCCAGCAACGCTGGCACCTCTTACACTCTCACACACATACACATATACATATATATATATATATATACACACATAATATTATATAATATAATATTATATTAAAGGTAATTAGGTGGGCCACACTCACGTGATATAAATTGTGGTGGGCCCCACGTGGGACCCACCTGTGCGCTTGAAATGTATATAGCAGCTATATAGCTGCTGTATTGACGTCAGTGGGATCTATGGGACCCAGTGACGTGGTGCCCATCCCAACCGTCCAAGATAGCAACGGTGGGGCCCAACCACGATGTGTGTGGGTCCTCCACATGTGGGATGTGGGACCCACCCTCCTTGGAAGTGGTGTACATCCAGCCGTCTACCCATTTAACGAGCTCTAGTGGGCCACGTATGTGGATTCCCACCCTGATGTACGAGTTCTATCCCAACTGTCCATCCAATTGGCAGCAATCTGGCTGTCCATCTATTGGACGGTCAGTGGCGTCACCTTGATGGATGTGTTTTGTCACGCCCCAAACTCAGAAATCGGGCTCACAAAATTTCCGATCACCAAATCCGGTGCTGACAGCCTCCGTAGTACCCCATTCTCGGCTCCCAGTGTACATACGTCAAATTTCGATCATGAGATTCTACAAGGAGGATTTTTCAGTGTACATTTATCTCGTAATAAGCATAACCACAAGATTACCCGAATCATAAAGGTAACATCATCATATATCCACTAATATAATTATTTGAGTACAATGCTGAAAGGGAAATACATAAATAAAAAATTAAGCTCTAGCAGACCGCTGCACGCTCCAAGCTCAACACTACTGCAACCTAACATCGCCTGCACGCATCTATTGTGCATAAGCTTATAGAAAGCTTAGAAAGTGGTGTAAGTGTGTGCACAAGGTAAGTGCCAAGTATTCAATACAATTCCAGAAATACTGGTAATCTATAAAGCGTACAATGTCGGAGTAGGCAGAAATACTGAAAAGATTATGAATTATCAGTGTAAACAGAAATACTGAAAAGATCAGGAATTATCAGAGTAAACAGAAGTACCGACAAAGTCATAAATCACACGATAACAGAGTAAGCAGAGATACTGACAAGTGCATGAGTCATACAATATTAGAATACGCAATACAAATCAACTATGCAAATGAGGAGTCATAGAGAGCCAAATATCAGATGCAGAGGATACAATGCAATATACAATCCTAATGAGTAGCACAAAAAGCGTCAGCCGTACCATATGCCACAGATGTAATGCAACATGCAGTGCGAATGGAATGACCATGCTAGAGTGTGAACTCAGGATGATAATACGTAGTATCGCAGGCTACGGGGTCCACCACAGTGACTTCTATCCAAACGAGTCCCATATCTAAATTTAGATAGTCAGTCTCAATGTGGTAAACTCCTGATCTCAGGTTAGTCGCGCACCCCAATCGAAATCCTGGCCATTGTGAAGGTACATGTAACAAATAGATGCGCACCACCAGCCTGAGTGGATAGTGAATGAATGAATGAATGAGTATGCTACTCCTGCTCAATAATTCCACATATCAGTACGGTTCTTCTCTGAGATCGTCACCGGGGTCTATTACACTCTACGCCAGCTTGCTGCCCCTATCCAAGCGCACAACTGGGTAAGTGGAAGAGACGTCACTATCTGCCTGCCAATATCGGGCCCGGTTCGTCGATAGTGGACCCATTCCTCAAGCTGGTTAAACTCAACCTAGACATTGCCCCCTCACTCAGGCAGGTAAGGTCACACCCCCTCCCAACCGACCACGACACAGTGGGAGACACGGCCTGCTGGTTTACGGCCCTCATGCGCTCATATATCTACTCGGTCTTGACGTTGGGGCATCTCCTAGCCACAAAGGTTTAGAGATTTTCACCCAGGGACATCTATGGCGCCCATATACTAGAACCAAACATTTTCGGTGTCCCCTATGGCCATCCACGATATGCTTGTGGAGGCTACGACACTGATGTCGCGAGGGTGTATAGTAATTACAACACACAATGTAAGATGCATGAGTCATACAATATAGTCATGCATCAATCCTGCGCATACCATGCGCTCATGTGAGATAACCTCTGCCTATCAGGGAGTCTCATAACAATACGCTTAATGACATATGCAATGATCAACCACATCTTATAACATACATGCAGATGATGCGTATAGGCATGAATCATGATGCTATGCTATCACATACCCATAATCGGTATCAACGTTCAGCCTCGACAATGTGGACATTTAACCAATATTTTTCCTATGGAATGGCCCACGTAAAGCCAAACATATAATGGGCCCGCGGCCTCACATAAAGATCTAGTGGACCTTACTCAAGGGCCACATATACACAATAGGTGAGCCTCAAATACATGACATGTGAACCCTACCCATGGGTCTCGATTACCTCAAATGGGTCGTGCATCATGGGCCTAATACATATCACAATGGGCCTTACCCATAGGCCACGAATACATCACAATGGGCCTGGCTAAATGGGACGGGAATATATTACAATGAGCCTCTTCATATGGGTCAGGAATACATCATAATGGGCCTTGCCAAATGGGACGAGAATGTATCACAATGGGCCACGTCCCATGGGCCTCAAATATATCACAATGGGCCTCTACCCATGAGCTCCAAGTACATCACAATGAGCCTCAACCTATGGGCCCTAATACATCACAATGGGCCTCAACCCATGGGCCCCAAATACATTACATCGGGCCTCATCAAATGGACCCCAAATACATCAAATGGGTCGTAACCCATAGGGCTCAATATACACTAAGTGAGTCGTATCACATGGGCCTCAACAATGGCCTTGACAATCGGAGTCGGCGTCAACAATCGAAATCAGCCGAACAAGGCCTAATACAATTAAGTGGGCCTCATACCTGGGCCTTATAGGACAGTCCACACGCTCCTGAAAGTGAATGGACGGCGTGTATAGGTATCACATACAACAGGTGGAAACCGACTGGACGTCCAGCTCAATACTTCCTGCAGTGTGGATCAATTGAGCTTGGATCTGCCTCATCCTCTGGCCTATGTGCCAAATTGGTATCAAAAATTGGATGGACGGTCTAGATTCAAAACATCCACATAGTGGACCATCCGAGAGGTGGGCCGATCCACACATCACCCATTAGGTGGCCCGATAACTAGTTAAAACAGTACATGGGCTTATCGTGATGGACGGTGTGGATATAACGAATACATACATCTATGTGGGCCTCGTAGATGGGTCACAAGTATATCAAAATGGGCCTGACGAATGGGTCATAAAATACATCAAGGTGGACCCCTCATGACAAAGGGCTCATAGCCCTAAAATAATGAGTGGGCCGTGTGTGCAATACATACATCATAATGGGCCTCATAGGGACAGCCCATGGCCAAAAAAATGGAAAACGGTGTGTACATAACACCTACATCATGCTGGGCCTAACACCCAACAGGTGGGCCCTGCACATGGGCCTCGGAATACAAGGTAGGTGGGTCCTATCACACGGGCCTCGTCCATGGGCCTCAAACACATCATATAGTAGGCCACAACCCATGGGCTTCAAACACGCAATAGGTGGGCCGTACACATGGGCCTAATGTATACCACAGGTGGGCCCTGTACATGGGCCTCATACACAACGAGATGGATGGGCCCTAGGGAGAGTGACAATGTGGACATTTAACCAACATTAATCTTTCAATGTGGACATCAAACCATCATTGCTCCCAAGGCACGACCCACCATAAATATCGTTATACGAACCATGGTGGAATCACACATTGCAATGGGTCTTATATACATCCCACTGGGTCTTGGCCCATGGGTTACAAATACAACAAAGGAGTTGTAACACATGGGCCTCATATATATCAAGATGGGCCTCCTTAAATGGGCCTTATATATATATTAAGGTGGACCTACATAAAGTACTCACATGGGCCGATCAAATGGGCCGATCAAATGGGCCGAGTCAAGTGGGCCGAGCCAAGTGAGTCCCCAAATACATCAAATCGAGCCTTAACCCATGGGCCCCAAATATGTCATGTGGGCCGATTCCAACCACACCATTCATCTACTACGAGCATTGTTTCAAAATAAATGAATCATATCCAAGGATCATCTGGACCATACCACATATGGCAGTGGTGACAATGATTCACACTGTTAAAATTTAGAGGGCCCACTATGGAATTTATTTTCCATCCAGACTACTCATAAGATCACAAAGATCCATATTTAGAAAAATATCATATGGATTCAAAACTCCTGTAATCCCAAAAAGGGTTTCAGTGGTGGGTGCCCAATCCACTGACTCCTGTAGTGTGGTCCATCTGATAGATGGATCTGTCTTATTTTTAGTCTCAAGCCTTGAGACAATTTTGTCAAATGGATGGACAGTTAGGATACAACACATGTATCATGTTGGGGTCCACAGACGTCACTGTCGCAGGTGGATTTCCACCATTCATATGGAAGTTGGGACGCAACACATACGGTGGGGTCCACAGAGCTTGGTGACGTCAAACAACAGCTGAACAGCTGCTGTGAGACGCACCTGCCAACCCTTCCTACATGAGTGAGTCCCATGTGGGGCCCACCGTAATGCTTATATATCATCCATTCTATTGATAGGGTCACACGTACCCTGTAGAAGAGGAAAAATAATTTTATATTGACCTAAAACCTCTGTACTGCCCAAAAGGGGTTCAATGGCAGTCATTTAATCACCACTTTTTCCTATGATGTGGGCCACCTGAGTTCTGTTTATGGCTGATTTTTGGAGGAACCCCATAAATAAAGGGTACCCATCAAATGGATGGTGTGGATGCTCCACATGCATCACATTGGGGGCCTGAAGTGGGACCTACTCTCCCTGCCCACTCACATCCAGCGCAGGATGCCTGCACGTCCATCCTCACAGAGGTCAGTAGTAGCGCCTGCTACTACTGCTCTTCTTTTTTTTTTTAATTTTTTTTGAAATTTTTTTTTTAGTTTTTCTAAGGTATTTCACAGGTGGGGCCCACATCAAGACAATCCACTCAATTTACTAGATTCTATGGCTCATGTTACACCCAACGAGTCCAATATTAGATTTTTTTTTACGCACAGAAACAACACAGCAGGTCTTGATAAATTTTAACCATTAAAATAGTTCTCTAGACGGTGTGGCCTACCAGAGTTTTGGATCAGCTTCATTCTTCCGCTCAACGCCTAAAATGAAATGAAAAATGGGATGGACGGTGTGGATTAAATACCTGCATCATGAGTGGGGCCTGTTGTGGGTCCCACACTTCTCCCTTCTACTAGGGGTATACTAGGGCGCTACAACCCTGGACGATGGCAGGCATCCTTAGCCTCCCTTTGTAACAGGAGGGTTTACACCACCCCTCACTCATGCTGTAGTGGGATTTTACCACCTATGTGGGCCCACATGATGGACGGTGTGGATGGTCCATTGGATAGCGTGGATAGAATACATACCACAAGGTGGGCATCTTATAAGGGAAAGAGAGAGATATATATAAAGAGAGATCGGTTATGGGAGGGGCCCCGCCAATATGGACCCCTCATCCATGCATTCAAACCCTTAAAATCACATAAATCAAATCTTGGAAAACACCCACAAACAATGAAGATTCACCCACCTTTCTTGCTTCTTCTTGGATCAATGGCAAGCTACGCTCATCGGCTACCACTTTGATGGATGATGATGGTAATTGGACAGTGAAGATTGAAGATAGGGAGGTGGGCCACCTAAGCTCTCCTCTCTTGGAGATAGCTTGGACGTGGGTTGCTCTCATGGAGCTTGGGAGAGAATGAGAGAGAGAGAGAGAGGTGATGTGAGTGATGGAGTGATGGGGAGAGAGATAGGTGAGGTGATGGGAAGGTTGACTTTTGGGGATGGGTAGTTATACTTGGGGATGGATGAGTGATGTGAACTTGATTGATGGGATTGATGTGATGGATTCTCTTGGGTTTTGCAACACGCAGCATTTTTCTCGAATTGAACGTGGGCCCACATCTCCTGGCCTGGGTATTGCCTTGGCACATAATACACGGCATTGGAACCGCGGCGACGGCGCGGTCGCACTGGTACAAGTCTTGTGTCAAACTAACTCTGGAATATGAGATATGACTTAGGGTTGCGCGTAACTGCTGATTACAGATCGCAGGTTACCGGAATTCAATCGGGATGACCACAGAAGCATACGGAACAGTATGGGCTAGGATACGGGTCTTACATGTTTCATCCAAGCAGTCCATCTATCTGATGTACTAGTGGGCCCCACTTTGGTGTATTTGTAATGTTCCAACCGCCCAGATGGCTGGACGGTGGACTGTTTCAAAAAAATAATAAATAAATAAATAAATAAATAAATAAATAAATAATAATAATAAAGAAAAATGATGAAGTTGAATTAGTTTTTAGTGGGCCACGTGTGTGGACCCCACCTTGATGTTTGTGATTCATCCAAGATGTCCATCCATTCGGTGAGCTCTTCCTTGAGATTGAGAGGAAAAATAAGACAAATTTCGTATCATGTGGACCACACTACAGAAACAGTGGCGCTGACGCCTACCATTGGAACCCCTATGGGTTATAAGAGTTTTGAATCAATATAATATTTGTGTTTTCCCCTCCCTGTCCAAGTCCTTGTGACCTTATGAATAGTTTGGATGAGAAATAAATACTATGGTGGGTCCACTGGAATTTAATTGTAGAAATCATTATCACCATGACCGTTTGTGGTATGGTCCAGATGATCCTTTGGATATGACTTTTAAATAATGCTCTAAAATGATCCCTAACAATGGATAAAGGGTGCAGTTGGTATGGCCCATTTAATGTATTAGGGGCCCACTTGATGAGGCTTGATGAGATGTAATTGAGTCCCATTTGGTATGACCAATTTGATGCATGTGGGGGCCCATTTGATCTGGCCCATTGATTTTGTCCATTTGAATCAGCCCATTGATTCAACCCATTTGATCCGGCCCATTGACTCGGCCCATTTGCATCAGTCCATTTAATCGACCCAATTAACTCTGCCCATTCGACTCGGCTCATTTGACTCAACCCATTTGACCTGGCCTATTCGACTTGGCCCATTGATTCAGCCATTTGAATTGACCCATTTGATTCGACCCATTGATTCGGCCTATTCGATCAGCCCATTGGATTTATATGAGGCCCAATGAGACGTATGTGAGGCCTTAGTGTGGGTTAAATACGATTTATATGAGGCCCATTGTGATGTGTGATTCCACCACGACATATGTAATGATGTTTTGGAGGCCATGCCTTGGGAGCAATGATGGTTAGACATCCACATTGTAAGAGCAATGATGGTTAAATGTCTGCATTGTAACTCTCCCTAGGGCCCATTGATAGGCCCATAGGCCCCTTTTTGTTATGAACAGGATCCATCACCACATAACATATTTAGTATAGTTCCATGATCCATGCTCATATGCATCATATGTATGCTTGATATGATGAGTGACTGATCATAGCATATGCCTTTAGGAAGATTGTTTATGGGCTCCCTGATAGGTGGAGTTGCCCTTTATTGCATGACTGGTGGTGTGACTCATGCACTTTGCATTTGTGTAATTATGATTACTGTATGCCCTAGCGACATCAGGGCCATAGCCTCCACAGACACTTCTTGGATGGTCGGATGGGATACTGAAAATACTGTTCTAAGTATCGGGGCATCATAAATGTCCCTGTGTGAAAATTCTTAAACCCGATGGTACCAGAGGATGACTCCAACATCACTGAGTGGATATATGAGTGCCCAAGGGCTGAATATCAGGAGGTCGCATCTCCCACTGTGTCATGGTCGGTTAGAAAGGGGTGTGGCCTTACTCTCCTAAGGGTAGGGGGCAATACTATGTTGAGTTTGACCAACTCGTGAATGGGTCCGCTATCGACATGCCGGATAGGTATTTGTAGATCAGGCGGATAGTGTGATTTCTTATGCTCACTTGAACTGTGCGGCTAGGAGAGCGGCGGTGCTATTCGGAGTGTACTAAACGCCAGGATTATCCAGAATAAGAACTGTACTGATATTTAATGAGCTGTGTATGGATTTATATGAGGATTGGTATGCTTGAGTTGCATCATGCGCTCATGTTCTTGATATGGTCGATAGCATTCATATCTTTTACCGCATAGCCTTGGTACGGCTGCTTGCATTCATATACTTATCAGCATGATTCTGCATTACTCTGACCTTGCATTCTAAGCACGCTCATATTACGCACACACTTACACCACCCTCTAAGCTTTCTATAAGTTTATGCACGATCGATGCATACAGGTAACCCCAGGACGCAGCCGTAGCTTCGCCGTAGTTGAAGCGTGTAGCTGAGTTTTTTTTAGAGTTTCTGTTATTATCTTGTATTTCCCTTTCATACGCATTATACTTAAAGTTTTTGATCATAGTGAATTTTGTGATGGTGTTTTTATGGTTATTTTTCATGGGTTATACTTATGGTTATGCTCATTAAGAATTAGAATCAAATTGATGTTAGAAATCCTCCTCATAAGATCTCAGGATCGGAACTTGGTGTATAGGTGTTAGGAGCCGAGATGGGGTACTACGGATGCTGTCAGCGCCAAATTTGGTAATCGGGAAATTGATGAGCCCTGTTTCTGAGTTTGGGGCATGACATAATGCATTCCATGTATTTGTTGAAATGTTTGAATGAAAGTGAAATTATGATTTATGCTTGCCATGGCTATTAAATTAGAATACTGGGTTGTTGTATGTATGACAATCCCCTTGTGAAAGGATTTGTCATAATATATGCCGTAACTAATTTAGTCTATAGATGTAGTAAAGTGTAGTCTAAGTGTTTGTTGAAATGTTCGAATGGATTAGAAATTATGATTCATGCTTGTTATGAATTCTAATCTAAGATTCATGTTCACTACCAAAAAAATGACCAAATGCTACGGACTATTCTGGTTTTTGGGTACGGCTATAAACCGTAGTGAATTTACTACGGCTTAAAACTGTAGCTAAAATTGTAAAAACCGTAGCAAAAAGCTAACTCCGCCAGACGTACATACAACCTTGGAAACGTCATAAGGGACTCATGAGGCACATTAAAATGTGTGTACTCCATCTAATACGTCTATCAATTTTTTTAAAATATTTTATGCAGGAACCTAAAAAAGGAAGTAGATTGAAAGCTCAAGTGGACCACACGGTAGGAAAGAGTGGAGATTAATTCATTGATCGATGGTGTGGTTCAATTAACCTTCGATTTACCTAGATTTTGGGTTCAGTTCCTATAAAAAAAATATTAGAAAATTAATGGACGGAGTGGATATATGGATTGCATCAAGATTGACCCCACAAAGCCCTTGACAAGGTCGTCCGTCCAAATCCCGTCAAATGTGAGCGTGGAGGGCTCATTACGGATTGTGCAATGGCTACGGTCATATTAGATTTTAGCTATGGTTAAAAACCGTAGCAGGACTGTAGCAGGAAAAAATGTGAAAAATCGCGCTGCCTTTTTCTTTTCCCCCTCGCACGAAACACCCATGTCCCTCCACTCAACCCTATTCCCTCTCACTTCTGACCCTCTCTCTCTCTCTATCTCTCTCTCTCAATCTACCGCGCCCCTCTTCTCTATCTCTCTCAATCTCAATCTCATGTATCCCCTCACTACAAGAAAAAGCCGGTGATCATGAAAATCACCGGCGGCGCCGTCCGCCCTTGCTTTTGAAATGTGGCTCCCTCCTCTCTCTCTCTTGTCTGAAGCACTTCTCCCTGCCTCTCCCTTCCCCGATCTCTCTCTCCCATCTCGCTTGTTCCTTTGCCTTCCTCAATCTCTCTCCCTTCCTCTCCCTCCATCTCTCGATCATTCCTCCCTCCATCTCTCGATCTCCCTGATCTCCCTGAAAGTAGTCATTGATCGATCTCTCTCCAATAGTTGACGAGAATAGAAGAAATCAGAGCACACGAAGTGAAAGGTACTCTCTCTTTCTCTCTCATTTCCTCTTATAATGGCCAGAAATTGGGCAGCAACCATGGCAGTGGCAGCCATATCTTTTGTTGTCCATGGCCTCCTACATGTTTGAAGAAATGCTTCAACTAAGAATCCCTAGAACAGATGAAACAACCCTGTAATGGTAGTTTCCTAACTATCCCCTTTCCATTTTGGGGCCTTGAAATCAACCACATCCATGGTAAATAACATGTAGTGAAGTTGCAAAAAGGTGGGGTTTTTTTAGTTTTTTATTTTATTTTTTTTTATATTTTTGGTATTATTGAATAATGTCCACATGGTCTTGTGCTTTATACAACTATAAATACCTTTCTCATAATGCTGCTTCTCTCCCACTGTTAGCTTTGTAGAGCAGTGTGGGAAGGAGCAGATTGGATTGAATACAAATCTGGATTTTTTTGAGTTTTTCTTTTGGTTTGAATTGTGTTTGAGTAGTTGGTTTTTGAGTTGTTGTGGTAGGGTTCTTATTTTTTATGGTTGTAGATTGAATAGAAATCTAAGTTTTGTTGCTTTGTTTTGGTTTGGGTTGTTGTTTGGAAAGTTGGTGTGGTGGGATCTTGTTTTTGATGGTTGAAGCTGAAATGGGTTGTGTTTGTTTCTTGATTTTGAGATCTAGGTATTGAAGATTATGAGACATTGTAGTGGATTTTGCAGTGTTTTGGGGAATTTGTGTTTTGTTTGGGTGGGGAAAATGGCTCCAAGCTTGGATATTTCAGATTGGTGGGCAAAAGAAACACAAAAGGGGACTCCAGTTATTGTTACGATGGAGAACCCCAACTACTTGGTTGTGGAAATCAATAGCTCAAACGCTGCATTCCAGCAGGTCGGTAAGGATAGGGGGAAGAAGGCCAAGCAATTTACTTGATGTTCCTATTTTTTATTGTTTCAATTGGAGTGCCAAGTGAACTCCATCCTTCTATTTTGGCACTAGCTTAGAATAGATGATCCACTTGTGCAAGTTCCAAGTCACTCATTAGGTGATCCCAATTTATGGCTCCATGGTTTAAAAAATCAAACTTCTTTTGTGTTGTTTTGTTGTTTTTTTTTTTTTTTTTTGTTTATTATTATTATTATTATTATTAAGGAAGCGTATGTAGAGTTTAAGAACTTGCTTCTTGAATTTATATTTGACAAAGAAGATTGGACATCTCCTGTGGCAAATGAGGTATTCAGTAAGTTTATCTTTTTCAAAATTAATTAGATAGTTTTTACCATCTTCTCTCTTGCTCAAAATTAATTTCTCGTGTTTATCTTGCACGTGATGTGGGTCCTTCGTTGAAGTAGTATTAATTTGCTGGAGAACATACGAGCATGGTATTTTGAGGAAAAGCAGGTCCTATTAATTTTCAGGGATGCATGCAACATGGTATTTGCAATACATTCTGATTCACCATCAATTGCTTATAGGTAATGCCCTTTGATCCTTGAGCATTACTCGTTAACCTCTCTTTATGCTAATCTTCTTTCTGTTAATTTGTGTTGATTTATGATTTGAGAAGAACCCTGTTTGGCTCTGGTTGTGGTGGTTATCTTCTTCCTCTTAATTGCTCTTGGAAGGGTTATAAGATGTGATTTTATCTGTTGGGAGTAGTTATAAGGTACTAATCCTAAGGAAATGTATAGTTTTTGGAGGATCTGAATTCCATGAATTTTGTATCGATGGTGTGGTGATCCAGTTTATTAAATCATTTGAAAAAAATAAACCTTTTTGTTGGTCTACTGAGCCATGCTGTGGATTGAAACGTGTTATAATGACATGGTCTGTCGAACTTTGTGGTTCCTAATGCTAGTGATGTTTCTTATCAACAGTTGGTGAATTTTTGTCTAGTTTGTTAATTGTGATATGGTAACTTAAGATAGATGCAATTGATGACAAGAAATGGGTTAAAGCCAAAGAAATTTGTTTCGTCAAGAAATACAATACATGAGAGGTTAATTTCCTCCTGAATGAAAGAAAACAATGTGCCAAGTGAGGATTTCATACCAAGCATAAGGCAAGTGGTAAGGTTTATAACTTGGAAGGTAGACTGATTGTAGTTGGGTAGAAGACAAAGTTATTAATTAATTTGAAGTTTTCTTCATGAATAGCTAGACTTTATATCATTTAGCATACAAAACAGACAGAAAATCTATCAGATGGATATTACATATTTCTTTAAGGAGTTTATGTTGAACAATTTACTGTTTTGTAAAAGACGAGGGAATAAGGTGTATTTAAAGAAACCCTTCTATTGATTAAAGCATGCACTTTTAGCTTGGTGCATTGAGATTGGTTTTCAATCTTTATGTTAAATTCTCAGTTGTATGATCCTTCTAACCAGATGTTGCTTCCACAATTGCACTTCCTCTCCCACTTCCTAGTTGTTTATACGTGTTAACATTTTGAAACTGATGCTTTCCTCTCCCACACCTGAATATGTTGACATTTCACTTCATGCTTCGTGCAACTGTAGTAACTGAATTTGTCAGGAAGGTTTTGATTAGCTGGTTTGAGAAGACTAATATGAGACTTTTTTTGTTTTATTGTACTTGGAAGTTCTGCAGGCATATGGCATGCTCATTTCACAAATATTCTATTAAAGATTAAGATTGAATTGTGTAAACCAATTTCCACTTCTGTCAAAGCAAGTTTGATTTTATATAAAAATGATAATTGTGAGCAATAAAGCTTAGTTATATTAAGAGTTTTGTATTATTTTTTTTTTCATCGACTTCTGCTAAGCTTAATGTTGTTCATGAAATCTTCTTTTTCAGATTTCCAAAGGGAAATGAAATTTCTGATTATAAGGATCTGTCTAAGTTGGACCCTTTTTTTTTTTTTTAGGGCCCAAGGATCTACCAGTCATAGCTAGAATGGAAGGGAGAGTGATTGGGTATGTTCAGATGGCATAGGGGCAGTTTGAAAAAGTTCTACAGCAGTCTCAAGCCGGCCAAGTATTTCATTTCAGCTCCAATATTGTCTTCATCCAGGCAAACAATCTTCAAAAAATGAGGGATGAAGCTATGAATTATGGAAAGTATATGGTAATAGTTCACCACCTTTTTTAAGTTGATGGTGATTCATCCATTGGACTCATGCTAACATGTATGGCAATCCATCCTATCTAATGCTTCTATTGTGATTCAGCATAACTCAAAAATCACACTAACCGACACTAACTATGCAACTCTAGCTATCCAATTGGTGGAACTCAAATGGGCCATGGCTATACAGCTGTATTGTATCCATATCTACCATGGCCAATATGAGAAAGGGAGTCAAATTGGCATACTAAATATTGAATAGTTGTATTGGCTAGTAAGGCATACAAAACCCTGTTTTGTGATTTTTTCTTTAAACAAAACCCTGTTTTGTGATTTTTTCTTTAAAATTTCCCACCTTTTCACCTATTTCCTTCATTCAAAGCTTAGAAGAATGACAGAAGGGTTGAAGCCTGCTGCCCAATGGCAGATGGAGCATGTTTTGACATTGATGTCTTCAGTTCGAGCCCAACTCACCTACTTTGGAGATAAAAATAAAGTATATCAGATGATATTCAGGTTTAATCCCCCACTGCTCAAGTTAGGACAATGTGCATATAATTACTTCACATGGATCATTTGTGGTAAATGTGATTCTCATAATGTTCGACTAAAATATGTAAACAGGTCTGAAAAATTAGACTGGAACCCATTAAAATCAGGTTGGCGTTTTCAATTTTTAGTTCAATGCAGGATTATCAAAATTAGTAGTCGAGGTGCAGACAATTGGTCTGTTGTGTCCCACCATAGATGGATCAAGCCCCAAAAATCTCCCAGATTGGAATACCCTGAGCAGCAATTACTGACACTCTTATTTATTAATATAAACTTCTTTTCAGTTGAAAGTGAACCATTATTTTCTCTCTCTTCTGTAGGCCACAAATTAAAAAGGTTAGGATTGTCCAATCAAAGAAATTTTTGGCTCATAGTCCTCCATGTCTCCATGGTGATGGTCCACATTCAATTTGAACGTTTGCTCCTTTGATGAGCAATAGCCATCTACATGCTTAGGTTCACTTGATTGAAGGTTTTGATTTGCTAGCATTGTGCTAATGTTTTTTTTTTTTTTTTTTTTAAAAAAAATAATAATTTCCTCTCATTTAGGTAAATTACATGAAAATGCATTGGATAAACAGAAACAGGTTACAAACAGGGTGTTGTACCACATTTACTACTAAAAGTCAGCTGCGCAGGAAATCAATACTATAAAAAAGATAGGCCCCAACATGAAGATCGCCTGCCTTGGAAATCAAGCTGATCCTCTCGTTAGGTGGGTCATCCCTGTATGTTAAGTCAGTCCAGTTATCCATTGATGTCAACTGTGCATCTCACCTGATGATTGGTCTGGCCTGATTTATTTTTTTTTGCCAGGAAATCTTTGTGGTGGGACCTACCTTTTTCATGGTACTGTTGTCCTACACAAGTGTCATGGGGGAATGATCATTAGTTCCCACAAATTGTGGTACCCTACACGTAGGTGTCAGTTCTCCAAATTTTATGTTTCAATTATTTTTCATGTTCTGTTCTAGATGATACGGGTAGCGGGACTACTCACTTGTGTTTGGTGAATGGGAACTGTTGACCGTTTTATAACCATCCATTTTTTCTATTGGTGTGGCCCATCTCATGAGTGCATATTGCTGCATTTAGCTTGATTTTTGGGCCAAGGAATTCACAGTGGGCCCACTTGACAAACAGCCTAGTTCTCTACATGCGCTCCATGTTAACAGGCATGCCTATGAATCCTAATGTCTCAGTCTTGCTAGCAGGCCTATATAGAGTTAGTCTCATTTCAACCCCAGTCATGTTCGATATAGTTATGCTGTATTTTTGCTAACTTTATCTTATTTCAAACCCTTAAAATGGTTTTATTATATAGTCTTTATGACACTTGGGTGGGATTTAAATTAATGAGCTGCAGGACGAAAGTAGAGGGAAAAGAAATTAGTGCAAAAGCTTCTTGAGTAGCATCTTATGCCCTTTTCTTTTTCTCTAAGAAGGGAACAATCATAAATACATTCCCATTCTTTATTAGCAATGTGTGTTCTAAGATTGAGATCTACAAAATTGATGTAAATGAGTGAAACTTAATCTTGTACACATGAATGGTCTTGAGAACTATTCCTGTACAAGTCTTGGTAGAATAAGCTTTATTCCATGAGTGTTGCATGGGGTCCCACTTGTGTGTGTATGGCATCCAACATATCTATCAAGGCAGCTTCACCATAGAAGTTGTTACTATCCATCAAAGTTGTTGCTATCTATCAAGGTTACTATCCATCAAGGTTGCCACACCATAAAAGTTATTAAAAGTTTTTATAGAATAAGCTTTATACCATGAGTGCTACATTGGGGCCCACTTGTGTGTGTATGGCTTTATTCCTTGAATGCTACTATGTATAGAAACTATTTGAGTTGTAGATATTTTTCTCTAGATGGCAACTAGAACAGATCTTCCCAATGTCGTTTATCATGATTTAAAGATGGCAGCATCATGCATCGCACACCACAAATCCTCTTAACTACATATGTGGAGCATATGCTGGCTGATTGATCTGTATGATTACGTAGACATGCTCCACACAGTGGGGCTCATGGTCTAGATAGTTTTGCATTAGTGCCACATGTGAGTAGTCACCACCATTTTAAATGGAGTCTGGCCCATTACATACGATGATGTGCTATATCACAATAGTTTTCTTCTTTGCATGTTTTATACATTCTTTTGAGTTCTCGAATTAAACTCAAGGTTGTCTTAATGAATCAAATGATGCTGGCTCCATATCAAAATTTTTGTTGTCTACTATGCATCATGTTGTGAATTTTGAACAAGTGTTGATGAGAGACTTCATCTCATTTTATAAACTTTTGCATGGTTCTTTTGCAAATAAAATGCTATTTCAAAAGATTGAATCTCATGAAAGTTTAATGTGTTGTTTATTGGATTTAATGCTAACTCATGATTTTTGCAGGTTGGATTGGCTAAAATTCTGGATTTATATTATGAAGATCTATTCACCCTCCCTAACAAATAACTCTCATCTGGGTTGGTTTCAGAAATTTCAAAATTATCAAAGAGTAAGGTATTGAAGTTCCCTGCTTCTTCTTCTTCTTCTTAAGGTCTGAGCATTGAGTGATGAGTGGAACCTGTATAATGACATTGAAAAAATATGCATCGTTAACATCAACATCTAATCTTTAGAGGGCTATTGAATTTTGTGGCAGAGGAGCTATTCATCGTTGCGAATGTTATCTATTACATTTGTTGTCCATAAATCATGCTTTTGGTCCACAAATTTCTACCCAAAACTGTCCAGTTTTGATGCCAAATAAAATGATTCAACGCATCCAAAATCTGACCCTAGGATGGTTCCAAAAATTGTACAAAAAGTGAAACATATAAAGGCAAAAAATCAGTCCAAAAGATAGACCATTGAGTTGATTATCAGCTGACCTTACAACAGACCATTGATTAACCCAAATCAGACCCCTAAATGCATACACAATTTGTCCAAAAGAATTCTAGTACTTGTGGTAGTTATGCTAGTACTTGTGCTACTTATAGAGAGCCTGAGAAAATGCCTATTACAAAAGAAACTTTTCAGGTGAGTGCAGAATGCCATTTGATTGTTTACGACTCTAAAGGCCTGTTTGGGGGAGAGAATGCCTATTATAGAAGAATTACTACAAGTACAACCGAAGGTTTAAGAGGATCTAGTAGTTTGTAATTTTTAGCACTTGAGAGGACACTAGCTGAATCTTGCATTTTTCTGTTGTTTTTCGTTTCCTGCCTCCACTTTCATCAGTAACATCTTTCTCATTCATGACTTCTTGCATATGATTAAAATAGGGAAAAAATTACTGTGTTGCATGATTAGAAATTGAAAAAATCTGAATTTTTTGTGAATAATATGGCTAAGGTTCGTAACATCTACTAACAAGTAATAAAAATTGACTGCATTGAATCAAAGAAAAATAGAATAAATTGGATTTCTCTCGAAAATCCCTCATTTGAAGCTAGGTGTAAAAAAATGGTTATGTAAAAGTAACAGTGGGACCTCATTACGCAATAACAAGGCTGTAATGCCTGATCCGAAAATAAAAAAGGCTTGTAATGAGCCTGTAATGGCTGTAACAGGTTTGTAATGGATTGATAATGGGGGTAATATTTTTTTTTTCTTAAACTTTTTTTTTTTTTTTTTACTGTTATGGCCTGTTGGGGGCCTTACACAAAATCTTAGAATCTAGCCTCCCGAACAAACCAGAATTATGGGATAATAATAGCAATGAAATAAATCAAAGCAACAATCACACACCACACAAGAGATTTTTACGTGGAAAACCCTCAAAGAGGTAAAAACCACGGGACCTCGTCCAGATCAATAATCCACTATGAAGTAGAACGTTACAACCGATCACAAGCACACCTTGCTGTGATCAAACATTCATCACTCACGCAGGAGTGGATAAATAGTAAGAGAAACAAAGAAAATGGAGAGATCTCACCGATTACGAAGACGCAGAAGCGTTGAGATGACTGCTCCCTTCCACAAGCTTCCTCTCTCTCTTTCTTCTCTCTCTCACACCGTAAACCCTTTAACAAACCCTTACAAAGCCTTTAGGAAACCTTCTTGTGATTTTTCTCATGTGTGAAAAATCCTAGAAAACCCATTTTATAGTTTTAGGAAACTCCTTTCCACATTCCTGTTGCAAAAGGACTCAAATCCGTAATTTCGCGTAAAAACTGCGTAACCTAGGACTAGTCCTAGAAATTTCAAGACTGGTCTTAACCACCTACGACTGGTCATAGCTCACCTATGACTGGTCATAGACCACCCACGACTGGTCGTAAACCATGGAGAAAATTAGCAACAACTCGCTGGACTTTGAGTCGTGCCAGGGCTTGAACCTATGACCGGTTGAGCGCCACCCACAACCGGTCAAAAACCACCTACGACCGGTCGAGCTGCGCGATGAAACTCTCTGAAATTTCAACCACTACACCGTCTCTCCTCTGAACTGAGGAAGAAAATCTCATCAAATCTCTCCCTTTCCAACTCAGGAGGAATTCACCTTCTTCAAGCCAGTCAGGTTTCTACAAACCTCAAACTTACCCTTGAGCAAAGCCTTGGTCATTATGTCTGACCCATTATCGTCCGTGTGGACTTTCTCAAGCTGTAACACCTTCTGTTCCAAAGTATCCCTGATCCAATGATACCGAACCTCTATGTGCTTCAACTTGGAGTGCTGACTTAGATTCTTGCTCAAGTATATAGCACTTTGACTATCGCAATAGACCATGTGCTCCTTCTGCTTCAGGCTAAGTTCCTGTAGGAACCTCTTCATCGAAAGCATCTCTTTACATGCCTCAGTGAATGTAATGTACTCAGCCTCTGTAGTCGACAATGCTACGACCTTCTGTAGCTTGCTCTGCCAAGAAACCGCTCCCCTTGCAAATGTAAACATGAACCCCGATGTAGACTTCCTGGAGTCTATGTCGCCTGCCATATCTACATCTGTGTAGCCCTCTATCACAGGTTTACCATCACCATAGCATAGGCTCAACCTGGATGAGCCTCTTAGATATCGCAGTATCCACTTCACCGCTGCCCAATGTTCTTTACTAGGATTGGTAAGATACCGGCTAACAACACCAACCGCATATGCTATGTATGGGCATGTACACAATATAGCATACATTAAACTCCCTACAGCTGAAGCGTAGGGTATCTTCTGCATCTCTTCCACCTATACCTTCATCTTGGGACACTGTTTGTCGCTCAATCTGAAGTGACCATCAAGTGAAGTACTGACCGGCTTCGCTACATTCATATTGAACCGCTCTACGACTTTCTCAATATACCGTTCTTGTGACAGCTAAAGATTCCTATTTCTTCTTTCACGGGTTATCTCCATTCCTAGGATCTGTTTAGCCAGGCCCAAGTCTTTCATCGTAAACGACTTGTCCAACTCCTGTTTCAGCCTATCGATCTTCTTGATGTCTTTTCCCATGATGAGCATGTCATCAACGTATAAGAGCAGAACTAAGAAATCACCATCTGAGAACTTACGCATGAACACATAGTGGTCCGACTCCATTCTGCCATACCCATGGTGTAACATGAACGAATCAAACTTCTTGTATCATTATCGTGGAGCTTGTTTCAGTCCATACAAGCTCTTTCTCAACCTACACACCATATGTTCCTTGCCATTGACTTCGAACCCCTCTGGTTGGTGCATGTAGATCTCTTCTTCTAGGTCACCATGGAGAAAAGTAGTTTTAACGTCCAACTGCTCTAACTCTAGATCCATGCTAGCTGCCAACCCAAGCAACACCCGTATGGATATCATTTTCACCACTGGTGAGAATATCTCCTCAAAGTCTATGCCTTTCTTCTGACCGAACACTTTTACCACAAGTCTGGCCTTGAACCTTGTTTGTGAATTCTTCTGCTCAACCTTCTTTCTGAACACCCACTTGTTGCTCAGAGCTTTCTTGCCCTTAGGTAGTTTCACCATGTTATAGGTGTGGTTCTTATACAAGGATTTCATCTTCTCTTGCATAGCTTTCAACCACTCCTCCTTATGCTTATCGGCTAGGGCCTCAGAATAATCTTCTGACTCTCCCCCATCAGTCAACATAATGTACTCATGCGGTGAGTACCTCTTAGACGGCTGTCTATCCCTAGATGACCTCCTCACCTGTGGCTCAACAGGTGGATCAAGTGGGAGCTGCTCCCCCGGTACATCTTCTGTAGGAACTCCCTCGTCCTCTGCACCTTGCTATACTCCCCCATCATCAGGCACCACGGGAGGAATAACTAGATCCATGTCCTCTAGCTCACCTGAACTAGGCTGGTTCTTCTCTGGCTTACCAATGTCTTCTATACATTGATCTTCAAAGAAAACCACATCTCTACTCCTGACAAGCTTCCTCTCGTTCGGATCCCACAATCTGTAACTGAACTTTTCATCACCGTACCCTAGGAACACACACTGCCTGATCTTCATATCGAGCTTAGACCTCTCGTCCTTCGGTACGTGAACGGATGCCCTGCATCCAAACACCCTGAGATGACTATACGATGGATCCTGTCCAGTCCACACTTTCTCGGGTACTTCTCCATTCAATGGGGCTGATGGAGACCTGTTTATCAGATACACCGCTATGTGCATTGTTTCTCCCCAGAACGTCTTGAGCAATTTCACATGGGATAACATACATCTGATTCTCTCAACAATGGTGCGATTCATTCGTTCAGCTACACCATTATGCTAGGGGGTCTTGGGAATCGTCTGTTCATGCCGTATACCCAGGGACTTGTAGTACTCGTGAAAGTCGCCAATGTATTCACAACCATTGTCAGTGCAGATGCACTTCAATGATCTACCTGTCTCTCTCTCGACCATAGCATAAAACAACTTAAACACACCAAAGACCTCATCCTTGGATTTCAATGCATAAACCCAAACCCTCCTAGATGCATCATCTATAAAAGTAACAAAATACAATGCCCCACCCAAGGTTTTTATCCTCATAGGACCACAAACATCAGAATAAACCAAATCTAATGCATGCACTTTATTAACATGAGAAGCAGTTTTAACAAATGAAACTCTATGTTGCTTCCCTGATAAATAATCATGACAGGTTTTGAGAGGTATACCCGTCACGTCTGGAAGGAGCCGCTTCCTAGCTAGTAGCTGAAGTCCTTTTTTACTCATGTGGCCTAGACGCCTGTGCCACATGTCTATAGTTGAATCTTCCGCTGAGTTCAACCCACCCTTATACACACTGACACTTGCCTTATAAAGGGTACAACACTTCTTTCATCTGGCTGCGATCAACGAACCCTTGATGAGCTTCCAGCGCCCACCAACAAACTGACTTTCATAGCCATCATCATCCAACCTTCCCGTCGACATCAAGTTGAGGCAAAGGTCTGGGATATGCCTCACATCCCTGAGAACCAATGTGCAACTTACATCAGTCTTCACACAAATATCACTAACTCTCACGATCTTCGATACACCAGAATTTCCCATCTTCATGGTCCCATAGTCACCTGACTTGTAGCTTGTGAAGAAATCCTTACGTGGAGTCGCATGAAAAGAAGCTCTTGAGTCAATCACCCAGTCGGTGTCCTGACTCATAGCCGTGAGACAAACATCATGATCTGTGGAAAGAATAATAACAACGTCGCCATCTGAAGCGACCGCAGTAGAATCAGATTCATCTTCCTTCTCCTTTCCTTTTCCTTTCTTGTCGTTCTTGGCCTTACAACATTCAAGCTTATAGTGGCCCTTCTTGCCACAATTCTAGCATTCAACATCTTTTCTGTTACTCGACTTGCCTCTTAATTTATCTCGAGCCTTTCCGCCCTTCCTGTTCTTTCCTCTCCCCCGTTCCTGTGTCATAAGTGCCTCTTGCTGAGTGGACCCCTGAGACTTCCTCCTTGTCTCTTCATTAAAGAGACAGCTAGTAACTTTTTCTATGGATATCTTTCCGTCTGGTGCGGAGTTACTTAGAGACACCACCAATGTCTCTCAACTGTCAGGTAACGAACTAAGCAATAGTAAAGCCTGCAATTCATCATCCAAGACCATCTTCATAGAGGAGAGGTGGTTCACTATATTGTTGACCTCATTTATGTGCTCGGCCATAGAACCACCATCCTTGAACTTGAGATTCACAAGTCACCTTATCAGAAAAATCTTATTACCGGCTGTCTTCCTCTCATACAACTCTTGTAGTTTCATCCATAGGCTAGCGGCTGAGGTTTTCGTAGACACATGGTGGAATACAGAATCATCCAGCCATTGTTTAATAAACCTCACCGCCTTTCGGTCTAACTTCTTCCAATCATCATCAGACATATCCTTAGATTTTGCTAATATGCCTAAAAGTGGAGAATATAGATCCTTGCAATAAAGTACGTCCTCCATCTTAGCCTTCCATATGATCTAGTTGGAACCATTGAAGCTGATCATCCTTGATGAGCCACCTTTCATAATTCCAAACCGATCCTACCCGTTCAATGAACTTAGCGCTCTGATACCACTTTGTTGGGGGCCTTGCACAAAACCTTAGGATCTAGCCTCCCAAACAAACTAGAATTATGGGATAATAATAGCAATGAAATAAATCAAAGAAACAATCACACACTACACAAGAGATTTTTACGTGAAAAACCCTCAAAGAGGTAAAAACCACGAGACCTCGTCCAGATCAACAATTCACTATGAAGTAGAACGTTACAACCGATCACAAGCACACCTTGCTGTGATCAAACATTCATCACTCACGCAGGAGTGGATAAATAGTAAGAGAAATAAAGAAAATGGAGAGATCTCACCGATTACGAGGACGTAGAGTGCTGAGACGACTGCTCCCTTCCACAAGCTTCCTCTCTCTCTTTCTTCTCTCTCTCACACCCTAAACCCTTTAGCAAACCCTTGCAAAGCCTTTAGAAAACCTTCTTGTGATTTTTCTCATGTGTGAAAAACCTTAGAAAACCCTTTTTATAGTTTTAGGAAACTCCTTTCCGCATCCCTGTTGCGAAAGGACTCAAATCCACAATTTCGCTCAAAAACTGTGTAACCTAGGACTGGTCCTAGCCTCCTATGACTGGTCGTAGCTCACCCACGACTAGTTGTAGATCGCGAAGAAAATTAGCAACAACTCGCTAGACTTTGAGTCATTCTAGGGCTCGAACCTACGACCGGTCGAGCGCCTCCCATGACCGGTCGAAGACCACCTACGACCGGTCGAGTAGCACGATGAAACCCTTCGAAATTTTAACCACTGCACCGTCTCTCCTCTGAACTGAGGAGGAAAACCCTATCATGGCCCCTATTGTATTGTCCATATGGCCAGCCGTTATGGCAGCTGTTACTGTTACCGTTACCGAATACTTGTATTTGAATCCTCACCCAAGTGCACAAATCAAGGTCTTGTAGGGTTGTGACCAAGTGCACAACTGTCGTCTTCCCTTTTTAGTATTGACTCCTGTGTTATAGTTCAAATTTTTTAACCACATAGTATATTCATGTTGGAATAGAATGGAAGTGCAAAAGAAGCAGCCCATGCAATCTGATCAATCTACTCCCTAAGGAGGTTGGAAATCAAATGATGCAGGAAATGAGAGGGTTGAAGATGCTAAATCCCAAGATGTAAATTGTTGGAACCAACCAAATGATTCATCTGCCAAACCACATGTTTGGTATAAGGACAAGATGCATGGTCAATCTAATTCTGTCTGGGGTAGTCAGAGCCCAAAGGGTACTCATACGGAGAGATCTTCAGACATTGGTGGTTGGAATGAAGACAGAGGACAAGATGAGTTGAATCAACCAACAAGATCTCCTGTTTGGAGTTCTTCCACTATTGAGAAGTCTTCAGATGACGACAGTTGGAAAGAAAATAGAGCACACGATTGGTCAAATCGACCGACCAGAGCTCCTGGATGGGGTTCTTCGAGTGTGGGTGACCGAAGAAACCAGAGAAGCCATTCTACCCAGTCACCTGCACCTGTGGAGCCTGATGGTCAGAATGCTAATGGGATTCTCACTGCCACTGGAAGATGCATGGATCTATTCACATGTGAGGAAGAGAAAATTCTTAATGATGTTGAACCAATTTTTTTGTCGACAAAATGAATTCTGTATAATTCCAGCTACAATGACGGTGATCGGCTATCAGATGAAGATTAGTCCTGGGTACTCGATAATGTTTTTCAGCACCATCCTGACAAAGCGACAAAAATGGGTGAAAAGATTGACTATGTCACAGTTGGTAAGCAGGACAAATACTAAGGTACTAGGTGCTTTTTTATTGTCTCCACAAATAGTTTTAGAGTGGATTTCTCTTACCTCAAATGCCTGGAGAATTAGGTCAAGGAGAAGTACCCTGATGGTGCTGAAGCCTTCAACTAAAAGTATTTCAAAAAGCACCGCTCAGAGGGCATGAACCAGCAGTAAACGGGCATGAACCGGCAGCAAACACAGTAGATGTAAATCCAACCCCCTTGGGAAGATAGAACAATGAGTTTGTGTAGTGGGTTTCTTACTGCACATTGGTCATATGTATATATTTTCTGCCATTTGCCCTTCCTCAAATGTGGCTAACCTCTCGTTTACCCCTTTTAACTACTGTATATATTCGTCATCCCTCTGATGAATGCACCGCCCAATTTGGGAGTGGTTCGGCCATATGGCTAAGCAGTTGGCTTCCATATATTTAAACAATTTTTTTTAAAAAAAAATTTATCGAATCATCTGAATTAGGAAAAATCACTTTAAAAGGCCTGTTTCAGTATTAAGTACTGAAAAAAAGTTTTAATAAACAGACTGAAGTTCTTGATCTGTGAGATGTTTGCCATTCTGATTATCAGGATCATTGCTTTTAATTTTAGAGAATGAGTTGCTCTCTTTCATTTGATTATTTGTAGATAGGCACGCGCCAAACAATGAGAAGTGACCAATGGTTGATTATGCCACTGATCTTTTCAATATGCTTTCTATGGATGGCCCAAGTCAAAATGGGTGATATTTTTGGGATCCATGACAAGCTTCAAAGTTATTCATGTCCACTGTAAAGTAAATGAGTCAATGTCACTACCAGTGAGTCAATGTCACTACAAGAAAGTAGGCCTTTAGCCTCAATTTTTTAGCCTCAGTTCAAAAAAAGGAGGCTAAATATGGATCAATAGGTAGTTTTTTGCTGAGATTCATTTATGTGTGATCTTTTACATATATATATATATATATATATATATATATATATATATATATATATATATATTTATGTTTTATTACATTTCATGAGTTTGTAGTTCACCATCATTGAATAGTTAGTCCTTTCTTTTTCAGGTCAAGTCATATTTACGTGTATTTATGTGTTTGACATGTGAAAGAATCCATGAGTGGTCTTAAAATGAGGGTTGCAGATTGGAAAAAGGTGGGCCATTCTTTTTTGCTTCATGCTTTGTTTACTAATGAACTTAGAGATCTAGGAATGTCTGATGGTTTGAACTATGAGAACCAAATTGTTGTTGGATTCTTGTAAGTAAATCACTACCTTTCTGTCTTTTGTAGTTATGTAGGAAAAATGTTTAGGCATTCCCATGTGTGATGCACATGCAATTTACTAGTGTGTGCATGCTCTCACACACCCAGTACAATTCCACACGCATGGGAAACAAATCAAAATTCCTGATTCTTTTCAACTTCTTATTTTTCAAAAATAGGTGATTCCCTGCTTCTACTTTTTGTTTATAAGTAAAGAAGGTTTTTGTTTGATTTTCATTTTTTTACTGTGGCAATTGAAGTTATGGCTTAAAGATCATGATGCAGATCTTGTAGTCTGTTTGTCTGGAAGGCTAAGCTATACATATTCTAGGGCTCTGGCATATAAATCACATGTTGATGAGCATTCAATTTGGTAAGACGTGGGTTTTAATTTGCACATATGTTATTGCTCGGGTGTGATGAAAACCCCAATCATGTCATGGAATTCCATATAATTTCTGCTTTAATATTGATTCTATTGACACCCAACATAGCCATGTTGAAGTCTTTTAACTTCGAAGGAACATATTGATTTGACATTTTAAGGATTGAAAAAATAACCCCCAATTATTAATATTAATTGTTCATTCTTTAGTGGACAGAGGCAGTCCTCAGTACTGCTCGAAGCAAGTTCGCTTGTTGTCCATCCACTTCTGCTAGCCCACAGATTTTTGTGCAGCTTCCATCCACTTCTGCTGGTCCACTTATGCAACAACAAAAGGATTAAAATTGTAGTAATTCCCTATTTTTTTGTTGATATTATAAACCATGGAGCTGTTCGTGATTCATGGTTTTGCCAGTGTTTTGATTATTAACTCTTTAATGATACTATTCTACCAGCTCTTACTGACAAGAATGTTTTAACAGGTGCTCCACTTCCAAGATTGGTAGGAACAGCCGCAGCTAGCAATGAAGAAATTCAGATTCTGCACTCTAAAAGTCCACAACACTAAAAGTATGTGAGATATCTAAGCCTTTTTATAACTCAATACAATACACATTATCATCGACTTTTTTCAACACCCAACAAAAGCCAACTTTCTTTGGGTTCAACTTATTACAAGTGTCGGTTGAAAATCATTTCTCACGCAAGTACACCATAACCAAATCGCTTTTAAGGCCCGTTTGGATGGTCGAATTGGAAGGGATTGGATGGTATTGGAAGGGATTGGAAGTTAAATCCCAAGATTGGCCGGGTATGCCAAACAGAGTCGGTGATCTGATCTCAATCCCATGGGTCTTAAGAAAATCCACTGACAACACCATCATTACCATTAAATCCCATCCAATCCACCTTAATCCATTCAAATTTGCCTCAGATGTGTTTGGTTCAAGGGATTGGAAGGAAGGGAAGGTTTAATCCCGGGCTTGGCCAGGCGTGCCAAATAGACTGGATATAGCAATCCAGGGACATAGCAATCCCATGTATCTCGAGACAATCCACTGACAACACCATTATTACTTAGAAATCCATGTCATCCAATCTAATACCATTCAATCTCTTTCAATCCACCCGGCCAAATGGGCCCTTAGCAAACACCGTGGAACACCTATGTACGTTGGCATCCTCTTTATATTTTTTATATCATTTTAGCACTCAACTTGTTAATAGACATTGCTAATTTCTTCTTTTGTTGCACCCGATTGGATATCAGATGAATGCTTCTAACCATGCATATTTGAGCATTTTACTACCATTACAATAGCTCACATTGTAGAACTTGACATTTCAAATAGAAATAAGTTAGTGATTTAGTGCTTTATGACTTGTCATTACTCATTAAAGTTACCAGTTATACATTTGTGTATCATAAATAAGTGCATCACATTACATCTTCATCTTATTTTCTGTAGTATAGACTGAAAGATTTGTGTAAAGTTTTTCTAGCCAAGTAGCTAACTTATTTTATTCGAACCTACAATATCTTCTCAGGGAGCCAAGTGTATGGACTGATGTGCTCCAAGAAGCTGAAAAGAATGTGCTCGAATCGACAAAAGTTGTGAATGCTCCAAGATGATGAGGTGCTCGAGCTGAAAGAATGTATGATGAGGTGCTTGAGTTGAAAGAATGAATGATTGTGTTGAGATCAGGGCTGAAGTTAAAAATGAATGATTGTGTTTGATTGAATGAATGAATAATTTAGTCATGAAGTATTTATCTATATCAGCTTATATGAGTTATCAGGGTGTACTACAATGGTAAGAGTTGCCATTACTGTTTAATTTTTTTTTATTAATAATAGGCATTAGCTACAACTATTAATCGTAGAGCTTTATTGAAAACCGTAGCTCTTGCTAATTTTAGCCTTTTACTACGGTTCGCATTCTACTTTTTGCGACAGATACAATCCGTAGCTGTATATAAATTTAAAACTACGGACAATATCGCTACGAATTTAATCCGCACCTATAGTTTTAATAGCTACGGTTATTACCCATAGCCTTGTATCTGAAAACCGTAGCTATTGTTAAATTAAGCCTATTACTACGGTTCTTGCTGAACTTTTAGCTACAGATATAATCCGTAGCTACAAGTATTTTAGGCTATAGAAGCTATGGCTACGGTTTTAATCCATATCCATTGCTTGTATGGCTACGGATGGAATCTGTAGCTATAGCATTTTGACCTATGGCTACGGCATCAATGGCTACGATCGTGCTATGGACGATAACCGTAGCCATAGGCTTTTGGCTACGGTTTTTGTCCGTAGCCTTTGCCCCTATTTTTGGTAATGGTTTGTTATATGCGTTGTAGCTTATGTTGTGTAGGAAATCGCTATATTTCATGTCATAACTAATCTAGTCTATGTATTTGGTAATGTGTAGGCTAAGTGTTTGATAAAATGTCTGATTGAGAAATTGTCTGATGAATTGTATTTATTAAGGGTGTTGAAATAGGATTCTCGACTACCTTTTCTAGATGTATAATCTCCTTCAAGTAATTTTAATTTCAACTGCGTGATTTATGTTTAAACTGTATATGTATAATAATATGTTCTATGTGTTTGATAAAATGCTCAAATGAGTATTGTATTTGGATTATTTGTTAAAATACTTATAATATTATCACATGTATCCACATGCTGCATTTGGGTATGATTGGGACTACTACGTAGTCCAGGCAATCGATAACAATTCATGTTTGAGTGGACGAATTAGTCTCGACAGATTTGATGCGTTCGGTGAATCTGAGTCGTACGATGATTGTCGACAATGGTTAGGCCACGTGGAGTACTTATGCGCTCCATGTCGATTAATTCAACGTACGCTCGTACTAGTCAAATTTTTCTAATAAACCGATTGGCATATTGTGTGTTTACCATGTATGGACACTACTTCTTGAATCTAAGGTACCACTTACCAATGTAAAGCTCGTTTCAACCTTGGTACCATGATCCGCTAAGACTCATGAGTTGGGTATGGTGGTATGGGACACTGTGGTCAAGCTATCGGCCTACGCTGGGGTGACGAGCCTCCCCGTAGGGACCAGTGAGTAACCCAAAACTCGTGAGCTGAATACGGTGGTATGAGATAATATATTTGAATTGTCAGCCTACCCCAGCGCAGCCTGGCTGTGGTCCTTAGTCGGGTTAGTGACAAGCCTTAAAAAATAGACTGCCAGTTGGTAGAGCGTTGGTGGTGTGACCTCGAGTATAAAATAGGCCTACGTTGACGATGACGAGCCTCTCGTAGCGACCTAAAGTGTAAACTCTCGAATTTACCTATCGTATGTGATTAACTAAGATTGACGACCTTAGATGGATCATTTTTTAGGTAAATGATATAAAGGGAGGTACCTTAGCTTCCCAAACCTGTTGTATGAATAGGTCTAATTAAGAATTTGGTTAACACGCACATGCACCGCATTGTATGTGCCTTTAGTGATGGAGTTGAGCACAACGAGAGTGTTGCATGCGCGACCGTAAAATGATGTCTTTGAGGGAGTGCAGGCGAGGGCATACATCATTATAGCATATCATCCCTGCATTAACAAGAGTACTTAGGACATGATTGTTGTACTGCTTTATCATTACTGCTTGACTAAATTGATAACATATTAACCTTTACTTTATAGTTCCAATGAATTAGCTACTCATTCCCACGATGGTGATTTAAACACCGCCTAGACTCTGGTTTAGATGTAAGTGATGGAGAGGTTTATACAGGAGAGTTGGACTTCGTAGGCGAGGAGAAAGATTTCTCCTACATTCAATTATCGAGCGGATCTATGTAAATCTCATACCGATGTGCAAAGACTACTAGGATACTTATTTAGTTGAACGCATTTACTTCCCGTATTTTATATAATTAGAAACAACACATGTATATATTTAGCCCAGTTTCATACTCATACTCTGAAATTTGTGAAACGTTTTCATAGTTAATGTGACGCCCTGGTCACTGCTTCATGTGGGCGGGCATATATGGGTGGGCGCACATGTGGGCGGGACCACGGGAGCACTGGGTCTGGGCAAGCTACCAGTATCCTTACCCCAAATGACGCGTTTTAAAGCCGTGAGCTCACCGGGCAAAGCGGACAATATCATGTGCTATGGGGGTGGGCCTTACAAATGGTATCAGAGCCGAGGACGGCTTTGCCCTCGGTGGGGAATAATGTGACGCCCTGGTCACTGCTTCATGTGGGCGGGCACATATGGGAGGGCGCACATGTGGGCGGGCCCCAAGCTGGCTGGCAGGCTACTGTGTGGCTGGCAGGCTACTGTGCTGGGTGAGCTACTGTTGCAGTTGAGTGTAGCGTAACTTGTCCCACATCGAAAGAGTTGTCTAGAGTTGTGGTGGTTATATGTGGGGTTTCTCCCTTAACAGACATGACGCGTTGGCCTTGTGCGTCAGGCAAAACCTCTGTTGTGCACTCTGATAACAGTTGGATTGGACAATATCATAGACGGGTAGGTGCTGATGTGGGTGGGACCACGGGAGCATCGGGTCTGGGCGAGCTACCAGTATCCTTACCCCAAATGACGCGTTTTAAAGCCGTGAGCCCACCGGGCAAAGCGGACAATATCATGTGCAGTGGGGGTGGGCCTTACAATTAAATGCATATATTTCAGTATTCCGCTTGCCAAATTACATTAACTCTGGAGTATGATATGCTATTTTATTATAATCTCACTCATGTTTAATGCACTCATATGGATAACATTTAAACATCATTATATATGTTGCATAAGTGATGTGCCAGAACTCGGGAGTTGAGCTTTCCTCGACCCTCGATTTTCGGGGCATTACAACCAAGGTATTTGCTCACAGCACCAATTACACGTGAAATAACTGGTCTAATATAGACCATGGCATGCACCGTCAACCGCATTCGAATAAGGCTCATGAGACATATCCATCTTTTCCTTATCTATTTTGGGACATTATCCCGAGGAAAGCTTGAAATGAGCCGCATAGGGAATGCTCATTGGATTTGCCTAGTTCATCGCATACTTAATCAATACTTATTCAAGGTATTCTGCCTGAGATAATAAAAGCTTGCTCCTCTTCCAGTCTCTATGAATATCAATGCCAAGAACCATCTTTGAAGCCCCCATATCCTTTATCTCGAATGTCCCTCTTAATTGAGTATTTAGTACATTGATTTCAGACCTATCATGATTGACGATCTACATGTCATCAACATATAATTTCAGGATGATGAATGTGTCATCACTCAGTGTCTTGCAATAGATGTAGTGATTGTATTCACTCCTAGAACATTTCTGACTCACCATGAAGGAATCAAATTTTTATACTACTGCCTAGGTGACAGGTTATACAACGACTTCTTGCAAAACCTTGTTCTCTGCCCTTTAAAATTCGAACCGCTCCGGTTACTTCATGAACAACAACTCTTCCAATATTTCGTGCAAAAGTGCAGTCTCCACATCCATCTGTTCCATCTCGAGATTGCATTGGGCAACTAGTGCCAATACAAATCTAATACATGCATGTTATACCGCCGACACAAATATCTCTGAGAAGTCGATCTCTTATCTCTAAGCATGACCCTTCGCTATCAGCCTTGCTCTGCATTTATGATGTATCCTTTTAAAGATCCACTCGCATCTAATCGCTTTCCGACCCACTAGAAGCTCCATTAACTCCCATGTGTTGATCTGGTACAACGAGTCCATCACATCGTTCATAGTCACCTTCCACTTCTCAGCACCAAACTCATCTAAAGTCATATGAATAGTAGACGGATCCCCCTCGTCTGTAATAAGAGAATATAAGATATTGGAGTCATCCATGTACTTCGCCGGTAACTTGCAATTATGCGGTGTGATTCTTCTCATAGGTAGTTGCTCCACCTGCTCTGTATCTCTATCCATGCGTCTTAGCCTTCATACCCTACTCGGTTATGTGACCATGCTCAGCATGCCACACACGTGTAAAGGAGAAATTCATTATAGCCACTATAACTCTACCTGATGAAGTGCTCCAGATCAACCTGTAAAGGTTACTAAGTCATTACGCTTTCATGATTGCTCGTGTCCCCTTAGATACCTTAAGGGCACCATTAAGACCAGTGACTTATACCCTATAGCCTCGAGTGCAATGAGAGAAATTAGACTTTTCTTTATATCAGGAATGTATCTTACATCAGTCAAGGTACACTTCATCCCATTAAACATCTTGATACTCACTATATCAACAGCCACAACATTATATGCAATGTCATTGCCCATAAACACCTATCCACCATTGCACTCTCTATAGCTGGCGAACTAACTTGGATGAGGTGTCATATAATAAGATGCCCCTGTGTCTAGAATCCACTTGTCCCTACGATCATCGTATAAGTGTATGATCATAGACACAGACAAAATATCACCTCTACTTCCACTCGTACATTCATTAGACGTGGAAGTGTTAGCCTCCCTGTACGAAGCCTCATATTCTTCTCTCTTAGATTTAAGATTTGTACAATCCTTCTTCATGTGTCATCCCATCCTATAATTCTAGCACTTTAACTTACCTTTGCCTTTGCCTATGGACTTATATCTTGACCTTGAAGATGTTGTACCTCGCTTAAACTTTCCACCTCTCATAAACAATGCATCAGAAGATGTCCCTACGCCACTGTTTATCTTTCTCATGGCCTTCCCTTGAAGAGTTGAGATGATGGTGTCCATACTTAGAGATTTATTTACTGTGCACAATGAGTCCCTGAATGACTCCTACGATGTCAGAAGAGAATTCAACAACGTGCAGGCCTGATCTTTATCTTTGAACACTTCTTCCATATCTAGCAACTTTCAAATCAATTTATTAAAGTAACTAATGTGGGTCTCCACATCTTCGCCTTCTGCCATCTTGAAGGTGAACAACTGTAGCTTCAAATGTAGGTAATTTTCAGTGGATTTTGTCGCCTAAATATCCTCTAACTTCACCCATAAACTAGCTGCAGTTTTCTCCCTCAAAATATTATAGAGAACCTCATCTGTAAGACACAAATGGATCGAGGATAAGGTCTTTTTATCAAGAGTATTTCAATCATCATCACTCGTAGTTAGCTTTCGCTCCTCAAGAGCACCATCTTCACCTTGCATGGTTAAGGAACTAATCATCTTGATCTTACATAACTCAAAGTTATTTTTACCTGAGCAATTCTCAATGTCATACATAGTGTTTCCCATTAATGCTAATCATTTAGATTCAAGCCTACGCCCCAACGATAGTTTCGATACCACTTACTGGAATAAACAGGGAAATCACACATAAATGAATTTAGGATTACAATCCAAACGCACCAAGCAAACACAAACAGAACGCAACAATTTAATATGGAAAACTCTTTCGAAAAAAAATCATGGCACAAAGCGAAAGAAATCCACTATGAAAGCAGAAATTACAAAGAGAAAAGACTTATCCAATTTGAGCAATTGTCAAATTTCACCCTTGTTACACCCTTTGAAACCCTAGAACTATTTAGAAACTCTTTGGAATAGTTTAGGAAGCCTTGAAATATCTTAGAATCTCTTTGGAGCATCATAGGAACTCTTATTTATAGATTAAGAACTCTAACTTTGGCATCAAGTTAGAATAATCTCGAAACTATCTCAGATTTATGCAGTTCGTGCATAATTTGTATAACCTTAGGCTAGTCAAATCAGAGCTCGGGTTAGCCGACCGACACTTCGGCTAGTTGAACTTGTCCTTAAGCTGGCCGAATTTTCTATAAATTTCAAAAGAATATGTTGCTGAATTTTCACCTAAACTTTCTCGAACTGGCTAAATTTATCTCAAAAATTCACCCTAAGCCTACTCGATGTCATGAGCCTATTTGAATGGATTTAAGACATATATCAACAACACTTAAATAGACTTGATCAACACTACTTACTAGAGTTTTATGCGACCCCATATTTAACATAAGTTGACACATTAATGGATAGAGCTGATCTTATGCGCACATCACGGCGGGACCACAAAACTTTTATTGTATGACACAATACAATAACTGCTGCAGGACTTTTGCATCCACCAGCATTTGTACACGCATGGAGCATATTTAAAAGACATTTCTCAATGGCCCGGATCAAGCCTATAAATCAAAGATTCGGATCCTTTCCAATGCCTGCTATCTACATCTGGTTATAATATAATCGAGTAGATGAATGGTTTCAATCATCGGACGATCTCTCTACATATGTCCGGGAGCGGCAAGATTTGGTGGCAACCACTGCTTTTTTTTTTATAAAAAAGAGTGTTCCATTGCTTTCGCCACCTACTTTAAAGAACCGAAATTTCCAACGGCCTCCGCCAAGAAATTTTTTAAAAAAAGTGGCGATGCTTAAAAGCAATGTACAAGATAAGGCAACTCGGTGGAACCTAATATAGCTTAGTCATCACTTCACAAGATGCTCTATCAATGGCTTTCACTCATATTCTGGCGTCAAAATGGATAGATGGCTTTTGTTTTAAGAAATAAACCAATGAGACTATCCTTCATCTTTTCTGCATTTTATATCGTTGCATATTTGATATTTAAATGATTTGTTTTTTTCTTGAAAGCGATTTTAGGGGTAACAAATCAAGTGGATGAGATTTATAGTAGGCCAGCACTTGCGTGGACCCGATTTGCTTATCGCCCCAACAGTGTACGGAAACTGATTCCGTACTGAATAAAATCTGTGGGGCCCACCGTGATTTATGTATTTTATCCACTCCGTCCACCCATTTTACAGATAATTTTAGGGCTTGAGTCTAAAAACGAAGCATATCCAAAGGTCACGTATACCATACTACTGGAAGCAGCGTGAATTGATCATCTACATTTGCAAATTTCTTACGGGCTACAGAAGTTTTGCATCAAGCTATTTTTTTTTTTTTCCCTTCATCCACGCCTGTGTGATCTCATGAACAGGTTGGATGACCAATAAAAATCACTCTAGTCCTTAGGAAGCTTTCAACCGTGGAAATCATTATTCCAACTATTTCCTATGGTGTGGTCCACTTGAGCTTTGGATATTCTTTAATTTTGGGATTAATGCCCAAAATGATCTGAAAAATTGGATGGACGGCGTGGATAAACTACTTACATTCATGGTAGGCCCAACGGAGTTTTACTCAGTACGATAAAAGCGTACTTACTCGGAAGGCAATCGGATTTCCCACGGCACGTAGGGCTGTCAACGGGCCGGGCATGGGATAACTGTCGGCCTGGATTTTGAACTTTCGAGACGCTTCGTCTGGCCGGGCCTATTCAAATTCAAAATTTCAGGCCCGTGCTCGGCCCATTGACAAGCTAAGTGCCAGGTAAAAAGATGGTTCTATGATATTCTCGATCCGCAGCTCAATTGTGTTGTCTTTTTAAAAATTTAAAGTTGGTATCGTTCTTCGAGATATTGCCCAGATTTTATAAATCTCACGATAATATCGTAAAAAGATACTTAAATTATATTTTGCGATAAAATGAAAGAAGTAGTTATACAAGTATTTATTTAAATTTTAAATAAAGAACTTTAACTTAATAATAAAAAAGTTTATTTTTGGCAAGATTTTCCACAGATTACAACCTTAAAATTTTGAAAATCTCGGGAAAGATTTTTGGGACAAGAAATGGCCGATAACGAGATCTCCACTATTGCTCGTACCACCGACACTCCAATCCCAAAAAAAACATATTTTACTGTCCGCAGCTGGATTTTGAGCCACGTGCTTGTACGTTTACACGCCGGGAGACAATGGCGGTTTTGACGTGGCAAAGTTCCGTGGCACCACCATGACGTATGTTATATCCACACCGTCCAACAATTTTGCGTGTGACAAAAAAATGAGCAGATCCAACCTCTGTAGAAAGGAGCGGGACAACGACGCCTACCGTTGAAACTTTCCTAGGCCCACCATGATATTTATCTACCACCAACCTGGTCATAGGTACCTGGGCGAAAGAAAAACTCCTAAATATTAGCTTCATCCAAAACTTCAGTTGCCCCGGAGAAATTTTCTATGATAAGGGTCCAATCCTTACTACTTTCGGTGGTGTGGTCCACTTGAGGTTTGGATTTTACTTGATGTTTTGGCTGATGTTAAGATGGATGAACGGTGTAGATATGACAGATACATCAAACATCAGGGTGGGGCCGAAATTGGAACGAATTAATGTGGAAGGAGATTGCCGGGTCCCTGGCACAAGAGGTGCCTGTGCCTGCGGCTGTGTGGTCCGAAAAGATGTCCTTGACAAATCCACTCGGTCCATCTGTTTTAAAAGATCACAGTAGAACAGGATTCTAAAAATCAGGACAATCCAAAACTCATGTGAGCCCCGTGAAAAGAAGCATTGGAACCTGCATGTCCACCATTGCAACCTTCCTAGAGCTGACCATGATGTCAATATGCCATCCAAACCGTTGTAAGGATTATTACTACTTAGATGAACCATAGGCACAAATATCATCATGATAAAAAAACTTCTATCACCCCAAACATGCAATCCCTACTGTTTGGTGTGGTCTGGCCCACGTGAGCTTTGGATCTGCCTGATTTTCAGACTCTGCGTGTGTAAAAAAATAAAATGGAGGGAGTAGATTTATTACGGGCATCTCCACGCAGCCCCGGGCACAGGAACATCTCTGTGCCTGGGTTCACAGGCAATCCGCTTCCAATTAATGGATGGGTTTGTTTCGTATATATGTGATTTCGGAAACATGAGCCGTCCATGCATATCCCAGTAGATGGACAGCCTTGATTGATCCACGCCATGTGTCCTAGACAGACGATTGTCCCAAATTCTGGTTAGCTGCTCCATCAACGGGGTGGGTTGAGAGTCAATTTCAGCTTGGCTAAGGATCAATTTGAATTTGACCCAGCCTCAGGAGGACTCAACCATTACATGACCGCCTGCCAGGGACAGACTCCGTCCTTGCGGGAGCTCTATGGAGCCCACCATGACACCACGATGTATGTGTTTTATCGACGCCGTCCATCCATTTTAAAGGATCGTTTTAAGGCACAACCCAAAAAAGGAAGCAGATCCAAGGCTCAAATGGGCCACATCATAAGTAGTGGTGATAGTGATGCCACCGTTGAAGTTTTCTTAAGGCCCACGTTGACGTTTATTTGCCATCCAACTTGCTGATAAGGTCACATAGACCAGTATGAAGGGAAACACCAATGTCAGCCTGGCCTCTAGGAAGTTTTCATCAGCAGGTGTTCAATCCCCACTGTTTCATGTGGTGTGGCCCATTTAAGCCCTAGATCTGCCAACGTCTTGGTTTCATCTATTAAAATGATCAGTTAAAATTGGACGGACAATGACTGTGGGCCCCACTGCCCCGCCAGGACCCACTCCATCCTGGTAGGGTACGATGCAATACAACCAACCTTAAACAAGACTCAATCCAGGTCTATACCAAAATTCCTCCGTGATCCAGGACTCAACCCATTACATAACCAACCTTCACAGGACTCAACCCAGACCTAACAAAAAATTCCTCAATGCTCAATCCTCAGCGCGCCCAACCTAACCCAAATATGTATTTTACACTATCCAAACCAATCCAATATCAGAGTTGGAGTTTTCCAACCCTAATCATCCAAGGACTCCCCACCTAACCTGAATCAAGGTCAAGTTAGGCCAGCGTGGTTCAGGTAAACCCGAACTGAAGTTGCAGCCAACAACCTAGTTCAGTCATTCCACCCAACAACTTGTACAGCCACATCCACCTAGACAAAGTAACAATAACAATCCGGAAATTGACATTTACACCCACTCGCATCAATGAGAATACACCCACTGTCCCATTTGGATCTGAGAGTGTATACTCTTTCACTGCTCCAATTAAAAGGAAAAGAAAATATGTGCATGAAATAAAAACAGGTGGGTGTAAATATCAGGTCCGAAAATACATTGAAACTGAAACAAATACAAATATCATGATGTCTTCAGACATCACCTCCGTTACTAACAATACTAAGTTGATGAAGACGCTGATGATGTATGATTACGGCAAAATTCAAAGGTATTAGCATCCATCCTTTCTAAGACGAAATGAGCCAACAATCCAATCTTCCCAACCATGTTCTCCCTACACAAGAACTCCTCACTGCAAACCCTCTCCACCTCCCTATCATAATCATGAACAAACACATGCGTCGTCGATCTCCCGCCTTTCTTGCTCCTGGCCAGCACGCCTGCGGTGAAGATCGCCGACATCCGTCCAGGCGCGGACGGATTATAACTCCGCGGCCCATCAACCAAAATCACATCCCAGTTCACGTCGTAGAGCTGATTAGGAAGGTCATTGATGCCGAGGCCGCAGTCGGAGAAGAGGAGATTCTGGACGGGTCGGCAGTCATTTCGAATCTGCTCCCTTGCTGAGGCCAGCAACTCCCACATCTGACTCACCTTGGTGGTGTACTGAACGTCGTACGCCTCCAAGTTGGGATGCCTCTCTTCGAGCATGGCGATGTAGTACTGGTTCTCGTCGAGGAATACGGTCCGTCCATTGTGGTTTATGGACCGCCAGAGGGGGGTTTCGTGACCGAGGCCGAAGATGAGGAAGTTGCAAGGAGAGCAGAGGCGGAGGGCGTTGGCGACTGCACGGAGCTCGTGAGGGGGCATTCGGCCGGTTACGTTGGAGGAAGAGGAGTAGTGGATGAGGGCATCTACGACGTCGGTGGAGAGCGAAGGTAGGATGGATGGAGAGGAAGATGAAGAGAGGGGGATTTCTCTAGTAGTGAGGAGAGTGAGTAAAATGACGAATGTAAAGAAGGAGACAAAGGCCAGGAGCCATAGACGGTTGGAGGCTCCTCCTGGTTTGTGTAGAGAGGGTTGGAAGAGTATGAGCTTTGGATTGCCGTTGAACTTCATTGAAATAACCCTCGCTTTCTCTATCTCTCTCTTCTTCAGGTCTGCTCTTGATGGGAGAGAGGGAGAGAAAGAGGAAGAGAGGGATTTGAGAGATCTCGAATCCCAAGGGGTTTTAGACGATGAAATGAGAGAGATGACAAAAAAGATATGCAGTGGGAAGAGAAGGAGTGGTGGGGCCCAGATTACAATGAATTGGCGGGTAGGCAAGAGTGACTGATTAACCAGCGTCGAGTGAGATGTCCCTATTTATTTGTCTTGTTTTTTCTTCCCTTTTTTTTTTTTTTTGCCATAAATGTACGGTAGGTCAGTGATTAGCTACTTTTAGTTTGGTGCGTGGATGAAAGGAAACGGCTGCTAGCCAAGCTACCCAGTTGGTTGCCGGCCCTAAACAATGCTTGATGGAGGGTCCTCATTCAACCAGGGCCCGCACGTGACGAATCGGATTGCGTACTGAGTAACTCTACTTACTAAACTTTGCGTGCCCACCGTGATTTGTCTTTTATCCACCTTTCGTCCCATTTTATCTGATAGGAGCCCAAAATTTAAGCATTTCTAAATTTCAAGTGAATCACATCAGTGAAATAGTACGAAATGAACGAGTACAGTTAACAACTTCCCGGGACTATAGAAGTTCTGGATCAAGTTGATATAGGTTTTTTTTTTTATCGATGTTTATAACACCCGTGGGTAAGTTACATGTGGGCATCGCGTCGAGTCGAGCCAAGTTAGGTGATGCAGGGATGAAGGGGGTGGGGGCGATGTGGGCATCGAGTCGAGTCGGACCAAGTTAGGTGACGCGGGGATGAACATGATGAGGTCGATCACTATCTTCCTCAAAGATAACTACTCCAAATTCATAGAGCTTTTCTGGATTCTTCACAGAGACTTCTCGAATCCATGAGAAAAAGCAAGAAAATATAAATAGTATTTATGAAAATTCATAAATTGATTGATTGATTGATGAAATAAATGAGCGTACAACCCTTTAAATACAGATACCAAGACTTGTAATAAGTTTATGAATTAAACTATAACTAAAACTCCCTAAAATTCGCAACTTCTTATAAATAATAAATTTAATAATTATAGTAAGTATCCTATGTGGCTTAACCATGTTATTCTCCTAATTTTTCTAAGCACTTCTCAATTTGGACACAACTCTTAAAGCCCAAAGGATGAAGAGTTATAATTAAACTAAAATTTATTAAAAATAGTATAAACATAAATAAACATGGAATTTGACCATCGATAGGATGAAATCTCGCAAATTCGGCGTGGGCAACCCGACTATGCCGGGTTGGCTAAAGTAGCTCGTCCTACCCCAAAATCATGTAGTACGTTGAGTAACTCATTCCGGTTTGCGAAATATGCCTATTTTAAGGTTCTCTGATCCATCTTGGACATGAAAGTATCCGTGGCCCGCTCTACATCAGTCCCCTCCGCTTCAAAAGAACATCCTCGAGTTCTCGTGTTGCTTCAGTTCATGATACTCGGTCTGGTGCACCATAACGATACCCGGATCAAAAGTTATGATCAATTTACAGTCCACCTTCTTTTGGTCCAACCATGCTAGGAATGTATCTGTAACACATTCTACATCAGACCCCTCCGCTTGGAAAAACTCATCCTCGAGTTACTCAAGGGACTTAATTCATGATTCTGAGATAACTTTTGATGCCGATGTTTATTAGCTCTTTTCTTGTACTTGGCATTAGGATCTTGAGCTGACCCAATACATGTATTCATGTTTTCCTTAACTTGACTAATATTGATCAGATCGTTCACTACTGCCTTCAAGATTTGACATTCTTTTTTACTCACCTGGCAGCGAGGGCAGCTGAGCAAGCTAGCCCCACGAACAAGGCCTATATAATGTTGGATGTCCCTTAAGGGGGGCAATCCATCAAGTAAATCTTTACGCCAGACTTCTTTAAATTCGTTCAGTAAATGCCTTAAACTTAGAGGAATGTCTAAGGGTTTCGATTCCTTGCCCTTTACCACTATGGCGTATACCTCACCCGCTTCCTTCGATTCCTCCATGAAACTTCGAATGGTTAAGAGGGAGCTCTCCTCCACTTTAGAAGTTTCAGAGTGTTTCTCTAGTGTCATAGGGGTAAGGATTATCTTTCAACCATCCTTAATAAAGACATAAATATTGTCTCATCATCGGTGGGTTGCATCACGGTCTGACTGTCATGGTCGATCGAGTAACATATGACATGCTTCCATGTCTACCACGTTATAAAGTATCCAATCTTTATAAGTTTTACCAATTGAAAATGAGACAGTGCATTGTTTAGTTACCTTGGTCTCATTCACTCTTTTAATCCAGTCAATTGATGTTTTGTCGTAAGTAGCTGCAACTTGTTTACTATCACTTTGGAGACGATGTTCTCGCTACTACCACTGTCTATGATCACATCACAGACCTTTCCGTTGACAGTGCAACACGTACGAAGCATATTATGTTTCTATAGATGTAATTCATTCTGTGGGGTGTATAGTAATTGCCTCACAACTAGATATTCACCACAATCCTGAACCGTCAACTCATTGCCATATGCTCCTTCCTCAGTGGCTTGCTTATGTTCATCAACGCTAGGGTCTTCTTCTGCGGCCACACCTTCAATGCCCCCTTTGTTAATAGTCAAGTAGGTTGCAGGGTGTTGAAGCCTAGATGGGCCGCTCCCATTGGCTGCAAAAGGTTGAAGATGTTCTCCTACTAGTTCTTTTCCTCAAGTTAGTTTTAAATCCTAAGTGGGACCCGTCATGGGGGGCCGATTGAAGGGTAAGGCTGAATATAAACTTTTTCAAGCTGTGTTTCTGCCCTACTTGTCAACTGAACTACTTCATCCATAGTCTTGACTGAGTGCATCTAAACTCAATCCTTAATCGACAATTGTAACCCACATATAAATCGTGCTACCTTCTGTCATTCTGTTTCTGACAGATTGTTTCGTGTTGCCAATTGCTAGAATTCGTTGGTGTAACCTGTGACGGTTCGATTCCCCTGTCAGTAATTTTGGTATTTCTAAAACAATACCTGCTCATAATCACTATGGAGGAATCATAATTGAAGAAAGCGTCTCATCCGTGACCATGATGAGATAGGTGCCTTGTTTTATTGGGCATGTGAGAGTTGTAATTGCTCCCACCATGCAAAAACACTAGATTTTAATTTAAACGCTAATGATTTCACGCTTTTATGATCTGACACATCCAAATAATCAAAATATCTTTCTACTTTAGCTAGCAAATCGAGAAAATCTTCTATATATAATAAACTGTTAAAACTAGGAAGTTCGGCTTTACCTCGATAGTCTCTTTCAGCACGATCTAGACGATCGTCCCCATGGAATGGTCGTCAGGGAAAGCTTTTATTAAGGTCATCGTCACTAGAACTTGAATTATTTGGTGTGGCCATACGATTCACCACTGGTAGTGCTCTATGAAAATCATGGTTGTATCGTACATCAACTATGGGCAGTCGAGCATCGCCTTGGGCTCGGGGCGGAATCAGCGCATTAGCAAGATGGTTGAGGGTTGCCTGCTCCCTCGCATGGTCAACTGACTCTCCTGGTGGAAAACTTTCATTCTTTCTGAAAGATAACTAATCCTTAGATCTCCGTCTACAGGTTTTGATTCATACTTTAATTGTTTGTCATTGACTCAAGAGGAGTCCTCACTCTGATACCAATTGACGCATGGATGAACGTGATGAGGTCGATCACCGTCTTCCTTAAGGACAACTACTCCAAATCCACGAAGCTTCTCTAGACTCCTCACAGAGACTTCTCGAATCCACGAGGAAAAAGTAAGAAAATATAAATATTATTCATGAAAATTCATAAATCGATTGATTGATTGATGAAATAAATGAGCATATGACCCTTTAAACAGGGATACCAATGTACGACCTGTATCCTAGCCCGTTTTGTTCCGTAGGCTTTCACGATCCTCACGGTCAAATTTCGGCGACCAGCGATCTGTTATCAGCGTTTGCGCGGGATCCTAAGTCGTGTCTCGTATATTAGAGTCTGCTCGACCTGAGACTTATACCATTGCGACCGCACAATCGCAGCGGTTCCTACACCGCGTATTACGCGCCAAGGCGATACCCAGGCTAGGAGATGTGGGCTCACGTTCAGTTCGAGGAAAACACCGCGCATTTATGATCTCAAGAGAATCTCTAAACATGTCCCATCAATTAATCACTCAATTATTCAATCAATCACCTCATGTCAAGAACAAAAGCAACCTATACTTTCTTTCTCCACAAGTCAAGCAATCGATCCCAAAAGTCAACAAGTCTCTCACCTCACATCCATCACTCACCTCACATCAATCACCCATCACTCTCTCTCCTTATAACCCTCTCTCTCTCTCTCTCTCTTCATAAATTTCAAGAAATACCAAAGAAGTGGACATCCAAGCATTTTCAAGGAGAGCAAGAGTGAGTTGTGTGACCCACTTTCCACCCCAAAATTCTTCATCCTAGCCCTTCATCTCTCATCATCTTCCATCGAAGAGAAGCACAAGGAGATAGGTGTTCTATTGGACCAAGAAGATCGAACGGTGGGTGCTTTTATAGGCCTAGATTTCATATTTTTATGATGGGCCAAATAAGGCCTACCTATTGATGGTATGGATCTCAATTTAGACCCTTGATGTGGCCGATGGCCCACCTTAATTATCATGATCATTCCATGATGGAGTCATTCTCCATGGACCCCATCATGATGTTTACTTTTTAGTTTGAAAAAAGTCATCTATACCTTCCATTTTGGTGAAGAAGAAATCCCCACCATTGATTTTGATTTGGTGGGCCCACATGTATTGGGACCCACTTGTTGTATGATTAGATGCATGGAAGGGGAGGGCTCAGAGTGGCGAAGCCTTCCATCATCACGTGTCTCTCTCTCTCTCCTTCCTTTATTTTGTGGCCCATTTATTGATGTATGTGATATCTAGACCGTCCATCAAATGGACCCTATGGCCATCCAAAACATGTGGCCCCTACCTTGGAATGTTGGAAAAACATAAATATCAGATTTATCCAAATCAGATGGGCCACATCCATGTGGGACCCGGCTTGACAAATTGTATATTCACGTCATCCGTCCAGTGTCCAGGGACGCTGGACGTGAGTTCACAATAATAGCAAAAAAAGAAGAAGTGATTTTTAAGGCTTTTAGGTGGGCCACCCATGCAGGCCCCACCTTGATGCATTGATCCAATCTAAGCCGCCCATCTCGTTCCTTAAATCATTTTAGGCATTGTCTCATGCCCAAAATTCGGAAACCGGGTTCACAGGAATCTCGATCATCGAATCCGATGCCAACAGCCTCCGTAGTACCCCATTCTCGGCTCCCAGCGTCCATATGCCAGGTTCTGATCCTGAGATCGTAAAAGGAGGATTTTTCAATGTACATTTATCTCGTAATAAGTATAACTACAAGTTTACCCAAATCACAAAAGTAAAATCATCATTACATATTCACTAATATAAATTTTGAATACAATGCTGAAAGGAAAATACATATAAAATCAAAGCTTCAAAAGACAACTACACGCTCCATGCTCAACACCGCTATTGTAACTTATCATTACCTGTACACATCTATCGTGCATAAGCTTATAGAAAGCTTAGAGGATGGTTTAAGTGTGTGCACAAGGTAAGTGCTAAGTACTCAATACAATGTCATATTCATACATTATCAAAAATACTGGTAAGATCATAAACCATACGATATCAAAGTAAGCGAAAAATAATGACAAGCGCATGAGTCAAAAAATATCAGAGTATGCAATGCAGATCAGCTATGCAAATGAGGATTTATAAAGAGCCAAATATCATATGTTGAGGAAGCAATATAATATACAATTCCTGATGAGTTCACGAATGTAGTTAGCCGTATCTAGACCATATAAATGCAGAAACACAGTAACCCAAAATGTTATATACCGCGGATGTAATGAAAAATGCGGTGCAAATGGAATGACCATACGGGAGTGTGAAATCAAGATGATAGTACGTAGTATCGCAGACTATGGGGTCTATTATAAGAAACTGCTATCCAAACTAGTCTCATACCTAATTTGGATAGTCAGACTCAATGTGGTAAACTCTTGATCTCAGGTTAGTTACATGTCCCAATTGAAATCCTAGTCATTGCGAAGGTACACGTAATAAATAGTTGTGCACCACCAGCCCGAGTGGATAGTGAATGAATGAATGAATGAGTATGCAACTCTGGCTCAATAAGTCCACATATCAGTACTGTTCATCTCTAGGATCATCACCGGGATTTAGTACACTCCAAATGGCACTGCCCCTCTCCCGGCAGCATAGTCCAAGTGAGCGTAAGAAACCTCACTATCTGCCTGGCCAATAGTCTGCCAATACCTATCCGACACGTCGATAGTAGACCCATTTACGAGTTGGCCAAACTTAGCCTAAATATGCCCCCTACCCTCGGGCGGATAAAGCCACACCCTCTCCCAACCGACTACGACATAGTGGGAGAAGCGGCCTCCTGGAATTCGACACTTAGGCGCTCATGTATTCACTCGGTCTCGATGATGGGGTGTCCTCTAGTACCAAGCAGGTTTAAGGATTTCACCCAGGGCCATTTGTGGCAGCCCGATGCTAGAATAAATCTTCGGTGTCCCATTTGGCCATCCACGATATGCCTGTGGAAGCTACGACTTTGATGTCGCTAGAGCGTACAGTAATCATAATGCAAGATGCATGAGTCATACTATCCAGTCATGCATTAATCCTATGCATACCGTGTGCTCATGTGAGATAACCTTCGCCTATCAGGAAGTCTCATAACAACATGTTCAATGACATATGCAATGATCAACCACATTTCATAACAAACATGTAGATGATGCGTATGGGCATGTATCATGATGCTATGCTGTCACATACTCATAATCAGTATCAATAACTAGCATCGATAATCAACCTCGACAATGTCGACATTTAACCAACATTACCCCCAAGGAATGACCCACATAGATCCTAACATATAGTGGACCCATGACCTCACACAAGGGCCAAATATATAATACCATGGGCCTCAGTCAAGAGCTTAATACACATCACGATGGCCCTTTCACATGAGCCTAACATACATCATAATGGGCTCCATCGCCTGGCCCTCAAATTCATCACAATGGGCCTCATCACCTAGGCCTCATATACATCACATTGGTCCTCAAAAACGAGTCGAATGCACATCACAATGGGCCTCAAATACAAGTCACATATCCATCACAATGGACCTCGATAATCAGAATTGGAATCGGCCTCAATCATCGGCCTCGACAATCAAAATTGGAATTGGCCTCAACTCTCGGCATGGACAATTGGAATCGGCTTCGATACTCAGCCTCGACAATCGGAATCGACCTCGATAATTTTTCTCGACAATCGGAATCAGCCTATACAATCGGCCTCGAAAAATCGGAATCGGCCTATATGATCAGCCTCGACAAATCGAAATCAGCCTATACAATCGGCTTCGACAAATCGAAATCGGCCTATACAATTGGCCTTGACAAATCAGAATCGACCTATATGATTGGCCTCGACAAATCGAAATCGGCCTTGATACTTAACCTCGACACTCGGAATCGGCATATATAATCAGTCACAACAATCGGAATCAATCGATAATCAAAATCGACAAATCGGTCACATCAATCAGAATCGACAATCAGTCATGATAATCGAAATCGATCAAAATCAGTAAATCGATCACGTCAGTCAGAATAGGCAATCGATCACGACAATTAGAATCGGTAAGAATGAGCTTAAGAAGGCCTAAGGGAAGGTCACAATGAGGACATCTAACCATCATTGCCCATCAATGTGGACATTTAACTAACATTGCTCGCAATAAGTGGCCCACATAGAGCCAAACGTGTCATGGGCCCATGGCCTTATACAAGGACCTAATATACATCACTATGAGCCTCACTCGTGGGCCGCATATATATCACAATGGGCATCGACACATGGGCCATAATCGCATCGCATGGGCTTATATACGTCATAATGGACCGCATCATGGTGGGTCACATACTATCACAATGGGCCTTATACAATCACAATGGGCCATAAATACATAATAAGTGGGCCCTGCACATGACCCTCAATTACATCACAGTGGGCCACCTCGCATAGGTCAAAAATACATAACAGGTAGGCCTCAAAATATCCAACAGATGGGCCTCAAATAGCCAATAGGTGGGCCTCAAATATACATTGCAGGTGGGCCTTGCACATGCAGTAAGTGGGCTTCATCAATGGGCCACACTAATGGGCCACATACACATCAAGTAAGCTTCTTCAATGGGCCACACTAATGGGCCACTTACACATCAAGTGGGCTTCATCAATGGGCCACACTAATGGGCCACATACACATCAAGTGGGCTTCATCAATGGGCCACACTAATGGGCCACATACATATAAGTGGGCTTCATCAATGGGCCACAATAATGGGTCACGTACATTTCAAGTGGGCATCATCAATGGGCCTCACTAATGGGCCACATACACATCAAGTGGGCTTCATCTATGGGCCACACTAATGGGCCACATATATATCAAGTGGGCTTCATCAATGGGTCACACTAATGGGCCACATACATATCAAGTCAGCCACGATAATGGGCCCCATGGATAGCCCACAAATACATCAAGGTGGGCCTCATGGTTTATGCATTGGGCCTTATACAAGGGCCTCATAGTAGGTGGGCCCTTCACAACCAGCAGGTGGGCCTGCACCATCCAAATGAGCCCACTAGATGAACAACATGGATGTACAGTACATACATCAAGGTGGACCTCACATAACATTTATTTTCCATCCAAGTCTGTTCACAAGGTCACAAAGACCTGGCTTAAGAGGAAAATAAATTTCATACTTATCCAAAACTTCTGTACTCCCAAAAAGGGATTTCAATGGTAGACGTTCAATCCCCACTGTGCAGTGTCGTCCACTTGATAAATAGATCTGTCTTATTTTGTCTCCAGCCTTGAGACTCAAGGAGCTCACCAAATGAATGGACGGTTTGGATGTAACACATACATCAGACGGACTCATAGAACTTGTTGGCGTCATGACAGGTGGGACCCACATATCCTGCTGACGTCATGATAGCAGCAATGTAGCTGCTGTCAGCACACGCTAGCCAATCCATTTCATCACAAGGTGGGTCCCACGTGGGCCCATCACATATACACCTATATATATTATTTTATTATGATAATAATAATAATAATAATTATTATTATTTTAAATGGCCCAAAGCCATAACCGTCTAAAGTCCAGCGTCCAGACCCTGGACATTTGGACGAACGACTAGGATTTTTAGTAGTGGGTCCCACCAGATGGACCGATGGTGGGTTTTACAAACATCATGTGTGGGACCCATAGACCTGTTGCCATCTGGACAACAACCACATGCTGCTTGGATAGACAGACGGACGGGTATAACACGTTCCTCATGATCGAATGCATAGAGCTTGTTGTGTGCAGCGGATGGACGGTTAGGATATAGTACATATCTCATGATGGGAGCCCTCAGATGAACAGTCCAGATATACCACATACCATATGATCGGACGTACAGAATTTGCCGCAACAAACAGTAGCTGCTGTGTGCAGTGTGGGACCCACCATCCTTGCTTGGACGGTGTGGATCTGATACACCATCAAGGTGGGTCCACACGTGTGTGTGGGACCTACCGTCTTCAATCAAGCTGATATTTGTGTCTTCCAGGCGTCCAGGCCTACTGGAGGGTGGATGGTACCAACTCTAGCAGCTGGATCCAATCAACTAGGGCACGCTAATGGACGACTCGGATCACATATACATCGCACTTAAAGGGGCCCCATACATTATGAGTGGACCCCACATTCAGTGGACAGTATGGCCTTGCAACACAGGCCAATGGGCTGTCAGCCTAGCAGAGTGATGAATCTGATGGGCGGTCTGCTTAACCGATGGTTGGACCGCTAAATGGCCTGGATCAGACACATATTTAAGGTGGGTCCATGCATTTTAACGATCAGAGCTCCCAGGGTACTCAAAACAGATAGACAGTGTGGATTTCCCACACGCTAGTGAAGCCCGCCAAGCTAGGAATCCAGTGGATATTTGTGATTCCCTTCATCCACGTCTTGTCCTAATGGACAACAAGTGGGCCTCAGTTAGACAGTAGGGACATCCCATTGGATGGACAGTTATGATACTACATTCATCATCAGGTGGGCCACACAACATCATAAAAAGGAGAAAGGAGAGAAGGAAGAGAGAGAGAGAGAGAGAGAGAGAGAGAGAGAGAGAATGGTTGTGGGAGGGGCCCCGCCACTATGGGTTCCTCAATTCATACATCAAATGGGTCCCACCACATGTGGGTCCTTAAATCAAAGATCTAGATCTAAAGCGATGAACACCCACTGTAGGATCTTCTCTTTCTTCTTCCACCAACACAATCTAGAGCTCCAAGGGGTGGATTTTAACGGTCGAGATTAATTTTGAAGGATGAGATCGAATGGTAGGGAGTGAGCCATACCAAGCTTCTCGATGGAAGCCATGGACGTTGGAGCTCTTGGAATTATTTTGGAGGATGAGAGAGATGAGAGAGAGTGATGTAAAAGAAGTGATGGGAGAGAGGGATGGTGAGGTGATAGGAAAGTTGACTTTTGGAAGTTGCTTTGTACTTGGGAATGGGAAGAGTAAGGGGTTGAGTGATGGGTGTACTTTTGACAAGTGAGGTAATTGATGTGATAGATTCTCTTGAGTTTTGCAAGCGTGGCATTTTTCTCGAACTGAACGCGGTTTCACATCTCCTGGCCAGGGTATCGCATCGGCATGCAAGACATGACATCGGAACCACGGCGACGGCGCGGTCACACTAGTACAAGTCTCAGGTTGAGCTGACTCTTATATATAGGACACGTCTCAGGATCACAAGAAAACGCAGATAATAAATTATGGATGGCCAGAATTCGACCAGGAGGACCACGGAAACCTATGGAATAGTACGAACGAGGATATGAGTTTCACACGTTGAGCCAAAAAGGAAGCCAATCTGATTTTCTGGCGAGCCATAGCATCAAAAATAGTGTTTCTACCATTGAAATCCACCCTGATGCTTCTGTACACCAAAACATGTCGAATATTGGGCTTAATGGGTCTACCTTGGGCCATAGAAACCAATGGTTGAGCTGGATTTTTCTAATGCTGGGCGTACCTCTGAAAAACCATAAAAAAGCTAGTGTGTGTGTGTGTGTGTATATATATATATATATATATATATATATATATATATATATATATATATATATATATATATATATATATATATATATATAAGAGTAACAGGCGTTGTTGCTGCTAGCAGCGTCCTACGCTCTAGACGTGAAGGGGGCAGGGACCTTGCGTCCCAACGCTAGCCCCACCAATGGCGTATGTGTTTCATCTATGCCTGCCACCCTGACGTGTGCTGTGTGGGAGCCACATGATGTATTTGTTTAATCTATACCATTGGATGGTGGGGCCCACCATGATGCATACAGCCCAACCATTTTGAGATATCATTTTATAGTATAAGGCAAAAATTAAGTCAGATCTAAGTTCAAGTGGACCCCACCGTCAATGTGGACAGTGACGTCCACTGTTCAAACTTCTTAGGGCCACAATAGTTCCCAATTAAGCTGATATTTGTCTTCACTTCATCTATTTTTATGTTAACTTATGAATTGGTTGGATCTCGAACACATCACGGTGGGCCACTCCGTGATGTGTCCAACCCTTTGATCAGGTGGACCACACTGTAAAGAAATAGTGGGATTTGAATGTCTACCATTGAAACTCTTTGGGGCCATGGAAGTTTTGGATCAATATGGGATTTATTTTCCCTCATAATCCAGGTCCTTAAAGACCTTATGATTAGATTGGGTGGAAAATCAATGTTATGGTGGGCCCTGTTCATGAGGCATATATTATATCTACTCTGTCCATCTGTGAGGGCCCACCTAGATGTATGTATTTTGTATTCACAACATCCATTCACATGGCCCCCACGTGATGTATGTGTTGAACCCAAGTTATCCTGTTTATTAGGCCCGATGTGATATATGAGGCCTGTTGTTGAGGCCCACTTTGATATACATGAGGCCTATGTGTTGCGGCCCATTTGATGTATTAGAGGGCCACCGTGATGTATTTATTTCATGGCCCATTGATGCGGCCCAATTGATGCGTATGAGGCTCATTGGTGTGGCTCATTGAGCGGCCCATTGTCATATACGTTAGGCCCATGTGATGCGGCCCATGTGATATGTATTAGGCCATATGTAATGTATTTGAGGCCCAAGGGTTGAGGCCCATTGTGTTGTATTAGGGCTCGTGAGTTGAGGCCCATTGTAATGTATTTGGAACTCATGGGTAGAGGCCCATTATGATATATTTGAGGCTCATGGGATGTGGCCTATTGTGATATTTCCGACCCATTGTGATATATTTCCATCCCATTTGGCAAGGCCCATTGTGATGTATTTTCGACCCATTTTTCAAGGCCCATGGTTGAGGCCCAATGCGATGTATGTATAGCCCATTAAGTTGTGTATGAATTCCTTGTATGGGCCACTCCTTGGGAGCAATGTTGGTTAAATGGCCACATTGTTGGGCAATAATGGTTTAATATCCACATTGTGACCTTCCCTTAGGCCTTGTTAGGCCCATTCTCATAATTCTCTTAGTGGGTTAACCCAAATAAGTGGGCCCCATTCACCATGGATGAATGGCTCCGTGCTACCAGATTTGATATAACCACGGTCGAGGACTGATCTTTATATTATGGTTGGTTGGCTATTCATTTATGGACCCCGCCTTGTTTATACGTTAGTTTTCGGTGTCGATTATCGATTCTGATTATCGGTGCCGATTATCGATGCAGATTATCGGTGCCGATTGTCAATACCAATCATTAGTGCCGATTGTCAAGGCCGATTCCGATTGTCGAGGTCAATTTCAGTTATCGAGGCCGATTCCGATTGTCAAGGCCGATTCTGATTATCGAGGCCGATTCTGATTGTCGAGGCCGATTCCGATTGTCGATGCTGATTGAATAGGTCAGTTATCGATACCGATTATGAGTATGTGATAGTATAACATCATGATACCTACACCTTGAGGCCCACCTAGGTGATGTATTTGCCGCACCATCCAACATGGGATGGTTGGCCTACCATGATGCACGTGTTTCATCCATGCTATCCATGTGGGACATAGGTGATGTATGTGCCTTATATCCTAACCGCCTATGGGACGTGGACCCCGCACAAAGTATGTTTTATCTACACCGTCTGTAAGACGTGTGATCCACCTTGATGTCTGATTTCATCCACATCGTCCAGGGGCAGTGGACCATCATGATATATGTTTTATCCTTGTTGTCCATCAGTCTTCGGGGCCCACTTGCTTTATGTGTAAGGCCCACCTATGATGTATATTTGAAGTCCGATGTGATGTATTTACGACCCATATGCCGAGGCTCATTGTGATGTATGTGCGGCCCATGAGTGAGGACTGATGTGATGCATTTATGGCCCATGTGCTGAGGGTCATAGTAATGTGTATTAGGCCCATGTCATTCGACCATTGCGATGCATATTAGACCCATGTCATGCGGCCCATTGTGATATGTTTTAGGCCTAGGTATGTGGCCCGTTGTGATGTATTTGTGGCGCATTTTATAAGGTCCATTGTGATGTATTTGTGGCCCGTATGGTGAGACTCGATGTGGTGTATATTTGGCCCTCGAGTGAGGCTCAATGCGATGAAGGTGCGGACCAATATAATGTGTGATTTCACTATAATGTATGTAAGGATATTTATATGGGCCACTGCTTGGGGGCAATGTTGGTTAAATGACCACATTGATGGGCAATGATAGTTAGATGTCCACATTGTGACCTTCCCTTAGGCCCATTATGAGGCCCATTCTTGTTATGAGTAGGCTATCTAGGCCTATCCTTGATATGAGGAAAGTACACAATTATCATATAGCATGCTTAATATAGCTTCACGACCTATGCCCATGCGCATCATATGTATGCCTGATATAAGGAATGATTGATCATAACACATGCCAATGGGCAGGTTATTATGAGACTTCCTGATAGGAGTTTCTCACATGAGCGCGTGGTACGCGCAGGTTTGATGCATGACTGGATGGTATGACTCATGCATCTCATATTTTATGATATAACCACCGTATGCCCTAGCGACATCAGGGCCATAGCCTCCATAGGCATATCATGGATGGCCAAATGGGACACCAGAAATCTATTCTACATAGGGTACTATAGATATCCTTGGGTGAAAGTCTCAGAAGCCTCTTAGTTCAAGAAGTTGATCCAACGTATAGACCAAGTGGATGCATGAGCGCATGAGGACCGTATATCGTTAGGCCGCATCTTCCATTATGTCGTGGTCGGTTGGAAGGGAGTACGACCATACATGTCCGAGAGGAGAGGACAATGCTAAGCTGAGTCTGACCAGCTCGAGGAATAGGTCGACTATCCACGAGTCGGGCCTTATATTGGTAGGCGAATAATGAGGTCTCTTCCACTCACTTTGTTACGCGCGATGGGTCAGTAATCTGGTTTGGAGTGTAATAGACCCCAGTGATTTTTCAGAGAGTAATTGTACTGATATGTGGACTTATTGATCAGAAATTGCATATTCATTCACTATCCACTCAGGCTAATGGTGCGAACTATTTGTTATATGTACCTTTGCATAGCTAGGATTTCAGTTGGGCACGCGACTAACCTGAGATCAGGAGTTTACCACATTGAGTCCGACTATCCAAATTTAGGTATGAGACTGGTTTGGATAGAAGTCTCTTGTGGTGGACCCCGTATCCTGCGATACTACATACTATCATCCCGACTTCACATCTAACATGGTCATTTCATTCGCACCGCATATTACATTGCATCCGCAGTACTTAGCATTTTAAGTTATTATGTTTCTGCACTTGTATGGCTTAGACGAACTTAACAAGATTTACATATTGAAATCCTAGCTATGCGACTCGCGCGCCGAGGCGATACCCTGGTCAGGAGATGTAGGCCAACGTTCGGTGCGAGGAAAACGCCACGCGTTGTGAAACCCAAGGGAATCTCTACAAGGTATCACATCAATCCATCACATGTCAAGTACACATCACCTTTCACCCATTCCTAAGCAACCACAAAAGTCAAGAATCTCTTACAAAGCCCATACCTCTCTTACAACAAAAGCCCTCAAAGTCAAAAAGTTCTTACACCTCCCATGCCTTTCTTACACAAATAGCCACAAAAGTCAAGATTTTCTTACACACCCATCACTCACCACATCCATCCATCACCCATCTCTCTTTACAACTCTCTCTCTCTCTCTTTCTCATTTCTCAACTCATTTTCTCAAGCAACCAAAAACAAGAAAAAATCCATACGTATGAGCGTCTCCCTCTCTTTCAAAACTCCAAGCGTGGCCCACCTTTTCTACCCCATGATCTTCCATCCTAGCCATCCATTTCTCATCTCCTCCATTGAAATCGAAGCTAAGGTGCTAAGGAACCTATAGGAGCAAGAAGATCGGACGGTGGGTGCTCCTCTAGATGTAAAAATCTGATTTCTATAGCCTAGATGTTTTCTTTCTTTCATGAGGGAAGTATAGGACCCACCAATCAATGGTGGAGATCCCACACAATCCCATGGTTGTGGCCTAATGGCCTACCTTATGCATGCATGATCCATGCATGGGGCCTTTCTCTATGGGCCCCATCATGGTAGTTTTATTTCATATCATATTATGTTTTGGTCATCTAGACCTTATAACCATGGTGGGGATGGCATCCCCCCATGCATTTTAATTATAGGTCATGCATGTGCAAGATCCATGTTGTAAATGTAGATCTAGGTATGATGTGTGGGTGTGATTGATCTTGGGAGGGCTCAATAGTGGTGGAGCCCTTTCCCTATGGCCGGATTGTCCTTCTATCTCTCTTTTCTCTCATTTTATTTCCTGATGTGTGTGGCCCATTTGGTGGGCCTAGGACATCCAGAAATTTCAGCAAGGTGGGATGCCCAAACTGTCCATTGTTTGATTTTGGGTGTTCTACTTACTACCTTAATGATGCATGTAAGGTGTGTCGGCTTTAGATTATGACATGAAAATTTGTGGGGCCCACTAAGGAAGGTCACACCATCCTCCATTAATGTATTTCCCTTTTTATTTAACTTATATATTAAATTTTATCTAAGTACTTGTTGCTGCCCAGAATTTTCTGGACAGTTTCTGGTTGTTTTTGGACTAGATTTTGGGACTGTTTCTGGGACTATTCATACCTATTAAATATACTTTTCTGAAATGTGGGGATATTATCTTGATGTCCCCCAAATTTCAGCCCCAACTGACCTTCATTGGGGTCTCAAAGGTGTGGTCCAAGTGAGGTGGACAGTCTGGATTTTCTGCAACTGTTCCAGCAACATTCTACCCTGCACAGGTTGGATTTATGGAATTTATTAAAATATTTATGGGTGTTTAAAAATTATAAAAATTTATAGGGGAGTTTTCCACTCATGGTAGGACCCACCTACAAAATTTTAGGACCAATGAATGCCTGTACACACCATGGTGGTGGCTGGACCGGCCCATTATAATATGGTGTCCAGATCAGTCCGATTTTCAGGACAGATTGATTTATTTAAATGAATTAAAATATTTACAGATGTCCAAAAATTCTAAAATTTTTTAGGGTGTGTTCCACTTATGTTAAAACCCACCTACCAAATTTCAGGGCTAATGGACCCCTATACACACCGTGGTGATGGCCGGACTGGTCCACCACGTTGGGACGTCCGGGTCTGTCCGATTTTTCTGTACAGTCTGTTTTGTTTAAATTAATTAAAATACTTAGAGATATCTAAAAATTATAAAATTTTGTGGGGGTATGGTCCACCTATGGAAGTATCACTCTGTGAAATTTTAGCCTCAAGTGACCCCGTTTGGGTATCCAAAAGAATGGGCCAAGATGGTTGGACTCCTAGATTTTTTTCTGCTGTGCAGTCCAGCAATATGCCTTGATAAAAAATCATAATTCAAAAATATTTCTTCTAATGGTGGGCCACCTTTTTGGGTTTTCTCTCATTGTAAGCATAATGAGGGACCTTGGCCCTCAATTTTCAAAGTTTTAGAAGCCTTGGACCCACTCCAATGGAGTGCCCAAATTTAGGACAGCAACATGTTATAATTATGCTGGCCTTGGGCTGAAATTTTGAGGAGTGGGGCCCACCATATTATAAAGATCTTAGAGGAAATGATTTATACCTTTAGTTCCTTAAATGTTAGGCTTAATGAATACACTTTTGAGGCCCACCACAGTTGAATTTAATTGGGTCCATGAATGTAGCTAGTTGTTGAACTATTTAAGGCCCATAGAGTGGACCCATTTGATGTATTCCAAGGCCCATGGGATTAGGCCCATTTGATGTAATTTAAGGCCCATAGAGTGGACCCATTTGATGTGTTCCAAGGTCCATGGGATTGGACCCATTTGGTATATTTTAAAGCCCATGGGATTAGGCCCATTTGATATGTATAAGGCCCATGGGTCGAGAACCATTTGATGCAATCTAAGGCCCACGGGTTATGACCCATTGCAATGCACATAAGGCCCATTGGTGCGGCCCATTGATGCGGCCCATTTGATGAGTAAAAGGCCCATATGACATGGCCCATTTGATGTATTTAAGGCCCAATGGGGTGTACTTAAGGTCCCTTGCAATGTGTGATCCTAACCTAGTTTAAGTAATGTTATTCACTACGGGCTATGCCTTGGGAGTAATGTTGGTTTGACGTCCACATTACGAGTATAATGTTGGTTAAATGTCCACATTGCGACTCTCCCTAGGGCCAATAGGTAGGCCCGTACTTGTTGTATGCAAGCCGTCTAGGCCAGCTGCGTTGTAAGGATAGAGCATTACTTTATAACATGCTTAGTATAACTCCATGACGCACAGCCCATTTGTATCGGTCCATTTGATCGGCCTGCTCATATCGGCCATTTGATTGATTTATCCCATACAATTGATTAGGACCATCTTGATATACTTGTGGCCTGTTGCTAAGGCATATATGAGGCCCGTTGTTGAGGCCCACCTTGATGTGTATGAGGCCCATTATTGAGGCCCACCTTGATGTGTATGAGGCCCGTTGTTGAGGCCCACCTTGATGTGTATGAGGCCGGTTGTTGAGGCCCACCTTGATGTGTATGAGGCCGGTTGTTGAGGCCCACCTTGATGTGTATGAGGCCCGTTGTTGAGGCCCACCTTGATGTGTATGAGACCCGTTGTATGAGACCTGTTGTTGAGGCCCACCTTAAATATATATGAGGCCCATGTTGCAAGGCCCATTGTGATGTATGCAAGACCCATGGGTCATGGCCCATTGTAATGTATGTAAGGCCCAATTGGTGTGGCCTATTCGATATATTTATGGGGTCCATGTCATTAGGCCTATCCCGTTGTATTGGTGACCTGTCCATTGAGGCTTATCTGTGGTATGTATATTTGAGGCCCATGTGTAGGGCCCACTTATTGTGTATTTAAAGCCCATGGGTTGTGGCCATAGTGATGTATATTAGGCCTATGTGATGTAGCTCATACTGATGTGTATTAGACCCAGGTATGTGACTCACCTGCGAAGTATATTTGAGGCCCATTGTGATATATCTGAGGCCCATGGGTGCGACCCATCCAGATGTATTTGAGGCCTATGGGCAAGGCCCATTGTGATATGTGTTAGGCCCATGACCAGGGCCCACCTGTTTTGTATATTTGGCCCTTGTGTGAGGCCATGTGCCCATTATATATTTGATTCTATGTGGGCCATTCCTTGGGGGCAATGTTGGTTAAAAGTCCACATTGTCGACGCCGGTTATTGATACCGTTTATGAGTATGTGACATCATAACATCATGATACATGCCCATTCACATCATCTGCATGTTTGTTTTGAGATGTGATTGACCATTGCATATGTCATTGAGGAGGATGATGTGAGACTCCCTGATAGGTGGAGATTATCTCACATGAGTGCATGACATGCGCAGGATTGATGCATGATTGAATTGTATGACTCATGCATCTTGCATTGTGTTGTGATTACTGTATGCCCTAGTGACATCAGGGCCGTAGCCTCCACAGGCATATCGTGGATGGTCAGATGGGACACCAAAAATCTGTTCGAGCATCGGCCCGCCATAGATGGCCCTGGGTGAAAATCCCTAAACACCCTCTTGGTTCCAGAGGATGCTCCAACGTCTAGACCGAGTGGGTAGATGAGCGTTGAGTGCCGATTACCAGATGCCTGTGCTCTCCAATGTGTTATGGTCGGTTGGAAGGGGGTGTGGCCTTACCCGCCCGAGGGAGTAGGCATGGCTAGGCTGAGTTTGACCAGCTCGAGGAATGGATTCGCTATCGGCGAGCCGAGTAGGTATTGACAGACTACTGATAGGCGGATAGTGAGATCTTTTTCACTTACCCAGTTGTGCGCTTGAATGGGGCGACAGGTGATGTGAAGTGTAATAGACCATGGTGATTTTTCCAGAGAGGAACCGTACTGATATGAGGACTGACATGGTATTATGACACCCCGTCACTATTGTGCATGTGGGCGGGCACACGTGGGCGGACGCTGATGTGGGCGGGGCTGAGGCCTGGGCGAGTTACCACACTGGGTGAGCTACCAGCAGTTGGCAGGCTATTGAGTAGGAGTTGCATACTCATTCATTTATCTATTCACTATCCACTCGGGCTGGTGGTGTGCAACTAATTGTTGTGTATGTTCGTTATGGTAAGGATTTCAGTTGGGCGCGCGACTAACCTAAGATCAGGAGTTTACCACGTTGAGTCAGACTATCCAAATTTAGGTATGGGACTGGTTTGGATAGAGGATTCTTGTGGTGGACCCCGTAGCCTGCGATACTACGTACTATCATCCCGACATCACACTCCAGCATGGTCATTCCATTAGCACCATATACTGCATATTCCATTATATCTTCGGCGTGTGGCATTGTGGGTTGTTATGTTTTTGTATTCCTCTGACTTAGATGAGAGTGATGATATTTTTTAGTTCTTTCAAATTGTGTATTACATTATATCCTTGTCATTCGACATTTGATTATCTATGACTCATCATTTGCATAGCTGTCCTATATTGCGTATTCTGATATTGATTAACTTATGGACTTGTTCATACTTCCGCTTATTCTGTTATCGCATGATTATAATCTTGTCAGTATTTCTATTTACGCTGATAATTCCTGCTCTTATTAGTGTTTCTGCTTATTCAGTCATTGTATGGTTTATAGATTAATAGCTTTCCGGTATTGTATGATTGTGATATTGTATTGAATACTTGACACTTATCTCATGCACATACTTACACCACCCTTTAAGCTTTCTATAAGCTTATGCATGATAGATGCATGCAGGTGATGTTAGGTTGTAGCAGCATTGAGCTTGGAGCGTGCAGCTATTTTCTGGAGCTTTAATTTTGACATATATATTTCCCTTTCAGCATTGTATTCAAATGATTATATTAGGGGATATGTGATGATGATGTTGCCTTTATGATTTGGGTAAACTTGTAGTTATGCTTATTACTAGTTAAATGTACATTGAAAAAAAAATAAATCCTCCTTGTAGGATCGCAGGATCAAAAATCTGGCATATGAATGCTAGGAGCCGAGAATGGGGTACTACATAGGCTGTCGGCACCGGATTCGGCGATCGGGATTCCTGTGAATTCAATTTTCGGGTTTGTGGCGTGACATCTTATACGTGATTAATTACTCTCATGAGCATTTCAAGCTCCTTATAAAGATAATCTTATTTTCTTGCATTCTTTAGAGGATAGACACTAATCTAATATGTAAACAATGTGTCTTATAAACCTCTAAAATGCCCATATAGGTGAATCCTTATTTGAAAGCCAACTAAGCCTTTAGTTGTACAAGATTCAATCAAACCCATCCCATTACCTTAGTAACCTTATTGGAGAATCAAGTACAAGGTAGCCAATTTAAGGAAGCGGAAGAAGATTGGCTTTAAAGATCAAGGGAGCACGAGAGAGCATTGATCAAGCATCTCAAGTAAGTCGCTACAAAGGGGCTCAATCTGACAAGTAAGTTGTCAATTATAAGAGTTCATGGAGCTTAGTTGCTCCGCAAGGAAGACATTCTTATGAACATTCAGCTTACGCTTCTAAGTGCATAATTCTTTAAGAAACTTAGCGTAAGTAGGGACCGGCTTGATAGCATCAAGCAACGAAATGTTAATTTGTACTTTCTTAAACATGTCCAATATTTCATTAAAGTTGTTTCCTTTCTTAACTAGTGCCAAACATTGAGAAAAAGATGCTTTAGGCACATAAGATGACACATGAGTGGTTCCTGGAGAGTCAGAGTGCTTTTGGACTTTGGATGCACTAGTAGTCTCTCTGCTTCATTTTGGTCTTCTGATTTAAAATTTGATTCTTCCCTAGGCATCACTACTTTGGTCTCAATTTGTTTGCCGAACCTAAGGGTAATAATTGATTTAGTTTTCTCATGATATTGTTCTTAGTTTGAATTAGAGCCAATCTCATACTGTCTTTTTGGATTTGCCACAGGTTGGCTAGGGAACTTACCCTTCTCTCTCTCACTCAATGTGGTAGCAAGTTAACCCAACTGTACTTCCAGCTTGGTAATGGATTGTGCATTTGTATGTAAGCTTTGCTGGTTAGCTTGTAAAGTTTGTTGGGTGTCTTTTTGAAATTGAAGAGAACTCTGCATAAACAGATTGAGTGTATCTTCCAAAGATGGTTTCTTTGATTGTGCAGGAAGTTGTTGATATTGCAGAAATTGTTGAAGTTGTTGACTGCCAACTTGTGGATAAGGTTGCATAGGAGGATTTTCAGATGGTCCTCCTTGTTGCAGTCCTTTTGCCTAAGAAAATTTTGAATGTCTAGCTCACCCTGGGTTGTAGGTGTCTAAGTAAGGGCCATTCCCAGGTCTCCGGAAAGTGTTCATAGCATGCACTTATTCAGAGAGAAATTTTTAAAATGCTACACCAGATGGACACGACTGTGTAGGATGGGCAGGACTGAAACATATGGTACATGACTCGATTTGAGTTGTATTTAGAGGTCCATTATTTAACATCAAAGCATCAACTTTCTTTGTCAGGCTATCAATCTTGGTATAAAGATCTGGCATGTTTCTTATCTCATATATACCACCTTTCTTCTATGGTTGGAGACTTCTTTCACCTCTATTTGAATAGTCCCATTACTGAAAGTTTTCACACAAGGTTTCAAAGAAATTTCACGCTTCGACATCACTTTTGGTCATGAATGACCCTCCACTGGTGGCATCAACCATGCCATAGTTTTGGGGTGTCATACCATCATAGAAGTATTAAACCTGTTGTCACTCCTCAAAACTATGGTGTGGACATTTAAGAAGCAAGTCCTTTCATCTTTCCCAACATTCATGAAAGTGCTCACCCTCTTTTTGTGTGAAATTAGTAATTTCTCTACGGAGAGTATTAGTTTTGTGAACAGAGAAGAACTTGTTTAAGAACTTCTTAGACAGTTGGTCCATGTAGTGATAGACCCAACTCCTAGAGAATTCAACCATGGCTTTGCCTTATGTTTCAAAGAAAAAGGAAAAAGACGCAAACGGATCGAATCATTTGAAAAAATTTGGAACCTAAAGGTAGAGCAAATGTCTAAGAATTTTTTCACATGATGATATGGATCCTCCTTATCTAAACCATAGAAGGAGGGCAACAATTGTATGACCCCAGGTTTAAGTTCAAAGTGTGCTGTTGTGGTGGCTGGAAATACTATGCATGAAGGTGCATTAAATTGGACAGGAGTTGAATAATCTCTAAGTGCTTTAATTCCATTCTCGTCTGCCATTTCAAATAGGATGTTTCTAAATCTTCTACGAAATGTTCTTTCTATTTTAAGATCAAAAGGTGCTAGTTCTAGAGATCTACGTCCTAGCATAAACTGAGTTATTACAATGTAAGAAAGAAACCTAAACTGAGATACAACCAAAAAGAAATAAAACTAAAGCTAAAAATTGTGAATTCCTAAAAACAAGATGAAACTATGTAAACAAGAATTGGAAGAAAGAACCCAGAAAGGAGATGATTGATGTCTGAAGAATTGGGAGTTCCTCCTTCACTTTGAAGACAATTTTATTTTTGGCTTCCTTCCTCAATTCCTACCAAAAAAAATAAAAAAATAAATAAATTAAGTTTCCTAAAATGATGCGAGAAAAATCCTAAAGCTATGAATTATGATAAGAGAGAATCCTAAATCCAATTAGATCGAAACAGTCCCTGGCAACGGCACCAAAAACTTGATGTTTTATTTAAACCAATCTGATTGAAATGATTTTAAACTCACAAGTATACGAATCAGATATAGATACTATACATATTACGAGATCGTTCCCATGAGGACTGGTTGTCACAATTTGAATTTTACGATTCTTCTTAACTAATCCAACAAATAGTGTAGCTAGTTATTAATAAAAATCTATGAAAAATAAGAGAGAAGTAGGAGGAAAATTCAATCAAGGAGAACACTAGGACTTTTGAATCCACCCCTAATTATCACAACCCTTGTTTTACCTGTTGATTCACCCTAATTCAGATTGATATAAATTTACTAAATAAAGCACACTCTGTGTCCTTGGTCAGGCACACAAGATGTATAATTCCCTTGAAGCACAAGGATCACATCTTTCCATCCATGGTCAGTCATGAATAGATGTAGATTCCTATCTCTTTCTCTATAGGAAAACCTGTTCATGGTCAGACACAAGCATACTTAGAATAAGATTTCAAACAACATCTACATCTAGACTTTGGTTAAGCTCATAGATTAGAGAAGTATGGAGTTTTCATTTAAGCATAATAGAGAAAGAAATAAATCAATCAAAACCAGATGAAATCAACAAATAACAAGAGTCATTCAAATTAGGGGCTTCATCTCAGCCCTAGCTAAGAAGTTAGAAACTAATGGGGAAACAATGATTCAATCAGAAAGAAGGAAAACATTAAAAAAAAACATATCCCTTTTCCAATCTCTCCCTTCTTTCTTCCTCTCTCTCTCTCTCTCTCTCTCTCTCTCTCTCTCTCTCTCTCTCTCTTTCTTTTCCAAATGTCTCCCCAAGCTTGAATTGAATCCTAGCTACTTCCCCCCCTACCCCCTATTCTCGTTTTTCTCCTCTCTTTTATAAGCAGGGAAGAGTCGGCTAGAGGGAGAGGTGGTGGAGAAGTCGATTTGGAGCACCGACCTTGTTGGAGTCAGTTTTGCAACAGCTACACGTGAGCGGCAGATTTTCTGCTTGCACTGGTATGTGTGTCATCCATAAAAAAAAAAACTGAAGAAGAGCGTCCCTCTAAATAGTTTCGAATGGTTTACAAGATGGATGGTCCAGATCTGTCATATGATCAACGACCATGATTGTGCAATCGGCCAAACAGTGTCAGTTTCGGGTGTTGAAACATAGCCTGCGTAACAGGCCTTACACTGTGACATTGGTGGGGCCCATAATCCCCGTCTGTTGGAAAATCCACACCATTCATTGTCTTCTACTTGAAATTTCGGCCGAAGATGAATGGTTTTGGTTCTCCGTTGATGTAGCCCACCTAATTTTCTGCTCTGCCATTCATTAGATGTTGTGGATGCTATTTCCATGTGTACACGTGCATGAGTCTAGAAATCCTCCATATGTACGGTCAATTTAGCCTCTTGGAATGAATGGACGGTCCAGATCAGCAATATCTGTGATGATGGTGGCCCACCTGACTTCAATCGTAACTCCCTATTGCGCAGTAGAAAATGGAAATTTCTATTTTAGGAAGGAAGTCGGGTCAGCGTCTGTTGACCGACTTGGTTCGTTTGGTGCATGGCGAGTGCTCATGTGCACTATACACATGCCACACTAGGTGGGGTCCACTGCAATGTTTTTAAGAAATCTAATCCGACCATTTATTTTATCTCCTCATATAATGGGTTGAGACCAAATTTGAGGCATATCCAGAGACCAGGTGGGCCCTACTTAAGGAATTAAGGGGCTGATCTATCTATTGGGCCACTTCCAGAGGTATCCAATGGCTAAAATTTTACGTGTACGATTGATTTATGGCCCCCAAGCCATGTATGAAGTTTCGAGCTGAATTGATAGTTGGAACCATGTGATCTTGCATTCTGGACCAATTTCAGGCCCTCTTTAATGTGAATGGCTTAATTTTTTCGGATCTCTAGCATGTAAATTCATCAATCTTGGTCCCCTGGGGTCTTTCCCTTACCTTTGGTATCAGCAAAGTGTTAAATCCATGCTTTAAGCATCCTTTTCAGTCCTACATTTGTGAATTCACCTTACACCACAAACACGCTTAAAATAGGGCATTATACAGTATTATGTTCGTAAAAGCAGGTAATAATTGGGGTTTAATATTCAATATTCGACCCTCAACACACTCTTTTCTTATGTGCGATTAAATATAAAGTTTGTGACCTATACTTGTGTAGGTTCTTGTGTAGGGCTGTATCACCACCAACACGGGTAAGTACGTGTGTATGTCCTTGTGTAGGCTTCCAATGGGAGTGTAGTGTGCCAAGTCTTTGTGTAAGCCTCTGATGGGAGTGTACGTTTATAGGAACCTTATGTAGACTCCGGTAGGAGTGTACACTTGTAAAGGTTAGGGTGAACCTGTTGAAAACTCCTAATACAGTGAATACCTGTATACTCGAGAAGACTGCATCCGCTGGGAGTAGAGTAGGAAAACCAAATCACTATATACGTTTGTGTTTGTGATTACCATTTGAGCACAATTTTAATCTTACTTATGTGTTTGATTAGTTAAACTATATGAATGCTGAAATTTAAATTATATGTTAGGCACTTAACTTCCATTGCATAAACAAGCTCATTATCTCTTTAGACTAGTTGCTTAATTAGCATAGCTTTATAATCAATGTGATTGGACTCACTTTTGGCTTGGAAGCCTTCGTGTTATTTTGCCTTGTTAGTTTAATTGGTTAATTAGTTTATTAGGAAAAGAATTTTAATTGGTCCTAATCACCCCCCTTTAGGGCTTAGCCATAATTCTATAGCTCTGTTAAGCTTCCGCACATGCCATGGTAGATTGTCACACGCATTTTTATGATCGAATACTTCAATGATGAATAATTTTCAGATGATCTTTTGATTGAGAAATTGCTTGCAAAAGCAAAATCATTAGGGAAAACCTCATCTAAACCGAATGAGGATATTGCGTCAGAAATAGTGAAGAAAATTGATAAGCAAAAGAATTCAGATAAACCTAAGGGGCAATGTCCAAATTTGATAATTCAATTTGGGTCATTTCCACCCATTGTATTAGATTGCAATATGATAGTTACCCTATCATTGAGTTTCCAGGCTAAACCATCACAACTAAACAAAATATGAAAGGAGATGTGGGAGAGCCTATCCTCCCATAATCCTACAACACGATTCATTTGATTTAGAAGAGGACACCAAAAAATATGTCAACCATTTCAGTAAAACCTGGGTCACCTTTTGAAAAAATAATAATTGAAAGACTGACACATAGCATAACTCAACATCTAAATCGCTATACATTTCTATACATTTGGAAGGATGTCTAGTCACTAGGCTCTGGGTTGATAATGGTGCAATCATAATATACTTCCATCCAAGATGATGGCCAAAATAGGGAACACTCAAGATGATATAGTACATACCAAAGTTACGGTCAGTACTTTTACTGGATGGGTGGCACAAACACATGGTGTTTTTGCCTATCGAATTAATGGTGGGAACTAAAAGGATGATAACCACTTTCTTTGTGGTCAATTCATCCTCAAAATACAATGATTTGCTTGGAAGAGACTGAATTCATTCTTTTTCATGTATTCTATCATCAATACACCAATTTGTGATTTTTTGGAATCAAGACAAAGTAGAATTGGTTTTGGCCAATAACAAACCATTCTTAACCATGTCCAATGCAGCTGGAGCTTATTTTAATGGAGACAAGATTGGACTAATACATTTTACAAGATGAGACAAAAATTACAGACCGACTAAGATAGACTCTAAAATCAACCAAGATAAAATTGTACAAGATATCACCACCATGATACAACTGGATGATGAGTTGTCGAAGGCTATAATTTCCTTCTATGTAACAATGAGTTGTACCATAAAAGAAATTCTATGATGACTAAGACATTGGTCAAGGTCAAATTCATGGCCAGATTAAGGCAGCTTGAGGAGAGTCTGCAAAGATATTATAATTGATTCTTTGTTGATATGACTGAAAAATAGTACCGGCCGATTAAATAGTTAAAGATGACATTAATTTGAAGGACTTAAAATAAACTCTAGGACAATTGGATGATTCTTAAGCTCAGGTCTAAGATCCTTTAATTGATTAAATTTAGGAACAAAGAAACATCCCAAACATACTTTCATCAACGGACTGTTGGACTCACAAATACAGGTCGAACTTACCAAATTACTTAGAGAGTTCATCGATTGCTTTGCATGGGACTATCACGAGTTTCCTGGATGAGACTAAAATCTGGTTGAACATAAGTTATAAAAGATGGTTATTGACCACATAAACATCTGCCAAGGTGGATGACTGTATAAGTTACCTAAAAGATAAATGAAGAAATTGAATGACTTTTGAAAGCAGGGTATATGAAGCCCACCAAGTATGCTGAATGTATCTTAAATGTAGTACCTGTTATTGGGAAAAACGGTAAACTCAAAGTCTATATTGATTTCAAAACTTTAAATTGAGTTACACTAGAAGATGACTATCTTATGCCCATGGCCAATCAACTGATCGATCGAGCTGTAGGACATCAAATGGTTTCTTTTATGGATGGCCATTTAGGATATAACCAAATAAACATTGCAGATGAGGATGTCCAAAAGATAACCTTTAGGTGTCCTAGACCTTTAGAAACTTTATGTTGGGCCGTAATTCTATTTAGACTTAAAAACGTAGGAGCTACTTATCAAAGAGGTATGAATGCCATTTTCCATGACATGATTAGTCATTTTATGAAAATTTATATTGATGATATAGTGTCAAATTAGCTGATCCGTTTCAGCACTTCGCTCACTTACAGAGATCATTTAAGAGAATGAGAGTTCATAAGTTAAAAATGAACCCTCTTAAATGTGCTCTTGGTGTATTGGCTGAAAACTTTTTAGGATTTATGGTACATCAACAAGATATTAAAATTGATCAACGCAAGGTTCGAGCAATAATAGAATCTCGGACATCGATAGACAAAAACGAGCCCCAAAGTTTCTCGAGAAATTTAATTTTATGTGTCAATTTATTTCTAATTTTGTAAGAAGAACTAGTGTGGTTTCTCCATTTCTAAAGCTAAAACAAGGAGATGAGTTCAGGTGGGAAGTAGAACATCAGTTAGGTTTTGAAAAAATTAGATTATTTGACAAAGCCACTAGTGTTGATGCCATCAATCAAAGGTCGACCGCTCAAGATGTATATAGGGCTATACATCAAGTCGAGTCGAGTTGATGTGGGCCAATCTTAGCTTGACTTGTCTGTGCTCTTCTTGAGCTCAAGCCCTCCCTTAAGCTTACTTTGGCTTGTTTGCTAAACCTTTCAAGGCGAGCTATTGAATTGAGTCGAGGCAAGCTTACCTCAAGTTAAGTCAAGCCAGTTCCCACCTCAATTTATTATATTTGGGGTTTTCAATTACATGAATAAAAAATATATATTAGATTTAGATAATGGTACCTTGCTATTGAGAGAGAGAGAGAGAGAGCTCAAAATGACTGAGATGAGTCAGGTAGATGCTGAGTCTAGCTTGGGCGAGTGGCTGAGAGAGAGAGAGAGAGAGAGAGAGAGAGAGAGAGAGAGAGAGAGAGAGAGAGAGGAGCTTGGGCTTGGTGGGTTGGGTAATGAAAGGAAAGAAATGGATGGATGGGTAAGGTAGGGTTTTAAGTTTTTAAGTTTTATTATTTTTAAATACACACACACACACACATACACACACACACGCACACACACACACACACACACACACACACACACACACACATATAATATGTTCGAGTCGAGCCAAGCCCAAGCTTCGATCCAAGCCGAGTTCGAGTTAAGTCGAGTCAATTCAAGCTCCACTCTGCTTGACCTCGGCTCATTTTCAAAATGAACTGGGTCATATGAAGCATGGCTTGCCTTCAGTCATTGTTCAAGCCAAGTCAAGCCGAGGTATATCAAGCCAAGCTGAGCAAGCTTTTCGAGCTAGCTTAACTCGTATAAACACAGTTGGCCCCCTATTCACACAAATTGATGATGATCGAAGGGAATGAGTAGTTTATTATCCTAGCCGAACATTATTAGGTACCGAGAGACGATATTCAGCTATAGAAAAATTATGTTTATCATTGTACTTTTGCGGCTATAAAATTATGTTATTATTTATTAGCAAATTAGTCAATATAATTTCGATAACTGATTTAGTTAAATATATGTTGAATCGACCGATTCTAAATGGACAAATTGGCAAATGGGTTTTAACATTATCTGAGTTTGATTTGACGCATGTGCCACAAAGGGTGGTAAAAGGGTAGGCCATAGTGAATTTCTTGGCCGATCACCCTTTAGAAATTAAAAATCAACTTCCTTCGGAGGTACTGGCCATATATATGATATACCTATCACCTTGAAAACTGATATTTAATTGTTCAAGGAATGACTGAGGATCATGAGCAGGGATCATCCTAATTAATCCAGCGGGAAGGAATTAGGAACATGCATTCCAACTTTAGTTCAATTACACTAATAATCAAGATGAATATGAGGCCTTGATAATCGGTTTAGAAATGTTAGCAGAATTAGGAACCAAGAATATATTGATAATGGGTAATTCACAATTAGTAATAAAGCAATTGACTTGATCATTCAAGTACACTAGTACTACTTTGCAACTATATTACGTTCTGATGAATTAGTTGCTAAACAAACTTGAAAAAGTTAAGTTAAAACATATAACTCGAGAAAATAACATTAATGGCAATCAGATGACACAAATGGTAGTATGACTTCATATTTTTCAGGGTCAAAGTAAAAAAATAATAAATATTTAAAAGAAGTCTTTGCCTTTGGTTTTTCAAAGGGATTCGATTGAGGATGTGTGTTAGGTCGAGATGAACGAAGACACTTGGAGGGTACCAACATAAATTACTTTAATATTCCTAGACCAAAATTAGTTTATATATTAGAAGAACAAGCATAAATTATGTTTTGATCAATAGTGAATTATTCCGAAGGGGAGCTGTTGGTGTGCTATTGACATATTTGGGCAAGAAAAAATACATGTTAGCTATAGGTAAAGTGCATAAAAAAATCTGTGGAGCACATCAAGTTGAAAGAAAAATGAGACTTAAACTCCGGTGTTATGGATATTTCTGGCTGAGAATGACAACCGACTATATCCAATATCCCCGAGGATGCGAAGCATGTTAGAAACATGGTCCGATCTAACATGTACCGGCGACCGAATTGCATCCTATTATTAAACCTTGGCTATTCTAAGGATAGACCATTGATTTATAAATAAAATTTATCATCATTCATTAAAAGGCCATAATTTCATCATTGTAGCAATCGATTACGTCATTAAATGGGTAGAAGCAAAGCCAATGACAAGAACTAGTCATCAAGAAACTATCGAATTCATTGAAACACATGTAATTCGTCGATTTGGAATTCCTAAATCGATCATTATGGAAAGAGGCATGACTTTCTCATCTAAGGAAGTCAAAGCAATGGCTAATCAGTATAGAATTAAGTTGTTGCATTCATCAACTTATTATGCTTAGGCTAACAGTTAGGTCGAGGTTAGTAATAAAGTCATTAAAAATATTCTATGCAAGATGATCAACGAAAACCCTAAAGAGTGGCATGTTAAGTTATTTGAGGCCCATTGATCATCTATCTTTATGCCTTCTAGGATTTTCCACTCTCTAGAATACGGTTGAGGAAGTGTAGAACCTAATCAATATGACGACTAAGTATGTTGGCCTTGTGCTTTTCTTCTTTTTGTTCACTGCTTTCATGTGATTGAGCTTAATAAATATCAAGTTGAGAGTTGATGAAATTCAGAAGGGTCTGAGAGTAGTCTGTATCCCTTCCAGGGTAAAGGTGCTCAATCTCCTAACGATCATTGTTGACCTCTTTGTACTGGACTTGGAGGGTATGCAACATCACCATATTAAAATGATATTGTGTAGTCCAATGCAAACGATTATACCGGGCTACATCATATTGGTCGGAGAGTATATTTGATTCATTATTAATAACGGCACACTCATTTTCATGAGCGTTCGGTATTTTAAGGTTTTTTTCGACAATAAAATAAGCATTACCAATGTATTGAAGCTTGGTCAGTGCGTTTATGAGTTCCTTCAATGGAGCATCATTCTCCACAATATCTTGAAACTCGTGGACAAATGGGTAAATGTCAAACTGGAGAGAGGAAAGAGCAAAGGAATAATCTTGAGGGAAATAATTTCTCTCAAGAAAGCTTGAGCTCTATTGATGGGACAAAAGGATGTAGTGACTATGATAAAAAATAAAAGTTTTGAATTTGGAAGCAATAAAGATTTGAATGCTTAGTGGGGAAAGAACCATTCATTCCTTTATATAAGACTCAGGAAAGCCTAGTGTGCCTGAAGTCAAACTGTCATGATGATTGGCGTACCCATTAATGGCATGAAACGTTTCGAAGGAAGATAGAATGAACGGGTGCATAATTTTTTATGTTTGTGCCACATCATCAAAGTGGTTATTCCTTTTTAAGAATTGTGGAAAAAAAAAAACTAAGTATCGAAGGAATTGTTAATAAAGAAGGCATTGTTGTCGATCGTATTGAAAATAGAGAATTACATGCCAATAGTACAACAGTTGGAGAGAGAAATTTATTGCAATCAGAACTCAAAAGAAGAAAAAGTAGCAATAGTCTCTTGAGGCTTTGATTACTTTTCCACCTATTGATAGAGCCTGATTTTAGTTTTAAGGGCCAAGCGTACATTTGACTTATCAATGGAGTATGCTCTGGCATGAAGACACTCAATGTCTTGACCTTGACTTTCTGACCACATTTGGTCTCGATCAATAATTTTCCTCCCCGTTTAATACCTTCAACTTATTCTCCATCACTGAGATTTGAGCCTTCAAATAAGTTAGAGGCGAGTTTGACTCCTCCAATTTGCCATAGAAAATGGAAATTTATTCCCTAGCAGTTGTGACCTTGGTCATTTTGAGGGACATGGTTGTATGCTCATACTAAAGTTTATCGACTGGCATAATTGTATCTTGGTACTCATGAATTAAATTAAAAAATTCATAGAGTACAAACATCTTGGCTGACAGGGATTCATTAGACCAAGAGAGAGTTTGGTAGTGACGAATAAGTAGGTTAAATCTCTCGATCGATCTCAAAAAAATGATGTTAGAAGCCCTGAAGCGAATGCGAATTTGTAATTCCTCCTAAACTTGCTAGAGCTTTGATGAAGGCACTAGGGACTCGACCACCAAGGTATCACTGGTGAGGGCTTGGTCAAAAAAGGATAAAATATCTTCTACACAAGGGGTATCCTCAGGTGATAAAGAGAGGGCATAAAAGTATTAACTAGCATATGTAATGGAGTAGGAGCATCGACCACAACGATATTAGTGGGTATAGATTATTTCGACAAAGAAACAAGATGGCGACTCTGCTGGGGAGTTTAGTTTCTATTTCAATGATAACGTTGAGAGTATCATAGGATTTTCGTTGCCTTTTTGGCATCTTCTGACGCCAAAATGGTGACTCTGCTGGGGATTCTGATGCCAAAATGGCGACTCTACTGGGGATGCGCTGCAAGGAAGTCTGTCACTTCTTGTCCTTTTACCGCTTTAGCTGACTCATATGTAATAGTATATTCCGAAAGCAACAACATCCATTTAGCCAACCTCCCAGACAACATTGGTCTTGTCATTAAAAAATTTATAGGATCTGCCCTCGAGATCAGAGTTATGGGATGAGAGAGACAGTAATGTCTTAACTTCTATACTGCAAATATCAGCACTAGACACTCTTTCTCAATCAGGGAATAGTTACATTCTGCACCCATCAAAGTTCGGCTCAAATAGTAGAGAGCGGTTTCTTTTTCAGCTTCATTCACTTGAGCCAATAAAGCTCCGAAGGAACTTTCAGCCGCAGATATATATAAAATCAGTGACTTCCCTTTTATTGGAGCAGTCAATACTGGCGGCCGTTTCAGCAAGTCTTTGATTAAGCCAAAAGCATTTTGGCAGGCCTGGTCCCACACAAATTCCGTGTCTTTCTTCATCAGATGGGAAAATGGTTGACATCTTCCTTCAAGATTTGAAATAAAACGGCAAATGTACGCTAACTTTCCTTACAAACTTTTCAGTTCCTTTAATGTTTACGAAGGTGGCATATCTTGAATAGCTTGGATTTTCCTTGGATCGATCTCGATGCCCCTATGCCGGATAACAAAACTGAGGAACTTTTTTGAAGATACTCCAAACGCACATTTAGCTAGATTCATTTTTAATTGTTCCTTCTAAGCCGACGAAAAACTGATGCTAAATGTTCGCAATGTTCCTAGTGATCTCCTGACCTGACCACCAAGTCATCCACATAACATTCAACATGCTTGTGTATCATGTCTTGAAAGATATTCTGCATCGCCCTCTGATGCGTTGCTCCAGCATTTTTAAGACCAAATGGCATTATTTTATAACAATAAATTCCCAACGACATTCTGAATGCTGTCTCTTCTTCATCTTCAGGTGCCATTCTAATTTGATTATACCCTTTGTAACCGTCCATGAAGGACATGGCAACATACTGAGTTGTGCTATCAATCAGTAATTCAGTTATCGGAAGGAGAAAATCATCTTTCGGACAAGCTTCATTTAGATATCTAAAGTCAACGCACACTTTGACTTGTCCATTTTTCTTTTTCACCGGGACAATGTTTGATATCCATTTGAGGTATTTGACTTCCCTGATAAACCTGACTTTTATTAACTTATTCACTTGTTCTTCTATCAAGGGAACCAAGTCCGGATGAAATCGCATTTGCGCTTGCTTAACCGGTCTTTTCTTTTTGGATATGTTTAATCAATGCATTGCTACAGAAGGTTCTAAGCTCGGCATCTCTGCATACGTCCAATCGAAGACATCTTTATTTTTTTGAGTAGTTGAATATATTCCTCAAACTCCTGTTCAGAAAGACTGATACCGATGAATGTATTTCTTGGCTCTTCTTCCGTCTCTAAATTTATCTCTTACAAACTATCTATCGTTGACTGCCCCCCGTCTTCTATTTGTTTCGGTGCCACCTCAGGGCATTCAATTGTCTTGGGCTCTTCTTTTGACGACTGTCCGACTGTGACTGCATTTACTGATGATTCTGCACCTAGCCCTTTGAATTTTCTTCACTTTTCCTGACTAATTTCAATAGGAACCTGGATCCCTTTCCCATGATTCAAGCCAGTGGGCTCTTCACAATCAAAGCCCATATTTTTCATAATCTCTCTGCTTTTTGGACTATACTTTTCGAGATCCTGTGGTGTTAGCCTACCGTGATACACACTATTCTCAGTCTCTTCTTCGGCCCTTGATTCAACCGCAGTGTAAAATTTATCAGTTCTTGATGCTTTGCGCTAGCCTTGACTTGAAACCTTCCTGGAGCGATCAAAAACGGTTTATTCCTTTCAACATACAACAACAGCATTGTGTAATTGGATTGTAAGATTTTTAACTGCTCTGGTGACAACAAGGTCAGTGGCAATTAACCAGGCTGTCTTAAATGTTTCGGCACAAAATAAAATTTCTTCTTTGTCTCGGCAGTTCTGGCTAGTCCTGCTTCATCTACTTCCTTTTTCATCGTATAGATCTGAGTTTTGCTTGAGACTTCACATTCATCCTCCCTTTTCTCTTCTTTTGCAAACCCTTTATAATAACTAGCGTCTGCGAAGAAGGATTCGGCTTCTGTATATGGTTTTGCATCGGCCATTACTTTATGCGATACCCCATCTTTACAGTATTTGAAACACTGATGCAGAGTAGAGGGCACAATGACGTACTAATGTATCTATGGCCTCCCCAAAAGGAGATTATATGTCATTGTGGCATTTATAACATGACACACAACATCAGTAGTCAGCTCTCCTATTTCCAGTATGACCGTAATCTTACCGAGCGCATGTTGTCCGTCTTGGTTAAAACCTTGTATCATCATCCCGCTAGGGCATAGATCTGACCAGCGGTAGCCCAACTTACTCATCATTGAGAGTGGCATGAGATTAACTATAGAGCCATTATCTATCATAATCCGCTTAATTTTCTTTCCCTAGATATGACCTTCTATCATTAGCGGTCTGTTATGTTCTACTTCATAGATCAAATCGTCATCGGCAAAGGAAACAACTGACAAATAATCTGCTCGTTCATTGTTTTTCGCATGCTTCATCTCTGCCAATAAAGTCTCTCTGACATCATGATCAGACAATACTTGGGCCAAACTTTGCCAAAATTCTTCTGACAATTTAAGAGCATCATAAATGCTTAGCCAAGCCGGGATGCCTTTCAAATGACTTACTACATGGTAAGTCACCTTCATCATTTCATTCTTCTTTTCATTCCAATCATCATTGTTCTGTCTTTCCGCGACTTCCTTTCTTAAGCATCCTACCTTTTATTTTGCAGGACTTATTATCTTCTTTCCTGATCTTAGTGTGATCATTGCTACTTTCTTTATCACCTTTTGATCCTTTTTCTCCTCTTTATCTTGAGCCTTTCCTTGGATTGTGAGCATATTCACCGTTGTGATAGTACCCCTTTCTTTTTCTTCATCGATTACTATTTCTCCCTTGTTTATCATTCACTGTATTATGCACTTTAAGGTATAACAATTCTCCGTCAGGTGTCCTACCAGGCGATGATAGCGACAATAATCCCTTTCCCTCGTTCTTGTCACATCTTCAGGACGTTTGGGTTCTGGTAATGATATTGTGCCGGCCTTCAACAACTGATTCATCATAAGAATGACATCTTCTTTGTCGAAAGCAAACCCCTCATGAGAGTTGAGCACCTTAACTCTTTTTCTATCATTATATCTATTTCTTGGCTGTCACCATTCTTCTTTACATTCTTACCTCTTGTCTCTTGAATCCCTACTATCCTTACTTCTTCTATCGCGCTCAACGGTATTCGCGGCCACCCTGTTGGATGCTCTCTTACTTGTTTCATGGAGAATGGCCGGCATCTTACGGGTCATTAATTCTAATGCATGAGCCTTGGTTACTAAGTGATGGAAGGTTTGGATATCAGCATTGGTGAATCCAAATGCGATTCCTGTTTCCATGGAATTCAGGTATATCTTGACTTGTTCCTTTTCTTCTGGCAATTGCCTGCGCGAAGGTCCTAATGTCTTCAACCTGTCTATGAACTTTTCCACTGGTTCTCCTTCTCTTTACCGTACAGAAGCCAATTTTGTGATACTAACGTCAGGTTCTGAAGAGAAGAAATTTGACATAAAGGCATCTTGCATCTCCTCCCACGTACGTATGGACCCTAGAGCTAAACTGGAATACCATCGAAAAGCTTTGTGCGTCAGTGACGATTCGAATAGCTGTAAGTAATACTGAGGTATTGTCGAGAAATTTCCCATGCTGGTGATGAAGTGCATTAAATGCTCTTCTGGCGATCCTTCTTCGTTAAACTTCTGAAAGTCTGGATGCTTAGAGTTGGCTAGAAAAGGGATATCTTCTACTTCTCTTGAATACGGTGTCCGGTACTTGAAACGGCCAGTATTCGTACTCTCTCTTTCTATTCTGACGGTTTCTTCGACAACTTGTCTTACATCGTCCTATGTTACAGTCCTTGCTGCTGAACAGATTCTCTTGATCTTGCCCCTTGTGGGTGAGAGCGTTCAGGATGGCCTTCATGCCCATTTACTGCACCTGTCATTGGCGGAGCTGCAATCTGAGCCACGTTATGCGCAAGAGTTGTTAGTGCTTCCCTGAGGTTTCTGCATTCATCCATTAACACTCTTTGTGCTTCTGCCATCTCATTGATGCGATCTTCTTTAGTCGACCTATCTTCCTGATTCGTCTCGGCCATATATATTGTGGCTTCTCTACTTTTTGATGAAGTCATATCTGGAGTAGGGCGAGAGTATGTTGATGTTACAGGACTTACGTAGAGAAGAGAGAGTAGAGTATCGTTCAACTTTCGTGTACTTCTTGTGCTATCGACCGATCGGGGCGATACAAACATCGGTGGACTTACCCGGGGTGACATGGGCATTGGTGAACTCATCATTATCGTTTACCCTTTTGTTCTTCTGTCCATTGGCCCTCGAGGCAACTAGAGCCAGTAAGTTGTGTAGTGTAAACTGCAAAACCACTCACTCAGGATAAATTAGAGGGGAAGCGAGTTCAGAGTTTCTTTTAGCTGCATTGCACGTTACAGGGCCTTTAACTCTTGGCGAGGATAGGTTTGCTCAAAGATTCTTTGCATTCCATACTCTCATCCTGTGAGTCGTTACTAAGGTCCAATCTTTGTCTCCTTTCGATGGCTAAGGTGAAGCAGATACCACCCTAGCTGTAGCTTGAGTCAGGCTGTTCTTACTTGTAAACAGTTGAGTCATGTGTTCCCGAGGATGGTCTGGCACGTATTCTATCATGAACCCAATTGAAGTGAAACAAAAGCTTACTTTTCTTGCAGAAATTGCTATTGGTTGCGATTTGTAGTTTGATTCGAAAACCTTCAGCGACAAAACATATTTATGATTAGTGTCTAGAAGGTAAGTAATCTATCTTAGAGATGAAGGGGGGGATGTTCCCATTGAGAGTCACCGTTTTGGCGTCAGAAGATGCCAAAAATGCCACGAAAATCCTATGATACTCTCAACGTTATCATTGAAATAGAAACTAAACTCCCCAACAAAGTCGCCATTTTGTTTCTTTGTCGAAACAAAATTTGGCGTCAGAAGACGCCAAAAATGCCACGAAAATCCTATGATACTCTCAACGTTATCATTGAAATAGAAACTAAACTCCCCAGCAGAGTCGCCATTTTGTTTCTTTGTCGAAACTTAGATCGATCACGAGAAGCCTTACTAAGAGAATTCCTCTTCTCTTCCTTCTGTTTTGTCTGAGATAACCACCCTATGCTCAGGGATCGAATCTGCCTAGTTGGTCATTTCCAGGGAGGGAGAAGACCGAATAGAATAAGTTGCAATCACATGAGAAATGATCGCCCTAAATGAATCTTGCAGCATCGACGTAACTAACTCCATAACTGCTTCACCTTGATCACGAGTGAATGATGGGGTCATAAAATATAAAAGGAGATTGAAAGACTCCACAAGTTGATATGCGATTACCTCTTCCTGAGTATGATTTTCTGATTGATGAATGTCACTCATAGTCTCTTCAAAATTAGAAACGTCAAGTCTTCTGTGGGAGACTGAGCTACATCGACTGGGATATTTAAGATCAATGTCTCAGCTTGAGGAGGTAGTGTAGAGATAGATTGTCTCTCAAAGACTAAGAACTCCCTAGTCACTGTGAAAAATAAAAGAAGAGGACTAGAGGAAATATTAGAATGTGAAATAAAAAAAAGGGAGACTATCAACAACATCTACCTAAATCAAACTGAACAACAACAGTGGAAAATCTGTCGGTCACTGGTGAAATTTTGGTGGTATAAATGATTAAAGCCAAAGCTTGATTGAAATGTGGGAAAAGAGGAGGATTAAGTTGATATGGTCTGAGAAAGTAATCAAAAGGAAGATTGGGACGATCTAATCTTTCCTTTTCTCTTCACCATTTGTTAAAGGCCTCATCATTGTATCTCTTACAAGCATCTTCCATATCCCAAAAGTATTATGAAAGAGGAACACTTGATCAAAACTAAATTTTGTAATATTTTTCAAAAGCTGTAATAAATTTGGCCGAAGAAGGAATACCTAAAGTTCTTGGGGCCAACTGACTGAAAGCAGCAAAAGATGTAGGAAGAGAGTGAATAAGAGGTCCAAGTCCTGAAATCTTCAGAATGGTCGGAGGCATTGTAGATGCTTGAACGGTTGAAGTAATAGAAATAATTTTGACTGAACCTGCAGCTGTGGTCTTCCAACAGTTTGGTTCAGGTGAAGCTGGCTCGACCGATCTTATTAATGTAAAAGGAGACGGTTTGATCACACTTATTGGTACTAGAGACAGGATGGTTGATGTGACCAGTATTGTCTTCTTTGATCATGTCTTCCTTTAAATAGGAGACATGACTGACTGAGGTATGGTTAACTTTTTAATACCATCGGTCGTTGTTTTCTTCTTCTCAGCCATAGGTTTCTCCATTTTGGATGAAGAAGGAGAGAACCGAGCGATGATTAACTCATGGAATCTATTGACCAAGGTCTCATAGAAATTTTTCTAGCAATGGTAAAATGCAAATAGTTGTTGGGGACAGGTGGGAAATAGAGGAAGCATGAAAGCAAAGCTCAAGAAGTCAAAATTATTATAGTGTATAAAACATACTAACCGAATCTAAAAATGGCCGACGATTCAAAGGATGGTTGTAAGCTTGATGAATGAATGGATAAGGAATCCCTTAGACCAAACCAAATTGATGAGTAAGGAGATTGGGATAGTATTGCTCAATCTCGGCCTTGGCATTGACACTTGAATCTACTGTGCCACCATATGGAAGGTCTCAACAAATGAAATGGATTTTCCAAGCTTAATCTTTGAGACCAACCATCTCGATATCAGTCAACTCATATTATTCTGTGAACTAGACTAGACCAAATTCTTTGTTATTGAAAAGACATAAAGAATGGTTAAATTTATCGAGATTAAGAGAAAGAAAGAAGTTCATGTAGTCTGCAAAAGAATGATGAATTTTAAGGTAAAGGATGTTGCAATGGATGAAAGAAGCAAAATCCAAATTAGTGAGGAACGAATTTGACAAAAGTTGCCCCAAAATATTCATAAAGCCACATTTAGATGAGCCAAATAGGTTCGTCAGAATGGTGAAAACTTTTGGTGGTTGCTTTAAACATACTCTAATATAAGTGGATGAGCACATATGGGGCAACGACAACCTGACATCCTTGAGTAAGTGCCTTGGCCAGATAAATGTATTCCTTTGTAATATGAAGATCACCCTCATAAAGAAAAAGTCGACATATCCACATAAGGAGAAAATCCATGTGCTCTTGGTCACCAACTGTCCTAAGATTTACATTGAATGACTATGAAAGTGGAGTAGGCTACTGTAAGGAGTAAATGCACAAACATCCATGATTGTCAGACCCATGAGGCCCCATCCAAAATGAAAGGTATTGGTCGATCGACTCCAAAAAGTCAAGGCTACTGTAAGAAGAAAAGCATTAGGTAAATATTCATGCAAAGAAAGGATGATATAATTATAGATATCAACCTATTTCCATGTGTCAATATGTTATTCTTCTACACAAGTATACCATCTACCCAACCACTCATCGATTTTGACCACAATCTCAAAGCTTTGAAAGCGTTAGTACGATCTGGGAATGATCAGACTGAATAAGCAGAACTTCATCAGGGCACCTTGGGAAATATGACTTTATTTCACGAAGTTGTTTGTGAGTGATTTTAGGATGAAAGGCCAGACCGAGTGTTAAGTATGAAAAGGAGGTCATTGATGACTCCAGAAGATATGACATCTAAATCCTTTACGAAGGCCTCCTGGTGGAAGATTAGGACGGAGGAGGAAGATGCAGCCATGGTGATCGGATGAAGAAAGAAGTCTGAGTGAGAGAGAAGTAAGAGGTGCAAGAAGGCAAACACTGACTCTACATAGTGTTTATATATCGACTGCAATATGTGTGCATTAATGAAAGGGCAATTATGACTTCTAGTACAAGACGATTGTATGCAACATGTTACAAGGACAACTGACATATGAGAGGTACAAACTATCATTCGATTTAGCCTCAGTCAAGTGGAGTTAATGGGATATTGACATGTGAACGAATGGTCATTTGCATTAATTGCATTGGGGAACCAAACAACATCGCTTTCACCTCTTACCTAAAGGTAAAGCAACATGGGAGAGGGAGAGGGGGGGCAATGTTGTACCATATTTCTGACTGTTCTGAGAAAAACTAATAGGGAGGTGACATGTGGCATTACATGAGAGATATGAGGTGTATGAAAAGATTTTCTAAGATACTTGGAGTGTTTTTTTTTTTTTTGTGGAATCATAGCTGACATCGATTTAATGTTGCATGTCATCAGGTAATTGACAAAGTAGTGCGGCCGAGACATCTAAAAGCAGAACGTGGTCGAAGAGAAAATCATGATCGAGGGGAATAGAGCTTGGCCAAGAGAAGAGGAATAATCAAAATGAAAAATGTAACAAGGGAAGGATCTGAATGGTGACAAATCAGTTGCTCTAATAATCCAATAAAGAAGAGAAATGTTTGAAAAATAACTATAGAAGAAATCTATAAATAGTAGGAAGATAAGTGAAATAAAAGATAACTAAATACAACAAACAAATTAAATCTATCAATTTATCTTAGTTTATTTTATCTTAGGAGTGGTGATAATCCAATAGTGGTTATTTCTTAGTTGTAATCCAAGTTTATGCTCATATGCTAGCTTGATCCTTATCTAATACAAGCAGTTCTTTCAGAATTAGCATTCTTGCAGTTGTTCTTAGTGATCGAATATAAGTGTTTCCTTTTGTTTGATTACATCGGTATACTGAAAAGTCCTTTCTTGTGAAAGACAAGGCGCAACCCCTCTTTGGAGAAAGAATCCTTCCCTCCGATTATCGCTTGATCATTACAGATATTTTGTGAGTGGCCGAGTAGGCAACTGATCTCCTTAGATTCAGTTATATACTGTTAAGTTTAACATATCTGCCTATTTTGGCCATTAGGGGTCAAAGTTAATCAGTTTGAATCAAGCCACTATATCAATTTTGGTATATCGATTCTGGTACACCCGCACACACCATACGTGACAGAAAACAAACCGAGTGCCGACATATGTATGCGATCTCTTGCATATGTGGTCATCACAGTAGGCTACACTTATGTGGTGAATCAATGAGATTTGCATGACCAACTATTCAAATCTCTTTCATTAAGGAAACTTACGTGCAGTCACTACCTCTCCAAGTCTATAAAAGTGGCACTTGAAGAATGGCTTGAGGACAAACACTATTACAATCAAACCCAGTTCTATATTACTTTATCTATCTATCCTTCATGGATACTTATATCTTTACTTTATTTTATAGTTTAACCCTCCATCATTCATCATAGCATGGGCCCTAGTTTTGAACACTTAGTTTATCTCTCCACCCTTCATCCACAACATCCCGTTGAATCGTAATGAAGAACACTTAGTTTTGAATGGAAGGTTGTGGGGGCTTTTCTACTACACATTAAGTGATTCCACTAGCCATATCACCATGAAGTTTGATCCACACCAGATGGCAAACAAATAGTCGATTTACGACTATCTTGCCACATGCATGGTTCCTGCTAAATTCACGAACCGTCACCCCACTGACCACCTAGTCACGAAGCCCAATTTTCAACATAGAGACAAACATACTGTCAAATATCTATCATACATTGGCCATCTCGTCATGAAGCTCGATTTTCAATTGAGAAATGAACAAATGACCATCCTGCACATCAAGACTATACTGCTACAAAGCTTAGTCCACATTGGAAGACAAACAAATCGTCATCGCTCAAGCCGATTATAAGTGTCGATATTGTAAAAATCATTAATAAAATAGTTTCAGTTTTTATCCTTTTTTTAATTATTATTCTTCTATTGTTGAACCTATTTTTACACACACACACACACACACCACAATGGGAACTCGGACCTAAGATCTTTGTGTTGAATTATAATTGCAATCACACAAATATTGAAGTTCTTTTAATTGCAAGATGAAAAAAATCCTTTTGAAGAACGAGTTATTCCTTCATCAATTGCTTGTTTTATTATGATTGGTGGTTAAATAAACATGATCTTTATAAATTCAGTCTTAATCAGACTGTCTTAATGCCTAGGATCATAAGGAGTTCGTTTGATTGATGGGGTTTTTAACCCGTTGTTGAATGGTCGTGAGCCCTGCACGACCGGTCGTGGGCTGGTGCACGACCAGTCGTGGAGTCGTGCCCTGACACGACTCAAAGTCCAGCGAGTGCGGACTATTTTTCTTTAGGGTGCTCAACTGGTCGTAGGTGGTTTACGACTAGTCGTATGTGGCGCTCGACCGGTCGTGGGTTCATCTCGACCGGTCGTGGTTATGAAGATTCATTTCACGATTTTGTGCGAATTTCATTTCGCAAGTCCTTTCGCAACTGGGATGCGGAAAGGAGTTTCCTAAAACTATAAAAGGGGTCTCTAGGATTTTTTTAGGGTATGATGGTGTACAAGAAAAATATAAGAGGGCTATCATAGGTATGAGAGAGAGAGAATGAGAGAGAGGAAGCTTGTGGAAGGGAGGCTATGCTCGTGGAGGTGATCTACCATATCTCAGCGCTTCTACATCCTCGTAATCGGTGAGATCTCTCTGTTTTCTTTATTTCTCTTACTATTTATCTACTCCTGCGTAAATGATGAAGGTTTGATCATAGCAAGGTGTGCTTGTGATCGGTTGTAATGTTCTACTTCATAGTAGATTGTTGACCTGGACGAGGTCCCGTGGTTTTTACCTCTTTGAGAGTTTTCCATGTAAAAATCTCTTGTTTAGTGTGTAATTTATTTCATTGCTTTATTCCATAATTCTAGGTTTGTTTCGGAAGGCTAGATCCTAAGATTTTGTGCAAGGCCCCCAACAAAGTGGTATCAAAGCTAAGTTCATTGAGCGGGTAGGATCAGTTTGGAATTATGGAAGGTGGCTCATCAAGGATGATCAGCCTCAATGGTTCTAACTGGACCATATGAAAGGCTAAGATGGAGGACTTGCTTTATTGGAAGGACCTATACTCTCCAATTTTAGGCATATCAGTAAAATCCAAGGATATGTTTGATGATGATTAGAAGAAGATGGATCGAAAGGCGGTGGGGTTTATTAGACAAAGGTTGGATGATTCTGTGTTCCACCATGTGTCTACGGAAACCTCAGCTGCTATCCTATGGCTAAAATTAGAAGGGCTGTATGAGAGGAAGACAGCCAGTAATAAAAATTTTCTGATAAGGCGACTTGTGAATCTCAAGTTCAAGGATGGTGGTTCTGTGGCCGAGCACATGAATGAGGTCAGCAATATAGTGAACCAACTCTCCTCTATGAAGATGGTCTTAGATGATGAATTGCAGGCTTTGCTTTTGCTTAGTTCATTGCCTGACAGTTGGGAGACATTGGTGGTGTCTCTAAGTAACTCCGCGCCAGACGGAAAGATATTCATGGAACAAGTTACTAGCTGTCTCTTCAATGTGGAGACAAGGAGGAAGTCTTAGGGGTCTACTCAGCAAGAGGCCCTTATGACACAGGAACGGGGGAGAGGAAAGAACAGGAAGGGCAGGAAGGCCCGAGATAAATTAAGAGACAAGTCGAGTAATAGAAAAGATGTTGAATGCTAGAATTGTGGCAAGAAGGGGCACTATAAGCATGAAAGTCGTAAGGTTAAGAACGACAAGAAAGGAAAAGGAAAGGATAATGACGATGAATCAGATTCCATTGTGGTCGCTTCAAATAGCGACATTGTACTTATTCTTTTTACAGATCATGATGTATGTCTCATGGCTATGAGTCAGGACACCGACTGGGTGATTGATCTAAGAGCTTCTTTTCATGCGACTCCACGCAGGAACTTCTTCACAAGCCACAAGTCAGGTGACTATGAGACCGTGAAGATGGGAAATTCTGGCATATCGAAGATCGTAGGGGTCGGTGATATTTGTGTGAAGACTGATGTGGGCTGCACATTGGTTCTCAGGGATGTGAGGCATATCTTAGACCTTCGCCTCAACTTGATGTCAACGGGAATGTTGGATGATGATGCCTATGAAATCTGGTTTGCTGGTGGACGCTGGAAGCTCATCAAGGGTTCATTAATCGCAATTAGAGGAAAGAAGTGTTACACCCTATACAAGGCAAGTGTTAGTGTATGCAAGGGTGGGTTGAACGCAGCGGAAGATTCAACTATTGACATGTGGCACAGGCGTCTAGGTCACATGAGTGAAAAAAAGCTTCAAATACTAGCAAGGAAGTGGCTCCTTCCAGACGTGACAGGTATGCCTCTCAAAACCTATCTTGATTGTTTATCAGGGAAACAGCATAGAGTTTCATTTGTTAAATCTGCTTCTCATATTAATAAAGTGCATGTATTATGTTTAGTTTATTCTAATGTTTGTGGTCCTATAAGGACAAAAACCTTGAGTGGGACATTGTATTTTGTTACTTTTATAGATGATGCATCTAGGAGGGTTTGGGTTTATGCTTTAAAATCCAAGGACGAGGTCTTTGGTGTGTTTAAATTATTTCATGCTATGGTCGAAAGAGAGACAAGTAGATCATTGAAGTGCATCCGCACTGACAATGGTGTAAATACATTGGTGACTTTCACGAGTACTGTAAGTCCCTGGGTATATGGCATGAACAAACGATTCCCAAGACTCCTCAGAAAAATGGTGTAGCTGAGCAAATGAATCGCACCATTATTGAGAGAATCAGATGCATATTATCCCATACAAAATTGCCTAAGACGTTCTAAGGAGAAGCAATGCACACGGTGGTGTATTTGATAAACAGGTCTCCATCAGCCCCGTTGAATGAAGAAGTACCTGAGAAGGTGTGGACTGGACTGAATCCATCGTATAGTTATCTCAGGGTGTTTAGATGCAGGACATCCGTTCACGTACCAAAGGACAAGAGGTCCAAGCTCGATATGAAGATCAGGAAGTGTGTGTTCTTAGGGTACGGTGATGAAAAATTCAGTTACAGATTGTGGGATCTGACCGAGAAAAAGCTCGTCAGGAGCAGAGATGTGGTTTTCTTTGAAGATCAGTGTATAGAAGACATTGGTAAGCCAGAGAAGAATCAGGCTAGTTCAGGTGAGCTAGAGGATATAGATCCGATTATTCTTCCTGTAGTGCCTGATGATGGGGAAGTACAATAAGGTGTAGAGGACGAGGGAGTTTCTTCAGAAGATGGACCAAGGGAGCAGCCCCCACTTGATCCACCTGTTGAGCCACAAGTGAGGAGGTCATCTAGGGACAGACAACCGTCTAAGAGGTACTCGCCACATAAGTACATTATGCTAACTGATGGGGGAGAGCCAGAAGATTATTCTGAGGCCCTAGCCGATGAGCATAGGAGCGGTTGAAAGTTATATAAGAGGAGGTGGAATCCTTGCATAAGAACCACACCTATAACATGGTGAAACTGCCTAAGGCCAAGAAAGCTTTAAACAATGAGTGGGTGTTCAGAAAGAAGGTTGAGCAGAAGAATTCACAGACGAGGTTCAAGGTCAAACTTGTGATCAAAGGGTTCAGTTAGAGGAAAGGCATAGACTTCATAGAGATATTCTCACCAATGGTAAATATGGCATCCATACGGGTGTTGCTTGGATTGGCGGCTAGCATGGATCTGGAGATAGAGTAGTTGGACGTTAAAACTGTTTTCCTCCATAGTGACCTGGAAGAAGAGATCTACATGCACTAACAAGAGGGGTTCGAAGTCAAGGGTAAAGAGCTTATGGTGTGTAGGCTGAGGAAGAGCTTGTATGAACTAAAACAAGCTCCACGACAATAGTATAAGAAGTTCGATTCGTTCATGTTACAACATGGGTATGACAGAACAGAGTTGAATTACTATGTATTCATGCGTAAGTTTTCAAATGGTGATTTCTTAGTTCTTCTATTATACGTTAATGACATGCTTATCATGGGAAAGATATCAAAAAGATCGACAGGCTGAAATAGGAGTTGGGCAAGTCGTTTGCGATGAAAGACTTGGGCCCAGCTAAACAAATCTTAGGAATGGAGATAACCCGTGACAGAAGCAACAGGAAGCTGTGGTTGTCACAAGAGCGGTATATTGAGAAAGTCCTAGAGCGGTTTAATATGAATGCAGCGAAGCCTGTCAGTACTCCACTGGATGGTCATTTTAGATTGAGCGACAGGCAGTGTCTTAAGACGAAGGTAGAGGTGGAAGAGATGCAGAAGATACCCTACGCGTCTGTTGTAGGAAGTTTGATGTATGCTATGGTGTGTACATGCCCAGACATAGCATATGCGGTTGGTGTAGTCACCCAATATCTTGTCAATTCTAGCAAAGAACATTGGGCAGTGGTGAAATGGATACTACGGTATCAAAAGGCTCATCCAGATTGAGCCTATGCTATGGTGATGAAAAGCTTGTGTTAGAGGGCTACACAGATACAGACATAGTAGGCGACATAAACTCTAGGAAGTCTACATCGGGGTTCATGTTCACGTTTACAGGGGGAGCGATTTCTTAGCAGATCAAGCTACAGAAGGTAGTAGCATTATCGACGACAGAGGCCGAGAATATTGCAGTGACAGAGGCATGTAAAGAGATGCTTTGGATGAAGAGGTTCCTACAGGAAATTAGCTTGAAGCAGAAGCAGCACGTGGTCTATTACGATAGTCAGAGTACTATACACTTGAGCAAGAATCTAAGTTAGCATTCCAAGTCGAAGCACATAGAGATTCGGTATCACTGGATCATGGATACTTTGAAACAGAAGGTGTTACAGCTTGAGAAGGTTCATATGGACGATAATGGGTTAGACATGATGACCAAGGCTTTGTCAAGGACAAGTTTGAGGTTTGCAGAAATCAAACTGGCTTGAAGAAGGTGAATCCCTCCTAGGTCAAAAGGGAGAGATTTGATGAGGTTTTTGACCCATCGTTGATCGATCGTGAGCCCTGCACGACCGGTCATAGGTTAGTGCATAACTAGTCGTAGAGTCGTGCCCTAACACGACTCAAAGTTTAGCGAGTGTGAACTATTTTTCTCCGGGTGATCAACTGGTCGTAGGTGGCGCTCGACCGATCGTGGGTTCGTCTCGACCGGTCGTGGTTACGCAGATTCGTTCCACGATTTTGTGCGGATTTCGTTTCGCAAGTCCTTTCGCAACTGGGATGTGGAAGGGAGTTTCCTAAAATTATAAAAAGGGATCTCTAGGGTTTTTCTAGGGTATAATGGTATACAAGAAAAACACAAGAGGGCTATCAAAGGTATGAGAGAGAGAGGAAGCTTGTGGAAGGGAGGCTATGCTCGTAAAGGTGATCTACCATATCTCAGCGCTTCTACGTTCTCGTAATCGGTGAGATCTCTCCGTTTTCTTTATTTCTCTTACTGTTTATCCACTCCTGTGTGAGTGATGAAGGTTTGATCATAGGAGGGTATGCTTGTGATCAGTTGTAATGTTCTACTTCATAGTGGATTGTTGACCTGGACGAGGTCCCATGGTTTTTACCTCTTTAAGGGTTTTCCACGTAAAAATCTCTTGTGTAGTGTGTGATTTATGCTTTGATTTATTTCATTACTTTATTCCATAATTCCTGGTTTGTTTCGGGAGGCTAGATCCTAAGGTTTTGTGCAAGGCCCCCAACATTAATTTGAGCCATATCCAGCACTGGCACACCTAGCATGTGTGTAACTGAATTTGAGACAAACATCTACTTTTTCCTATTGGGTAGAGCACCTGACTCCAGGATCTACCTCATTTTCTTCAGCCATGTCTTAACATGATCCAAAAAATTATATGGACAGGGTGGATTTCTCACAAACATCACAATGGACCCCACCCAATTTCACATTCCCAGTGATAGGCCTTCACAGGCAACCTGCGTCCACATCTAATCGTTCATTAGGTAGGATACACTGTCTACGTGCCATAGATCACAAGTATTTTGAGAGATACTTTGATGATTTGGCTGAGTGATACAGACGACACGTAGGCAATTACAATTTACTTAACAAATGCATACCTGGCACATAATAAAACTAAACCAGACTCAGTGCAAGTTTATTAGAAGCAATAAAATTACCCTTATTTAGTTATTAAAATATTAAATTGTTGGACTTTTAAGGATGAATAAAATTCAATGGTCTTATTTCATAAAACAAGCGTCAGTGAATAAGACGTTAGGATTGTCCAACTAACCTTATTAAAATAAGGTATTGGTAATGAATAAAATTCAATGATCTTATTTCATAAAAAAGCGTCCATGAATAAGAGGTTGGGATTGTCTAAGGAAGCTTATTTTTATCATTTGGGTTAATATATTTTAGGTGCATCATTTCCATGTGCGCATCATATGCAGCAAGAGGTGTACATGAACCTAGCTAGCTTAGTTAGCTCGCTGGACTTGCCTAAAAAAAGCTTGATTTGGCTTAGTTTGAAGCTGAGTTCGAGCCGAGTCAAGATGATTTTTTAAGCTAGCTCACCCAAGCTCGAGTTGACTAAGATCGAACCCAGCTCGAATCGAACTCGGATCAAACTAGTTCGGTTACTTGGTTACTTTCATAATGATGTTGCTCACCAAGTGTTTGATGAAATGACTTAACGAAGTGTGGCTGGTGGCAAGGAAGGTATGTACATGAAACAAATGCCTTTTTTCTTGGTTTTTATGTTGCTTAGAAGGAGTTTGATAAAATACCCGTAAGACCACCTTTCAAGGACCTTATCTCACTCCTCTGAAATCTATTGTGGAAAACACGGAAAAGTTTTCTATTCATTGCAGGGTGAATGAGAATTAATGATAGCTAGTGGCTCGTTATTGTAGCAGATTTCCAGGAGCAAATAAGAGATTCCATGAGATACGACTATGGTTGGACCTTACAGGGTAGATAAGTCCTATCAGATAGCTTTGAAAATTCAAAATCAAAACAAGAAGCGGTTAGCCATAGCACCATTATCTCACGCGATTCACAGCTCCAGAAAACATAAAGTGGGATTTTGAAGGTGTAATTTGGGTGTTTGTGGAAATGCTGCACGGACAAACTCGACTCAATCTTAGCTCGAACTAGCCCGAGTTGTTGACCAAACCAAGTCGAGCTGGCCAGTCAGGCTCAAGGATTGAGCCGAGTTCGAGTTGAGGTCAGCTAGTGGCCGAGCCGAGTCGAGATGAGGCTAGCTCAACTCGGTTTGACTCGATGTACACCCCTATATGCAGCTAGGGGTGTACATCGAGTCGAACCGAGTCGAGCTGGCCTCAGCTCGGCTCGGTCCTTAAGCCTGATTGGCTGGCTTAGCTTGGTTCGATCAGCAATTCGGACCAGTTCAAGTCAAGTTCGAGCTAAGATTGAGCTGAGTTCGCTTGTGCAGCATTTCTACAAACACCTAGACTGCACATTCAAAATTCCTCCATATGGGAAATAACAACAATGGTTTTCAAGGTATTTTATCAAACACCTTCTAAGCAACATAAAAACTAAGAAAAAATGGTCATGTACATACCTTCCTTGCCATAGCCACGCCACCGGCCACACTTCGTTGAGTCATTTCATCATATACTTGGTGAGCAACATCAATATCAAAGTAACCAAGTCATTGAACTAGTTTGATCCGAGTTCGATTTGAGCTGGATTTGATCCGAGTTGAGCCAAGTCGGGGCCAGCTCAAACTCATTTTCGAGCTAAAAAAAGTAGCACGACTCGGCTCTAACTCAGCTTTGAACCGAGTTGAATCGGGCTTTTCGAGTTGAGTAGGGTGAGTTAACTGAGCTAGCTCGGTTCGTGTACACCCTGTATGCAGCCCAAGCATCACGTATCTTGAGGTACTTTTAGTACGCTGATTAGAAAAAAATATTTAAAAGAAAAAAAGAAAAAAAGAAAAAAAACATCCTACGGCCCAAATTGGACACATACTTAACTCGCTATCCTATATTTTGGGTATATGGCGTGATGAAAAGTCCTAATTTTTGACCCGTGGGTGCCCCAATCCATCTCTGGCATGTTTTCCATCCACACGTGGCCGTATCTGGTTGAATCGCAACCGTACGCAACCTAAGAATTTTCAAACATCCGTCGCACGTGGTCACTTCCGACAGAAGCACGTGGCCAATCAAATCCCGCAGCGTCCAGCCATGAGCAGGGTAAAGTAACTTTTATCGGACGTTGTACTTTGGTTATATATATATATATATATATATATATATATATATATATATATATATATATATATATATTATATGTTTCTTTCGATATTTTGAGGAAAGGAATCATCGGCTGCAGTGCCCCAAGCTTTGGGAGTTAAGACGGGATTTTCAAATCTAAGCAGACACTTCCATGCGGAAGCGGATTCCCTCTTACCCGGGCACAGAGATATACATGTGCCCGAAGATGTGTGGGGCCCACAGAGATGTCGGTGACAAATTCACTCGGTCAATCTGTTCTAGAAAAGTACAATATGTCGGGATTTTAAAATTCAGAAAAATCGAAAAATCAGGTCAGCTACGCCAAAGAAAAAGTGGAAATGAAAACATCCATAGTTAAAACCTTCCTGAATCTGACCATGATGCTTATATGTCATCCAAATCGTTTATAGGGTTATTACCACTCAGATATACTGTAGGAACAAATAACATCCTGATACTTCTGTCACACCCCGTGCTCAATTCTCACTGTTTCGTGTGTTATGGCCCACATAAGTTTTGGATCCGCCTGATTTTTAGAATCCTGGTCTATTGAAGTCTTTAAAAACAGATGGACGGAATGGATTTATCACCGACATCTATCTGGGCCCCACACAGCCCTGGGCACAAGAAGATCTCTGTGCCCGGGGTTTCACAGGCAATCGGCTTTCCTTCCATGCATACCACGGTGATCGAAACCTGTACACCGCTTTCATTGTACAGTGGAAACTTTCACTTTATCGGTTGCAGATATATAGACGGTTAAAATGTGAAATGGTAATTGCACACATTCCCCTGAAGAAAATATCAAATGATAGTGGCCACAATCTTCCAATGAGGGGGAGTTTACGGGAAATATGAAATGATAGTGGCCACAATCTTCCAATGAAGGAACCGGGTATGGTCCAACAAGTGGACACGATGAAATCCTTGATAATGGGACAAACAGGGAGGGAAAAAGAGCATTATATCAAAGGGAATTTGGGAGAGTAAAAGAGATTATTGGCGGAGGAAAGAACATTCGGTGGAATCATTGATGTAAGTGGCTGAAGAGACGCCAGGAAAATCATTTTTGCAGGAAAAACATACGAGGTATATAACAGGATTCCCCAAATCATGGGATCTTATTTTCACTGTCCATCCACGTACTGTTGCACTTAATTCACCCATATTAGGTCGCAATTATAAGCGTGACGGCCAAGATTTAATATACATGTGTATGAGTAGGATGCGTGGGCATGTTAGAGTTGGCATAACTCAAGGGTTGATTGAATAATTGTTTGTCCCATTTACTGTAACATTGGAGACTAGTATCAAAGATCCATAGTCCTCTCGATCACCAATGTTATGCTCAGTTAAGGCAATTACTGAAAGGAAATGAGGCTAATTCTTTCGAATGAGTTATTTTTATTTATGACAATAGACATAGAGTATGCAGACTTGAAGACTTGTTCTTTCTGTAATACTTTGAATTCAAAATAATTCTCAAATGAACAAAGATACACTTTCAAATTAAACAAGGTAAAATGTTGCCGATTTCATTAATATTTTGAAACAATGCTAATTACAATCGATAAGTTACAAGACAACCAAATGAATAAGTAAAAAGAAAATGATAAATACCTGATGCACCTATCGGAACATATGGTTGAGGTAGGTGTGATCAACTAAATTGGAACTTACACGATAAGAATCTACAACTTAATATTGCAAAAAGATTACTTCTACTCTTAATGTATTGTAGCAAGAGCCATTAGGCAATACCTATATAAATTAAGCTAAGCTATGCAAGGAAAAATAAAGGAAAGATACATAAAAGATAAGCTAATATGTTTAATGTAGAGCCTTAAGCTCTTCTTCAATTGCTCTTTTTATAAATTATCGAGGTGGTGAAACCCTTGTCAGGGTTTCCTTATTACTTTTGGATCCTTCTTGCACACATTGTGGGCTTTGATTGATCCGAAACTCCCTGCTTGCATTGGAAAGAATGAGTTTTAACTCAATATAGACTTACTGGCTTCCTGGATCCTCTTCTCGTAGATGGTTATCTGTAGAGATCTTCTTAGCCCGCTAAAGATCAGGCTTGGGACCACCAAAGTTTCTTTGGATCTGTGCTATTAGATAAGATTTCAAGAACCTCATGGGCTGATTCAGAAAGGATGCCTCAGAGAAATCGATGTGACGTACCTACAAGATCCTATTAGATTGACTTGATGGTTTCGAGTACTAGACAAAATAGATGGATAAGATCCATCACATTAAGATCTCCCAGACCTTCAATTGGGAATTGGCAGAACTAGATTTTGGATCTATTTCACCCTTTTTTTTTTTTTTTTTTTAATTCCAATTAATGTATGAAGAAAAATCCTTGATCGTGCCGATGTGTCTGTTTCTTTTTTATTTAAGTCCAATGTATGGTTGTAACACCCTGAAAATCGGGGGTCGTGTATAAACTCAACTCCCGAGTTCCAGACCGTCACATATGCAACAAAAATGGTTATGATTCAATGTTGTCTGATTTAAAGCATTCACATGAGTAAAAGTATACCAAAACTGCAATTCATACTTCAGATCCAGTGATAAAAGCAAGCGGAAGACTAAACAATATATATATCACTGTATGGAAAAACAAAGTAATCTCAGCTGTCTCCAAAGTATGACTACATCTCTGAGTCTCATATACATGTAAATAAACAAAAGAATAAGTTCAAAATAGTTCCACTGAAGTCCCCCTCGATCCAGGTCACCTACGGGAAGCCGTCGTGATACTGCATATACGAGAACTCATCCTGGTCCTCGTCAATCTCCGGCTCCACCTCCTGGATCTCGTCCTCACCTGCAGCTACAACAGGGTCTGGTGGGTGTTGCAAACACCATCCCGTAACGTGGGAATGAGTGATCAACTCAGTGGAATCATAGAGCAAAGATTAGCACATTCACAATTCAATCACGCGATAATAGTAAAGCAGTAAATCAGACAATCCTAATACTGTTGTTAATGCAAGATGATATGACGTGATGTATGCCCTCACCGACGATCACCCTCATGCGGCAACATCTTACGACCGCGGCATGCCACACTCCCTAGAGTGCTCCACATCTTCCAGGCACATGCAATGCTATGGATGAAATGATTACCAAGTTGTTATTAGTCCATTCAAACAGCAGGATTGGGAAACTAAGGTACTTCCCTTGTATCAATCCCAACACGGATCCTGTCTAGGGTCGTCACTCCTAGTAATCTCATACGATGTACATTTCGTAGGTCACTGCAAGGGCTGCCAGGGCTGTTGCTCGCACTCGTTGCACCGCTCCCCCATCACCTTATCAATACAGGCCTACTGTACTCTACTGCACGGAAGGGTCGTCGCCTCCCGTGGACTCAGAATACGCTCGCGGTCACTACAAAGGGCTCGTCGCCTGATCAGTGTAGGCCGACAGCTAGAATATAGTGTCCCATACCACCATAATCTGCTCACGAGTCATGGTGCTCACTGGTCACTACGGGGAGGTTTGTGGCCCCAGCGTAGGCCGACAGCTCGACCACGGTGTCCCATACCACCATGCCCGGCTCATGAGTCTTCGTGGATCAAGGTACCACGGTTAATAGGGTTTACAATGGTAAGTTCAGTACCCTAGGTTCAAGCAGTTATGATACATACAAGGTGAACAAACATCGGCCAGTCGGGTTACTTGACGGGCTCGACTAGTGCGATCGCATCTCGAGTTAAACGACATGAAGTGCGTAAAACACTTCGCGTGGCCTAACCACTGCCGCCACCTCTCAACACGAATCACGTTCATCGACGCGTCGTTCGTGGCTATGACCAGTCAGCCACGAATTCGCTCGGTTACCGACTGCCTGGACTAGGTCAAGTCCCACTCATCTATGGAATTTCATTAACATTATATACCAAGGTATTGGAATTGAAATACATCATGTGAGCATGTTAGCACATGTTAAAACATTCAACTTAAGCAAATCTTCAAGGCATACTTCCCATGTATATTCAACTTAAGCAAATCTTCAAGGCGTACTTTCTATGCATGTAGTGTAATCATGCATAAGGTAAGCATGTAGGAAATCATTTAGGTCAGCATATTAATCATGAAATCAATCTCAATCTACTACATAACATCATTTAATTCAATACATAATAATACAAGCATTTATACAAACACATACACTACACACTTAAGTCCACATATAGTATGTCGACCCAACGTGCGCAACTTGGAGAATCTCTTCGCCAAACTGATTATGCAAGCATTCCTAACTCTCTAATGCGGCGACAAATCATGTCAATCACGTCAGCAAATTATGCATGGAGACCGTACTTCCTACAAATGACTAAAATGCCCTAAATCTCATATTCTTCGTTAATTTACGAAACAGGAAACGGAGAGCATGTTGTACATGTCAAACGGCGATGCCGTCGATAATCTACTATTAAACGACATTGAAAGCGTTGTAAACCGTCAATCAAAGCGTCTAAAATCCTCACCTAGTCTCTTACGGTCGCGGAATTTTGAACGGAGCGTGTACGTTTCGTCTACGGCTGTAAGAGAACCTGATTCATGGATTACGTTAGGTAACATGCTCAGAATCTACATAAACCCTAAATCAGCAAGTTTTTGGGGTTTTTCTATACCTGAAAAAGTGGAAAAATCACCAGCCAGGTGATTGGAATGAAGTGTTGAAGCAGCACTGTCAGGGGCTCGGATGCGGAAAAAATCTCCTCTTCCCTTTCTCTCAAACTCTCTCTCTCTTTTCTAGGGTTTGTGAAATTCGGATGCAAGGAAGGAATGAGAGTTTCAACCCCTTTTATGAGCTTGGAAACGCCGAAAATAGGCTCCGGGACGAAGTTTACTTAATGCCTATCCATTTCGGGGCTGTTTCGGTCCAAAAACTGATTTCTGGTGGTCCCCTGGTCGATTGCGATCAGACTTAAGCTCATGGGTACCAGATGTACCTCGTATTAAGTTTTCAGTCCGGCAGGGTTCGCAGATCGCACGTAGCGGACCAGTTTCAGTTCAGCGGTCACCGCACATAGATCAGGGCTGAAAGTCTCATGATAATAAATAGAAATTTTTCCTGATCCGAGGGTGTAATCTGGATGAATTCTGACGGTCAGAACGCTTAATACTGACGCGTCAAGTCATGTGCCAGATTTGAATTTGAAATTTCCAATTCGTCCCTATTCGCGGTCGCTTCAGTCCGGGTTCAACGAAATACTCTGTGATTATCGGTTTGACTTGATTTTCGAGATGATTGTCAAGTCCAGCTGGGCGGTTCTAACGGTCTAAGATAGGAGGTATCGGACCTTCGACGCGCGGTCTAAATCTAATATAAAAATTCAATGTGGTCCAGAGGACAAACCCGCTTAGAGTTTGATCCGAGGTTATAGAGTATTCTAGAGTCATTGGTTCTACTTGATTTGGGTCTTGTAGAACGTATTTAAAGTGATCAGGGACTGTTTCCCAGCCACTCCAACGTTGCGCTAGCTAACTTTTGCTTAGTTTCTAAAGAAATTTATCCTAAGTGGTTTCTTTGGCTATGGAATTGGGTTCTAAACGATTTTTCAGGTGTTTTAATTGACCCACTGCCTAAGGACGTCAAATCCCAGATTAGCCAAAATCTGGGGTGTTACAATCTACCCCCCTTAAAACACAATGTCGTCCCCGACATTGGCGAAGGGCAAGGAGTACTTTCTCTAAGGAAGGTTCAAATCCTATTTAATAACCTAATCGTACATATAACCTAAATCAAATGTTTCGATCCTGGGCCAGTGGGAAAGAGGCCAACCACTCTTCCGCTGCGCCACACTGATCGAACGGTAGTGTTGACTAATCCTAACTGGATTGGACTTAATACGTTCTACCCCCCTTAAAACTTGGTTCTACTTAAAGTCTAAGAATCGTTGCATCGATTCGTATATCAGAACGGGGCATAACTTAGGGACTATCCTTAACCTAAAATGGAAACAGCCTTGCTCTATATGGTCTTCCTTGCTAATGATGCGTTCTATGGCATTGGTACCTATGATCATAGAGATGAGCCTAATCTCTATTATGATTGAATTCAGGGGCAGGTATGAGTTGGTGGCAAGATGTCTAATTCTCTACTGGCTTTAAGTCCTCGCCATTTCCCAAGACAATGTGATCCTGTTTAGTTGTAGATGGTTGGCCATCACAGAAGAAAGGTTGTGTAGTGGGTCTAAGCCGGATACGTTGAACCTTCTGTCTAATCAGGACAGAAAATGTGTTGTGTCAGTTCTTAATCCAAGTCGATGCCGATCCTCTGCTTGATCAGAGCATTGGATTCATTGGTAACCACTAGGAGTAAGAAATCGACTCAAACCGCGAATACATCGCTTACATGTAGTTCCTTTACTCTGCGTTCCCGAATGCAATAAGTCCTTGGGAAAGGCAATTCTAAAGGGCGTGCTAGTTCATTCTAAGTTCAATCTGAGGGAGTTATAAATGTTCCCTGAGAGTGTATGGTTCCTTCCTATGGGCAACAACAGGAGTCTATAAGTCATAAGGGGATCTATCCAAGGAAGGGAGTCTCATTCCAATCAAAACTAATCTATCATTCCTTAACATATACAGGCTTTACCCTACTCTAGGTAACTAGTAGGCTAGTCTGTAACTCAGTAGCTATAATCTAAAGCTTAAGATTATACGGTAAATGGCTTTCCATATCATTTTTACTACAGAGAGTTGTTCTATCGTTTAGGGTCAAGATTGTCTAAATGTAATTGGATTTCTTATGTCATCAGACTCTTCAAATCTAGGAGTGCTAACTCTAGGACCAAAACGCCAAGGGCCTATGTGGCCAGTAGCATTCAGTTGTATTAAATAGAACCGCGTTCTTAGTCCCATAGTGGGATCGGAAGTGGCATGCTTGGTAAGAGGGTGGGGTGGGATAAAAACTAATTTGTAGGCTGAATCCCGGGAGTTACAATACTCCCGATCCAGGGACAATACCTTACAGTGAAATGAGACGGCATGCACTCCATTCCATAAATTTTGGCTACATTAAGCCCAAACCACAACACAAACATTCACATAACAAGTCGAAAAGCATCATGCATTTCATTAAACCAAAATTGTCATAATACAAGGGATATCTCCCTATAAGTATCATGATAAAAAGTACATGGGAGCTATGTCAGTCAGCTACTACAGCAACATAGGTAAACTACCAGCCTTATCAGGCTTACAAAACACAACTTAAAACAGGAAATGACTAACTACTAATAATAACATCAAAGATCGCATCGCTAGTCGGAGTCTGGTGATGGAGGAGGAGCACCCTTATCCTGTAAGCAACACAGGATTGCCTTGAAGGTGCGAGTCACCTTGCCAAACTTCTTCTTTGTAACGGCCTTGGCATCAGCGACTTCTGCTCGAAGTTCTTGGACTTCCCTACGCAAAGCGGTCTGACTCTCCTCCATCCGAGCAATGCGGTCGTCGATAGTAGTCTGCGCAGAAGGAGGAGGGCTCTCATCAGTATCCTGAGCCTCCTTTTCTGCTTCTTCCTGAACCTCTTCCTGAACCTCTACACTAGGTTCTTCACTTTGATCTTCCTCTTCATCAAAGTCATCCCCACTATCCCTTTCAAGTTGATTTTCACGATATTGCGACCCAATCTTCATCTTAATCATTATCGACTCATCGATGGTGTGAATCGATACCGGCAATTCGGGTCCAAGTCTATAGGCAAACTCAAGCGCAATCTTGCAAATGAGTCGGCCAAAGGGAAGGGATTCGGATGTTCTCCTCGACCTGGCTATGAGAACTATCTGCCGTAAGATGAAAGTGGCCATACATACATTCTCTCCCTGGGCCACCAGAAATAAGAAATCGATCATAAGATGTGTGCATTCAATGCGGTTCGTCGACCTAGGATAAACATTGAATGTGCAGATATGATGCAGTAGGCGCAAATCCTCAGACATGTACGTCGCCTTGAGGCTATTATTGGGCTGCCATGGAACCAACTTACTGCACAGAAACCTGGTGCGGCGATCTCGTTCACGTCTAGTCCTCAAATTCTTCTCACTTGGATGCACATCACCTAGAGGCACGTTGAGAAGTCGCGCAACCAACCGGACGTCGATCGTAGCCATCCGATCTCTACCAAAAGGGATTTTGAACTGCAAAGGGTACAAGGTAGGATTCTGGATGTTAGCATAGAAGGCACGAACGGTGCTCACATTAGCACGAGCGTGAGCTTCAAAGATCGGTCCCCAGTGTGCAGCTTCAATGCGTTCGAACAACAGATATTCGCCGAACAACCGTCCATCTACGTCCGCCTCAAATAACACTCTACGATCAGTGTATTCACCATGAGGCATCTCTGATAGAATGGTTCGTCCAAGGTGTGCATGGGGATCCAAATCCCGTTTTGTACGGCACTCCAGGACTGCAGCTGGACCTGCGGCGGTGCTTGAACTTGCGGCACCACCCCGCGGTCTTCTCAATCGAGCAGGGCGGCTCGGCCCAGCCTCGTCTGTTGCAGTTTTCCTCTTACCCATCAAAGACAGGATGGATGAGAGTGACAAAAGACCCAAAATGGCTTCCACAAAAGCCATGGAAAATGCTGAACTGCCCAATCTGAAAAAAGGAAATCTAGACGTCGTAGAGGGATGCTTCAAGCTTCCCAAGGCTGTACTTTCAGGGAAAAATACGAACAAAAAGATGGGATGGAGCAGCTCACGATTTCAGCTATATTTGAGGGATTTTGGAGCTCCAAATGGGGAAATCTTCAAGGAAAGAGGCTGCAAACACCCAATAAATGATGGGTGGTGGTCGGTTTTGGCCAAGGAAGGGTTTAGAGGTGGTGTGGGACGCTGGGGTTTGGAATAGGTTGCTGAAAATCGAATCCAGGCTATGTAAGGGGGCTGTTTGTGAAGGAGAGGTAGGATTTGGGGGTTTTCATGATGTGGGAGGTACATAGGGGTGATGTGGACCCTATTTAAGGGAGTGCGCCCGAAGGACGGCACCAACTGAGCTCGCCGGCCGGCGATGCATCGCCCGGCCGGCGATGGCATCGCCGGTCAACTCTCAAGTTGACCGGTGGGACCCCATGGGTCTGGTCCCCCATGATCCCAGGGTCCCAAAAAGTTAGGTCCCACCCCCTGGTTCATAGTATTTTGGTCTGTATAAGCCCAAACATGTGTTCAGGGCTTTCCAGGTCCACATCGCAATCCCGAATACCAAACCATATGATGCAGCATATGAATTTGGGGTAGAAGGAGCCAGTACACCTATCTAGATCCTTATTTGCTAAAGAAAGTGAAGTTAGAATGGCCTTATGGCCATTTTTCATGAAATTTTACTATTCACTGTAAAATTTGGTGAATGTATTAATTTGTGTTATTTTCACATTAGGTTTGATGCCTAACATGAAATGGATAAGAAATAACTGAAGGTTGAAGTGTTTAGAGAAGGAATTTTGAAGATTTTTGGTGAAACGGGGTTTTTAAGCCCTGACGATTGATTACTGGAGTCATGGTCATTCCACGGCCCATGGATTCACTTTTGCGGTTTAAAACCACTCATAGGACGTCTCAACCCGACTTCCTACAGCTTAGAAGTGATTCGGGTTGCTTTACGCGACCCGAGATACGTTACAGATTCGATCTTGCGATCGATCCTAATAGACTTCGCCTATCGGCGAATCTGCGATCCTAGAAGTGTTTCTAGACCCTTCTCGCACCCACCTAAGTCAAAGGAAGCGACAGCGTACGTCGCAAGACCATAACCCAGGCCCAGTATACTCTCATTCATGCTCTGATACCAACTTGTAACACCCTGAAAATCGGGGGTCGTGTATAAACTCAACTCCCGAGTTCCAGACCGTCACATATGCAACAAAAATGGTTATGATTCAATGTTGTCTGATTTAAAGCATTCACATGAGTAAAAGTATACCAAAACTGCAATTCATACTTCAGATCCAGTGATAAAAGCAAGCGGAAGACTAAACAATATATATATATCACTGTATGGAAAAACAAAGTAATCTCAGCTGTCTCCAAAGTATGACTACATCTCTGAGTCTCATATACATGTAAATAAACAAAAGAATAAGTTCAAAATAGTTCCACTGAAGTCCCCCTCGATCCAGGTCACCTACGGGAAGCCGTCGTGATACTGCATATACGAGAACTCATCCTGGTCCTCGTCAATCTTCGGCTCCACCTCCTGGATCTCGTCCTCACCTGCAGCTACAACAGGGTCTGGTGGGTGTTGCAAACACCATCCCGTAACGTGGGAATGAGTGATCAACTCAGTGGAATCATAGAGCAAAGATTAGCACATTCACAATTCAATCACGCGATAATAGTAAAGCAGTAAATCAGACAATCCTAATACTGTTGTTAATGCAAGATGATATGACGTGATGTATGCCCTCACCGACGATCACCCTCATGCGGCAACATCTTACGACCGCGGCATGCCACACTCCCTAGAGTGCTCCACATCTTCCAGGCACATGCAATGCTATGGATGAAATGATTACCAAGTTGTTATTAGTCCATTCAAACAGCAGGATTGGGAAACTAAGGTACTTCCCTTGTATCAATCCCAACACGGATCCTGTCTAGGGTCGTCACTCCTAGTAATCTCATACGATGTACATTTCGTAGGTCACTGCAAGGGCTGCCAGGGCTGTTGCTCGCACTCGTTGCACCGCTCCCCCATCACCTTATCAATACAGGCCTACTGTACTCTACTGCACGGAAGGGTCGTCGCCTCCCGTGGACTCAGAATACGCTCGCGGTCACTACAAAGGGCTCGTCGCCTGATCAGTGTAGGCCGACAGCTAGAATATAGTGTCCCATACCACCATAATCTGCTCACGAGTCATGGTGCTCACTGGTCACTACGGGGAGGTTTGTGGCCCCAGCGTAGGCCGACAGCTCGACCACGGTGTCCCATACCACCATGCCCGGCTCATGAGTCTTCGTGGATCAAGGTACCACGGTTAATAGGGTTTACAATGGTAAGTTCAGTACCCTAGGTTCAAGCAGTTATGATACATACAAGGTGAACAAACATCGGCCAGTCGGGTTACTTGACGGGCTCGACTAGTGCGATCGCATCTCGAGTTAAACGACATGAAGTGCGTAAAACACTTCGCGTGGCCTAACCACTGCCGCCACCTCTCAACACGAATCACGTTCATCGACGCGTCGTTCGTGGCTATGACCAGTCAGCCACGAATTCGCTCGGTTACCGACTGCCTGGACTAGGTCAAGTCCCACTCATCTATGGAATTTCATTAACATTATATACCAAGGTATTGGAATTGAAATACATCATGTGAGCATGTTAGCACATGTTAAAACATTCAACTTAAGCAAATCTTCAAGGCATACTTCCCATGTATATTCAACTTAAGCAAATCTTCAAGGCGTACTTTCTATGCATGTAGTGTAATCATGCATAAGGTAAGCATGTAGGAAATCATTTAGGTCAGCATATTAATCATGAAATCAATCTCAATTTACTACATAACATCATTTAATTCAATACATAATAATACAAGCATTTATACAAACACATACACTACACACTTAAGTCCACATATAGTATGTCGACCCAACGTGCGCAACTTGGCGAATCTCTTCGCCAAACTGATTATGCAAGCATTCCTAACTCTCTAATGCGGCAACAAATCATGTCAATCACGTCAGCAAATTATGCATGGAGACCGTACTTCCTACAAATGACTAAAATGCCCTAAATCTCATATTCTTCGTTAATTTACGAACAGGAAACGGAGAGCATGTTGTACATGTCAAACGGCGATGCCGTCGATAATCTACTATTAAACGACATTGAAAGCGTTGTAAACCGTCAATCAAAGCGTCTAAAATCCTCACCTAGTCTCTTACGGTCGCGGAATTTTGAACGGAGCGTGTACGCTTCGTCTACGGCTGTAAGAGAACCTGATTCATGGATTACGTTAGCTAACATGCTCAGAATCTACATAAACCCTAAATCAGCAAGTTTTTGGGGTTTTTCTATACCTGAAAAAGTGGAAAAATCACCAGCCAGGTGATTGGAATGAAGTGTTGAAGCAGCACTGTCAGGGGCTCGGATGCGGAAAAAATCTCCTCTTCCCTTTCTCTCAAACTCTCTCTCTCTTTTCTAGGGTTTGTGAAATTCGGATGCAAGGAAGGAATGAGAGTTTCAACCCCTTTTATAAGCTTGGAAACGCCGAAAATAGGCTCCGGGACGAAGTTTACTTAATGCCTATCCATTTCGGGGCTGTTTCGGTCCAAAAACTGATTTCTGGTGGTCCCCTGGTCGATTGCGATCAGACTTAAGCTCATGGGTACCAGATGTACCTCGTATTAAGTTTTCAGTCCGGCAGGGTTCGCAGATCGCACGTAGCGGACCAGTTTCAGTTCAGCGGTCACCGCACATAGATCAGGGCTGAAAGTCTCATGATAATAAATAGAAATTTTTCCTGATCCGAGGGTGTAATCTGGATGAATTCTGACGGTCAGAACGCTTAATACTGACGCGTCAAGTCGTGTGCCAGATTTGAATTTGAAATTTCCAATTCGTCCCTATTCGCGGTCGCTTCAGTCCGGGTTCAACAAATACTCTGTGATTATCGGTTTGACTTGATTTTCGAGATGATTGTCAAGTCCAGCTGGGCGGTTCTAACGGTCTAAGATAGGAGGTATCGGACCTTCGACGCGCGGTCTAAATCCAATATAAAAATTCAATGTGGTCCAGAGGACAAACCCGCTTAGAGTTTGATCCGAGGTTATAGAGTATTCTAGAGTCATTGGTTCTACTTGATTTGGGTCTTGTAGAACGTATTTAAAGTGATCAGGGACTGTTTCCCAGCCACTCCAACGTTGCGCTAGCTAACTTTTGCTTAGTTTCTAAAGAAATTTATCCTAAGTGGTTTCTTTGGCTATGGAATTGGGTTCTAAACGATTTTTCAGGTGTTTTAATTGACCCACTTCCTAAGGACGTCAAATCCCAGATTAGCCAAAATCTGGGGTGTTACAATGGTTGGGTTTGCTAGGACATCGATCTAATATTCAGATCTTTGGAATCCGCTTGAACGCTACAGCTACTCTGAATGCCTTTGGGGAAATCTCCCATTTTAGAAGGACTGCAAGAGACAACCTCACCAAGAATATCATTATGAGATTCGTAATAGATCGGTTCTCTCAACGGATCTCTTATACGACAATTAATGGGCATGATAATTGTGGCCACAGAGCATACGACGATTCACTTTCATTTATAACTGAATGTGTATGGCTGAAGAAAACACAAATGGTGATACTCTCGGATGAGAGTATATTTTATGCCAGTTATGGTCACATGGTGTTAACACATGGTGGCCTTTGATTGGCCCATGTCAGGGCACTGAAAATGGGTGTAAACAATGCATCTGCGTCCCTTCATATTGAGAGATGCAACGGGGCATATGAAGTTCAAGTTTCAGCTTCATTTTGACATGTGACAAGCAGCGACACAGGGTTCATGCTTTGGTCGTCGCATGGTTTATCGAGACGCCAAATTTTTCCTGTTACGTTTCCATCGCAATCAATATTCCTTCATCCTTTGACATTCTTCGTTTCTTTTCTTTCATCTTTGAGTTTTCATGTGTCAAGGCATCTTCTTTTAAAGATTCTCTTCCTAAGTCAACTTCCATGGACGTTCATGCCCCTGATTATATTAGGCAAATTATTAACAATTAACCAATTATGTACTTTCAGACATTCTTACCTGCTATGAGGCTAGTGAGTTGGATCAATATTTTCTTAGTCCCATTTTTTCCTCTACTCGAGGGGAGGATTTTTCTTGCCTTCTTCATTTCTTCCCTTTATACCTTCAGGAGAAACTCCTTCTACAAGTGCCTGTATTGGGCTGGGCTCAATGGAATTCAAGTACTTCTCATCATAGATCGTAGCCTTGTCTTTCTCCCGATTGGATCTCCTACTGCATTGAGTCTGCATTTCGGGATAATTGGAGAACCATCGGTATCTTCAGTTGTATACAACTTTCTAGGATCGAGGTGGCCATTCAACCTGGTTTGATGGGAGTAGCCATTTATTTTTTGGGCTTCTTCCACTAATTGTTTTCACTTGCCTCGGGGCTTCATGAGTTCAAAATTCCTTGATGTTCGTGCTCTGACTAGTCTCCCTACCCCGGGCAAGTACATCGAGCCGTTCACCGCATGGTCCTCTTCTACTTTTGATAAAAAGCGGGTGAGTGTCGTATATTCCTCATACATAAGGAGGACATGAAACAAGGTCCTATGTCACATCAAGAGCATTGCACTTTCTTGTTATATATGGCTATGTCGGTTTGTTTTCTATGTCCCAATTGATCAAATGATCAAGGAATACAATGAGTTGGATAAGTCGTTGGCCACTAAATGCCATCAAGCCCTCGCCCCCTTTCGTTCTTTTTCATTTGTATATATCCTTCTATAATCTTGCCACTAAGAACCTTCATCACTGTGAGGGACCCTTATGGCTTCTCCAATTATGGCTCTATGAATATTTTTCCTCGCTTTGCTTTGAGATCTCTATGGAAATTCCTCACAGGTTGCTTACCGTTTCCATCGCTTGACATATTATAGTATTAGGAAACTGATCTCATTGTGAGAACATCTGTACTTCTTTCTGATTGACCTGAAGAAAATCCTCGATGAGGGCTTTTTCCCTTTTTCTAGAATGATCCATTGTCCAGACTGGCTTAGGTGCCTCAGGCATGGTCCTCTTAATTTACTACTCTAGAACTATTTCGACAATTGTGGGACAGTTTTCTGATTTCTCAAGAGCTCCCTACTAGTGGGACATTCCCAGTCCATATTCTCAATGTCAAGACTAGCATTGAATTCTACCCAATCGCCTTGTGTGTGTGCCAATTTGTTTTACCTCAAGGCATTCATCTTCCTCATTATGCCTCACTCAATGTCCATACCTTGTTAAGAGAACTTCTCCATTACGGGATGACCTTCATTTAGTTTGAGTGAGATTTGAGGATTCTGTAGGTAGATTTATTTTTCCAAACTCCGGCTTGTTTCGTCCCTCTATAATTCTTGAGTACGATACTTGGTGAAATTGCACTGGGACTCCCAACACTTACTTCTTCAAGTAGAAGACATGACACACCTTTTCCAACCGACCCCCAAGTTGATCAGTCCATGGGAGCAGTCATCTCAGCCGGACAAGGGACTTCTGTTGGTTTTACCAGTTTGTTTACTGGGTGTTATTTCTCATTCTTATGGTTGGTTACCTACTCAAAGTCCTTTTTTGGCTAGTAATCACCCTGACCAGATGAAAAACACTCCTTTTGGGGATATTGATAAGAAAAAGCGGCCGATGGTGGGGTCTCTGTCCGAAAAGGAGCCGAGTGTAAGTGGTCATCCTACTACTGGAATTTACATTCATAATAACACATAGGTTGAGGCCCCTATTACTCATCTGAATACCTCGTCTGCCTGTCCGTAAGTTTTGACGTCACTGCTTTTTCCAAGGGTAACCATCGTCCACCATGTTTTCCATCAGAATGATTAATCTTTTTAACTCACCCATCCTTTTCTTCTTAATCATAAATCATGGTCTGGGTAAGAATATGAAGCCCCTCCTTAAATGTTAGCAAGTTAAAGGAAGGATTGCTTCATCCATGCAATCTTTCACCATCAAAGAAGTGAGACAAGTGGTCCCTTCGAGAGGAGGTGTTTGATGGAAGACTACGACTACTAGCTCAATTGGTCTGTCATCGTTCCCTACATTCAAATTGGGTGAGGACCTAACTTCTCTTGGAGCCCTTAAGTCGACCCCAAATTTAGGGGATCAAACATCTATTACTGTGTTTGTGGATCAGTGCCTATCATCCGATACTTCACCCCACCTATTTCCAAGTGGGGAGTCTTCTATTGGTGAGATGACTTTAGCGCTTACCGACAATCCTACCTTGGTCCACCAGACAATTACTAAGAGGGTAGTCCCTCTGCCATCTGACATAACACATAGCTGGGGTTGATGGAAATGTCATTCCTGCCAACTAGGGAAGACATCCACACAAGGATGTCTCTCCTTCAATTGGCAGTTTTACTGAGGTGGCTCCACCTTTAGAATGCGTTTTGAAGGGAAAAGCCCTTGTTGATGCTGACAATCTAGTTGGCTCATACCTCGAGATTCATGGGCCTTACATTGATGTTTCTGTCTGCGTCTCTAGTGGTGATGAAGAGCAATTATGTACTCTTTTCTCCTCGTTATCCACATGTCTAGCTGACTTTAGCTCTATGGGAGCCAGCTCTATCGAGCCCTTTAGTTCCATTGGGGGTTTGATGGTAACCTGAGGGATGCTTGATGGTCCACCTGCATGCATTAGTGTTGATAGATTGCAATAGTTCATTGACCAGTTCTTTTGGCTCGACATACTTGATTTAATCTCCTCTAAAGAACTTGCTTCCATCCCAAACATTCTTGGCAATTTTTCAACAAGCACTCAGAGCTTATGAGGTATAGGGCTTTAAACTGACACTTGTCGAGGACATACTATTAGTCTTGTACGAATATAAGGCTACTTGGGAATGTCCGGATGTCGTTGTAGGCCGATTTGACATGCAGAATCAGGCAGTGAAAGCCTCTCTATTTTGCAGGACAAATTCTTTATAATTAACCATGAGGAGGTGGTGTTACGGAAGGAGCTAGAGGAGATCAATGAGCAACTACAATGGAACACCGTGTTGAGGTTGCTACAACACTTGAAAGGTAATCTGATAATAAGAAGCGGGTACTCGAATGAGGACAAGAGGCACTACAACAAGTTCGTTCATTCAAAGATGAGATTCCTGCCTGGTAGGCCGAACAATTGAAGGAATTACACTCGGCCCATGAAGCCATGCGACACATCGTAAAGCATCAACGAGTGAGCTTCGTCTTATGACTTCCTTTTTCCATATTTTTTATATATGTGAATTTTTAGGATCAACCCTAGGCTGCCAATTTTTATTTAAACATTGGTGGTGGGTATACTTTCGTGCATGTTTGCCATACCCATATTTAAAATGAATACACCTATTATGAATGCTCTATTACCTTTATTTATTAATAAATCTTCAAAATCTAAAATGTGTGGCCTAACCATGGTCGGTCGGTTGTACATTATTAAACTAAAACGGAAAGTAAATGTCCTAACCTATAGGATTCCCTATAATTGGGTTCTCAAGTCATCTTGTCAGCCTCTTTTAATCTTATATCCCACTAATACTTAGTAAATTTCTACACCCAGTGTCTTTGGCCTTCATTGCTTACAGAAAGATCTCTTCATATGGGCTTCTGTTATGGCATAAAAATTCATTAAGGTGTTGTGCAGGTTTTGAAGGTCTTGTGTGGGTTCTAAAGCTGCTATGCAGATTCTGTACCTATTGCGTGGGTTATGAAGTTGTTGTGTGGATTCTGAACTGTTGTAGGGGTTTTGAAGCTATTGTTCAAGTTTAAAGGTGTTCTGCGGATTCTAAAGTTGTCGTACGGATTTTAAAGTTGTTGTGTGGATTTTAAAGTTGTTATGCAGATTTTGAAGATGTTGTGCAACTTCATAAGTGGTGTTACATGGCGGCGGAACAACAATGAGTTACATGACCGCACAATGAGGTAATGTTGTGAAGCTACATAAAGAAATCATGAATGTGCAGAAAAAGAGAAAGGGAAGAAGTTGTGAGCCTATTGCACGACTACACAACAGGATTATGTTGCGTGATCGTGCAACAGGGTAAGAAGTAGTGGGAGCTGTTATGCCACCACACAACATTGAAATGTTGAATGGAATTCGGGGTTTTACACATACGAATGCCTATAAATACCCCACTCCTTCCTCTCATTTAGATACGAGCACTTGGGTCGTAGAATTCAGGTATTGAGAAGTTTGTGGAGTCAAGGAAGAAAGAGAAAGGAGAATTGTTGGAATTTAGCTTGTTGCACAACCGTGCAACAGGGTTGCCTTACGCGACCATGCAACACTCGTTTTTCATAAATTATTAAGGAAAGCCATTGTTGGTCGTGTAAGAAAGGTTATGGATTATTGATTTATGTCTTTTAACGCATGTATTAGCATGAAGTAAAGGTTTTAAACCTGTATAACTCTTTTTTCATTTCGATAAACACTTTACGGAGTTGAAATGCTACCAAAATTATTATTCTTAATTGTAACTTAATGTAATACAATTGATTATATCCTTTTTTAGAATCAAGGGCAAAATAAGGAATGTAAAAAGAACTCAAATTAATAAAATCTTAGATGATGAGCATTCTTTCATTTGATCTATCCTAGTTATGTTAGAATATAGATATGTCAACTCGAAAACCAAAACAAAACAATATTTTGTCCCAACAAAATGACGACTCTGCTGGGGATCAAACCCAGAATATTTGGTTGGAATATTTATGTCTAATAATAGCATTAAAACAATTGAAAGAGTTCATCACCAAAAGGGGTTGTGAAGGTGCCAAAATGGCGAATTAATGGGAACATTCCTCTCTTCATCTCAAAAATAAAATGCAATTAAAATTAATCAGTATAACTAATGGTGACTTGTTCTAATGATAGGTACCATATTCTTGTGCAATCGTAATGACTTCTCTTCCTACTAATGTGACCATTTACTTACGCCCAATGGATTTGTTGTAGCTTACGTAGGCAAGGCTGAAATATCAGTAAAGAGAATACTAAAGAAAGTGGAGACAACTACAGTGTGAAGTGAACAACCGTGAACAATGGTGGAAGTGATTTTTGATTCACCCATGATGCAGAAAGCTGACGAGGAATGTACAGTAGTAAAGTCTAAGAGAAGAAAGGTGATAAGAGAATTGATCATGCAGCATATTGCAAGGCGCAATCCCACCCTAGCTCCACCTTCATTCTACCTGGGAAGGACTGAAATGCCAGGCCTTCACCGTACAAGATTTCCCCTCACTGATGATTATGATGGTAAAGACCTCCACTGCTAGTTTACCGAGAGTTCAGAAGGATAAAGGGGAAGTCATCGTGACAATTGAACCTTCTCAGATGATACCCCTAGTAATAGATTCAGTGCAAGCTTCTGCATTGAGAAAATTATGCTCTAAGTCGGCTAGTTCCCCGAGACGGGAATGCCCAAGTTTTGGGTCGAGTGGCGGCTTATTTTTCTCAATGTCATCAATGACGATGTATGCATCTCCTCCTTCAGTATCATACCAACTAAGGAGTAAAGAAGTAGTAATCTTTTATGATGTGTACTAGTCAAACTAATCTGCTTTCACCAGATGAGCGCTTAGCAGAAATGACAAGCCCACAAACCCTCTTGATGGTAGAATGTAGAAACCTTTGAGAGGCATTAGCAACATTAACCCATAATGCCACTTAGGTCCCTACTCCTCCAATTACAGCTACCATGAACAATAATGAACAACAAGAAGAAGGGTTATAGCCGCGAAGGGTTGGATCTCATAGATTTGCACCTGCTATTGCTCAAACTATAACATAGGAAGAAATTCAATAAGTGGTTATTGAAGTCGTTCGCTTGGAAAGCGAATGAGATCAAAAGAGAAGGTTCTGAGATCAGACTTTTTATCCTCGCAAAATAGAGGAGTTGTCGTTTCCCACTAATTTCAAATACCCAAACTTTAAAAAGTTTTAATAGAGACGCCTCACCATAGAAGCATCTAATGCACTTCATAACAACTATGAAAATTTTCTCTACAGTTCCTCAGTATTTCTTATACCTATTCGGGTCCTCCTTGACAGAAAAAACCTTTAGGTGATATTTAGCTTCGACTCTGAAATCTATTTGTACTTGGAAAGAAATGCAAGATGCCATTATAGCAAAAATTTTCTCTTATGAGAGGGAAGTTAGATTAACTGAATTGGCTTCCATTAGCTAAAGAGAGTATGTATGTAACACCCTAAATTTTTATCAACCTGGAGTTAGACGTCTTTAGGCAATGGGTCAACCATAACACCTTGGTAACTTCTCATAACTCAATTCCAAAGCCAAAGAAATTATTTAGAACTAAATTCTTTAGAAATTTAACGTGACTTAACTAGCGCTAAACTAGATTACCTGTGAAATTAGCACCAACCACTTTAAATACGATCTATAAGACCCAAAACCTATAGAATTGTTGACACTACGTTACCCTGAAATCTAAGATCAATCTCTAAACCCAGTTGCTCTCGGGAGCATTCTGAAACTTCGTATCAGACCTGGACCACACGTCGAAAGTCTGATAGTAATGAACTTAAACAATATTGACCGCCTAGATGGACTTGACTATCACCTCGAAAATCACGTCCGAACGATGTCCTGAGACTGTTTCCTTGAGTCCGGAGTGAAGAGTGTGAAAAAGTGAAGATTTTTAAGAAATTAAATACAGTAATCTGAGTCGTATCGCTCGCGCGCCTTTTATAAGCATTTTAACCATTGGTTTCTGACCCAAATTCACCCTCGGATCAAGGAAGATGGCTCACACATGTCAAAGTACTTGTCGCCCAGATCGAGTTTCGATGACCGTTGAACTGAAACTGGTCTGCTACGGTCGATCTGGAAACCCGATCGGACTGAAAAGTTAACTTGATCAAGATCCTATATTAGTGAGCTTAAGTCCGACCGCATTCAGTAAGAGGACCTCCAGAAATGCTCCGTTGGATCGAAACAGACCCGATTTGGACATAACCTAAGTATACCTTGGCCCTGGGGCCATTCCCATCAGTTTTAAGCCTATATAAGGGCCTTAAACCCTCACTCTCATATCCCATATGAATTTCCAAACCCTAGCTAAGGAAGAGAAGAAAAGAGAGAGAAAAGGTGAGGGAAGTTAGGGTGTTGCTACAAGAATTCTTCCCTGTTGTTCTAAGTGTCGAACCCACGCTACCATGTCACCGTTTCAACAATTCTAGATACATTTTCGGGTAAGAAATCCTAACCCTAACCTGGTTTGGAGCTTAGAGAAATCTAAGTGTTTTTGTAGCTAACCTATTTCATTCTTTAGGTTGTTAATCCGCTGTTGACGAAGACTTAGCATCTTAATCATCTTCGTTAAGCGTTTTCCGATTTAAGGTGCGGATTATAGATGTATAGGTTATGGTTTTCAAAGCTTTCAATGTTAGATAATGATTTATTATTAACTTGGATGCTATTTCACATGCAAAACGTGTTGTTTGTTTCGCGTTACGAATACGTATGAAATATGTATACTGTAGTGTATTCTATGTATTTGTTGAAATATCCGTATACGTATGAAATTTGGATTTGTGTTTAACATGATTAATTGATGTCTATGTATGCTAGATGCATGTGTATCAACTTTTGGGTGAACGGATTAGCCTAATACATGTTTTATCAACATACATTGCGTATGTTATATTATGTAGTCTAAGTGTTTGTGAAAATGACTGAATGATTATAGAATTCGCTTTCGTGCTCGCCATGACTAACTGTCATGGATATATGATTATTGTATAGGCGATAACCCTTTGACGAGAGGATTGGCCCTAATACGTTTGATAAACTTATATATATCACATATGATGGAATATATAGGCTAAGTGTTTGTAAAAATGTTTGAATGAGTTAGTAGTTAGTAATGTGTACCTGTATGCGTGTTAAGATATACTTCTCAACTACCTTGTCTATGTGTATGACTTCCTCCATGTATTTTATATTGTATATGTGTGGATTCATGTTTAAGTTGTATTCCATAACATGTAGAAACAAAGCTGTGAAGGGTGATGGGGGAGTGGTGTAACGATTCCGTGCAATAGCCCTGGTAGCCCTAAAGCGGACAATATCGGACCTTTAATTGTATAATTTGAAATATGATCTATTTACTGTTTTGACTATATCATCGGATGACATGTCGTAATTGAATGTGTTTGGGGCTATGACATATACTAGGTAATCGATAACAGCCCTTAAATTGGTGGTTGAAGTTATTTATGCCATGCAGGATGTGTTCGGCGAATCCAAGTCGTACTTGGGATGTTCGACAATGGTTAGGCCACACAGAGTGCTTATGCATTCCATGTTGATCAACTTAACGTGCGCTTGGCCTAGTTGAACTTATCAACTAACTCGATTGACCGATGTATGTTCACCATGTTTGGACGCTACTGTTTGAACCTAAGGTACCAAACTTACCAGTGCAAAGTCCCTCTAACCTTGGTACCTCGATCCGTTAAGACTTATGAGCCGGACATGGTGGTATGGGACACCGTGCTCGAGCTGTCGGCCTACCCTGGGGCGACGAGCCTCTCCGTAGTGACCAGTGAGCAACCTAGACTTGTGAACCGATTATGGTGGTATGGGACACTATATTCGTGTTGTCGGCTTACATTGATTGGTGACGAGCCCTTTTTAGGGACCTCGAGCATACTCTGAGTCTGCGTTAAGGCGACGAGTCTTTCCGTAACATTAGAGTATAACTAGGCCTACACTGATCAGTTGTCGCATCCTGTGTGTGTGATGTGTTTTCCACAGGAGCAACACTGATTTGATGACAAACTCTTTTGTGGCGACCTAGAACCGCAACATCGTATGAGATTGTCTAGGACTGACGACCCTAGAATGGATCATCGTTTGGGTATTGATACAAGGGAGGTACCCCAGCTTTCCAATCCTGCTGTATGAAAAGGACTAATAATAACTCGGTAATCATGTTCATATCATCGCACTGCATGTGCCGACGATGAAGTGCACAGAGGGCTACAAGCATGCCGAGAACGTAAGATGGTGTTGCACGAGGGAGTGTAGGCGAGGGCATGTATTCTTGAAACATCTCATCCCTCCATTAATAAGAGTATTTAGGAATGGTTGATATGTTTGTTTTATCATTACTGCTTGATTGAATTGATAATATGTTAATCTTTACTTTATGATTTCACTGAGTTGATCACTCACTCCTACGTTAGGGGATGGTATTTGCAACACCAATCAGTCCCTGTTTTAGTTTCAGATGGTGACGATGCTTGTGAGGCAGAGCCGGTCTTTTATGCCGATGAGGAGGGTTTCTCCTATATGCAGTTCTCAGGCGGGTTCATGTGAACAATGCTCTGATTGACGGGGATTCAGGGCTTTGTTGGTAGTGATTTATCACTTTTTGATATATGTATTTTGAGACACAACTTGTAATTATGACCTGACAGAGTATACATAACTTGGGGACTTATGTTGATTTATATATGTATTTATGTCTTCCGCTCGTGTTTTCAGACTGTCCCTGAATTATGTTTGTTGTTTTGGCTTAATCTACCTCATGTTTTATGCCCTAATACAGTAACATTCATCCATAATCAAATAATGTTGCATAAGTGATGTTCTGGAACTCGAGAGCTGAGTTATGCTTGACTCCCGATTTTCAGGGCGTTATAATGTAACACCCCAAATTTTTGCCAACTTGGAGATAGACGTCCTTAGGCAATGAGTCGATCACAACACCTTAATTGACTTCTCAGAACTCAATGTTAAAGCCTCAAATCCTCTTTTTAACCTATTTCCTTTAAAATCTGACCTTTCACCACCTTATTCTTCAAAATTTTCTAAGTACTTTCATATTAAACACTAATCCTAAAGTTTAAATGATGAAGAACAACACTTAAACTAAAACTTACTGTAAATGGTAAATACATCAATAAAATGGGCTTTTGACCATGAACCTTTTTAAAAATATCATAATATAAATAAGTTATTTAGATATATTAGCTTCTCGTACCCCAAAATCATATATTACACATTGCATAACCCATTCCAGATTGAAAGATGCACCCGTTTCAAGGTTCAGATCGGTGAAACCACATCAAACAGACTTAGAGGCCCAAACAATACAAATTAGGGGGGACTCGAGGTGGGTCCCGCACATTTCCTACATCTAGGGAGGTTAGCATCACCCCTAGGGTGAGCCATCGCCCTAGGGTCCAACAATCGGCGATGGCATCGCCGGATCGGCGAGACCTCGCCGGCCTCTGCGATTTTTCTACACTTATCATCCGACTTCAAAAAATTCATATCTCCCTCTTTATAACTACTGTTTAGGTGATTCAAAATGTAAATTGAAGCTTGACAAGTCTAGTTTCATATAAAAATAAGTGAAAAATATAATAAAATATTTAATATAGTTAAAAATAGGTTGTTGTGACAACTATCCAAAAATTATTAGTTGGACAGCTGCTGCTTTTAAAATTTTTAAAATTTTTCTACTATATAAAATCTCATGAAATTTGGTGGAGGTGAATTAAACTTAATGATGAACTACTAGAAAAATAATTAAAATAATATACTAACGAAAAGTACCAAAAAGGGAGCATAGAACTGCCCTAGGACCATATTCTATTGTAATTAGGGCATAATTTAGTTAAGTTCTAAACTGAATAATCAGTAGAATTAGCTTGAACCACTTTCTATATGAACAAAAAGACCCAAAAATATTAGAATTACTAACTCAACATTACCTAAAAATCTAGGATCAATCTCAGAACCCAGTTGCTCTCAAGAGCATCTTGAAACTCCGTATCAGAATAGGACCGCCCGTCGAAAGTCCGATTACTGTGAAACTATACGGTTATGACTACCTTGCTAGACTTGACAACCACCTCAGAAATCAAGTCCTAATAGTATTAAAAAATACACAACTTGAGCCCGGAGTGAAGTGTATGAGAAATGCGAATATCTTTAGAAAATGAACTAAAACTTAAGTGAATTGAGTCGTTCGCTTGCAAGTCGAATCTAAGGATTCAGACTGTTAGAATCTGACCCAATTATACCCTCGGCTTAGGAAAAATTGCCCATACAAATCAGTGCACTTGTGGCCCTGATTGAGTACCGGTGACCGTTGGACTGAAACTAGTCCCCCGCGGCCGATCCACTGACCCGATTGCACCGAAACCTTAACCTGACCTAGATCCAATGTTAGGAAGATTAAGTCCGACCAAATATAGAAAAGGAGTCTCCAAATGTGCTCCATTAGATCGAAACAGATGCCCTTTGGCTATAATCTAAGTATACCATGGCCTTGGGGCCATTTGCGTCAGTTCTGAGCCTATATAAAGCCCTTAAACCCACCTCTCTCTCTCCCATACGAATTTCTAAACCCAAGGAGAGAGAAGAGAAAGAAAGAAAGAAAGAAAGAGAAAGTAGGAGATCGTTCCCGGGATTCAATCCCACTGCTCCACATGCCGAATTAGCTTATCTGTATCGCTACTCCGGCGATTCCGACTCCGTTTTTGGGTAAGAAATCCTAAACTTAATCTGACTTAGGTATTTCAATAGAGGAATTAATGAAATAGCTAACTTATTTCATGTTATAGGCAGCCGTTATGCCGTATACAAAGGCGTAATGTTCAAACCGAGCTTGGTACGAGTTTACCGGCGAAAGGTCGGACTATAAACATTTAGGTTATGGTTTTCAAGGCTTTTAATGTCAGTTAATGATTTATGAGTGACTTAATTACTGTCATATGTGCTTAGATGCAATGTTTTTCATATATTACATATAAATGTGAGCTAGGTCGAATATAATGCATTTCATGTGTTTGTTGTAATGTTTGAATGAATATGAAATTATGATTTGTGCTTGCTATGTTCATTTGACTGAGAATGCATGATTGTTGTATATGTGGCAACTTCTTATGAAAGGATTTGCTATAATATATGTTATGACTAAATTATTACACGTATGTTTTTATGTATAGTCTAAGTGTTTGATAAAATGCCTGAATGAGAAAATGCTTATTGAAATGTCTTTAATTAGGGTATTGAGATATGATTCTCAATTCCCTTATCTATAGTTACAATTCCCTTCATATAACCTATCTTACTACTACGTGTTTTATGGATGAATATTTATGTATGTTAACATGTACTCTATGTGTTCGCTTAAATGCTTATATGAGATTTATATTTGAATTGGTTACTATATACTGTTTTGATTAGCACATATGAATGCCTATTGTATTTGAAATGTGATTAGGGCTACGATGTAGTCTAGGCAATCGATAATGGTTTACGATCGGTGGCCGAACTGTTTTAGCCACGACGGATACACCCGATGAATCCGAGTCGTACGCTGATTATCGATAGTGACTAGGCCATGAGGAGTGCATATGCGTTCCATGTCAATTAATTCAATGTATGCTCGTACCAGTCGAGCTTATCAAGTAACCCAATTGACCCAATGTATGTTCACCATGTATGGACACTACTGTTTGAACCTAAGGTACTAAACTTACCAGTGAAAAGCCTATTTAACTTTGGTACCTCGATCTGCTAAGACTCATGAGCCGGGCATGGTGGTATGGGACACTGTGGTCGAGCTGTCGACCTACATTGGGGTGACGAGTCTCCCCGTAGTGACTAGTGAGCACCTCTAACTCGTGAGCCAAATACAGTGGTATGGGACACTGTATTCGAGCTGTCGGCCTGTGATAAAGTAACGAGCCTTTCCCGCAGTGACCTTGAGTATACACTAGGACTACGCTAAGGTGACGAGCCTTGTCGTAGTGACCTTAAGTATAAAATAGGCCTACGAATAGGTGACGAGCCTCTCGTAGTGACCTCGAGTGTGAATTAAGACTACGCTGAAGTGACGAGCCTCCGTAGCAACCTACAAGATAAACTCGCAAACTTACCTATCGTATGTGACTAACTAGGATTGACGACCCTAGATGGATCAATGTTTTGATCAATAATAAAAAGGGAGGTACCTTAGCTTTCCAATCCTGCTGTATGAAAAGGACTAATAAGAACTCGACAATCACACTCATAACATCGCACTGCATGTGCCGTTGGCGTTGGCGTAGAGCACAGTGGGAGTACTGCATGCCGCGATCGTAATATGTTGTCGCAAGAGGGAGTACAGGAGAGGGCATGCATCATTACAACATACCATTCTTACATTAAGAAGAGTAATTAGGACCTGATTGTTGTACTACTTTATCATTACTGCTTGACTGAATTGATAACATGTTAACATTTACTTTATAGTTCTACTGATTAGCTACTCATTCCCACCTATGGTGGTGTTTTTTTAAAACACCACCTATACTCTATCATAAATGCAGGTAATGACAAGGTGTATATTGCAGTGTTAGATTTCGTAGGCAAGGAAGAAGAGTTCTCCTACGTTCATCTATCAGGCAGATCTATGTAGATCTCATACCGATGCACAGGGGCTATTAAGATACTTGTTTAGTTGAACACATTTACTTCCTGTATTTTTATATGGTTAGAAGTAACACATGTATAGATTTAGCCCCGTTTCATACTCATACTCTGAAATTGGTAAAACGTTTTCATAATTAAATGCATATATTTTAGTCTTTCGCTTGCCAAATTATATTAACTCTAGAGTATTATATACTGTTTTAGTATAATCCCACTCATGTTTAATACACTAATACGAACAACATTCAATCATCATTATCTATGTTGTATAAGTGATGTGTTGGAACTCGGGAGCTGAGCTTCTACTCGACCCCCCGATTTTTAGGGCGTTACAGAGGACGAATCAGTTGAAAAATTTATTGATCAGTGGAACACCCTGGGGGCATCATGTTGAAAACTTTCAAGAGAATCAGAACAGATTAAACTATGTTTGGATTATATGGAACCAGAGGTGGTATTTGGCTTAATAAGTGCTAATAGACGAATTTTTCGTGATATCGCTATAAAGGCCCATACTCTTGAAATAATTTCTAAGAAAGTATTAGCTTCTCATATGAAGCCGCTGTGCCAAAACTTTAATGGAACATCACCTAACATCAATGGCAAAAGAGAGAAAAGGGAAGACTCCCGAATTAGGCAAGGAAACAATGATGGAGAAAGTAGAAACAATACTTATACGATTAGGGCAATAGAGAAAAGGCCCAAACGATATAAGAATCATAAGAGGTATGCATTTGTAAAGGAAGACATACTTCCTATGATTAACCAACTATTGTCTACGGGAAGGATTGAGTTACCTCAGCCAAAACACCCTGAAGAAATGACAAAGACAAAAGAAAAGGATTATCGTCATTATCATCATATATTAGGGCATGAGATTGAAAGTTGTTAGCAATTAAAAGTATAATCCAAAAGATGTTTAATAAAGGCGAAATCGTTATGGATTTGTAGTTTTTTTACTAAGACGGCCGAATTAGACGAAAATGAGCGAATTTGTTGTTTTTCAATCAAAATGGCAGAGTTCGACTAAGATGGCCGAATTTTTCATTTTTCAACTAAGATGACTGAGTTTGGCCAAGTCAGCGGACTTTGATATTTTTTTTTATCAAGATGGTCAAGTTTGAGCAAGATTACATTTATTACGCCTAACAACAGATTACCATCGGATTCACCTTTTTCCAAAGGCAAAGCGATGTGGGGGTAATGTTGTATCCTATTTCTATCTGTTCCTACGAGAGCTAATCAGAGATGGACATGTGTAATTTTAGAAGAGTTGCATGGTGTATTTAAGATCTATGAAGATACCTGAAGAGGATTTACGGTGATACAACTAGCGTCTATCGAGAGATGCCACATCATCCACAAAGTAAGGGAGACCAAGCGGAATGTGGTTGAGTTAATAAGGAAGCTTGAAGCGGTTATTAGATAGATGATATGCTTAGAAGGAGGTCTTCAGAAGGTCGGTAATGTTGAAATGATTATAATAACCATCAGAACATGGGAAGCATCCATATAGTTAGTTTAAGGCTATAAATAGCAATAGATTTCATTAGAAGAAAGCGTCTCATAGCAATCAAACCAAATCAAATTTATCTTTAAATTATTTTATACTCCTTAGCATTTCTGTTATTTACATTCCTTAAAATAATTCGTAACAGTAATCATGTAGTTGTTAACCTTAGTATTATATGTTATTTACATTCCTTAGTGTAATCTGTAGCAGTTATCAAGTAGTTATTAACCTTAATTATAATTCAAGTCTACGCTCATACGCTAGATTTAGTTCAAGTATCAGGAAAATTCTCATTCAGAAAGGTGCTCTACAGTTGTTCTCCACGACTAACAGTAAGAATTTCCTTTTTATTTTATCTATATTAAAAAAAAAGTTCTTTTGTGTGAAAGGAAAAAATGTAACACATTTTCAAAGGATGAACTCCACCCTTTGATAATCGACTGATCATCTTAAATAACTTTGTGCAAGTGGTTGAATAGGCAACCAATCTTATTCGATCTTAGTCACATACGGTTGATTTATGACGTATCTACTTATCTTGGCACTTGGCGTTGTAGTTGTTTGATTATAATTGATTTGCATATTTAATTCCGGCATGCCTGCCCAAATCACATGACCAAAATTGAAACAAAAAAAGGGAGAACAACAACTTGCAAAGAAAGCACTCGATCCCTGTGTGATGAGAATGGAGGGCTAGGATGAGTTTATCCAACGTCTGAGGTGCAAGAGAGAGGCACACACAGATTGCCAACTCATTAGGAAAGAAAAATTTTCATTTTTAGAAACAATTGCATGAAGCTTGATTTGTGCTTACATTCTTGTGCATGCGCATGTGTCATCTTGTGGAAATAGGAGGGGTTTGATAAGAAATGAGAGCTTGTTACAATGGATGGCTTGAATCTCTTGTACAGTTCCTGTTAGTAGGTCATTGATTAAAATAGCAGTTAACTATCCATTTGAACTTGCTCAGCGAGAAAATGAGGGAAAGAGAGAAAAATATCTTTTTTTTTTAGTATTTATCGGGTCAACCTGGTTTAACTAGGTGCTGAGGTTCAGTGCACAGTAGGTGTACACCCACTAGTGTACACCATTGATTTAAAGTGGGATCCATAGTGTTCCAAAGGATGATCAGGACCATCCAGATGATTACATACATCAATATTATTATTAAAATATTTTTAATAACATATATATATATATATATATATATATATATATATATATATATATATATATATATATATATATATATATATATATATATTTCGGGTGACAATATGGACTTTTAATACCCGAGTATTGGAGGGACAAGGTATTATTGGACCATAACCTCCGGTTGCTACTAGGCTACTTGGACTAGCAATTGTTGGACCTTCATCCTCGATTTTAGGCCCTAGGCCCAATCTAACAACCTCAAATCAAGTTTTATTCCTAAGGACCCGTGGGCTCCAAAAAGAGGTGTAGGTATATCTTATTGTAGAATGATCGTAAAGATGATCGTTGCTTGATTTGTAGGTGAGTCATTAAGCAAATGTAATGAGAAATTTGTTAGACATTGGATCTAGTTAGGTCTTAAAATTGATAATGTATAATTTAATTGGACTAACTAAACACTATCTAAAATTTTATTGCAATCAATTTTCTAGAAATAGGTTTTTCAAGTTCAGGGTCAAGAATGAACATGTACACTATAGAAGATTTTAGATGCTCAATGGCATGTTTATAGCCATTATAATCAAATTCCAACATCAAGGTTAAGCATATACACGTGTAATGGGTGGAATGAACTAATTAGATTGTTGATTGGATATGTGTACACATGGGTATGAAGATCTCATAGTTGAATCATTATGATCAAGTGGTCCAAAAGTGAATGGATGGTCAAATATCTTAATTTAGGGATGAGTGGCTATTTCAACAGTTGGTTGATGAGTGATTGTTTATACGAAGATCTACGATGGTTTTAGGTTCATCATAGTGTGTATGTGAGTTTAAGGGTGTGTATATATGCTTTTAAATCTCTTAAAAAAATTTACTCACTAAAATACATATGTGGGAAAGCGCTCCTATACTTACTCGTGCACAAAAATTTTCATATTATGACATGCATTGGGATGTACATGACTTATAACCACACGGTCCATCAATTTTTCTAGCTCATTTTATGGCATAAGCCAAAAAATGAAGCAGATCCAAAGTTTTAGTGGACCACGACACCAGAAAATGTGAGGATAATGATGCCCACCGTTGAAGCCTTCCTACGGGGCCAATGTGATGTTTATTTGCCATCCAACCTGTTCATAAGGTCACATATACTTGGCCCAGAGAAGTTTTTCCTATAGTGTAGTCCAATTATGCTTTAGATCTGCTTCTTTTTTGTGCTCCTGACCTAAAATGACCTGGTAAAATGGATGAACGAATTGGATGTCATATGGACATCGAAGTGGGCCCCGCAGAGCTTGTGTCTGGGAGAAAGAGAGGAGTTGGGCTGGGTGGATCAACTCTCACTTGACTCGGACGATTTTATCTGTATTTGAAAATAGTACAATTGCAAATTGGATACCTTGATCTCACACGTGAATTGTAAGGAATCATTTTCACAATATTTGGCTAATAATTGCGGTTCATCCAAAAACATTACTAGAATTTTGTTGGGATGATTGGGATTGAAAGTATGAAATGTTGGCCTAATTGAAAAGCCTTAGCCCTTGTCTAAGTCAAGAGGCATAAGTGAAATTAAAAATACTATAAATCTGGAGATCTATCACTGAAATTACTAACGAGACAATAAATAAATAAATAAAAGTCCACTAAAGATGGTGAATTCAACAACGCAAAGTGAAGAAAATATTAACCGCAGTCTAAGCTTTCTGATCAATGGATTAAATATCTCTTTACCACGAGAGAACATAGTAAGAAGACATAAATCTCTATCTCTTTGTTAAGTAAGAATACTACAAATCTCGGTATCTAGCACTTAAATCATTAAATCATTAAGAAATAAAAGAAAGCCTACCAAAGATGCGGAATTCAAAGATAAAAAGTGAAGAGAATACCAATCGCACTCTAAGACTTTCTGATCATTGGGTTAAATATCTCTTTACTGTAGGAAAACAAAGGAAGTAAACATCTCTCTCATAACTTAGCTTGAATTGGGCCTATTTCTTGGGCCTTAAAGTAGATGCAACATTAGGTAGAAGCCAATTAATCAGTAGGCGTAAAGCCCAGTTCCGTATCAGCATTATGGCTAAGGATAAACATAGCTAGGGCTGTCAATGCACCGGGCTGGCCAGTGGGGATTTCGTGCTTTGCCCTGTTCAGGACAAGCTTGGCCTGGAATGCCAAGCCAGAGGGGTAGGCCTAAGCTTAAATTTTGAACCCATTTAATACCCAGGCCAGGCTTGGACTTTTATTTGAGAGACTGTGCCCATTTAAGATTTCAAGGGCTGTTTTTATTTTTTATTTTAATATTATTATTATCTATCATGCATGATCATGCATGATGAGAGCACACGTAATGAACAGCCTAGATCTTGCACAAAAGTGATCATCTGAGCTCAGGATCAAAGACATCACGCCTTTGCTTGGGCCTGGCTGCTCCTGGGCCTAGATTTTACTTTTCAAGCTAGGATTGGAAAGGGCTGGGACTATCTTAAGGCTGTCTCATTGACAGCCATAAATAGTGCTATCATGGAACGAGCTAGAGCTGGGCATCGAGTCGAGTCAGACGACTAGATCCGGTTTTGAAATAGGCCTGACCCGAACTCGATCCGACTCAATACCGAGTCCAGCATGCCTGACTCAATCCAAGTCCGGTCTCACCATGACTGATCTAGACTGTCACGCCCCAAACTCGGAAACTGGGCTCACAAAATTTCTGATCACCGAATCCGACGTCAACAGCCTCCGTAGTACCCCATTCTCGGCTCCTAGCGTCCATTCACCCAGTTCCAATCCTAGGATGCTATGAGGAGAATTTTCAACATTAGTTTGATTCATAATAAGTATAACTAAAGGCATAACCCACAAACAATAACCAAAAACTCCATCACATTTCTATTATGATCAAAAACTTTATAAGTATAATGAGCATAAAGGGAAATACAATGATGATGAATAAAAAAACCTCCAAAATGATTTGCTAAGCGCTCTTGCCTCAGTGCTGCTGCGGTCCAACTTCACCTACACACAACGGCATGCATAAGCTTATGGAAAGCTTAGAGGGTGGTGAAAGTGTATGCGTAAGGTAATAATACAATTATACAGTATCAGAGTAATGTGAAATATGCTGATAAATCCATGAATACTATTAGTCGTACCAAGGCTATGCGATGTAAGGCATGAATGATGTAGGCCATACTAAGGCCATGCGATGCGAGATGCAACTTAAGCACACGAATCCTCATCTAAGTCCACACATCAATATGGCTCAACTCTGGAATATCACCGGGGTCTAGTACACTCCAACCAGATTATCGCCCCATCGTGCCCAACAAAGTGAGTGAAAAAGACCTCACTATCTGTCTGCCAATATCGGGCTCGGTTCGTCGATAGCTGACACATTCCTCGAGCTAGTCAAACTCAACCTAGCTTTGCCCCCTCGTGTTGGGCGGGTAAGGCCACACCCCTTTCAAACTGACCATGACACAGTGAAAAGAGCGGCCTTCTGGTAATCGACACTCGGTGCTCATGCACCACTCAGTCTAGACATTAGAGCAACCTCCTGGTACCATAAGGGTTTAGGGACTTCACCCAAGGATATCTATAGCACCTCATGTAGAACAAGATTTTCGGTATTTAATCCTTTCAACCACGATAGGCCTGTGGAGGCTACGACCCTGATATCGTTAGGGCGTATAGTACCATATCATATAATGTGAATACATGAATCACACTATCCAGTCATGCAACAATCATGCGCGTATCGTGCGCTCATGTAGGGCAACACTGCCTATCCGGGATCCCCTAAACAATCTTTTCGAAGGCATATGATATGATCAGTCACTTCTCATATCAAGCATACATATGATGCGTATGATCTTGAATCATGAAACTATAGTAAACATGTTATATAGTGATAGTTGTTGTCATAACGAAGATAGGCCTAGATGGCCTACAAGTGTGGGCCTAACAATGGGCCCTAGGGTGAATTATAATGTAAACATTTAACCAACATTATTCTTACAATATGGATGTCAAACCAACATTGCTCCCAAGGCACGACCGTCATAAACACCATTACACAAATCATGGTAGAGTCACACATTGTAATAGACTTGTGTACATCCAATTGGGCCTCGACCCATGGGCCTTAGGTACAACAAATGCGCCACATAACATGGGCCTTATGTATGTCAAGGTGGGCCTCATTGGATGGGCCATAATTACATCAAGGTGGGCCTAATCATATGGGCCTCATATATATCAAGGTGGGCCTCAACAACGGGCCTCGTATATCAAATCGGCCTAACCAACTGGGCCCCAAGTACATCACATCGGGCTTAGTCAAATGGGCTGAATCAATGGGCCGATTTAAATGGGCCAAGTCAAATGGGCCAAATGTATATCAAATCGGGCCCACCCTTATGTATTTGAGAACCGACACATTCATAAGTTATCAAAGAGATAGATGAAATGAAAATAATTATCAACTTAATTGGAAACTACCGTGGCCCTTAGGAGTTTGAACGGTGGATGACACGGTCCACTATTTAAATGGTGGGGCCCACTTGAACTTTAGATCACACTTACCCATTTTTCATGCTATAAAATGATCTCATAAATGGTTGGATGGCATGGATACAACACATACATCCTGGTGGGTCCCACCGTCCAGACAGTGGATGGTGTAGATAAAGCACAGACATCATTGGGGCCCATGCCACAGGGATGAATCCCATACATCTAGAGTGGGTCCCCACCGCCAGTCAGAACAACTTGGATGTATGAGTACATCACGTAGGACCTGCACAGCTTGCTGACCTTCAAAGAGAGAGAGAGAGAGGAGAGAGAGAGAGAGAGAGAGAGAGAGAGAGAGAGAGAGAGAGAGAGAGAGAGAGAGAGCTACTATACAAGTAACATTGTTGCCTTAGGAAAAGGGTGTGGGTTCCACGTAGGGCCTACCATACATTAGAAATATAATAGATTAATATTGTATTATAAAGTAACATGCAGCTCTGCTGCCTATTTAGAGAAGCAAAAGTGGGTCCCACATAGGGCCCACCCTCATGCATGGTATATATAATATATAATATATAATATATCTAATATAGTATATATATATATATATATAAATGAAATGTCCAAGCCTTTATATGGCCTGGACCGTCACATACGTTAAGGAGGGCCCCACCGTCCAAAGACGGTGGACGGCTTGGATGAAACACTTAACAATGGTGTGGCCCATCAGAATGGGTGGAGGACGGTGATGGGTCCCATGGACCCCACCATCACTCGACATCACTGTTATCCACTCCCACTAAGACGTCAGCGTTGAAACGAGGTATCTTTCACTCAGTCTGTCAGTTGAGCTATGTTTGTGGGTGTGGAAAATGGACCCCACAGGGACATGGGCCCCACCATCCAGAGGTGGTGGACGGTATAGATAAAACACAAACCATGGTGTGGCCCGTCAACAGGGATGGACGAGGTGGGTGGGTCCCATGGACCCCACCGTCAGCACACACTTGACTGGCTAGTACACCCCCTGCCAGCCCACACTTCACTGCTAGCACACCCCCTATCAGTCCACACTTCACTGTTAACACCCACCCAGCATCAGTTATGTCCAGTGTCCTTGGACGGACGGTGTGGATGAACAACTCATCAAGGTGGGTCCCACATGGCCTGCCTGTTTTGAACCAACCTGATATTTATGTTTCCCTTCCATCCGGGCCTGTGTGACCTTTTGGTCATGCAGGCCCCAAACAGGGATCAAGATGGCCCACCAAAATGGATGGCTTGGATAAAATGCACAAATCGGTGGGCCATGATCATGAAAGAGAGAGAAAGAGAGAAAAGGGAAGAGAGACATCGGCGAGGACGGAGGAGCCTCGGCACTATGGGCCCCTCTTTGATACAAAGCCTACATCAATGTGGGTGCCACCATAAGTGGGCCCTTACATCATCCAAAAAAAAGAGATCCAAGATCACCTACCGTCTTCTTCTTGCTCCTTATGCTTCTTTTTCTCCTTAGCTTCGATCCCAACGGAAGAGATGAGGTTTAGATAGTTGAGATGGAAGATGAGAGGGTAGGAAGTAGGCCATACACAAAGCTTTCTTGGAGGAGAAAGAGCTTGTATGTGTGGTATTTTCTTGCTTGGGAAAGAGAGTTTGAGAAATGAAAATGAGAGAAAGAGAGAGAGAGAGAGAGAGAGAGAGAGAGAGAGAGAGAGAGAGAGAGGGTTGTAAAGAGAGAAAGTGAGAGATGGGTGGTGGATGTGGTGGGTGATGAATGTGTAAGAAGCTTTTTAACTTTTGTGGTAGATGGTGTAAGAAAAAGCATAGGTGTGTAAGAACCTTTTTTGACTTTGGAGTAGATTGTATAGAAGGGGTATGGGCTTGTAAGAAACTTTTGACTTTAGGGGTTGATTGGGAAAGGGAGAGAGGTGATGGTGTACTTAACATGATGGGATTAATTGATGGATTAAGGTGACATATTGTAGAGATTCTCTTAGGTTTTGCAACGCACGACATTTTTCTCGAACTGAACGTGGGACCACATCTCCTTGCTTGGGTATCGCCTCGGTGCGCGAGTCACGGCATCAGAACCGCGGTGACGACGCGGTCGCTAGGGTACAAGTCTCGGATCGAGCTGACTCTAGTTGACGGCGTGTGACTTAGGGTCACGTGAAAATATCGGTTAAGGGTTGAAGGCTGTCGAAATTCGACTGGAAAGATTGCAGAAGCCTACGAAACGGTACGGAAAAAGATACGGGTCTTACAATTCTCCCCTCATAATAAAAATTTTATCCTCAAAATTTACACAATCATAGCAACTAGACATAACTCATGAGGAAGAAGAAACATAACATCATCTTATAAAATCAGAGACAACATAAAAAATATAATACACAATCAATCATCAAAGAGATGGGGATAGTGCTCTCGAATCTCAGCCTCGCGATCTCAAGAAGCCTCCTCAATAGAATGGTGACCCCACTGAACCTTCACCAACGAAATGACCTTGGTTCGGAGGACCTGCTTCTTCCGATCATGGATACGAACTGGCTGCTCAATGTAAGAAGCGTCCTCCTGAACCTCTAACGGTTACCAATTAATAATAGGAACGATGTCTGATCCACACTTCCTCAATATAGAGACATGGAAAACGTTGTGGACACCAGACAACTTAGATGGCAAGGCAAGATGATAGGCCACGTCACCAACGTGCTCAGTGATCTCAAAAGGTCGTATGAATATCGGGTCAAGCTTGGCCTTCTCTCCAAAATGAACTACACCCTTCATGGGTGAGACCTAAGATACACATGGTCCCCTACATCAAACTCCAAGGGACGACGTCGGCGATTAGCAAAACTCTTTTACTGGCTTTAAGCTGTGCGCATCCTCTACCTGATAATATCGATAGCCTCTGATGTCTCCTGCACAAGCTCGAGACCTAAGAGACGGTGCTCTCCAACCTCGGTCTAACAACTCAGTGATCTGCATGGTTTGCCATATAGCGCCTCAAAAAGAGTCATGCCAATGGTTGCCTAATAGCTGTTGTTGTATGCGAACTCAACCAATCACAGATGCTCATCCTAGCTACCCCCGAAATCAATCGCGCAAGCCCGAAGCATATCCTCAAGGATCTGATTGACCCTCGCTGTCTGACCATCAGTCTACAGATGGTACGAGGTGCTAAGATGCAAATCAGTCCCCATCGCTCTCTAGAAGCTCCCCCAAAAGTGATATGTGAACCTCAAGTCTCGGTCAGAAGCGATCGAGAATGGAATGGCATGCAGTCTCACAATCTCTTCGATAAATAAACTCGCAAGCCGGTCCATAGACCAAATCGCACGCATCGCAAGGAAATGTGCCGACTTCGTCAGATGATCCACAACAACCTAGATGACGTCATGACCGCGCCGAGTCCTCGAAAAACCCATAATGAAATCTGTCGACACGTGCTCTTACTTCCACATCGAGACACTCAACGTCTGCAATAGACCAGGGGGTCTCTGATGATTGGCCTTGACACGCTGGCACGTATCACACTTGACCATAAAATTGGTGATTTGATGCTTTATCCCCACCCAAAAATACTGTCATCTCATATCACGGTACATCTTCGTCGAGCCGGGGTGGATAGAAAACCGTGATCGATGCGCCTCGGTCATAAGATCTTTACGCAACTCAGGGATATCTGGGACACATAATCGGCCTCTAAAGCGAAGTCCACCGTCTGTACCAATCTGTCAATCTGCTTGACTCTCAGATTCTACCTTAGCCATAAACTCTACAACGACTTATCAGCCTGCTGAGCCTCGATCACCCTTGCTACAAGAGAGGGTTGAATCAAAAGGCTCGATAACTGCACGATAGAAGACTGCAGGCCGAACTCAAAATCATACTCTACTATATCCTCAAGAATCCACCACTCCTGAATCATCATATGCGCCACCGGGCCTCATGGTTGTCAGTTGAGGACATTTACCACCACGTTTGCCTTACCCGGGTGGTACTGAAGATCGAAGTCATTGTCCTTCAGGAGCTCCATTCAGCACCTCTGCCTCATGTTCAACTTAGACTGTGAGAAGAGGTACTTCAAGCTCTTGTGATTGAAAAAGAGCTTGAACCTAACCCTATAAAGATAGTGCGTCCACACCTTCAGTGCGAAGACAACTGTAGCTAACTCCAAATCATGCGTGAGGTAGTTCAGCTCATGAACCTTGAGCTGATGAGATGCGAAGGCCACTGGTCTCCCGTGCTGCATTAGGACAACACCCAAACCAATATGCGAGGCATCGGTAAATATAATAAATTCATCACTCCCAAAAGGAAGAGTGAGGACAGGAGCGGACATGAAGCGGTCCTTCAACTTCATAAATGCTCGCTCTTAGGTATTGCTCCAAATAAACTCTGCACCCTTCCGAGTCAGCTTGGTCAGTGGGGCTGTAATACAAGAGAAGACCTGAATGAAATATCGGTAGTAGCCCACTAAACCAAGAAAACTGCGGATCTCAGATGTGTTCGTGGGCTCGCCCCACTGATGCACTGCCTCGACCTTCGAGGGGTCTACTGCGACGCCCTCCCTCGTCACCACGTGACCTAGGAACTTCACCTCCTCCTGCCAGAACTCGAACTTCTGCAGCTTCGTATAGCCGGTGTGAGCGGAGGATCTGCAAGGAAATCTTCAGGTGCTGCTTGTGCTCCTCACGGGTTCTCGAATAGATTAAAATGTCGTCGATGAAGACTACAACAAATTGATCGAGATATGGGCAAAAAACCTGTGTTCCGGTTATCATCAGATTTGGGTACAAGAGGGTTTGGTACCAACTTTTGTCACGCCCCAAACTCAGAAACCGGGCTCACAAAATTTTTGATCACCGAATCCGACGCCGACAGCATCCGTAGTACCCCATTCTCGGTTCCTAGTGCTCATTCGCCTGGTTTCTATCTTGAGATGCTATGAGGAGGATTTTCAACATCACTTTGATTCATAATAAGCATAACCAAAGATATAACCCACAAACAACAACCAAAAACTCCATCACATTTCCATTATGATCAAAAACTTTATAAGTATAATGAGCATAAAGGGAAATACAATGATAATGAATAAAAAAAGCTCCAAGATGATCTACTAAGCGCTCCTGCCTCAGCACTGCTGCGGTCCAACATCACCTGCACACAACGGTCATGCATAAGCTTATGAAAAGCTTAGAGGGTGGTGAAAGTGTATGTGTAAGGTAGTAATACAATTATGCAGTATCAAAGTAATGCGAAATATGCTGGTGAATCCATGAATACTATTAGTCATACTAAGGCTATGCGATGCAAGGCATGAATGATGTCGGCCATACTAAGGCCATGCGATGCGAGATGCATATCAAGCATACGAATCCTCATCTAAGTCCACATATTAATTCGGCTCAATTGTGGATATCACCGGGATCTAATACACTCCAACCAGATTGTCTCCCCATCGCACGCAACAAGGTGAGTGAAAAAGACCTCACTATCCACCTGCCAATATCGGGCTCGACTCGTCGATAGCTGAACCATTCCTCGAGCTAGTCAAACTCAGCCTAGTTGTGCTCCCTCCTCTCGGGCGGGTAAGGTCGCACTCCCTTCCAACTGACCACGACATAGTAGAAAGCGCGACCTTTTGGTAATTGGTACTCGACGCTCATGCACCCACTCGGTCTAGACGTTAAAGCAACCTCTTGGTACGATAAGGGTTTAGGGACTTTCACCTAGGGATATCTATAGCACCCCATGTAGAATAAGATTTTCGGTATCCAATCTTTCCAACCACGATACGCCTATGGAGGCCACGACCCTGATGTCGCTAGGGCGTATAGTACCATATCACACAATGTGAATACATGAATCACACTATCTAGTTATGCAACAATCCTGCACGTATCGTGCGCTCATGTAGGGCTTAGTCAAATGGGCCGAATCAATGGGCCGATTTAAATGGGCCGAGTCAAATAGGCCAAATGTATATAAAATCAGGCCCACCCTAATGTATTTGAGAACCGACACATTCATAAGTTATCAAAGAGATAGATGAAATGAAAATAATTATCAACTTAATTGGAAACTACTGTGGCCCTTAGGAGTTTGAACAGTGGATGACACGGTCCACTATTTAAATGGTGGGGCCTACTTGAACTTTAGATCAGACTTACCCATTTTCCATGCTATAAAATGATCTCACAAATAGTTGGATGGCATGAATACAACACATACATCATGGTGGGCCCCACCGTCCAGATAGTGGACGGTGTAGATAAAGCACAGACATCATTGGGGCCCACATCACAGGGATGAATCTCATACATCTGGAGTGGGTCCCCACCGCCAGTCAAAACAACTTGGATGTACGGGTACATCACGTAGGACCTACACAGTTTTCTGACGTTCAGAGAGAGAGAGAGAGAGAGAGAGAGAGAGAGAGAGAGCGCTACTGTACGAGAAGTATTGTTGCCTTAAGGAAAAGGGTGTGGGTTCCACGTAGGGCCTACCATACATTAGAAATATAATAGATTAATATTGTATTATAAAGTAACATGCAGCTCTGCTACCTATTTAGAGAAGCAAAAGTGGGTCCCACGTAGGGCCCACCCTCATGCATGGTATATATAATATATAATATATAATATATCTAATATAATATATATATCTATAATATATATATATATATATATATATATATATATATATATATATATATAATGAAATGTCCAAGCCTTTGGATGGCCTGGACTGTCACATACGTCAAGGAGGGCCCCACACATGGGGTGGGTCCCACCGTCCAAAGACGGTGGACGGCTTGGATGAAACACTTACAATGGTGTGGCCCATCAGAATGGGTGGAGGACGGTGATGGGTCCCATGGACCCCACCGTCACTCACACATCACTGTTAGCCACTCCCACTAAGACCTCAATGTTGAAACAAGTTATCTTTCACTCAGTCTGTCAGTTGAGTTATGTTTGTGGGTGTGGAAAACAGGCCCCACAGGGACGTGGGCCTTACCATACAGGGGTGGTGGACGGTATAGATAAAACACAAACCATGGTGTGGCCCGTCAAAAGGGATGGACAAGGTGGGTGGGTCCCATGGACTCCACTGTCAGCACACACTACACTGGTTAGTACACCCCCTGTCAGCCCACGCTTCACTGCTAGCACACCCCCTGTTAGTCCACACTTCATTGTTAGCACCCACCCAACGTTAGTTACGTCCAGTGTCCTTGGACGGACAGTGTGGATGAACAACTCATCAAGGTGGGTCCCACATGACCTGCCTGTTTTTAACCAGCCTAATATTTGTGTTTCCCTTCCATCCGGGCCTATGTGACCGTCTGGTCATGCGGGCCCCAAACAAGCGTCAAGATGCACTAAAATGGATGGCTTGGATAAAATGCATAAATCATGGGTGGGCCATGATCATGAAAGAGAGAGAGAAAGAGAGAAGAGGGAAGAGAGACATCGGCGAGGATGGAGGGGCTTCGCCACTATGCGCCCCTCTTTGATATAAAGCCTACATCAAGGTGGGTCCCACCATAAGTGTGCCCTTACATCAACAAATTTTTTTGTTTAAAAAAGGAGATCTAAGTTCACACACCATCTTTTTCTTGCTCCCTAGGCTTCTTTTGCTCCTTAGCTTCGATCCTAATGGAAGAGATGAATTTTGGATGGTTTAGATGGAAAACGAGAGGGTAGGAAGTGGGTCATACACAAAGCTCTCTTGGAGGAGAAAGAGTTTGAACGTGTGGTGTTTTCTTGCTTGGGAAAGAGAGTTTGAGAAATGAAAATGAGAGAGAGAGGGTTGTAAAGAGAGAAACTGAGAGATGGGTGATGGATGTGGTGGGTGATGAATGTATAAGAAGCTTTTTGACTTTTGTAGTAGATGTAAGAAAAAACATGAGTGTGTAAGAACCTTTTTTGACTTTGGGGTAGATTGTGTCAGAAAGGGTATAGGCTTGTAAGAAACTTTTGACTTTAGGGGTTGCTTGGGGAAGGGTGAGAGGTGATGGTGTACTTGACATATACTTGACATGATGGGATTGATTGATGGATTGAGGTGACATGTTATAGAGATTCTCTTGAGTTTTGCAATGCACGGCGTTTTTCTCGAACTAAACGCGGGTCCACATATCCTGGCCTGGGTATCGCCTTAGTGCATGAGTCGCGGCAACAACGCGGTTGCTAGGGTACAAGTCTCGAATTGAGTTGACTCTGGTTGACGACGTGTTACTCAGGGTCGCGCGTAAATGCCGGTTAAGGGTCAAATGTTACCAAAATTCGACCTGAAAGATCGCGGAAGCCTATGGAACGGTACGAACTAAGATACGGGTCTTACATGGACCGAGTCCAATCTGGTCAGAAGTACTGAGTTGGGTCAAGTTGCACCGAGTCGGATTGAGAGATGAGGGAGGGAGAGAGTGGAGAGGGGGAGAGAGAATGGAGGAGGAGGAGGGTGATGGTGGTGGGCGGTTGCTGAGCTTGGAAGAGGAAGAGAATGAGAGAAGGAGAGAGAGATTTTGGGATCAGGTCGGGATAGGGTATGGTGGGTAGGGTTAGAGAATTAGAAATTAGGTTTTGGGTATATATATATACCCAAACCCAAGTCGGGTCTGGTTTCAGATCGAGTCGAGTCTAACTGGATAGAGTTCGGGTTGAAGCGGGTTGAGTTACTAGGTAACTCAAACTCGACTCGGTTTGAGTTCAGATTGGACAAAGTCTACTTGGTTCGGACTGACTCATCCATTCGGCTCGGGTCGAGTCGGATCTAATCTAGTCGGATGACTCGAGTAAGCCGGATTGAGTCGTCCCGCTAACCTCCGGAATGTGCGGGCAGGCCAGCCAAGCACATCCGTCAAGTTATAGGATTGAAAGATTGCATAGGTTGTAAGAGAGGTTTGTAGCCCCACATGCCTCCTCCCCACGGACTTACACGTACCAACGTAGCTCGTACATGGAGGTCGTCGGATCAGAGCATCTGAGACACCTCGTGTTGATCGTTGGATGGAAGATTTACTGTCCATCAACTGTTACTTGGTCACAAATGTCCGGGAAAAAACATAAGTTCCTCTAGAATGCACGTGACCCACATAAATAGTTTAAAGGCATGAGTTTTGTACAGATCATGTGTCCCACCTGGAACACGGCTCTGATGCTCGGTTGAGTTTCCAGCCGAGCAGAGATTGTGTAATGAGAAAGGATCAGATACATCGACTGCATCACAAGTTGTTATAGGGCCATTTTTTCCTGCCAATATGTCACGTGAAGAATATCCAATCCTTGCAAAAGTCGGCCCCCACCATTGTCATTACTCAAAATGAAAATCAAGTCAATCAATTCTTTGGGTGGCCACAACACTACACTGAGTCATACCGTGGCCCATCTTTTCTACCGTGGACCGTTGTCGATCTCTTTTGACCATCCTTTTTGTGTGTGTAGATATGTCTCACTGGATTAGAATGCTGGCATGAACCGAAAGATCCCTGTTTTGGCCTGAGTCTGATAAATGGCTTAGATCTTGCAACATGTTGGTACTTGAGAATCATAAATCCGGCAGTAGTGGCTATGGCCTGTTTGGTCGGTGGAATTGAATGGTATTGAATTGTATTAGATGAGGTTAACATCATTATGGCACAATGATTACATGTATGCAAAAAATTGTGGTATTATAGCAATCTAATCTTATGTTTGGGATAAAAAATTTATTGTGGAAAAGCATGGGATTAAGCAAAATCATGTTTGATGGACCATAGAATTGTAATTAATAGACGAAATTCACAATGCTTGTCTTCACTTATACACATATATAACTACAATGTTATATATAAATGGTGTATACGAATGGACAGCATGGATAAGCACATGCATCAACGTGGGGCCATGTGTGGTGGATTTCAGAATAAACAAAAATCCTGCACAAATGCAATGCGTATGACCAAATGCATTTCGATTAGACTAAATGCAATTCCATCCCATCTAATTAGGGCTGTACGGGAGCCAAGCTAGTTCAAAAAGCTTGCTCAGCTCGGCTCCATCTAACTTAACTTGACTCAGCTCGAGACAACTCAAGAAGCGCCAAGCTTCAAATAACCCAAGATAAGTTTGATCAATAATAGATATTGACTCAACGTGACCAAGATAAGCTCCGGTGGTAAGCTTGAGGCCGAGATCCAGCGAGATCGAGCATATACCCAAGGAGAGAACGGACCAGTCAGGCCAAGCTTGGCCCACATTGAGTGGACTTGGCTAGATGTGGGGCCTATATCTAGTACCATTACGGGGGAATTTATAATTTACAGTACTAATAAGCTACAACCGCCTGTTTGCGTACTTGTTATACGTCTCTATGTTTTCCGTCAAAATGCCATTGTGATAGAAATCTTTAATTTGCAAACGTTTGGCCCATCTTGCAGATCACGTTACAAAAGCATCAGGCTGGTCCTCTCATTTCACGGGCCATACGATAGGAATTGATGCACAACTGACGGTCTGTATCAACATAAAAGTGTGTCCCAACTAATGAATGGATCATCCTGATTTTAGATATGAGTGATATCCATGATAGATCCTATCGTTTGAGTGGTACAGATTGCCAGCAAATAATGAATTTTAGCGGAAAATATGTGGATGCATGACAAACTTTAGCAAGCAACTCACTGTAGGTAATCAGTTCAAGTAATGTTAAAATGGCACGATCACTGATCAGCCTATTGCCGACCCATCTGTACCATGTTGTTCAGTTTGAAACTGAGGTTTACATGAAGAATCAAGTTCAATCCTGTTACGTCCCAAACTCGAAAATCGGATTCATAGGAATCCCGATCCCTGAATCCGGTGTCGACAGCCTCCGTAGTACCCCATTGTCGGCTCATAGCATTCATATGCCAGATTCCGATCCTGGGATCCTACAAGAAGGATTTTTTTTTTTTTTTTAAATGTACATTTAACTAGTAATAAGCATAACCACAAGATTACCCAATTCACAACGGCAACATCGTCATCACATATCCCCTAATATAATCATTTGAATACAATACAAAAAGGGAAATACATAAATAGAGAATCAAGCTACAGAAGACTACTGCACGCTCCAAGCTCAACACTGTTGCAACCTAACATCACCTGCACGCATCCATCGTGCATAAGCTTATAGAAAGCTTAGAGGGTGGTGTAAGTGTGTGTACAAGGTAAGTATCAAATGTTCAACACAATGCCATCATCATACAATACCGAAATTACTGGTCATCCATAAATCAGACAATATCGGAATAAGCAGAAATACTGATAAGATCATGAATTATACGATAAATGAGTAAGCGAAAGTACGGACAAGTCCATAAGTAAATCAATAATAGAATACGCAATATAGAACAGCTATGCAATAAGGAGTCATGAAGAGCCAAATTCAGATGCCGAGGATGTAATGCAATATGCAAATCCTGCTAAGTTTGTATAGGCCATATAAGTGCAGAAATATAATAACTCAAAATGACATATACCTGCGGATGTAATGCAATATGGGATGCGAATGAAATGACCATGCTAGAGTGTGAAGTCGGGATGATAGTACGTAGTATCGCAGGCTATGGGGTCCACCACAAGGGACTTCTATCCAAACCAGTCCCATACCTAAATTTGGATAGTCAGACTCAACGTGGTAAACTCCTGATCTCAGGTTAGTCGCGCGCCTAACCGAAATCCTTACCATAACGAAGGTATATAACGATTAGTTGCACACCACCAGCCCGAGTGGATAATGAATGAATGAATGAATATGCAACTCCTACTCAATAAGTCCACATATCAGTACGGTTCCTCTCTGAAAAATCACCGGGGTTTATTATACTCCAAACCAGATTGCCACCCCATCGCGCGCAACAAGGTGAGTGGAAGAGACCTCACTATCCACCTGCCAATATCGGGCCCGGCTCGTCAATAACGGACCCATTCCTCGAGTTGGTCAGACTCAGCCTAGCTTTGTCCCCTACTCTCAGGCGAGTAAGGCCGCACCTCCTTCCAACCGACCACGACACAGTGGAGAGCGCAACCATCCGATAATCGGCACTCAACGCTCATCTACCCACTCGGTCTAGACGTTGGAGCAACCTCTAGAACCAAGAGGGTTTAGAGACTTTCACCTAGGGATATCTATAGCACCCCATGTAGAACAGATTTTCAGTGTCCCATCTGGCCATCCACGATATGCTTGTGGAGGTTACGGCTCTAATGTCGCTAGGGCATACAGTAATCACAGCACATAATGTAAGATGCATGAACCATACAATCCAATCATGCATTAATCCTGCGCATATCGTGCACTCATGTGAGACCATCTCCACTTATCAGGGAATCTCACAGCAACCAGCACTATGACATATGCAATGGTCAATCATATCTCATAACAGACATGCAGATGATGCGTATGGGCATGTATCATGATGCTATGCGGTCACATACTCATAATCGGTATCAATAACAGGCATTGACAATCGACATGGACAACGTGAACATTTAACCAATATTGTCCCCCAAGGAACGGCCTACATAAGGCCTAACATATAGTGGACTCATGGCCGCACACAAGGGCCAAATATACAATACCATGGCCTCACTTAAGAGTTTAATACACATCACGATGGGCCTTTCCCATGGGCCTAACATGCATTACAATAGGTTCCATCGCCTAGCCCTTAAATGCATCATATTGGGCCTTAAACACGGGCTGGATACACATCACAACGGGCCTCAAATACGGGCCGCATATACATCACATTGGGCCTCGACAATCGAAATCGGCGATCAGCCACAACAATCGGAATCGATAATCGGCCACGATAATTGGCCTTGATCGATAATCGCCCTCGATAACCAGAATCGATCAATCGGCCATGACAAGCAGAATCGGCAATCGGCCACGTCAATCGACAATCAGCCACGATCGGTAATCGGTCACAATAATCGGCCTCGATCGGTAATCGGTCAATCGACCACGACAAACAGAATTGGCAATTGGTCATGATCGGTAATTGGCCTCGACAATCGGTAATCAGTCATGACGCAAGACGGGATTCATAGATGGTCGACCGATGATGGTCCAAACAATATCAATGAGGCTCATTCATTTGGGTTAACCCACTAGAGAATGATGAGAATGGGCCTAACCAGACTTAAGGGAAGGTCACAATGTGGACATTCAACCTTCATTGCCCATCAATGTGGACATCTAACCAACATTGCTCCCAAGGAGTGGCCTACATAAGGTCAAACATAAGTGGGCCCATGGCCTTATACAGGAGCCTAATATACAACACCATGGCCATAAATATACATCACAGATGGGCCTTGCTAAATGGGTCACAAATACATCGCAATAGGCCGCATCATTTGGGTCGGAATACATCACATGGGCCTCTACCCATGGGCTCCAAATACATCACAATGGGCCTCTACCCATGGGCTCCAAATACATCACAATGGGCCTCTACCCATGGGCTCCAAATACGTCACAATGGGCATCAACCCACGGGCCCTAATACATCACAATGGGCATTAACCCATGGGCCCTAATACATCACAATGGGCCTCAACTCACGGGCCCTAATAATCACAATGGGCCTCAACCCATGGGCTCCAAATACATCAAATAGGCAGCATCATTTGGGCCTCATATATGTCAAGGTGGGCCTTAACGGACGGGCCACAAATACATCAATATGGGCCTCATCAATATGTGCCTGGTATACATCACATCGGGCTTCTCAATCTAGGCCCGCAAATCCATCATAATGGATCATATCCCGTTGGCCTCAAATACACATCAGGTGGGTCCCAATTATTAGAGCAGCAGCAGCGTGGACCTCTTGATCGGACGGTGTGGATCACATCGCACATCATGATGGGTCTCACGGGTCAGCCACACAATCCAGAAACTAGATAAATGGTGTGGATTAAAATACACGTGTTGGTGTACAAAACATATACACAATGGTGGATCCCACTGTGTCTTGCTGTATGGTGGGGATGTAATACATAAATCATGGTGGGCCACAAAGATGGGGTCCATGTCCAGCTAGATTGGACGATGTGGATACAACATGTATGGCAGATACAACATGTATAGCGTGGTGGCCCACGCACTATCGTCCTAGGATGGACGGTGTGCACAAAATGCATACATCATAGTTGGCCCCACGCAGCATATCGTCCAAATGGGCGGTGTGAAAGGAAAGCAGGTAGACGGCGTGGATGAGAACACATTAATAAAGGTTGGTCCCACTGTCAATGGACGGTTAATACAAACATCAAGGTGGGCCCTGCACACTGCAGGTGGGCCGGCAGATGAACAGCCTGTACGAAACACATACATCACGATGTGCTTGACATGACAACACCGTCCAAACATCGTCCAGCACCGTCCAGCACAATTTGGATGGTGTGGATGAATAAATACATCGCGGTGGTCCCATCTAGCAAAACAGGTGAATGGCTTAGGTAAAACACATATCAGGGTGGGCCCCACCCCTAGATGATGTGGATATAATAAGTACATCTAGGTGTGGCCCGCCGTCCAAATCTGCTGGACAGTGTGCATACAATAAATACATCAAAGTGCGGTCCACCTGATAGATCTGCTCCATTTTTGTCTCAAGCCTTAAAGCAAGTTCGCCAACTGGATGGATGGTTTGGATGTATCACAAACATCAGATGAGGGCCCCACCGTCCAGGGTCTGGACGGTGTGGAAAAACACATTCATCAAGTGGTGCCACATGCTGTACTGAGCACATCACCAAGGTGGGCCCCACGTTCATAACACACATACATCAAAGTAGGGTCCACTGTCCAGATGTACGGACAATGGATATAACAAATTCATCAAGGGGACCCACAGAACTTGCTCACGTCATTACAACAGCTAAGTGCTGCTGGGCCCACAGTACTGACGTCAGCATATCAGCTAGGATGTGGGGTCCACATGGATGGCCTGGATGATCAGACCCCAACTGCTGCTGACGTTAATACACCAGACATGGACGGCGTGGAGTACAAAATACATAGAGGTGGGTCCCACCGTCCTGTGGTGTGGACGGTGTGGCTAAAACGCATACACCGTAGTGGGTCCCACGTAGGGCCCACTATAACGTTTATTTGTCATCCAACCGTTGCTGAATGAAAAGGAAAAACAAATTTCATATTGAACCAAAACTTCTGTGAACACAAAATTGAGTTTTAATGGCATCCATTCAATCACCATTTTTCCTATAATGTGGGCCACCTGAGTCACTTATACGGATGAAATTTGGAGGGTGGCCCACTGCCATAACGTCCCATGAAATGGACAGTGTGGATGCTCCACATGCATCACGGTGGGGACCTGAGGTGGGGCCATTCTCCCTGCCCGTTTTCCACAAACAGCAGGACGCTGCTGCTGTCAGCGTCCTATGGACGCTGCAACAGGTAGCGTCAACTTCTTTAAATTTTTTATTTTTATTTTTTTTTCTTGCAGTTCTCACAGGTGGGGCCTTCATCAGGAGAATCCACTCCGTTGGATGGATTTCTAGACTCGGGACAAGTCTAACAAGCCCTGTTTGAATATGTTTCGGTGTGTGGAAACATCATAACGGCCCAAACAACTAATAACACTCAAAACCACTAGTTTTCATAACATGGCCCACAAGACATTCAGATTAACTTCATTTTTCGGCTCAACGCCTAAAATGATCTGAGGAAGAAGATGGACGGCTTGGATTAAGTACATGCATCAAGGTGGGGCTTGCATGAGTGGCCCATCAAAAAGTACAATATAATAATAATAATAATAATAATTATTATTATTTTTAATAAGCTTGGTGGTACTCACCCATGTCAGTACACACACTCCATGTTGGCAACACCTGCCTCACGTCCAGCGTCCAGAGACGCTGGACGACTGGGATAAACACATCACAGTGGGTCCCACATGCACGTGGCCCACTGCATATATATACATGTATAATATATATATACTATATTCCATATATATAATATATACTATATTATATATCATATAGATATATTATATAAAATATAATATATAAAAAGAATGGGGTATTGGATCCATCTAAACAGCGGATGGTGGGGATCATCACCTGTAGTAGGGTAGGCCACACCGTCTGATGTTGATGGACGAAGTAGATATAACATATATTGGTGAGATCCACACCATCACAATAGAAAGAGAGAGAGAGAGACACCCACATCATAAAAATGGAGAAATCTAACCTAAAGATGCACCCACCTTGATCTCCCCTTACTTCTTCCGCCAATGCATGATAGAGTTCCAAAGGTACAATTTCAACGGTTGAGATCGATTTTAGAGGGTGGGATTAGATGGTAGGAAGGTGGGCCACACTATGTCTCTCATGGGGAGCTTGGACGTGGGTGGCTTAGGAGGAGAAAAAAAAATGAGAGAGAATGAAAGAGAGAGAAATGAGAGATGTGATGTGAAGAGAGAGAGAGAGAGAGAGAGAGAGAGAGAGAGAGAGAGAGAGAGAGAGAGAGAGAGAGAGAGGGATGGGTAAGAGAGTGATGGAATGATGGGGAGAGATGGGTGAGGTGATGGAAAAGTTAACTTTTGGGGATGGGTAGTTGTACTTAGGGATGGGTGTACTTTTGACAAATGATGTGATTGATGCGATGAATTTTCTTGGAATTTGCAACGCGCGGTGTTTCCTTAAACTGAACGCGGGCCCACAACTCCTAGCCTGGGTATCGCCTCGGCGCGTAATACGCGGCGTCAGAATCGCGGCGACGGCGCGGTCATAAGGGTACAAGTTTCGAGTCAAGCTGACTCAGATATACAGGACACGATTCAGGATCACGTGCAAATGTCGAAAAATGGATCAAGGGTTACCAGAATTCGACCGGAAGAACCATGAAAGCCTACAAAATGGTACAGGCTAGGATACGGGTCTTATAAATCCACACGCCACCATAGGCACACGACATCAGCATACTTTCTCAAGATCTGGTCCATTCATCACGTGGGCACAAAGAAAAAAAAATTCGATGTATTGTCTGTTCTATGGATCATGTGGGCCAAACGTGAAATTTGAATATTGACATTTGTAATTATCATCTAACCGTCCATATTTTATCTGACCAATCGGATATCGTTCTTTTCCAGTTCTTGGATGGGGTCATCTTCACAGTTAGCCTCACCAGGTGAATGGCCCAGATCTCTCATTTGGTTCCCATGTTGGCATGAGAATAAGATTCTCCTCGAGCGCAGCATTTTTCAATCAATAAGCAAAAGTTCACCGAATCGATCACGATTGCCTGGGGACAGGCTTTGTGGGGCCCACTGTGAGATATGTTTTTTATCCACTCCGTTCATCCGTTTTTCCAGCTCATATTTGGATGTGAGCCCAAAATTGAAGAGACCCAAAGCTTAAGAGACCATACCACAGGAAAAACGTTTTGAAGCCCATGAATGTTATAGGTAAGCTGATATTTTTACATTCCCTTCGTACAGGTCCGTGTTACCTGATGGCAAATAAACAGCACGGTAGGCCCCAAGGAGGTTTCCATGGTGCATTGTCATCATCCTCACTCTTTCCTGTGGTGTAGTCCACACTTAAACTTTGAATACACTTCATTTTTGGGCTCATGGCCTTAAATGAGCAGGAAAAGCAGATGGACAGCGTGGATATTAGAAAAATAAAAAATGCATCAAGTGGGCCGAGCAGCGCGGGCCACCGGTGATATCCTGGTGGGAGTGTGTGAATCCGCTTTCATTTCCAGTGGGCGTTTCTCATCGAATCAGTCGTCATCAGGATGTTTGCTCCAATACATCCTGATGTATTGCACTAAGTAACGTAGGACACTAGCCGTTGTATTTGAAGTTTTAAAATGACCCGAACCGTTTATCTGATCGAGCTCTCCTTGGTTGGAGGATAACTGAAAAAATATATTCTCCAATTTAGAACTTTTTTTTATTGGTCATCCACAGGTCAAAATGAGGCTCGCCGTATAAACGGTTTGGATTTTGGAAGATGAGTTACGATTCAAAAGTAAAGTCCCATGTACCGTTTTACAAACCTCAGTAATACGGTAGGCCGTAGAAGTTTTTAATCACCACCGTTTCCTATAGTGTGGTCCACTTAAGATAATATATAATTAATTTTCGGGATCATCACGTAAAATAAGATAAAAATACGGATGGACGGCATATATATAAAACAAATACGTTAAAGTGGTTCCCATGGTCACGGCCTTGGACGGATTTCCGCTTTGGCAGGAAGTTCCTGCGCTGGAAACTAAAGTGAGGTCTACTGTGATGTATGCGTGGAATCCACTTCTTCCATCGGTTCTATGAGCTCCTATTATGACATGAGACTAAATGTGAGTAGGATCTAAGACGCAAGTAGACTGTATTAAAGGAAAAGGTAGTTGGGGAAATTCCAGCCATTGAAACCTCACTCGGTCCAACAGTAATGTTTACTCCTAACGTTATTCCTACTATAATTAACTTAAAGCAAAAATATTAGTATGATCTAAAGCTTTTATAGCCCGTGAATATTTTCATCGTGGATGTTCAATTATCATGTTTTCGGCCCACATGAGCATTGGATTCAGCTCATTTTTTCCATAACATTCTAAAATGATCTAAAAAAATAGATGGACGAGGTGAATTTCTCATAAATATCACAACGGGCTCACTTTGATTTCCAGCACAGGAACTTACCGGATTAGATATTGACAAGCGTTAGTTACCAAATGGCTATGGAAGTGATGTCACCAAGTTCTGTGGACTATACCATGATGCATGTGCTATATTCATATTGTCTAATTATTTGTAGAGATTGATCCATGACATGAGAAAAATAATGAGATGGATTTAAAGTTTAATTGGAACTGTCATAGAAAACCATGGGATCAATCACACCCACCATTGAAACATTTGCTGGCCTACCATGATGTATTTTTTTAGATCCAATTTATTCCCAAGTTAACATAGAGATAGATGAAGTGAAGACAAAAATCTAAAGCTGATTATTCTTAAGTTAACATACAGATAGATGAAGTGAAGACAAAAATATAAGCTTGATTGGAAACTTCCTTGACCCTAAGAAGTTCTGAACGGTGGATAACACTGTCTCTACTGTTTTCTATGGTGGGATTCACTTGAACTTTAGTTCTATATCATTTTAATTTTTATCTTTCGTTCCATAAAAAGATCCCTCCAAATGGATGGACGTCATGGTGGGCCCACATATCTTGGTGACGTCACTTCAGTAGCCATTGTGCTACTGACCTTGTCAGTATCTAATCCGCCCCAAAATTTTTATGTCTTGCCATGGACACTACAAATCGCCACGTGGCAATAATCCCTAGTCCTGGAGTGGGCCAGGTCATCCCCCTCATGGAATTCGCCAAGCGTCTAGTGTCTCTCCACGGCTTCCACATCAGCTTCTTCATCCTAACCACTGATGCCTCAACGGCCCAATCCCAACTGATCCAATCAACGTCCGTTCCCGACGGTCTCCGCATCATCTAGCTTTGGCAGGATGCGTCATCAGTGACCTGCATATCTACGGTGATTAGACAATCGATCCCGTTGCGACGGTCCGAAATTACTGACTTGGAGAATCCGACGGTCCTGATCGTCGACATCTTCGACACTGATGTCTTCAAGATCGCTGATGATCTACGGATGGTCAAGTACCTATTCTTCACGTCACTGCGTCGTTGCTCGCGCACATGATGTATCTGCCGTCGCTGGACCGGGAAATCAACGGTGAGTACATCGATCTCCCCGAGCCGCTGCAAATTCCTGGTTGCAATCCGATTCGGATCAACGACTTGGTCGATTCATTGCACGATCGGAGAAATGAACGGTACAGATGGTTCCTACACCATGCTCACAGGTTCCGAATGGCCCATGGTATTTGTTGATGCAAAAAACCGGTGAGCCTTCCCTCGTCCTAAAACTTACACAGGAATGAAACAAAGGAGACCCTGACTAGAGCCAGAGACTCTCCGATGCCAAAGTCAATGATTGAGACGTGTACGAGGGTTTTTGAGAAGAGTTTTCTGCGTACCTTTTAGCTTAGAATTCTTTGTATTTATAGGAATGGGAGGGTCCCGTTGTGCAGGGATTCTCTTCCTGATATTTTGAAGATTTGATTTCAATTTGTTTTTGGTCTCTATCCGATCTCGAGATTGTCGGGATCGGGGATCCTTTTATGACATTTTTGGGACAACGTTTTCGTTCACGCCGTCTTTTCCTTGCTCGACCCAGTTCTGATCAACTCTAATAATGAGTTAGTCTGGTCTGACTTTATGGATCAAGTTGCTTACCATCTGTCGGGCGAGATGAAGCCGAACTGTAATCGACATCCTTCCTCTCCGATAGCTGACCTTATAACCGACCTAATTGGGTCGGTTTTATAATCGGTCAAAGGGCTTCTAAACTTTAGGCCTTAATCGACCTTTTAGATGTTGCTGCCTCGTCTTTCGAGTCAACTTCATGCATCTTAATTACTTTGCCTTTGGCTCGTGACTTTAGAAGTTTCGGTTGAGGTTTCTATTCTCTGCAATCCGAGCTAAGTCTCTACTTGAGGCATTTAGTCCTTTCGCCTTAGTCAGGCTTATTGTCTCGGAATCTCGAGCCGTGTCAATAGAGTTAGTCCATTCCATAACCGAGTCTCCAGATTGGTCATATTTTTCCCTAATGGTAAGCCCCCTTACTCCTTGCGTCAACTGTGTTGATGCTTAGGAGTAAAGAATTTTGGGTCTGCTTGGACCGGAGACCAATATTATGATGGAGCATTTAATGTTTGCAGGAGTCTTGTGTCGTCCTGAACATGCATCGATTCGTTAGTCGAGGCTGCACGTGCAAGAAGCTGCTAGAGCGTTTCTTCGGCCAATGAGGTTCAGACGCGTGGCGGGAGTGGCGTCTCTGCCAATCGGTATTGGGTGGGGGAGTCCTCTTTGATTTTCGCTTCCACGTTCGCTCCTTTGCTGGTCTGTATCGCCATCTCCGATGAGTTTCAAACTCTTTCCCTCCCTTTCTTTTTGAATTTCAATGGCAATGCACGGTTCCCAAAGCCCCCGGGAGAGCTTCAGGTGACGAGGACGAAGCGAAACATTTCTGGAATGTCTTGGAATTGCCCTCGCTACTGGCAGAGATGACCATTGGTGCCAATGAGGCCTTTCGGTACTCTGAAAGGGCAACTGGATCCTCAGCGGAGCGCCCTGCTTCTGTAGGTCCTGAAAGTGCCCTTGCTAGTGCCTTGGTTTGTCAATTAGCGTATATGTTGAGTCAGTTGGACTGTAAAGCCTCACAGGAAGATCTATTCAAGTGTCTGCCTCAACCGGATGTGTGGAAGCTCGTTATAGGTAAATCTAAGCTTCACATCCCATGTCCCAAAACATCAGGTGATTAAAACCCTTAAAAACAAGTTAAAATATATTAGGATTTTTGGGTAAGAGAACTTCTTTAAACATCAGAAAATCTCTAAGTTTTCTTGCCTTGTTGATTGTATCGATACACATATTGATATAATCGACTAGCGCTATCGATGTTCTCGGAAGTTGAATCGATCATATCGAATGAGGACTTAATGTGTCCAGCAACCAAATACATATATGGACAGAATTATCAATATATTGATACACCTATCGATATCATCGATAATTTAATCTTGAGTTAATCAGAAGTGACTCGATAATATCGACAGACAGTTTTTCAGCGCCCCTATTTTTTTAAAAAAATCTCAAGATCCTTCGATATATCATGCTCTTCCCGATAAGATCTCAAATCAAATCTCAATAATATCGGAAGTCCATTGATGATATCGATAGTGGGCGCGTATGTCTTCCAGTAAAATATTTCAGGTCACTTTTTATCTTTGATCGAGGGCCACTTGAGGAAATCAATATTCATATGTCGATGATATCGAGGCTGAGTCGATTGTATCAATACTGGACACAAACTGTCCAACGAGCTTACTGGAAAATTCATGCGATTTATCGATGTATCGACATTGCCTCCGATATCATTGATATACAAATTCTGATGATATCGGTTGACCCTCGATCATATCCTAAAAACTTGAAATATTTCTTGACTAGTCTCTCTCATTTTTCAAATATCGATAGATCGATCCAAGTATCGATAGAATCGGAGTTCGAAATCCGATAATATCGACACCTGATCGATCCCATCGACTAGCTGGTAAGAGGTTTCAAAAGCGTATGACATGTGAGTTTGTGTCATCGAGCAGACCGTCGATACTATCGAGAGTATACGCTTGATGATATCGACACTGCTCGATAATATCGAACTCTGTCATAAATGTGACTGTTTTATATCCGTTGGAACCTTTTTCCTATATAAAGAGAGACTTATTCATATTGCTGGTAGAGAAAGAAGAGAGTGTTTTTGTGTGTTTTACCTATAGATCATATACCCAAAGCCCTTTCTCTCAGGGGAGTTTATCCTCCAATCCACCCTCATCATTGACATTTAATAGAGTGGATTGAGGAATGAACTTTCGCATTCAAGGATCCTTCAGTTACCATCTTAATGGCAAATCATTAAGCTGTGATGCCTTGAATGATTAGATGATTGGAATTGCTCTATCTCCTTTATAGAAAAATATTTAGAGAGTAGGATTCCATCATAACATTGACCCAACCTGTAGCCTTATATTGGTACATCATTTATTGCGGATCAAGGGAGCTGAAGACTCTTCGTAAACAAGGAGGAGATCTTCTCCACTGCGCTGAATGAGACTCATTAACTTATCTGTAAGTATCTAAAGTCCAAATGATCCTTTGATAATTCCTTTGTAGGATTGGGTCTAAGGTGTTTCTCACCCTTGAAGTCCTCAAGGAGGCCTCTAGTGGGAGTGTACATGGTGGGTGCGTTGTGTGGACCCTTGCTCTGTGGAGAGCATAAACATCTGGTTTGAGGTGAGCCAGTAAAACCTTCGGTTTGAAGTGAACCGGGTAAAACCTTGGGTTTTGAGGTGAACCAAGTGAAACCTTTGTTAAGGTCTTAGGGAAGATCCTTGGCTAGTGTGCCTAAATGTGGGTGCGATGTGTTGACCCTTGCTCGTGAGAGCATAAATAATCAGTGTCAGTGTAGGTTGTAAGGGTTGAGGTGAACCTGATTTAAAACCTTAAGTTAGAGGTGAACCATGTGAAATCTCTTTAGTGAAATTTGGTACACTCAAGGGTTGAGCGCGGTTATCAAGAGTGGAGTAGACAAGTTGTCGAACCACTATAAAAATGACCGTGTTTGCGATTACTATTCTTTTGTTTGTGTGATTTGCTTTATTATCTCAATATCTGAATATTTGAGATCACACCTCACACACATACATAGTCATATCCAGCATAAATTAAGTTTTATATTGCTATCTTTTGAACAGTTTGTGATTGGATCCTCTACTAGGCTTGGAAGCCAGTAGAGTTATATTTGAGTAATCCTGTTAATTGTCTATCTGATAGGATTAGTGTAATAGGATTTTTAAATACATTGTAAAACTTTAAAAAGTCCTATTCACCCCCTCTACGACATATTGACATATTCTTACTTCAACTCAAGCGGTCTTTACTGCTATTTTAGGTCCCTCTCGTAGAGAGGCATCACTGATGACTGCCCCTGGTAGACCTAATCCTCCTGAGGAGGAATTGGAGGAAGATGATGGAGAGATTGAAGGGGCCAATGAGTCGGTCCCTACGCAGAGATCGGTAAGACTTACTGAATCGGCCGCTGAGGGGGGAGAGGCAGGAGATGAACAGAAGGGTCCGGTTCCCTTTATTTTAACCGAGGAGGATCTGGATAGGATTAGGGCCGGGTACCATGTCCCGGACACGGTCATCCTTCACCTCCCTCTGCCGAGTGAGTTACCCGACCGTCCGCCTACTGGGATGGTCGCAATCTTTCAGGTCACTTTACAATGTGGCTTGCGTATGCCCCTTCAGGGCATTTCTTGAGATTTGTTTTTCTGTCTTCAGATTGTACCTGGGCAGATAGTTCTGAATGAGTGGAGGAACTTGTTCGGATGTTCGGTGCTGTGGGCTGAGACAGAATAGTCCCCACTGACAATCGATGAGTTTCTCCGTCTGTATCAAGTACAGCTGAATCTGCAGTAGCCCGGCTGGTACTTTTGTGTGCTTGGTGGAATAAGGGTGAGCCTTTGATAATTGACCCTCCTACCTCCAACAAGCACCGGTGAGACAGATGGTTCTGGACGTGTGGCCGCTAGAAGACTGCCGAGCCAGGAATTATAGAACCTCGCGTTCCTCGGGCGTTCTCCCAAGCAGGTGAGTCGGCATGCACTTTTTCCTTTATTCCCTCTCACTGTTGTCTTTATGTCTGACTAAATGCATTTTGCAGATATCCCTGCGCCTAGGCCAAAACTTGGAGATGACACCCTAACTCGGATCCAGGATCTGCAGGCGCTGAATCTGGAGGATCGGTCTTGGAAAACTCTCTCCGGCGGGAGCATCTTCTTCTCTTAGGTTTAGACTCGGCTGTGACAAGTAACTTTTGGATGTCTGGTTGTATTTTCTTCGATTTTTACTTGACTCGTCTTGTTTTTCCTAGTGCAGATATGGTTGAGGCAAGGCTTATTCTTCGTCCACCATTCAAGATGAAAGCTCCCCCATGGTCCAAGACTTTCCATCCTAAAAGACCAAAGACGGTCTCGAAGGCCAAGGGGCAAGCCACATTGGCTGTCCCGACTATGATCCCGACTGTGATAATTCCCGACTTAGAGGAAGGAGTAGAAGTGACGGACGCGGTGGCGGAAATGGTAGCTCCCGAGTCTTAGGCTCAGGCGGCTCGTCAGCCAGGACCTGTTGCAGAGCAGGTTCTGGAGCTAGATCAGAGGGTGGAGCAGAGGGGGGAGCACTCATGAGGGGAGACGACTTAACAGGAGTCGTTTTTCCAAAGGGCTATGTTGGATATGGTCCCTTGGGTGATTTGTCACGGGAGCGAGAAAGAATTCGCTGCCCTCTTTGAAGCTCCTCAGAGGTGGACTCTTACCTTAAGTCACAAAGATTCTCCTTAAGGTAAGATTTGGACCTCCGGCCTATCTTGCTGACTCCTTTAATTTTAATCTGACTTTGTCTTTTTCTTTTACAGTTCGATCCTTATTTGCTTAGGGCTAGCGGGGATCTGGCTGAGGCTCAGAGTCGGGCAGCTGAGACTGATGTAGCTCGAAAACGGGTAGCAGAGGCAGAAGCACGACTTGAAGCTTCCATTGCTTAGATCGGCATAATGTCCTACGACTTAGGCTTTCCCGGAAGGCCACCGAAGATTTCAAGGCTGAGTGTGCTCATGTGGCCTCGCTATTGAAAGAAGCCCAGGAGGAGAGTCGGCGTCTTCATCAGGCTCATGACTCTTATGAGAACAAGTTGGCTCGACTTAAGGGTGAGACTAATGCTGCCATTGACCATGCCAAGGATCGAGCCAAGGACGGGGCCGTAAAGGCCTTTCTCGAGTCCCAAGAGTTCTTGGAAGAAAGAGATCGCTTATATTAGGATGGATACACCAAATGTGTCCAACTGATGAAGCAAGCTTTCCCTGGCCTTGATCTCTCGGGATTTTACAAGGGCGTCTTTGGGTCTAAAGGTCTGGAAGTCGAGGCAACCAGGTCTGCTGGCGTTGCGGCTAGTATCGAGGTCGAGCCTGAGGCAGCTTCGGAGGTTGATCCGAATGACGACAGCAGCTGAGTCTAAGCGATCTGCTGTGTTAGCTCCTGATGAACCTTGGAGCTGGTTTGAAGATGTCAAGAACTTTAAGCACACCAAGCTTCAAGCACTTTAAGCACGCTAGGTGGGCTCGAGAGCATCTGCAACCGAGAGAGGACATAACATATTACGACCGACTCTTTTTACCTTTATCTTTGTGGTTCCATCAATGTTACTTCGCAGTAGACACTAATGTAATCCGATGTGAAACGCATACTGATGAATGAATATACTTAGCTTTTTATTCATTGAACTGATTCATTCATCAGAAAATGCTAAAGCCGATTGATGGCTTACACATTTTTTTTATTATTCTTTTCTTGACTGATTCTTTGCGAACGCTCAATGGCCGACTTAGGGATAATAGATCTTTAAATGCTCGACATTCCATGGATGGGTTAATAACTGTCCGGTTAGATCCTTTAGCTGAGATGTTCCGGGTCGGATGGTGCTTGAGACAACATAGGGTCCTTCCCAATTGGGTCCCAGTGTGCCCACACCAACTTTCTTTGTATTTAGGAATATTTTTCGGAGGAACATATCTCCCACTTGAAAGCGTCTAGCTTTAACTCGGGCATTGTAGAACCAAGCAACTTCTTATTGCCGTGTCATCATCCGCAGTCGGGCTTTTTCCCTCTATACTTCCACGAGGTCAAGTCTGAGAGCTAGCAATTCTTCCTTGTCTTCTTCATTAAACGAGCTGACTCGTGCTGAGGGCAGCCCGATCTCAATTGGGGTAACGACCTCGGATCCATAGCAAGGGAGAAAGGAGTTCTCCCGTGGCTGTTTGACCAGTGGTTCGGTATGCCCACAATATTTTGGAAAGCTCTTCAGCCCATGCGCCTTTAGCTCAGTCAAGCTTGGTTTGGAGATGCTGTTTAATGATCTTGTTGACTGCCTCGACCTATCTGTTAAAAACGTTCCTAATCTTCCCCAGATGAACGGACTTGGGTATAAATGTTCCTCGATTGGGACGGACTTGGGTATGTCGTCTTTGTCAGTAGAGGCGAGTTTTGCTAGTAGATCGACTTTATCATTTTATGTTAAAGGGATCTTAGTCACAATACATAGTTAAAAACTATAGATCAACTCTTTGGCTTTCTTCATGTATGCTTTCAGTTTCTCTTTTCGTGTTTAATACACGCTGGTGACTTGGTTAACGACTAACTGTGAGTCGCTGAATACATTGAGATGAGTAACATCCAGACTGGCCTTGAGTCGGAGGCCGAACAACAAGGCTTCATACTCTGTTGTATTGTTCGAGACTTGAAATCCAAATCTTAAGGCATATTACATGTAGGTTTGATCGAGAGTTTTCATGACGACTCTTGCCCCGCTTGCCTTAGAGTTGGATGAGCCGTCGACATAAAGCTTCCAGGAGATTGGGTTGGGTGATGACTCAGGAGAAGCAATCGTCGATTGTTCAGTTCCAAGCTCAGTAAGTGAGTCGGCTAGTGGTGTAACGTCAGCGATGAAGTCGGCCACAACTTGTCCTTTTATCGTCACTCTTGGCTTGTTCTGAATGTCGAATTCACTGAGCTGGATTGCCCACTTCGTTAGTTGACCAGAGGCTTCTGATTTTTGAAGGATCTGACGCAGTGGGAGATCGATCATGACGACGATAGTTGAGCTTGAAAGTATGGCCGAAGTCGTCGTGAGGAGATAACTAGGACAATGGCCACCTTCTCCAGAGGCAGATATCTTGTTTCTATTGGCAATAATGCTTTGCTTGCATAATATACCGACAATTGTTTCCCTTCATGTTCGCATATCAAAGCTGAGCTTACACTGTGTCAGAAACCGCCAAGTACAATAGCAAAGCTTCCCCTGGTTTGGGTTTCGATAAGATAGGTGGAGATCCGAGGTATGACTTCAACTGCTGGAATGTTGTTTCACACTCTTCCATCCATTCTACCGTTTGCCGACCCTTAAGTTGTTTAAAGAACCGGAGACATTTGTCGTTAGGTCGGGAGAGGAAGCGGTTGAGTGCGGCTACTCGTCTAGTTAGTCTTTGTATATCCTTGATCATTTTTGGGGATTCCATGTCGAGTAGTGCTTTGATTTTCTTTGGGTTCACCTCAATTCCTCGCTGACTGACCAGAAATCTGAGAAATTTACCCGAGCCGACCCCAAAGGCACACTTACTCGGGTTTAACTTCATCTGGTACTTGTGAAGAATGAGAAATATCTCTTCTAGGTCAGCAATGTAACAACCCAACTAATATAGTATGATATTGTCCGCTCTGGGCTTGTGCCCGCATGGTTTTATTCTCGGGATTGCCCCCAAAAGGCCTCATACAAGGAAGGTCCGAACCACACATATAACCACCATTACTTCAGAAAACTCTTATGATGTGGGACAAGTTACACTACAGTCAACTGTAACAGTAGCTCGCCCAGGCATCTAGCCCCGCCTACATCGCGCTCACCCACATTGAAGCAGTGACCGGGGAGTCACATTATCCCCCACCAAGGGCAGAGCTGTCCTCGGCTCTAATACCATTTTCTGTCATGCCTCAAACTCGAAAATCGGATTCACAGGAATTCCGATCACCGAATCCGGTGCCGATAGCCTCCGTAGTGCCCCATTCTCAGCTCCCAGCGTTCATACGCCAGGTTCCGATCTTAGGATCTCACAAGGAGGATTTTCCAACGTACATTTGTCTCATAAGAAGCATAACCACAAGTATACCCAAATCATAAATGCAACATCATCATCACATATCCACTAATATAATTATTTGAATACAATGCTGAAAGGGAAATACATATATTGAAATCAAAGCTCCAAAAGACGGCTGCACACTTTAAGCTCAACGCTATTGCAACCTAACGCCACTTGCACGCATCTATTGTGCATAAGCTTATAGAAAGCTTAGAGGGTGGTGAAAGTGTGTGCACAAGATAAGTGTCAAGTATACCATAAAGCCCATAAATCATACATCATCAGAATAGGCGAAAATACTGACAAGATCATGAATCATACGATATTAGAGTAATCAGAGTAAGCGGAAATATACTTGTAAGTCCATGAGTTATATAATATTAGAATACGTAACACAGATCAGCAATGCAAATGAGGAGTCATAGAGAGCTAAATATTAGATGCAGAGGGTGTAAAGCAATATGTAAATCCTACTAAGTCTATCTAGGCCATATAAGTGTAGAAAACATAATGACTTAAAATGCTATATGAATGCGGATGCAATATGTGATGCGAATGAAAGAACTAAGCTGAAGTGTGAGGTCAGGGTGATAGTACGCAGTATCGCAGGTTACGGGGTCCATCACAAGGGACTTCTATCCAGAGTAGTCTCATACCTAAATTTAGATAGTCAAACTCAATGTGGTAAACTCCTGGTCTTAGGTTAGTCGCACGCCCAACTAAAATTTTGGCCATGCGAAGGTACATGTAATAAATAGTTACACACTACCAGCCCGAGTGGATCGTGAATGAATGAATAACTGAATATGCAATTCATTCTCAATAAGTCCACATATCAGTACGGTTCCTCTCTGAGATTATACTGGGGTTTAGTACACTCCACGCCAACTGTAGCCCCATCAATCGCACAACTGGGTAAGTGGAAGAGACCTCACTATCTGCCTGACTAGTAGTCTGCCAATACCTACCCAGCTTGTCGATAGCCGACCCATTCCTCGAGTTAGTCAAACTCAGCCTAGCTATGCCTACTCCCTCTGGCGGATAAGGCCACACCTCCTCCCAACCGACCACGGCACAGTGGGGACGTGGCCTCTTGGTATTCGACACTCGGACGCTCATGTATATCCACTCAGTCTCGACGTTGGGGCGTCCTTTGGTACCAAGAGGGTTTTAAGGATTTTCGTCCAGGGCCATCTATAACAGCCCGATGCTCAAACAGATTTTTGATGTCCCATCTGGCCATCCACGATATGCCTCTGGAGGCTACGACCCTGATGTCTCTAGGGCGTACAGTAATCATAAGTCACAATGCAAGATGCATGAGTCATACAATTCAATCACACATCAGTCTAGTGCATACCGTGTCTTCACGTGAGATAACCTCCGCTTATCAAGGAGTCTCATAACAATCTGCCCAATGACATATGCAATGGTTAACCACATGTCATAACAAATATGCAGATGATGCCTATGGGCATGTATCATGATGCTATGCTATCACATACTCATAATCGATATTGATAACTGGCACTGATAATCGGCCTCGATAAGCAGAATCGATAATCAGCCTAACAAAGGACCAAAGGAAAGGTCATAATGAGGACATTTAACCATTATTGCCCATTAATGTGGACATTCGACTAACATTGCTCCTAAGGAGTGGCCCTCGTGAGGCCAAACTTATAGTGGGCCTAATCACATGGGCCTCATATTTACATCGAATAGGCCGCAACAATTGGGCCTTACATACATTAAAATGGGCCATAACCCATGGGCCTTGCATACATCACAATGGGCCTCATAACATGGGCCTCATATTTATATATATTAAGGTGGGCCTTAACAACGGGCCTCATACACATCAAGGTGGGCCTCAACAATGGGCCGCATACACATCAAGGTGGGCCTCATAGATGGGCCATAAACATATTAAAGGCGAGCCTCATAGATGGGCCATAAACATAACAAAGGCGGGCCTCATAGATGGGACGTAAACATATCAAAGGTGGGCCTCATAGATGGGCTGTAAATACATCAAAGGTGGGCCTCACAGATGGGCCATAAACATATCAAAGGTGGGCCTCATAGATGGGTCGTAAACATATCAAAGGTGGGCCTCATAGATGGGCCGTAAACATATCAAAGGTGGGCCTCATGGATGGGCCATAAACATATCAAAGGTGGGCCTCACAGATGGGCCATAAACATATCAAAGGTGGGCCTCATAGATGGGTCGTAAGCATATCAAAGGTGGGCCTCACAGATGGGCCGTAAACATATTAAAGGTGGGCCTAGCAGGTGGATGGTGTGAATAAAGCACATACATCAATGGGAGTCCTACGTCCCACATGTGGAGAGTGAGGATATAACATATATATCACATGTGCCCCACCGTCCAATGTGGGCTGGACGGTGAGGATGTAACACATTCATTAGGTGGATCCCACCGTCCCATATATCTGGATGGTAGAGATCAAATACATAAATTAGGGTGGGGTTCACTTGAACTTTAGATCTAACTTATTTTTAGTCTCAAGCCTGTAAGACAAGCTTGCCAAATGGTTGGATGGTTTGGATGTAACACATGCATTATGGTGGGTCACATACCTCATGGTAGGGTCTACACGTATGGCTCACCAGATGGAAGGACGGTTGGATATAACACAGACATTAAGGGTGGGGCATACTGGCTGTCCAACAATTGCCTAGACGGCATTGATAAAGCACATATACGGTGGTTTCCACCATCCACTGCCATGAACATTGGGAATAAAACACATACATCATTGTGGAACTCATGTGGGGCCCACCGTATTGTTTATTTTCCATCCATCCTGTCCAAACGGCCACAGAGACCTGGATGAAGAGGAAAAACAAATTTCAGATGGATTCAAAACTCCTAGGACCCAAAAAGAGTTTCAAGGGTAGACGTTAAATTTGCCACTGTTTCCTGCCGTGTGGGCCACCTAAGTTTTAAATTGGGTTGATTTTTGGGGGGTCCACTATCCCAAAGGGGACCCAACAAATGCACGGTGTTGATTATCAACACATCATGGTGGGGCCCATGGCTAGGACCCGTGGTCCCTGCCCGTCTCGCCTACACAGGAGCATAGCAGGACGCTGCACGGCGTCCTCTGGTGCCAGCAGCAGCACCTGCTGCCACCTGTTATATATATATATATATATATATATATATATATATATATATATATATATATATATATATATATATATATATATATATATATATATATATATTTGAAAATGGGGTTTTTCCATAGTTTTTCGTATGTGGAGCCTGCATCAGGTGAATCCATTCCAGCCATTGCATTTCATGGCTTAAGACCGACCAAACAAACCCAATATTCAGTATGTTTTGGCTCAAGGTGGGTCCTAGTTGATTTTTAACGGTAAAAATTGATATTTTCTATGTTATAGCCCACCAGATACTCAGATTGGTCTCATTTTTAAGATCAATGTTGAAAATAAGCTGAGGAATGGAATAAATGGTGTGGATTAGATCAATACATTAGGGTGGGGCCTACACAAGTGGTCTTTGAATTAAGCCCATTTATTTTCTTTGACGTTAGCTCATTAGTACACCTAACTTTTGGTTCACACTTCATATTATAGCAACGTCCAGCATCCCTGGATGCTGGACGGTATGAATGTTAATCAAGGTGGGTCCCACATGGATGTGGCCCACTTGATTTGGGTCAACCTTACATTTGTGTTTTCCCAACATCTATAAGGTAGGGCCCACATGGTTTAGACGGCCATGGGATCCATTTGATGGACGGTCTAGATATTACATATACATCATGGGGGCCACAAAATAAAGGGAGGAGGTAGAGAGAGAGAGAGAGAGAGAGAGAGAGAGAGAGAGAGATCGAGTGACGGAGGGACCTCGACACTATGGGCCCTTCGTTCCATGCTTTCAATTGTAGATGAAGTGGGTCCCAATACATGTGGGCCCACCAAATAAAAAATATCAAAGGTGGAGTTTACTTCTCCACCAAAATGAAAGGTCTAGATAACCTCTATCCATGCAAAGAAAATAAACATCATGATGGGGTCCATGGAGAATGGCTTCATCATGGAATGTTCATGAGAATTAAGGTGAGCCATTGGCCACACCTAGGGTCTAAAGTGAGATCCATACCATCAATCGGTAGGCCTCACTTGGCCCTTCATCAAAAGAAAATGAAATCTAGGCCTATAGAAGCACCCACCGTTTGATCTTCTTGCTTCCTTGGCTTTCTTGGCTCCTTAGCTTCGATTCCAATGGAAGATGATGAAGAATGAAGGGCTGAGATGAGAGATGAGAGGGTTAGGAAGTGGGCCACACATAATATTCTCTCATGGAGATTTGGGAGAGCTTGGAGGTATGGTTTTTTGGTGTTTTAGGTTACTTGGAAAAGAAAAGAGGAATAAGAGAGAGAGAGAAGATGGGATGGAGTGATGGATGGGAGAGAGAGGGATGGGTGGTGTAAGAGTTTGTTGACTTTAAGGGTAGGTTATGTAAGAAAGGGTATGGGCTTGTGTAAGAACTTTTGACTTTTGAGGTTGCTTGAGGAAGGGTGTGAGGTGATAGTGTACATGACATGTATTTGACATGATGGGATTGATTGATTGATGGGTATGACATTAGGTAGAGATTCTTTTGGGTTTTGTAACGTGTAGTGTTTTCCTAGAACTGAACGTGAGCCTACATCTCCTAGCCTAGGTATTGCCTCGGCGCGCGAGACATGGCATCAGAACCGTGGTGATGGTGCGGTCGTAATGGTATAAGTTTCAGATTAAGCTGACTCAGATCTACGGGTTACGACTTAAAGTCGCGCACAAACGTCGATTATAGGTCACGAGTTGTCGAAATTCATGGGAAAAGATCGCGAGAATTGAAGGAATAGTACGGACTAGGATACGGGCCTTACAGGTAATATGATCGACCGCGTGTATACTTTTGACGAGCATGTCATCAATGTATACTTCCATGGTTCAGCTGATTTGCTAAGTAAATATTTTATTTACTAATCGTTGGTATGTCACTCCTATATTCTTTAGACTAAATGACATCACACGGTAACAATAAAGTCCTTTGTCAGTGACAAAGGTAATCTTAGATTTATTAGATTGATGCATTACAATTTGATCGTATCCAGAATAAGCATCCATAAAATTAAGAAGTTTGTGCCCTACTGTGTTATCTACTAGCTAATCGATTCGTGGAAGAGGGAAGCTATCCTTTGGACAGCCTTCGTTTATGTCAGTATAGTCAATATAGACTCGCCACTTCCCATTGGCTTTCTTCATGAGGATGACACTGGCTACCCATTTCGAATAGTAGATCTCCTCGATGAATTTGGCATTGAGGAGGTTACTAACCACTTCTTTAATGATGGCGTACCTTTCGAGGCTGAGCAGTCGTCACTTCTATCGGATTGGTCGGTAGGTCGGGTCGATGTTGAGTCGGTAGGTCATCATTGAGGGATCGATCCTGGGCATATCTTTATGACTCCAAGCAAATACATCAGCGTATCGTCGGAGCAGCGATATCAGCTTGTCTTTTAGAGGCGACTGCAGAGATGAGCCAATCTATACTGTTTTGGACTCGTCTGTCTCCACCAAGGGTATTGGGATAAGGTCCTCTACCAGTTGCCCTCGCTCGTATGTCTCGGCCCATGGGTCTAGCGATTCAATCATGATTACCTTGACTGGAGTCTTTACGGCCATCGCATAACAGCGTCGTGAGTCCTGTTGATCACCTTTTACCACTCCTACTCTCAACTCAGTCGAGAATTTCATGGAGAGATGGTATGTTGATACCACAGCTTGGAAAAGGCTCAAAGAAAGTCGGCTGAGTATAACGTTGTACATCGATGGTTGATCGACTATCAGAAAATCAACCATTACTGTTGCCTAGTACGGAGAGTTACTAGTGGTGAGTGGCAATGAAATGACTCCTTCAGGGAGTGTTCGTCCACTAGAGAAACCAATCAAGGGGGTGTGAACCAACCGTAATGCTGATATTTTGACACCCATTTTATCAAATTCCTTAGTGAATAGCACATCGGCGGACGACCCTGTATCAACGAGAATGCGAAATACCTTACGGTTCGCTATCGTAAGGGTAATAACCAATGCATCATCGTGCGGGTGATAAATGCCTCAAGCGTCTTCATCGTCGACGATATACAATATTTTTCTCTTTTCTTTTCCTTCGAAGGCTGAGCTAGTATCAAGATTTTTCTCTTGGCGTGGTTTTTTTGAGCATTTTTTGAGTCACCTTAGCCTCGGGGACCACTGAAAATGGTTTGGATTTCCTCCATGGGTCGGTTATCACCTGGGCGTTCTTTTATTGTTCCAATTCTCTCGACGTCCTCTTTGAGATGGCCTTCTTTGATGAGTCGCTCGATTTCTTCTTTTAAGTGATAGCAATCACTTATGTTATGCCCATGATCGTGATGGTAATGAAAGTACTTATTTTTGCTCCCTCGGTTTGAATTGCTTCAGAGCCTATCTAGCTAATTGACGAATCCTTCGCCCTTAATCTCCATCAAAAACTGCTCTAGTGGTTTGTTGAGCGGGGTATATATTGAAAACTTACATCTAGTCAGCTTCTTTCTTTGCTGACTCTTTGGCCAGGGCTTTTGCATTTTGGGCGGCTTCGCGCATGATTCGGGTTTCTTTGGCATCCGCGTGCTTATCTGACAGGGCCATAAACTCGGCCAAAGTCATAGGCGGATTCTTATCCAAGGATGTTAGAAACGACTTGTCTCTAATGCCTTGCATGATTGAGTTGAGCTCTGTTTCATTTGAATGTTTCTAGACTTGAAGAGACTCGAAGTTGAAACGCTTGATGTAGTCTTTTAGCAACTCTTCCTCTTTTTTCACTATGTTATTCAGGTACACATGTGGCTTTAGCTTTTTCTTTCCACCAATGAAATTGGTGAGGTAGGTGTCACCAAGCTCCATGAATGAGCTAATGGACTTTGGTTTCAACTGCTTGAACCAAAGTCGAGTAACGTTGGCTAAAGTGAGGCCGAAGGCTCGGCACAGCACGGCGTCTGAGGCATCGTGTAGTTCTATATACATTCGGAAGGACTGGATGTGCTCGGTAGGATCACTCATGCTGGTGAAAGGTGTGATCTGCGGAAGACGAAATCGTTCTGATAGCTGATCTTTCATTATCTCTTTTATGAATGGAAATGCCTTTGCCTCGGGCCTCGTCTGAAGTGTATCATGACCCTTCTTCATGTCTGCAATCTCTTTCCACACTTCTCTCCTGAAGTCCTGAAGGTTGACTTTTTAGGGCTTGTCACTATCTACCGTACCTTTAACTGGAGGCCTGCTGCGCCTCCTTCAATCTATTTCATGTCGTAGATCGAAAGATGGCAGTGGGGCAGTCATGGAATGAGCGGGCATAGGCTTGGTCGGACCCTGGTGCTGACTCGGCTGAGGGACAGATTGTGGAGCAGTAGGCTGAGGGTCGGGGAATTGTTGCGGAGCATTTGCCAGACCACCACTATATTGGGGCGGAACTTGCAGACGATGGATCTGCTCCAGCATCTCCTTCATATAGTTCAGATCGGTCCTGAGCTCTTGAACTTCCTTATCTAGCCGACCGTTTCCTCGGTTTCGTTGGTTTTGCCTGGTTAAAACGGAGGATGCTAGACAGGGGACAGGGTCTTGTCGGTTGTCAGGTTGGTTCTGGCCCCTGGGGCTCAATTCGTACCCGATGGACCTTCAAGTGTCGCTGTCCTAGTAACGACCTCAGCGAGCTTGTTTTGAGCAGTTCTTCTAGTCCTTGCCATTGGAACTCGTTTGAAGCTACTGGATAGAGCCTAGAAAATGACTTTTCATATCGTTCCCATAGACGACACCAATCTGTTGATGCAAAAAATTGGTGAGCCTTCCCTCGTCCTACCACTTGCACAGGAATGAAACAAACGAGACCCTGGCTAGAGCCGGGGACCCTCCGTTGCCAAAGTTAGTGATAGGGACGTATACAAGGGTTTTTGAGAAGGGTTTTCTGCGTACCTCTTTAGCTTGGAGTTCTTTGTATTTATAAGAATGGGTGAGTCCCATCGTGTAGGGATTCTCTTCCTTATATTTTGGAGATTTGATTTCAATTCTCTTTGGTCTCTATCTGATCTCAAGATCCTCGGGATTGGGGATCCTTTTATGAGATTTTTGAGACAAAGTTTTCGTTCACGCTGTCTTTTCCTTGCTCGGCCTAGTTTTGACCGATTCTAATAACGAGTTAGTCTGGGCTGACTTTATGGATCAAGTTGCTCGCCATCAATCGGGCGAGATGGAGCCAATCCGTAATCCACATCCTCCCTTACTCTGATAGCTGACCTTATAACCGACCTAATTGGGTCGGTTTTACGGTTGGTTAGGTGGCTTCTAAACTTTAGGCCTTAATTGGCCTTTTATATGTTGAGCACTGCCTCCTCTTCCGAGTCAACTTCGTGCATCTTAAGTACTTTGCCTTTGGCTTGTGACTTTAGAATTCTCGGTCGGGGTTTCTATTCCCTGCAATCCGATCTAAGTCTCTCCTTGATGCATGTAGTCCTTTCACCTTGGTCTGGCTTATTCCCTTGGAATCCCGGGACGTGTCAGTAGAGTTGGTCCATTCCATAACCGGGTCTCCGAACTTGTCATATTTTTCCCCAACAATATTCTAATCAACACGTGTGAAGATCTAGAGCTGAAAACATCAACGCGTTGAGTCTGTTCCATATGTAGCATTTGGGAGTGGTGGTACCCTATCAGATAAGTAGATCACTGAGTTGGCATGGGGGGTTGGAGCTGAGTCAACAACGGTTTTATCTGGGTGTCCCGTCCAACCAGCAGAAGGGATGGTCCATAGAATGTAAGAGTGTCAATGGACGGATCTGATGATACGTTGGACTACTTGCTAGATGGATTCCTGACTCGGACCCGGGGTGTTGGGCTCGTGGTCCACACCTTTGGCCCACAAATAAAGATACTGGGCACATTTCAACAGTTGCAGATGGAATTCAATGATGGAGAGTATCATCCACGGTGCGCCCATGATCGCGTGGCCGCTCTACATTGGGCAGAGGATGAACGTTGCAATGCTGGCCGATGATCTAAAGGTGGTGGCCCGATGAAAGGGGAGGCGGAGGCTGCATAGTAAAGCCACCCAGTAGATGGCACCTCACCCTCGCATGGGTCATCAAGGACTTCTCCAGGTTTGGGGCTCTTAGTCCTACTAAGTTCAGAATCCGGAATTCAGATTTGATCCAAACTATATCGGCTTCCATCAACGTCGACCGAGTAGGACCGACATTAATAGGTTGTTCAGCTAAAGTCTGAGTAACCACTCTTTCTAATGGGATGGATTCCGACTGAACTTTAAGCAACTGCTCTTTCTAATGGGAGGGATTCCGTCATCCGGCCGTGATTGGAGGGAGCCTCAAGCTTAGAATTCATGCTTTCCCGATCAAAATCTCCCTGGAAAGCCTGCGGCTCAGGGCCTTCGTTTGAGATATCGGACATATCGGGTCAAGAATAAAGAATGGAAAGAAACAAGAAGAATGGAAGATGGTCGGAGATGGAGATTCAGACTTGAAATCACCTTGTTCGGGAAGTTTGAAGTAGTGGTAGTGGAGAAAGGAAGAAAATATTTGAACTGTTAGGGTTTCCTATCCTTTTATAGGCATCCTCGGTTACATGCAATAATTACTCACATTTAATGTCGCAGCTGAGGATACGTTACGACACTCATTACTTTCCACGTGTCGACCTCCTACTCGCAGTTTCGACCCAACTTCCCAAGTGACGCCACATGCTCGCTTCCTACGGGTTAGACACTGAAAAGGTTGCCGGACTAGCGTATGCCACCTCGAGCTCACCATGCCATCATTTCAGATTTCTCTCTATCTTCTTGTCTACTGGCTTTCCTGGCCATAATGATAAGCCAGCTCGACCTTCCATATATGAAGCAATATGAATCCGACCTCATTACACCAACTTATTTCCTGAGCTCATTCTGTAAGTTCAGACGTAGGGGGCCTACTGCTATGGGTAAAAATAAGCTAGTTAGAAATATGAGGGTGGCTGGACATCTGTGCATGTCGCGTGGTCAGCTATTATCAGTCGTGACCAAGGAGTTCCTCAATGACTAGAAAGTGATACTATTGTATTTTGTTGTACGACGCCGAGCTCTCTCATGGCTCCATTCGTGCTCGAGCTACCGGTCAGATCTTTTGGAAGAGCCTCCGAAGCACGACCCCGTATACGATCTCGCATGCCCTGCTTAGAGACTTGCGAGAGAGCCCCTGTAGTGTATGATAAGATGTTGCTAAGGAAGCTCGACTTAGTCCCCATGCTCGAATACAACCTTCACAGGTAGGTTGATAACCTACTCGAATGCTAAAGGGGAGCTTGAACATGGCCCACCAAAGAGTCCAGGTCGGGAAACTCCTCCTTAGGACAGCTGTATAGGTCAGCTCGGATGCTTGGCCTTGGTCTCGGTCTTCCACTGGGTGATTTCAGATCTCGACTACTTTACCTTGTCTCCACCGGAAATCTTGTGAAACGGTTGAGAAACGTATGCTGAATGCACGTCCGTGATTAAGGGGCGTTTCTATCTATGTGATTGACTCCGTAATGTTATAAATAAGAACCCCTCTAATAGTTAAAGGTATGACACACACTTACACGCAACTCTATGCACCAGAGAACTCTCAACTTTACTGGACCTATCTTGCTTGATTTTGACTTATGCATAGGTGTGGATTAGGTAAACTAACCAGTGTTTTCTTAGTTTTGAGCAAAATTTATGAAAATTTTCATAATTTTTTCTCAAAACAAGAAAACACTGATTAATTTACTTAATCCATGCCCTCAACCTCAAAAACTTGTTCACAACTCCAAGTGTAGGGTTGTGATGTAATAATAACTCGGTAAGACCGAGGTCAAATCCACAAGGACTAAACTTGTACGTATTCTAAAAATAACTAGAATTACAACTAGAAAAAGATGTAAATTGAAATTTAAATAATTAAGAGTAATGGTGAATAACGCTGATTAAAACTTTTGAATTTAAACGTGGGAACTAGGGTGCTAAGGATCCACTTGTAGCTATCAAGATGCTACCTTACTTGATTGAATGAACACAATTAGAATTGGAGTTCTATTTTATCCAATTGGAAGATAAAACAATTTAAATCAAATCTGAACTTTTCATTGACCTAATTCTCAATGGAGGAGAATTGTGATGATTGGAAGGGATTCCATCACCTTACCATGCCCAGGAGATGATGGTGAATAATGAGATTTACTAATCTCACTATCTCAAAACAGGAAAAGAAGATATCCAAAGCTATCACAACATTTATTGTAATTTTAGTCACAATAAATCATAAAAATTGAAGATATTCCATTAATATCAAACTAGAAAGTAATGAAGTTCAATAAGAATAAGAATCAAAGTAAAATAAACATCCAAACATGCTACAAGCTTCACTTCTTAGCCCTAGCTAAGATATTTAACCAACCATAGACATGATGGAAACCAATTTTTTTTAAAAAAGCATGAAAAATAAATTAGAAAAAAAAACTCTTTAACGACTGCTCCACCCTCATGTATGATTCTTGAGCCTTTCCAAACTCGAGAAAATGCTTTGGAGCATCTTAGGGAGTCCTATTTATAATTGTAGAACTCCAACTTTCGCACCAAGTTAGAAAAATCTAGAAATTGCATCAAATTTACGCACTCTGCGTAGTTTTCTAAAATAGACTCAGAGTTTAAACCACCTCAAATCTACGCACTCTGTGCAGTTTTTTAAAATAGACTTAGAGTTCCAGATTATACTTTTTTAGGACAATTTCAAGAATATGTTTCTTTTAAAGACAATTTCAGGATTCTTTTTCTTTACTTTAAATCTTTGATTCTCTTCATTAATCATTTGGTTTTCTTTGATATTTGATATGCGAATTCTTTATTAATGACTTTCAAAACTCTAAATATTCATTTAGTAATCTTTTAAGCATAAATATTCCTTTTGATATTAATTTCACCTTAAGCTCTCGAAATCACCTCGCACATGAAAATATGCATAATTAGATCGATTAAGCACTATCATGTTTATAAAACCAACGTATAAATAGGAGAAATATATAATATTTTATACTAAACACACCCCTAACCAGCATTTTGATACTCCTGAGCAAAATATGCGTGAAGAAATCCTCAATTCTTCAAATCACATTCAGAAAATAATCTTTTGTGCAATCAAGTATGAATGAGTATAATCGAAAGAAGTAAGAGTGAAATTTTGAAAACCTAGAGCCAAATCATATGAGAAATCAATCAAATAGGTTCTTTATCAATCATTTAAGAGCATAAGTTCGTATATATCAAGTTTTTCCAATGTGCTTAGTTAATTCTATTTACTTTCCATAACATATTACTATTTTATAATGTTAGCCATGCTCATCACCTCAAGTTTTATTGAATAATCATGTACTGATTTTTAACTTATCACATTTTTCTTCTTTTTTCAGTTTTTGATTTTATATCGATGATCTGTTTTATTTATTTAGACTTTTTAATCATTTTCAATATTTTCATCATACATGACCTTTTTGTCAATCTTTCTGATTTTTAGCTGGTTCTTTTCATCTTTTTAAGGTAGATTAAATTCTTTAGACTCAATTCTCAATATCTTTCAATGATATACATAGTAACAATGAGAAATTCTAGTACAATTCACAGAAAGTAATTTGAATGTGGCTTGTGACTTAGATTAATATGATTTCAAACTTCCACTTAATCAATTAAATGCAAGAATTTAGACGATAGTCTACTCGGTTGATTAAAATTCAATAATTCAAAGTTCAATCTCCTATCTTATCATCATATTTAAAGCATTCTTAATTCCATAAATTATTATCTCCCAAACATGTTTTTAACTTGAAATTTTGAAATTTTTTACAATTTTTGCTCAAAACTAAGAAAACACTGTTTAGTTTACGTAATCCATACCCCCAACCTAAAACCTAAATTGTCTTCAATGTAAAATATATGAGCATACAATTCACATGAGACAATGAAAAGAAATGAGAAGTGATGGGAAGAAAATACCTAAATAAAGAGAATTAAATCTTTTTCAAAGTTCTTAACATGTAAATGGATTAGCATGAAGACTAAACAAATTAAAATCAAACTATCCTAATCCTAAATCCAATAAAAGTAATAAACTTAATTACACCTCCATTAGACTAAGACGTTAATCCTGGTACACAGGATTAGTCAGAGGCTTGGACATGTTCTCTGAATCAAACTTCTCAACAAATGTCTTGAGATGATGTCCATTCACTTTGAAAACATTGTCATTCATCGAATTCTTTATCTCGACGATCCCATGAGAATAGACATTAGTAACAATAAAGGGACCGGTCCAATGAGATCGAAGTTTACCTAGAAAAATATGTAACTGGGAATTGTACAAAAGGACTTTTTGACCGGTTATGAATGGTTTTCGAAGGATATTCCTGTCATAGAATACCTTCATCCTATCCTTATATTTCAGTTTCTTATAAGCGTCGTTTTGAATTTCTTTGAGTTTATTCAATTGAAGTTTATGTTGCGAGCCAACGTTGTCCAAACTAAAGTTTAGATTTTTAATAGCCCAGTAGGTTCTATGCTCCAGCTTCACAGGTAGGTGGTAAGCTTTCCCATAGACGAGTCTAAAGGGAGACATTCCAATAGGATGTTAAAAGCTATACAGTAAGCCCATAGGGTATTAGTCAAGTGAATCGACTAATCCTTACGGTTAAGGTTAATCACTTTTTCTAGAATTTATTTAATTTTCCTATTGAAAATATCAACCTGCCCACTTGTTTGCTAGTGGTATGTAGTGCTTAGTTTATAAGAGATGTCATATTTTTTCATTAAGTTCTTAAATATCCCATTACAAAAGTGTGAACCTCCATCACTAATGATGGCCCGAGGCATTTCGAGCTGGAAAATGATATTTTCTTTTAAAAATTGAATAACCATTTTATGATCATTATTCCAATATGGGATTGCTTTGACCCACTTAGTGACGTAGTCTACTGTTAACAAAATATAAATATTCCCAAAGGATTGGCGGGATGGTCCCATGAAATTGATGCTCTAACAATCAAATGCTTCAATAATAAAAATGGGGTTCAGAGGCATCATATTTCGATGGGACAATCCTCCCAATTTCTGATAATGCTCACAAGCTTTGCAAAACTCATGAGTATCTCTGAACATTGTGGGCTAGTAAAAGCCACACTGTAGAATTTTAGTCGTGGTCTTTTTAATAGAAAAGTGACCACCACAGGCCTGAGAATGACAAAAGGAGATGACACTCTGATGTTCATTGTTTGGAATATATCTCCTTATAATTTAGTCTGGGTAATATTTAAACAAATAATGATCATCCCAGAAAAATATGTACCTCGATGAAACTTTTTTCTTATCTTACGTAGTCCAATATGTTGGTGTGAAACCTGTAGCAAGATAATTTGCAATATCAGCAAACCAAGTTAGTTGGGAGAGTTTAAACAATTATTCATCAGGGAACATATCATTTATTAGTGTCGGCTTAAGGGAATCAGGGAGGTCAAGTCGAGAAAGGTGGTTGGCCACTACATTTTCTACTCCTTTTCTGTCTCATATTTCAATATCAAATTTTTGGAGTAAGAGGATACATTTTATCAGGTGGGGCTTGACATCCATCTTAGAAAGAACATACTTTAGCGTCGCATGGTCCATGTAGATGATGATCTTAAATCCAATCAAGTACGACCTAAATTTGTCCAAAGAGAACATTACGACTAAGAGTTCCTTCTCCGTAGTAGAGTAGTACACTTGGACAGAATTTAGAGTTTTACTTGCATAATAAATAATGTAGGGCTTCTTTTCTTTTTTCTGCCCTAACACTGCCCCAATAGCATAGTCAAGTGCATCGCACATAATCTTAAAAGGGATGCTCTAATCGAGTGGCTGCATGATAGGTGCAGTTGTTAACATATCCTTGAGCTTAGTGAAAGCTTCTTGACATTGTTCGGTCCATTCGTATGATACATCCTTTTGAAGTAGTTTGCATAAAGGACAAGACAGATGACTAAAGTCCTTTATGAATCATCTATAGAATTCGGCGTGTCCTAAGAAGGATCGCACATTATGTACACTCTTGGGTGGAGGTAGGTTAGAGATAAGATCAATTTTTACCTTATCTACCTTAATTCATTTGAACAAAATTATGTGTCTAAGCACAATTCCCTTGGGAACCGTGAAATGACATTTCTCCCAATTCAGAATAAAATTCTTTTCCTTGCATCGCTTGAGCACACATTTAGGATTTTTTAAACATTCGCTAAAGGATGGACCAAAGACAGAGAAGTCATCCATGAAGACCTCTAAATATTACCCCACCATATTAGAAAAAATACTCAACATGCATTGCTAAAAAGTGGCGGGGGCATTACATAGTCTGAATGACATCTTTCTGTAAGCAAAGGTGTTAAATGGACATGTGAATGTTGTGTTCTCTTAATCTTCAAGGGCTATCTTTATTTGATTGTAGCTCAAATATTTATCAAGTAAGCAATAGTAACAATGACCGGTTAGCCTTTCTAAAATTTAATGAATGAAAGGCAAAGAAAAGTCGTCTTTCGTTACAACGGTATTCAACTTTTTGTAGTTAATGCACATTCTCCAACCTGTAGTAACTCTAGTTGGCATGAGTTCATTGTCGGCATTGGCTACGATGGTGATTCCGGACTTCTTAGGAACTACCTGAGTTGAACTCACCCATTGATTGTCAGATGTAGGGTATATGATACCCATATCCAACAACTTAATTACCTCAGCCTTAACTACTTCTCTCATATTTGGATTAAATTGATGTTGTGGTTTTCGGGAGGTTTTCGTATTATCCTTAAGATGGATGCGGTGAGTACAAATTAAAGGGTCAATTCCCTTGAGGTCTGCAATTGACCATCCAAAAGCTCCTTTAGGCTCAATGAGAGTGAAAATGAGCACACTCTCTTGTTCTTTCTCTAGGTGGGAAGAGATCACCATCGGGTATGTCTCATCTTGACTTAAATAGACATATTTAAGATCGGCGGGCAAAGGTTTTAGGTCAAGCTTCAATGCTTTGAGGTTAGACAGTAGAGGCATTACATTAGTTTGGGAAAATTTTTCAAATTGTGGCCTTCACCGGTTAACTTTAAGTACCGGCGTAACATCAAGCAAAGCATCCATCTCCTTAATCATGACATCATCTAAATAGGGGAGTGGGATAAGAACGTCTCTAGAGTGTCAGAGTATAGAGTCAGGAGTGCTCTATCTTCCATGAAAGAATCGATCATGTTAATGTCGTGGGTATGGTTATCATCCTCTGGTTGTTTTTTCATGTTGAAAAAGATGTTGAGCTCCAATGTTATATTTTCAAAAGATAAATTCATAATTCCATTCCTACAATTAATGATAACATTTGATGTAGCAAGGAATGGGTAACCAAGAATGATGGGCATTTGAGTGCTCACATCTATGATGAGTTGAGTATCCAGGATAATAAAATCTACTGGATAGCAGAATTTATCAACTTAGACTAACACATCCTCAACCATCCCTCTCGGTATAAGAATTGAGCAATCAACAAGTTGTAATGTGGTCCAGGTAGGTTTTAATTCACCTAAATCCAATTGTTTGTAAATTGAGTAAGGGCTCAGATTTAAGCTCGCCCCCAAGTCAAGAAGTGCGTGATTAATCCGGTGGTTCCCAATTACACAAGTGATGGTTGGGCTACCGGGATCTTTGTATTTTTGTGGCACATCTTACTTGAGGATGAAACTCACTTTTTCTGCCTTTTGGTCGTATATAAATCTTTTAAAATTTTGGCATATGAAGGGATTTTTTTAATGAGGTCCAGTAGAGGGATGTTGACCTTCACTTGTTTAAGCACCTCTAGAATATCCTGGGAGTTAAAAAGATATTTTGGTGCAATCAATCATTGAGGGAATGACACAATCGGCTTACTTTGAGGTTCCACTTTTAACTCATGTGGAGCATTGCTAGGTTTATCATTATCATATATTTCCAAGTCTTTAGGCTTTTCAGCCCTCATCGGAATATATTTGTCAATAATCTTCCCACTCCTAAGATTGGTGATAGACTTAGCTTGCTCCATTTGTTTTGAAGAGCTTGAGTCACTGATTTCATTTTGCTGTTTTGGGTTGGGGAGAGGCTGAGCAGAAAGGATCCCTTTCTCCCTAATCGAATTTTTTGTTTCAAGCCCTTGTAAGACCTTTGTAAGGTCTTGAAAGGCTTACAACATACCCTGATTAAAAATCTCTTAGTTTTGTATATGTTTTAAGACCGGGTCCTCTTGAAGTTTCCTTTAATTCAAAAATTGGTTAAGGATCCCTTGAGGAGTAGCCGTTTGTTAGTTCCTCCAATTGAAGTTTGGATGGTTCCTCCAACTTGAGTTATATGTATTTGAGGTGGGTCCACTGAAAGGTTTTTGGTAATTGTTTACGGCATTTGACTGCTCATTCAATATCTCTGAAAAGTAAGAATTGTTAAGAAATTCTCAGTTGTATGTACGTTACAAGCACAAATACTAAAAATAAGTTCCACAGTCTTTTCGAGTTCTACCTTCTTAAGTTTCATGGCCTCAACTTTTCTTGTGAGTTTGGCCACTCTTTTATTTATATCATCTTCCTCTTTTAAAACATAAATTCATCCCCATTCCTTTGATTGAGTAGGATTAGAAGTGCTAATTCTTAACAAGGTATCCCATGATTACGCGTTTTCAGCAAGTTTATTAAAATAATCACGCGCATCATCGACTTCCCTATTTATGAATTCCCCATTACACATCATCTCCACAAATTGGCACATGGGTGAGGTTAATCCCTCATAGAAAAAGCTTGTTGTATGCCATGTTTCATAGCCATGCTGTGGACATGAATTTATGAGATCCTTAAATTGCTCCCAACATTGAAAGGTCTCATCCTCTTTTCGCATAAAATGTATGATTGCTTTCCTTAAGCTATTTGTTTTATGATAAGGGAAGAACTTTTTATGGAACTCCCTTGTCATGTCAGCCCACGTGCCAATGGACCTTGGTCTTAAGGAATGTAACCACGACTTAGCCTTTTCTTTCAAAGAGAAAGTAAATAATTTCAGTCTAACCGTGTCCTTAGACACGTTTGGGAAGTGTAATGTAGAAATGATTTTATTGAATTCTTTCATATACAAGTATGAACTTTCAGATTCTAGTCCATAAAACTTAGGGAGGAGTTAAATTACCCCTGGTTTAATATCCATAATTCATGCATTCAATGAAAATATCATTTAGGAAGGTGTACTCACCCCCGCTGGTTGTTACAAGGCGAGGGTGCATTATGCACCTCGTTTTCATCTTGAACTTCCTTAACTAGTGGTCGAGGTTGATATTCACAACCCTAAGTGTATGGTAGGTCACTATGTAGTAATAATCTCGGTGAGACCGAGGTCGAATCCACAGGGACTAATCTTGTGCGTATTCTGAAAATAACTAGAAGTAGAACTAGAAGAATATCTAATTAGAAATATAGAATAAAAGGAATAATAATAAATATTGTTTAAACTATTAATTAAAAGTAGGAACTAGGGTGCTAAGGATCCACTTGTAGCAATTGAGATGATACCTTGCTTGATTTAGGAATCCCAACTAGAATTAGAGTCCTATGTTATCCAGTTGGAGAAAGAGATAGTCAAATCTCTGAGCTTCTCATTGATCTAGCCTCAAGGGAGGAGAATTGTGAAGATTTGGAAGGGATTCCATCACCTAACCATGCTTAGGAGACAATGGCAAACAACAGGATTTACCAATCCCATAATCTCAAATAAGAAAAGAAGACACTCAAAGCTATCACGAATCTACTGTAACTTGAGTCACAATAAACCATTAAAAATTGAAAGTATTCCTTAAAATCAACTAGAAATCAAAGAGGTTTAAAAAGAACAAGAATTAAAATAAGAAAAAACATCCCAAAAATGCTATAAGCTTCACCTCTTAGCCCTAGCTAAGAGGTCTAGCCAACAATGGACATGATTGGATCATGAATCCTCAAAGAAAACATTAAAAACTAGGAAAGAAAAGAAGAAGAAATCTTGGGAGACGGCTCCACCCTTTTACTCTACATCTCCAAACCCTAGATATCCCTAGAATCTTTAAAAAAACCCATATTTATAGCCTTGTTCGCATGGATTCGCAAAACTGTCTCAAATTTACGCAGTTCGTGTAACGCCTTCGATGTCTTCCAACAACCTTTGATGTCATCGAAGGTAACTTAAATTTGGAAGTCTTGCCTTTTCGCACCGCGTAATGACTTTCACACTACATAACTTTTCATGTCATCGAACCTCCTTCGATGTCATCGAACTGCTTTCGATGAATCGAGAATGTGTTAGGAGTGTTCCAGCGAGTTGCTCCAAAAATCTGCAAAAGTTCGAAGTCATCGAGAACTGCATCCAATTTTTCCAGCAACAAAAAATGATTTTTTTGTATTTCTTTAACATCATTGAATAGCCTTTGATGTCATCGAAGACTATCTTCGATGTCATCAAATAACATTCAATGACATAGCAGCTCAGATTCTATGAATTTCTGCACTAATTTCTACAGTTCCTTCCTTATCCACTTAGTTTTCTTGAATCTTAGGGTCTTGAAATCTTCAATCTTAATCTCCAAAGATCCATTCTTTGCTTTGGTGATTATTGAACATCAAATCCATGCTTTTAACATTCTTTTCAATACAAGCTCTTAAACTCACCTTGCAACACAAACATGTATAAAATATACCATTAAACATTATCATGTTCATAAAACCAAGATATAAATGGGAGAAAATATGCAATATTTGACACTCAACACACTCCCTAACCAACATTTTTCTAGTCATGAGCATAACATGTGTGACATAATCTTCAAATCTCGATGTACAAATTACTTTTAGAAAATAATCTTTTGTGTAAACAAGTACGAATGAGTATAATCCAAAGAGGCGAGAGTGAGAATTTGAAAACCTAGAGCCAAATCAATCGAGCAATCAATCAAATAGGTTCTTCATCAATCACTTTTTTTTTTATTTACGTACGTACATAACCCCCCACACACTCTCGCTAGTGGAATTTCACCACCTATGAATACTCGAACCCTTGACCGAATGTTGAAACTCCCGAGAGTCTACCATATGAGCAAGAGTAAGAGCATAAGTTCATATATCAAGTTTCTCCAATGTGCTTAGTGAATTCTAACTTACTTTCCATAAAAATACTATCATTTCATAGTGTTATCCATGCTCATCACTTCAAGATTAATTGAATAATTAAGTGCTGATTCCAAATTTATCCCCCATTTTCATTCTTTTCTCAGTTTTTGATTTTATATCAATGGTCTCTTTTTATTCATTCTTTTCAGACTTTTCATATTTTTCATTCTTTTCTAGTCTTTTCATTATGCATGATCTTTTTGTCGATCTCACTATTTTTTAACTTGTTCTTTTCATCATTTAAGATGGATAAAATTCTCCAGACTCAATTCTCAACATCTATCAATGATTCACATACTAATGATTAGAAATTTTATCATTATTCACAGAAAGAAAATTGAACATGTCTTATGATTTAGATCAACATGATATTCAAACATCCTCTTTATCAATTAAATGCAAGAACTTAAAAATAATCTACTCGGTTGATCAAACCCCAATAATTCAATATTCAATATGTATCTTATTGTTTACCCTCAAGGCCTCCTTAAATACACAAATTAACGCTTTCCAAACAGGTTTTTACTTGAAAATTTGAAAATTTTCAACAATTTTTGCTTAGAAACTAAGAAAACACTGATTAGTTTACCTAATCCACACCTCAACTTAAAATGTACATTATCCTCAATGTATAAGATATGAGCATGCAATGTATATGAGACAACAAAAAGAAAGGAGAAGTGATGGAAAGGTAGCACCTGAATAAGTAGAATCTACACTATTTCAAGGATTTCAGTGTGAAGATGGGTTAGCACAAAGACTAGGCAAACTGAAGCAAACTACCCTAATCTTATGAAAGCAATAATTCTAATCATAAACTAGAAAAATAAAGGAAATCTACTCAATCATGCAACAAGGTTCCTCCTTTGGCCTGTATCTTGATAAATTTCTTAGTAGGTTTCTCAATAAATTATCCAAAAGTCATTTTTGTAATAGGCTTGGACGCCTTGGAGCATGAATGTCTAGAGAAATATATGGACCTGAGCATAAAGTTTCTTTTTAATCTTTTGAGGTATCCAAAGTATATATAATTCACCTATGACAGAAAAAGTTTCAATGTTAGCATAACATAGTGAATCAGAGATTACAAGTAGATGGAATTTAGAAAAATTCTTAACAGGTGGTGTAACCTCAACACATTCTGAAGTTTCAAACTTCGGTTCAATTTTTAGCTCCACTTCTAATGACAAACATTTAGGATTTGTGGAAGGAAGCTCTTTAGAAAATTGATTCCTTCGGTTAATATCAATAACTGAGGTATTATCATGCAAGGTGTCCACTATATTATCATTATGAACTGCAAAGTGTGTCCATCATTCATCCAGAGATTTGAGAGATTCAGTTGAAAGGGGCATATTTTCCACATTGAGGTTTGTGATGATATGCTCAAGGGTTCCTTCATTGTCTTTGAAAGAGGAAGGAGGCATACTCTCTTGCTCTTCATCTCAATGAGAGCAAATCATCATTAGATATATCTCGCCTTGCCCTGCATAAATAGATTGAGAATTAGAAGGTGAAGATTTAATGCAAAGACTCGGTTCATTAATACTAGTTAGTAGAGACATTGTTTTGTTCTGGGATGACTGTTCCAATGGTGGCTTCCACTCGATAGTTTCGAATATCGGAGTCATATCTAGTAAGTTGTCCATCTCCTTAATCATATCAAACTCTAAATCAGGGAAGTGGGCTGAGCCCACCTTAAGAGAGTCCTACGACTCTCATGGAAGGAACTCATCCTCTATATTTAAATCAAACATGTCAGGTGGGTGGAGTAGATCATTATGGCCGACAACTTCCTGTACCTCATGATCATTTACCTGGACCATGATTGAAATCGATCCCAGGAAATTTTGAGTTGTAAACTCATGATTTTCCTCCAACTCCTCATCATTGTCAAATTCAATACAATGCACAAATGAGTTAAGATCACTTTCCTCACACTGTGTTTGTAGATTGGGTTGAGACTTGAATAAATTAGCCTCTTCCTCATTGAGGTCAACTATGTCATGTGGTTGGAGTGAGTTAACATCATTATATTTGAAAGATACCCATGTCTTTTGATTTTTACTTTGGGTAGTTATCAAGATTGACTATTCAAGAAATTGAACCGTATACTCATCAACATAATCCAACTCCTCATTCTCAATTTTAATACTTTTCACATGCGAGTTAGGATCACTTTCTTCATATTATATTTCTAAATTGGGTTGAGGCTATGAAAAATTAGCCTCTTCCACATCATTGAGGTATGATTCATTTCTTTAAATGGAGGATTCATTCACTTTTAATGATTTTTTAATGTATGCGAATGATTGTGTGATGAATTGGTTGAATTGTTCTTGAGCTTCTATGTAAAGAAGAAAATTCTGAAGTGAATCCTCTTGGATCGTTTCAGGCTGGATCTCAAGGGTAGGGGATCTAAGAGAATAGTTAGTATAATCTATTATTGATTTATCTCTCCAATGTTGATGTTTCCATTGATCAAAGTCATACGGGTCATATGTGGGAGAGTCTGATGGTTATTGGTACACATTATCACCCAGAATATAATCTTATCTTATTTTCTTTTTGTCCGATGGGTGATAATAGTTTTCACCCCAATACTCACGTATTATTCTTTTAATCAGTGGAGTGTAATTATTCTCCCACATATGATTGCATATAGACTTCTTAATTAGTGGAGCAACCCTAACTAAGAGGTTTAGCCAACCATAGACATGATTGGATCTAAAACCCCAGAAGAAAGCATTAAAAATATAAAAGGAGAGAAGAAAAACTCTTGGAAGGCTGCTCCACCCTTTCGCTCTGCTTCTCAAAACCTAATTCTTGTTTAAAAGTTCTTAGGAAACCTATATTTATAGCCTTTTGCATCTAAAATCGGAAAACTGCCTCAAATTTATGCAGTCCACATAATTCCACGTAATGTGCTCGATGTCATCGAATAACCTTTGATGTCATCGAACGTAACTTGAATCCAGAAGTCGTGCCTTTTCACACTATGAAATGCCTTTCGCATTGCGTAACTCTTCTTGTCATCGAACATACCTTTGATATCGTTGAACTGCCTTCCATGTCATTAAACTGCCTTCGAGCAATCGAGAAATGTGTCCACAATGTTCTAGTGAATTGCTCTGAAAATTTTCCAAAATATCGATGTCATCGAACTACCTTTGATGTCATCGAGATGGTCTTTGAGCAATTGAACAGGGCTTTGATGTCATCGATAAATATATCCAATTTATCTAGCAACTAAACTCAATCTTCATGTAAGTCTTCGATGTTATCTACCCATGTTCGATGTCATCGAACACTAGCTTCTATGTCATCAAACGGTGGTCGATGATATAGACAGTGAATTTCTGCACTTTGTACTTTCGACTTTCGAAGTGGTTTATCACTATAAAATTTGACAATACAGGGTGCTTGATATACAACATAGCACTTACAATCTCTCCTTTGTCAAATTTGTAATAAAACCAACTTAGAAGATTTCACAATAATACACAAGTCCACAAACATCACAACTCCATTTCATGATATGACACTCTTTTAGAAAAAACTCCCCCTCATTCTACCCCCCCTCAATCTAAGCTTGGTGACTTGTACAGTGCCTATATTAACAAATACATATTTTCAAAAAATGTAACTCTACACCATGCACCATATCATCTTATTAACACAACCACAAAAGTATTAAATTCTCCCCCTTTTTCTCATAAATTGACAAAGGAAGATAAATAATAGAATGCAAACATATTTGTGATTATTATAATAATAAAGAGTACTAGAAAATGAGTTAAAGTTAAGAACATAATTAAGTAGAGTATCAACATCAGCAAATTACATATAACTAGTCCAAAAAGAAGTGACATTTAAAGTTTAACATTAATACATGCCCAAATATCAAGAAAAACTAGTCAGATCTAGATGAAGGGGGTGGAATGGATGGATCAATCTGATGTCGTCCCTTAGTTATACATCAAAAATACTTATGCATATATTGCATTTGACTATCTTGGGATGTTTTCAATGCATCCACCTTCTCTTCTAAAGTGCAAAAGCGCTCATCATACTCAAGTGCCTGATAATCAGGATCAACCTCAAAATCATTTGATTCTAACTCATCAAATATATCTTCTACTAATTCCTGAATATAATGATACCGAATGTCAATATGTCTGGTATGGGAATGCTAGATAGGATTTTTAGAAACATTAATTATGTTAGAGTTATCACGATACAATATCATTGTATCTTACACAATACCATAATCATTAAGCATCCTTTTCATCTACACAATCTGGGTACAGGCATTTCCAGTTGCAATATGTTCAGCCTTAGCCGTGGATAATAATACGGAACTCTGTTTCTCACTGTTCCTAGAAACTAAACAATTCCCAACATAAAAACATCCACCACCGGTAGATTTTCTATCATCTATGTTCTCAACCTAGTTAACATCCGTATAACCAGCTAATTAAACATTAGTATCATGTAGATATTATAGGCCTAGATTAGCCATACTTGTGACATATCTAATAATTTACTTGATAGCAATAAGATGAGATTCCTTAGGAACTGATTGATATTTAGCACAAATACCTACACTGAATGCTATATCAGGTCGGCTCGCAATTCACTGTAATAAACTACCAATCATACTAAGATATAGCCGATGATCTACACTTTTACCTTTTGTATGCTTTGAAAGATTAAGAGTTGTACTCATAAGAGTATCAAATTTTTTGCCATTCTCAAATCTAAATTTCTTAATCAGGTTTAAAGTATACTTGGTTTGAGAAATGAAGATACCGTCTTCTAATTGTTTAACTTTTAAACCTAGAAAGTAGTTTGATTCTCCCACCATACTCATTTTGAACTTGGATTTCATCAACTTTGCAACTCAATGGACAGGTTAGAACAAGTAGAACCATAGATAGTATCATCAATGTAGATCTGTACTATTAGTATGTGTTCATTAAATTTTTTAACAATAAAATTTTTATCAACACTTCTCATAACAAAATTATGACTTAGTAAGAACTTAATCAAAATCTCATACCATGCCCTGGGAGCTTGTTTCAAACCATAAAGTGCCTTTTTAAGGTGATACATATGATTAGAGTGTTTAGGGTCCTCAAAACCCTTAGGTTGTTCAACTAAACTCTTCATGTATATCACCATTAAGAAATGCACTTTTTGAAACATGCAATGGATTTAAGACGAGCAACTGGGGAAAAGGTTTCATCATAATCAACTCCTTCTATTTGAGTGTACCACTGTACAACTAGTCTAGCCTCATTTCTTATTATATTCCCTAACTCATTAGATTTTATTTTTTTTGGTTGAAAATCCACTTGGTTCTAATTATATGTTTATCAGATGGTCTTGGAACTTAATACTATACATCATTCCTAACAAATTTGTTTAGTTTATCTTACATGAAAACTATCCAATTTTCATCAGTGAGTGCCTCTTTTACGTTAGCTGGTTCGATTTGGGAAGTAAAAGACATAATTACATATGTTTTCCAGTTATTTTCGAATACGCACACCAGTGAGAGAGTTACCTAGTATTTGATTAGTAGGATAGTCTTTAACTGATCGTAGTTCAGTATTGATTTGACAAGATGAGGAGTCAGGTTTATCAATTACAGTGACTTCATTATCTTCTGAATTAGATGTTGGTGTGTTTAGGTAATCATCAATAATAACATTTATTGACTTTTGAATAACACCAGTTCTCTTGTTAAGAATATGGTATGATCGACGGTTCCGAGCATAACTTAGGAATATCCCTTCATCACTCTTAGTATCGAACTTCCTTAAATTTTTTCGGTCTTGTAAAATGTAGCACTTACTTCCAAAAATTCAAAAGTATTTAATTATAGGTTTCTTATTAGACCACAATTCATAAGCCATTTTATGTTTAGATTTTCTAATGTAAACACAGTTTATGATATAACATGCCGTATTAACAGCTTCGGCCCATAAATTTTTAGGTAACTTCATGCAATTTAACATTACATTGGCGATCTCTTGTAGCACTCTTTTTTTCCTTTCAACAACCTCATTTCGTTGAGGCATTTTAGGAGCAGAAAACTCATGCGATATACCATGATCACTACAGAACTTCTCAATTTTGCTATTTTCATATTTCAATCTATAATCGCTTTGGATTTTAACAACATTTATTTCTTTTTTAATCTAAATATGCTTGAGTATTTTTTTAACTTCATCGAGAGTTTTAGATTTTTCTCTCATGAATGCAACCCAATTAAACTTGGTAAAGTCATCCACAATTACCAAGAAATACTTTTTACCACCTCTATTATTCGTTCTAGTTGGTCTAATAAGATCCATGTGGAGGAGTCCAAGAGGTTTAGATGTGATAGAGGAGTTCATTTTCTTGTGACTACTCCTTGTTTGTTTTCCAATTTGATATGCGCCACATATTTTATCCATTTTCTTCAATTTGGGTAGATCTCTAACAAAATCGGCTTTGCTCAATCTATATAAATTTTGGTAGTTCACATGTCCAAGGCGTTTGTGCCAAAATTCGTTACATTGGTTTAGACCATGTAATAAGATATTTTATATGACCAAGATTTATTTGTGATATAACAATTCTTAGATGTTTTACAACCATTTAATATCACACAACCTTTCTCATTTGAGATCTTGCATCCTTGATTTGTAAATTTAACACTATGCTTGTTATCACGGATTTGAGATATGCTAAAAAATTATGCTTAAGTCCTACAAATAAAACATTTTTAAAAGGACGAAGGTTAGAAATATGAACCGTACCTTGGCCAATTATATTATAGTTGTTTCCATCACTAAAAGTGACCGAGCCATCAGTCATTTCTTTATAGTTGGTGAATAAATTGCTGTCACCTCTCATGTGTCTTGAGCAACCACTGTCTAGGTACCACTTTGATTGACTTGAAGCCTTGAAGGCGGTGTGGGCAACCAAACAAGTAACCTTAAGAACCCATTTCATTGTAGTTTTGAGTTTTGGAGCACTATTGGTTTTCCTTCGCTTGGAATTATTATTAACTCTCATATTAGAGTTAGGTTTAAGAAGCTCCTTAAGTAAGTCCACAATTTTTTCAATTAAAGGATTATAACATTATTTTTTAAAGATGACATTAATAGTATTAAGTTTAGAAGCTTAAAAAGTTTTTACATTTTTAGAGTTGTTTTGATTATTATATTTTAAGCCCTTTCCTTTTGAGTTAAAGGATTCTCCTTTGACAAATGTAGGAGATATACTCTTATATTTCAGAGGCATATGTTTGTCATATCCCAGACTCGATCTGTCTCCACATTTTCTAGATGCGGTTAATAATTTTTCAAGTTTAGGGTCTCCATGGGCATACCTCCATGTATCCTTTGAACTTAATAAGGAAGAATATTCAAGTTTTAGTTTCTCATTTTCTGTTCTAAGTTTTTCATGTTAAGATGTTTTAAAGTTCAAATCGCATTTTGCTCTTTCAAAACAATCAAAAATATGAGATTTTTCTAAAACATACTTTTCAAATTCCTTTTTCAATTTCAGAAATTTTTCTTTTTTTGAAGTTTTACCTTGATAACAATCTTACAACTCTCCCTGTATAGGGCGTTATAGGAATCCTGAAGATCATCTTCATTATCATTTTCAGGTTCACTTTTTAGAATTTCATATTCAGTTGAATCACAACTATCTGTGGAAGTGACTCGGGTTAGAGTCATTAAAGCCTTGACTTCATTTGAAGTTTCAGGTTCAGATTCATCCGACTTAGAAGAAGCTTCAGAGCTGGATGATTCATCCCATGTGGCTAACATGCCTTTTCGCTTTGGCTTATCCTTCTTTAGACACTTATTTGCCAAATGCCTATATTCATGGCAGTTGAAACACTGACTATCTTTTAGACATTTTCATGTTTTAGATTTACCAATTTTCTTTTGAGAGGGTTTTTGAAAATCAACTCTTTTCTTACTTTTAAAAATCTTGTAAAACTTTTTCGTAAGGAAAGCCTTATCATCCTCTAAGTTTTCATAATCAGAATTAACATTACTATCATGAGAAATAGATTTGGATGATTTAAGAGTTATAGACTTTCCTTTTGGAGCTTTGAAATTTAACTTGTATGTTTGAAGTGAACCAACAAGTTCCTCAACCTTCATGCGATCTGTGTCTCTAAGTTCCTAAATGGCAGTCACCTTAAAATTAAATCTCTCAGGAAGTGATCGCAGTATTTTTGTACAAATTTTATTTTATGAGATACCATCTCCAAGACTCCACATAGAGTTGACTATATCATTTAGTTTTATATAAAAGTCCATGAAAGACTCATTTTCTTCCACATGAATTTCCTCAAACCTACTAGTGAGGATCTGAACTTTAGACCTTTTGACAATAGATGTGTCCTCATGTATCATTTCAAGAATGTCCCAAGTTTGTTTTGCATTTAAAGCCTTAGCATTAGCACTTCTTTCATTTTTCTGAGGTGTAGTCCGTAAATAAAAAGGCATTTCTTTAATGGACTTGGTTCCATCACTACCTAGAACCTTAAACATTGGTGGTTTTCATCTAGTCATTGTGGCTTACCACAGACTTTCATCAATGGATTTCAGAAATATCCTCATCTTGGCTTTCCAATAAGCTAGGTTATCAAAATTTGACATATTGAAAGCTCTATATTGATAAGCTCAGGAAATAAATCCAATAAAATGAGCCACTTAGCTCTAATACCACTTGAAAGGGTGAGCTCTTAGTCCGAGATGTGGGGGGGGAGGGGGTGGTGAATAGGACTACCAAATAAAAAAATAAATGCATAATATAGTGCAGATAGTTGAAACAAATAACAACCTCAATTGTAATAGTATTGAGAGGTTAATACAAACGTTGTTCAAAGGACAACCTTACACCAAAAACTAAAGTTTATGGTAGGAAAACCTGATTTCTTGAACTCTGTAAGGATAAAAAAACTCAAACTAATATAAGAAGCAATTGAAACAAATCTAGTTATTACAACATTCACCACAAGTACATGAAATAAATACAAACATTCACCACACATAAATCACATACATCATCATCATCATCATCCACCAAACTCCAAAAATTATAGTGGTTCAGTGTGTACACCAACTGTTCTAAAATAGCCACACCTACTCCACTCCCAATAATCACAACCCACATGATATTGGCTTTTAATATGAAAGAAGGTTTTCCAAGGTTCACCTTAAAACCTTTACATTTGTGTTTTCAATGGGCTACCATAATTAAAAACCACATGCTGATTTTTTCTGACTATATCCGTCAAGACCACAATAGAGATTTTCTGACAATATCACAAACCAAAAGCTGTAATTAAAAATACTTTTATGAAAATTCTTCTCCGATGTAGCCCGGTAGAACCATTTCTTTGAAGATGAAGATGTTCAATGTTCAATCACACATATAGAAGGGTTTTAGGTCTAAATGAATTTTAAATTAATCTAATCTTGGGCTACTTTGATTCAATTTCTTGGATCTAAAAAAGGGTAGATCAGAATCCCCATTTATCAAATAAGATTGAAGTAACAAGTGATCAAGAAATTAGAAATCAAAAAGCTATAAAAAGAATTTTAAATTACTGAACAATAGCTTATCAATCACAGGGACTTATCTCTTAGAATGGTGACTTGAATTGGCTTGGAATGAATGAAAAAAGTTGAGAAAAGTTTCTATTTATAGGCTAAAAAATGGTTCCCTCGACTGGTCTAAGGTCTGCCTCGACTGGTCCTGGGAACAACCAAAAGTCAAAAATTCTAGCGTCATCGGATAAAACTGACCCTTGACTGGTCGAGTGGCCTACTTGACTGGTCGAGTGGGGCTCAAAATGGTTGCTAGAGTTCGAGTTGAACCCTTCTTAACTAGTCGAGCCAGTCTCCACGACCGGTTGAGGACCTACTAGAAAATTTTAAAAATTTGAATTTAAATCTGGAATGGTTGAGAAAAACCCTGGACTAGTCGAGCCAGAGCCTAGACTAGTCGAATATTGACTACGTTTAGTCGAAGAAAATCTTATAATAAGCACAATGACCCATATTAAATGTGCAATATGAATGACCTAAACCTAAGGTCTTTTTAGGGTCATTTATACCTAAAATGTTGAACATTGAACTTATAGCTTTGGTAGATCCGATAGATCTTCTTGAAGCACTTGAAGCTTGAACTTGTATACTTGATACTTAATCTTTTTCATGATTATGAAGTGTACTTGAACTTGATCTTACATTTGAAGTAGCACTTGAACTTGGTCTAGAACTTGAACATGTACTTGAACTTGGACTTTAACTTGAAGTCGATGTAACACTTGAAGTTGATATTGGACATGAAGTTGATGTAGATAGAACAATCTTCATGGCTTGTAACACATCTTCATATGAAAGTGAACTTTCCATCACTTGAAGGTCACTTGAAGGTGAAATTTTCATCATAAACAAGTCCATCATTCCAAAGTGGTTTGTCACTACAAAATTTGACAATACAGGGTGCTTGATATATAACATAGCACTTATATTTCATCATACCATTTATGGTTTAGAGATCACTTCGCATAGAATCTAGGAACTTGATAGCATTATCTTGGGTAACATAACCTTACATCACACTCGGTCTAATGTACAACTTGGTCATACATAATTCAAGTGGCGATGTCTATGTCGATAAGCACAAACCCAGATTGTTGAATGGCCACCAATGCCACTTGATTTCATATGGTCAGGTGACCTTATGCGTATTTCACAATCCTACGATTAGATGGCTACATATACACCACCTATGTACATGATTAGGTGGCCATACTTACGCCACATGACCTCATGATCAAGGGGTCAACACCAACTCACTACATCACATTGTTCATACCCAACCACTCCATCACACCCTCACACAAACATTGTTCACACACAAGTTATAAACGAAAACGTTCCAAAAGCTAAACATAAATATATGACTTAGGGCCACACGACAATCAAGATTCTACATGGTTAAGGGTTGTTTACACATTAGATAACTACTTAATTAAGGGTCAGAACTCAATGATGCACAATTTATAGCAACAACACAACACATGATCTCATGGTGGTGGATCTCACAGGTTGTACAATTTCACACGGTCTAGGTTGCCCAAGCATCACATGATCACATGATTTGGGACCGCATTATATAATAACTTTACATAGTTTAGCAGTCACCTAAGCATCTCATAACAATATGATTTGGGCCACAAAAGTTTTGATATCCGCTCCATCTAGGGTCATAAGAACAAGTTGAATGGAAAATAACCATCACGTGGGCCCACAAGAGGGCCCATCTGCTAGATAATGAAATGGTGTGGGATACCATATTTGGGCATGCTCTATTTTATCATACCATGCTTTAGAACTTGTTGTACATGCATATGAACATTGATATAAATCATGTAACTCGTGTGAGTCCATAGTGAGCCCCACAGTCTAGACAGTTTGGATGGTATGTAAACGGTACATTGGACCCTAGGGCATCTTTAATGGTGAATGTTTAATTACTATTGTTATCATGTAGATGTGGTCCATTGAGGTGTGCATCTACTTCATTTATTTATTTTGGGTGGTGGTTGATGGTTCCACAACACGGAAGGCACCACACCAATATTTTACACCTTCCACATCATATTAAGCCTACTAGCTACGCACACAAGTAACCAAGAAAATGACCAACTTATACGGCTTATACAATTTAAATTGGGCCTCACTATGTCTGGTCCAATTGACTAGTGTTAGTGTGCAAAGCATGCTGCCCACTAGGCAATGGGCCTACCTAACGGGCCTAAGGAAGGTACCATGATGGGCTTCCTAGTCCCAAGTGTTTCTCTTAGTATTGGGCCCAATTGAGTCATATATTTCCATCATTTAATGGGCCCAAGGCCTCTTATGATGCAGGAGAAACAGTTGGGCAGCAAGGGTTGTCAGCTACTTATTCCACAAGTTATGGCAACACTCATTTTACAACAAACACTAGATATGCCTTAAAAAATGGAGATATGACCCACACACAAAAAGGTTCACGTAGGATATTAGTTCAATCATCACCTGAGAATTTATTTTCGGGGCTCAGAAATTCCACCAGATGCCTTGGAAAGGAGGTTGAGTCCACGGATGTGGCTCTATACGAATTCGGATTAAACAGTTTTTCAGCACAGAATTGGTTCTAGACCATTTTTTGTCTCATTTGTGATCACATGGGGCTCATTCCTATCGAAGGAAAAATGTAATTTCGTATCCGTATATATGTGGTTTAAAACCCACAAGGTATACCTCCTTAATTATGCATATACAATTGTTTGTGAAGGCTCAAACATGGGTGCTTGGAAGAGTTGTGCAGAAGAAAAAAAAATAGTTCAGAATTGGTTTTTGGATGCCTCCCACGATCACATGGAGTCATATTCTGGTGTAATGTTAGGTGTATTGGTAGAAATATGTATGGACTTCAACATCCATAGGGTATGGCCTACTAAATGCATACATACAATTTTTGGCACAAGGCTAAACATTGGTGCCTGGAATTTCTACACAGAAATATTCTGTGCAACTCTGCTCGTCCCATTTTACGACCTAATTCCTGATCAAGTTGGGTCTGTTTAGGTCCAAGTAAAACATTATTTCTCCAGAAATTGGTACAAGAGAGGAGTTCCCAATGGTGGTCCCTTCATATCTTGCACGTGGGACCCACCACATGCACCCAAAGTTGACCGAAAACTCATAAAATCAGACAGTTCTGTAATGGACAGCAAGCATAAATGAAGATGTGTACAATACATAGATCAAGGTGGGCCCCATCCAGGTTCATGTGACCTTATGAACTGGTTGGATAGCTAACAAATATTCTGGTCGGGCCCACTATTAGTGGGGCCCACACAACTTCTAAATTGTGTTATTATTTGTGTTCTTAAGCCATCTACACCATTGGATGGCTCATCATCTCCACTTGGGGGTCCACTCTTTTATGGGTCCTTACACCTACTCTACATGGGAAAGAAATCAAGGAAACAAGAGAAGAGAAATGTGAGGGAGTGTACTCACCTTAATGATTAAGATAGATGGTTGAGATGGACGGAAGGGATGGGATTGATGGCTCACCAAGATCACTCCTCTCTCTCTCTCTCTCTCTCTCTCTCTCTCTTATGGTAGGAAAATGGTGAAAATGTTATGGATTGAAAGGGTATTTGTAGAGAATTTGCTAAAAATGTGGTAAGGTTAGATTAATGTGGTAATGATTGGCTTAAGCATGTATTATGGCAAGTAATGCATGATTATGACTTAATGGTAGATTAAATGAGATATGGGGTAGCATGACATGATGACATCATGCATAAAGTGTTGTATGGAGAAGGGTTGACTTTAGGGTACACATGAGAGAAGGGTGGTATGGGTGTGTGACATCACACACATGGGTAGAGATTCTCTCACCCATGTGTTCATAGCATGTGTTGTGCACATGTGCGAAATGGAATATATGGTGCCATGCACACATAATACACCAACGATTCTTCACGGCGTATCTCACTAATGGAGCGTCGTATAGATGCACGAGTTGTACCTCCGCGACCGCGGCGACGGGATGGTTGATATGGCAAGGGTTTCGAAGTCTTGGGTTTCCGATCAGTTGGGTGTGCACTATGTATAGCCAATCCAGGTCTGGCCATGGGCATCGATCATTGTGCACATAAGCATAGAAAATGGAACGGAATGGATGGGGTCTTACAGAGGGTCTCAAGTGGTGTCTAATCTTGTGATGGATAGGCAACCCTTCGACTAATCCTCCTCTACTTAAGAGATATCAAGTGTTGTCACGAACCGACTTGGGCATGAAACACTCGTAGCTTTCAAGTAACTAAACAAACTATACTTAAGAAAAAGAAAAATAAAACCTACAACAAATAAGAAATCTAAAAAATATAGAAAGAATTGGAAAGAGGTTATTAGATTGGAGTAACTATGTTGGGATCCTACAAAGTAGAAAATAATTTTAGTTTCTAAGAACAATTTTAGAAAAAATCCTAACCTAAAAGAATAGTAGAAAAATAAAACCTAATCTTAACCTAATTTTAATACCAATTAATCTAAAAAAAATACAGCCGTAGTTCCCGACAACGTTGCCAAAAACTTGTTCACAACCCTAAGTGTAGGGTCGTGATGTAACAATAATCTTGGTGAGACTAAGGTCGAATCCACAGGGACTAATCTTGTACGTATTCAGAAAATAACTAAAACTAGAACTAGAAGAAGATCTAAATCTAAATCTAGAATATAATGGAGTAATTATGAATGTTGTTGATTTGAAACTATCAATTAAAAGGTGGGAACTAGGGTGCCAAGGATCCACTTGTAGCTATGGGAATGTTACCTTACTTAATTCAAGTAAAACAATTGGAATTGGAGTCTTATCTTATCTAATTGGAAGATAAAGCAATAAAATCAAATCTGAACTTTTCATTGACCTAATTCTCAATAGAGGAGAATTATGATGATTGAAAGGGATTTTATCACCCTACCATACCCAGGAGATAATGGTGAACAATAGGATTTACTAATCTCACAATCTCAAAATAAAAAAGAAGATATCCAAAGCTATCACAACATCTATTATAATTTGAGTCACATTAATTCATAGAAAACTAAAAATATTTATTTAATATCAAACTAAAAATTGATGAGGTTCATCAAGAACAAGAATCAAAGTAAGAAAATCATCCCAACACATTACAAGCTTCACCTCTTAGCCCTATCTAAGAGGTTTAGCCAGCCATAGACATGATTGGATCTAAAACCCTAAAAGAAAGCATAAAAAATACAAAATGAGAGAAGAAAAAGTCTTGCAAGGCTGCTCCACACTTTTGACCTGCTCTCCAAAACCTAATTCTTGTTTAGAAGTTCTTAAGAAACCCATATTTATAGCCTTGTGTATCTAAAATCGAACAGCAGCCTTAAATTTATGTAGTCCGCGTAACTCTGTGTAACACGTTTGATGTCATCGAACGTAACTTAAATATGGAAGTCATGCCTTTTCACACTGCGCAACTTTTCTTATCATTAAACATACCTTTAATGCAATCGAACTGCCTTCAAGCAATCAAGAAATGTGTCCAAAGTGTTCCAGTGAGTTGCTCCAACAATTCAACAAAACATCGATGTCATCGAACTGCCTTTGATGTCATCGAGGAGGTCTTCGAGCAATTGAACAAGGCTTTGATGTCATCAATAAATATATCCAATTTATCCAACAACCAAACTCGATTTTCGTGTAATTCTTCAATGTCATCTACCTGTGTTCGATGTCATCGAACATTGGCTTCAATGTCATCGAATGGTGGTCGATGACATAGTATGAATTTCTACACTTTGTACTTTCAACTTCCTTCCTTCTCCACTTGGTTTCCTTGAATCTTGAGGTTTTAAAATCTTTAATTTTGGTCTCCTAAGATCCATCAATTGCCTTAGTAACTCTTAAGCATTAAATCCATACTTTTAACATTCTTTTCAATCCAAGCTCTCAGATTCACCTTGCAATACAAATATGTATAAAATATACCCATTAAGCATTATTGTGTTTATAAAACCAAGATATAAATAGGGAAAATATGCAATATTTGACACTCAACACCAATACATAGGTGATACCAATAAAGAACTGCACAAATTTGATTAATTAACCATAAGAAGCCAATAAATCTGCCCGCTCATTTAAGCATCTTGTTTAGCCTCGTAATTTGTTTACATAAGGCTCAAATTTCATCGACCTATCACTAACTAATCAAGATGACCAAACCTAAAATAAACATTTGCCCAAAGCCGAGACAACTAGGGGTCAGATCTTAATTAACAAATCAAAGTGACCCACTTATCCTTTTAGCCTAAGAACCAACAGTTTAGAGTGATTATGAATGAATCGTCATTTTCATTATTTGCGAATAAGACACATTATGGACTTTTTAATCCAAACCCTAATTGTCATGCACAAGAAATATTCATACCCAAATCATTCTAGAAATTGAGGTCCGCTCAGTTGTTATTCACGTTGATTAAATACTTAATTTCCTACCGATTCTCTTCGAAGAAGGAGACCTTTGGGGACCTGCCAAGGAAAAAGATGCAGTGGAAATGCAAGCACTCCTGAATGAGTTTGAAGATATGAAGGCATAGTTTAATCGGCCTTCGTTGTTTTTAAGTTTTCATCTTTCTTTATGTAATAATGCGATCAGTGACCAACAATGTAATGAAATAAACCTTTTGAAAACATTTGGCCAATATTCGGTTCTCGCACACTTCATCTCTTGAATACATATGCATGCATAGGATAAACTATTATTCACATCCTTCTCATATCTCCACGTAGCCGTATGGCTAACTGTACTTAGCCATATCCAAGTGTACTCCCCATATCTCCTCTTATAGCGATACATCACGTCAAAAGAGTTAACTTTCATGATTTTTCAAAGCACACATAATAACTGCAATCGCATATTGGGAAGATCATCGGGCGCCTTTCCTTTATGTGCATTAACTCCCCTTTGCTTCATCTCATATATAAAAGAAGAGCTATAGGCTTCAAATGCTCACCACCCAACAATCTTCATCATACTCACCTTTGATTAAAATGAATCTCCTCTCTCTAACTCCAGAACAAAAAAAGAAAACCTTTTTTAGTCTTAGATCTTTCAAAGACCTACCAGGAGATAATGTTGTAGTGATTAGGCGTTGACCGCTTTATCCTTCTCTTTCTTTCTCTGGATTAAGGGATTCCACTAGCTCGTCCAAAAATGGCTTGGCAGAACGTAACAAATAGATCTCATAGACGTGACTCTTTTAATGAGTGGCCATGATCATTAAGACTTTTCATAAATAAGGATGACTGATGGCTCGGTTCAGATCCATAAGCTATACCAAGACTAAGCTCATTTCATCATCAAAAGGGGTGGTCTCATTAACTAGGTTCTTGATTATCTTTCAAATGGAAATTTCTATCTCAAGTGAGACCGATCATGTATTAGCCAAAAGGGAATCGGGAATCAGGCCATCTAGGGCCCGACCACTTCTATCAAGAGATGGCTCAACAGAATGTAATGTAGGGTCCCAAGTAAGACTACTTCAGGGGAAACATCATGTGGCAAGGGAGGTATGTTGATATATGACCGACTAGAGATGCATGGTCAAAACATTGATCATTTTCTTTGCCACAACTTGTCCCCTCCATCTTCTTCTTTTTCATCTAGGTATCTTATAATGAATAGACCTCGGCCTTGATGCGATCCTTACTATTAAAGGAGTTCCTCTAATCTTATGTACTCGTGTGGTTTAAAACCAACATAATGAAATGAAACGATCCTGACTGGTTGAAAACCTTCTTCTTTTATGCGTGTTTGCCTTGCAGCCATGAGAATGGAATGGTTGTGCCTGATAATCTCATATCTTGGCCCGATTAATAAAACAATCGGCCGCTGCTATGATAGATGTATTTAATTTTAATCGAAGGTCACACACAACCACCCACTTTACGACACACACGTTTAGCAATTCAAGTCTTGGGTGAAACACTAAAACGTTTCAGAACTTGGGTCATTACTTTTGAATAAGGCTCCACCCATCCAACTACCTTCCATGACTCTAGGGGATCACTCCTTTATTACCGAGAACCCAATCATCAATCGGATAATTGTGCACATTAACTGCTGCTTTTAAACTCATTCTATAAAAGAAAGACTTAAACATCAAATGGATTAACCTTAATCAACACCTCTGCAAGAGAGATTATATCTCCAATGGATTATTTTAGGCCTTTGGGTGACATCGTTGTTGTAGGTATAGAGATTTTCTTACATTCTTCTTCTACAGAAGAATGATTTTTATTTTTCTGGGAAATCAGTGAAGTTCCTAAGAAAGAGCGGTTTTCCTAGGAAGTTTTAAATGTCTTCATAGAACTCCAGAATCTTGGACACGTGTTTGTTGATGCAGATGCTGAATTTGATCACTACAAGAATGCCCCGAGATGCCTATCGACTCTTCGCAAAGAATGTCATACTCTTCCAGCCTGTTATGAGGTAGTTCAGAAGAATCGGTTACATTGGACTCGTAAGCATAAGTTCAACCAAAAGATGTTGAAAACACAGACTTGTTCTCACAACCGCATACTTCATGACTTGGCCAAGACTAATCAGCTACATCCCGATCGTGATCGATTAGAGAGCACTGAGCTTGTCGCTTTTTTGGATGTTTAGTTGGAACTCTATTAAGGCCATGCCACTATCAGCGAAGCTTAAAAATGATCAGCTGAGATGGAGAAAGCGGCCTTCGACAACTACCTGGCCTACATCAAACACTCCTTGGCTGAGCTCATGAGTCAACAAGGGTCATGGAATGAAAGGAAGAACCGGGTGAGAGATGCAAAGCTTGATGTTGATCAAGCTTTTGATCACATCAAGTGAGCTAGGTGGTGTAAGACCTGTATCTTAGACCATACCGTTCTGTAGACTTTCGCGGTCTTCCCGGTCGAATTTCGACAACCTTCAACCCTTAACCGATATTCGCGCGACACCCTAATTCACACGCCGTCAACCCGAGTCGACTCAACCCAAGACCTTTACCATAGTGACCACGCCGTCACCACGGTTCTGATGCCGTGACTTGCGCGCCGAGGAGATACCCTAGTCAGGAGATGTGGGCTAATGTTCGGTGCGAGGAAAATGTCGCGCGTTGCAAAACCCAAGAGAATCTCTACGACTTGTCACATCAATCCATCATTCTCAACATGTCAAGTACACATCAACTTTCACCCATCCCCAAGAAGCCACAAAAGTCAAAAAGTCTCTCACACACCCATACCTTTCTTACACAAATTGCCACAAAAGTCAAAAAGCTCTTATACCCATCACTCACCACATCCATCACCCATCAATCTCTCTCTCTTTACAACTCTCTATCTCATTTCTCAAGCTTTATTCCAAGCAACCAAAAACCTCCATACGTATGAGCCTCTCCAAGCTCTTCCAAGCTCCAAGTGTGACCCACCTTTGCATCCCAAGATCTCCCATCCCAACCATCCAAACCTCATCTCCTTCGTTGGAATCAAAGCTAAGGAGCTAAGGAAGCCAAGGGAGCAAGAAGATCGAACGGTGGTTGCTTTGATAGAGTAGTTTTCATATTTTTAAGATGGGCCAAGTGAGGCCAACCGATCAATGGTTTGGATCTCACTTGAGACCCTAAGATGAGGCCGATGACCCACTTTAATCATCATGATCATTCCATGATGGGGCCATTCTCCATGGACCTCATCATGATGTTTATTTTTCTTGTATACCTAGGGTCATCTAGACCGTCTATTTTAGTGGAGAAGGGATCTCCACTGTTGGATTTTGATTTAATGGGCCCATGTGTAATGGGACCCACTTGATGTATGATTGGTTGCAAGGGAGGGCCCATAATGTCGGGCTCCCTCCATCACACGCATGTCCCACTTTCTCACTCTCTATCTCTCTATCTCTCCCTCTCCTTTTCTTTTCTTTCATATGATGATGACGAGGTTGTGTGGGCCACTCAATTGGGCCCCATCTTGAAGTATGGATCCAAATCATCTACAAGTGGGGCCCACTTTATATGTGATGTTCCACACCACCCAGCCATGTGGTGTCCCACCTGAGTAGGGACCACCTTGAACGTTCGTGTGAGCCAGAATGTCCAGTGTCCCGTGGACGCTGGACGTGGAAACAAATAAAAGCTTGATTTCAAGCTTATTAGGTGGGCTACTTGTATAGGCCCCACTTTGATGTATGTGTCTAATCCATGACGTTCATTCCCTTCCTAAGCTCATTTTAGGTGTTAAATTGAAAAATGGACTCAATCCGATATTTCGGCGGGCCATGGCATAACAAACGGTGGCTTTCACCGTTGAAAATCCACTTGACATTTCAAAATGACAAAAGATACCCATTATTCGGCTCGTTGGGTTTGTTTTGAGCCCCAGCGACTGATGGTTGGGACAGATCCACTTGATGCGGGCCCTGCACTCGGAAAACCCCAGAAATACCCGTTTTAAAAAAAATAAAAATAAAAATAATATATATATATATATATATATATATATATATATATATGTAACAACAGCCTTGTTGTTGTTGTTGTCAAGCGGGCGGGCAGACGACAGGAACCCACGGCCTCCAGCCGTGGGTCCCACCTTGATGTTTATTTGTCATCTAATCCATTCATACGGTGGACCCCCACTCCTCAGGTGGGTCCCCTCTAAAAATGAGCTACATCCAACGCTTAGGTGGCCCACATCATAGGAAATAGTGTGATTGAATGTCTACCATTAGAATCCTTTTATGGGCCACAGAAGTTTTGGATCAAGATGAAATTTATTTTTTTCCTTTTCATCTAGGTCTGTACGACCTTATCAACAGATTGGATGGTGTATAAACATTATGGTGGGCCCCACATGGAGCCCACAGTGATGTATGTGTTGTATTACCAACGTCCACACTCGGACGGTGGGACCCTCCATGATGCATGTGCTGCATCAAATCCGTCCATTCACTTGGAAAGTTCATTTTAGGGCTTGAGCTAAAAGAATGAGTCAGATTTATACTTCAAATGGACCCCACTTTGGTATATGCATGGGGCCCATTTTGAGTTATTTGTGGCCGTCCATTGAGACCCCACATTGATATATGTATGAGGCCCACCTTGTTATATGAAGGGCCCATGGATTGAGGCCCATTTGATGTAGTAGGGACCCATGGGTTAAGGCCCATTGAGATGTGTTAGGGCCTATGGGTTAAGACCCATTTGATGTACATATGGGGCCCAATTAGTGTGGCCCATTTGATACACATAAGACCCATGTGATTAGGCCCATTTGATGTATTCAAGAACCAATGGGTTATGGCCCATTGCAATGCATATAAGGCCCATTGGTGCGGCCCATTGATGTGGCCCACTTGATGAATAAAAGGACTATATGATATGGCCCATTTGATGTATTTAAGGCCCAATGGGATGTACCTAAGGTCCATTGCAATGTGTGATCCCAACTTGGTTTATGTAATGATATTCACTATGGGCTATGCCTTAGGAGCAATGTTAGTTTGACGTCCACATTGCAAGTATAATATTGGTTAAATGTCCACATTACGACTCTCCCTAGGGCCCATTGATAGGCCCGTACTTTTTGAGTGTAGGCCGTTTAGGCCCATTTGGTTATAAGGATAGTTCAGTACTTTATTACATATTTAGTATAGTTCCATAACTCATGATCATACGCATCATATGTATGCTTGATATGAGATTATTTATGGGCTCCTAGTTAGGCGGTGTTACCCTACATGAGCGCACAATACGCGTAGAATTTTTGCGTGACTAGATAGTATGATACATGCATTCGCATTATGTGTCTTGGTTACTGTATGCCCTAGCGACATTAGGGTCATAGCCTCCACAGGCGTATCATGGATGGCAGGATTAGATACTAAAAATTTTATTCTACATGGGGTGCTATAGATATCCTTAGGTGAAAGTTCTTAAACCCTTATGGTACCAAGAGGTTGCTCCAAAGTCTAGACCGAGTGGGTATAAGAGCGTCGAGTGCCGATTACCAGACGGTCGCACTTTCCACTGTGTCGTGATTAGTTGGAAGGAGGTGTGGCCTTATCTATTCGAGAGGAGGGGGTAAAACTAGGCTGAGTTTAACCAACTCGAGAAATGGGTCCTCTATCGACGAGCCGAGCCCGATATTGTCAGGCAGATAGTGAGGTCTCTTCCACTTACCTTATTGAGCGAGATGGGACGATGATCTGGTTAGAGTGTACTAGACCCCGGTGATATACCGGATTTGAGCTGTATTGATATATGGACTTAGATGAGGATCGTATGCTTGATTTGTACCTCACATTGCATGACCTTAGTACGGTCGACATCATTCATGCCTTGCATCACATGGCCTTGGTAAGGCCAATAATATTCATGGATCCATCAGCATGTTCCACATTACTTTGATATTACATGATCATATTACTACCTTACGCATACATTTTCACCACCCTCTAAGCTTTCTATAAGCTTATGTACGACTGTTGCATGCAGGTGACGTTGGATTACAGCAGCACTGAGGCTTGAGCACATGACAGATTATTTTAAAGCTTTTAGTCTATCATCATTATATTTCCCTTTATGCTCATTGTACTAGTAAAGTTTTTTATCATAGTGAAAATGTAATGGAGTTTTTGGTTGTTGTTTGTGGGTTATGCCTTTGGTTATACTTATTACGAATCAAACTGACGTTGAAAATCTTCTTCGTAGCATCCCAGGATCGGAACCTAGCGAATGGGCACTGGGAGCCGAGAATGGGGTTCTACGGAGGTTGTCGGTGCCAGATTCGACGATCGGGAATTTTGTGAGCCCGATTTTCGAGTCTGGGGCGTCACAGGTGGTGACTTAGTCGTTTGACCCTCATCTCTTTTTTTTGTATATATATAGAATCTTTTCTACCCTAGCGTAACTCATGCCCTCCAGTCCTTTATTTAATTATATTAACTAGGTCCATCATTTAAGGGCTTTTATTCAATTTACCTACAATTTTCCTTATTGAGTTGGTTTAGCTCAATCTCTAATGACCTCCCATAATGGGGTGAAGTACTGCCACTAAAATTGGCCATTTATAAGTGATGGGGAAATATTGCCATTTAAATATTTAAGAAGGTACGCCTCGAGTCTTAAAACTTGCTCGATGGTATATGGTTCGTCCCAAGTGTGGGACCATTTTCCTAGTGCTCGATCCTTCTGACCAATAGGTAGAACCTTCCAAATAGTGTCCCCTTCCTTAAAGGCTTTTCCTTTAACTCTTTTGTTGTATGCTCGGCCCACGACCATTTTTTTGGCCACAATAGAATTCAATGCCTTGATGCAACTCTCATTCAGCCCTTTAAGCTCGACCAACATTGCTAATGTAAATTTGGGTGGGCTCAACTAAGATTGATGGGCAACTCGCATTAAGGGTACCATGATTTTCAGAGTCAAAACTACTTCATGCCTGTAAGTCATCATGAATGGACTGATCCCTGTATTAGTGTGACGTGACAACCTATAGGGCCATAGAGCTTCAGATAGCTTAAGGTGTCATTCCTGTGGGTTTCCTCATATCATTTCCTCAAGATATTTTTAAACCCTTTATTACTGGCTTTATCATGAGCATAATACAAAGTTGAATGAAGGATTTTTATTCCATATTGATTGGCTAGAGCCTTGGTCTCCTTGGCCGTAAATGTTGCACCTCGGTCAATGGTAATGAATTCCAGAATACCAAAGTAATGAATGATTTGGTTTCTATAAAACTAATAATGTCCTATTGACCAACTTTATGCATGAGTGTCACCTCAACCCATTTGGTAAAGTAGTCAGTCGTTACAATAATAAACGTATCCATCTTAGTTGAGGGTGGGTAGATTTGCCCAATCAAGTCGATCGCCGATCCTCGAAATGACCAAGGCTCTATAATAAGATGTAATTGAGCCGCAAGTACATATTGAATTGGCTCATTCCTTTGACAAGCCTCACAACCTTTTGCATATTGAACACAATCGGCCATCATTTCTGGCCAAAAGTATCCGCAACACCTAAGCATAAGTCCTATCTTCCTTCCTACTTGATGAGCCCCACAAACATCTTCATGGATCCCTTCCATGATAGTTATTACTTCATTTTTTGACAAATATCGGAGCAATACTCCATCGGCCCTCTTAGGATAAAGTTCATCGTCAATCATGACATAATTTATTACTAACCTTCTTGTGTTTCTGTCGGCTTTAGTTTGAGGACTTTGTAAATAACCATAAGAGGGGCACTCCAATCATTTTATCATACATCAATTAGACAGACCTTTGCTATACTTCCCCTTCGAAAGACCAAAGACAATGATTTTTTTTTGAACTGTGATCGATCAACCAGCCAATCCCTTCCATATTTCCAACCCTGCTGCCAATTATGTAATTTTATTGGCATTTATATTGTAATTTTGAGTAACATGGCTTAATTGGACATCATCGAATTGCTCTTGCAGTTGAATGGCCACCTCATAGAATGGTAATAAGGATGAGCTAGTGCATTTAAATAAATCAGCCATCCGATTTATCACCAGTTGAGAATCCTTGATGATCATCACGTCCTTCACCCATAATTCTGACAATATCACTGGCTCGGTTACCATAATCTCGTATTCAGACTGATTGTTAGTGCACTCAAATTCTAGTTGAAACGCGAATTCTTGCCAATTTCTATTGGGGGAAACCAGCACTATACTGGCCCCAGATGTCTCGTGAGTTCTTGATCCATCAAAGATTAATTTTCAAGGTTTGACTTGCACAACACATAAATCCATAATACAAAGAGGAATATGATCCTCTAGGTCTGACAGGTGACTAGCTAAGAACTCCGCTACGGACCTACCCTACACCGCTTTTTGTGGCACGTAATGTAAGTCAAATTCGGATAATGTTAATATCGATTTACCAATTCGGTCACTTAGAATAGGCAAATTTAACATGTATTTGGTTAGATTAGTGATTGAAATTACATTAACCCTTTCAGCTAACAAATAACGTCTTAACTTAGTAACCACGAAGTACAAAGATAATCATAAGAAATTTATAAGGCTTTCAAGGTGAACCTGTGAAAATCACAAGAACTGTATAAGGTTTTTAAGGTGAACTTGTGAAAACCTTAAAATAGTGAAAGCCAACAAAATAAGTTATTGAAGTTTTTGGGCAATCTAAGAAAAACCCAAAAGATAAAATGAAATTACAATACTTATCTTCATATGCTGAGTTGAAAATGTAACTGTAGCTTGATTGCAGCGATCTTTGTTCTTGGGAGATTAATGAAGCCATATAAATGTTAAACCCAAAAAGAATATAGAGATCTAATATATTTTCAAAGTGATAAAAAAAAACCCTAATGCTGCAAATTGAATTCTCTAATTCTCAAGTAGAGTAACGATTAAAACTAACTTGAGAAATAGAATAGAATAAGCTAAATTAAATATCACAATTACTGCATAAATAGCTTAAGAAGGCCCTGGCTTTCTCTTTATACTTGAGGATATTACTTATAATTTTTCGTTCTTCAAATGAATGAGAGAAGGACTCTATTTATAGCCAAGGGACCTAGAAATTCAACTGGTCAAATTCCAATGATTATGCTTCAATGACACTTAGATTTCGTGGGATAAAATCTTTCAAAAATTTCGTTAGCTCGAGCCAAAATTTGGTTGGCCAAACAGAGGGTTTGGCTGGCAGAATCTCCCTGAGATCTGAAATTTTAACATTGCTAGAAACTTGACCAAACACCCTAGGGCTAATCGAACACAAAGTTGGGTTGTTCGAACTTGATACAAAATTTTTTTATCTTGCTATATACATGCCCAAATTGTGTTGGGTTGGCCGAACTTCACTGTATTTTACTTAGTATTATATATTATCATGTCACCATGTGAAATACACCTAACTTAAGGTCATTTTAAGGTTATACCACTTGATGGTTAACACATTCAGAGTGCTTTAAACTTTGAACCATGTATAATCTTTAAAACTTGAGATGTTGAGTCTTCCTTGAGATGTTGATCTAGTCTTTACATAATCTTCATGAGTGCTTGTGATCCATCCGGGACTACGAAATTTGATAATCTTAAGTGTGCTTTAAGTATAAGCACTTAAAAATTCCTCTCTAATTTACGAGGAACCCTAGAAAATTACTGGCCAACACCCCCAAAGCATATTTCATTGGGTTCATTTTCAATTTATAGAGCCACATCCGCTCGAAGGACTTGTGCAAATGAGCCAAATGATTTTCCACATCGGCTGACTTGACCACTATGTCATCAATGTAGACTTCCATTAATTGGTCAATCATATCACGAAGAATGGCATTGATCACCCTTTGGTAAGTCGCTCTAGCATTTTTTAGACTGAAAGGCATTAATACCGAATAGTAAGTCCTCAAGGGTCTAGAACATCTAAACGCAGTTTTGGGTACCTCGTCCAAGGCTATATATCTGATTATACCCTGAATGCCTATCCAAAAATGATACAATCTCGTGCCCAGCAACTCAAACGATTAACTGGTCAGCCATAGGCATAGGATACTCGTCTTTCAGAGTGGCTAGATTTAAATTTCTAAGATCTACACACACTCTTATCTTACAAGTCTTTTTCATTACTAGGACCACATTTGACATCCACTTTGCATACTTAATCAATCGGATAAACCCGGGTTTCAAAAGATGCTCAATCTCTTCTTTGACTTTGAGAGTGACTTCGGCCGTCATCCTCCTTGGAGGTTGTTTATGTGGCCGATATCCTTCTTTGGTTGGTAATCTATTCTCAATTAAAGATTTGTCTAGTCCTGGCATGTCGTGATAGTCCCAGGGAAAGGAGTCTACGAATTCCTGCAATAACTTTATCATTTTATCCTGCTCGGGCGGTCGTAACAGGTTTCTTATAAATGCAGGCCTCAGATCCTGATCCATCTGTAAATTTACTTCATCAAGCGGGTCTTGGACCTATGGTTAATGTTCTTCCACTTCCTCTACCAAATCTTCTATTTCAAAACTGTCTTCCTTGACCGACTCATCCAACTCGACCAAGTTCATAAAGACTCATTCATCGCTTCCTTTTAGGCTTCCCTCGAGCATTTCTATCCTGGCCGCGAAATCAGTTAAGCACACTTCGCCTTCAGCTGTCATGATCATGGTAACTCTTCAATAATACAACTTGTAGCCGGCCGACCTTTGGATGGGTTTCATTTTCATGGATCAGCATAGCCTAAATTATACTGTTTAGGTTTTTCTTTAATAAAATACTCACTGGCTGTCCAAACTTACTCCTTCAAGTGAACTTGATATGCCCTATTTTCTCGCCATAGTAATAAGCTTCATTGCCACTTGATGTGGATAAAAAGGGATTGTTATCGACTAAAACAAGCGTGACCCTATTTGATTCCAAAAGATGACAAACTGAAAGAGGAATTTTCCAAAATGGATATGGTAGCTTGGGTTCTAGTCGAAGCAAATCTTCGTTCTCCTTTCTCTCTCTTCTCATTACAGCCCTGTTCTCTACCAATGGCGTTTATGAGTTATGGTTGGATTTTTTGGTACCATTGGGAACTTTAGATGTGTATGGTACTTCCATACTCCTCACATAGTGGGTGGTTTGACCATCCTATCCGAGGGCAATCTCCAATGCGGCTTACGATTAGACGTTACCTGTTCCGGCTGCTGGCAACTCAACTGTTGCCTTGATTTTGATTTTCAATCAATTTTTAGGTCGCCAAGGGATCTCTTGGACGCAGCGATCACATAAATGATGGTTCATCTTGTGTGTCCCGATATTGAGATGCCTGTTGCTATCTGCGGACGTATCGATCGTTCGTTTTGTGCAGACTTCCTGAACTGAGTTCTATTTTCAGTTGAGGTCGATCCCTCAAGTCGGTTGTGATTGTGTTTATCTCCATGTTAGCTAGGAACAGATTGGTATCAATTAACATGACTTCTTTTTCCTTTTTCAAAAATTTCAACAATCTACGGTCGATGTATTACTGCATAAGATTCCTAAAAATAACGCATTTATTATTGGAATGGGAACAAGATCCATGCCATTTACAATAGTCAACCTTCTTGAGTTCCTCAGTCGAAGGTATCTTGTGATTAATAGGGACTTTGATGAACTTTATTTCTAACATGAAGTCAAAAATTTCCTTGGCTCAAGTAATATCAAAGGTGTATACTTTCTGAGTCTTCTAGGCTATTGGGGTGGCTGACTCTAACTTAATTAACACTGAGTAGACCAGTGGTTTTTTAGCCACTACTTCGGTGGTTGCAATTTTGTAATTAGGATAGTTGTAATACATTCTAATTAACGAATTTTCTTGCCTAGCCCCTTCTTGAAGTAATTCTTCATATCGAGAGACCTTCTTAGTGAGGTCGTATAAATGAAAAAACTCCATCGTTACGAACTTTTTAGGGAGTTTGTATTCCAATTCGTCTTGTGCAAGTTACTCAAATTCATATGCGGTCATGAACACCTTATAGAAGCTCTTCGCTCACTTAAATTGCATGATGTAGTTTTGTAGGATTCACCAGGAAACTGCTGAAATCCTCCGAGATCAACCATGGTTATGTCCCTATTCTTGGAAAAGAATTGAGCATGAAAAATTTCTTTCAATTCTTGCCAGTTGTGTATTGAATCCAGTAACAAATTGGAATACCATGTGAAGGTCGTGGCAGTTAGTGAGTGACTGAATAACTGCAATTTATAATAATCATTATTGGAAAATTTGCCACATTTCATGGTGAATTGACCAACATGTTTGATCATTTATTGACTACGTTCTCCTAAGAATAGGGAGGTCAGTAATTTCTCAGTAATGGGTGTTATCAATCCACACATTCTAGGCACGACTTATTATATTTGGGAATAACATTGCGGCCCAACACCTACCTCATAACCTCCTATATGAGTTGTAATATACAGTCATAATTGATTCGTGGTGTTTCAATGGTTGGAAGATGATCTGGACCAAATCTATTAAAATTCTCTTGAAACTTGGGACCTTGCAGATGGTAAAATCCCATTGGCGGTCCTTAATTTCTATTATCATAATTCCTACCTTCCTGCTCTGGTCATCTGACCTCTATAAGAGGCGACATATTCCTAACTTCCTAAGGAGTAGGTGGTGTATTATAGTGCACTGGTGGTGTCGGTGGGAAAGGGACAACATTCCGTTACAACGGCTAATAATCATTACATGGCCTCGGTCTGACTGGCCATATAACGATTAGTTCTTTTAGTCTGTTGATGGAGCTACTCAGTCAAAGTGTAAATGGATTGGGCGATAGTCAAAAGGGTGGGGTTTTTCCTCTGACGATGGGTTTCTTTCTACCTTCCATACGAAAGGACTTTCTTAATGCATAAAGAGTGAAATAGAAAAGGAAAATCAAAATCGATTGCTATCGGTTGCAAAAGGGCACTTTGATTACAACTATAATTATCGACTACTGTGTTTACACTATGAATTAAGCTAAAAACAGCAAGTATTAAATGCAATAAGTAAATGATTACGCTAAGGGAAAGGATTTACTTGATAAAAGTAGCGATTACACTAAGGAATGTAAATTCAATAAGCTAACTGGAAAGTAATTGATTTGTTGATTTGTATAGGTTGGTGTAAGACCCTTTCTAAACTTACTCAACTCTCTATTTATACTGATTCTTTGCTATTCTAGACTGTTCCCATGATTTGACAGTCATCATAAATGTTTTCTCTCTCTTCTTTCAAATTCTTCCCACGATATTGCATTCTTAAATTCTTGACATCTATCAGCATCCATACAAACTTGACCACTAGCTAACTACTCGCATAGTTGCTCAAACTCAGTCACACCACAATGACTACTTACAATGCGCATGACATTTGATGACATTCTTTCAAAATTTGTTTGTATATTCTTAAAATAATCTTACTACCATTAAACACATGTATCCATAATTCACACGAGTCTAACCCTAAATAACCGAAAGCAAGACCTAGTCGAATAGGGTATAAACAGGTATCATATACCCTATATCCTATAGTCAATAAGTGAGTCCAAAATAGGCAATTCCTAAGAAGCCTGGAATCACAATCGTATCCAATGCCGATAATAAACTTGTGCCAATTAGAGTCACTACTGGTTGGAGGATGTGCATTGACAACAGGAAATTGAAAACCGTCATTAGGAAAGATCACTTTCCTTTGCCTTTCATTGATCAAATTTTAGAAAGGTTAGTGAGTTATTCCTTGTAACGCCCTATAAATCGGGGGTGGAGCAAAAGCTCAGCTCCTAAGTTCCAACGCATCACTTATGCAACATAGATAATGATGATTAAATGTTGGTTGTATTACTGCATTAAACATGAATGAGATTACGCTAAATCAGCATATCATACTCCAGAGACAATTAGATTATGTAAGCGAAAGACTGTGATAGATATATAAAGTATATAAGTGATTGTAAGGCCCTAGAGTATGAACATGTTGACAGGTTAAATAATTACATGTATGGTTCTAAATTTTACAAAATGATAAGGTGTAATGTTCAACTAGTCCGTATCTCTGCAATCCCTACGACACAACTCTAGGTCTACATAGACCCACAAGAGAGTTGCATGTAGGAGAACTCCTCCTCGTCGTCATAAAAGTTAGGCTCCATCTCATAAGCCGCAACATCATCTATAACTATAACGGAGACTGGTTAGTGTTTTAAAACACCATCCCAGAGTGGGAGTGAGTGATCAACTCAGTGGAGCCATAAGGCAAAGGTTAACATGTTATCAATTCAGTTAAGAAGTAATGATAAAGCAATACAACAAGCATTCCTAAGTACTTTAATTAATGTAAGAATGATATGAGATAATGATGCATGCCCTCACCTACACTCCCTCTATGACATCATCTCATGGCCACGTATGCTAAACTCCCATTGTGCTCAACTACCACACCAAAAGCTCATGTAACGCGGTGCATGATCGTGTTAACCAAGTTCTTAATTAAACCATTCATACAGCCGATTCGAGAAGCCAAGGTACCTCCCTTTATATCATTTACCCAAACAATGATCCATCTAGGATCGTCAATCCTAGTTAATCACATACAATAGGCAAGTTATAGGGCAACGTCACCCCCGATTTAAAAATAGTGGATAGGCAAGTTCGGGTCACCACGGGAGGCTCGTCACCTCGGCGTAGGCCTAGTTTATACTCGAGTTCACTACGGGAAAGACTCATCACCTTAGCGTAGGCCAACAGCTTGAATACAATGTCTCATGCCACCATATTCGGCTCACAAGTTTGGTTTGCTCAATGGACACTATAGGGAGGCTTGTCACCCCAGCATAGGCCGACAGCTCGACCACAGTGTCTCATACCACCATGTCCGGCTCATGAGTTTTAGCAGATTGTGGTACCAAGGTTAAACAGTCTTTTCACTGGTAAGTGGTACCTTAGATTCAAGCAGTAGCGTCCATACATGGTGAACATACATTGGGCCAATCAGGTTACTTGACAAGCTTGACTGTATGAGCGCGTGTTAAATTAATTGACATGGAGCGAATACGCACTCCTCGTGGCTTAACCATTGTCGATAATCACCATACGACTCAGATTCATCTAACATATCCACTGTGCCGACAACTTGACCATAGTGTCCCATACCACCATATCCGGCTCATGAGTCTTAGAAGATTGTGGTACCAAGGTTAAACGATCTTTTCACTGGTAAGTGGTACCTTAGATTCAAGCAGTAGCGTCCATACATGGTGAACTTGCATTGGGCCAATCAGGTTACTTGACAAGCTTGACTGTACGAGTGCGTGTTAAATTAATTGACATGGAGTGCATACGCACTCCTCGTGGCTTAACCATTGTCGATAATCGCCGTGCGACTTGGATCATCTAACGTATCCGTTGTGGCGAAACTAGTTCAACCACTGATCGTAAGCCATTACCGATCGTCTGGACTACATATTAGTTCCAAATCATACTCAAATACAATAGGCATTCATATGTGATAGTTAAAACAACATGTGACTATCAATTCAAATATAAATCTTATTTGAGCATTTTAACAAATACATAGAGTACATGTTATTATATATAAACATTTCATCCATAAATCCCATAGTAGCGAGATAGATTACATGAAGAAAACTATAACTATAGATAAGGTAATTGAGAATCTTATCTCAATACCCTCATTAAATACATTTCAATAAGCATTTTCTCATTCAGGCATTTTCTCAAACACTTAGACTACACCTATCAATATTCATGTAATAAACTTGTTATAACATATACTATAGCAAATCCTTTTACAAAGGAGTTATCACAAATACAACAATCACGTATTTTTAATCCATAGTCATGACAAGTACAAATCATAATTCCATATTCATTCAAACATTTTAACAAACACATGGAATACATTAAAATCGACGTAGTTTATATATATGTGTAATTATGAAAAACATCGCATCTATGCATATGTGATAGCAATTAAATCAGTCATAAATCATTAACTGATATTGAAAGCCTTGAAAATCATAACCTTAACATTTATAGTCCGCACCTTTCATCGGTACACCGATTACAAACTCGGTTCATACACTGTACCTTTGTTTACGGCACAAGGACTACCTATAGCATGAAATAGGTTAGCTATTTCACCGATCTACCCATTTAGATACCTAAAACATATTAGGGATAGGATTTCTTACCCAAAAATAGAGTCAAAATCACTGGTATAGCGACACGGAAGAGGGGATTCAGCACGTGGAATGGCGGGAATGAATCCCAGCAACAAACCACAATTCTCTTTCACTTCTCCTCACCTTCTCCTTATCTTTTCTCTCTTTTCTCTCATAGGGTTTAGGAAATTCGTATGGAATAAGAGAGGGGTGGGTTAAGGCCCTTATATAGGCTCAAAAATGATGTCAATGGCCCAAAGGCCATGGTATACTTAGGTTATAACCAAAAGTCATCTGTTTCGGGCCAACAGAGCTCGTCTAGAGGTCCATTGCTCACATACGGTCTGAAGAAAGTTCCCTAACAATGGATCTATGCTAGGTTAAAGTTTCAGTCTGATCAAATTTGTAAATCGACCGTGGACGACCAGTTTCAGTTCAACGGCCATTGTCACTCGATCAGGGCCATAAGAACACCGACATGTGTAGGAAAATTTTCATGATCCAAGGTTGTAGTTAGGTTAGAATCTGACGGTCTGAAACTTTAATTTTATCCTGCAAGCGAACATTCTAAATCACTTAAATTTGAGTTTATTTTCTAAAGATATTCGCGTTTCTCACACTCTTTACTCCATGTTCAAGTTGTGCATTTCTGGATAGTATTTAGACTTGATACCCATAATGCTTGTGAAGCCCAGTAAGGTGGTCATAACCGTATAGTTTCACGGTAATCAGACTTTTGACGCGCGGTCCAGGTCCGATACAGAGTTTCAATGTGCTCCTAAAAACAACTGGGTTTTGAGATTGATTCTAGGTTTCTAGGTAATTTTGGATTAGCGATGCTAATGGTTTTGGGTCTTGCAGTTCGTATAGACAGTAATTCGAGCTAATTTGTCGATTAATTTAGTTTAGTACTTAATTAATTTTTATTTAATTTCTAAAGGATTCGCTCATTAAGGATTTCTGCCTAAGGTGATACTCGAGTCTTTGTACAGATTTTTTTGAGACGTTACATTCCTACTGTTACTTTTTAGATGGATATTTGGGTTACAACTAGATAGATATAGCCCCTGAAGATCAAGAGAAGACCACGTTCACTTGTCCCTTTACCACATTTGCTTATCAAAGGATGTCATTTGAACTGTGTAATGCCCCTACCACATTTCAGCGATGTATATTGAATATTTTTTTGACATTGTGAGGCAATATCTAAGGGTCTTCATGGACAACTTCTCTGTTTTTGGTCCATATTTTAGCGATTGTCTTGAAAATCTTAAATATGTGCTGAAGAGATGCGAAGAAAAAAAAAAATCTTGTGTTGAATTGGGAGAAATGCCATTTCATGGTTCCAAGGGAATAGTTCTTGGACACATAATTTCTTCCAAGGGAATCAAGGTAGACAAAGCTAAAATTGACTTAATTTCTAACCTACCTCTACCTAAGAGCATACATGATGTGCGTTCCTTCTTAGGACACACTGGGTTTTATAGTAGGTTCATTAAGGACTTTAGTCATCTATCTCATCTTTTATACAATCTCCTCTAAAAGGATTCCCCATTCGAGTGGATCGAAGAATGCCAGTGAGCTTTCTCCAAGCTCAATGTTATTTTGACCACCACTCCTATCATGCAACCACCTGATTGGAGCATTCCTATTTTAAGATTATGTGTGATGCATCCAATTATGCTATTGTGGCAGTGTTAGGCTAGAGAAATGAGAAGAAGCCCTATGTTATTACTGTGAGTAGAACTTTAAATTCTGCCCAAATGAACTACTCTACTGCAAAAAGGAACTTTTAGTCTTAGTGTTCCCTTTGGAAAAATTTAGGTCCTACTTGATTGGATCTAAGATCATTATCTATACTGATCATGCGGCGCTCATGTACTTTCTTTTTAAAAAGGATGCTAAGTCTCATTTAATAAGATGGATCCTCCTACCCCAAGAGTTTGACATTGAAATATGCGGTAAAAAGGGAGTAGAGAACGTATTGGCTGACTATCTCTCTAAACTTGTCATATCCGATTCCCTTGAACCAACACCAATAAATGATATATCCACTGACGAATAATTGTTTAAACTCTCCCAACTACATTGGTTTGCTGATATTACAAATTATCTAGGCACAGGTTTCACGTCGATACATTGGACTACGCAAGATAAGAAGAAATTCTACACTGAGGTACGTAAGTTCATCTAGGATGACCCATATCTATTCAAATGTTTCCTAGATCAAATTTTAAGAAGATGTGTTCCAAACAACGAACATCTGAGTGTAATCTCCTTTTGTCATGTCAGGCCTGTGGTGGTCACTTTTTTGCTAAAAAGACCACAGCCAAGATCTTGTAGTGCAGTTTTTATTGGCCTACTATGTTTGAAGACACTCATGAGTTTTACAAAGCTTGTGAGCATTTTTAAAAATTAGGAGGATTGTACCATAGAAACATGATGCCATTAAACTCCATTCTGATCATAGAAGCATTCAATTGTTAGGGCAATGATTTCATGGGACCATTCCCCCATCATTCAAAAATAATTATATTTTATTAACAATGGATTATGTTATAAAGTGGGCCAAGGCGATTCCGCGCTGAAACAATATCATCAAATGGTCATTCTATTCTTAAAAGAAAATATTTTGTCCCGGTTTGGAACACTTGAAGCCATCATAAGTGATGGTGTCTCACACTTTTATAATAGACCATATGAAAATTTAATGATAAAATATGGCATTTCACACAAAGTAACCAACCCATACCACTCGTAGACAAATGGTCAAGCTAAAGTTTCCAACAGGGAAATCAAAAAAATTCTGAAAAAGATGGTAAATCCTAACTATAAGGATTGGTTAATCAGATTGACTGATGCTTTATAGGAATACAGTGAAAGTGCCCTGATTTATCAATTAGCATGAGTGTTGAGTCAACTAGATAGAGAAGCTCCATAGGAAGATCAATCAACCGTCTGCCTCAACTGGATGTTTACCTGAACTCGTCAAAGGTATATCTTAGCCTCACATCCTATATCCCAAAACACCAGGTAATTAAAACCCTTAAAATTAATTAGAATATCATAGAATTTTTGGGTTAGGAAACTTTTTCAAACTTCAGAAAAATCTCACAGTTTTCTACCTCTATCGATTTATCAATAGACTGATCGATGTAAATGATCAGTGCTATCAATGTCTTCAAAGCTCACTCAATATTATGGAAATGGGGACATAAGATGTCCAAGAACCGCATATACGTCTGGACAGAATTATCGATGTATCGATATCCGTATCGATATCACCAAAATTTGAATCTCGAGTCTATCGAATTTGACTCGATAAAATCGACATCAGATATGTTGTGTCCAAAGTTCTGCTAAGGAAAATCATAAAATCTTCGATATATCGAAGTACTCATCGATATCATCGAAATTCAAATCTCGATGATATCAGAAGTTCTACGATGATATCGGTTTGGACACTCTGTTTTCCAGCAATATTTTCAGATTGTGTTATCTTGGATAAAGGGTCACTCGAAAGAATCGTTATTGAAATATCGATCATATCGAGGGTGGGTCAATTGCATCGAGATTGGACACAAACTATTCAACAAGCTTACTAGAAAATCCTTTGGATTTATTGATGCATCGACACGAAAATCGATATTTAAATTTTGATGATATCGAGTGTGCCTCGATCATTCTTTTAACCTGAAATATTTCAAAGGCAAGTCTCTTTCATTTTCAAATGTTGAGGAATCGATCCTCATGTTGATGAAATCGGAGTTCAAAATTTGATGATATCAACGAAGGTTTTGATTACCTCGACCAGTTGGAAAAATGTTTCAAAAGCGTCTGACATTTGAATTTGTATCATCGAGTGGCCAGTCGATGCGATCGAGAGTATACTCAGTGATATCAAACTCTGCTCGATGATATCAAACTCTGTCATAAATGTGAACATTTTATATCCGTTGGAACCTTTTGCCTATTTATAGAGAGCTTCCCTTAGTTGCTGGGAGAGAGAAAATAGCGAGTGCTTTTGTGTGCTTAACCCCAGATCATATACCCTAAGCCTTCTCTCTCATGAGAGTTCATCCTCCAATCCACCCTCATCATTAACATTCAATAGAGTGGATTAGGGAATGAACTTCCACATTCAAGGATCCTCCAGCTACCACCTTAATGGAAAATTATTAAGGTGGGATGCCTTGAATACATAAATGATTGGAATCACTCTCTCCCTCATAGGAAAACTTTCAATAGAGTGGGATTCCATTACAACCTTGACCCAACCCATTACCATGTATTGGTACATCTTCTGAGTTGCAGATCAAGGAAGCTGAAGATTTTTCGTCATCAAAGAAGGAGATCTTCAACAACGTGATGGAAGGCACTCATCTACTTATCTGTAAGTCATTAGAGTCTAGAGGACCCTTGTGATCATTCCTTCCGTAGGATTGGGTCTAAGGTGTTTCTCACCCCTTGAAAGTCCTCGTAAGAGGCCTCCAGTGGGAGTGTACGTGGTGGGTCATTTGTGTTGACCCTTGCTTTGTGGAGAGCATAAAATCTTAGGTCCTTATAGTAGGTCCTTAACCAGGGTGGTCTAAAAGTTAGGTGCTTTGTGTTAACCCTTGCTCGTGGGAGCATATACTTGTGAGGTTCCTAGAGTGGATCCTTAGTCAGTGACCTTAAATTGGGTGTTATGTGTTGACCCTTGTTCATGGGAGCCTAAACTGTGTCATGTGGACACGTTTCATTAGCCTAGGTGTAGGTTGTACTGGTTAGAGGTGAACCTGATTTAAAACCTCTGGTTTGAGGTGAACTTGTTGTAAAACCTCCTTAGTAAAATCCGATACACTCAAGGGTTGAGTGCGTTTGCCGGGAGTGGAGTAGACAAGTAGTCGAACCATTATAAAAATGACTGTGTTTGTGAATGCTCTTGTCTTGCATTCTTTATGTGATTATATACTTTTATATTTGATTATCTAAGATCACATTTCACACAGTTACATCCATCATAAACTCTGATTTGCATCTTGTTTATCTTTTAAAGTAGTTTTATGATTAGATCCTCTATTTGAATTGGAAGCCATTAGATTTACTCTAAAAGAATCCTGATACATGCTTACTTACTCAAGATAAGTTTGATAAGATTTTAAATAACCTTAAAAATTTTAAAAAGTTCTATTCACCCCCCTCTAGGACATATTGACATATTCCTACTTCAACTAAAGCGGTCATTATTACAATTTCAATTGGTATCAGACCAGGTCTCTCTTAAAGGGCTTTATCGCCTAGAGAGTGATCTTAACTGAAGTTGGTAAATATGGCTAAAGAAGAGGGCTCATCAGTCACTAGACCTCCAATATTTGATGACTCAAATTATGCATACTAGAAAGCTAGAATACACTACTTTCTGAGATCTTTGGATCATGATGTTTGGGACATTGTTGAAAGAGGATATGTGCCACTAACCGAACAAATAGTACTTGAAAATGGCATAACTATCACCAAACTAAAATCTAAAGAAAAATTGACAACATTTGATAAGGAAAACCAAACTGCTGAGGCTAAAGCTGTGAATGTTATCTTCTGTGCTATATCCTAAGATATTTTCAATCAAATCAGTATGTGTGGGACAACCAAAGAAGCATGGGATTTGTTGGAAACAACCCATGAAGGAACAAGCACTATGAAGAGATCCAAACTACAACTCCTAACATCACAGTTTGAAAGTCTCATAATGGAAGAGCATGAGATCTTCATGGAGTTTTTCACAAAACTAAACATCATTTGTAACTCCATGGTGGATTAGGTGAGAAAGTTTCGGTCCCAAAAATTTATAGAAAAATACTAAGATCATTATTGGAATGGTTCAATCCTAAAGTAACAACCATTGAAGAGTGTAGAAATATAGATGAAATGAAAGTAGAAGAACTAGTAGGTTCCCTACAAACATTCGAACTACACTTCAAACAAACCCCTAAATCAAAAACTATTGTCCTTAAAACTTCAAAGAATACAACAAATGAGGACATTGAAAGTGAAAGAGAAAATAAAGATGAAGAAGTGGCTTTGTTGGCACAACAGTTCAGAAAATTCTTTTAGAAAAATCGTGGTCATCCAATTAAAGGAAGAAAGGTAGACAATAGATATTCTGTAGGTAAATATGGCAAAAAGACTAAAGAACCACAATGTTATGCCTGTTAGAAGTTTGGACACCTGTCTACTGAATGCCCAAATCAAAAAACTAAGGGTAAGCCAATGGCTACCACATGGGATGATACAGAAGAGTCAAACTTAGAATCTAGTGACTTAGAGAGTGATGGAGATTAGAAATATCTGAAAATTCTTATGGTCCCTATTTCTCCAATCATTCCCATCAAAACTAAGAATGATGAAGAACTGTAAGCCATTGAATTATTTCCATCTGATAACGAGAAAACAAAGGAAGAAGAGGAATAGGATAAACTATAAGATGCTTACAATCAACTCTATATTCATAGCATTAACATCCTTAAAAGACTTGGAATGTCTAACAACAAAAAAGAATTGCTGCAAAAAGATCTGGATAAAACCTTGAAAATTAATACACATCTAATTAATGATTTACAACAATATCATTCAGATAATGATAGATTAGAAAGAATGAAAACCTTCCTTAAATCCAAGTTTGACAAATTAAACAAACAGGTGGAGCTATTAAAACATAAAAATGTGCTCCTTCAAAATGAAAATCACACACTCCTATTTGATTTAGAAGAATCCAAAAACCTTACTAAGATAAACTATAAGTTTTCCTAGAGTGGTGAGAAATTAGAAAAACTTTTAGGTGTGGGAAGACCCAGAAAGGACAAGAGTGGTTTAGGATATGAAAAATTTAAAACAAAAATTGGAAATGCAACACGAATGGCTGAAAAATCTATTGCTTCAGGAAATAAAACAAGAACCACTCCTATTTGTCATTTATGTGGTGATTTTGCTCATTATAAGTTTGAATGCAAGTCATCTAGATGGACTCAATATAATTTTGGTAAAAAATATACCGATAAATATAGACCGACTAGAGGTACAATACAAAATGTAAAGAGTCCACCTAGGGATATGAATAGGAGAAGTATACATTCATTACCACCTAGAATGACCAACAGAATGGAGGAATTATTTAATCAAGTGGCCGAACTAAACAAAAACACTAATGAATTTATAAGACAAGGAGTCTTAATTCAATTGCCAAACTTGATTAAAGAAACTAAAAGAACCAAAATTAAAAATCTTGCTATGTAATGGATAGTGAAAGAAAAGAAAAATTGCTTGATAACTCACTCTATTCATATGCCCTGAAATATTAAGCTTGGAAAGACAAGTACAGATCATGTATCTAGATCTAGATAGCTGCTGAAATGATGCAATTTTGTTGAACTCTTAATGTTATATCTGAGGTCTCTCACCTCATATTTGTATATAAACATCTTGATGTTTATAAATTTTGGTTATACAATGCTTGTACAAATTTTTTGCTGTGTATACTGGTTGATATAATGAAATACTTCTCTATACAAAGAAGACGATCGATGTACTGATAAATGACCAATATACATCTTCGATATGTTTATCGATAATTCATGGGGTCTCTTGCTTAAATCGACTAAGGATCGATATCATCGACTCCTCTTTGGAATCTGAGAAGTTGCATGATCGAGAATGTTATTGAAGGTAGTCATGATAACATCGAATGGGTTCAATCAATATCATCGAAATGATGTTCGATGATATTTAAGAATGTAGCCCGATTAAAAGCGGTCGAGCAGGAAAAATCACATTTTCCTTCTAAAAAGTTTTTTTTCTTGCTCGTCCTCTTTAGCCGGAGGTTCGTCAGTGGGTTCCGGACATCCCCCAAATCAGGTAATACTCCTTTCATTCCCTCCTCACAATCAAGATTTCATCTTGGTCTTGTTAGGGTATTTCCTAATTTTCAAAAGAAACTCTACTCCTCCATCTCCAATCTCTTCAAATCCCCTTCTGTGAGAATCGAAAAATGGGGAAGGACAAAGGTAAATTGTCCGGGCTTGGAGAATCTTCACGATCATCCAAACAGAAAGTTCTTACTCCAAGGGAAAGGGCAAGAGCTACTATTTGTGGGACTCCCACTCGCCAGTGAACACGACAAATCACATGCGCCAAGCCCCAACCCAAAGCTTTGACACCTCCTCCTGCCGGAGTGAATCCGGCGCTGGCAAAGTACACTGGGCAGAAGTTAATTTTTGAGAGAAGGGTCGACAGGGAATGCATATAACCATATAATCTGGAACCCCTGTTAGTCAAAATTAGATGGCTACCTCTACTCAATTTTGGGGGTCCTTGTCACTATGAACAGACCTACCATTTCTTTGCCTCCTGTCATTCGCCAGTGTTTGATCCTCCATCCATCATGGTTTCTGTTGATGGTGATGATGTAGAGATCACACCTGCAGTGGTTGTAAACATTCTTAGGCTTACACTATCACCCGTTGGTCTTCCTAACTTGGACTTGGAGAGTAGTAAAACTCGGTCCATGGTAACCAAATTTCTCTGTCATGATCATGATATCCTCTGGTATCAAGGCAATGCACTAAAGTCAAAGTTCATGGAACGTCAATATCCTATTTTGCATGGTATCTTTGCCTCCAATATATATCTTAGAAGTACCAATCAGTCAGATCTCACTGTTTTCATGGCCATGATAGTTTACTCCGTAGCCACGGGAATCAAAATCAGCCTTCCTACCCTGATTGTTCATCAGCTGGTATATGCCATTGATACTTCTTGGGACGTGCATTTTCCCTATCCTTGGATCATTAACTCTATATGCAATGCGATAGGCTTTTCAACATTAAACGATCTGGAACTTCCTTTTCAACACTTCAATAAGAACAATATTAGAAGGGTGGATTTAAAGTTTCACAAATTTCCCAAAGATGAGGAAGGGATTCAAGAAGAAGGTGAACGTGGTGAAGGGGATGCTCTAGTAGAAGGTGCTAGAATGACTGAGGGTGACCGTCTTACATCTCAATAGGCTCCGCCCCCGTCTGACCCTAGTCATGCAAAATGATTCAAGCTACATCAGGATCAGATTGGCTTGATACAGCAAGATCTAGTTCAGCTGAAGGAGTCAACCAATGCACGATTCAATATCCTAGAATGTCTGGTGCATGGGGTGCAACAGTCCGTCCAGCAATTGGTTAATTTGCTTACCTGTCGTCGGGATGATACAGTGCCATCCTCCTCCGCTCATTCGCCTTAGTGAAGACATCTAGAATCCATCACATACACTCTGCTCTTATATCCGTATATGGGCATTGGTATCTTTTTGAATGCCTTAGGATTTAATGAGTGTATGTGATACTTTACTAACCTACAAAGTTTTTTTGGTTGTTGATGTGCCATGGATGGGCTCTATACTGGTGGTTTTTAGGTACCCATGGATGAGATAAATTATTTTTTTTTAGATCCATGGTTACATTACTGCCAATCTTAGGCAGTATATTTTGGATACTTGTGGTTATGGTAATTTCTATATCATCTATCTTTACTACCATGAGAATTTGGTTAGCTTCGAATGTTGCTATCATTCCCTATTTTATCTATCTCTATCTATTGTGATGCATGTGATGTTTGACCTATATATCTTCTTATCTCATTGATCTACTTGATCTGCCAAGCATACATGGTTTACATCTATCTATTATGTGCGTATGTTCTTTGAATAGAGGTTCTCCCATATTACTTCAACTTCAGTCAATATTAACTGTTATATTTACCTTTGCTAATGACTGATAAAAAGGGGGAGAATAAATCCATACCCCGAAGAAAAATTGTGTGTATGTGTTATCTGTGTTAGGGGGAGCAGTTGCCACAAGCCAGGTGGAGATTGCAGTTAGGGGGAGTAACTTCTGATTGTGTGCGTAAACTCACTAGAATTTGTAAAATTGTGTAAAAAACATGTACATACAATTTAGGATATCCGTCTAGAAGGTGTTCTAGGGTGTTTTGGTATTTTTTTCACATAATTGACAAAGGGGGAGATTGAAAGTGCCCTGGTTTGTCAATTAGCATGAGTGTTGAGTCAGTTAGACAGAGAAGCTCCATAGGAAGATCAATCAACCATCTGCCTCAACTGGATTCGTGCTTGAACTCGCCACAGGTATCTTAGCATCACATTCCATGTCCCAAAACAATAGGTAATTAAAACCCTTAAAATTCATTAGAATATCATAGGGTTTTTGGGTTAGGAAATTTTTTCAAACTTCAGAAAAATCTCTAAGTTTTTTACATCTGTCGATTTATCGATCGACTGATCGATGTAATCGATCAGTCTTATCGATGTCCTCGAAGCTCACTCGATATTATCGAAATGAAGACATAAGATTTCTAGCAACCGCATATACCTCTGGACGGAATTATCGATGTATCGATATCATCAAAATTTGAATCTCGAGTCTATCGAAGTTGACTCGATAAAATCAACATCAGATATGTTATGTCCAAAATTCTGCTAAGGAAAATCATAAAATCTTCGATATATCGAAGTACTCATCGATATCATCGGAATTCAAATCTCGATGATATCGGAAGCTCTTTGATGATATTGGTTTGAACACTCTATTTTTCAGTAATATTTTCATGTTGTGTTATCTTGGATCGAGGGTCACTCGATAGAACCGATATTCAAATATCGATCATATCGAGGCTGGGTCGATTGCACCGAGATTAGACATAAACTGTCCAACAAGCTTACTAGAAAATCCTTTGGATTTATCGATACATCGACACGGTAATCGATATCATCGATATTCAAATTTTGATGATATCAAGTGTGCCTCGATCACTCTTTTGACCTGAAATATTTCAAAGACAAGTCTCTCTCATTTTAAAATGTCGAGGAATCGATCCTCGGTCGATGAAATTGGAGTTCGAAATCCGATGACATCGATGAAAGTTTCGATTCCCTCGACTAGTTGGCAAAATGTTTCAAAAGCGTTTGACATTTAAGTTTGTATCATCGACCGGCCAGTCGATGCGATCAAGAGTATACACTCGATGATATCAAACTCTGTCATAAATGTGACTGTTTTATATCTGTTGGAACCTTTTTCCTATTTATACAGAGGTTGCCCTTAGTTGCTGGCAGAGAGAAAATAGAGAGTGCTTTTGTGTGCTTAACCCCAGATCATATACCCTAAGCCTTCGCTCTCATGGGAGTTCATCCTCCAATCCACCCTCATCACTGACATTCAATAAAGTGGATTGGAGAATGAACTTCCATATTCAAGGATCCTCCAGCTACCACTTTAATGGCAAATCATTAAGGTGGGATGCCTTAAATGCATAGATGATTGGAATCGCTCTATCTCCCTCATAAAAAAACTTTCAATAGAGTAGGATTCCATTACAACCTTAACCTAACCCGTCACCATGTATCGGTACATCTTCTGAGTTGCGGATCAAGGAAGCTGACGATTCTTCGTCATCAAAGGTGGAGTTCTTTAACAACGTGTTGAAAGGGACTCATTTGCTTATCTGTAAGTCATTAGATCCCAAAGGACCCTTGTGATCATTCCTTCTGTAGGATTGGTTCTAAGATGTTTCTCACCCCTTGCAAGTCCTCGTAGGAGGCCTTCAGTAGGAGTGTATATGGTGGCTACTTTGTGTTGACCCTTGCTCTGTGAAGAGCATAAATTTTTAGGTCCTTGTAGTGGGTCCTTGATCAGGGTGGTCTAAAAGTTGGGTTCTTTGTGTTGACCCTTGCTCGTGGGAGCATAAACTTGTGAGGTTCCTAAAGTGGATCCTTGGCTAGTGTGCCTAAAATCGGGTGCTATGTGTTGACCCTTGCTCATGGGAGCAAAACTATGTCATGTGGACACGCTATGTCAGCCTAGGTGTAGGTTGTACTGGTTAGAGGTGAACCTGATTTAAAACCTCCGGTTTGAGGTGAACCTATTATGAAACCTCCTTAGTGAAATTTGGTACACTTAAGGGTTAAGTGCATTTGCCGAGAGTGGAGTAGACAAGTAGTCGAACCACTATAAAAATGACTGTGTTTGTGAATGCTCTTGTCTTTCATTCTTTATGTGATTATATGCTTTCATATTTGATTATCTAAGATCACATTTCACACACAGTCACATCCATCATAAACTCTGATTCACATCTTGTTTATCTTTAAAGTAGTTTTATGATTGGATCTTCTACTTGGCTTGGAAGCCATTAGAGTTAGTCTAAAAGAATCCTGATACATGCTTACTTACTCAGGATAAGTTTGATAGGATCTTAAATAACCATAAAAATTATAAAAAGTCTTATTCACCCCCCTCTAGGACATATTGGCATATTCCTACTTCAACTAAAGCAGTCATTACCGCAATTTCATACTATACATCTTTTAAGACCCTCATTGGAATGTCTCCCTTTTGACTAATCTATGAGAAGGCTTTCCATTTTCCTCTGGAGTTGGAACATAAGGGCTACTGAGTAATAAACAAAATATGAACTTCAACTTAGACAACATTGGCTCTCTTTGCAAACTTCAGTTAAATGAACTTATAGAAATTCAGAATGATGCTTATGAGAATTTTAAAATTTATAAGGATGGGTTGAAGGTATTCCATGACTAGAACATCCTTCAAAAATCATTCACGCTAGGTCAAAAGGTCATCTTGTACAATTACCAAATACATCTCTTTTTGAGTAAGCTTCATTCTCGTTGGACCGACCCCTTCATTGTTAGAATTGTATATCCTCATGGGACTGTTGAGATTGAGAATCCAATGAATGACAATAATTTCAAAGTGAATGGAAATTGTTTAAAGCCATTTGTCGAAAAATTTGATTCAAAGGATACATTCATCCCTCTAATTGATCTTGTATATCAGGATTGGCCTTCTAATCTAATGGAGTTATAATTAGGTTTATGGCTTTCCTAGGATGTAGGATTAAAATAGTTTATTTTTGAGTGTTTAGTTTTTCTGCTAACCCATTGGCATGTTGAGAACTTTAGAAAAGCTCTATTTCTCTTTCTTTATGTATTGTCTTCTTATCACTTCCCTTTTATTTTCATTATCTCATGTGCATTGACTGTTTATATCTTTTACATTGAGGAAAATGTAGAATTGAGTTTGGGGGGGGGGGGGGGGGGGGGGGGGGGGGGGTGTGAGATTATGTAACACCCCATACTTTTCAGTACTCGGGTGTTACCATGTAACCTAACTTGTTATAAATACAAACCTAACTTAAGCAAACATTCACATTTATTTCAATCTAAATCTGACCATTGAGAGTAATCTTCATCCGTATATTAAGCTATCCACCATCCATCTGGCTTAAACTTAGATATTTTGTGAGTAGAAATATGATAATGGTAAATTTAATAATAATAATAATAATAATAATAATGTTATTAAAAATTATCATAACATTCGATATTATAAGCACATAGTAGGTCATCCAATTGCTAATCAGACAATTGATTTCCATTTAAGGGACCCTAAAAACCTCTTGACCCGTTGATGCTTGGATTGAAATTGATCCGACTGTTGAATCAACGTAATTGACACTTAAAGAATGTAAATCAAGTAATATGGCCCACCCGAGCCTTAAATTTGCCCCATCTTTGGTCAAGGGCACTAATTGGACCACTAAAACCTAATGAACTGAGTGGATTTTATACAAACAGTATTGTCAACTCCACCTTAGTTGTGTGTATGCACAGTTCATGCGCACCCGTGGTGCATCAGACCACTAACACGGGTTAAACCGGGTTTAACCTGATGAAATTTGAAATAAGGAGGATTCCCTCCCTCGTTTCTGTTATTTCCTCCAGTAAATGGACACTTTCCATTCTGATCACGTTGGGACCCACCATCATGTCCCAACAACATGATCCAAACTGTCCGTCTCGTCGCCCATCCAAATTCCTCCAAACTCTCGCCCCTCCTACAAGCCAAAGCACGTGTGTATTCACACAAGGCCCAACCCAAATAAAGTTGTGTGCAGCATGTTTCCAAAAATGGAAACTATTTTTGTTGCCAAGTTGGCAGTCCGAGTGGTTGCTCCCCTTTCCATCTCAGCCATTCACCCCAATGTTATCCCAACCCTCCGTCTGATGCAAGCAGTTTAGGGTTTTTCGTCTATTACAAAAAAAAAAAAATTGTTGGTTTTACGTTACCGGTTATATTTAGAGTTGTCACAAAGCAAACCTTATCTAGACCATTCATTATCATCTGACAGTTTAACAACATTAGGGCAAGCCATAAAAGGGAGGTATCCTTGAGCTAGGGCTCTCCATTCCTTACAACAGCTCTAAGTAAAAGAAACAACCGTTTTCTTCTCCATGCGAACCCATCAACCCAACCTCCTTTAAGCTTCAAAACCTTCATTCCACGAGCTCCTCTAAGCCCGCCGGACCACCCAACAGCTCCAGATCAAAAGATGAAGTTCCGTTCGAGGTCTACCATTAGAGCTGACCGTCTTCCCCGTCATGTCAAATCGAGGCGGACTTTGTCCAATTGAGCCATTTTCAAGCTCTCAATGCTTGGAGGTGCCCCTGGTGTTAGAAGAGAGAGAAAGAAAGAAAATAGAAGGAGAAAAAAGAGAAAGAGAGTGACACATTAAGCTGTAATTGAGTCTCACGTTGCATTAAGACTCAATTCTGTCAAGTTGGGGCAGCGTTCGAGTCAAGTCCTGACTCGCTTGGTCATGCAAGGACTGAAGAAGAGAGAAGGAGAGTGATTGGATGAGAAAGAAGAATAAGAAAGAAAGAGTGTAAGGGGGCAGTGTAACATCAAGAAAATCGGGGGTCGAGTAGAAACCCAACTCCCGAGTTCCAAAACGTCACTTATGCAACATAGATAATGATGAATGCATGTTATCTGTAGGATGGAATTAAACAAGATTAAGACTAAGCCAAAACAACATATCATACTCCAGAGACAATTAAATTAGCAAGAAGAAAGATGTGATAGATATATGAAATATACGAACTGTTGTAAGTCTCCAGAGTGTGAACATGTTACCAGGTTAAACATATACATGTATACTCCAAAAATGATAAAAAAGAATATACATGAGTGTTCCAAAAAAATATAAAATGACAAGTGTCATGGCGTCTAATCAACCTCCCTATAAACCTCGTCGGTCAGAACCTGCATATAGGAGAAATCCTCCTCAACATCATCAAGTCCGGCTCTGCTTCGCAAGCAGCGCCATCATCTGAAACTAAAATAGGGACTGGTGGGTGTCCGGAACATCGTCCCGTAATGTGGGAGTGAGTAGCTAACTCAGTGGAATCATAGAGCAAAGGTTAACATGTTATCAAATCCATCACGAGATAATAATAAGGCAAGCAATCAAACATTCCTAAAAACTGTGATTAATGCAAGCATGAAATGACATGATGGATGTCCTCACCGACATACTCCCTCATGCGACACCATCTTACGTCTGCGACATGCTTTCTTCCCTCAGTGCTCTACATCTTTCAGGCACATGCAGTGCGATATGAATATGATTACCGAGTTGTTATTAGTCCTTTTCATATAGCATGATTGGGAAACTAAGGTACCTCCCTTATATCAATACCCAAACAATGATCCATTCTAGGGTCGTCAGTCCTAGCATATCTCATACGAAGTACGGATCTAGGTCGCTGCAAAGGCTGCTAGGGCTATTGCACGCACTCGTTACACCGCTCCCCCATCACCTTATCAATACAGGCCTAGTTTATATCCTTAAGACTGCATCAGGACTCGTCGCCCCCATGGGGTGTCAAGATAAACTCAAGGTCACTACAAAGGGCTGTCAGGGCTGTTGCTCGCACTCGTTGCTCCACTCCCCCATCACCTTATCAATGTAGGCCGACAACAAGAATATAGTGTCCCATACCACCATAATCTACTCAGAGTAGGGTGCTCACTGGTCACTATGGGGAGGTTTATGGCCCCAGCGTAGGCCGAAAGCTCGACCATGGTGTCCCATACCACCATGTCAGGCTCATGAGTCTTAGGGGATCGAGGTACCAAGGTTAGAGGGGCTTTCCACCTGTAAGTTCAGTACCCTAGGTTCAAGCAGTTATGACTCATACAAAGTGAACAATCAACGGTCAGTCGGGTTACTTAACGAGCTCGACTAGTACAAGCGCACCTCAAGTTGAATGACATGAAGTGCATAAAATACCTCGTGTGGCCTAATCACTACCGCCAATCCAAAGCACGACTCGTGTTCATCGACGCGTCCTTCATGCCAAATAGAAGCCAACCACGAGTTTAAATTTATTACCGACTGCCTGGACTAGGATATAGCCTCAAGCTCTTGTAATTCCACAACAGTGATCATGTAAGAGTAACAAAAATGAAATACAACAACCCAAGCATGTTAACAACATGTGATGACATACAACATAAGCAAATCAGCCAAACACATGTATTCCATATTTATAAGGAAATCAATTCAATATCACAACATGGAGGAAAATCATGTACATCATCATATTAATTGAGAATTCAATCTCAAGACTAATCTACAACAACATTTACTCAATACATACTAATACAAACACTTAGTCTACACACTTTAGTCTACATAGCATATGTCGAACCAAATTGTGTATTTGTCATGTTATGATATTAGATACGCAATCATTTCAGCAAAATACAGGCGTATACAGTATTTCCTACAAATGCCTAAAATACCCTAAATCTCATATTTTTCGTACGCAGTCGAAATGGAAAATGGACAGCATGTTCTACATGTCAAACAGCATTCTTGTCGATAATCTACCAATAAACGACATTGAAAGCTTTGAAAATAGTCAAACGAGGCATCTAAAATCCTCACCTTTTGCCGTAGACACGTATTGATTCGAATAGAAAGTCTACGCTTCGTCAACGGCGATATGACGACCTATATCACAAGATGAATCAGCTACTTCGCTACTTGTATCTATGGAATCCCTAAAACAGGTAGAGGTTAGGGTTTTCTTACCTAGAAATGAGTTGGAATCACTGGAAGAGTGATTAGAATACGGTGATTCGGTACGTGCAAAAGCTGGATCAAGTGGCAGAAAGTTTCTCTCCCAACTCTCTCACAATCTCTCTTTCTCTCTCTTCTCTTTCTAGGGTTTCTTACAAATTCAGATGGGAGAGATATGAGAGGGTTTAAGGCCCTTAAATAGGTTAGAAACTCACCTATTTAGACTTGGGACCAAGGTATACTTGGGTTATAACCAAATCGGGTCTTTTCCAATCCAAAAGAGCATTTTGGGAGGTCCCCTGGCCGAATGCGGTCGGACTTAAGCTCATGGATATTGGATCCTGTTCACATCAAGTTTTCAGTTCGGTAGTGTTCCCAGATCACACGTGGCGGACCAGTTTCAGTTCAGCGGTCACGGAGACTCGATCGAGGATTCCAAGTATACTGACCTGAGTGAGAAATGATCCGAGGGTGTATTTGGGTCAGATTTCGACGGTCTGAATGCTTATACTGAACCCACAAGCGAAACGTGCCAGATTCATTTAAATGATATTTAAATTTTTATGAATTTCACTCTTTCTCACACTCCTTGCTCCAGGCTCAATGAAATAGCCTCAGAACATCAGTTGGGCTTGATTTTTGAAACGATTGTCAAGTCTAACTAAGCGGTTATAATGGTCTGAGATTGTAGATATCGAACTTTCGACGCACGGTCTAGATCCAATACAAAGTTTTAAAGGGTTCCTGAGAGCAAATGGGTTTAGAGTTTGATCCTAAGTTTTAGGATCACATAGCGTCAACGATTCTATAGGTTTTGGGTCTTACAGATCGTATTTAAAGTGGTTGATGCTAATTTTACAGGAAATCTAGAGTAGCGCTGGCTAATTCACGTTAAATTTCTAAAGGATTCAGTTCTAAATGAGTTCTTTGGCTTTGGAATTGGTTTCAGAGAGGTTACCAGGGTGTTATGGTTGACCCATTGCCTAAGGACGTCTAACCCCAGGTTGGCAAAAATCCGGGGTGTTACAGGCAGTTACATTGTTGCACTAGCTCGAATCGGGCTGAGTCGCGATTCTGACTCAGGCCGAAAATGGACCAAGTCTATTGAGTTGGGCCCAGTCCAGGCATGGTTAGAGTTCCAACTGGGGAGAGAAGAAAATCAAAGAGAGAGAGAGAGAGAGAGAGTCGAGTGGTGGTGGTGCACTCCCTTTGAGTGCAAGGGTGCTGCACCAGGCTGTTGCACCAACTTGACTCGGTTGAGTCGAGGCATGGTCCGGGTTGGGGCCTGGTTCGAGTGCTGTTAGAATTCTAGCAAGGAATTTAAGAGAGAAAGTAAGAAAGGAAAAGAAAGAGAAAGAAGAAGAAAGGGAGATTGAGAGGGTGATTGATGAGTTGACTCGGTAAACAAACCAAGTCACAGATTAGGACTGATTTAGTCCAGTAGCCTAAGAACTGATAGTGGAGATCCAACCCCACCTGGATGACTTGCTGAGATGGTTCGAGTTGGGGGCAGATCGAGCTTGTGGGTCGAACCAAGTCGACGTAAGTGAGTCAACACTTTCTTCCCATACTAAACTCATTTTAGTGTATTATTATCATTATTACTACTATTTTATGAGGACTAATAATATAAGATATGGTTAACCATTAGTAGATTATTTGTGCTCAAACTAGTTATTATAAATAAAATTGTAATCATCAAATAACAGTATTTTATTTATCGCTCATAAATATTATCCTTAATAGTAGGTCATAGTATCTATTATCATCATAATAATTATTATTAATATGTTAGCTAATATTAATTATAACACTAATGTTAATAATTTTTTTCAATTATGAAATTATCATTGTAATTTATTGTACACCAACTACAATTCAAAGCCTATAATCTAAGTATAGGACTAAACTCTAGGATGAAACTCTAATTCTACATCAAAACCCTAAAAATAAGTAAGCCAAACCCTAGTTTATATTAGTCTTGACCATAGATGCTTTGTAGAACATTGATCTCACGTAACTTCACAATTCACAATCGGATTCAATTCTAAGGGTGCACACACTTCCTAGTAGTATTAGTTGGCGATTCGACTCGTGAGGTGATGATTTCTTCCCCTTGAGCTTTTCACTTTCCTGTTAACTTAAGTGATAGTTTTTATTTAAATTTCAGTTGATAATTGATATCTCCATTTTATCATTACTTGTGCTAGTTGTTGGAATTGAATTTTAAATTATGTGCTCAGTATTTATCCTTCATGAACATCTATATGTTACACTTGTATATTTTCTCATGCTCGTGGATTACTTGTGAATTTCTTATGGAACTTGAATTAGTATATTTATTAATGAAGAACCCCACTTACATATGTACATCTAGACTGGGGATGTAACTTGATTGATTGTGATCATAATGGACCTTCGACTTAGTGGGTACTTGAATGATGAGTTAAATGGAATATTGATGTGGGCCTACAATCCATGGGTTGTTGTGTCTAAGAGTTTTTTTTTAGGATGGTCTTTTTATCGCATTGATTTGATATTTTCCCTGTGGCATTTGATTTGATATTTGCCCTATGTGGCTTTGATTTGACATTTACCTTACGTGGCTAAGTTTTGGTATTTTCCATATGGGGGTTTAATATATTATTTTTGTGCAACCATACAATGGTAAATTCCACATGTTAAACTATGATTGGCCACTAGTCGATGAGGTTCCATTAAACATCTCAATGTTGGAGTCTCATGACCGGAGATGGTGGTATGGGACACTACACCTAAGCTGTCGGCCTACGCTGGGTGATGAGCCCGCATAGTGACATTTGAGCTTTCTTAAATTAGCTGGTTGTAATTGAAATAATAACGGTTGGGCTAATCATGCATTCATAGCATACAGGCGATGACAGATAGCTCATTCTGGATGTTGTAGCACTTGCCCTAGTATTGTTTTATTAGCTCCTAGACCATCGATAATATGGGTAGCTAATTCTGGATGCTTTAGCATGTGCCCTTTGTCGTGGTATTGTTTCGCTAGCTCCCAGACCATCGACTATCGGCATACTTTTGGTGAGTTTGGCACTATGCATGTACATGATGTACTTTCACTAGTGATCGGCCGCATGCATGGGTTTCACCCAAAAGAAAAATGGATGAGCATCAACAGTTAATGTGCATTCACACATCCATGCATTTAATAAGATTGCATTGGATTGTTTTGTATGATTTTCTATTTACTACTATGCTTAACTAATGTGGTGGTGCATAATCTTGAGGGGAATTCATACTAAGTTGGCCACTCATTCATCGAATATTTAACTGTACAGGTAGTGCAGGTGGCTTAAATGATATTCATATTGAGATTGATGATGAGAAAGGTATGATTATCGATATGCACGACTGTTTTTTTCAAAAGATGTTGCATGATTTAAGAGCTCAAGATTAGTTACAATTTACCATGTTTCACATGCTATATTATTTCCTTTTATAATTGTAAGTATTAGGACATTGGTTTGTATAAGTCATTTGGCCAGTCACTCGTATATTCTGAATGTAAAATGAAAGATTCCTTTAAGTTTGATTTGTTAATCCTCCACTAAGCTAACTCCAAAAAAAAAGAAAAAGAAAAAAATATAAGTGAAATTTGGCTATCTTTAAAGGTTAACACTCAGATTTTTGGAAAACAAGTCATATACTTGGGTTTCAAAAACCTGAGGCGTTACAGATTAGGTAGACTAATCTGGGTTTCCCTTGTTCTTGAGCAATATTTTTTATTTTTTTTTTTAATTTTCAATTTTGAAACTTTTTTGAAACGTGAAAATTTGTGTTTGAGTATTATGATAAGAAATGGAGCTGAATTTTTGAAAATTTTAGAGTTTGATTATCTGAGTAAACTATTGGCTAAGTTCTCTCAATTAAGTGATTAAAAGAAAATTTAAATATCAATTAAATCCGATTCACAATTCACACTTGACTCATTTAATGTGAATAATACGAGACCTTCTGATTTTAGCATGTATATCACTGAAAAGTATTAAGAACCAAGTCTGAAGATCCTTATCCACCTTAAAAGATAAAAAAGAACAGGCTAGAAAACATTTAGATTGACAAAAAGGTTGCATATACATGTACTTTAAGGAATTTCACTAAAAAACAAAGGAAAAGACTGAAAATTAATGTCAAAAAGGGTCGCCGATATAAAATCCAAAGTTGGAAAAAGAAGAAAATGGGGATAGGTTTGGAATCATCACTTGTGTTAATCTATTCACCTTGAAGTGATGAGAATGGCTAACATTATGAAACAATAGTTATCTTTTATGAAAAGAGAGTTAGGATTCACTAAACACATTGAAAACTTCATATTTGAACACATTTTATTAGTTAATTGATATAGGAGGACTTAATCCAATTGTTTACCCATGAGATTTGACTCTAAATTTCAATTTATCACTCTTTCATCTTAGACTCTTAATCAGTCATAATTGATTACATAGAAGGGTGGTTTCTGAAAGAGGTTTGAAAATTGGGAAATTAAAAGATTGCTTCATGCATGTTTTGCTTGGGATTAGAAAAATGCTGGTTAGAGGTGTGTTAAGCGCCAAATATTGTATATTTCCCCTTGTTTATACCTTGGTTTTATGAACATGATAGTACTTAGTCGATATATTTATGCATGTTTATTTTGCGAGGTAATTTTAAGAGCTTAAAGTTATATATATATATAAACGATGCTAAAAGTATGAATTTGATGCTTAAGAATTTCCAAAGCAAGGATTGGATATTAGAAGGCCAATATTAAATATTTTAAGAGTCCAAGATCGAAAAAAAGAAAATGAAGAAGGAAGAAAATCGAATTTGCAAGGTGCAAAAATTCAGGACTGTTGAACTTGACCTGTCGATGACATCAAACACACTTCGATGCTAAAGTAGATAAGTGTTTGATGCCATCGAAGGAAGATCAATCACATTGATATTTAAGTGAAAAACTAAGTTTGTTGCTGGACAATTGGGTGAAAAGTTCGATTCCATCGAAGACCCTTTGATTCCATTAAAGGATAAGTTCGATGTCATCAAAGCTAGTTCGATGACACGAAGGATTTTCGAATTTTCAAGCTCAACTCGGTGGACAATTCTAGACCATTTTTTATTACATCGAGAAGCTATTGGATAACATCGGCACTAGTTCGATGACATCGAAGATTAGACGATGACATCGAAGACTTACGTAGTGCGATTGACACGAAATTTCTAATTCAAATTCAACTGGGACACCAACCTTCGATGACATCAAATGTGCATGTTCGATGGCATCAAAGGTGCACAAAGTGTGTAAATTTGAGGCAGTTTCCAATGTCGTCTAAAAAAACCTATATATTTGGGTTCTCCAAGGAATTCTAAACACGAATTAGGGTTAGAGGAGTAAAGCCAAGGGTGTAGTAGCTTCCAATGAGTTCTTTCTCCTTCCTTATTTTATTATTTTTTTTTTTTATGTTTTTCTTTATGAGTTTTAGTTTAATCATGCCTTTGGTTAGCTACTCTCTTAGCTATAGCTAAGAGGTGAAGCTTGTAGTTTATTTTTATGCTTATTCTATTTTAATTCAAGTTTATGTTGAACTTTATTGATTTTTAGTTTGAATGAAGGAATATTTTTAGTTTTTTATGATTTATTGTAATTGAAATTACAATAGATGCTCGAGAACCTTTTAATATCTTCTTATTCGTTTTACAATTGTGTGATCTGTAAAATTCGTGATCCACCATCATCTATGGGCATGGTTGATGCATGAATTCCCCGTGATCATGAGATTGGTGCTTTATGTGTGAACTAATTCAATGAAGTTCAACACCACTTATGATTTAACTGCTCCATCTTCCAACAGGAAAGAATAGGACTTTGATTTCAATTTTGCTTTTATTGAATCAAGTAAAGTAGCATCATAATAACTACAAGTGGGTCCTTAATGCTCTAGTTCCCAATACTTTGATAGATTCAATTTACAGCAAATTTTCTCCAAAATTTTATATTTTAGATCACTAGTTCTAGTTCTAGTTATTTTCAGAATATGTGCTGGTCAAGTCTTTGTGGATTTGACCTTGATCTCACTGAGTTATTACTACAGTGCAACCCAACCCTTGGGGTTGTGAACAGGCTACTATATAGGTAAGTATTCCAAGCATATAAAATGTGTAGTGGGTGGTGTTCCATTGGCAACATTAGGTTCTCTTAGAAAAAATGTTGGAGTTAAAAATTACATGTGGTCTGGCTCACATGCAGAAGGGTGTGAATGAGATAGATTGGCTGATTAATCAAGGGGTCAATGAAAAGATGATTCTCCTTAGATTTATTTATTTATTTATATATTTATTTTTCTGTTGTCTATTTAGGTTGGTTATAACTTTTGGTTTGATTTCAGATGCTTGCCCCTTTTGTGTTAATTTTCTTTTAATTTATGTCATTGTCATGGAACTAATTTAATTTTTTTTCAATCCATCAATATGTTTTTGTTTGTTGTTAGTCCTTTATTTTTTATTTTTTTTCTTATTATGTAACTTGAACAAGAATATTGGTGTTAGAGATTGTGGCCTTCAATAGTCAGATTCACCAACTCACCCTTATGAACATTTGTAATTATAGAAAAAATAAAAATAAATTATATTTAATAGTTTGTTGTGATTATTTTATGCATAATTTATGAAATAAATAAAAATGTAAAAAATAACTCATCCTTATGAACAAGAGTGTGTGGTGTTGGAGATGGTGGCCTTTAAAAGTGAGATCAGCCAACTCGTTGTTATGTGGTCCTAGTTTACTCACTTTCTTGATTTGTTATTGTATTTTAATCAAATTCTTTTTTTGGTGTGATGTAGAAGAATTGTTGTTATATTTGAATTTATTGATGATTTTGAATTATAACTCATCACTTTTGATCCATTTTAATATATAAGTGGCCATAGATTGGATTGATTTCCTCTTTCTAGCATTGGTTCAAACCTTTGACAGGTGTATTCAAAGCAATCCAAGAGCCTAAAGATCATATCTAAACCATCAAGTAGGCTATTCTATTCTTCAATTCAAAGAAAGTTAATCTATATTTCAAAATTTGAAGATTGAAGTTCCATCAAATATTTTCTTTTTTCTTTGTTTAATAAATTTTAGGCACATTTTATGTTTCCATATTTCTATATGTGTGCTTTAAATTATTATCTTATTCTTTTTCTTATATATTTTGATATTTATTTTTTAAATATTTGTGCTTGTGATTCTTTGTTAACTAATGTTGTTAATTAACATTTAGGCCACCTAGTGGTTTAGCAATGTATCCCCACATTTAGGAATTTATATTTAACAAGTATAGACTAAAAATATTTTTTCTTTATAAATTCTTAAACTATCCCATTTTGGACAATTCGGTACATACCATGTACTTAGTTTGTCCTCATTTTTAGTTTACATGTAGTTGAAGTTTCGGTAGCATCTCCCTATATTTTCTCCGGATATGTGGTTCTTTACTAATTGTTTTCCTCTATCCACGTGTAATGGGTTATATGTGGCAACTAATTAGTATTGAATTTTACATATATATGGAGAATATGGGGAGATGCTACCAAAATTTTGGCTTGCATGTAAACTGTATGAGGAAAGTATATGGTATGTTACCGAATGAGATATAGACAATTAACACAATTAGATAGCGACAAGTTAGAATATATGAGATATTTAGAGACAATTAGCACCTCTAGATAGAGACAAGTAGGAATATATGTGATATTTAGAGACAATTAATAAACAAAATTTGAAATAATTAGTGATAATATATAATTATGAACATGTAAGTACCCCAACGGATTTATTTATTAGGGGATTATTTGAGACACTTGTATCTTATAGTTTATGAAGGGGCTCCGATATTGTTTGTGTTATATATTTATATATACACATATAAATATAATTGGCTGATTACTTCAACCTATAATAGCCTTGATCTTACCTTATCCATATTATCTTTTGATTTAGAGACTAGTGAGGAAAACTCAAGTTCCCTTGGTGCCGGTGCGTCAGCCACATCTCATCTTATCGTGGAGGGAGACATATTGGAAAATAACATTGAAATGACTTTAAGTTCAGTGAAACGAAAAAAAATATCAGCATTATGAGAATTTTTCAATAAGATCACACTACTAATGGTTCGGTTAAGGTTAAATGCAAGTATTGTAAAAATCTTTACAGCAAGCATTCTGTTTCTTCTACTACTCATTATCAAAGGCATCTTGATAAATGTGTGAAAAGACTAAGAACGGGTGGAGTACAATAGCTGCTTTCATTTACCGCTTCTAAAAATGACAGTTCTCTGGTTACACTCTCCACTTATAAGTATGATCCAAAAAAGCTAAAAGAGTAGTTTGTAAGATTAGTGATAGTTAATGAGAAGCCTTAATCGTAGATGTAAGAAGATCTCTCATCTTACTATGAAAAGAGAGTACAGGAAGATGTATGCGATTGAGAAAGTAAACTTGAAAGCTCTTCTAATATCCGTATTAAGAATAAGTTTGACTTCGGATATATGGATGGCATTGAATTGAAAAAAGGGATATATGCCATTAACCGCACATTTCGTTGATGTAGATTGAAAACTCCAAAAGAATATTATAAACTTCTGCTATGTTCCTCCTCCTCATACTGGTGTTGTACTATCAAACTGCATTTACAATTATCTTATTGAGTGGGGCATAAAAAAGAAAGTCTTTTCAATAACTTTAAATAATGCTTCTTTTAATGACACTTTAGTTTCTTTCCTATACAGTCAATTCAAGGCAGCAAGAAATTTATTCTTTGATGGTAAAACATTCCAAGTCAGATGTTGTGCACACATACTAAACTTGATTGTCAAAGAAGAAGGAAAGCAATTGACTCTAAGACCACTAACATATAAGATAGCATTAAATATATAAGGGTGTCATCTTTAAGACTGATTACATAGAATGATATAATCTATCGTTTGGATTTAAAATATAAAAAATAATTGAAGTTGGATGTTTGTACATACAGGAATTCAACTTATGAAATGTTGGATACTTCTTTAGAATTTAAAGTTGTATTCCCTATACTTACGACACGTGATAAAATGTACACATATATACCTAGTGATGAAGATTGGATGAAAGCTAAGCTTGTTCATCAGTTTCCCAAAGTTTTTTTTTTTTTTTATGATTACATGAATATTTTTTCTATGAATAAGTATCATACATAAAACCAGTTTCTTCAAGAAATTATTTTCATTATGGATGCTCTAAAAAATGTTTGCTGATGAGGGTCCAAATTTTTTACAAATGATGGCTTTGTGAATGCAAATGAAATTCGATAAGTATCAGGCTGACTATCATTTGGTAATGGCCATTGCATTTGTTATGGATCTGCGGTATAAGATGGTAATGGTTAGGCATATTTTCAAGTCATTTTATTCCAGTTCTGAAAGAGTTTTAGCAAAGACCTCCATTACTCATGTCGTTGTCAAAGAGTTGTTCACTTCATATTTTGGTACTTTCGCCGCAACATTCTGTACAATAATTACTCCTTAAACTATGTGTAGTACTTCTACTGGAGGAACGTGACTTTATGATTTTGTCTTTTTTAGATGAAGAAGAAACAGAGATGCAAAAAATTAATTTAGAATTGGACAAGTATTTAAAGGAGTCAGTCATAAGATTACAAGAAGATGATTTTGATGTTTTGCAATAGTGGAAGTCGAGAGCTCATGAATACCCTAAACTTTCGGTAATGGCAAGAGACATATTATCAATTCCAATTTTGACCGTGGCATCAGAATCAACTTTTAGTACAAAGAATAGGGTTGTGAGTAAGTATCGAAGCTCACTTGCCTTGAAAAGAGTCGAAGCACTGATATATACACAAGATTGGTTGTATCCAGTCCGGGTCGGTAACTATTTCAATGTTGAGGAGGATGAGGACGATAATGGAAGTTAAGATGAGAATGCATCTAAAAAGGTATGAAGAAATTGTACTTTTAAAGTCTTGTTTAAGCTTTTATATTTTGTAATATATTTTCAATTTTTGGACTTGATGTTATGGTATCTAAATAGTATATGTGAGATTTTTTGTTTGTCTTAATGTTGTGGCATGTAGGACATTTTGGACTTAATGTTATTGACTTTAATTTATATTTATAATAAACTGATGTGGGAGCAGTCTTAAATTGACTCGAGGTAAGCTCGCCTCGAATGGTTTGACAAACAAGCCAAGCTCCAATGTTAAGATCGAGCTCGAGCTTGAGAAGAGCAGGAACAAATCAAGCCAAACTTGGTCCGCCTTGACACGACTTGGCTCCATGCACAACCCTACCTGAGAGAAACAAACATGCCTCCCTAATATTCTTCCATGGGACAACAATCCTTCGATGGCTTTAGCTTTTAGAGCAAGTGGCAATTTGACACTCTCACAGATGCCATATATGTGAGTGAGAAAATGGATCAATAGTTTTGGCCATATATTAATATTTTTCAAGATTGTCGACCACTCGAGCAATAGGCCAGGGACTTCTTAGTCTAATTCATTTGATGGACAACTTTGATATACGGGATTCTTCCATATGCAATGGTGGCACATAGGGGTGTACATCGGGCCGAACCGAGTCGAACTAGGCTCAACCTGGCCCAGTACGATCACCAGCCAAACCCAACCCAAACCCGACCCAACCCAGTAACCGATCCATCATGTCCAGCCCGAACTCAATCCGATCAGTAATTGGGTGAGTTCAGGCCTTACAACAAGTTCATGGTAAGGGCTTTGGCAGGTAATCCACGTCCCATTACAAGGCTCTCGATCAACGATTTAGATAGTTGAACTATAAACTCCATAAAAAATCTAACTAGTTAGGACATTATAATTCAATTTTGTATTTGGGTGAATCTAGGCCGTTTAAGTTATACGTTTCATTATGGATGGTGCATAACTTGAAACATGTCAAACTATCCAGGCTTTCCAGTCAGTGGCTATCAAATGAATGGTTAAAATGTTTCAATCATCAAACTTAAATAGTTATGACCTTCCAATTTACGTGATTTTTAGACTCTGCTCCATCTATAAAGGGACCCACGATTTGGACAGCCTAGATTACTGTAAATAAATGCCACTTGTGAGGTGGATGAGTCACTGTCACTTCAAAGATGGGTGGTGAACTATCTCAGAAGTCAAGAGAGAGATTAAGAGAGAGGGAGAGAGAGAGAGGATATATTATAATTTTACTACATTTACATACATTTGACAAAGCATAAAATAAAACATCAAATACAAACTGAATACATTATTGACTACTGTCGAGGAGATTCATCTGTTGAGCCCGAGTTACTGTCTAAATCTTCATATACGCATTCATTCACCTCTCCCTCTTCAGAAAGTGGAGATAACTTTTTATCGCCCTCCTCATGTATAGTCTGAATTAGATTTTTTAAACCTTTTTTGTGATAATATTTATACGCAGTTCCCAACATCCCATAAAACACACCCAAACTAGAGAGAAACTTAGCTAAATTCTTATTATTCTTCTTTTTACCCGTGCAGCTTAAACCTACTTCGACATCATGTGCTCTTGGAGGACATCACTGATGTGTAGAACCCTCTTCCATACTGCGCTTTAAGGCGAGTTGGAATTGTTCTTCTCCTAATGTTTAATGTCATATCTTAATCGTGTTTTTGTTGCAGGATGTAATAAGGAGCGTTGATTGAAAAAGAGCATTATAAGCGTGGATTTGATGATCCAGAGTCACCAAAGCAAGGAACGGATTCTAGAGAACTGAGATCAATGAATTTACATGCCAGGGATCTGAGGAAGTCAAGCTGTTTACGTTAAAAAGGCCCAAAAATGGTCCAAGAATATAAGATCACATGGGTCTCGCCATCCGATTGACTCAAAAATTTATACATACCATGGGGGCTATAAATTAACCGTACATATTAAATTTCAGCCATTGAAGATCTCGAAAAGTGGGCCAACGGATAAATTAGCCCATTAATCTCCAATTTGGGGCCCACCTGATTTCTGGAACTGCCTCAACTTAGGTATTGATGGCTAAAATAATATGAGAAGATGAATGATTGGATCAGATTTCAGAAATACATCATCGTGGACCCCACATGTACAGAGTGTGCATAGAGCACATATGCACTAGCCGTGCACCGCACCTTCACTTTGGTCAAACCAACCTTTTACCCGCATCTTCTCTAGAAACGGCTATTGCCATTTTCAGCCTACGAAAATGAATGTCCGCTGGCCATTTTTTAGATCAGTTGTGGGCCCCACCTATCGTCCTTACGGACGATCTGTACCGTCCACCGTGAAGAGGGGCACGAATACTTCAAACCCATGTTGATACTTTGTATCCATACACGCACACGTGTATGATACAGAGGCCACAAAAGGACTGCCCCGCAATGTTCAAATCTGATTTTTTGTGATTTCTTCTCTGTGACGCAACATTCAAAGTGCGAAAGGTTTCGCATATCTGTGAAAACTGACTTTTTTAGGCGGTTGTGGCCCACCAACTTTGATTATATGGCTGATCCAAGCCGTCCATCGTGTAGAGAAGTCAAAAATGTCCCAAGAGACGTTGATTTTACAGACACAAAGCAAGGAACACAAGAGTTATGAAGCCCCGAACTTGATTGCGAAAAAGCTTTTGCTGCGCGTGTGATAGCTTTCCAAATCTGATTTCCACTACTCCAGCAGCTATAAAAAGAGTTGTAAAACATGTACGAGGGGGAGCCAGAGCCTGGGGAGAGCCAAGGAGAGGAGAAAGAGAAGAAAGAGGAGAGAGAGAGAGAGGAAGGAAGAAGGAAGATGTTCCTAGCATTTAAATCTTATTTTTCCTTCTTTATATTTAAAATTATGGATTGGTAATCTTGTAGCTAGGGCTGAGGTTAAGCCCTTAATTTGAATAACTCTTGTCTATGTTGAATTTATTTTAATCTGATTGATTTGTTTCTTTCTCTAGTGTGCTTAACTGTAATTTTCATGCTTCTCCATTATATGAGCTCGACCAAAGTCTAGATATGGATGTTATTTGGAATCTTAACTAGGTGCTTGTGTCTGACCATGAACAGGTTTCCTATAGAGGAAGAAATCGGAATCTATATCTCTCCATGCCTGACAATAGATGGAAAGATGTGATCCATATGCTTTAAGGGATTACACATTCTGTGTGCCCGAACAAGGACATAGTTTGTGATTTATTTAATTTATATCAATCTGAATAGGGTGAATCAACAGGTAAAATAAGGGTTAGGATAATTAGGGGTGAATTTGAAAGTCCTAGTATTCTCTTTGATTGGATTTTACTCATTGCTCTCGGTTATCCTTTTAGATTATTTTTCTTAGTAGTTTGCTAAACCATTTGTTGGATTAGTTAAGAAGAGTCATAAATTTCGAATTGTGACAACTAGTCCTCATGGGAACGATCTCGTAATATGTACCATATCTACATCTGATTCGTATACTTGCAAGTTAAAATCATTTAAATCAGAATCATTTAAATTAAAATATCAATACTTCTACGGTATCTGGTGCAAGAAAACTTCTAGTCTTGCTCACGACCCTACTCCCTGTTTTAAAAGTAGATTTCGATGCCACAGTTGAAATAGGAACTGAAAAAATATCTCCTGCCATCATCGATAGTGTAAGGTATTTTCCTTCACTAACTCTCATTTTTCATAATTCCAAAATATTGAACTCTTAATCCTGTCGTAATACGACTGACTCTTTGAGATACATGTTTAACTCTAATTCTTTCGTTTCTATGTCTGCATTTTCTTTTGTTAAGAAAGACAATACTTCAATTGTGTCACGAACCTTCGAAGTTTCAGATATTGCCTTTTCATTAAGATAAATCCTCATGAAGATGTACTTAACATAAATCAACTTGTACCGAGGATCAAGAACAACAGCTAATGACATTACCAAATAACAATCATCACAGTACTTATCAAACTTCATTTGCATACCATCTGTCATGAGTTACAGAAAAAATGGATTGTCATCGGCAGCTTTCTTCAGGGCATCCTTGATTTTCCACACAGTTGGAAGAAATATATTTACTGTAGGAAATTTATTGCCAGAAAATATTTTCGTACAGTCATAAAAAACCTTCAAGATTTTGTGAATTTCTTTCGCTTCGCGCCAATCATCTTCAATAAGCAACCAAACATATGTTCTATCACGTGCTGCATATTTTGAAAATGCATGTTCCAATTCCAGGGCCGAATCTAACATTTCAAAAGTTAAATTCCAACGTATGTATATATTTAGCTTCAACATTTTTGGAGACTTCAAATTCAAACGTTGGACGATGTCATTCCATATACTCAATCATGACGGCAAGCCTCTTATGTACTTCACACTCTCCCTCACATTCTCTATAGTTTGGTCAATTGATTTCAATCATTCTTGTATAATTAAGTTCAGAATGTGTGAACAACACCAAACATTAAATATTTTTCCCTCAAAAAATAAATTGTTAGTTTCTTTGAACTTGTTACGTAAGAATGATATTATACAGTCATTTGTCGAAGCATTATCTAAAGTTAATGAATTAATTTTTTTTTCAATGCCCCAATCTCGTAAACAATTATAAATGCAATATGAAATAATCAAACCGAAATAGGGAGGTAGAAGGAGGCGAAAGTTCAATATTCTCTTACAGAGTTTCTAATTTTTATCAACATAGTGTGCAGTCAATGAAATGTAACCATTTCTTTGATTTTACACCGTCCTCATATCAGACGTTAAATTTACCCTTGAAACCGAATATAAAACTACTTTCAACTTTATTTTCTCACTTGTATACATCTTCATGTACTCTCTCTTCACAGTAACAGGGGAGACCTTAAACTAAGGATTAAGGAATTTACTATATCTCATGAATATTTCTCTATACCATTTTAAATAGCTGCTCATCAATGATAATAAGCTTTGCAAACCATTCCTTCAGCTTTTCTTTTTCAAACTTATGAGTGGTAAGTGTACCTTTAGAAGTAGATCCTTCAGACTTTGTAAACGATAAAAATTGTTGGCCTAACGGTAGAAGTTTAGGTCTCCTTGCGTAACTTTGTTTGTCTGTTTAAATGAGACGTTGACCCCCCAACACTTTTGCTGTATATAGACTTTTACAGTGCAGACATCTAATCTTGGTGACATTGTTAACTACTATTTCTTCAAAATCATCCCAGACAGCTAACTTTTTTTTCCTTTATTTGCAGCTGAAGACCCTTCTCCCTCAACAACAAATGGTGATGTGGCTGACACACCGGCACTAGGGGTAATTGCGACTTAATCCTCGCTAGCCATCTCTAAATATATGAAACAATTTCATTTATCCTTCAACCTTAGTAAAGAAATTCTTAAGCGGATAAATCAGTTACCCATTAAATGTTGGATAAATAGTAATGCTTTCATTATTCAATTTAAATGCGACACCAAAATTTCGGCAGCATCCCCCCTTATCTCTCTAGGATATATTAATCTTGGATTTGATTCACACGTTAACTATCTATACAAAGTGTGATTATTTGACGAGGAAGTAAATCCAAGAAATATATCTAGAGAGAATTAGGAGAGATGAACCAAAACAAGCACGTGCATTTAAATTAGAATAAATGAAAACATTACTATCTATCTAACATTGAACTATCCAAAAAGGGACAATTTGAGAATTTCTGTGCATCCATGAACACACTCAATTTATGTCTAGCAACATAGAAATCCTCAAATGGGCAACTGATCATCCTATACTACAAAAAATAAAAAAAATTAATTAAATCAATTACTCATTCAATGTTGAATAGATAGTAATGCTTTCATTATTCAATTTAAATGCGATGCCAAAATTTCAGCAGCATCTCCTCTTATCTCTCCTGAATATATTAATCTTGGATTTGATTCGCAAGTCAACTATCCACACTAAGTGTGGATATTTGATGAGGAAGTAAATGCAAGAAATATATCAAGAAAGAATTAGGAGAGACGAATTGAAACAAGCATGTGCATTTAAATTAGAATAAATGAAAACATTACTATCTATCCAATATTGAACAGTAAAAAAAGGAACAATTTAAAAATTTCTATGCATATATGAACACACTCAATCTATGTCTAACAACATAGAAATCTTCAAATGGACAACTAATTATCCTATACTATAACAACCATAACAAATATATACATATATATATATATATATATATATATATATATATATATATATATATATATATATATATATCTAATAGGCAATTGGTATAAGCATAGATTAAGACTAACTAACAAAAACACAAAATATTGTATCTCTTTTAGAGTCAATGGGTAGATCTGGTAGTTCCATGCTAGGACCCTTGGGCCGACGTGAAAGCGGGCTCCAAAGGAGCTACTGCTCAAAGTGGACGGCTAGAGGTGTTACCTCTTCTACCAAAAGCGTTATTACTCTAAAGAAATCAATTCTATAATTAGCAATTGATTGTCCTATACTTAATCAATTCCATAATCAATCATAATTCACATTTAACATCTAGCTAAATAAAAATAAAATGTGTTTAAACTAAATAAACAGATTTTATTTTGATAAATTAACTTAATAATATCTACTATATACTAGTAACATACAAGAAATATTGGGGCACCATACTATAGGCTACAAGAATATCATGTCCTCCTAAAAATATATCCTCCAAGGATAACATATATATATATATATATATATATATATATATATATAAGTTTCTTATTGTCATTCTCAATCGCAAGTATCGATCATCATCAAACTAACTATTAACAACATTTACAAAAATATAAATAACTAATTACTATGCACATATTTATTTAGTCAACTGAGTTGCAACTCACTAGAGTTGGGGTGAATCAAGGTGCCGATTGGTTCGAATTTGGTTGAGTCCAACTTAACTCAGATGAATTGCATGAACCCATTTGGTCTTAAAACCAAGCTCCTTAGATTCAAGAGTATATTTAATGCTCAAAACACCATCTATACATTGAAAATCTTAGACTATTTTATAACATTGATCATTTAACTTTTGCCTTTAAAGCTGGCTGTAGGGGCTGTGGTCTTTTCAACTCAATTAGGGTTATGTCTTAGAAGAACAGGGCTAGGTTAATGTGGCTTATTTTTAATTGTCATTCCTATAGTGGGATCTATATTATTGGTTTGATTAAATAATTAGATCTGACGTTGGCCCACAAATTTAAATTCCATACAAAATCATATAAGTTCGATCTGAATTGGATATATGGATATATGATTTATATGTATATAGTAAATTATAGAGCTTGTAGTCATACTGGTTTACTTGAAAAGTTTAATTCATCAATCTAAATTATCTAAGTGTAGAATACATTTCACTGGCTGTCATGCAAAAAATCACATTTTTTTGGATAACTTAACTTGTTACGCCCTAAACCCAGAGATCAAATTCACAGGAATCCCGATCGCCAAACTCAGTACCGACAGCCTCCGTAGTATCTCATTCTCGGCCCCCAGCGTACATACGCCAGGTTCCAATCCTGAGGTATTATTAGGAGAATTTTTCAATGTACATTTGTCTCATAAGAAGCATAACCACAAGTATACCCAAATCATAAAGGCAACATCATCATCACATATCCACTAATATAATCGTTTAAATACAATGCTGAAAGGAAAACACATATGTCAAGATTAAAGCTCTAGAAAACAGCTGCACGATCCAAGCTCAATACTGTTGCAACCTAATACCACCTGCACGCATCTATCGTGCATAAGCTTATAGAAAGCTTAGAGGGTGGTGAAAGTGTATGCATAAGGTAAGTGCCAAGTATGCAATACAATATCATAAATCATACAATGGAATAAATGAAAATACTGACAAGATATGATATCAGAGTAAGCGGATATATACCGGTAAGTCCATAAGTGCTATCAGTCGTACTAAGGCTATGCGATGCAAAACATAATAAGACAATAACAGATGCTGAGGATGCAATGCAATATGCAAATCTTGATGAGCCACGAATACCATCAACCTCATCTAGGCCATATAAGTGTAAAAATATAGTAGCCCAAAATGCTAAGTACTGTGAATGTAATGTAATATGCAGTGTAAATGAAATGACCATGCTGGAATGTGAAGTCAGGATGATAGTACGAAGTATCGCAGGCTACGGGGTCCATCATAAGGGACTTCTATCCAAACAAGTCCCATATCTAAATTTGGATAGTCAGACTCAATGTGGTAGACTCCTGGTCTCAGATTGAATCGACTCAAATCTACAAGATACGACTTAGGGTCGCATGCAAAAATCAATTATACGTCGCAGGTTACCGGACTTTGACGGAAAGGATCGCGGGAGTTGACGGAACAGTATGAACTAGGATACGGGTCTTACATAGCTCATCTTTGACCTGAACTTATTTTCTATGGCCATCCTTTTTTCAAGTAATGGATGAGATAGTTATGATTAACAAATGTCATTCTTTAGAATAAGCAATCCATGATGGCCCTTCGATTGTTGATTAGTCCTTTTCTCTTTCTTTGTAAATGATCATGATCGTTCACGTTTAAGGCTATTGATCAAATGGGTAATATTTGCTACATGTAAGACCCGTATCCTATCCTGCACTGTTCCGTCGACTCTCACGATCCTTCCCGTTGAATTTCGACAACCTGTGACTTATGATCGACGTTTGCGCACGGCCCTAAGTTGTATCCTGTGTATTTGAGTCTTCTCAATCTGAGACCTATACCATTGCGACCACACTATCGCCGCGGTTCCAACGCCGTGACTCGCGCACCAACCCGATACCCATGTCAAAAGATATGGGCCTTCGTTTATTTTAAGAAAATACCGTGCATTTGCAATCCTAAGAGAATCTCTACAATGTGTCAAATCAATCACATCAATCAATCTCATCAATCACCTCTCATGTCAAGTACAAAACCTCATCCCCAAGCAACCCTAAAGTCAAAGCAACCCATCCCTCACATGTCAAGTACACATCACCCATCACTCACCTTTTCACCCATCACACTCATCCCTCTCACTCCTTACAACCCCTCTCTCTTTCATTTCTCTCTCATTCTCCTCCAAAGCACCAAACGTCCATGGCTTCCAAGAGGAGAAGCTAGTATGGCTCACCTTCATATCATCCAATCTCACCCTCCAAAGACCATCTCAACCATTGAAATTGTTCATTTGGAGCTCTAGCATGCATTGGCGGAAGAAGGGATCTAAGGCGGGTGCTTCTATAGGCTAATTTTCATATTTTTATGATGGGACAAGTGAGGCCTACCGATCGATGGTATGGATCTCACTTTGGACCCTAGGTGTGGCCGATCGCCCACCTTGATCCTCACAATCATTCCATGATGGGGTCATTCTCCATGGACCCCCATTATGATGTTTATTTTCTTTGCATGAAAAGAGGTCATCTAGACCGTCCATTTTGGGTGGAGAAGGAATCTCCTCCGTTGATCTTTGATTTGGTGGGCCCACATGTAATGGGACCCACTTGATGTATGATTGAATGCATGGATCGGAGGACCCATAGTGCCTGAGCCCCTCCATCGCACGTGTGTCTATCTTTCTCTCTCTCCCTTTCTTTTCATTTTTGTTTTGTGATAGATGGCCGTGTGGCCCACTCGAATGGACCCCACCTTGGTGTATGTCTTATCCACACCATCTGTGCCTATGGTGGTCCACCTAAACAACACGTCTGAAGGTGGGGCCCACCTTAATATGTGGTATCAAAAACCGTCCAGCGTCCCTGGACACTGGACGTCAAAGTGAAGTGTGAACTATCAGTGAGTGTACTGTCAAACAAAAAAAAAAAATGAATAGATATAAAGGTTTTGGAGAGGGCCACTTATACAGGCCCCATCTTGATGTATGTTGTTAATCCACGCCGTCCATTCCATTCTTCAGATTATTTTACCCGTTGAACCAAAAAATGAAGCTGATCCGAGTATCCGGTGGGCCATAGCATGGAAAATGGTGGTTTTCACCGTTAAAAAGTCACCTGAAATTTCTACACCCCGAAATATGCCCAATATCAGGCGCGTTGCATTTGTTATGGGCTATAGGGGCCAATGGGTGGAGTGGATATTGTTGATGTGGGCCATACCCGTGGAAAACCTCAAAAAGGAAGGTTTTTTTTTAAAAAAGTAAAAATAAAAATAAAATATTAATATATAGGCAGCTGCAGCAGGACGCTGCTATGTTTTTTTGAGGCAGGGATGCGTTCCCACCATATCGTGTGTTGAACATCAACACTGGGCATTTGATGGGTCCCCTTTGTATATGGGGCGTCCCCGAAAATTAGCTACGTACAAAGCTCTGATGGCCCACATCATAGGAAATAGTGAGATGGAACGGCTACCATTGAAATCTTTTTGGGCGTCTGGAAGTTTTGGACCACTATGAAATTTATTTTTCCTCTGCATCCAGGGTCTGTGGGACCTTATCAACGGCTTGAATGGTGGATACACATTATGGTGGGCCACACGTGTGGACCCCACCATGGAGCAAGTGTTTTATCTACTCCCGCCCACCCCTGTACTCGGCTGCATTCGTGCAGCGTGGGGCCAATGATGTATGTATCCACACCGACCATTGTTTGGATGGTGGGGCCCACCATGATGCATGTGTTGCATCCAAGCTGTCCAACCCTTTTGAAAGCCCATTTTAAGGCTTGAGACTAAAAATGAGGCAGATCTGGACCACACAACAAAAGGCAATGGTGATTGAACTGCCTGCCATTTAGCCCTTTTGGGTATCACAGTAGTTTTGGGTCAATATAAAATTTGTTTTTCCTCTTCATCCAGGCCCTTGTGACCGTATGTGCAGGTTGGATGGGAAATAAATGTTATGGTGGGCCCCACGTGGGACCCACAATGATGTATGTGTTTTATTCGCACCGTCCACGGTAGTGGAAGGTGGAAACTACCATGCATGTGTTTTATCAATGTCGTCCAGGCATTTGTTGGATGGCCAGTAGGCCCCACCATGTTTGTGTTATATCCAACTGTCCTTCCATCTGGTGGGCCACACGTGGACCCTACCATGAGGTATGTGACCCACTACAATGCATGTGTTGAATCCAAATCGTCCAAAAGGCGGAGCCCACCTGCTGTGTAGTTCTGTGGATCCCCACAATGTATGTGTTTCATTTATACCATCCATGGGACGATAGGACCCACCTTGATGGTGTTTTGTATATTCGCTCTATCCATGGGACGGTGGACACCGCCATGATGTATTCGTTTCATCCACACTTTCCAGATGGCGCTGGATAGTGTTGATTTACTTGGAAAATGTTTGGATAGTGTTGTGTACTGCCCCACCATGATGCAGTGTTGGTTATGCACCGTTTGTGCAGTGGCCCACCTTGATGCTTGAGTCTACCACGCTGTCCAACCATATTTTTAGGATGAGGCCCACCTGTGTGTGTGTTTTGGGGTGCACCATGATGGATGTGTTTCAACCACGCTGTCTATATGTTTTGTTAGACCTGGGGCTGCCCCATCAGGCCCACTTGATATATGAGGTCCACTTGTTGTAAGAGGTCCGCCTTGATGTATTTTATAGCTTATTTGTGAGGCACACCTTGATGTAATTGTAAGCCATTGTGATGCCTATGAGGCCCCTTGGTGCGGCTCATTGATGCAACCCACTTGACGTGTATGAGGCCCAAGTGTAGGGCCCACCTGTTATGTATATTGGGCCCATGTACAGGGTCTACCTGTTGCGTATTTATGGCCCATTTAGGAGGCCCATTGTGATATATTTGTGGCCCATGGGTTAAGGCCCATTGTGATGTATTTGGAGCCCATAAGTTGAGGCTCATTGTAATGTGATTCCACCGTGGTTTTTGTGTTGACCTTTATGGCGGGCCATGCCTTGGGAGCAATGTTGGTTTGACATCCACATTGTAAAGATAATGTTGGTTAAATGTCTGCATTGTACTTCTCCCTAGGGCCCATTGATAGGCCCATACTTGTTGTGCGTAGGTTGTCTAGGCCCATCTTTACTGTGAAGATAGTTCATAAGATGCTTAGTATAACTCTATGATTCATGCCCATATGCATCATATGTATGTCTGATATGAGGAATGTTTGATCATATCATACGCCATCGGACAGACTATTTACGGGACTCCTTATGAGACGAAGTGCCCACATTATCGCGCCGTACGCGTAGGATTGCTGCATGATTGGATAATGTGACTCATGCATCTCTCATATATGTGACTTGATCATTGTACGCCCTAGCGACATCAGGGTCGTGGCCTCCACAAACATATTATGAATGGCCAGATGGGACACTGAAAATGCTTGGTTCTAGCACTGTGGGCACGTAGGATGTCATTAGGTGAAAATCCCAGAACCTCCTTAGTACCAGGAGATGCTCCAACGTCTAAACCAAGTAGAATATGAGCGTCGATGCTTATACCATGAGGTTGTGTCTCCCACTATGTCGTGGTCAATTGGAATGGGGTTGGCCTTATCCACCCAAGTGAGGGGGCTATAAGCTAGGTTGAGTATGAGCAGCTCGTAAATGGGTCTGTTATCGACAAGCAGAGTAGGTATTGGCAGACTGTTGGTTAAGCGGCTAGTGAGGTCTCTTCCACTCACTAGGCTGTGCAGCTAGGGAGGAGGCAGTCGGTGTGGATTTTAATAGACCCCGGTGATTTCTCCAGAGAACAACTGTACTGATATGTGGACTTATTGAGTAGGAATTGCATATCCATTCATTCATTCATTCACTATCCACTCGGGCTAATGGTGCATAACTATTTGTTACGTGCACCTTTGCATGGCCAAGATTTCAGTTGGGCGTGCGACTAACCTGAGATCAGGAGTTTACCACATTGAGTCAGACTATCCAAATTTAGGTATGAGACTAGTTTGGATAGAGTCCCTTGTGGTGGACCTCGTAGCCTTCGATACTACGTACTATCATCTCAACTTCACATTCCAGCATGGTCATTTCATTCGCACCGCATATTACATTACAGCTGCAGCACTTAGCGTTTTGGGTTACTATATTTTTTGCACTTATATGGCCTAGATGAGGTTGATAGTATTCGTGGCTAGTCAGGATTTGCATATTGCATTACATCCTTAGCATCTTTTATTGTCTTATTATATTTTGCATCGTATAACCTTGGTACGGCTGATAACACTCATGGACTTACCAGTATATTTTCGCTTACTCTGATATCATATCTTGTCAATATTTCTATTTATTCCATTGTATGATTTATGACATTGTATTGCATACTTGGCACTTACCTTGTGCACACACTTTCACCACCCTCTAAGCTTTCTATAAGTTTATGCATGATAGATGCGTGCAGGTGGTGTTAGGTTGCAACAGCATTGAGCTTGGAGCATGCAGCTGTTTTCTGGAGCTTTGATTTTGACATATGTATTTTCCTTTCAGCATTGTATTCAAACGATTATATTAGTGGATATGTGATGATGATGTTACCTTTATGATTTGGGTATACTTGTGGTTATGCTTCTTATGAGATAAATGTATGTTGAAAAATCCTCCTTGTAGGATCCCGGGATCGAAACCTGGCGTATGTACGCTGGGGGCCAAGAATGGGGTATTACGGAGGCTGTCGACACCGGGTTTGGTGATCGAAATTCCTATGAATCTAATCTCTGGGTTTGGAGTGTGATACTACATCACTGTGATGCTTTCATGGTAGCCATGAAATGTGCATTAGGAACAATCTAGATCAATGGATTTGACTGTCTCTATGTCCAATACAACTAGGTATGACATTTATAACTTATAATGCTTTTGGATTTGACTGTATCTCTGAAAGCCTGGAACATTTCTCTTCTTTATACATACATAGGGATAAGGACCAAATACCCCCTCTTTAGTGCTTTTGGACAGTCAAACCCTACTTGTATTATTATTCCATCTCAACCCCAGATTTTAAAAATACAAATGGAAGATAGATGCTATAACTTTTTATGTGGGTCCAGTTATACCCCTGTTCATGGATTAGACCTATATTATAGTTCATGACACTCTTAAAATGGTTGTGGCGTCCAAAACATGCACTGTGTATAGTTGTATGGAAATCTAAACCGTCCAAATGGAAGTCAACCCTAATTTGAATGTAGCATGGTTTGAAATTCACACTACCAATATGATAGTAACCAACTGATTCAATGGCTACATTTCTCACTTGAAATCTAGCAGTAGGTCATGAATATATTGAAGAAACCATTGCAATGGGATTTTATGAAATGCTACCATTTTTCTAGCATAATTAGATAAAACCATCTAAAATAATTCTATTTAAAGGTCATCATTATCCCTACCATCCAAAAAAAAATTTTAAAAATGAAATAGTAAATCCACATTCCACATTCCACAAATCAATATATTGAAAGAGGGAGAGATAAAAATCATACTGGTTGGACGAGCGGACGAGGAAGCCTCTGCTGGTCGGGTGACGAGATGAGCAGAGAGGCGGAGGTCTTGTGGTGGTTGGATGGATGGACGAGCAGAGAGAGGCAGAGGGCCTCTGCTGGTCAGATATGAGTGAGAGAGAGAGAGAGAGAGAGAGAGAGAGAGAGAGAGAGGTTTGCTTGGTCGGGCAAGAAAAGAGGGAGTAGGGGAGAGGGTTTGGTGGAGTCAGGCGACTTCTCAAAAGGGGAAAGGGATTGGGGATTTAGGATTTTTTAAAAATACACACACACACACACACACACACACACACACACACCATAAAGGCTGAGTCGAGCTGAGTCGGGCCGAACTGGGACCTATTCGAACTCGGCCTGAACTCAGTTTCGAGCCGAAGAAAATGGTCCGTCCCAGATCGAACTCAGTTCTAGGTCGGGCTGAGTCGAGATTTTTCGAGCCGAGTCGAGCGAGTTAACCAGGCTAGCCCGCTTCGTGTACAACCCTAGTGGCACATATCATGCTGAGCACATGGACTGTGTAGTGCACACATGCGGCTTTAGCAAACTCTTGGAAAGGAAATGAATCCTCCCCGAGTTCTGGAATCGGTTGACCCAGGGACAGCTACCTTGAGTAAAATACAATCCAGGTGCATCCTGACGCAGTCACTCGGTTGGTAATCGGGCGACCTGGTGGACTCACCGGAGCACAAGGTTCAAGTTTTGACATGATTACAGTACAAGAAGGGACCAGATGTGCTTAACAGTCTGAGTTGGGGTATATCTAACAGAGTTCTCTTGGGGTAAGAGGCATTGATTTTTCAGATTTTTAAAATATTTGTATTTCTCACAATATTATCTGAAAAAATGTCACTGAAAAAAAAAAGCATAAAAAATCTAAAAATGGCAAAAATAAAAGATAATTTAAACACTTTAAAAGTTTTTTTTTTTTCCTTTCTTAAAGCCATGATAATTTCATTGATAAATCATGAAAATCTAAATTTGTTGAATTTTGAAAAAAATCTTGGGATAAATATAGTTTGATGAATTTTCTGCCAGATTTTCAAATATCGGGTGATATTGGTCTCAATGGTCTTAAGTATGGTTTTCAGATTCAGGAAGAGTACTCAGCAACTCCGAGTCAACTCAGACTTGGTCAGGCTTAATCCATTTCGACACATTGCCTACAACTTAGGACCAAATGAGCCAGTCGGTGTTGCGTTAAACTCGTCCCTTGCTCTGCACAAAAGCTGGAATTTAGATCGAGTCTCTCTTCTTTTGACGAATCTCGGACTTCACAGCACGGCTCTGAATGGTCTCAAAGGTGGATTTTTAAAGTGGATACAACCGTAATTATTGCGCGGGGAAAACGAATGGAAATCCAAATGTGGTCTAGATACATGGGTCAAAGCATTACACTTATGGTTGTCCGGCCAGGGCCAGGCCCGTAATCCATTGGGCCAGCATGGCACATTGAAAGCCTTAATCACACCGTTCGGATAAACATTAACCATTTGATAAATGAGCTTAAATATGTACGGTCAAGATTGGTTATACAAATTTAAGTCCAACCAACAATTTGATACATCTATTTGTCATGGCCACCATGGATTTCTTATAATTCCAAAAGTATCACTTTCGTTGGGCAATCGTAATCATCCCATAGAGGATTGGAAAAGGAACGACTCTAGAAATAAGGAACCATCTGTTCAGTTTTATTTTATCATGATAGTTAAGGAAATGTGTTACCGACTTAATGGACGGTTTAGGTTGATTGATTGATTGCACTGTTGAAGTAAACAGATGCAACTAGAAGCATTGGGATCATGGGGAATTCTTATGAAAACTAAAACTAAAAATCTCATTTACCTGGACCTGACTGATTTGTAACGATGGAAACCGTCCGACCCAAATTAGATCGGACGCGGATTGGTTACTACACCAGCAGGGCCTAGTTAGAGACCGATGGTCCTTGTCAGGGGTTGTGGGACCTACCATGATATATACACACACATACACACACGCACACACCACCTACCCAGGTTTGAACCTTTGTACACGTGTCATGAGTGTCGAATCCGAATGGTCCATAAGATGCGGAATCCTATGAAACCTTATGGGATGAATTTTCACCTGTTCTAAGATTCTGATGGGCCATAGCAAAGAGAAATTGAAATCAAGGGAAGAAATTGTTTACATTTTTCATGGCCCAACGACGTTTTGGATCAAAGTAATAATTTGTACTGGGAGATTTCATGAGGTTTTGCTTCCTGTGGACTGTTTAGATTTCCGAAACTCATCAGATATAGTGAGTTCTCAAATATTAGTATGTAGTACATACTCTCTCTCTCTCTCTATATATATCATTTTAAGGCATGGCCCAAAATTGAGGCAGACTCAAGGCTTGAGTGGACCACACTACCGGAAACAGTGGTGACAATGATTCTCACAGTTGAAATCTCCGTGAGACCCACCATGATGTGTATTTTCCATCCAACCTGTTCATAAGGTCACGTAGACGTGGACAAAGGGAAAACGCAAGTATCAGGTTGATCCAAAAATTCTGTCTCAAGAGATTTTCAGCTGTAGGCATTCAGTCCCCACTGTTTCCTTTGGTGTGGTCCACATGAGCATTCAACCTACTTCGTTTTTGGTCCCATAATGTAAAATGATCTTTCAAATGGATGGACGGACTGGATAAAACATATATATCACGATAGGCCCCATATAGCCCCTGAGAGGATTGTCCATCTAGTTAGGTCCCAGCGGGGGTGTATCCCCGCCCGGATCTAATTATAATTAGGCTCATATTCGCACTAACATCAGATCTGATGGCTCCAGTAACAGTAGATCAGGATGCCTTTTAAGAGCCCTACGTATGCACGTGTGGCCAATCTGGTGAGTGAACCAGCTTGATTTCAAGGTCAGGCAATGCACACGATCGGGCACACCAGCCAGCCGGATTAGATTGAAGAACATTGGCACGAGTGGATGCATGGAGCAGGGTGCGTGACTCGCAATGGATGATAACATGGAGTGAAATATATGAATAAAACCAACCGTTTTGGGTTTTGATTGGATGGGGGCACCGCTACAGTGCAGGCCTTGGATGGCACACATGTGACCGATCTGGGCCATTCTTTAGGCAGCGCAACCTGCGCGGTGTTGAATATGAATGGACGCTTATCAATTGAACTAAACATGTACCTTGAATTGGAGTGTTTGATTTCCTCATCTGTGGTCCAGGCAATGATATAATGGTCCAGATACTTGACATTCTTACCATCCAACGGTGGGAAGTGCCCACCATTCTATCACAATCAGAAACGAAAGATACGGTGGAACTGATGGAGAGGGCTGTACATCCAGCCGAATGTAGTCGAGGTGGGTCGAGCTTGACTAGACTCTTTCTTCCCCCCCCCCCCCCCCCCCCCCCCCCCTCCTCCACACAAGCTTACCATTTGACCTTGACTTATTTGTGAAATATTATTTTGAAGCGAGTTCGAGGCTAGCTTACTTTGAACTGTTCAAACTTCATCCGTCTCAATTTATTATATTTTTTTTGCTACGAAATATAAATTAAAAGTCAATAATATTAAGTCCAAAATATCCTATATGCCACAACATCATTACTTAAAAAGTCTCACATATACTATATAGATACCACAACATCAAGTTTAAAAAGTAAAAATATATTACAAAATATAAAAGTTTAAATAAAATTTTAAAAGTATGCATTCATTCATTCAATTTTAGATGCATTCTTGTCTTGACTTACATTCTCATTCACATCTTCTTCAACATCGAAACTGCCACCGTCCAAACTGCATACAACTAATCTTGTGTACATATCAGTGCTTCAGCTATTTTCGAGGTGAGTAAGTTTCGATACTTGCTCACAACCCTATTTCCCATGCTAAAAGTTGATTATGATGCCATGGTCGAAATTGAAATTAACAATATGTCTCTTGTCATTATTGAAAATCTAGAATATTTACAAGCTCTCAACTTCTAGCCTGCAAAACATCAAAATTCTCTCATAACCTTATCACCGGCTTCTTTAGATACTTTCCACTTCTAATTCAATTTTCTACATCTTTGTTTCTTCTTCGTCTAAAAAGGTATAAAATCATGAAGTCATTTTTCTCTAGTAAAAGTACTACACTGTAACACCCTGAAAATCGGGGGTCGTGTATAAACTCGACTCCCGAGTTCCAGACCGTCACTTATGCAACAAAAATGGTTATGATTCAATGTTGTCTGATTTAAAGCATTCACATGAGTAAAAGTATACCAAAACTGCAATTCATACTTCAGATTCAGTGATAAAAGCAAGCGGAAGACTAAACAATGTATATATCACTGTATGGAAAAACAAAGTAATCTCATCTATCTCTAAAGTATGACTACATCTCTGAGTCTCATATACATATACATAAACAAAAGAATAATGTTTAAAAAAAAGTCCCACTGATGTCCCCTCGATTCAGGTCGCCTACGGGAAGCCGTCATGATACTGCATATACGAGAACTCATCCTGATCCTCGTCGATCTCTGGCTCCACCTCCTGGATCTCGGCCTCACCTGCATCTACAACAGGGTCTGGTGGGTGTTGCAAACACCATCCCGTAACGTGAGAATGAGTGATCAACTCAGTGGAATCATAGAGCAAAGATTAGCATGTTCACAATTCAATCACGCGATAATAGTAAAGTAGTAAATCAGACAATCCTAATACTGTTGTTAATGCAAGATGATATGACGTGATGCATGCCCTCACCAACGATCACCCTCATGCGGCAACATCTTACGACCGCGGCATGCCACACTCCCTAGAGTGTTCCACATCTTTCAGGCACATGCAATGCTATGGTGATATGATTTCCAAGTTGTTATTAGTCCATTCAAACAGCAGGATTGGGAAACTAAGGTACTTCCCTTGTATCAATCCCAACACAGATCCTGTCTAGGGTCGTCACTCCTAGTAATCTCATACGATGTATATTTCGTAGGTCACTGCAAGGGCTGACAGGGCTGTTGCTCGCACTCGTTGCACCGCTCCCCCATCACCTTATCAATACAGGCCTACCGTACTCTACTGCAACGGAAGGGTCGTCGCCTCCCGTGGACTCAGAATACGCTCGCAGTCACTACAAAGGGCTCGTCGCCTGATCAGTGTAGGCCGACAGCTAGAATATAGTGTCCCATACCACCATAATCTGCTCACGAGTCTAGGTGCTCACTGGTCACTACGGGGAGGTTTGTGGCCCCAGCATAGGCCGACAGCTCGACCACGGTGTCCCATACCACCATGCCCGGCTCATGAGTCTTCGTGGATCAAGGTACCATGGTTAACAGGGTTTACAATGGTAAGTTCAGTACCCTAGGTTCAAGCAGTTATGACACATATAAGGTGAACATACATCGGCCAGTCGGGTTACTTGACGGGCTCGACTAGCGCGATCGCATCTCAAGTCGAACGACATGAAGTGCGTAAAACAATTCGTGTGGCCTAACCACTGCCGCCAACTCTAAACACGAATCACGTTCATCGACGCGTCGTTCGTGGCTATGACCAGTCAGCCACGAATTCGCTCGGTTACCGACTGCCTGGACTAAGTCTAGTCCCACACATCTATGAAATCACATTAACAATATATGCAAAGGTATTGGTATTGAAATACAATCATGTGAGCATGTTAACACATGTTATAACATTCAACTTAAGCAAATCTTCACACACATACATTCCATGCATGTAATGGAATCATGCATATGGTCAACATGTAGGAAATCATTTAGGTCAGCATATTAATCAAGAAATCATTCTCAAACTACTACATAACATCATTTAATTCAATACATACTAATACAAGCATTTATACAAACACATACACTACACACTTAAGTCTACATATAGTATGTCGACCCAAAGTGCGCAACTAGGCGAATCTCTTCGCCAAACTGATTATGCAAGCATTCCTAACTCCCTAATGCGGCAGCAAACCATGTCAATCACGTCAGCAAAATATGCATGTAGACCGTACTTCCTAAAAATGACTAAAATGCCCTAAATCTCATATTATTCGTTAATTTACGAAACGGGAAACGGAGAGTATGTTGTACATGTCAAACGGCGATGCCGTCGATAATCTACTATTAAACGACATTGAAAGCGTTGTAAACCGTCAATCAAAACGTCTAAAATTCTCACCTAGCCTCTTACGGATGCGGGATTTTGAACGGAGCGTTCACGCTTCGTCTACGGCAGTAGGACAACCTGATTTACGAGATATGTTAGCTAGCACGCCCTAAATCTGGATAAACCCTAAATCAGCAAGTTCTAGGGTTGTTTTGTACCTGAAAGAACGGAGAAATCACCAGCCAGGTGATTGGAAAGAGGTGCTGAAGCAGCAGCAATCGGCGGCTCGGAAGCGGAAAAAATCTCTTCCAATCTCTCTCTCAAACTCTCTCTCCTTTTCCTAGGGTTTGCAATTTTCAGATGGGAGAGAGAAATGAGGGTTTCAACCCCTTTTATAAGCTTAAAAACGCCGGAAATAGGCTCCGGAACGAAGTTTACTTAGTGCCTATCCATTTCGGGGTTGTTTCGGTCCAAAAACTGCTTTCTGGTAGTCCCCTGGTCGATTGCGATCGGACTTAAGCTCATGTGTACCAGATGTAGCTCGTATTAAGTTTTCAGTCTGGCAGGGTTCGCAGATCGCACGTGGCGGACCAGTTTCAGTTCAGCGGTCACCGCATGTAGATCAGGGCTGAAAGTCTCATGATAATAAATAAAAAATTTTCCTGATCCGAGGGTGTAATCTGGATGAATTCTGACGGTCAGAACGCTTAATACTGACGCGTCAAGTCGTGTGCCAGGTTTGAATTTGAAATTCCAAATTTGTCCCTATTCGCGGTCGCTTCAGTCCGGGTTTAACGAAATAGTCTGTGATTATCGGTTTGACTTGATTTTCGAGATGACTGTCAAGTCCAGCTGGGCGGTTCTAACGGTCTAAGATAGGAGGTATCGGACCTTCGACGTGCGGTCTAAATCCAATACAAAAATTCAATGTGGTCCAGAGGACAAACCCGCTTAGAGTTTGATCCGAGGTTATAGAGTATTGTAGAGTTGTTTGTTCTACTCGATTTGGGTCTTGTAGAACGTATTTAAAGTGATCAGGGACTATTTTCCAGCTACTCTAGCGTTGCGCTAGCTAACTTACACTTATTTTCCAAAGGAATTAGTCCTACGTGATTTCTTTAGCTATGGAATTGGGTTCTAAGCGATTTTTCAGGTGTTTTAGTTGACCCATTGCCTAAGGACGTCTAATCCCAGATTAGACAAAATCTGGGATGTTACAATCTACCCCCCTTAAAATAAAATTTCGTCCCCGAAATTGGCGAAGGGCAAGGAGTACTTTTTCTAAGGAAGGTTCAAATCCTATTTAATAACCTAACCATACATATAACCTAAATCCAATGTTTCGATCCTGGGCCAGTGGAAAAGAGGCCAACCACTCTTCCGCTGCGCCACTCTGATCGAACGATAACGTTGACTAACCTAACTGGATTGGACTCAATACGTTCTACCCCCCTTAAAACTTCATTTTACTTAGAGTTCAAGAATCTATGCATTACTCCGTATATCGGAACGAGGCGCAAGACGAGTCGTGCTCCGCGTAGTCTTAGGCGGCATTCCTTATATTCCAAATAGGGCGCAACCTTATCAGTCTCAATTGCACAAATACACCACAATCATCACATAAAGAGTCAAAGGCATTCCATGCATTTCAATTAACCAAAATTGTCACAATACAAGGGATATATCCTTACAAGCATCATGATGAGAATTACATGGAAAGTAAGACAGTTAAACAACAGCAACATGAACAAAGCACTAGCCCTAACAGGCTTACACACATAAAACAGGAAATGACTAACTACTGATAATAACATCAAAGATCGCATCGCTAGTCGGAGTCTGGTGACGGAGGAGGAGCACCCTTATCCTGTAAGCAACACAGGATCGCCTTCAAGGTGCGAGTCACCTTACCAAATTTTTTCTTTGTAACGACCTTGGCATCAGCGACCTCTGCGCGAAGTTCTTGGACTTCCCTTCGCAAAGCGGTCTGACTCTCCTCCATCCGAGCAATGCGGTCGTCGATAGTAGCCTGCGCAGAAGGAGGAGGGCTCTCATCAGTATCCTGAGCCTCCTCTTCTGCTTCTTCCTGAGCTTCTTCCTGAACCTCTGCTCTAGGTTCTTCTTCGCTTTGATCTTCCTCATCATCAAAGTCATCCCCACTATCCCTTTCAAGTTGATTTTCACGGTATTGTGACCCAATCTTCATCTTGACCATTGTCGACTCATCGATGGTGTGAATCGATACCGGCAATTCCGGCCCAAGTCTATAGGCAAACTCAAGCGCAATCTTGCAAATAAGTCGGCCAAAGGGAAGCGATTCGGATGTTCTTCTTGACCTGGCTATGAGAACTATCTGCCGTAAGATGAAAGTGGCCATACATACGTTCTCTCCCTGGGCCACCAGATATAAGAAATCGACCATAAGACGTGTACATTCAATGCGGTTCGTCGACCTGGGATAAACATTGAACGTGCAGATATGGTGTAGCAGGCGCAAATCCTCAGACATGTACGTCGCCTTGAGGCTATTATTAGGCTGCCAGGGAACCAACTTACCGCACAGAAACCTGGTGCGGCGATCTCGTTCACGTCTAGTCCTCAGATTCTTCTCACTAGGATGCACATCACCTAGAGGCACGTTGAGAAGTCGCGCAATCAACCGAACGTCGATCGTAGCCATCCGATCTCTACCAAAATGGATTTTGAACTGCAAAGGCTCCAAGGTAGGATTTTGGATGCTTGCATAGAAGGCACGAACGGTGCTCACATTAGCACGAGCGCGAGCTTCAAAGATCGGACCCCAATGCGCAGCTTCAATACGTTCTAACAACAGATACTCGCCGAACAATCGTCCATCTACGTCCGCCTCAAACAACACTTTGCGAGCAGTGTATTGGCCATGAGGCATCTCTGATAAAATTGTTCGTCCAAGGTGTGCATGGGGATCCAAATCCCGCTTTGTACGGCACTCCAGGACTACAGCTGGACCTGCGGCGGTACTTGAACTTGCGGCACCACCCCGTGGTCTTCTCGATCGAGCAGGGCGGCTCGGCCCAGCCTCGTCTATTGCGGTTTTCCTCTTACCCATCAAAGATATGATGGATGAGAGTGACAAAAGGCCCAAAATGGCTTCCACGAAAGCCATGGAAAATGGTGAAAATGCGAAGAAGCGGCTGCCCAATCTGAGAAAAGGAAATCTAGGCATCGTAGAGGGATGCTTCAAGCTTCCCAAGGCTGTAGTTTCAAGGAAAAATACAAACAAAAAGATAGAATGGAGCACCTCACAATTTCAGCTCTATTTGGGAGATTTTGGAGCTCCAAATGGTGAGATCTTCAAGAAGAGGGGCTGTCAACACCCAATAAGTGATGGGTGGTGGTCGGTTTTGGCCAAGGAGGGACCTATGAGTGCTTTGGGACTCCGGAGTTTGGAGATGGTTGCTGAAAATCGAAAATAGGGCCATGGGGAGGGCTGTTTGTGAAGGAGGGGTATGATTTAGGGGTTTTCGTGAGATGGGAGCTACATAGGGAGGATGTACATCTCATTTAAGGGCGTGCACCCAAAAAACAGCACCAATGGACCCCACCGGTCGGCGATGCATCGCCCGACCGGCTATGGCATCGCCGGCAAACTTCCAAGTTGGCCGGTGGGACCACATGGGTCTGGTCCCTCATGGTCCCAGGGGTCCAAAAATATATGGCCCACCCCCTGGTTCATTGTACTTTGATCTGTATGAGCCCAAATGTGTGTTCTGGGCTTTCCAGGTCCACATCGCAATCCAGAATACCAAACCATATGATGCAGCATATGAATTTGGGGTAGAAGGATCCAGTACATCTATCTAGATCCTTAGTTGCTAAAGAAAGTGAAGTTAGAATGTCCTTATGGCCATTTTTCATGAAATTTTACTGTTCACTGTAAAATTTTGTGAAAGTACTTATTTGTGTTATTTTCACATTAGGTTTGATGTATAACATGAAATGGATAAGAAAGAAATGAAGGTCAGAGTGTTTAGAGGAGGAATTTTGAAGATTTTTGGCGAAACAGGGTTTTTAAGCCCTGGCGATTGATTACAGGAGTCGTGGTCATCCCACGGCCCAAAAATTCATTTTTGTGGTTTAAAAACCGCTCGTAGAACGTCTCAACCTGACTTCCTACAGCTTAGAAGCGATTCGGGTTGCCTTACGCGACCCGAGATGCGTTACAGACTCGATCTTGCGATCGATTCTAATAGACTTCGCCTATCGGCGAATCTGCGATCCTAGAAGTGTTTCTAGACCCTTCTCGCACCCTCCTAAGTCAAAGGAAGTGACAGCGTACGTCGCAAGACCATAACCCAGGCCCAGTATACTCTCATTCATGCTCTGATACCAACTTGTAACACCTTGAAAATCGGGGGTCGTGTATAAACTCGACTCCCGAGTTCCAGACCGTCACTTATGCAACAAAAATGGTTATGATTCAATGTTGTCTGATTTAAAGCATTCACATGAGTAAAAATATACTAAAACTGCAATTCATACTTCAGATTCAGTGATAAAAGCAAGCGGAAGACTAAACAATGTATATATCACTGTATGGAAAAACAAAGTAATCTCATCTATCTCCAAAGTATGACTACATCTCTGAGTCTCATATACATATACATAAACAAAAGAATAATGTTTAAAAAAAAGTCCCACTGATGTCCCCTCGATCCAGGTCGCCTACGGGAAGCCGTCATGATACTGCATATACGAGAACTCATCCTGGTCCTCGTCGATCTCTGGCTCCACCTCCTGGATCTCGGCCTCACCTGCATCTACAACAGGGTCTGGTGGGTGTTGCAAACACCATCCCATAACGTGGGAATGAGTGATCAACTCAGTGGAATCATAGAGCAAAGATTAGCATGTTCACAATTCAATCAAACGATAATAGTAAAGTAGTAAATCAGACAATCCTAATACTGTTGTTAATGCAAGATGATATGACGTGATGCATGCCCTCACCAACGATCACCCTCATGCGGCAACATCTTACGACCGCGGCATGCCACACTCCCTAGAGTGCTCCACATCTTTCAGGCACATGCAATGCTATGGTGATATGATTTCCAAGTTGTTATTAGTCCATTCAAACAGCAAGATTGGGAAACTAAGGTACTTCCCTTGTATCAATCCCAACACAGATCCTGTCTAGGGTCGTCACTCCTAGTAATCTCATACGATGTATATTTCGTAGGTCACTGCAAGGGCTGCCAGGGCTGTTGCTCGCACTCGTTGCACCGCTCCCCCATCACCTTATCAATATAGGCCTACCGTACTCTACTGCAACGGAAGGGTCGTCGCCTCCCGTGGACTCAGAATACGCTCGCGGTCACTACAAAGGGCTCGTCGCCTGATCAATGTAGGCCGACATCTAGAATATAGTGTCTCATACCACCATAATCTGCTCACGAGTCTAGGTGCTCACTGGTCACTACGGGGAGGTTCGTGGCCCCAGCGTAGGCCGACAGCTCGACCACAGTGTCCCATACCACCATGCCCGGCTCATGAGTCTTCGTGGATCAAGGTACCATGGTTAACAGGGTTTACAATGGTAAGTTCAGTACCCTAGGTTCAAGCAGTTATGACACATACAAGGTGAACATACATCGGCCAGTCGGGTTACTTGACGGGCTCGACTAGCGCGATCGCATCTCAAGTCGAACAACATGAAGTGCGTAAAACACTTTGCGTGGCCTAACCACTGCTGCCAACTCTAAACACGAATCACGTTCATCGACGCGTCGTTCGTGGCTATGACCAGTCAGCCACGAATTCGCTCGGTTACCGACTGCCTGGACTAAGTCTAGTCCCACACATCTATGAAATCACATTAACAATATATGCAAAGGTATTGGTATTGAAATACAATCATGTGAGCATGTTAACACATGTTATAACATTCAACTTAAGCAAATCTTCACACACATACATTCCATGCATGTAATGGAATCATGCATATGGTCAACATGTAGGAAATCATTTAGGTCAGCATATTAATCAAGAAATCATTCTCAAACTACTACATAACATCATTTAATTCAATACATACTAATACAAGCATTTATACAAACACATACACTACACACTTAAGTCTACATATAGTATGTCGACCCAAAGTGCGCAACTAGGCGAATCTCTTCGCCAAACTGATTATGCAAGCATTCCTAACTCCCTAATGCGGCAGCAAACCATGTCAATCACGTCAGCAAAATATGCATGTAGACCGTACTTCCTACAAATGACTAAAATGCCCTAAATCTCATATTCTTCGTTAATTTACGAAACGGGAAACGGAGAGTATGTTGTACATGTCAAACGGCGATGCCGTCGATAATCTACTATTAAACGACATTGAAAGCATTGTAAACCGTCAATCAAAGCGTCTAAAATCCTCGCCTAGCCTCTTACGGATGCGAGATTTTGAACGGAGCGTGTACGCTTCGTCTACGGCAGTAGGACAACCTGATTTACGAGATACGTTAGCTAGCACGCCCTAAATCTGGATAAACCCTAAATCAGCAAGTTCTAGGGTTGTTTAGTACCTGAAAGAACGGAGAAATCACCAGCCAGGTGATTGGAAAGAGGTGCTGAAGCAGCAGCAATCGGCGGCTCGGAAGCGGGAAAAATCCCTTCCAATCTCTCTCTCAAACTCTCTCTCCTTTTCCTAGGGTTTGCAATTTTCGGATGGGAGAGAGAAATGAGGGTTTCAACCCCTTTTATAAGCTTAAAAACGCCGGAAATAGGCTCCGGAACGAAGTTTACTTGGTGCCTATCCATTTCGGGGCTGTTTCGGTCCAAAAACTACTTTCTGGTGGTCCCCTGGTCGATTGCGATCGGACTTAAGCTCATGTGTACCAGATGTAGCTCGTATTAAGTTTTCAGTCTGGCAGGGTTCGCAGATCGCACGTGGCGGACCAGTTTCAGTTCAGCGGTCACCGCACGTAGATCAGGGCTGAAAGTCTCATGATAATAAATAGAAATTTTTTCTGATCCGAGGGTGTAATCTGGATGAATTCTGACGGTCAGAACGCTTAATACTGACGCGTCAAGTCGTGTGCCAGGTTTGAATTTGAAATTCCAAATCTGTCCCTATTCGCGGTCGCTTCAGTCCGGGTTCAACGAAATAGTCTGTGATTATCGGTTTGACTTGATTTTCGAGATGATTGTCAAGTCCAGCTGGGCGGTTCTAACGGTCTAAGATAGGAGGTATCGGACCTTCGACGCGCGGTCTAAATCCAATATAAAAATTCAATGTGGTCCAGAGGACAAACCCGCTTAGAGTTTGATCCGAGGTTATAGAGTATTGTAGAGTTGTTTGTTCTACTCAATTTGGGTCTTGTAGAACGTGTTTAAAGTGATCAGAGAGTATTTCCCATCTACTCTAGCGTTGCGCTAGCTAACTTACACTTATTTTCCAAAGGAATTAGTCCTACGTGATTTCTTTAGCTATGGAATTGGGTTCTAAGTGATTTTTCAGGTGTTTTAGTTGACCCATTGCCTAAGAACGTCTAATCCTGGATTAGCCAAAATCTGGGATGTTACATACACATAGATTGATGAGTAACTACTATATCGGATGTTGTAGTGAAACTACCAATATATAAAGCGAACAACTCTTCAGCTGCAACTTGAATAATGGCAGTAACTGCTGAAACTCTTTCACAATTAGAATAAAGTAATAGGAAACGTACCTAATTATTACCATCCTGTACCATGGATCCATAACAACTACAATGGACATTAACAAATGATAGTCGGCCCAATACTTATCGAATTTCATTTGTATTTTCAAAGTCATCACTCGTAAAAATTTTGGACCCTTATCAACATACTTTTTTGGAGCCTCCATAATAAAAATAATTTCTGAAAGAAACTAATTTTCCATAGGATACTTATTTTTAGAAAAAAATCTTCGTACAGTCGTAAAAAACTTTGAGAAAATTATGAATATATTCAGCTTTCATCCAGTCTTCATCATTAGGAATGTATGTGTATATTTTATCATGCGCCAAAAGTTTACGGAATACAAATTTAAATTCTAAAGTAATATCCAACATTTTATAAGTTAAATTCCAGTTCATAAAAATATTCAAATTCAATTGCTTTTAGATTTCAAATCCAAACGTTGGATTTTATCATTCCTACTCAGTCATGAAGGTGACCCCCTTATATATATAGTTAACACTATCTCGTATGTTGGGGTTCAAATTTAATATGTGGGCACAACATCTAATATGAAATATTTTATCCTCAAAGAAGAAATTTATGGTCGTCTTGAATTGACTATGTAAGGAAAAAAAAAAGTGTCATTGGAAGATGAATTATTTAAACTAACTGAAGAGATTCTCTTTTTTATGCCCCACTCAATAAGACAATTGTAAACGCAATTCGATATTACCACACCAATGTGAGGATGAGAAATGTAACGAAAGTTTATAATATTCATTTAGAGTTTCTAATCTATATCAATGAAGTGTGCAGTTAATAACATATATCCATTTCTTTGATTTGATACCGTCTACATATCTAAAGTTAAAATTATTCTTGATACAGATGCTAAAAGAGATTTTAAGTTTGCTTTCTCAATTGCATACATCTTAATACGGATGCATTCGAGATGTCTTCTCACATTTGGGATTAAAAAATTTGTGAAATCTCATTAAAACTTTGCCTTTTACTATGTTAAATGACTTCTCATTAATTATCACTAATCTTACATACCACTCTTTCATCTTGTCATGATCATACGTAAAAATGGAGAGTATATCTTGAAAGTCATCATTTTTAGAAGCGATGAGTGAAAGCAGCCATTGATTTCACCCATCGACATTATTGGTCTCTTCGTACATTTATCAAGATGCCTCTAATAATGAGTAGTAGAAAAATCAGAATGCTTGCCGTTAATATTTTTATAATACTTGCATTTAATCTTAATTGAACCATTTGGTAACATGATCTAATAAAAAATTTCTCATATCACTAATCTTTTTTTTTTTTCCTTTCAATGAACCTGAAGTCGTTTTAACTTTGTTTTCCAATATGTCTCCCTCCACAATAAGATGGGATGTGACTAACACATGGTTCACAACCCTAAGTGTAGGGTCGCGATGTAGTAATAACTTATAAAAATGAGGTCGAATCTACAGGGGCTAAACTTGTAGGTATTCTAAAAAGAACTAGAACTAGAACTAGAAGAAGATTTAAATTTGAATTATGGAATAAAAGAAAGTAATTGTGAATAATGTTTAAACTATTAATTAAAGGTGGGAACTAGGCTACCAAGGATCCACTTGTAACTATTAAGATGCTACTTTACTTAATTCGAGGAACACAATTGGAATTAGAATCCTATCCTATTCAATTAGAATATAAAACAATTTAAATCAAATATAAACTTTTTATTGACCTAATTCTTAACGGAGGAGAATTGTGAAGATTGGAAGGGATTTCATTACCTTACCATACCCATGAGAAGATGGTGAACAATATGATTTACCAATCTTATAATCTCAAAACATGAAAAGAAGATATCCAAAGCTATCACAACATCTATTGTAATTTGAGTTATAATAAATCATAAAAAATTAAAAATATTTATTTAATATTAAACTAGAAATCAATAAGGTTCAATAAGAATAAGAATCAAAACAAGATAATCATCCAAACATGATACAAGCTTCACCTCTTAACCTTAGTTAAAAGATTTAGCCAACCATATACATGATTGAAACCAAATCTCTTAAACAAAGCATGAAAAATAAATTAGAGAAGAAGAAAAACTCTTTGACGGCTGCTCCACCCTAGTGTATGCTTCTTGTGACCTTTGAAAACCATAGAAGATGCATTGGAGTATCCTAGGGAGTCCTATTTATAGTTTTGGAACTCTAACATTCGCACTAGTTGGAAAAATTTAGAAACCACCTCAAATTTATGCACTCTATGCAATTTTTCAAAATATGCTCGGAGTTTAAACCACCTCAAATTTACGCACTCTACGTAGTTTTCGATAATAGACTTAGAGTTTTAGAATATGTCTTTTCAAGATAATTTTAGGAATACGTTTATTTTCAGGACAATTTCAGGATTCCTTTTCTTCACTTCAAATCTTTGATTCTCTTCATTCCTCACTTGATTTTCTTGAATCTTTGGCATGTGAATTCTTCATTAATAACTTCCAAATTTTTAAATCTTCATTTAGTAATCTTTTTAGCATAAATATTCCTTTTGGTATCAATTTCACCTTTAAGTTCTTGAAATCATCTCGCACATGAAAACATACATAATTAAGTCGATTAAGCACTATCATGTTTATAAAACCAAGGTATAAATAGAAAAAAATATGCAATATTTCACACTCAACACACCCCCAACTAGCATTTTTCTAGTCCCGAGCATAACATGCGTGAAGTGATCTTCGATCTTCAATGTTCAAATCACTTTTAAAAAACAATCTTTTATGCAATCAAGTATAAATGAGTACAATTTAAAGAAGCGAGAGTGCACTTTTGAAAATCTAGAGCCGAATCACATGAGCAATCAATCAAAAAGTTTTTTTATCAATCATTTAAGAGCATAAGTTAATATATCAAAAATTTTCAATGTGCTTAGTGAATTTTATATACTTTTCATTACATACTAGTATTTCATAATGTTAGCCATGCTCATCATCTCAAGTTTTATTGAATAATCAAGTACTGATTCCGAACTTATCATCTTTTACTTCTTTTTTCAGTTTTTATTTTATATCGAGGGTCCCTTTTATATATTCATTCTTTTCGGACTTTTCATTCATTTCCAGTCTTTTCATTATACATGACCTTGTTGTTGATCTTTCTGTTTTTTAACTAATTTTTTTCGTCTCTTTAAGGTGGATAAGATTCTCCAGACTTAGTTCTTGATATCTTTCAATGATTTACATACTAACAATAAAAAATTCTAGTACTATTCATAGAAAGCAAATTGAAGGTGTCTTGTAACTTAGATTAACATGATATTTAAACTTTCTCTTAATCAATTAAATGTAAGAATTTATATGATAGTCTACTCGATTGATCAAACTCGAACAATTCAAAGTTCAATCTTCATCTTATCATTATACTCAAAGCATTCTTAATTCCACAAATTATCATTTTTCAAACATGTTTTTAGCTTGAAAAATTAAAAATTTTCATAATTTTTGCTCAAAACTAAGAAAACACTAATTACTTTACCTATTCCACACCCCGTAACCTAAAACCAACATTTTCCTTAATGTAAAAGATATGAGCATGCAATGCACATGAGACAACGAAAAGATATGGGAGGTGATGAAAAGATAATACTTGAAGAATTAAAATTGAAGTTTTTTCAAAGTTCTTAACATGTAAATGGGTTAGGACAAAGACTAAACAAACTGAAATCAAACTATCCTAATCCTAAATTCTATGAAAGCAATAAACTTAACTACACCTCCATCAGACTAGGAGGTCAATCCTGGTACATAGGATTAGTTAGAGGCATAGACATGTTCTCTTAATTAAACTTCTCAATAAATGACTTGAGTCGATGCCCATTCACTTTGAAAACATTGTCATTTGTTAGATTCTTTATCTCAGCGGCCGCATGAGGATAGACATTAATAATAGTGAAAGGGCCGGTCCAACGAGATCAAAGTTTTTCTAAAAAATATTGTAATCAATGATTGTACAGAAAGACTTTTTAATCGGTTATGAATGATTTCTAAAGGATGTTCCTGTCATGGAACACCTTCATCCTGTCTTCGTAAATTCTCGAGTTCTCATAAGCGTCGTTACACATTTCCTCAAGTTCATTTAGTTGAAGCTTATACAATATTGTCCAAGTTAAAGTATAGAGTTTTGATAGCCCAGTAAGCTCTATGCTCCATCTCAACATGCAAGTGATAGAATTTCCCATAGACAAGTCTAAAGGAGGCATTCCAATTGGAATTTTAGAAGTTGTACGGTAAGCCCATAAAGTATTAGCCAAATGGATTTACCATTCTTTATGGTCAGGGTTACCCATTTCTTCAGAATTTGTTTAATTTTTCTATTGAAAATCTCGGCTCGCCCACTTGTTTGTTGGTGGTATGGAGTGCTCACTTTATGAGAGATGCCATATTTCTTCATTAAGTTCTCAAATGGCCTATTACAAAAGCTTGAACCTCCATCACGAATAATGGCTCGAGGCATTCCGAATCAGGAAATGACATTTTTTTTAGAATAGTCAAATGACCGTTTTATGGTCATTATTCTAGCATGGCACTTCAACCCACTTAGTGACATAGTTTACTGCTAACAAAATGTAAATATTTCTAAAGGATTGGGGAAATGGTCTCATGAAATTGATCACCTAGCAATTAAATGCTTCAATGATAAGAATGGAATTTAGATGTATCATATTTCGATGGGACAAACATCCCAATTTCTTACAACGCTCACATGTTTTGTAAAACTCATGAGTATCTATGAATAACGTAAGCCGATAAAAGTTGCACAATAGAATTTTGGCCGTGGTCTTTTTACCAGAAAAGTGATCACCACAGGATTGAGAATGATAAAAGGAGATGACACTCTGATGTTCATTGTCTGACACACATCTCCTTAGAATTTGGTCTGGGCAATATTTAAATAAATAAGGATCATTCTAGAAAAACTTACGTACCTCGGCGAAGAATTTTTTCTTATCTTGTGCAGTCCACTATATTAGTGTGAAACCTGTAGTAAGATAATTTATAATGTCAGTAAATCAAGGTAGTTGGGAGAGTTTAAACAATTGTTCGTCAGGGAACATATTGTTTATCAGTGTTGACTCAAGGAAATCAGGGAGCTCAAGTCGAGAAAGGTGGTCGGCTACTACGTTTACTACTCATTTTTTGTCTCGTATTTCAATATCAAATTCTTGGAGTAAGAGCATTCATCTTATCTGGCGGGGCTTAACATCCATCTTAGAAAGAAGATACTTTAGCACTGCATGGTCCATGTAAATGATGATCTTAGATCTGATCAGGTAGGACCTAAATTTGTCCAAAGCGAACACTATGGCTAAGAGTTCCTTCTCCTTAGTAGTGTAATTCACTTGGGCAGAATTTAGAGTTTTACTTGCATAATGAATAATGTAGGGCTTCTTTTCTTTTCTTTTCTCTAGCCTAACACTGCCCCAATAGCAGAGTCAGATGCATCCCACATAATCTCAAAAGGGGTGTTCCAATTAGGTGGCAACATGATAGGTGCGATAGTTAACATGCCCTTGAGCTTAGTGAAAGCTTCTTGGCATTGTTCAGTCCACTCGTATGGTACATCCTTTTTAAAGTAGAATGTATAAAGGACGAGAGAGATGGCTAAAGTCCTTTATGAATCGTCTATAGAATCTGGCGTGTCCTAAGAAAGATTTTACATCACGTATGCTCTTGGGTGGAGGTAGGTTAGAGATAAGATCAATTTTTGGCTCGTCTACCTTAATTCCCTTTAACAAAATTATGTGTCCAAGCACAATTCCCTTGGGAACCATGAAATGACATTTCTCCCAATTCAGAACTAAATTATTTTCCTCACATCACTTTAGCACACATTTAATATTTTTCAAACACTCGTTGAAGGATGGATCAAAGATAGAGAAGTCGTCCGTGAAGACCTCTAAATATTGCCCCACTATGTCAGAAAAAATACTCAACATACATCGCTGAAAAGTGGTGGGGGCATTACATAGTCTAAATGACATCCTTTGGTAAGCAAAGGTCTTAAAGGGACATGTAAATGTTGTCTTCTCTTGATCTACAAGGGCTATCTCTATCTGATTATAGCCCGAATATCCATCAAGGAAGCAATAGTAAGAATGACTAGGTAGCCTTTCCAAAATTTGATCAATAAAGGGCAAAGGAAAGTGGTCCTTCCTCGTGACGATATTCGACTTCCTGTAGTCAATGCACATTCTCTAACCAATAGTAACTCTAGTTGGCATGAGTTCATTGTCGACATTGGCTACAATGGTGATTTCGGACTTCTTAGGAACTACTTAAGTTGGACTCACCCATTGACTGTCGGATATAAGGTATATGATACCCACATCCAACAACTTAATCACCTCAGCCTTAACCACTTCTTTCATATTTAGATTGAGTCGATGTTGTGGTTGTCAGGAGGTTTTCACATTATCCTTAAAATGGATGTGAAGAGTACAAATTAAATGGTCAATTCCCTTGAGGTCCATAGTCGACCATCCAAGAGCTCCTTTATGCTTAATGAGAGTGAAAATGAGCACACTCTCTTGTTCTTTCTCAATTTGGGAAGAAATCACTACAACAATAGTAGACATATTTAAGATCAACGGGCAAAGGTTTTAGGTCAAGTTTCGGTGCTTTGAGGCTAGACAGTAGAGGCACTACATCAGTTTGGAGAAATTTATCAAAATTTGGCTTCCACTAGTTAACTTCTAGTGTCAGCGTAACACCAAGCAAGGACTCCATCTCCTTAATCATGTCATTATCTAAATCAGGGGAGTAGACCAAGCAGGTCTCTAGAATGTCAGAGTATAGAGTCAAAAGTATTCTATCTTCTACGAAAGAATCGATCATGTTAATGTTGTGGGTATCATCATCATCCTCTAACTATTTATTCATATTGAAAAAGATATTGAGTTCCAATGTCATATTCCCAAAAGATAAATTCATAATTCCATTCTTACAATTAATGATAACATTTGATGTAGTAAGGAATGGGCGACCAAGAATGACGGGCATTCGAGTGCTCATATCTATGATGGGTTGAGTATCCAAGATAATAAAATCTACTAGAGAGTAGAATTTATTAACTTGGACCAACACATCCTCAATCATCCCTCTCGGTACACGAACTTAGCGATCGACAAATTGTAATGTGGTTCGTGTGAGTTTTAATTCACCTAGACCCAATTGTTTATAAATTGAGTACGTGATCAAATTTACACTTGCCCCTAAGTCAAGAAGTATGTGCTAAATCTGGTAGTTCACAATTACACAAGTGATGGTTGGGCCACCGGGATCTTTATATTTTTGTAGCACATCTTGCTTGAGGATGGTATTTAGTTTTTCTGTCAAAAAGATTTTCTTTTGTATGTTTTACAGTCTTTTGGTCATACATAAATCTTTCAAAAATTTGGCATATGAAGGAATTGTTTAACAATATCTAGTAGAGGGATGTTAACCTTCACTTGCTTAAGTACCTCTAGAATATCCTGAGAGTTAGAGAGAGGTTTTGGTGCAATCAATCATTAAGGGAATGACGCAATCAGCTTACTTTGAGGTTTCGGTTCTAACCCATGTGGAGCATTTCTACATCTATCATTCTCATCTATTTCTGGGTCCTTAGATTTTTCAGCGCTCAGCAGAGTAGATTTGTCAATTGTCTTCCTACTCTTAAGAGTGGTGATAGACTTACCCTACTCCATCTATTTTGAAGAGCTTAGGTCATTGATTTCATATTGCTGGTTTGGGTTGGGGACAGGCTGAGCCGGAAGGATCCATTTCTCCCTAATTGAATTTTTTATTTCAAGCCCTTGTATGACCTTTGTAAGGTCTTGAAAGGCTTATAGCATACCACGATTAAAAAGCTCTTAGTTTTGTATATCTTTTAAGATCAGATCCTCTTGAAGTTTCCTTTGATTGTGAAATTGGTTAAGGATCCCTTAAGGAGTAGCCGTTCGTCCGTTCCTCCAACTGAAGTTTGGATGGTTTCTTCGACTTGAGTGATATGTATTTGAGGTGGGTCCACTGAAAGGTTTTTGGTACTTGTTTACGGTATTTGATTACTCATTTAATATCTCTTGAAAAGAAAGAATTGTTGGGAAATTCTCTGTTGTATGTATGTTACAAGCACAAATACCATAAACAACTTTCACAATCTTTACGGATTCTACCTTCTTAAGTTCCATGGCCTCAACTTTTCTTGTGAGTTTAGCCACTCTTGTATTTATATCATATTCCTCTTTTAGAACATAAATTTCTCTCATTTCCTTTGATTGAGTAGGCTTAGAAGTGGTAATTCTTATAGAGATATTTAATGATTGTGCGTTTTCAACAACTTTATCAAAATAATCTCACTCATCATCGGCTTCTTTATTCATGAATTCTCCATTACACATCATCTCCACAAATTAGCACATGGGTGAGGTTAATCCCTCATAGAAAAAGCATGTTATAAGCCATGTTTTGTAATCATGTTGTGTACATGAATTTATGAGATCCTTAAATCTCTCTCAACATTGGAAGGTCTTATTCTCTTTTTGCACAAAATTCATACTTACTTTCCTTAAGGTATTCGTTTTATGATATGGGAAGAAATTTTTAACGAACTCCTTTGTTATCTCAACCCATATGCCAATGGACCTTGGTCTTAAGGAATGTAACCACGACTTAACCTTTTCTTTCAAAGAGAAAAGATACAATTTCAGCCTTACCATGTCATTGGACACATTTGGAAAGTGTAATGTAGATATTATTTCATCAAACTCTTTCATATGCAAGTATAAACTTTTAGATTTTAGTCTATGAAACTTAGGGAGGAGTTGAATTACCCCTGGTTTAATATCTACAGTTCGTGTATTCAATGAAAATATCATACAAGAAGGTGTGCTCACTCCCAACGGTTGTAAATAATCTCTTAGAGTACGAAGCGGGAGTACATTATGAACATCATTTTCATCTTGGGCTTCCTCAATTGGGTGTTGAGGTTGATGTACAGCTATAATTTCTACTAACTCAGAAGATCTCAAGTGATGTCTAATTTGGTGATGGATAGGTAACCCTTTGACTAATTCTCCTTCACTTAAGAGACGTCGAGTATTGTCACGAACCCACTTAAGCATGAAACACTCTCAACCCTCAAGTAACTAAACAATTAAACCTAAAAAGATAACCAGAAAAACTAAAATAAATAAGATATATAGAAAAGATAAGAGAGGCTTGGAACAAAATTACTGTGTTGAGGCATAAAAAAATATTCCATTGCATAGGTTAGAGAATTCCATGGTGCGGATCTTTTCCAGGGGTATTTTAAGTATTTTGGTAAAAATTGGTCTTTAGGGGTATTTTAAGTATTTTGGTAAAAATTGCTCTCCAGGGGTATTTTAGGTATTTTGGTAAAAATTGGTCTCCAAGGGTATTTTAGGTATTTTGGTAAAAATTCATGTCCAGGGGTAGTTTAGGTATTTCAGTAAAAGGCATTGAAAATGGTATTTTGGTAATAAAGGGTGCACAAGTGTCATTTTAATGGAGAGAGGTTGTACACCGCCATTTAAGGGAGAGCTTGGTGGACACCATTCTTTAAGAGAAGAAGATGTACCTTATGTGAAGGGATAAGTGGTGGTGATCACCACTTTCTAAGAGAGAAAGGGCCTATAAATACCCCTCCCCTGCCTCATTTGATGGAGAGGATCAGTTGGTGGGCCAGAAAATAAGAGAGGGAGAAACATAAGGGAAAGAAAGAGAGAAGAAAAGCGAGAGAGAGAGCTTTGTGTGCTGGATGTGTTGTGCAGCGCACAATGGAGGTTCCGCACAACACTCTCCAAAGGAGTTTCCACACAAGGCTCTTCAAGAAGAGGATTTCCGCACAACACTCTCCAAACAGAGATCCACACCGTCCACTAGATTCCTCTTGGAATTCCGGTCTGGAATGGTCCGTTTTGATCATCCATTGATGTGGCCCACAAAGATAATTAAGCTACAACGACAGCTGAACGGTCTCCTTGTGATCACTGTAACGATCATTTGAGTGTACATGGCCGCCAAAGCTCAGCATGACTTTGATGGGTTTTACTCCCTCTACCTGATGAATGGTCTGGATCCACCTTTTGCTTCATGATAGTGGCCCACAACGAAAGGACGAAGCCTCTGTTACGAAACAGAGTCACGTCGACTCTGTGAAGTCTGATGGCCCATCTATTGAAGTTGAGTAAAAAATCCACTCCGTATATTGGATTTGGGGTAAAAAAAATCCAGGAAGAACCCTTTTTGGAGTGAAATCGGTGTGGCCCCGCAAGGTTATCTACTCCGTCGTTCATCCTATGATTAATGGATAAGATCTTACAATCGCTTGCATGGTGTCAAAAGGTCACCTAGGTGAAGTTAATACACCCCTCTAGAGATAAGTGAATGGTTCTGATCATCGAACCGAATGATGAGTGGGCCCCACTACACAAAAACAATGGGCATGGTGAGGACGCTGTCTGTTTTCGAATTAGAGAAGAAAGAGTCGGTCAGCGCCCCCACTACACAAAAACAATGGGCACGGTGAGGATGCTGTCTGTTTTCGAATTGGAGAAGAAAGAGTCGGTCAGCATGCGCTGACCAACTTTGAGAAATCTGGCACGCATCGAGCGCACTTGTACATGATGTACATGCAATGTTCAGGCAGGGTCTATAGTGATGATCATGAGAAATATGCTCCGTTCATCCACATTGTCAGCTCATCTAACACGTTGAGACCGAATTTGAAGCATATCCAGATATTAGGCGGGCCCCAAATTAGGATTTTTGGGGCTGATCTGTCATTTTGGCCATTTTCACAGGGATCCAGGAGCTGAAATTTGATGTGTACGACTAATTTGAGGTTCTAAGGCTGCATACAAAGTTTCGAGCCAAACAGATGGTGAAAACCACTTGATCTTACATTCTGGGTGATTTGTTAGGCCCGTTTAACGTGAGTGGCCTGATTTCCTTGGGTCCTGGCCACACTTCAAGGGTTTCAAGCTCACACAAACCCCATTCCCTTGAAGATTGGTTGATCAATTCAACATTCTTCCTAAGTCTTAAGTGATTACTGAAGAAACTGTTGAAATGTTGCCGAAATTGCTATCGGACTGTCTTCTATTTTATTTATTGCTTTTTTTTTTTCAGAATCAAGGGAATCTAACGATATAAATGAACTCAGAATAAATGTGATCAATGTTCTCTCATTAAATTCTTTCTTATCATTGAATGAATCCCCCAAATCAAATGCATTTTTTTCTTGTTCGAAACAAAATGGTGACTCCGCTGGAGATTCTTTTCAATGATGACTTAGAAAATATTCAGAGAACATTTATCACTTTTTAGCATCTGTAAAGATGCCAAAATGGTGACTCTCAATGGGAACATCCTCCCCTTCATGTTTGAAAATAAAGAATGATTTTATTTAATAAATTAACTAACACTCTGTTCTGAATGACAGATATATCGCAGCGATCTTTCTCCCAACTAATATAGTTGTTTACTTCACATTCAATAGACTTTCACAAAAAAAGTGTCAGAAAAGATCAGATCAGTTTTGATCAAAGATAAATAATGCCAGAACAATGACAGTTTCTGGAGAAAGATAGCTTCTTGTATGAGAGTGATTCAAACATTAGTTAGTCAGCACATGTCTAAGGAAGAGGAATAGGTTGCCTTGATCTGACAGTTCTTTTGCTTGTAGATAAGTTCTCATTCGAAGAATAGGCTACCTTGATCTGGCAGTTCTTTTGCAGCATCCCTATGAATATAATGACAGAGTTCTTTCCATGGCTTTCTTCTTCTATTTCACTTGATGAGCATTAAGACTTGCTAAAATGCTTGTGCAAGATAGTCCCATATGAAAAGCTTCCTCAAAAGGTCATATTCACCTAGATGGAAGGAAAAAAATACTGCCAAGGTCATTAAAAGTTCTGAATATGATCCTCAACTGTAGTGCTGTGTGGATCCCACACATGGCCAATTAATAGATCGAATAGAGAAAGGGTGGTGCACTTGTGAATCTTCCAAGACTGGAAAAAGGAAACATTTGAAGTTAGCTGTTGATTAAATTATAGCACATTGAATTAATGGAATATTGTATTGACACAATGCTATAAAAAAAGAGTTGAATGATATAACTGAAGAGGCAAGGAAGATACAACTTTCAGGAGATTTCTCTGATTTATCAGCTTTCAATGAGAGGTTACAATTCATTGCCGAAGTATGCATCTTCTATGACATTGCTGAGGATAAGGTTATATTCCCAACGGTAGATGGGGAATTATCGTTTGCTCAGGAGCATGCTGAAGAAGAAAGCCAATTTGACAATTTTAGATGCTTGATAGAAAGCATTCAGAGTTCTTGAGCTAATTCAAATTTAGTTGATTTTTATGCATAGTTGTGCTCACATGCTAACCAAATAATGGGCATTATACAGAAGCACTTCCATGGCGAGGAAGTTGAGGTTCTTCCGCTTGCTCATGAGCATTTCAGTCCTACAAAACAACGAGAGCTTTTGTATGAAAGCTTGTGTGTAATGTCACTGAAATTGGTAGAACGCGCCTTGCCATGGCTAGTAGGATCACTTAGTGAAGAAGAAGCGAGGTAATGTTGAAAGTATAAAAAAATAATGCCAAAAAGTATCAAGGAAGATCAAATCGGTTGCGATTAAAAAAACAAACAATGCCAAGTAGTGTCGAAAGCAATTTTTGCTTCATGAGTAGCACAGTGAGACAATGAAGGACGGATGATAGCGTGTTAACACAAAAGTGTACAAAGTTTCCATCATGCGTTGATTTTGAGAGATGAGAAGATATCAAAGATAAGGAAGAAAGAAGAAAGAAGATTAGAAAGAAGGAATACGTAAAGAAGAATGAGGTACAGAGTAGGAATTTATGTGTTTGCATTGGCTCGCGCAAGCTATGACCTATTGTGCTGGGCCGCACAAATGGTATAGGATGTCGCACACACCTGCACAACCTCGGAATGACAAATGTGTTGAAACCTTTACGCTGACTCGCGCAAACCATGATTGGTGGAGCAGACCCGCGCAAAGGGTATAGGGTATTGCACATACAGGGACAATGGTGATTCAATCAAGATAATGGAGACGGTTGAGATTTGATGAAAGGTGGGCCTATGGCATACATATCAAGAGTTCATACGTATGAAGGTCTAAAAGAAAAATGAAACATAGTGATATCTGAAAAATGAAGGGTTCCATCTTCTTTTACAAGGAATATCATCCTACCAAATATGGATAACAGTACATTTGAAGTGTGCAAGAAAATAGTAAATCACTACATTCAAAGTCTTCACCAGAATAGCATGTTACTAGAGAAATCCCCAACTTTCCAATAGTGACCACCGTGAACGACGGTAAACCTTGAGGAAAACCTTCAGATGAGGACTTAGTTCGACTGAATCAGGCGTTGCTCGCCAATAAGTAGACGAATCAATTAATGAATTAACGAATTCATTGGTCCATAGAGAACCTAGGGGGCATTGTCACAACTTTCTAGAGTAGAAAAATGAGTTAAAATTTCCATTTGAAAAGCCCTAGAGTGAAGTTGTTCAACTCTCATATGAATCGGCTATTTGAAAATTTTAAAAGAGTAGTAACAGATATTGCCGAAGAAAGAAAGCAAAATAAAGGATTGTCAAAGATAAATAGTTGAAATTCTGCTAAAGAGAACATCAACGATTTTACAAATAAGAAAGTAAAGAAAGGGTTCAGACAATTCAAAGACTACATGAAATATACATTTGAAGAAGACAACATACTCCTTATGATTGCTAGTTGCGGAGAAAATCGAATTGCAATGGTTAAAGTATTAAAGGAAATAAAGCAAAGTAGAACAGGCAAGAAGAAAGAAAGACAACATATTGACTCAGAAGATTCACGGTGTGTTAACTCAGAAGATTCACGATACAATTATTCAGGGGGCAGACAAAGGCATACAAAATACGTTATCCTTGAAGATAAGCTACAGTTTTGATGCTTCCAAATCAAAAAAGGGGCAAGATAAATAAAGCCTCAGAATGACAAAATCTCAGAATCCCAGATGAGGTAATTGTTAACTCCCTGAGAGGATAATTGTTTATAATAATTGTCTATATCAATTTTTACAGGTTAAAGTTGGGCCAAAAGTAAGCATTGATGATTACTATCAAGTATTGGCAATTGTCATCGACAATTCGAGGAGAAAAAGGATTATGAAAGACAAAGTCATGTGCTCTCCCTTATGTGAATGAATAAAAGTGCAAATTTTCAATTGACTTCGAATCTCAGAAGAAATTCAGGATATGCAGTTGAAGAAGCAAGAAAATTTGAAGGACAAGTTACAGATGAAGGTTGATGAAAGAGAAAATTGTTAAGGAGTACGACATAAAAGAAGAAATGAGAGTACACAGGCTTAATTGGTTCAAGACTGGGGGCAAAGCTAATCTTGGGCAAAAAAAAGTATGAGCTGATGCGGCGTCAGTATATCTATTAAAGGTCGCAACATCATGATTTTGATTACGAAGATTTTCATAGCAATGCTTCCTAATTAAAAGGGGGCAAGACAGGTGAGTAAAAATTGTGAAATATATTTCTCACCATAGAATGTATTTCTTTTGTATATATGAATAAAATGCAGGCTTTCAAGCATATTAAGTCATTGTCAAATGCGAAGTACTAATGATGATTGCTGTAAAGTGTGGATTATTCCTATCAAGTGGCCAAACACTGATTATCGCTGTAAAGTGTTGATGATCGCTATCAAGCGGCTAAACACTGATGATCACTGTAAAGTGTTGATGGTTGCTGTCAAGTGGCCAAACATTGATGATCGCTGTAAAGCGTTGATGATTGCTGTTAAGCAGCCAAGTATTGATGATTGTTTTCAATCATTGACGATTGCCAACAACGCTAAAGATTTCTGTCAGAATTGCCAGGTACCGATGATTATTGCCCAAATTGACAACTATCGTCGTCATCAATCGCTTATCAAAATTACTATCATCGCCAAGTTGATACACTATTTCAAACATAATATGAATGTTCTTAAAACATTATCAGTAGTAACGAAATATCAATTATTGATCCAAAATGTCAATTATTGTTCATCTTTTAGCAATGGAATAAACTATATAGCTAACCACACATAAAGTTGACGACAGTGATGGTTGCTTATCATTCAAGGAAGCCTAGCCAAGCCTATATAACCAACTACGCATAAGGCCTATCAAGATCACCATTCGAGCAGTGACGAGGAGCCAGTGGCCCTAAAAAACCCGTGAAGGCCATCATACGCATACCCATGCGGGCCGTTGATGAAGCCAGTGACTAAAAGCCTAAAAGGCCAAAAAGTCCTCAACGGATAATCACGCATAACCCCCATGCCGTCTGTATAGCTTTCTGGCAGCGTCACGAGGAACGGAGGAAAATGCCCTCCCATAAATGGGCCTGACCTTGCAGGTAAAGAAAAAAAGGGTTGCAGTGTAAGCTCTTTGGCCATGTACATAGATAGGTTAACCATGCGTAAGACTCTCCAAATCTTTGGCTTGATTTCAGTACTAACTCATGAGGAATGGCTTAAACCTACTCATTGATGGACTGACGGCCTTGTATTTGGTACCCCAAAGGTTACCTTGCGAGCCCCATGAACTCTAGAGAGTTACTGCGGCCAACCATGTGCGTAAATCCAACTGAGTTCACAGCTCCAGTAGCTTCACTAGACCTCTCTGATGGATTGTAGTTCATGAACTCCCCGGGCAGTGAGAAATCCAGCAAACTCCTAAGAGTTACAGATACCATCACGTGAGACCAGACTCCACTACTCATGAGTCTAAAAGACTGTGTTCTTCCACTACTCAAGAGCTTAAACTGTGTGTTGCTCCACTACTCAAGATTGTAAATTGTGTGTGTAAGTGTCAGTCCAGTAGTGTCAGTTCAGTTAAGTCCAGTAGTGTCAGTTTAGTAGTGTCAGTCCGATTAAGTCCAGTAGTGTCAGTTTAGTCAAAGTATGGTTAGTTAAAAGTACATTATCTCCACTGCTCAAAAGCATAAACTATGCATAACATTCAAATGTTGCAGATACATATTTCACTCTAGATATGCTCAAATATGCAATTGCCTAATGAAAATTTTAAATGTTGAGTAAATAAGATGCAAAAATGTGTTTCTCTTTAATCAGGTTTAAATTACAGCAACAGTAAATGCCTTCAAGATATTAGCAATTATCTACTCAAAAGTTCAAATCTTTGAGATCAACTATTAGTCTTCAATTACAATATATTTGTTCTGCTGACAAGAGCCGTAAAGTCTTTTTTGTCTTTTTCTTTCTTGATGATAAAGAAATATTATCGCACAAGATTCTCAAAGGCGCCAGAGAATAAAGATTATTCTTTGGATTCGTTAAAGGAGCAATAAAGATTATCCATCCTTCAAGGGTATCAGCAAGCTTTACTTTGAAAATATTATCTTTTGAAGAAATATCTATGCAAAATTGACCTGGAAAGGGGGCATGATATATTTCTCTAAAGTAAATCATGCCTTGGTCTTTCTGATAATTTCTTATGCACGGTGAAGGAATTCATATACCAAGAATCATGAAGCGTGATTCGATGTGAACGTTCAAAAGTTGCTTCTATATTAAAGCCCAGTTATATGCCGATGTTGTAACTTCTCGCTATCCTAATAATGATATCGGAAGACTCTAAGTACTGGATCTGAGAGAGACAAAGAATAAACAGAATCATCATCAGTAACTTCCATGGCCTTCAGAAATTTATTAAATGGAAATTAAAAGAAGTCTTGTCTATTTTTCAGAATCAGCAAAGATCTAAGGAAAATTCTATGAAGAGATGTTAAGGAGCACAAGCTAGAAAAGATTCAGTGATTGAGCCTTTAGAGTTGAAGATGACATTCCTAAAAGTGTAATATAATGAGTAAAGAATATAATACGAAGCACGATGATAGAGTGAATATCACAATCAGCCTAAAAGAGAGAAGAAGTTTTCAATATATTTTAAAATTATCAATGCTTTATGAAGCTAAATTGAAAAATTATAATGTATTGAGATACTAATTCTGATTAATTTGGTAGGAAAGACTATCATTCAAAAGCTTGGGTTATGCAGATCATGAATAAAGGAAACAATCAAAAAAGTTGTTGCGGTAAGAGTAGCATTAAAGAATAATCCCCTATATACAAGTTGAAGGAAAGAATCGTCAGAGTTGATTGAAGAGACCGTTGTAGGAGTAGCGGTGTTGAGAGAAAGTTCTCTGATCAAGTTGATCAAAGATGAATAATGTGAAAAGTTTTGATGACCAACATAGTTCTCTCTAGTGAAGCATCTACTCGACAATGCTAGCAGGGGGCATTCAAGTCTTTCGTTCGAGCGCAATCATTCAAGTCTTCAGTTTAAGCGCAATCATTCAAGTCTTCTGTTTGAGCTAAATCATTCCAGTCTTCTGTTGGAGTGCAATCATTCAAGCCTTCCATTCGAACATGAACATTCTAGTCTTTCGATCGAATGCGATCATTCGATCAAAAGGTTAAGTATGACCATCCAGTATTCCATGCAAGCATGATCATTCATTCATCCTTCAGTTGCAATTCATTCAAGATTCTTTATGCAGAGGAAGATTGATCCTCCATTTGATTTCAGGAATCAATAAAAGAAAGATCGAGGGGCATCTGTTGAGGCATAAAAAATATTCCATTGCATTGGTCAGAGAATTCCATGGTGCGGATCTTTTCCAAGGGTATTTTAGGTATTTTGTAAAAAATCAATCTCCAGGGATATTTTAGGTATTTTGGTAAAAATTGGTCTCCAGGAGCATTGTAAGTATTTTGGTAAAAATGGGTCTCCAGGGGTATTTTAGGTATTTTGGTAAAAATTGGTCTCTAGGGGTATTTTAGGTATTTTGGTAAAAATTGGTGTCTGGGGGTATTTTAGGTATTTTTGAAAAAAATTCATGTCCAGAAGTAGTATTGGTATTTCAGTAAAAGGCATTGAAAATGGTATTTTGGGAATAAAGGGTATGTAAGTGTCATTTTAATGGAGAGGTTGTACACCACCATTTAAGGGAGAGTTTGGTGGACATCGTTGTTTAAGAGAAGATGTACCTTATGTGAAGGGATAAGTGGTGGCGATCACCACTTTGTAAGAGAGCAAGGGCCTATAAATACCCCTCCCCTGCCTCATTTGATGGAGAGGATTAGTTGGTGGGCCAAGAAACAAGAGAGGAAGAAACATAAGGGAGAGAAAGAGAGAGAGAGAGCTTTGTGCACTGAATGTATTGTGCGACGCACAATGGAGGTTTCGCATAACACTCTCCAAAGGAGTTTCCACACAACACTCTTTAAGGAGAGGATTTCTGCACAACACTCTCCAAACAAAGATCCACACCATCCACCAGATTCCTCTTGAAATTTCAGTTGGGAATGGTCTGTTTTGATCATCCATTGATGTGGCCCACTGAGATAATCAAGCTACAACGACAGCTGAACGGTCTCCTTGCGATCATTTGAGTGTATATGGTTACCAAAGATTAGCATGATTTTGATGGGTTTTGGTCCCTCTACCTAATGAACGGTCTGGATCCACTTTTCACTTCATAATGGTGGCCCACAACAAAAGGACGAAGCCTTTGTTACGAAACAAAATCGACGCACGTCGACTCTGTGAAGTCTGATGGCCCATCTATTGAAGTTGAGTGAAAAGTCCACTCTGTACATTGGATTTAGGCAAAAAATTATCTAGGAAGGACCCTTTTTGGAGTGAAATTGGTGTGGTCCGCGAGGTAATGTACTCTGTCGTTCATCCTATGATTAACAGCTAAGATTTTGCAATTACTTGCATGGTGTCAAAAGGTCACCTAGGTGAAGTTAATAACCCCCTCCAGAGACAAGTGAACGGTTCTGATCATTGAACTGAATGATGAGTGGGCCCCATTACACAAAAACTATAGGCATGATGAGAACGCTATCCATTTTCGAATTGGAGAAGAAAGAGTCTGTCAATGTGTGTTGATTGACTTTGAGAAATCTGGTGCGCGTCGAGCGCACTTGTACATGATGTACATGTAATGTTCAGGCGGGGTCTATAGTGATGTTCGTGAGAAAACTTCTCCGTTCATCCGCATTGTCAACTCATCTAACACGTTAAGACTGAATTTGAAGCATATCCAGATATTAGGCGGGCCCCAAATTAAGATTTTAGGGGTTGCTCTGTCAGTTTGGCCATTTCCACAGGGATCTAGGAGCTTGAAATTTGACGTGCACGGCTAATTTTTGGTCTTAAGGCTGCATACAAAGTTTCGAGCCGAATAGATGGTGAAAACCACGTGATCTTACATTCTGGGTGAATTGTTAGGCCCGTTTAATGTGAGTGGCCCGATTTCCTCAAGTCCCGGCCACATTTCAAGGGCTTCAAGCTCACACAAACCCCATCTCCTTGAAGATTGGTTGATCAATTCAACATTCCTCCTAAGTCTTAGGAGATGACCGAAGAAACTATCAAAATGCTGCCGAAATTTCCATCGGACTGTCTTCTATTCATTTATTGCTTTAATTGTACTTTGTTTTCAGAATCAAGGAAATCCGTGGATGTAAATGAACTCAGAATAAATGTGATCAATGTTCTCTCGTTGAATTCTTTGTTATCATTGAATGAATCCCCCAAATTAAATGCATTTGTTTCTTATTTGAAACATACCAAATAAGAGTTTATATGTTAGAATCCTACAAAACAGAAAACAATTTTAGTTTTTAAAAATAATTTCAGAAAAAATCCTAACCTAAAAGCATAGCGAAAAAATAAACCCTAATTTTAATCTAATTCTAATACCAAGTAATTCTAGAAAAAAGTAGTCATAGTCTCCAATAATGGTGCCAAAAACTTGTTCACAATTCCAAGTGTAGGGTCACGATGTAGTAATAACTCATGAGAACGAGGTCGAATCTATAGGGACTAAACTTGTACGTATTCTGAAAAAAACTAGAACTAGAACTAGAAGAAGATCTAAATTTGAATTATGAAATGAAAGAGAGAAATTGTGAATAATGTTTAAACTATCAATTAAAGGTGGGAACTAGGTGCCAAGGATTCACTTGTAACTAGTAAGATGCTACCTTACTTGATTCAAGGAAGACAATTGGAATTAGAGTCTTATCCTATCTAATTGGAAGATAAAGTAATTTAAATCAATTATGAACTTTTCATTGACCTAATTCTTAATGAAGGAGAATTATGAAGATTGGAAGGGATTTCATCACCTTAACATGCCCAAGAGATGATGGTGAACAACAGGATTTACCAATCTCACAATCTCAAAATAGGAAAAGAAGATATCCAAAGCTATCACAACATTTATTATAATTTAAGTCATAATAAATCATAAAAAATTAAAAATATTCCTTTAATATCAAACTAGAAATCAATAAGGTTCAATAAGAACAAGAATCAAAGTTACATAAACATCCAAACATGCTACAAGCTTCACCTCTTAGCCTTATTTAAGAAGTTTAGCCAATCATAGACATGATTGAAACCAAATATCTTAAATAAAGAATGAAAAATAAACTAAGGAAGAAGAAAAACTCTTTGATGGATGCTCCACCATTGTATATGCTCCTTGAGACTTTTCCAAACCCTAGAATATGCTTTGGAGCATCCTAGGGAGTCCAATTTATAGTTGTGGAACTCCAACTTTCGCACCGAGTTAGAAAAATCTAGAAACCACCTCAAATTTATGCACTGTGTGTAGTTTTTCAAAATAGACTTGGAGTTTAAAATGCCTCAAATTTATGCACTTTGCGCAGTTTTTTAAAATAGACTCTGAGTTTTAGAATATGCTTTTTTAGAAAAATTTCAAGAATATGTTTATTTTCAGGACAATTTCAGGATTCCTTTTCTTTACTTTAAATCTTTGATTCTCTTCATGCTTCACTTGGTTTTCTTAGATCTTTGGCATGTGAATTCTTCATTAATGATTTTTATATCTCTAAATCTTTATTTAGTAATCTTTGAAGTAAAAATCTTCCTTTTAGCATGGGTTTCACCTTAAGCTCTCGGAATGAACTCGCACATGAAAACATGCATGATTAAATCGATTAAATACTATTCTGTTTATAAAATCAAGGTATAAATAGAGAGAAATATGCAATATTTCACACTCAACATAAACAACCACCTAATTGTAAGGCACATATCCTAGTCTGTACTGTTCCATCGACTCTCACGATCATTTTCGATGAATTTTGGCAACCTGCGACCTATAATCGACATTTATGCGCGACCTTAAATTGTATCTAATAGATTTGAGTGGCTTAATCTGAGACTTGTACCATTACGACCGCAGTATTGCTGTGGTTCCAACGTCGCATCTTACTCACCGATTTGATACCCTAGCCAGGAGATATGGGCCCGCGTTCAGTTCAAGGAAAACACCGCGTGTTTGCAATTCTAAAAGAATATCTATAATATGTCCCATCAATCTATTAATCAATCACCTCATGTCAAGTACAAGAGTAACCCCAAAGTCAACCCTCTCTCTTACACACCTATACATGTCAACTACACCTATCACCTCACATCCATCACCTCTCTTACAACCATCCTTTCTCTCTTTCTCTCTCGCTTTCTCTTCATATTTTCCAAGAAACAAAGGAGATAAAAAAAGTGCATGTCCAAGCACTTCCAAAAGAGAGAAAATAAAGTGTGTGTGTGGCCCACTTCCCACCCAAGATCCATTATCCTAGCCCTTCATTTCTCAACATCTTCCATCAAAGTGAGACATAAGAAGATTGAAGTTCCATTGAACCAAGAAGATCGAACAGTGGGTGTTTCTATAGTCCTAGATTTCATTATTTTGATGATGGGACAAGTGGGGCCTATTGATTGATGGTATGGATCTCACTTTGGACCCTAGATGTGGCCGATGATCCACCTTAATTCTCATGATCATTCCATGATAGGGTCATTCTCCATGGACCCCATCATAATATTTATTTTCCTTACATAACTAGGGTCATCCAGGCCTTCCATTTTGGTGGAGAAGGAATCTCCACCATTGATTTTAAATTGGTAGGCCCACATGTAATGGGACCCACTTGATGTATAATTGAAATGCATGAAAAGGGAGGACTCATAGTAGCGGAGCCCTCCATCATCACATCTCTCTCTCTCTCTCTCTCTCTCTCTCTCTCTCTCTCTCTCTCTCTCTCTCTCTCTCTCTCTTTTCTCTTGATTGTTGGACCCATGATGTGTGCAATATATCCATGTTGTCCACCTTTATGGGACCCACTTGATGGATATGTTGGATCTTCACCGTCTAAGCCATGTGGGCCCTACCCTTTGGTGATGGAAAACACAAGTATCAAGTTGATCCAATCAAGTGGGCCACGTCCCTGTGGGACCCACCTTAATGAACGTTCACACTGTCCAGTGTCCCTGGATGTTGGACGTGGTCCAGTGAAGCCTGAATCGGCAGTAGGGTGTACTAACAGTAAAATTAAAAAAAAAATGCTTACTTTAATGTTTATGGGTGGGCCGCTCATGCAGGCCCCATCTTGATGCATGGGTCTGATCCACACCATTCATCCCATTCCCCAGATCATTTTAGGCATTGAGCTGAAAAATGAAGCCAATCCGATTATCTGGCGGGCTATAGCATAGAAAATAGTGATTTTTACCATGAAAATCCATTCTAATGTTTCTGTACACCTAAGCATATCAAATATTGGGCTCATTTGGTTTGTCTTATGCCGTGGAATCCAATGGGTGGGGTGGATTCTACTGATGTGGGCCCGACCTAGGAAAAACCTTAGATTTTCAATAATAATAATAATAATAATGCAGGTGCTGCTTCTCATCCAGAGGACACTACAGCAATGTCCTGCTATTGCGTAGGCGGTAGGCAGGGACCGTGGGTCCCAGCCGCAGGCCCCACAATGATGTGTGTAGAACATCAATGTCGTGCATTTGGTGGCCCCCCTTCCAACCGTGGGCCACCCCAAAAATCAGCCATATGAGGAACTCAGGTGGCCCACACTACAAGGAATAGTGAGGATTGAACATCTACCATTGAAACCCTGTGTGGGTTACAAAAGTTTTGGATCCTTACGAAATTTATTTCTCCTCCCTATCCGGGTCTGTGTGACCTTATTAACAGATTGGATGGTAGATAAATGTTATGGTGGACCCCATGTGGGACCCACTGACATTGTGTTTAACACAAACCATCCCCGTTTTGGGAGTGGGATGACTGGTGCACCTCACTCCAGCTACATAGCTGCTGTAGTGGCGTCACCAAGTTCTGTGAGACCCACCTATTTCACCCACACCGTTCATCTATGGGACCCACCATGATGCATGTGTTGTATCCAAACCGTCCAACCATTTTGAAAGATAATTTTAAGTCTTGAGACTAAGAATGAGTCAGATCTATAGTTCAAGCAGACCCCACTATTGAAAATAGTGGGGACAGTGACATCCACCATTCAAAACTTCTTAAGGGCCACGGTAGCTATGATCAAGTTGAGATTTTTCTTTCACTTCATCTATCTCCATATTAACTTATGAATAGGTCGGATCTCAAAAATACATAACGATAGGTCCTATAAATGTTTTAACGGTGGGTGTGGGTGCTCTCACAGTTTTCTGTGGTGAGCCTTGTGATTTATTTAATGGTGGAAATCATTATCTCCACTTCCAGCTATTGTATGGTATATTTGATATTTTGATAATACTCTACATTGATTTCTAAAAATAGATGAATTCGACTTGGCCCATTTGTATTGGCCCATTTAACTTGGCCCATTCAACTCGACCCATTTGACTTGACCCATTTGATTTGACCCATTCGATTAGGCTCGATGTGATATATGAGGCTCGTGGTTGAGGCCCACCTTGATATACATGAGGCCCATGTGATGTGGCCCATTTGATGTATTTAAGGTCCATGGGTCGAGGCCCAATGAGCTATATATAAGGTCCATTGCAATGTTTAATTCCACCATGGTTTATGTAATGATATTTATGACGGGTTATGAATTGGGAGTAATGATGGCTTGACGTCTACATTGTAAGAATAATGTTAGTTATATGTTTGCATTATAACTTTCCCTAGGGCCCATTAATAGGTCCATACTTGTTGTGTATAGGCCGTCTAGGCCCATCTTTATTGTGAGGATAGTTCATCACTTTATAACATGCTTAGTATAATTCCATGACTCATGTCATACGCATATATGTATGCTTGGTGACTGATCATAGCAAATGCCATTAGGCAGATTATTTATGAGATTCACTGATAGGAGTTACCGACATGAGCGTGTGGTACGTGTAGGATTGCTGCATGACCAGATAGTGTGATTCATGCATCTCGCATATGTGTGACAAGACTATTGTACGCCTAATCGATATTAGGGTCGTGGCCTCCATAGGCACATCATGGATGGCTGTATCGGATATCGAAAATACTTAGTTTTAACACTGTGGGTACTTAGGATGTCCTTGGGTGAAAGTCCCAGAACCTTTTTGGTACCAGGAGATGCTCGAACGTATAGACTGAGTGGATACACGAGCGCCAAAATTCTGAATACCAGTAGGCCGCGTCTCTCACTATGTCGTGGTCGGTTAGAAGGGGGTGTGGCCTTATCTGCCCTAGTGAGGGAGTTCTAAGCTAGGCTGAGTTTGACCAGCTCATAAATAATTCCGTTAACTACGAGCCGGGTAGGTATTGGCAGACTACTGGTCAGGCGGATAGTGTGGTCTATTCCACTTACTAGGCTGTGCGGCTAGGGAGACGACAGTCAGTGTGAAGTGTATTAGACCCCGATGATATCCTAGAGAGAAATTGTACTAATATGTATACTTGATGAGGACTAGCATACTTGCTTTGCATCTTGCATATTACATTTGGCTACATAGGCCTCACATCGCATGGCGTTGGTATGGATGATAGCATTCATGCTTTGCATCACATAGCCTTGGTAAGGTTAATAGTATTTATGGACTTACCAGCGTATTTTCACATTTCTCTGATACAGCATATTTGACACTCGCCTTATGCACATAATTACACCATCCTCTAAGCTTTTCTAAGCTTATGCACGACCGTTACATACAGGTGACGTTGGATCGCAACAGCGCTGAGGCAGGAGTGCACTTCAGATTAATTTGGAGCCTTTTGATCACCTTGTATTTCCCTTTCCGCATTGTACTTAAATTTTTTGATATAGTGAATATGTGGTGATGTTGTTTCGTGACTTGGTTATGCTTGTGCTTATGCTCTATTAAAAAAATTATACTGAAAATCCTCCTTGTAGGATCCCAAGATCAAAATTTGGCATATGAATGCCAGGAGCCGAGAATGGGGCACTCGGAGGCTGTCGGTGCCAAATTCGATGATCAAAAATTTTGTGGGCCCATTTTCTAAATTTGGGGCGTGACATAACTTGTCTCAAAACCCACACCCAACCCAACCTAACTCGACCTAGCCCAACACCCACACCTGACACAACCCAGCCACCCAACTCAACACCCACACCCGACACAACCCGGCCACCCAAGCCAACTGACCCAACCCCCAAATCAATTATTCAATTATATATAACATATTAGATAGAGGTACCTTCTTATGGGTGCCGAGAGAGAGAGAGAGAGAGAGAGAGAGAGAGAGAGAGAGAGAGAGAGATCGGGTGAGTGGCCATGTGGGCCATGCGGCAGAGATAAGTCAGGCAGATGTTGAGTCGGGCAGATGCTGAGTCGAGCTCAGGTGAGTGGCTGAGTTAGGATAGAGAGAGAGAGAGGAGCTCGGGTGTGATAGGTTTGGTAAGGGAAAATGGGTAAGAAAGGGATAGATGAGTAGGGTAGGGTTTTAAGTTTTAAGTTTTACTATTTTTAAATATAATATAATATATATTTGAGTCGAGCTAAGATCAAGCTTCAATCTGGGCCGAGTTTTAGTCGAGCCGAGTCAAGCTCCACAATGCTTAACCTCGTCTCCTTTTTGAAATGAGCTGGCTCATATAAAGGGTGGCTCACCTCGAGTTGTTCTTCAAGATGAGTTAAGCCGAGCTAGATCGAGCCAAGTTGAGTGAGGTTTTCAAGCTAGCTTAGCTCGTATACAACTCTATTGGTAGTTCCCGAATAGGGTAGAGCCTTCTCAACATTGAATACTTCACTGGGTGATGCATTAATTTAGACTGTTCATCTAGTTTCATGTATTATAATGCCCCGATTTTTGAAACTCGAGTATACAACTCATTTTCCAAAAACTCAAGTATTAGCCTTTAAAATTCAGTATAATTTAAACTTTCTTATCATTAATCAAAGTCAATAGCAAATATTAGTGAAATAAACCATGCATTGTATAAAAACATTTCATTCACCATAAATATCCAAATGTAGCGCCCATACAAGACTTATACAATCCCAAATAACATAGTTTATTAAATAAATATAAAAACCTATCATCTAATGATGGAGCTCAATATGGGTCATAGGGACTTCATCTAGCTCCTCAGCTACCCGATCTGCTCTAGCGATCTAGTGAACAGCATTGGCTCACTCTACACTACATCAATTGATACGGTTTGATAGTTTTAACAACTATCGCAGTGAGAAGTACCCTTTAAGATTATACACTCTTCATTTATAACCCATAATATATCATAATATATGAGAAGAGACATATTAAACAATGCAGTTTAAAATCATGATCATATATTCAGAAATAAGCCAGTCAACATAATTTCAACATTAAGAAAATGTAATAACAATCGTAATGCAAATGAACATGTCCAGATACTTAAATAATCAAGCATACAACTTTCTATTGCACTCAGAAATCACATTGTATTCAAACTCTGAAAAATGGCTAGAAAATCGATAAGCGAACTTTCGCTCCACTCAGAAATCATAGTACAACTGAACTCCGTAAAATGAATAGAAAATTAAGCTTTTAAATCTCTACTTCACCTAGAAATCATATCGTATGTAAACACCGTAAGATGGCTAGAAAATCAATAAGTGAACTTCAGTTCCACCTAGAAATCACAATATGTCTGAACACCACAAGATGAAGAGAGAATTAACATACAAATATCTACTTCACCCGTAAATCATATCGTACGTGAACAACGTAAGATGGTTAAAAAATCGATAAGCATCCCGCTCCACCCATAAATCACAGTACGATTGAACATCGCAATGTGAAGAGAGAATCAACATACAAACTATAGAACACCTGGAAGTCATATCGTACGTGAACATTGTAACATGGATAGAAAATTAATAAGCGAACTCCCACTCCACCTGAAAATCACAGTATGACTAAACACCGTGAGATAGCTAGAAAATCAACATACAAAACGCTACTTCACCTGGAAATCATATCGTATGTGAACACCGCAAGATTGCTAGAAAATCGATAAGAGAACTTCAACTCCACCTGAAAATCACCATACAACTTAACACTGCATGATGAAGAGAGAATCAACATAAGAACTCCAATGTCATTTGGAAATTACATAAACTCCGTAAGATGGCTAGAAAATCGACAAGTGAACTTCAGCTCCACCTAAAAATAATAACGAACTCCTCATAATGACCCGAAAATCAATAAGATATGCGAATATAACTAACAAGCCATAAAAAGGGCGCCAATGTTCCATCAAAACTACTAAGGGCAAATATGTGGTCTAAGTTATGCAAGGCAATGTGCGATCCAAGCTATGTAAGGCAGATGTGAGATCCAAGCCGCATAAGTCAAATATAGACCATAAGATGGTAAGTCTATGATAAGTCCCATTCATTCCATCACTTAAGCGCAAGTGGTAACATACAGTTAATTACTAAATGCACAATTAAAGATAACATGTTATCATCAAATCATTTATGCTTGCTACAATTAAACACATGAAATAATTGTACAACAAATTAGCATATTCCATAGTGAGGTAAGTAACTCAATGAGATAAATCATATCATCATCTATGTCCAATTGATGAACTTAAATGGAAAGCTCAAAGGGTGAGTCCTCACCTTCGAAAAAATCAACTTGAATCCAATTGTAATGCCCACACCAAGTTGACTTCAACGAGAGAGATCTAAAGTAACCTTTACTGAATACCTATACTCAACCAATATAAGAAGATCAATATCATATCTTCTTCTTCTTATTATTATTACTATATTTTTCTTAGCTAATAGAAGATGATTAAGGAGTCAGCTCACCTAGTTGTCAACTCATCCTTGAATAACCCCGATCTGGATTAAACACATAAGATAGCCAAGTTGACTTGACAGTAGTCAAAGAAAGCTCCCTCTCTATATTTTTCTCTTCCTTGCTTTCTCTTCTTTCTTTTTTCCTCTCTCTCTCTCTACTTCTTCTTCTACTTTTCTTCCCCTTTTATCCCCTCCTGGAACATCCAGCAATGGGTCTGGATAAACTAAACCCGAACCAGGTTTAAGCCCAAATTGTCCCAGCCGAGCTCAGTTTTGGCCGAGTTGGCTCGACAACCACCAAAACTCGATCTCTCCTCCTCCTCCTCCTCTCTCTCTCTCTCTCTCTCTCTCTCTCTCTCATTTCTATACTCTCTTCTTCTTCTTTTTCTTCTTATTTTGTTGAAGGTTTAGCAGTGAAATTGGATGTTCAAGGACCTGCATGAATCCAAACTCGAATGGACCGAGCCTGTGTCTTTACATGGAAGCAGGTGCACAACACTTTATCCCTCTCCTTCCTTCCTTCCTCCTTTCTTTATTTCTTTTCTCTTCTTCTGACCAGACGGTGTGGCTGGACTCGATCCAACAACTCAGTCAGGCCATAAATTAAATAATGGGTCAATAGCAGTACCAATAGCAGTAGCCTCGCCTCTCTCTTTCTCCTTCATTCATTTCTCTCTCTATCTCCTTCCTCCCTCTTCCTTATTTTTCTCCTTTCTCTCAGTTGCTTCCAGTAATGTTTGGACTGAGTGGCCCAACTCGAGCTGGTGCGACAGCGATAGATGGTGCTCAACTCTCTCACTCTTTTGACTTTCTATTTTGGACAAGGAATACCCTAAAAAGGAGGCTATTTATAGACATTTCTCAGTCCAAAAATGGTCTGCCACTAATCCCTAGATTAGCTACAACATGAACTTTAATCCGCATGAAAACTTGTTATTATTATGTCAGTTAGATGTTGATCACCCCTAAAGCCTTGCATGGCTCCAATCAACCCTCGGGAATGAATTTTTGGGGCCCTGACCTACCTAAAGGATGGTCTAGATGAGCAAGTGGTACCCACGAATAGGTGGTGGGTTTTTCAAACGGACGAAGAAAATGATGGCATAATCATTACGGGTTTTAATCGAGTGGCCCATCCCTCGATCTGAGGCATTTAGATGGTGTGGATAGGTCCCATGATCACTATGGGACCCACAAAAGTGATGATAGTAACAATTTTACTTAATGGACTTAGGTTTTGAGTTGCAACAGTGGCGAGAGAAAGCTCAAATCATAGCAACGGAAAGCCCTAATTTGGAGGGCTCCGAAGGCTCTGAGTGGAGGGATGGAATGCTGCAGTGGCAATGCATGTGGATTTCCAGCATGGAAAGGAGAGAAATGCATTTTTCCATTTTTGACAAAATGGGCGAATGCAAGTGCGCCTGAGATAGTGCATTGGGATGGGTGTACGAGCACAAGAAGTTTGCTAGGGTTTGGTCATACCCTGAGGGCTCTACAAGATGGATGGGTTGTGTAAGACCTGACCTGAGATTTCTTATGTGTACATGTGTGTGTAGGTATACATTTCATTTCTCTTGGTCCTGCATTCCTACCAGTTGAATTTCGATCACCCACGACCCTCGGATTGTGTTTTCTATCGTCCTTGAGTCCAGTTACGTAGACCTAACTCAGATCAATATGAGACCTATGCCATCTAGTTCGCATCATCACCGCGGTTCCGATGCCGCATCTCATGCATCCATCCAATGTGCAGATCATAAGTTGTAGGCATTTCATCATTTTAGCCCTTTGATCATGATTGTGTGGCTCACCTAGAGTGGTGCACATGTTCCCAAGGTGTCCCACTCCATCTACATATTTTTCAACCAACACCACCTAAATCTACATCTCTTACACCACCCACACTACTAACACTACCCACACCTACCTTATAGCCACCATCTAGCCTCTCGTTTGCTAGCTCATCATAAGACTCTTTGACCAAGCACCTCTTTCCTAGAAAAATTAGATTTTTCTTCCTGAGAGAGAGAGAGAGAGAGAGAGAGAGAGAGAGAGAGAGAGAGAGAGAGAGAGAGAGAGAGAGCATGATGGTTGCTCTTTTCAAGCCTCTTGTAATGATGGACTTGTTACAACACCCCTCTCTCTCCTCTCTCCCTCTCATTTCTCCCTTCCCATTTCCTTCTTCCCACTTGAGAGAGAGGTGGGAGGTCCACACACTCCAGTCCCCTTCTCCTCCATTTCTCCTTAATCCATCCATCCCAATCCCATCTCAACCATTAATCTTACTTGCTTGGAGCCTTAGAAGCCTAGCGTTAGAGTTTTAGTGGAGATCTTTGAAGTAGGAGCTCCTCTAGTTGTAAAAATCTGATTTTTATAGCTTAGATATATATTTTTTTTCTTTCATGAGGGAAGTGTAGGACCCACCAATCAATGGTGGAGATCCCACACAACCTATGGTTATGGCCTAATGACCCACCTTATGCATGCATGATCCATGCATGAGGCCTTTCCCTATGGGCCCCAACATAGTAGTATCCTTTCATATTATATCATGTTTGGGTCATCTAGACCTTAAAACCATGGTGGGGATGGCATCCCCACCATAGTTTTGAGTATAGGCCATGCATGTGTAAGATCCATGTTGTAAATGTAAATTTATGTATGATGTGTGGGTGTGATTGATCTTGGGAGGGCTCAATAGTGACGGAGCTCTTTCCCTATGGATGTATTGTCCTTCTATCTCTCTTTTCTCTCATTTTATTCCTTGAAGTGTGTGGCCCATTTGGTGGGCCTGGTACGTCCAGAAATTTTAGCAAACTGCCCATTGTTTGATTTTGGATGTCCTACTTGTTACCTTAATGTTGCATGCAAGGTGTGTTGGCTTTAGATTATGACATAGACATTAGTGAGGCCCACTAAGGAAGGCCACACCATCCTCTATTGTTGTATTTCTCTTTTTATTTAACTCATATAATTACTTTTATCTAAGTACATGTTGCTATCCAGATTTTTTTTAGACAGTTTCTAATAGATTTTGAACCCGAATTTGGGACTGTTTGGGGTACTTTTATTACTCATAAAATATATTTTTCTAAAATGTGGGGATCTCATCTTGATGTCCTCCAAATTTCAGCCCCACCAGACCCCGATTGAGGTCCCAAAGGTGTGGCCCAAGTGAGGTTGTTAGTCTATAATTTCTGCACTATTCCAGCAACATATTAGTTTGGAATTTATTAAATATAAAATAATTTTTCCACTGGTGGGCCACATAATTGGACCCCAATTTTTAGTATACATATTATGGGAGACAAAAACTATTTTTCTCCAATTTTTAGAGGCCTTTAATCCACCCCATTGGAAGCTCAGATCAGGGCTTGTCAAAAATCTGCACTAAACAGATTTTCTGGACATCTAGTGTTCTTAAAATTGAATAAAATACTTTTGTTATTTTACAAATTATGAAATTTTACATGGAGGTGTTCCACCCATGTTAGGACCCACCTACCAATTTTGGGGCCAACGTACCCTTGTGCACACCGTAAAAAGGGCTGGACGGGCCCATCACGTTGGGATGTATAGGTTTGACAGATTTTCTAGACATACTGTCTTCTTTAAATTAATTAAAATACTTTTAGTTATAAAAAAATTGTAAAATTTTATGGAGGTGTGGTCCACCCATGGAAGGACCACTCTAAAAATTTTTAGGGCCATTGTGCCCCTGTTCCGACTTTGGTATGGACTAGAGTGGCCCACCAGGCTGGGGCGTCCAACCTTGGCTGGCCGTCCAAGCCACCTTGTGGGCCCACCTTTATAAGTTTTTATGTCCCACCTTCCATCCAATTTTGGTCCATGTGGGACATAGCCACCTCTCTTTGTAGTTTCCATTTTTGGGGTCCATTTGGGTGAGTTTTGTACCATTTACCCAGGCCCATAAGGTTGCCCACCATGGGACGCCCAACCCATTAGGCTACTGCTAGACGTACAGTCCATCAGCATGGCCCATCTGATTTATGTGTTAAATCCACTCCCTTCATTTGGTGGACCCCCCTATGACATGTATAGGTCACCAGGAACTAAAATAAATATATAATTTAATTAATTTTTGAATTTTCAGAAATTTCAGATTGTGGGTGGGTTAGAATTTCAGCGATAGGCCCATGGTTGCTGCCCATAAATGGATGTTTTGGGGCAAAATGGTTGTTACATGTATCTTGCCCTATTTTAATTAAGTTTTGAGCTTAATTAGTACATACTTAAGGCCCACATCAATTGTGATTTTATTAGAATATATTCATATTTGCATGTTGGGTTTCCTAGGCCCATTAACCTGGAATTTTCTTGATGGACCCCTTGCGCTTGGGCTTATAAATAACACACTATTAGGCCTATAAGGTCCTTATAGGTGGTTGAAATTTACTTTATACGCATAGCGGGCTACCTTTTGGGACCCAGTTAAGGTTGGATGTCCTCCTTCGTGGCCCTAAGTTAGGCCTATAAGGTCCTTATAGGTGGTTGAAGGCCCACTATGGACCTTGTTAGGACCGTTTCCTCCTTGGGACTTTATGACTCTCTTAGCTTGTGGGTCATCTTAAAGTATTGGGTCCCCACTAGAAGGAGGAATATATTTTACATATAACACACTTACATCATTGTGACTCATATGCATCATCTGTGTAAATTGATTGCATTATGTGCTGGGCATAGAGGGATGGAGTTTCTCCCCTTGTGCACATTGAATGCCTGAAGCTTGTGCATGATCTGTATGTGTGACTCATGCATTGACATCGCATTTCATGATGATACTGCCTGCTTCACCAGGGCCTTGCCTCCACAAGGACGTTCGTGGATGATCGTATGTGTGGACGCTGAAAATATTGCTTGAGCATAGTGGGTGCATAGGATGCCCATTAGTAAAATTTTCAAAAATTTCATGGTACCATGGATCTGCCCCAACGCCATGACCAAGTGAAAACTATGAGTGCACAAGGGCCTTATATCGTTAGGCCGTGACTCCCACTGTCGTGTAGTCGGTTGGGTAGCGGTGTGACCTTACTCACCTGATGTAAGGAGGCATTGTTAGGTTGGGTCTGACTAGCTCAAAAATGGGTCCGCTACCGTTAAGCCTTACTAGTGATTTGTTGTCCACAAGTGGGTAGTGAGGTCTCTTACGCTCGTTTGACTATGTGGGATCTATAAAGTGGCAGTCATCCAGCAGTGTAATGGACCCCGGTGATTTCCTTATGATTGGAAGTGTACTTGATATGTGAATTGATCATGAGCACTGACATTACTTTGCATCGCATTCGCATCAGCTATATAAACCCCTTCATGTATTGCTTTGGTATGGCGCCCACTACTCATTACATCATATTCATGATAAGCCTTGGTAAGGCTAGTGATATTATCACTGAGCATGTTTCTCTTCTTATACCTGCTACTATTCTTCTATGCACCATTGTCACACACTTTCACCACTCTCTAAGCTTCTATAAGCTTATGCATGATTGATGCGTGCAGGAGATCCTAGGCAGGCGTCATAGCGGCAAAGCTTGGATTAGAGTTGAGCTTGAGGACCCCGGTGTTGCAGACTTTTCTTTTCTTCTTCTATTATCTTATGTATATCCTTTTGAGCCTTATGAAAACTTGTAAAAGTTTAAATTTGTAGTACATTTTATGATGTGTGCCTTTTTTATTCATGGATGTACTTACTGTGATTTTGGGTATGCTCATATTAGAAATAGTTATATTATTATGGAAATCCTCCTTATAGGATCCCAGGATCGAAACCTGCCTCAGGAGTTGAGAATGGGGTACTAAGGAGGCTATTGCGGTCAGAACAGGCTATTGGGCTCCTTGTGAGTCTTGTTATCGAGTCTGGGACATGACAGGAGTTGGTATCAGAGCATAACTAGTAATTCTTGAATAACTCAAGATAACATCGCATGTTTGCTAAGAGCATAAGACAAACAGTGTCCCGAGATCTTTATTTTCACTCCATATTCAGTCTGTAATTGTAATTGTCTTGATTCCTTGTGTCGTCGTTATTTTATAGACGATGCCGCCTAGACGTGACACTATGGTTGTGGTGCCCATGGACGAGGTGCCCGAGATACCCATTTTACTCGAGTGCATCCTAGTCCCGTTTTAGAGGATCCGATTCCCAAGGTCTCGATTCAGCCTGTTCCTCCTATAGTGCCTGTTGAGCATGTAGCACCTATTCCTCCAGTTACTCCAGTTTCCCCATCGGCTCCCCCTTCTTAGCCTGTTGTTTCGGTTATAGAGGCTCCTGCTCCGTCAGCTGCACCCATGCCTTCGCCCGAAGCCAGTGCCGCTCTTGGTTTTCCAATAGTGCCTATAGGAGTCGAGCATTTTTAGTAGTTGATGCAGCTTATTGCTACCACATTACAGACTCGTCAGTTTGCAGCTGCTCGAGTATCTGATCAGGTTGATTTGCTGCACGCTAGCATTATTTTCAAGGAGTTTAGATAGCATGACCATATGAGATTCAAGGGTGATCCTGACCCTTCTTCCGCTGAGGCATGGTGCACCGAGATTGTGAGGATTTTTAACACTATGCAGTGTCTAACCGATCAGAGGGTATCCCTTGTGACTTATCTTCTTCAGGGTGAGGCCCGTCATTGGTGGTCGTTTATATCCAGGATATGGTCGGGCCAGATTTTATTTGTACTTGGGAGGAATTTGTGGTCCGTTTCAACTAGAAATTCTTCCCCGAGCATGTACAGATTCAGAGGGTGATAGAGTTTGAGACGCTAGTTCAGGGTGATATGTTGGTATCACAGTATGAGGCCCATTTCTTGGCCTTGTCTCGACTTGCTCGTCATCTCACCTGTGATGAGAAGATGAGGTCTCGTCATTTCGTGACTGGCCTGTGTCCTGACGTTCGATTAGGTTGTCCATCAGGAGTTGTTTATGAGGAGGACTGGGCTTGACCCAAATATCGAGAGAGCAGAGTTACGGTGGAGATTGGAAGAGCAAAGCACCAGACGGTAGTTCTAAGCAACACTGTCAGTAAAGAAGGAGGGATAGATCAAGGTTTCGATAGCCTGTGGCTCAGTCAGTAGCTCCATCACCATCATCAGTACCGCCAGCCACTTTATCTTCCGGCCCTTTTTTCGACGTTTGCTTCGGTTGTGGACAGGCTGGGCATCGAATGTGTGAGTGCCCTCTCTCCATACAGCAGTAAAGGTCGTCGCATTACCTCCTCCTCTTCCTCCTCAGCAACAGCAGTGCAACAGCGAGCACAGCTCTAGCCACCACTCTTAGGGCTCCTCTTCAGCAGCAGAGGCAGCTAGGTAGACCTCCCCAGTAGAGACAGTAGCAGCAGAGACAATAGCAACAATAACAGCAGAAGAAGGGATATCTGTATGTCCAATCCCTAGGTCTAGTATGTATTGCAGCCTAGTAGGCACAGGCTCCGGATCCACAATCTTCTGGTTTTCTCCCCTTACCAGATTTTATCTCGTGCAACAGGTGCCATGTCAGGACCCGCAGTCATCGACTAGTGGAGTCGTCAAGGCTATTCTTCTTATTTCTGCTTGCGTTGCTCATGTTTTATTTGATTCTGGTGCCTCCCATTCTTTTATTGTCGAGCAATTTTGTCGATCGACCGGTATTCCATCGGAGTCTGTGTTTAAGGCCTTAGCAGTTTCGACTCACATGGGGAAGTCCATTGTGTTGACCCGTCGCTGCCCTTCATGCCCGGTGTTAGTGGTCGAGATGTTTCTTCTCGTCGATCTGCTTGTAATGCCGATGACAGGTTTTGATGTTATTCTGGACATGGACTGACTAATGGAGTATTGTGCCTCTTAGACTATACCATGAGGATGGTTACATTTCACATTCCAGGCTTGACAGTATTCCAGTTTATTGTCGAGCCCAGGGGAGAACCGTTATCTAGTTTCTTGGCTTCTATCATCGAGGATTCTATGGCAGGGTGTATTGAGCAACTGCCAGTTATTTGCGAATACCCAGATGTGTTCCAGGAGATCCCAAAATTGACGTCGTGTCAGCAGGTAGAGTTTTAGATTGATTTTGTGCCCAGTACCGTGCCTATTTCAAAGGCCCCCTACCGGATGACACCGTTAGAGTTGTGGAAACTGTAGGAGTAGTTAGATTAGCTTTGAGAGTTAGGTTTTTTGTCCCAGCAGTTTGCCTTGGGGATGCCCGGTATTATTTGTGAAGAAGAAAGATGGCTCGTTGCGGCTCTGTGTAGACTATCGTGAGCTTAATAGAGTCACCATCAAGAACCGATACCTGCTTCCCCATATTGATGATTTGTTCGATCAGTTGCAGGGTGCACATTATTTTTCCAAGATAGACTTGCGCTTCGGTTAACATCAAATTTAGGCCTAAGAGGGGGATATTCCGAAAATGATTTTTCAGACACGCTATGGTCACTTCGAGTTCCTGGTCATGCCCTTCAGACTGACCAATGCGCCCACCATATTCATGCAGCTGATGAACGAGGTCTTCCGGCCATTCCTCGATCAGTTTGTGATAGTATTAATTGATGATATTCTTATATATTCGAGGAGCCAGGAGGACTATGTTGAGCACTTACAGATTGTGCTGGAGACCCTCCATGCCCACCAGCTGTTTGCGAAGATGGAGAAGTGCGAGTTTTGACAGGAGAAGATAAAGTTCCTCGGTCACGTGGTGATGAGGGAGGGTGCCATTGTGGACCCTTCAAAGGTTGATGTAATATTTTAGTGGGGCCAAACCACGTACACGTCCGAGATCCATAGCTTCCTAGGTCTATTTGGATATTACCAATGGTTTATAAAGGGTTCCTCCCATATTGCTGCACCGCTGACCTGGTTAACATGAAAGGGCATCGAGTTCGTCTGGAGTGACGCATGCGAGGAGGCATTTAAGGAGTTAAAGGATAGCCTCATGTCCGCTCCTATTCTCACTCTTCCTAATTGTAGTTAGGGTTTTATCGTATTCATCGATCCTTCCAGAGTTAGCTTGGGTGTTGTACTGATGCAGCATGGGAAGCCAGTGGTGTATGCCTCGTGTCAGCTTAAGTTTCTTGAGTTGAACTAGCCCACCCATGATTTGGAGATTGCAGCGATTGTCTTCACATTGAAGGTGTGGAGGCATTATCTATATGGGGTCAAGTTCGAGCTCTTCTCGGATCACAAGAGCTTGAAATATTTATTTTTGCAGTCCGAGTTCAACCTGCATTAAAGGCAATGGATGGAGCTATTGAAGGACTATGATTTTGATCTTCAGCACCACCCGTGTAAGGAAAACGTGGTGGTGGAAGCGCTCAGCCATTAACCATAAGGCTTGATGGCTCAGATGATGGTGTGAGAGTGGTAAATGCTCGTGGATGTTTCAGAGTTTGACTTTAAGTTCAGTTTGCAGTCTTTCATTATTTAGCATTCGATCTTGTTAATTTAACCCTCTTTGGTGTCTAGGGTGATCGAGGCTCAGCAGACGAATGAGTCACTTCAGGAGCACCGAGCAGAGGCCACATCCGTGGAACAGTGAGACAAGAAGATTAGTTTCGATGGTGGATTATGCTTTAGAGGTCAATTATGTGTCCTGGACATGCCAAAGTTGCGTCTTGATCTGATGACTGAGGTACATCAATCGAGACTTGCTATTCACCCAGGCTCCAGGAAGATGTATCGTGATATGAAGAGGCAGTATTTTTGACAGGGGATGAAGCACCAAATTATGAGTTTTTTGATCGAGTGTAACACATGCCAACGTGTTAAGGATGATCACCAGAGACCCCCTAGTCCCTTGCAGCCGATGAGCCTTCCAGAGTGGAAGTGGGAGCATGCATCAATGGAATTTATCGCAAGTTTTCCAAGGACTCAGCATGGTTATGATACCATCTGAGTTATCATCGATTTTTTGACGAAGTTAGCTCATTTCATTCCAGTGCGTGCTTCTTAGTCGATGGATCGGATTACAAAGGTGTTCATTGAGGAGATAGTGAGACTGCATGGTATCGTAGTTTCGATCGTTTTACACCAAGGCTCCAGATTTGTCTCAATTTTGGAGGAGTTTTCAGTAGGCAATGGGGGTCACTTTGCGTCTTAGCACCGCTTATCATCCACATACGGACAGGCAGACCGAAAGGGTCAACCAGATCCTTGAGGATATGCTCAGAGCTTATATGATTGACTTTGTGGGTAGTTGGGATGAACAAATGCACCTCATCGAGTTCACGTATAACAATAGCTATCAGGGACTATCGGCATGATTCCTTTTGAGGCACTTTATGACAGACTGTACAAGATCTCGTAGTTAATAGACCGAGGTTAGAGAGCGTCATCTCTTAGGTCCCAAGCTTGTGCAGCAGATGTCGGAGGCTATTGATGTTATCAGGCAGAGGATGTTCACAGCTTAGAGCAGGAAGAAGAGTTTTTCTGATCGTCGGTGTCGACCCCTCTAGTTCGGAGTCGAGGACATGGTATCTCTGAAGGTCTCGCCTATGAAAGGCGTGGTTCTCTTTGGTGTGAAGGGAAAGTTCGCCCCAAGATTCATTGGACATTTTGAGATTACTGAGCGTGTGGACGCTATGGCCTATAGGCTTGTCTTACCTCCTGAGTTATCTCTGATCATGACGTATTCCATGTTTCTATTTTACAGAATTATGGGTCAGACACTATTCTTGTGATTGATTGGAAGCCACTCGAGGTTCGTGAGGATGCTTTCTACATTGAGTAACCGATTCGTATTCTCGATCGAAAGGAGTAGGTCCTTAGGACGAAGGTCATTCCCTTATTGAAGGTGCAATGAGGTCATCATTTGGAGGCTGAGACATCTTAGGAGTGCGAGGCCGAGATTAGAGAGTACTATCCCTATTTGTTTGATGATTGATTGCTTGTATTACCTTCTCTTGTGATTGATGATTGAGATATATATATATATATATATATATATATATATATATGTTCATGTATTTTTGTTGTTTCGGTTTTAGCAATTTCAAGGATAAAAATTCTTTGTTGGTGGAGAAGATTATAAGACTCGACTCGAGATTTCTTGTATGTGCATGTGTGTGTAGGTATGCATTTCATTTCTCTTGGTCCCACTGTCCTACCGGTCGAATTCCGTTGACCCACGACCCTCAGATATTGTTTGTGGTCATCTTCGATTCTGGTCACGTAGACTCGACTTGGATCAACCCGAGACCTATGTTATCCTGTTCGCATCGTCGTCGCGTCCCGTGCGTCCATTCGATGTGTAGATCATAAGTTGTAGGCATTTCATCATTTTAGCCCTTTGATCATGATTGTGTGGCCCACCTATAGTGGTGTACACATTTCCCAAGGTGGCCCACTCCATCCGCACATTTTCCAACCAACAACCACCTAAACCTATATCTCTTACACCACCCATACTACCAACACTACCCACACCTACCCTATAGCCACTATGTAGCCTCTCTTTTGCTAGCTCATCATAAGACTCTCTAACCAAGCACGTCTTTCATAAAAAAATTAGATTTTTCTTCCCAAGAGAGAGAGAGAGTGCATGATGGTTGCTCTTTTCAAGCCTCTTATAATGATGAACTTGCTACAAACCCCTCTCTCTCCTCTCTCCCTCTCATTTCTCCCTTCCCATTTCCTTCTTCCCACTTGAGAGAGAGGTGGGAGGTCCACACGCTCCAACCCCATTCTCCTCAATCCATCCATCCCAATCCTATCTCAATCATTAAACTTGCTTGCTTGGAGTCATAAAAGCTTAAAGTTGGAGTTTTGGTGGAGATCTTTGAGGTGGGTGCTCTTCTAAATATAAAAATATGATTTCTATAACTTAGATATTTTCTTTCTTTCATGAGGGAAGTGTAGGACCCACCAATCAATGGTAGAGATTCCACACAATCCCATGGTTGTGGCTTAATGACCAACCTTATGCGTGTATGATCCATGCATGAGGCCTTTCCCTATGTGCCCCATCATGGTAGTTTCCTTTCATATCATATCATGTTTGGGTCATCTAGACCTTTGAACCATAGTGGGGATGGCATCCCCACAATACATTTTAATTATAGGCCATGCATGTGCAAGATCCATGTTATAAATATAAATCTATGTATGATGTGTGGGTGTGATTGATCTTGGGAGGGCTCAATAGTGGTGGAGCCCTTTCCCTATGGACGGATTGTCCTTCTATCTCTCTTTTCCCTCATTTTATTCCTTGATGTGTGTTGCCCATTTGGTGGGCCTGGGACGTCTAAAAATTTCAACAAGGTGGGACGCCCAAACTGCCCATTGCTTGATTTTAGGTGTCTTACTTGTTGCCTTAATGTTGCATGCAAGGTGTGTTGGCTTCATATTATGACCTGGACATTAGTGGGGCCCAATAAGGAAGGCCACACCATCCTCTATTAATGTATTTCTCTTTTTATTTAACTTATATAATTAATTTTATCTAAGTATATGTTACTGTCCAAAATTTTCTGGATAGTTTCTGATAGATTTTGAACCAGAATTTAGGAGTGTTTAGGGGACTTTTATTACTCATCAAATGTATTTCCCTGAAATGTGGGGATCTCATCTTGATGTCCCCCGAATTTCAGCCCCACCTGACCCTAATTGTGGTCCCAAAGGTATGACCCAAGTTAGGTCGAGTATGTATTACAGCCCAGCAGACACAGACTCTAGATCCACAGTCTTCTGGTTTGCTCCCCTTACTAGCTCAGGGCCGATTTTATCCAGCGCAGCAGGCACCAGGCCAGGACTCGCAGTCATCGACTGACAGAGTCGTCGAGGGTGTTTTTCTTATTTTTTCTTACGTTGCTCATGTTTTATTTTATTTTAGTGCTTCCCATTCTTTTGTGGTCGAGCAGTTTTGTCAATCGACCGGTATTCCATCGGAGTCCATGTCTGAGGCCTTTGTAGTTTCGACTCCCATGGAGAAGTCTGTTGTGTTAACCCGTTGCTGCCCTTCTTGCCCAGTGTTAGTGAGCGAGATGTTTCTTCCCATAGATCAGGTTGTGATGCCGATGACAGGCTGTGATGTTATCTTAGGCATGGATTGACTTGTAGAGTATTGTGCCATCTTAGACTGTGCCGCGAGGATGGTTATGTTTCACATTCTAGGCTTATTAGTATTCCAGTTTGTTGGTGAACCTTGGGGAGAATCGTTATCTAGTTTCTTGGCTTCTGTCATCAAGGATTCTGTGGCATAGTATATTGAGCAGCTGCCAGTTGTTTGCGAATACTTGGAAGTGTTCCAGGAGACCTTGGGTTCGCCGCCACATCGGTAGGTGGAGTTTTAGATTAATTTGGTGCCCGATACCACGCCTATCTTAAAGGCCCCCTAACAGATGACGTCATTGGAATTGAGGGAACTACAGGAGCAGTTGGATGAGCTCCAGGAGTTTGGTTTCATTCGACACAACAGTTCACCTTGGAGCCCCGGTATTGTTTATGAAGAAGGATGACTCATTGCGGCTCTGCGTAGACTATCATGTTCTCAATAGAGTCAAAATCAAGAACTGATACCCACTTCCTCATATTAATGATCTGTTCGACCAGCTGTAGGGTGCACAATATTTTTCAAAGATAAACTTGTGCTCCAGTTACCATCAGATTCGGGTCCCAGAGGAGAATATTTTGAAGACGGCTTTCAGGACACGGTGGTCACTTTGAGTTCCTAGTCATGTCATTCGGACTGACCAATGCGCCCGCTGTTTTCATGCAGCTGATGAATGAGGTCTTCCGGTCGTTCCTCGATCAGTTCGTGGTGGTATTCATTAATGATATTCTTGTATATTCGAGGGCCTGAGAGGACCATGTTGAGCACTTACAGATTGAGCTAGAGACCCTCCTTGCTCACCAGCTATATGCGAAGCTAGAGAAGTGTGAGTTTTGGTAGGAGGAGGTAAAGTTCCTCGATCATGTGGTAACGAGGGAGGGTGTTGTTGTGGACCCCTCGAAGGTTGATGTAGTGCGTCAGTGGGGTCAGCCCATGAATGTTTCTGAGATCCATAGCTTCCTTGGTCTGGCGGGATATTACCGACGGTTTATCCCGTATTGTTACACCCCTGACACGATTGACCCGGAAGGGCATCGACTTTGTCTGGAATGACGCTTGCGAGAAGATATTTACGAAGTTTAAGGACCACCTCATGTCTGCTCCTATTCTCACTCTTCCTGATGGGAGTGAGGATTTTGTTGTATTCACCGATGCTTCCAGAGTTGGCTTAGTTGTTGTACTGTTGCAGCACGGGAGGCCAGTGCCATATGCCTCGCGCTAACTCAAAGTCCATAAGCTAACCACCCCACCCATGATTTGGAGCTTGTAGCGGTTGTCTTCACACTGAAGTTGTGAAGGCATTATCCATATGGGGTCAGGTTCGAGCTTTTCTCAAATCACAAGAGCTTGAAATATCTATTTTTGCAGTCTGATTGAACCTGCGTCAGAGACGATAGATGGAGCTGTTGAAGGACTATAATTTTGATCTTCAGTACCACGCAGACAAGGCAAACGTGGTGGCGGACGCACTCAGCCATCAGCCACGAGGCTTGGTGGCTCAGATGATGGTGCGAGTGACAGATTGTAAGGCCCGGATTATAGTCTGTATCGTTCCATAGGCTTCCTCGGTCTCCTGATCGAATTTCAGCAACCCTCGACTTGTATCCGATGTTTGCATGCGATCCTAAGCTGAGTTCTACATATTGAAGTTGACTCGACTCGAAACTTGTACCTTAGCGACCGCGTCATTGCCGCAGTTCTAACGCTGCGACTTACGCTCCGATCCGATACCTGGTCCAAGAGTTATGGGCTTACATTCATTCTGAAGAAATGTCACACGTTACGAATTCTGAGAGAATCTCTATGACCTGTCACATCAATTGAGTTAAGTACATCCTCCATACCCCAATGCCACCTCACCCTATCCCAACTACAAACACCCATTTCCTCTTTTCCCCAAGTCAACTCTCTCTCTCTCCCCAACTATTCCACCTTTACACAAATTTTAATAAAGCCCATACTTCTCATTCCCATTTCTTACAACACCCACTCTATTCATCAATCACTCCTCTCTCTTTCTCATTTCAAAATCCATCGCCCAAGCAACCAAGGCAGAGTAGACGTCCATGGCTTCCAAAGAGATGAGAGCCTAATATGGGCCACCTTCCTACCTCACATCTCCACCCTCGAAGCCTCATCTCAACCGTTGGATCACATTCTTTGGAGCTAAAAAATGTGTTAATGGAAGAAGGAAGAAGGGATCTTGAGGTGGGTGTTCATAGTACTAAATTTCTTTGATTTTGATGATTTGAGGGCCGACATGGTGGGACACATTTTGATGTATGACTGTGTCAAGAGGGACCCGTAGTGGCGGGGTCCCTTCGCTACTCCGACTCTCTCTCTCTCTCTCCCTATTTATCTCTCCCTCTCTCTATCCTTGGGTGATGGAATGTGGCCCACCTATGAAGTATGTATCATATCCATGTCGTCCATGCATGGACCACAGACGAGGGACCTACCATGTGAAAGATGATTAGCTGGCTTCTTTACAGCTATTATATTGTTGTTGTATTGACGTTACTAAGTTTTGTAGGTCTGACGAGGTATGTGCTATTCAACACCGTCCATCCATTTTGCTTGAAGAGGGACCCCACTTAGATGTATGTTATATCTCCACCGTCCACCATACTTCCCAGCTCTTTTTAGGCATTGAGCCAAAAAATGAAGTTAATCTGAAACTCTGTTAGGCCACACCATCTAAAACTTTATTTTAATAGTAAAAATTATTAGGATCCATTGCGATGTTGTCTATGTATCAAAACATACCCAATATTGGGCTTCTTAGACCCGTCATGAGCCTAGGAACCCATTCGGCAGACTAGATCCCCTTGATTTGGGCCCCACTTATGAAAAACCTCAAAATTAAAAAAAATATAACTGCATACGTTGTACGCTAACAGCAAGCAGTGTCCGCTACTTGGGTTGGCGTAGGGTCTGTGGGCCCCATCTCAAGCCCCACCATGATGTGAGTTGAACATTAACACCATGCATTTGATGGGTCCCCTCTAATTAGTGGGTCACCCTGAAAATTAGCCGTACATGGAATTCAGGTGGTCTACACTACAAGAGCAGTGAGGGATTGAACGTCTACCTTTGATACCTTTTTGGGTCCCAGAAGTTTTGGTTAAATATGATTTTTTTTTTCCTCCTTATTTTGGTCTTTGTGACCTTATGAACAGACTGGATGGAAAATGACGTTATGGTGGACCCCACATGGGACCCACCTGCAAGAGGATTGGCTGGTGTATGTATACACCACGTATCTTGCTATTGTATTGACGTCCCAAGCCATGTGGGCCCCACGCACGATGTATGTGCTATACATATGCCATCCTATCCCACACAGTCCATACGTGTGAGATCCACCATGTTGATGTGGTGTCCACACTGTCCAGACCTTGAACGGTGGGACCCACCACGTTGTATATGTAAATGTCCACATCGTCCGTTCATTCTTCTGGATTGGTGGGCCACATGTGTGGACCCACCTTAGGATGGAATCGGATTAGCAAAGTATTCACGCACCAGCTGCTATTGCATGGACCACTCCACGATGTATGCGTTTCATCCATGCTGACCGTCCATCTGTTGGGTGGGGCCTACTTTGAGGATGTGTTGTATATTCACACCATCCATCACATGATTGACATGGCCCCACCATAATGAATGTATTGTATATCCGCACCATCCAGCCTGGTGGATGGTGGGGCTCACCCCAACATATGTATTTCATATCCATAATGTCTATCCCTTTTGATAGAGTAGGGACCACTTGCTGCATGTGTTGGGTCCAGCCTGCATCGTACAGGCCCACCATACTGTATGTATTTCATCTATGACATCCAGTCCACTAGACGTACGGCCGACCATGATATATATATCCTTGCCACCCATCAGTTTTTGGGTCCAGGTGATGTTGTCCAATGTGACATATATGCGGTCCATATATGAGGTCCAATGTGATGCATTTGTGGCCCATTTGGTGAGGCCCCATGTATTGCATTTATGGCCCATTTGGCAAGGCCCACATTAATGCACGTATGGCCCATGTGATGAGGCCCATTATGTTGTGTATGGTGCCCTTATTTGAAGCCCAGTATGATGTATATGTGGCCCATTAGTGCAGCCCAGTGATGCAACCCACTTGATGTGTATGAGGTCCATGTGTAGGGCCCACCTATGATGTATATTAGGCCCATTATGGTATATTCAAGGCCTATGGGCAAGGCCCGATGTGATGTATTTTTAACCCATGTGATGTGGCCCATTGTAATGTGTTCGAGGCCCATGGGCAAGGCTCGATGTGATGTATTTGCGGCCCATGTGATGTGGCCCATTATGATGTATTCAAGGCCGATGCGAGGCGGCCCACTTGATGTATTTTTGACCCATTTAGTAAGGCCCATTATGATATATTTTGGGCTCATTTGGTAAACCCAATGTGTTGTATGTAAGGCCCATATGGTGAGGCCTGAAGTGGTGTATATGTGGCCCTTGAGTGAGGCCCATTGGGGCGTACACTAGCCTTTGTGTGAGACCTTGGACCCACTATACATTTGGCTCTATGTGGGCCACTCCTTGGGAGTAATGTTAGTTAAATGGCCACATTAATGGGCAATGATGGTTTAATGTCCACATTATGACCTTCCCTTAGGCCTCGTTTGGCTAATCATTAAGGCCAATTCGATTGTTGATACCGATTCTGATTGTTGAGACCGATTTCAATTTCGATTATCAAGGCCGATTCTGATTGTCGATAGCGATTCTGATTGTCAAGCCTGATTCCGTTGTCGAAGTCAATTCTAATTTTTGAGGCTGATTTCGATTGTTAAGGCCGATTCTGATTTCAATTGTTGAGGCTGATTCCGATTATCGAGGCCGATTTTGATTGTCGAGGCTGATTGTATAGACCAATTGTCAAGGCCGGATATCGAGGCCAATTGTCGAGGCCCAATATGATGTATATGTGGCCCGTATTTGAGGCCCATTGTGATGTGCATTCGGCCCGTGTTTGAGACCCAATGTGATGTATATGTGGCCCATATTTGAGGCTTGGTGTGATGTGTATTCAGCCATGTTTAAGACCTAATGTGATGTATGTGAGGCCCATTGTGATGCACTTAAGGACTAGGTGATGGAACTCATTATGATGTATGTTATGCCTATGCGAAAGGCCCATCGTGATGATTATTAAGCTCTTGAGTGAGGCCCATGGTGTTGTATATTTGGCCCTTGTGTGAGGCCATGGGTCCACTATATGTTAGGCTCTATGTGGGCCATTCCTTGGGGGCAATGTTAGTTAAATGTTCACGTTATTGAGGTCGATTGTTGATGCTTTTTATTGATATTGATTATGAGTACGTGATAGCTTAGCATCATGATACATGCCCATACGCATCATCTACATGTTTGTTATAAGATGTGGTTGACCATTGCATATGTCATTGGGTAGGTTGTTATGAGACTCCCTGATAGGCGAAGGTTATCTCACATGAGCACACGGTATGCGCAGGATTGATACATGACTAGATTGTATGACTCATGCATCTTGCATTGTGTGTTATGATTATTGTACGCCTTAGTGACATCAGGGCCATAGCCTCCATAAGCATATCATGAATGGCCGGATGGGACACTAAAAATATGATATTAGCATTAAGCTGCCATAGATGGCCCTATGTGAAAATTCCTAAACCCTCTTGGTACTGGAGGATGCCCTAACGTCTAGACCGAGTGAACATATATAAGCGCATAAGGGCTGTATACCAATAGGCCACATCTCCCACTGTGTCGTGGTGGGTTGGGAGGGGGTGTGGCCATACCCGCTTGAGGGAGTAGCAATGCTAGGCTGAGTCTAACCAGCTCTTAAATGGGTCCACTATTGACGAGCTGGGCTGATATTGGTATGCTGATAGTGAGGTCTCTTTCACTTACCCAGTTGTGCGCTTGTGATCCCAGAAATGAACAGTATTGATATGTAGACTTATTGAACAGTAGTTGTATACTCATTCATTCATTCATTCACTATCCACTTGGGCTGGTGGTGCACAACTATTTGTTACGTGTACCTTTATAATCATCAGGATTTCGGTTGGGGCACGTGACAAACCTGAGATTAGGACTTTACCACATTGAGTCTGACTATCCAAATTAAGTATGAGAGTAGTTTTGATAGAAGTCCCATGTGATGGACCCCATAGCCTGGGATACTACGTACTATCATCCTGACTTCACACTCCAGCATGGTCATTCCATTCACATTGTATATTGCATTACATCTATGGCTATGACACTTTAGGTTACTGTGTTTCTGCATTTATATGGTCTTAGTACGACTAACGTTATTCGTGAATTGATCAGGAATTATATATTGCTTTGTATCATTGACATATGATATTTTGCTCTTTATGACTCTCCATTTGCATAGCTGATCTGTATTTCCCATTCTAACATTAATTGACTCATGGATTTGTCAGTATTTTCACTTACTCTGATATCGTATGATTCATGATCTTACCAGTATTTCTAATATTGTATGATTATAGCATTGTATTGAATACTTTGCATTTACCTTGTGCACACACTTACACCACCCTCTAAGCTCTTTATAAGCTTATACACAATAGATGCGTGCAGGTGACATTAGGCTGCAGAAGCATGGAGCTTGGAGCATGTAGCCGACTTCTAGGGTTTTAATTTCGATATATGTATTTTCCTTTCAGCATTATATTCAAATGTTTATATTAGTGGATATGTGATAATGATGTTGTCTTTGTGATTTAGGTATACTTATGGTTATGCTTATTACAAGTTAAATGTATATTGAAAAATCCTCCTTGTAGGATCTTAGTATCAGAATTTGGCGTATGGACGCTAGCAGCCAAGAATGGGGTACTACGGAGGCTGTCGGCACTAGATTCGGTGATCAAAAATTTTATAGCCCAGTTTTCAAGTTTGGGGCGTGACATAGATGCTCGAGGATGTTTCAGAGTTTAACTTTGAGTTCAGTCTGCAGCCTTCCATTGTTCAGCTTTCAAGCTTGTCGATTCAACCTTCTTTGGTGGCTAGGGTGATCGAGACTTAGTAGACGGACGAGTCACTTTATGAGAACTAAGAAGAGGCTGCATCTATGGAGCAGTTAAATTGGAAGATTGGTTCCGATGGTGGATTATGCTTTAGAGGCTGATTGTGTATTCGAGACGTGTCAGATTTACGTCGTGATCTGATGACTGGGGCACATTGATCGAGACTTACTATTCACCCGGACTCCACAAAGATGTATCGTGATATAAGGAGAAAGTATTTTTAGCAGGGGATGAAGCAATAGATTATGAGTTTTGTGGCGGAGTATGACACATGACAGTGTGTCAAAGCCAATCACCAGAGACCCCCTGGTCCCTTGCAGCTGTTGAGTGTTCCAGAGTGAAACTGGGAGCACGTATTGATGGACTTCATCACAAGTTTATCGAGGACTCAGCACGGTCATGATACCATCTGGGTTATTGTCAATTTTCTAACGAAGTTAACTCATTTCCTATGGACCAGTTTACAAAGGTGTTCATTGAGGAGATAGTGAGACTGCACGGCATCCCAAATATGATCGTTTTAGACCGAGACTCTAGATTTACGTCTTACTTTTGAAGGAGTTTTCAGCAGGCGATGGGGGTCACTTTGCATCTCAGCACTGCTAATCATCCGCATACGGACGGGCAGACCGAAAGGGTCAACCATATCCTTGAGGATATGCTCAAAGCTTGTGTGATCAAATTTACGGGCAGTTAGGATGAGCATATGCATCTTGCCGAGTTCGTATACAATTATAGCTATTAGGCAGCTATCAGCATGACTCCTTTGATGCACTTTATGGTAGACCGTGCAGATCTCTTAGTTGTTGGACCAAGGTTGGAGAGCGCATCTCTTAAGTCCTACTCTTGTGCAGCAGATGTCAAAGGCTATTGATGTTATCAGGCAGAGGATGCGTACAGCTCAGAGTTAGTAAAAGAGTTTTGCTGATCATCGACGTCGACCCCTCGAGTTCGCAGTCGGGGACATGGTATATTTTAAGGTCTCGCCTATGAAAGGCATGGTTTACTTAGTGTGAAGGGAAAGCTCAACCTAAGATTCATTGGACCTTTTGAGATTACCGAGTGCGTGGGTGTTGTGGCCTATAGGCTTGCCTTACTTCCTGAGTTGTCCACGGTTCACGACATATTCCATGTTTCTATGTTACAGAAATGTGGGTCAGACACTATTCCTGTCATTGATTGGCAGCCACTTGAGGTCCATGAGAATGTTTCCTACATTGAGCAGCCGATTCATATTCTCGATCGGAAGGAGCAGGTCCTCAGGACTAAGGTCATTCCCTTGGTGAAGGTACAAAGGGGTCATCATTCGGAGGGTGAGGCATCTTGTGAGCGTAAGGTCAAGATTAGAGAGCGTTATCCCCATTTGTTTGATGATTGATTGCTTGTACTGCTTGTATTTCCTTCTCTTGTGATTGATGATTGATATATATATATATATATATATATATATATATATATATATATATATATGATGTTTATGCATTTTTTTGTTACGGTTTTGGCAATTTCAAGGATAAAATTTCTTTATTGGTGGGGAGGATTGTAAGACCAGACCCAAGATTTCTTGTGTGTGCATGTGTGTGTGTATGTATACATTTCATTTCTCTTAGTCCTGCGGTCCTCCCTGTGAAATTTTAGTGACTAGCAACCCTCGGATTGTGTTTGCAGTTATCCTTGAGTCGAGTCATGTAGACCCGACTCGGATTGACCTGAGACCTATGCCATCTTGTTTGCATTGTCATCTCATCCCGTGCGTCTATCCGTTGTGTAGATCATAAGTTATAGGCATTTCATCATTTTAGCCCTTTGATCATGATTGTGTGGCCCACCTAGAGTGATGTACATGTTTCCCAAGATGGCCCACTCCATCTACATATTTTCTAACCAACACCACCTAAACCTATATCTCTTACACCACCCATACCACCAACACTACCGACACCTACCCTATAGTCACCATCTAGCCTCTCTTTTGCTAGCTCATCATAAGACTCTCTAACCAAGCATCTCTTTCATATAAAAATCAGATTTTTCTTCCCAATAGAGAGAGAGAGAGAGAGAGAGAGAGAGAGAGAGAGAGAGAGAGAGAGAGAGAGAGAGAGAGAGAGTGCATGACGGTTGCTCTTTTCAAACCTCTTGTAACGATGGACTTATTATAACACCCCTCTCTCCTCTCTCCTTCTCATTTCTCCCTTCCCATTTCCTTCTTCCCACTTGAGAGAGAGGTGGGAGGTTTACACACTCTAGCTCCTTTCTCCTCCATTTCCCCTCAATCCATCCAACCCAATCCCATCTCAACCATCAATCTTGCTTGCTTGGAGCCTTAGAAGCCTAGATTTGGAGTTTTGGTGGAGATCTTTGAGGTGGGTGCTCCTCTATATGTAAAATTCTAATTTTTATAGCTTAGATATTTGCTTTCTTTCATGAGGGAAGTGTAGGACCCACCAATCAATGGTGGAGATCCCACATAATCCCATGGTTGTGGCCTAATGACCTACCTTATGCATGCATGATCCATGCATAGGGCCTTTCTCTATGGGGCCTATCATGGTAGTTTCCTTTCATATCATATCATATCATTCTTAGGTCATATAAACCTTAGAACCATGGTGGGGATGGCATCCCCACCATACATTTTGATTATAGGCCATGTATGTGCAAGATTTATTTTGTAAATGTAAATCTATATATGATGTGTGGGTATGATTGATCTTGGGAGGGCTCAATTGTGGCAGAGTGCTTTCCCTATGACTGGATTGTCCTTCTATCTCTCTTTTTTCTCATTTTATTCCCTGATGTGTGTGACCCATTTGGTGGGCTTGGGACGTCTAGAAATTTCAACAAGGTGGGACACACAAACTACCAATTATTTGATTTTGGGTGTCCTACTTGCTGCCTTAATGTTGCATGCAAGGTGTGTTGGCTTCAGATTATGACTTGGACATCAGTGGGGCCCATTAAGGAAGGCCACACCATCCTCTATTAATGTATTTCTCTTTTTATTTAACTTATATAATTAATTTTATCTAAGTACATGTTGCTGTCCAAAATTTTTTGGACAGTTTCTGTAAGATTTTGAACTAGAATTTAGGACTGTTTAGGGGACTTTTATTACCCATCAAATATATTTATCTAAAATGTGGGGATCTCATCTTGATGTCCTCCAAATTTCTGCCCCACCTAACCCTGATTGAGGTCCTAAAGGTGTGGTCCAAGTGAACTGGTTAGTCTGTAATTTCTGCACTATTCCAACAACATATCAATTTGGAATTCCTTAAATATAAAATAATTTTTCCACTGGTGGGCCACATTTGTGGGCCCCACTTTGTAGTACACATATGAGGGGACACAAAAACTATTTTTCCTCAATCTTTATAGGCCTTTAATCCACCCCATTAGAAGCTCAGATCCGGGCCTGTCAAAAATCTGCACTAAATAGATTTTCTGGATAGCTAGTGTTCTTAAAATTAAATAAAATACTTCTGCCATTTCAAAAATCATGAAATTTTACACGGAGGTGGTCCACCAATGGTAGGACCCACCTGCCAATTTTTGGGGTGAACAGATCCCTTTGCACACCGTGGCAAGGGCTGGACTAGCCCACCAAGTTGGGTTGTCCAGGTCAGACAAATTTTCTAGATAAACTATTTTCTTTAAATTAATTAAAATACTTTTAGTTATACAAAAATTATGAAATATTGTTGAGGTGTGTTCCACCCATGGAAGGACCAATTTGAAAATTTTTAGGGCCATTGGGTCCCTGTACCAACCGTGGTGCGTCCTAGAGTGGCCCACCAGGCTAGGACTCCCAGGCTAGGGCATCCAGCCTTGACTGGCCGTCCAGGCCACCTTGTGGGCCCATATTAATGAGTTTTGTTGTCCCACCTTCCATCCAATTTTGGTCTATATAGGACATAGCCACCTCCCTCTTTAGTTTTTATTTTTGGGGTCCATTTGGGTGAGTTTTGTGCCAATTACCCAGGCCCATAAGCTTGTCAACCATGGGACGCCTAGCCCATTGGGCTGCTATTGGACGTCCAGTCCAGCAGCATGGCCCATCTAATTTATGTGTTAAATCTACTCCATTCATCTGGTGGACCCCCCTATGACATGTATGGGTCACCAAGAATTAAAATAAACATATAATTTAATTAATTTTTAAATTTCCAGCAGTGTCAGATTGTGGGTGGGCTAGAATTTCAGTAATAGGCCCATGGTTGCTGCCCATAAATGGATGTTTTAGGGCAGCATGGTCCACCAAATTTGGAGATATTGTTACTCATATCTTGCCTTATTTTTAATTAAATTTTAGGCTTAATTAGTGCATACTTAAGGCCCACTTCAATTGGGATTTTATTGGAACAATATTCATATTTGCATGTTGGGTTTCCTAGGCCCATTAACATAGAATTTTCTTGATGGACCCCTGGCTCTTGGGCTTATAAATAGCACACTATTGTGATGGGTTTTATAGGATAAATACTCAAGTAGTTGGGCCCTTGCTTGCCCATTAAAATAAACCCATACTTGGGTCGAGATGTGAGGCCCAACTTGTTTTAAATATAAAGATCACCCATATGTTGGAATAATAGGTTGCCCATTAGGCCCACCATAATGAGTAGACTCATGACCCTTACAGTTGGGCCCAAACCTTGCTTAAGGGCCCACCATGTTGCCTATATATTGGGCTTAGTATATGGCCCATTAGGTCGTGGATTGCTTGGGCCTTGGATTTAACTTTATGTGTAGTGGGCTACCTTTTGGGACCGAGTTGAGGTTGAATATCCTCCTTGGTGGCCTTAAGGTAGGCCCATAGGGTACTTATAGGTAGTTGAAGGCACACCATGGACCTTGTTAGGAACGTTTCCTCCTTGAAGCTTTATAACTCTCTTAGCTTGTGGGTCATCCCAAAGTATTGGGCCCCCACTAAAGGACTTCACTTCTTCTTAGAGTACCTGTCTATGTATCTAGACCATGTCCCTCCTTGAGAAGGAGGAATATGTTTTACAGGTAGCGCACTTATACCATTGTGACCTATATGCATCATTTGTGTGAATTGTTTGCATTACGTGTGTTAAGGGATAAAAAGTATGTCATTGCAATGGTCAGAGAATTCCATGGTGTGGATCTTTCTAGGGGTATTTTGGTAAAAAAATTCAGCTCTAGGGGTATTTTGGTAAAAATCCAGCCCATCTCTAGGGGTATTTTGGGTATTGGTAAAAATTCAGCTCTAAGGGTATTTTGATAAAATTTCAGCTCTAGGGATATTTTGGGTATTTTGGTAAAATTTCATGTCCAGGGGTAGTTTAGATATTTTGGTAAAAATTCATGCTCGGGGGTATTTTGATAAAAGTTAATGTGCAGGGATAGTTTAGGTATTTCAGAGAAGGCATTGAAAAGGATAGTTTGGTAAAAAAGGGTGCACAGGTGTCATTTTAAGGGAAAGAGGTTGTATACCACCATTTAAGAGGGAGCTTGGTAGACACCATGGTTTAAGAAAAGAGGATGTCCATATATGAAGAGATAAGTAGTGTTGATCACCACACTATAAGAGTTGTGGGGCCTATAAATACCCCACTCCTCCATTTGGGAGGATGATCAGTTTGTGGGCCAAAGAAATGAGAGAAAGAGAGGGGAGTCCCTGCGCGGGCCCGCGCAACTGAAGTTGCTTGTGCACAGCCGCACAACATAAGTGAATATGGCCTTGGCACCACTCTTCAAGGGAATTTGGAGAAGACTCTTTGCGTAGGACTGTGCAACGAGAATGGGAGGTTTCCCATGAATCATAAGCCCCAGAAATGTTGTCCGAAGAAGGATTTCATTGCGTCGGACCGCGCAACCGACCGGATTTACGGTCGTGCGTAAACAGAGGAAGAAAGCTTCTTCCTTTCAACTGTGCTGCTGGTGGGGCCCAGTATGGCCATCTTTTGAGAGATCTACACCGTCCATCGTCTTCCTCTCAAGATTTTAACCATGAATAATGAGCTTTGATCATCTGATGATGGGACCCACTGAGACAATGAAGCTAAAACAGTAACCCAACGGTCTTCTTTTGATCGTTGTAGTAATCATAAGGAAGAACATGATCATGAAAGCTTAAGATGGTTTTGATGGGTTTTTATCCCTCTACCTGACAGACGGCTCAGATCCACCTTTTACTGTATGATGGTAGCCCATAATAGAAAGACGGAACCTCTATTTTCAACAGAGTCGACATACGTCGACTCTGTGAAGTTCAGTGGCCCACTTACTGAAGTTGTTTGGAAAATCTACTCTGTCCATTAGTTTCAAGACGAAAAAACATCAGGAATGGAGTGCTTTTGGAGGGAAATCGGTGCAGTCCACGAGCTTATCTACTCTGCCGTCCATTTCATGTTCAACAGTTAGGATTCTACAACAGCCTGGATGGGTTCAAAATGCCACCTTGGCAAGGTTTAAATCTCTCTTCTGTACACAATGGACGATACAGATTGATGATTTGAATATGGAGTGGGCCCTACTAAAAAAATTGTAAATGTACAGGGAGGACGCTATTGTATTTTCTTAAAATGAAGAAGAAGACGTCGGTCAGCATGCGTTGACTGACTTTGAGAAATTCCATGCACGACTTGTGCACTTGTACGTGATGTACATGCAACGTACATGTAGGTCCCAACATGATGTTTGTGGGAAATCTGCTCCGTTCATCTACTTTACCACTATGTTTAACGCATTAAGACCGAGTTTGAAGTGTATCCAGATGATAGGTGGGCCCCAAATCATGATTTCAGGGGCTAATTTGTCAGTTTGATCATTTCTACAGGGATCCAGGAGATGAAATTTGATGTGTATGGCTAATTTGTGGTTTTAAGACTACACATAAAGTTTCAAGCCGAACGGACAGTGAAAACCCCATGATCTTACATTCTGGAGGACTTTTTAGGCCCATTTAACATGATTGACTTGATTTCTTCAGGTCCTGGCCACACTTCAACGGGATCCTTCATATTTTAAAGAAGAATGACTGGAAGGATGCTCCATATTTCAAGGAAACATGACTGGAATGATACTCAAAACCGATCTTAGCGGTCAGATTAAGGGCTTCAAGCCACACAATTCCCATCTCATTGAAGACTGGTTGATCAGATCGACATTCTCCTAAGTATTAGGAGATAACCGAAGTAGGCCCCAGAATGCTTTCGAAATTTCTATCTAACTGTCTTCTCTTTCTTTCATTACATTGCATTAATTGTATTTCTTTTTTTTTTTTCAGAATCAAGGGAATTAGATGATGTAAATGAACTCAGATAAATGTGATCAATGTTCTCTAAACAAATTCTTTGTTATCATTAAATAAATCTCCCAAATTGAATGCTTTTGTTTCTTGTCAAAACAAACAAAATGGTGACTCTGCTGGGGATTTATTATTCGATGGTGACTTAGAAAATATTCAGAGAACATTTATGACTTTACGGACGCCAAAATGGTGACTCTCAACAGGAACATCCTCCCCTTCATCTTTGAAAATAAAGTACGAGTTTATTTAAATAAATTAATTAATATTCTATTCTGAATGATAGATATATTGCGGTGATCTTTCTCCCGACTAATATATTTGTTCACTTCACATCTAGTAGACTCCCACCAAAAAATGTCAGAAAAGATCAAATCAGTTTCGATCAAAGACAAATAATGCCAGAACGATGACAGTTTCTGAAGAGAGCTAGCTTCTTGTACGAGAGTGATTTAAATAGCAGTTAATCAGCGCATGTCTAAGGAAGAAGAACAAGTTACTTTGATCTGGAAGTCCTTTTGCAGCATCCCTGTGAATATGATGGCAGAGTTTCTTCCATGGCCTTCTTCTATTTCACTTAAGGAGCCCCAAGATCTGCTAAAATGCTTGTGCAAGATAGTCCCACAGAAAAAAAAAAAATTCTCAAAAGTGTTATGTGGATCCCACACATGGCCAGTTAATAAATTAAATAGAGAAAGGGTGGAGCACTTGTGAATCTTCTAAGACTAGAAAAAGAAACATCTGGAGTCAGCTGTTGATTCAGTTATAACACATCCAATTGATGAAATATTGTATTGGCACAATGCTATCAAAAGAGAGTTGGATGATATAGCTGAAGGGCAGTAGATGGGGAATTATCGTTTGCTCAGGAGCATGCTGAAGAAGAAAACCGATTTGACAATTTTAGATGCTTGAAAGAAAGCATTCAGAGTTCTAGAGGCAATTCAAATTCAGTTGATTTTTATGCAAAGCTGTGCTCACATGCTGACCAAATAATGAGTATCATACAGAAGCACTTCTATGGCGGGGAAGTTAAGGTCCTTCCTCTTGCCCATGAGCATTTCGGTGCTACAAAATAGCGAAAGCTTCTGTATGAAAGTTTGTGTGTGATGTCACTAAAATTGGTAGAACGCGTCTTACCATGGCAGGTCGGATCACTTACACTACCAAAAAAAGGGTCAAAGGATACAGACCACGTTAGTTTTTTGCTACGGATATAAATCTTAGCTATAGTTGCTACAAACTTAATCCGTAGCTAAAATCTAATTATCTGTAGCTAAAGCCTACCTCCTCATCAGGACCTTATTAGATATTGATTGTGTTTAAGGGGCTCCATGGGGCCCATTAGAATATATGTGTTTGATCTAAGCCGTCCATAAATTTTGATATATAATTTCAGTGAATTAGTCCAAAAATTATATAGATTAAAACTATAAGTGGACCACACCATAAGAAATAATAAAAATTAAATTTCTATTGTTAATATATTTTGTAGTCTTCTTACAACTTATATTTGACTCATTTTTTACGTTAACCCATAAAATAATATTTTAAAATTAATGGGCGGAGTGGGTAAATAACATACATCACGGTGGCCCCACGTCCCAAAAACTCATGGTCCTAATGGTCCGTCCGTCATGCACCCCTCCACAAAATTTCATTCCCCTTTTTCTCTCCCACCCGCGTCCTCCCTTTTCTCCCTCGCTCCATCTCCTAGGCTCCCTCTCTCTCTCTCTCTCTCTCTCTCTCTCTCTCTCTCTCTCTCTCTCTCTCTCTCTCTCTCCATATCGAGGCAATGACGCCCTCCCACCTCATCTTTGCCTTCTATGGAGAGCAACACCAAGGAGGACAAACTAGAGAAGAAATTGGACAGTGGAGAGAAGATGGATGATAGATCCATGACCTGGATGCTTCCATTCTTCGCACTGGTAATCCTCTGATACATGAGCGCGACATCGAACATCATACACGACTGTGACGAGGTCTTCAGTTACTGGGAGCCTCTACATTTTCTCCTCTTCAAATCCGGATTCTAAACCTGGGAATACAGGTAAACCTTCATTCCATCTCTTTCAATAAATTTGCCGAATATGTAAAAAATGAATGTATGCTTCTCACTCTCGATTGTCCTTTGTTTAATCGATTTCAGATCCGTTGATCCTCTTTTTTTGCATTGTTTTCTGTTGCGGCGGAAGTACTTGTGCCCCTTCGTATCGATTTTGGTGATGCTGGAAGTTTTTCTAGTGTTTCATGTAATCAGGACTGCTCATTTTCTAAAATTTTTGGCAAATATGTTTTTTTGTAAATCTAAATCGTAATCTATTTAATTTCTAGTGATTTTTGTCATTTGTAGTGAATTCTGGCCCTTTTCATGAAGTTTACTAGAAAAGGTGATGTCTCCCGGATATAGAATCTGAACATGTTTTGTGTGAGGGCCTTTTTTATGTTTTTTATTTTGTTGTGAAATCTAAATATGTTTTGTGCTTCTGATTTGTTTTTCTTTGTTTGGTATAGAGAACTTCTCAAATGAGTTGTTCTTACTTTTTGATGATTTTGCCTCTGATTTGCGATTTCTGGGGAATTTTAGAGATTTGTATTGCAGAGACGATTAGGGGTTTTATGCTTGGATCTTGAAAATTTTCATACAGGTTTTCTGATGTTTTTATTTCCAGGTTTTAGAGAATGACCCTTGTTGATAAGTACAACTCTTAGAGTAGTTACCTATGACATGTTTGACAAAATGCCACAACAAAACAAGGTTTTATTTCTTTCTCCAATATTAGTTTAATCCAAGCTCTTCCTTTAGCAAACATTGTTAAGACTCAATCCAACCATGGTATCAGCATGAAAGAAATGTTGTAACATGTAACTCTCACCAAAAACCACCCACTTTCCTTTTTCACTCTATTGGATGGCGATAGTAATTAGCATGATGCAAGCATGGGCAAAAGGGCAAAACAATTGGTGTTTTGCAATTTTGCGGAGTTCTAGTCTTGTTAGAGTTGTAGACTACTTGTTTTTCTATTTCTGTACATAATTCATAGATACAATATGGCTAATTTTTTTTATAAAAAAAAATGTATTTTCTAATTGGATGAATATGAGATTTATTAAGGAAGAAAGAGAAAGGAAATACAACCGTGACATAGAGCTATCGGCAGACTGGAATCAAACACAAAACAAAACAGAAAAAACTTTGCTGCAAAGACAAATACCGGAACCAAAGGAGAACACTATCTCCAATCCACAGTTAACATCTGACCATTATTAATGCCCTCCTTGCCTAATCTATCCACCTCTGGATTTGCAGAATGGGGTACATGAACATGAGACACCGATATGTATGATCATAAGTCTAAAGTTGTTAAGTTTTTTTTTTTTTTTTCCGTTCTCTCTTTTAATGGTCTGAAGCTTACAAAATGATTTTACAATAGCCTTAACTGAACTAACTAGATTTGATCCACCAAATCACATTACTTCCTTTCAATGATTAGAGGACAGACTGATTAACATATAATCTGACCCCTTGGGGAAAAGTGGCCACTTCAGCATAATTTGAGTCGTGAATACCTAGAGGACCTGAGAATTCCAGCACGACAACTCCCAAGCCCTTCCGCTTTGAAAATGTGAGGTTGGAAGTGGACAGTTTTGCAGATACTGTTAGAAAATGGTGGCAGTCCTTAATTGCTTTAGGAGAAGCTGGGTTTTTTCTGTCTCAAAAACTCAAGATCCTCAAAGGAAAACCAAATGCTTAGAAGGAATTTCTATTCAAAAGATCAGTAATGGCAGATAACATTATTTCTGAACTAAACAAGATAGATATTAAGGAGGAAGGGGTTGTCTTATCTGTAGAAGATCAAATACTTAGGAAGGTAATGTAATTTGTCCATATCAACTTTATTGAGCTAAAAGATTGTAATTGAATTCAATAATGCACGCTAACACAACCTATATGCACTTTAGGTGAATTGGTTGATATCTATAGTGGGTAGCACACTGTTGTTTTACAAAAGTAATACTTCTTTTATGGGTGGCTAATTAAAGATCTTCCTGTTACCTCTATGTTTCTAAGGGCATATTAGTTAACGTGTTAGACTACCATTTGTGTTTTTCACCATTTCTTAAATGATGGTGCGTCTTCTGCCACACTAGTAGCATGTATGCCGGTCAATTCAGACTATCCAATCTGTGGGCCTCAATGTGGCTGAAATGCATATGCATTGAGATGGCCCATGTATGTGCAAATCTAGTCCTCCAAACCCATTTGATTGGATTGTGGGGCCCACACATCAATTGTATCCTCACTTCAGAAATATACTCTCTATTTCCAGTATTCATGGGCCATCACGAGAAGAAATACCCAATTTCCAGCAGCATACATCAACTAGATACTATTTTAGGAGTATTAAAGTCATACATAGCTAGTCAATCCTCTATGCAATCAATAGACACATTATAGGGAAGGAAATAACCATATGGTATACTTAAAAGAAATTTCTCTGTTGGAATATGTGCTGGTTTTAGAATGTTTTACTCTTCATTTCTTATTTACTGCTCAGAAATTAGAGTCCTAATGTCCTTGCCTTCTTTAGATTAAGATCAGATTATTCTGAAATAACCAATAGGGGAAGCGGATTAGAGAAAGGATATGAATAATTGACAAGGATTGTCCATGGCTTTGTAAGGGCTACAGCATGTAAAATTCATGTGGGCCATATCATATAAAGTCATGCCTCATGCCTATAAAATCACATGGGCGTTACCCACCTGAATTTTGGAAGCCAATTAATTATGGTGGGTGCATGTTGTGAATGGATTGGAGGGCATACACAAAATACAGTGGGCCTCACATGCAATCTAGATCACAAGGGTGTTGCCAACTTGAATTTTGGAAGCCAATTAATCATGGTTGCAGCTGTAAAGAAAAGGCTTCAAAGTGATGAGAGTAATAATGAGCTTCTTGTTGATGTTAAACTTCATATGAGCCAGAGCATCTCTGTGATTGCTGCTGCTTCTGTTATCGTGACACGTCCAAGGTGGTGAGGCTTGATCAACTACAAATTCAGCCACATACCAATTATATGAATCTTACTTCTTGCCATCTTTCTTGTTGAGTGAAAGTTAGACTGCTACCGTTTGTTGTCATAGTTGTCTTGGCTTCAGAAAATAACCTTCTTCTTTATGTAAGCTCTTCTTGCGATGGGTTCTTATATTTGCTGGTTCTTAACAATGTCATAGGTTCTTGAGTTTGAATGCAAAGCAATCATTGGTTAACCATTACTGATTATTATTTTTTATGTAAAATGTTTCGAGTTCCTTTAATTGTTGATGCACATTACATGATTGACTAATGTAAACCCATGATGGGAAAGGACCTACATTTCTTGGATCAGCATGCTAATATATCAGGTAGTACAACTTGAAAATTTATTTTGAATGACAATACTTCCCGTACGATGCCACCATATGGGTGGATTAGCCTAAAATTTGCATATGCTTATCTTCAAGACATGGTCCATATTGTAATGTTCCTTTTGGTGGTGGTATTGTGATTTTCCTCATTCCCAAAGAACTCATAGAAGGGCCAAGATGTTTAAACTTTGTGGATCTGTACTTTCATTTATCATTTCCATTTTTCACCTAATTTCTTCTGTTTATATGCAGTTTGACAAACCTGACCAAGCCAAGTGATTACTTTCTCTCAATGTTTGTAGATGACTTTGCAAAATGAGCTTCTTGATGTCATTGTATAGTTTGACAAATTTTTCATCAATTAATCCATGTTATAATGTTTCAATTGCATTGTTAGTATAGCTACATTTTCTATTTCTTGTTATGAGTAATACATCAATCTGCAGGAGAAATCGAATGCAATGGTTAAGGACACAACTTTCTTTGGGGTATTGCTTTCCAATCATCTCAAACCTAACTTTAATCTTCTTATCATCAAGAGCAAGGTAAGTGGTTGTTCATTCATCAGTTAACTAGAGACTGTTGGATATGGAAATTCGATTCAGATTGCAATAATTAAGCAACCCCCAACTTAAACTAATCTAAAGTTGGATTAGTCCCATCTTGTTTTAAGTGAATTTGACTAATTCCATTTCAAGTTGAATTTGAATAAGAAGAAGAAGAAGAAGAAGAAAAAGTGTCATTTATATAGAGAGACAACTAACATTTCTTGGTGGGAAAATACCGAAATAATCAATCATTAATTTATTATAGAATGAATGTAGCATATATCTAAACACGGGCCGAGTAATAAATTAGTTAATATAATTTTCAAAGTAAATTGGTCCATGCAAAAATTTACTAAAATATAAAATGTTGAATAGAGGTAAGAACTGGCGTGCTTAGCTATTTGGGCTCAGCCACATGGACTAAAATTGGGTTTAACTTCTAAGCCTGTTGGCTTGCTTAGGCCTTAACAAATAAATGGGCTAGGTTAGGCAAATACTTTGTAACATTTGTTCAATTAATGCCCTGCCTAACTCTGACTCTAGCTCTAGCTCTATTTATAGCTGTTATTTGTTGGGTTTGAAACTAATTATCAGGCTGGCTGTCTGTAGTAGGCCAAAATTTCAGGTGGACACAAAAAAGAAAAAAAAGAAAAACAAAACAAAATAACAGCATTGTCCCCCTCTTCCCATGTCTCTTTTTAACAGTGTAGAGCACTTTGTTACTCAACTACTCTTAGTTAAAATCGAATCATTAATGCTTGGAAAGAATTGAAGCCTAAAAGAGGTGACTTTTGTCACAAGACTAGTAATTGTTGATTGTCAATAGGTTTTCCTAGCGAACCATACAAAATTTTTTTGGATGATTTCCATGGGTTCCTAAGGACCCATTTTATAGCACAAACAATCCATAACCACCACTGCTTTTCCCATTATGATGATTAGAGAAAGTTTAGTCACCTCCCAATTAACTGACAACCATTGTCTTCACATCTTTGTAACTTAAGACCATTACCATTACAACCTTCCATGCCCATTATGATATTGTTTTCTTTTTTTGTCTTTCTTTCTTTTGAGATGTGCGTCGAATAGTGTTTTTGTATTTGCTCAAAATTAATGGAGCAAACCCGAATGTGCGTCGAAATTATCCAGATGAGCAGGGGTCCCTAGAAGGTGGAAAATGTTGTTATGACCATGATGAAGCTGTTCATTTTCTATAGACAACATTGGAGGGGCCTGGCCATTTGGATAGGCCGTGTTTATGTATTTGCTCGAAATTAATGGAACAGACCTGGATGTGCGTCGGAGCTATCCGGATGAGCGGGGGTCCCTAGAAGGTGGGAATCGCTGTTATGACCATGATGAAGCTGTCCATTTTCTATAGACAACATTGGAGGGGCCTGGCAATTTGGACAGGCCGTGTTTATATCTGTATTTGCAGAAACCACACCCTTAACCTAAAACCCAAATGTAAACCCAATCTCGAACCCGAATCTGATTTCTTAAACCTAAACCTTAATGTATTCTCAAATCCCTAAACCTAAACCTACACCTAACCCTAATCTCAACTCCCTAACTTAAACCTAAACCTAAACTAGAAAACCCAAACCTATACCCAAACTCGAACCCGATTTCCTAAACCTAAACTTATAACCTTAACCTAAACCTATTCTCAAATCCCAAAACTTATAACCTAAACCTAAACCTAAACCTATAACCTAAACCTTAACCTATAACCTTAACCTATACCCTAAACCTATAACCTAAACTCAATTCCCTAAACCTTAACCTATAACCTAACTTAAACCTAAACCTATAACCTACACTTATAACCTAAACCTAAACCTATAACCTATAACCTAAAACTAAACCTATAACCTAAATGTATTCTCAAATCCTTAAACCTAAACCTACACCTAATCTTAATCTCAACTCCTTAACCTAAACCTAAACTTGAAAACCCAAACTAAACCCGATCTCAAACCCAAACCCGATTTTCTAAACCTAAACCTTAACCTATTCTCAATTCCTTAAAGCTATAACTTATAACCTAAACTTAAACCTATAACCTAAACCTAAACCTAAAACCTAAATGTATTCTCAAATCCTTAAACCTAAACCAACACCTAATCCTAATCTCAACTCCTTAACCTAAACCTAAACTTGAAAACCCAAACCTAAACCCGAATTCGAACCGGAACCCAAACCCAATTTCCTAAACCTAAACCTTAACCTATTCTCAATTCCCTAAACCGTAACTTATAACCTAACCTAAACGTAAACCTATAACCTATACTTATAACCTAAACATAAACCTGTAACCTTAACCTAAACGTAAAACCTAAACCTAAACCTAAATTCGATCCCAAACCTAAATCTGAATCCCTAAATCCTTAGCCTAAACCTAAAACCCAAATGTAAACCCGATCTCAAACCCGAACTTGATTTCCTATACCTAAACCTTAACATATCCTCAAATCCTTAAACTTAAACCTACGCATAATCCTAATCTCAACTCCCTAACCTAAACCTAAACATAAACTTGAAAACCCAAACATAAACCCGATCCTGAACCCGAACTTGATTTCCTAAACCTAAACATATAACCTTAACCTAAAACTATTCTCAAATCCAAAAACCTATAACCTAAACCTAAACCTTAACCTAAAGCTAAACCTTAACCTATAACCTAAACCTATAAAATAAAACCTAAACCTAAACCTAAAACTTAAATGTATTCTTAAATCCCTAAACCTAAACCTACACCTAATCCTAATCTAAACTCCCTAATCTAAACCTAAACCTAAACTTGAAAACCTAAATTTAATCCCGATCTCGAACCCAATTTTCTTAACTTAAACCTTAACCTATTATAAATTCCTTAAAGCTATAACTTATAACCTATAACATATAACCTTAACCTAAACCTATAACCTAAACCTAAACCTTAACCTAAACCTAAACATATAACCTTAACCTAAACTAAAACCTATAAACTAAATCTTAACCCATAACCTATAACCTATAACCTAAACTTATAACCGATAACCTAACCTTAACCTAAACCTAAAACCTAAACCTAAACCTAAACCTTAAAACCTAAATGTATTCTCAAAACCTTAAACCTAAACCTACACCTAATCCTAATCTCAACTCCCTAAACTAAACCTAAACCTAAACTTGAAAATACAAACCTAAACCCGATCCTAAACCCGAACCTAATTTCCTAAACCTAAACCTTGACCTATTCTCAATTCCCTAAAGTTATAACCTATAACCTACACCTAAACCTAACCTAAACCTATAACCTTAACCTAAACCTAAAACCTAAATGTATTCTCAAATCCTTAAACCTAAACCTACACCTAATCCTAATCTCAACTCCTTAACCTAAACCTAAACTTGAAAACCCAAACTAAACCCAATCTCAAACCCAAACCCGATTTTCTAAACCTAAACCTTAACTTATTCTTAATTCCTTAAAGCTTTAACCTATAACCTATAACCTATAACATAAACCTAAACCTATAACCATAACCTAAACCTAAACCTAAACCTAAACCTAAACCTAAATCTATAACCTTAACCTAAACCAAAACCTATAACCTAAACCTTAACCTATAACCTATAACTTAAACTTATAACCTAAACCTAAAATCTAAAACCTAAAACCTAAAACCTAAACCTAAACCTAAAACCTAAATGTATTCTCAAATCCCTAAACCTAAACCTACACCTAATCCTAATCTCAACTCCCTAACCTAAACCTAAACCTACACGTAATCCTAATCTCAACTCTCTAACCTAAACCTAAACCTAAACTTGAAAACCCAAACCTAAACTTGATCATGAACCCGAACCCGATTTCCTAAACCTAAACTTATTCTCAATTCCCTAAAGCTATAACCTATAACCCATAACCTAAACCCATAACCATAACCTAAACCTAAAACCAAAAACCTAAACCTATAACCTTAACCTAAACCTAGGTTTTGAGTTTAAAAGTCCATCCTAGGTTTGAACACATTACTCATGTTGGATTTTGCCATAGTTTAGAAGATTTGTAGATACATTTTGATTTCTTCATATATAAGTGTTTTTTTTAATCTTTCCTCCTTTTGAGATGTGTACAAAGGCATACTTGTTTGATTGTGTCTATAAATGTTGTTTTATACAGGATGACAAACTAAAGAAGTCAGTGCAGGATGAAATTCATTTTTTAAAGGGAAGGGTTTCAGAACTTGAAAGTGATCCATAAAAGTTACATCTGCAGTTTCAAGGAAAGAAGAAGCTCTATCTTCTGCATTTGCTGAAATTGAACGTCTGAAGGAAGAAAATTCTATAAAAACGTGAGCATTATTAAATATATATGAAGGGTATTTACTGTGTTGGAGTGTATTTATTTCTTGCACATGAGGGCACGCCTTAGTTGTAATTCTTATGATAGGTTGAGCAAAGTGAAGTATTGTTTATTTAGAAATGTGAATATAAGATGCATTATATGATTTGATTGCTATTTATAATAAATGCATCATTTTTTATGATTACATTTTATGTACTATTTCTATCAGCATTAAGCTTAGATGATTTATCAATCACAACAGGTTCTTGCAATGGAAACAGATCGTATTATTATAATTTTTAGAAAAATAGGTACAAATATAATCCATATCTATAACTACGAATTTTGTTCATAACTATTGGTGTCTGTTGTTGGTGCTATTGGTATCTATTGCTATGGATAAAATCCCTTTTGCTACGGATATGATCCGTAGCATGTCCGTCGCTATTGGTGGGGTAGTTAATGTATTGCTACAGATATAATCCATACCTATTGGAATCTATTGCTAGGGATATCATCCGTAGCTATTGGTATCTATTGCTACGGATATTATTCGTAGCTATATCTTTAGTTACCCCACCAATAACGACGGCTGTGCTATGGATCATATCCATAGCAAAAGGGATTTTACTAGGGTTTTTAGCCATAGCCTTTACCCGTTTTTCTTGTAGTGTTAGTGAAGAAGAAGCAAGGTAATGTTGAAAGTATTTAAAAAAAAAAAACCAATGCCAGAAAGTATTAGGGAAGATCAAATCAGTTGCAATAAAAAAAATAGACAATGCCAGGTAGCGTCGAAAGCAGTCTTTGCTTCATCAGTAGCGCTATGAGACAATGAAGGACGGACGATAGCGTGTTGGTGCACAAAGAATGTATAAAGCCTTAGTTAGTTCAACTAAGTCAAGCGTTGCTCGCCAACAAGTAAACGGATCAATTAATTAATTAACGAATTCATCAGTCAATAGAGAACCCTGGGGGCATCGTCACAACTTTCCAGATTAGAAGAGCAAGGGTCAAAGTAAAGCTGCTCCATTATCATATGAATCAGCTATTTCAAGAGTCCTAGGGGAACAACAAAAGATATTGCCGAAGAAAGAAGGTAAAAAGAAGGATTGTCAGAAAGTAAAGGATTGAATCTTCTGCTAAAGAGAACATCGACGATTTTACAAACAAGAAAGTAAAGAAAGGGTTCAGACAATTCAAGGACTACATGAAACATAAAGTTGAAGAAGGCGATGTACTGCTTATGAGGAATCAATCGCTAGCTGCAGAGGTAATTAAATTGTCATAGTTAAAGTATTAAAGAAAATAAAACAAAGAAGAAAAGAAGAATATGCAAGAAGAAAGCAAGACAACAGGTTAACTCAGAAGAATCATAGCACAATTATTCAGGGGGTAGACAAAGGCATACAAAATAAGTAAAGAGCTACAGTTTTGATGTTTCTAAATCAAAAAAAGGGCAAGATCAACAAAGTCTCAGAATTTCAAATGAGGTAATTGTTGACTCCTCGAAATGATAATTGTTTATAATAATTGTCTATATCAATTTTTACAGGTTAAAGTTGGGGCAAAAGTAAGCATTGATGATTGTTATCAAGCATTGACGATTGTCACCGATAATTCGAGGAACAAAAGGATCGTGAAAGACAAGGTCATGTACTCTCCCTTATGTGAATGAATAAAAGCGTAAATTTTCAATTGACTTCGAATTTCAGGGAAATTTAGGAGATACAGTTAAAGAAGAAAGAAAAGAGAATGGCTTGAAGAACAAGTTGCAAAAGATGATTGATAAAAGAAAAATTGTTATGGTGTAAAATCTAAAAGAAATGAAAAAAAAAGAAATAAGAATACACAGGCTTGACTAGTTCGAGATTGGGGGCAAAGCTAATCTTGAGCAAAAGTATGAGATGATGCGGCGTCAGTATATTTGTTGAAGGTCGCAACATCGTGATTTTGATTACGAAGATTCCCAGAGCAATGCTTCCTAATCAAAAGGGGGTAAGACAGGTAAGTAGAAAGGTGAGTAAGAAATTGTGAAATATATATCTCACCATAAAATGTATTTCTTTTGTGTATTTGAATGAAAGACAGGCCTTCAAGCATATCAAGTCATCACTAAAGGTCAAGTGTTGATCATCACCAAATGCCAAGCATTGATGATGGTCGAATGCCAAGCGCTGATGATCGCAGCCAAGCATTGATGATTGCTGTCAAGCATTGACAATTGTTGCTGACACCAAAATTTTCATCGGTAAGTACTGATGACTATTGTAAAATTAGCAACTATCATTGTCGTCATCAATCGCTTATCAAAATTGCTATCATTACCAAGCCGATGCACTATTTTAAACATGATATAAATGTTTTCAGAACATTATCAGCAGCGGTAAAATATCAATTATTGATCACCGTCTTTTAGCAGTGGGATAAACTATATAACTAACCATATATAAAGCTGATGACAGTGATGGTAGCTTACTTCTTAAGGCAACCTAGCCAAGCCTATATAGCCAACTATGCATAAGGCCTATCAAGATCGTCATTCGGGCAGCGACGAGAAACCAGTGGCCCTAAAAAGCCCATGAAGGCCATCATACGCATACCTATGCGAGTAGCTAATGAAGCCAGCGACTAAAAGCCTAAAAGACCAAAAGTCCTCGACGGTTAGTCACACGTGTAAGACCAATGTCGCCTATATAACTTCCAACAACGTCATGGGGAACGAAGGTAAATGCCCTCTTGAGAATGGGCCCGACCTTGCAGACGAAGAAAAAGTGGGCCGCAATGTGAGCTCTTTCGACCATGTCCATAGATCGGCCAACCGTCCATAAGACCCCCCAAAATTTAGGGTTATTGATTTCAGTACTAACTCATGAGGAAGGGCATAAACCTACTCATTGACGGATTGGCAACCCTATATCTGGTACCCCAAAGGTCACCTTTTGTGCTCTATGAACTCTAGAGAGTTACCCTGGCCAACCCTGTGTGTAAATCCAACCGAGTTCACGACCTCGGTAGCTTCACTGGGCCCCTCTGATGGATCGTGATTTGTGAACTCACCAGGCAGTGAGAAGTCCAACAAACTCCTAAGAGTTAAAGAGATCATCACATAAGACCACCTAACTCCACTACTCAAGAGTCTAAGAAACTGTGTGGGCTCCAACTACTTATGAGCTTAAACTGTGTATTGCTCCACTACTTAAGAGCCTAAAATGTGTGTGTAGGTGTCTGTCCAGTGGTGTTAGTCCAGTAGTGTCAGTCTAGTGTGTTGGTCTAGTGGTGTCAGTCCAGTTCAATCGAGTCTAGTCGAGTCAAGTCAAGTCAGGTTTAGTTTTGTCCAATCAAGATATGGTCAGTCAAGAGTATACTATCTCCACTGCTCAAAAGCACAAATTAAGTTTAGCATTCAAAATGCTATAGATACATATTTCACTATTAATATGCCCAAATATGCAAAGCATAAACTATGCATAACATTCAAAATGTTGTAAATACATATTTCAATTTAGATATACTCAAATATGCAATTTCCTAATGAAAATTTTAAACACTGATTAGACAGCATGCAAAAATGTGTTTCTCTTGAATCAAGTTCAAATTACATCAACAGTAAATACCTTCAAGATATTGGCGATTATCTACTCAAAAGCTCAACTCTCCAAGGTCAATTAATATATTGACAAGAGTTGTGAGGTCTTTTCATCTCTTGCCTTCTTAATGAATAGAGACATATTATTGCACAAGGTTCTCAAAAGGGGGCAGAGAATAAACTAGTGAAGAATTATCATTCTCTATCGGACAGTATAAGGACTCGGATATATTCTTTGGAGTCATGAAAAGAGCAATAAAGATTATCCATTCTTCAGGAGGATCAGAAGGCTTCACTTCGAAAATATTATCTTCTAAAGAAATCTTTATGCGACATTGACCTGGAAAGGAGACAAGATTTAATGTCTTCAAAATAATCTATACCTTGGTCTTTCTGATAACTTCTTATGCAAGGTAAAGGAATTCATATGCTGAGTATTATGAATAATAATATCGCAAGACTCTAAGTATCGGATCTGATGAAGACAAAGAATAAACGGAATCATCATCAAATCAGCAGAGATCTAAGAAAAAGTCTATGAAGAAATGTTAAGGAGCACAAACTAGAGAAGACTCAGTAAAAAGACTCAGCGGTTGAACCTTTGGAGCTAAAGATGAAATCTCTAAGAGTGCAATATAAAGAAGATAAATAATACAATGTGAAGCACGATGACAAGCGCAAAGATTGATTAAATCATATTGCAAATATCACACTCAACCTAAAAAGAGAAGAAACTCTCAATCTATTTTAAAAATTATCAATATTGTATAAAGCTAAATTGAAAAAAAAATTATTATAATGAATTGAGATACTAATTCCAATTAATTTAGCAGGAAAGATCATCATTTGAAAGCTTAGGTTATGCAGATCATGAATAAAGAAAACAATCGAAAAAGGTGTTGCAGTAGGAGTAACATTAAAGAATAACCCCAGATACAGATTTGAAGGAAAGAATCACTGGAGTTAATCAAAGAGACCGTTACAGTAGCAACGATGTTGAAAGATAGTTCTCTGATCAAATCGTTCAAAGACGAAGTCGTCACAGCTGTTGCAGAGACGTACTTTAATGAAAAGAGAATTTTATCCTCTCTAGTGAAATATTTGCTCGACACTGTTGGCTGGGGGCATTCCAGTCTTCTGTTCGAGCGCCATCATTCAAGTCTTTTGTTCGAACGGAATCATGTAAGCCTTCTATTTAAACGCGATCATCCAGTCTTCTGTTTGAATGCGAGCATTCCAGTCTTCTGATTGAACGTGATCATTCAATCTTCTGATCAAGTATGACTATCTAGTCTTTCATGCAAGTATGATAATCTAGTCATCCTTCAGTTGCAATTCATTCAAGTTCTTCAAACGTAGGAAGATCGGTCCTTCATTTGATTTTAGGAATTAATCAAAGAAGGATCGAAGGGGCATCTATTAAGACATAAAAAATATGTCATTGCAATGGTTAGAGAATTCCATGGTGTGGATCTTTCTAGGGATATTTTGGATATTTTAGTAAAAATTCAGCTCTAGGGGTATTTTGGGTATTTTGCTAAAAATTCAGCTCCAAGGGTATTTTGGATATTTTGGTAAAATTTCATATCAAGGGTTAGTTTAGGTATTTTGGTAAAAAACCATGTCTGGGGATATTTTGGTAAAAGTCAATGTCCAAGGGTAGTTTAGGTATGTCAGTAAAAGGCATTAAAAATGGTAGTTTGATAAAAAAGGGTGCACAGGTGTCATTTTAAGGGAAAGAGGTTGTACACCACCATTTAAGAGGGAGCATGGTGGATACCATGGTTTAAGAAAAGAGGATGTCCATATATGAAGAGATAAGTGGTAGTGATCATCACTCTGTAAGAGTGGTAGCGCCTATAAATACCCCACTCCTACTCCATTTGGGAGGTTGATCAGTTGGTAGGCCAAAGAAATGAGAGAAAGAGAGGGGAGTCCCTACGCAGGCTCGCGCAACTGAAGTTACTTGCACAGACCGCCCAACTAAAGTTGCATGCACACAACCGCGCAATAGAAGTGACTATGGCCTTTGCTCCACTTTTCAAGGGAATTTGGAGAAGACTCTTTGCACAGGACCACACAACGGGAATGGGATGGTTCCCATGAGTCATACGCCCCAGAAATGTTATCTGAAGAAGGATTTCATTGCGTGGGATAGCACAACCGACCGGATTTATGGTTGTGCGTAAAGAGAGGAAGAAAGCTTCTTCCTTTCAACTGTGCTGCTGGTGGGGCCCAGTACGGCCATCTTTTAAGAGTTCTACACCATCTACCATCTTCCTCTCAAGATTTTAACCATGAATAGTGAGCTTTGATCATCTGATGATGGGACCCACTGAGACAATTAAGTTAAACAATAGCTGAAGGGTCTTCTTTTGATCGTTGTAGCGATCATGAGGAAGAACATGATCATAAAAGCTTAACATGGTTTTGATGGATTTTTATCCCTCTACCTGATAGATGGCTCAGATCCACCTTTTACTGTATGATGGTCACCCGCAACAGAAAGACGAAACCTCTATTTTCAACAGAGTTGACGTACGTCAACTTGTGAAGTTCGGTGGCCCACTTACTGAAGTTGTTTGGAAAATCTACTTCGTCCATTGGTTTCAAGACGAAAAACCATCAGGAATGGAGTGCTTTTAGAGAGAAATCGGTGCAGTCCACGAGCTTATCTACTTCGCCGTCCATTTCATGTTCAACGGTTAAGATTCTACAACAGCCTGCATGAGTTCAAAATGCTACCTTAGCAAGGGTTAAATCTCCCTTCTGTACACAATGGATAGTACAGATTGATGATTTGAATATGGAGTGGGTCCTACTAAGAAAATTGTAAATGTACAGGGAGGACGCTGTTGTATTTTCTTAAAATGAAGAAGGAGACGTCGGTGAGCATGCGCTGACCGACTTTAAGAAATTTCATTCACGGCTTGTGCACTTGTATGTGATGTACATGCGATGTATATGTGGGTCCCAACATGATGTTGGTGGGAAATCTGCTCCGTCCATCTGCTTTGCCACTATATTTAACGCATTGATACCGAGTTTGAAGTGTATCCAGATGATAGGCGGGCCCCAAATCATGATTTCAGGGGCTGATCTGTTAGTTTGGTCAATTTTACAGGGATCCAAGAGATGAAATTGGACGTGTACAACTAATTTGTGGTTTTAAGGCTGCACATAAAGTTTCGAGCCGAACGGACGGTGGAAACCCCATGATCTTACATTTTGAGGGACTTTTTAGGCTCGTTTAACACGATCGACCTGATTTCTTCAGGTCCTAGCTACACTTCAATGGGATCCTTCATATTTCAAAGAAGAATGATAGAAAGGATGCTCCATATTTCAAGGAAAGATGACTGGAATGATGCTCAGAATCGATCTTAGCGGTCAGATCGAGGGCTTCAAGCCACACAATTCCCATCTTATTGAAGACTAGTTGATTAGATCGACATTCCTCCTAAGTATTAGGAGATGACCGAAGCAGGCGCCAGAATGCTACCAAAATTTCTATCTGATTGTCTTCTCTTTCTTTCATTACATTGCATTAATTATATTTTATTTTCAGAATCAAGGAAATCAGAGGATGTAAATGAACTTGGATAAATGTGATCAATGTTCTCTTAAAAAATTCTTTGTTATCATTGAATAAATCTCCCAAATTGAATGCTTTTGTTTCTTGTCGAAACAGTGTGGTGGTCATAGAGGGATGGAGTTTCTCCCCATGTGCACATTGAGTGCCTGAAGCTCGTGCTTAATTTGTATGTGTAACTCATGCATTGGCATCTTATTTCATGATGATACCACCCTTGCTTCACCAGGGCCTTGTCTCCACAGGGACGTTCGTGGATGGTCGTATGTGTGGACATAGGAAATATTACTTGAGCATATCGGATGTATACGATGCCCATGGGTGAAATTTTCAAAACTTTCATGATACCAAGGATCTGCCCCAATGCCGTGACCAAGTAAAAATTATGAACACATGAGGGCCTTATACCGTTAGGCCGTGACTTCCACTGTCATGTAGTCGGTTGGGTAAGGGTGTGGCCTTACTTGCCTGATATAATGAGGCATTGCTAGGCTGAGTCTGACTAGTTCTTAAATAGGTCCACTACCATCAGGCCTTGCTGGTGATTAGCAGTCCACACGCGGGTAGTGAGGTCTCTTACGTTCGTTTGACTGTGGGGTCTGTAGAGCGGCAATCATCCAGCAATGTAAGACCTATATTATAGACCGTACTATTTCATAAGCTTCCACGGTCCTATCAGTCGAATTCTGGCAGTCCTCGACCTGTATCCGATATTCGCGCACGATCCTAAGCCGAGACTTGCTTACCGAAGTCGGCTCAACCCGAAACTTGTATCTCAGCGACCGCGCTGTCGCCGCAATTCCAATGCCGCGACTCATGCACCAAACCGATACCCAGGTCAGAAGATGTAGGATCGCGTTCATTTTGAAGAAATGCCATGCGTTACGAATTTTAATGGAATCTCTACATGTCCCATCAATCAATCAACTAATCAATGTCAAGTACAAGCCATACTCCAAGTACATCACCCATCTCTCCTCTTTTCACAAGTCAACTCTCTCTCCCCTACCCATCCCTCTTTTATAAAATTTTATGTAAGACCCGTATCCTAGTCCGTACTGTTCCGTCAACTCCCGCTATCCTTCCGGTCGAATTTCGGCGACCAGCTATCAGTTATCGGTGTTTGCGCGTGATCACGAGTCGTGTCTCATATATTAGAGTCGGCTCGACCTGAGACTTGTACTAGTACGATCGAGCATCACTGCGGTTCCAATGCAGCGTCTCGCGTGCCGAGGCGGTACCCAGGCCAGGAGATGTGGGCTCGCGTTCAGTTTGAAGAAAACATCACACGTTGCAGGTATCGAGGGAATCTCTATGAAATATCACATCAATCAATCTCATCCATACTTCACATGTCAAGTACAAGCCACCATACTTTCTCTTACAAAAGTACTCTAAAGTCAACTTTTCTATCACTTCACCCATCCCTCTTCCCATCACTCCATCACTCACATCATTTCTCTCTCATTTCTATCATTTTCTCTCAAGCAACCCCATGAGAGCACCTAACGTCCATGGCTTCCATGGAGAGCAAGTGTAGCCCATTTTCCTATCTCTCATCTCCATCATCCTAAGTCGATCTCAACCGTTGAAGTGCATCCATTGGATCTCTGGCATACATTGATGGAAGAAAAAGTCCAAAAAGATCAAAGGTGGGTGATCTTTATTTTCTGTTTTGTGATTTAAGGGCCCACATTTGGTGGGGCCCATCTTGATGAATGCTTTGTATTGAGGGGCCCATAGTGGCGGGGCCTCTCCTCCACCCAATCTCTCTCTCTCTCTCTCTCTCTCTCTCTCTCTCTCTCTCTCTCTCTCTCTCTCTCTCTCTCTCTCCCCCCCTATATGATGATCCACCTGTTGATGTGTATTGGATCCATGTTGTCCAGCAAATGGGGCCCACATGCTATCTAACAATGGGATGACCACTGTCCAGCAGCAGGGCGACCTGCTGCCGTTTTTGGGCTCAGGTGTAAGGAAAAAAAACCCAAGTATCTGTTTGGCCCTGGGACTGTGACCCACCCTGACCGACCCTGCCTTGATGCACGTATCTACACCATCTGTCCAGGCGGGAGTGTGTGGGCCAGGTGGGCCGTGATCAGCCCGAACAAGGCTACTGTCTAAACCGTCCAGCAGGTCTGGACACAGCAAAAGCATAAATATCAGCTTGTATTAGAAGCTAGTGGGCCACATGTGTGGACCCACCTTACCACATCTGTTGTATCCACCATTTAGATAAGATGGACGGTGGGGTTCGCCATGATGTATGTGTATCATCCTAACCATCCAGATGTTTGACGGTACTGGACGCTGGAGTGCTTGGACGGCGTGCTGGTGCTACCCTGCCATGGTGCAAGTGTTTCATCCATGTTGGCCTGGGGTCCACTTGATGTATGTACCATCCATCTAGACGTGGACCCCACACCTTGGACGTGTGATCCAGACCGTCTGTCTGTTTGAAGACGTGGAGCCCCAGCAGCATAACTGCCCTCTGACGTCAGTAGATTCTGTGGGTCCCCTTATTTACATGTTTTATACCCATGCCATCCGTGCTATGCACGTGGGCCACCTCACACGTGTGACTCATGTGAGGGTGGGACCCACCCATATGTATGTATCTTTATCCAGCACCGTCCACCTGGACGGTGCATGTGAAGACCCCACCGTGGTGTACAGCTTTACACCCAAACCGTCCATTCATCTAGCTACTAGATAGTAGCTTTTCTTTTGTATATATACGCATATAATATATATATATATATATATATATATATATATATATATATATATATATATATATATATATATATATATATATATATATATATATATATATATATATTATATGGTGGGCCCTACGTAGGACCCATCGTGATTTATGTGTTTTATCTTGCTGTTACAGCAGGGTGGGACCCACGTGTGAGTGGACTCCATATGGGGTATGCTACCCATCTTCATTTAACCCACGCCATCTACCTGTTTTGAAATCCACACCGTCCAGATGGCTGGACGGTGGGCCACAACCATGATGTATGTTTAATCCACTCCATCCGTCCATCAAGACGGTGTGTATCCACACCATCCATTTAGTTGGTGGGCCACGTGTGTGGATCCCACCATAATGCATATGTTATATTTATACTGTCTATCCAAGCATCCAGTGTCTAGACATTGGATTGGATATAATAATAATAGTAATAATATAATATAATATATTTGATAGTGGGCCTATGAAGAACCCACCTCTTTGGGAAACTGATTGGCTGGTCTACTACTCACTAGCTATATAGCTGCTGCATGGTGCCAGCAGCTGGGTATGATTGATTCGCACCGTCCAGACCTTGGATGGTGAGACCCACCATGATGCACGTGTTGTATCTATACCGTCCAAGCATTTTGAGAGATCATTTTATGGCATGAGAAAAGGATGAGTCGGATCTAAAGTTCAAGCGGACCTCACCATCAAAAAAAATTAATAGGGACAGTGATATCTACCGTTCAAAACTTCTTAAGGGCCATGTCAATTTCCAATCAAGCTGATATTTTTTATTTTCACTTCATCTATCTCTATGTTAACTTATGAATAGTTGGATCTCAAAAATGCATCACGGTGAGTCCTATAAATGTTTAACGGTGGGTGAGGCTACTCCCACGGTTTTCTTTAGTGGGTCCTATAGGATTTTAATTGTAGAGATCATTATCACCACTACTACCTGTGGTATGGATTAATGATCTTCCATCTATCATCTCCGTCACAATTTGGAGTGTGGTACAGATGATCCTTTGATAGGATTTATCTTTGGCATGTGGTGCGGCTCGTGGATGCGGCCCACTTAATGTGTACGAGGCCCATTAGTGCGACCCATTGATGTAGCCCACTTGCCTTATATTTAAGGCCCATATGATGGGGCCCACCTGCTTGAATTTAAGACCCATAGGCAATGCCCATTGTGATGTATTCAAGGTCTATGGGCAAGGCCCATGGTGATGTATATTAAACCCTTATATGAGGCCGTGGCCCCACTGTCTGTGCGACCCTATGTGGGCTACTCCTTGGGAGCAATGTTGGTTGAATGTCCACATTGATGGGCATTGATGGTTGAATGTCCACATTGTAACCTTCCATTAGGCCTGGTTAGACCCATTCCCGTCATTCTCTAGTGGGTTACCCTAAATGATTGGACCCCATTAATATTGTTTGGTCCATCATTGACTGTCCATCCATGGATCCCGCCCTGCATAGAGGCTGATTATCGACCGATTCTGATTGTCGCGACCGATTTACCGATTCTGATTATTGATTGATTCTGATTGTCGATCGATTTCGATTGTCACGACCGATTATCATTCCGATTAACGTGACCGATTTGCCGACTCTGATAATTGATCGATTTCGATTGACGTGACCGATTGCTGATTTTGATTATTGTAATCAATTGCCGATTTCGATTGATGTGACTGGTTTGCTGATTCTTATTACCGATTGATTTCGATTATCATGACCGATTGTCGATTCTTATTATCGAGCCCAATTATTGATCGATTCTGATTGTCATGGCCGATTACCGACTCTGATTATCATGGCCGATTGATCAAGTAGCGATCGAGGCCGATTATCGTGACCGACTGCCTATTCCGAGTATTGAGGCCGATTATTGATCAATTTCGATTATCGTGGCTGATTAACGACTCTGATTGTTGTGACCGATTCCGATTACTGAGGCCTACTCTGATTCTGATTTTGATTACCAAGGCCGATTGTCGAGACCTATACAATGTATATGCGACCCATATTTGAGGCCCATTGTGATGTCCATTCGGCCCGTGTTTGAAGCCCAATGTGATGTATATGTGACCGATGTGATGAGGCCCATTATGATGCATTTAAGGGCCAGGCGATGGAGCCCATTGTGATGTATGTTAGGCCTATGTGAAAAGTTCATCGTGATATGAATTAAGCTCTTGAGTGAGGCCCATGGTATTGTATATCAGGCCCTTCGTGAGGCCATGGGTCCACTATATATTTGACACTATGTGGGACACCCCTTGGGGGCGATGTTGGTTAAATGTCCATATTGTCGAGGCCGAATGTCGATGCCGATTATTGAGGCCAGATATTGATACCGATTATGAGTACGTGATATCATAGTATCATAATACATGCCCATATGCATCATCTGCATGTTTGTTATGAGATGTGATTGACCATTACATATGTCATAAGGTAGGTTATTCATGGGGCTCCCTGATAAGCAGAGTTGCCCCACGTGAGCGTACTGTATGCGCAGGATTTATGCATAATTACACTGCGTGACTCATGCATCTCGCATTTGTGTGACATAACCACTGTACGCCCTAGCGACATCAGGGCTGTAGCCTCCACAGCCATATCGTGGATGGCCAGATGGGATACCAAAAATCTGTTCTACATGGGGTGCTATAGATATCTCTGGGTGAAAGTCCTTAAACCCACTTGGTTCTAGAGGATGCGTGAGAGCATGAGGGCCGTATTCAGTTAGGCCGCATCTCTCATTGTGTCGTGGTTGGTTGGAAGGGGGTGCGGCCTTACTTGCCCGAGAGGAAGGGATAAAGCTAGGCTGAGTTTGACCAGCTCGAGGAATGGGTCCGCTATCGACGAGCCGAGCCCGATATTGGCAGGCGGATAGTGAGTTCTCTTCCACTCGCCTTGTTGCGCGCGATGGGGCGGTAATCTGGTTTGGAGTGTAATATACCCCGGTGATTTCTCAGAGAGGAACCGTACTGATATGTGGACTTATTGAGTAGGAGTTGCATGCTCATTCATTCATTATCCACTCAGGCTGGTAGTGCGCAACTAATTATTGTGTACCTTCGTTATGGAAAGAATTTCAGTTGGACACGCGACTAACCTGAGATCAGGAGTTAACCACGTTGAGTCTGACTATCCAAATTTAAGTATGGGACTGGTTTGCATAGAAGTCCCTTGTGGTGGACCCCATAGCTTGCGATACTATGTACTATCATCCCGACTTCATACTCCAGCATGGTTATTTCATTCGCATCACTTATTGCATTACATCCGCAGGCATATGGCATCTTGGGTTGCTATTTCTGCACTTATATGGCCTAGACAGATTTAGCAGGATTTGTATATTGCATTGCATCCTCGGCGTTTGATATTTGACTCTTTATGACTCCTTATCGCATAGCTATTCTATATTGCGTATTCTAATATTGATTGACTCATAGACTTGTCCATACTTCCGCTTACTCTGTTATCATGTGATTTATATCTTGTTAGTATTTTTGCTTACTCTGATAATTCCTGCTCTTGTCAGTGTTTCTTCTTATTCAGACATTGTATGGTTTATGGATTACTAGTTTTTCGGTATTGCATGATTATGGCATTATATTGAATACTTGCACTTACCTTGTGCACACACTTACACCACTTTCTAAGCTTTCTATAAGCTTATGCATGATAGATGCGTGCAAGTGATGTTAGGTTGCAGCAGTGTTGAGGTTGGAGCGTGCAGTGGTCTTCTGGAGCTTGACTTTCTATTTATATATTTTCCTTTCAATGTTGTAATCAAATGATTATATTAGTGGATATGTGATGATGATGTTGCCTTTGTGAATTGGGTAATCTTGTGGTTGTGCTTATTACTAGTTAAATGTATATTAAAAAAAATAAAAAAAAATAATCCTTCTTGTAGGATCCCAGGATCGGAATCTGGCATATGAATGCTAGGAGCCGAGAATGGGGTACTATGGAGGTTGTCGGCACCAGATTCGGCGATCGGGATTCCTATGAATCCGATTTTCGGATTTAGGGGGTGACATTTTAACCCAACCCATACCTCCCCATCCCATTCCTTACAACACCCATCCACATCATCCCATCACCTCTCTCTCTCTCTCTCTCTCTCTCTCTCTCTCTCTCTCTCTCTCTCTCTCTCATTTCTCAAACCTCCCAAGCAACACCACAAGTCCAAGCCACCTCTCTCCTAAAGCCAAGTGTGGCCCACTTTCCCTACCCTCTCATCTCTCATCCCCACCATCAAAAACTCCATCATCCATCATTAAAAGTTAAGCATAGGAGCTAAGGAGGCTAAGGGAGCAAGAAGGAGGCCAATAGGTGAGTGATCCACCATTGATTTTAATTTCTAAGGGCCCACTTATTGTGGGACCCTCTTGATGTATGCATCGTATTTGGGAGGGCCGAATAGTGGCGAGGTCCCTCCCCTTCACGTGTATCTCTCTCTCTCTCTCTCTCTCTCTCTCTCTCTCTCTCTCTCTCTCTCTCTCTCTCTCTCTCTCTCTCTCCTAGAATGAAGTGGCTCCACCGATATGTTAAATCTTCTCCATCCATTAGATGGTGTGGCCCACCACATCCTAGGGAGATCCATACTGTCCACTCTAAGGATGGTGGGAAGTTCCACACATTGGATTGATGATATATAATATATTATATTTATATTATATTAATATATATATACACATGCATGGTGGGCCACATCCAGGTGGGACCCACCATGATGCCTGCGTCTATCCATGTTGTCCAGCATCCCTGGACGTTGGACGTAGGGTCTAGCTGGCATGGAGAGCATGTACTAGCATGGGTGTGTAGTAACAAACAATAAAAATATAATATAATATTTATGTTTGAACTCTTGGGGTGGGCTGCTTATGAAAGCCCCACCTTGATGTACGAATCTAATCCATGCCATCCATTCCATTCCCCAGCTCATATTAGGCATTGAGTCGAAAAATGAGGTTAATCCAACTACTTGGCGGGCCATAGCATAGAAAACAGTATTTATACCATTGAAATACACCTTGATGTTTCCATCTGCCAAAACATACTGCATATTGGACTTGAATGGTTTATCTTGAGCCTTGGGATGCAATGGCTGGAGAGGATCCACTTGATGTGGGCCCCACCCAGGAAAATCTTTAGAAAAATAAAAATAAAATAAAATAAATAAAATTAAAGCATACATGCAGCCAGATGCTGCTACTGCCTGAGGATGCGCAGGCAGCATCCTGTGCTGCTTGACGTGAATGGCTAAGGGACCGTGGGTCCTAGCTGTGGGCCCCACCATGATGTGTACCGTACATCCACACCGTGCATTAGGTGGGCCCCCTTTTCAAATGATGGGCCCCCTCCTATCAACCGTTTATAACTTAGGTGGCCCACATCATAGGGAAAAGTGAAGATTGAATGCTGCCATTGAAACCCTTTTGAGTTGGAGAAGTTTTAAATCATTATGAAATTTGTATTCCTCTTCATCTGGGTCCACGTGACCTTATCAATAGATTGGGTGAAAAATAAACATTATGGTAGGCCCCACGTGGGACCCACTGATGTACATAGTGTATCCACACCTTTCATCAATGTGGACCCCCACCATGAGTTATGTGAATTATGTAAGACCCGTGTCCTAGTCCATACCGTTCCGTTGGCCTCCACAGTCCTTCCGGTCAAAATTCAGCAATCCTCGACCCGTTTCTAACATTTGCACATGATCCTAAGCCGAGACCTGTATGTCAAAGTCGACTAAAATTGAAACTTATACCTTAGCAATCGCACCATCACCGTGGTTCTAACGCCGTGACTCGCACACTAATCCGATACTCTGGGTAGAAGATGTAAGCCCGCATTCATTTCAAAGAAAACGCCACACGTGCGAACTTCAAGAGAATCTCTACAATATGTTCCATCAATCAAATCAATCAATCACTTCATGTCAAGTACAAAGCAACCCATGCTTTCTTTCTCCACAATTCAAGCAACATCACAAGTCAACTCTTTCTCACCCTCTCTTACACACCCATACTTGTCAAGTACACTTCATATCCATCACCCATCACTTCTCTCAACCATCACACCTCTCTCTTTCTCAAATTCAAAAATTCTCAAGCAACCAACAAGCTTCACACGTCCACAATTTTCCAAGGAGACAAAGAAGAAAGTGAGTTGTGTGGCCCACTTTCCATCCCAAAAACCTACTATCCGAGCCATTCATCTCCTATCTCAACCGTAGATTCATCATCTACCACCATTAAAAGTCAAGTAAAGGAGCTAAGGAGGCTAAGGGAGCAAGGTGAAGACCAAGAGGTGGGTGATCTTTGAATTTCTATCATTGATTTCATAATTAGGGGACCCACTTGTATAAAGGACCCAATTTGATGTATGTGTTTCAATCATATAAGGGACCCATAGTGGCGGGATCCCCCCATCTACGCCGCTTGTTCCTCTCTTCTTCTCTTCCCCTTTCTCTCTCTTTTATGATGGGTGTGGCCCACTAGATCCACACCAATCATAGATCCACCATGATGGATGTATTTTTTTTTAGTGATTTCGTCCGCCTGTTTTATCCAGGCCATCTAGTGGGCCTGGATGATGAGAAATCACAAATATCATGTTGAGTGGAATAGGTGGGCCACGTGCATGTGGGACCCACCATGATGCAGTGTTTATCCAGGCCGTCCAACGTCCCTGGACGCTGGACTAGGAGTGGCTAACATGGAGTGCGCATACTGACAGGGAGTGTACTATTGAGCTAACAAAAAAAATGGTGGGCCACTCATGTAAGCCCCACCTTGATGTATGTGCTTGATCCAAGCCGTCCATCCTTTTTATCAAATTATTTTAGGCGTTGAGCCAAAAGATGAAGCTAATCTGATAAACAAGCGGGCCATACCATAGGAAATAGTAGTATCACCATTAAAACCCACATTAATTCTTCCATTGGTCAAAAATATGTCGCATATTGGTCTTATTGAGTTGATCAGGGGCCATAGAATCTAATGGTCGAACCGGATTTTTCAGATGTGGGCCCCACCTATCAAAAACCATCACATTATAGGTTTTTAAAAAATAAATAAAAGGAAGAAGCAGTTGCTGAGGATGTCACAGCGTCCAGCGCTGGATGCCGGCGGGCGGACGGATTGGTTGGGGCTCACGGCCCCAGTTGTGGACCCCACTGATGTGTTTCGAACATCCATCTCGTTCATTAGGTGGCCCCTTATGACAGTGGGCCTCCTTCAAAAAATCAGCCGTAAAAGGAACTCAGGTGGGCCCTACCATCTAAATCATGTGAAGACATGCCTAAATCATATAAAAACACTTGGTGGGGCCTACCTGACTTTTGGATCTGGCTGAAACTTGGTCTCAATCCTCAGCTAGGTGGGACACATGTAATGGGTGGATTGGATTTGTGGACCACATTATTGTGGGCCCCTGACTGTATGATCCAATGAATGGTTGGGTGGCATATAAACGTTCCAGTGCCTCCCCCCCCCCTCTGGCCCGTGTAACCCAATCAACAGATTGGATGCAGATAAACATTACCATGGGCCTAGGTCTACGTAACCTTGTGAGCAGGTTGGACGTCAGATAAATAGCACGGTGGGCCCCAATCGAAGTGGCCTCATGAACAGTTTGGATGGCAAGCAAACGTCACCGTGGGCTCTAGGTCCATGTGACCTTATGAACTGTTTGGGTGGCAAATAAACATCACTGTGGGCCCTGAACAGATTGGATGTAAATAAACGTTATGGTGGGCCCCTGGTCCTTGTGACCTCTGAACAGATTGGATGTAAATAAATATTATGGTGGGCCCCCCTCCTATCCATAGGACCCCCTCAACAGGTTGGCTAGAAAATAAACATTACAGTGGGCCTTTGGTCCATGCGACCATATCAATGGGCTGGATGGAAAATAATATTATGGTGACCCCACGATTTATGTGACCTTATCAACAAATTGGATTGGAAAATAAACATTATGGCGGGCCTCACATGAGGCTCACTTTGGTAAATATGGGCCCATGTATTTAGGCCCATCTTGATGTATTTTTAGGCCCATGATTGAGGCCCACTTGGATGTATATGGGCTGATGTGTTTAGGCCCATCTTGATGTATTTTCAGGCCTATTATTGAGGACCGCTTGGATGTATATGGATCCATGTATTTAGGCCCATCTTGGCATGTATATAGGCCCAATGTTGAGGCCCACTTTGGTATATATAGGCCCATGTATGTAGGCCATCTTGATGTGTTTATAGGCCCATTGTTGGGGCCTACCTTGATATATATAGGCCCACGTTATGAGGCCCATTTGATGTATTTGTGGCCCATTGTTGAGGTCCACTTTGATATATATAATCCCTATGTGATTAGACCCATTTGATACACATAAAGCTTATGTGATTGGGCTCATTTTAATGCATTCTAATGCCCATGGGTGATGGCCCATTGCAAAGTACCTAAGGTCCATTGGTGAGGCTCATTGAGGTGACCCATTGATGAATGTAATTCCTATATGATATGGCCCAATTGATGTACTTAAGGCCCAATTGGGTGCAACTAGGTCCATTGCAATGCGTGATCCCTCCATGGCATATAATGATATTTATAGTAAGTAATGCCTCGGGAACAATGATGGTTAGATGCCCATATTGTAAGGATGACGTCGGTTAAATTTCTGCATTGTCACTCTCCCTAAGGCCCACTAATAGGCCATACTTATGGTAAGTAGGCCGTCTAGGCCCATCTCCGTTATACACAGAGCCCATCTCTATATACATGTTTAGTATAGATCCATGATTCATTATCATATGCATCATATGTATGACTGATATGAGAAGTGACTGATCATAGCATATGCCTTCGGACGAACTGTTTATGGGCTCCCTAATAGGCGGTGTTGCCCTACATGAGCACATGGTACACACAGGACTGTTGCATGACTCATAGTGTGACTCATACACTTGCATTGTGTGATTGTAATTACTGTATGCCCTAGCGACATCAGGGCAATAGCCTCCACAGATACATCGTGGATGGTTGAATTGGATACTGAAAATGTTTGATTCTAGCATACGGGCACCATAGATGTCCCTGGGTGAAAATCCTTAAACCCGATGGTACCAGAAGATGACTCCAACGTCGAGACCGAGTGGATGCACGAGTGCGCGAGGACCTTATACTAGTAGGTCGCATCTCCCACTGTATCATAGTCGGTTGGAAAGGGGTGTGACCTTACCCACTTGAGTGAGGGGGCAACTTCTAGGTTGAGTTTGACCAGCTTGAGGAATCGGTCCGCTATTAATAAGCCGGGCTCGATATTGGTAGGCGGATAGTGAGGTCTCTTTCGCTCTCCCAGTTGTGTGTTCGGATAGGGACGGCAAGCTGACATAGAGTGTACTAGACCCCAGTGATTATCCAGAATGAGAACTGTACTGATATATGATGAGGATCTACATACTTGAGTTGCATCTCACATCACATGGTCTGGATATGGCCAATAACATTCATATCTTGCACTGCATAGCCTTGGTACGGCTGATTGCATTCATTCATCAGCATGATTCCACATTACTCTGACCCTACATTTTTAGCACGCTTATATTGCGCACACACTTACACCACCCTCTAAGCTTTCTATAAGCTTATGCACGATTGATGCGTGTAGGTGGAGCCAGGACGCAGCCTTAGTCTCGCCATCGTTGGAACGTGCAGCCGAGCTTCTGGAGTTTTTATTATTGTCACTATCTTATACTTCTATTTCCTACGCATTGTACCTAAGGTTTTTGATTATAGTGGATTTTGTGATGGTGTTCTTGTGCCAATTGTTCGTGGGTTATGCTTATGTTATGCTCATTACGAATTAAATGGATATTAGAAATCCTCCTTGTAGCATCCCAGGATCGGAACCAGGTATATGGGTGCCGAGAGCCGAGAATGGGGTACTACGGAGGCTGTCGGCACCGGATTCGGCGATTAGGAATTTTGTGAGCCCGATTTTTGAGTTTGGGGCGTGTTAAATTATCTATGTTGTCCATTCCTATGGGCCCCACCATGATGCATGTGTTGCATCCAAAATGTCCAACCATTTTAAAAGATAATTTTAAGGCTTGAGACTAAAAATTAGGCAGATATAATATCTAGTGGACCATCCTACAGCAAACAGAGGTGTTGAACGTCCACCCTTGAAATCCCTTTGGGTTATAGAAGTTTGATTCAATACAATAATTGTTTTCCTTCCTTGTTCAGATCCTAATGACCTTATGAACAGTATGGATGGAAAATAAATACTATGGTGGGCCCACTAGAAACTTAACTGTAGAAATCATTACCACCACTGTCATTTGTGGTATGGTCTAGATGATTCTTTGGATATGATTCATTTTTGTATGCTCTATAATAATCATGGATGAATGGTGTATTAGACTTGGCCCAGTTGATTCGACACATTATTTCAGCCCATTTGATTAGGCCTGATGTGATATATGAGGCCCAATGTTAAGGCCCACCTAGATATATATGAGGCCCATGTGATGAGGCCCATTTGATGTAATTGGAGCCCTTGGGTCGAGGCCCAACGGGATGTACATAAGGCTCATTGCAATGTATGACTCCACCATGGTTTATGTAATGATGTTCAAGGTAGGCTGTGCCTTGGGGGCAATGATGGTTTGATCCCCACATTGTAAGGATGATGTTGGTTAAATGTCTACATTGTCACTCTCCCTAAGGCCCATTAATAAGCTCATATTTATAATGTGTAGGTCGTCTAGGCCCATTGTAACACCTTGAAAATTGAGGGTTGAGTAGGAGCCTAACTCCCAAGTTCCAACGCATCACTTATGCAACATAGAAAATGATGATTTAATATTGTCCGTATTAGTGCATTAAACATGAGTGGGATTAAGCTAAAACAGTGTGTCAAACTCCAAAGGCATTTAAATGATGCGAGCGGAAGACTGTGATATGTATATAAATCATATAAGTGAGTGCAAGTCTTCGAAGTATGAACGTCATCAAGTTAAGTAATTACAAGTGTGTTTCCAAAATTAAAAAAATAATGAAGTGTCGTGTCATCTATCCATGCCCCTGTAGCCCCGTCTGCACAAAATCAGGCCTACATAAACCCACTTGCCAGCTGCATATAGGAGAACGCCTCCTCATCATCCGTGAAGTCTGCCTCTGCCTCATAAGTCGTGTCATCCTCTAAAACTATAACAGAGTCTGTTGGGTGTTTAAAACATCATCCCAGAACGTGGGAGTGAGTGATCAACTCAATGGAGCTATAAGCTAAAGGTTAACATGTTATCAATTCAATCAAGTAGTAATGATAAAGCAGTACAACAATCATATCCTAAATATTCTTGTTAATGCAAGAATGATATGCGATAATGATGTATACCCTCGCTGTACTCCCTCAGCTCATCTTATGGTGCACATGGTAACCACCCGAAAGTGCTCTTCCTTGCCAATGCACATGCAATGCGGTGTATGCTCATGTTAGCTAATAATTAATTAGGTTTATTCATACAACAGTGCTGGGAATCTAAGGTACCTATCTTGTATCATTTACCCAAATAATGATCCATTCTAGGGTCATCAGCCCTAGCTAATCTCATATGAGATTGTGGTTCCAAGTCCCTACAAAGGGCTCGTCACCTTGATGTCGGCCTAGCTTATACTCTAGTTACTATGGAAAGGATCGTCGCCTCAATGCAGGCTCAAAGTATGCTTGAAGTCACTATGAGTGGCTCGTCACCTAGTCATAGGCTGACAACTTGAATACAGTGTCCCATAGCACCATATTTGGCTCACAAGCTTAAATTGTTCACTAGTCACTATGGGTGGGCTCGTCACCCCGGCGTAGGATGACAATTTGACCACGGTGTCCCATACCACCATGTCCGGCTCATGAGTCTTATCGAATTGAGGTATCAAAGTTAAACGGGTTTTCACCGGTGAGTTTGGTACCTTGGATTCAAGCAGTAGCGTCCATACATGGTGAACATACATCGGGTTAACTGGGTTGCTTGACAAACTCGACTGGTACGAGTATACGTCTGATCGATCTACATGTAGCGCGTAAGCAACTCCATGTGGCCTAACCACTACCGACAAGCAGCGTATGACTTGTATTCATCGGGCATGTCCATCGTGGCTAGACAGTTCGGCCACCGAATCACAAATCTTTACCGATTGCCTGGACTACATCGTAGCCCCAATCACACTCCAACCAGTAGCATTAACATGTAATAATCCAAAACAGCATGTGACAACTAAATCTAAATATAAATCTCATTTGAGCATTTCAACAAACACATACAACACATGTCATCATACACAGACATTTCATCAGTAAATCACATAGTGGTGAGATAGGTTACATAAAGGAAACTCTAGCTATGTATAAGTGGATTGAGAATCTATTCTCAACATTCTCATTAAGTACATCACATCGAGCATTTTCTCATTTAGGAAATTTATCCAATACTTAGACTACACCTATTACATACATGTAATAAATAAGTTAAAACATATATCATAGCAAATCCTTCCACATAGGAATTGCCACACGTACAACCATCATGTAGCCTCAAACATAAATCATGGCAAACACAAATCATAATTCCATACTCATATAAACATTTCAATAAACACATGGAATGCATATATTCCATCATAGTTCTATTATGTATGTAATATACGGGAAACATCGTATCTAAACATATGTAATAGCAATCAAGTTAGTCATAAATCTTTAACTAACATTGAAAGCCTTGAAAACCAAAACCTAAACATTTATAGTCTGCACCTTTCACCAGTAGACAAGTATCAAACTCATTTTGTAGATCAGGTCTTCGTCTATGGCACGACGACCACCTATAACATGAAATAGGTTAGCTATTTCATCACTTACACTATTTAAAACCCTAAAAAAAATTAGGGTTAGGTTTTCTTACCTAAGAACAGAATCGAAATCACTCGAATCATGATACAGACGTGGTGATTAAGCACGTGGAGTGGCAGGGATCGAATCCCAAGAACAACTCCAACTCTCCCTCACACTCTCTCTCTTTCCTTCTCTTTCTTCTCTCTTCTCTCTCTAGGGTTTGAAAAATCGTATTTAGAGGGAGAGAGAGGGTTTAAGGCCCTTATATAGGCCCAGGACTGGTGGAAATGGCCCCAGGGCCAAGGTATACTTAGGTTATATCCAAAGGACGTTTGTTTCAGTCCAACGGAGCTGTTCTGGAGGCCCCTTTTTACATGTGGTTGGACTTAAGCTTTCTGACATTAGATCTAGGTCAAGTTAAGTTTTCGGTCTTATCAGGTTTGTGGATCGACTGCGGGGGACTTGTTTCAATTCAACGGTCACCGGTACTCAATCAGGGCCATCAATACCCTAACGTGTGTTGGACATTTTTCCTGATCTGAGGGTGTAATTGGGTTAAAATTTAAAGGTTTGAATCCTTAGATTCGGCCTAAAAGCAATGACTGAATTTACTTAAGTTTCAGTTCGTTTCCTAAAGATATTCGCATTTTTCACACACTTCGCTCTGGACTTAAGTTGTGCGTTTTTGGTTACTATTAGAACCTGATTTCTGAGGTGGTTGTCAAGTCCAGTAAGGCGATCATAATCGTATAGTTCCGGGTTAATCAGACTTTTGACGTGCGGTCCAGGTCCGATACAGAGTTTCATGATGCTCCCAAGAGCAACTTGGTTTTGAGATGGATCCTAAGTTTTAGGGTAATGTAGCGTCAATAGTTCTGCTAGTTTTACGTCTTACAGATCGTATTTAAAGTGATTAGGGTTAATTTCACAGGTAATCTAGTTTAGCACTAGTTAAGTCTCATTTAATTTCTAAAGGATTTGGTCCATAGCGATTTCTGCTTGAGGTGGTACTCGGATCTTTATACGGATTTTTCTGAGACGTTACACCCATCTTTGTTATGAACAGGGTCCATCATCTTATAACATGTTTACTATAGATCCATGATTTATGCTCAAACGCATCATATGTATGCTTGATATGAGGAGTGATTGTCACGCCCCAAACTCAGAAATCAGATTCACAAGAATCCCGATCGCCGAATCCGGTGCCGACAGCCTCTGTAGTACCCCATTCTCAGCTCCTAACATTCATATGCCAAATTTTAATCCAGGTATCCTACAAGGAGGATTTTTTTTCTAATGTACATTTAACTTGTAATAAGCATAACCATAAGATTACCTAATTCACATAGGTAACATTATCATCACATATCCACTAATATAATCATTTGAGTACAATACTAAAAGGAAAAATACATATATAGAAAGTTAAGCTCCAGAAGACCACTGTACGCTCCAAGCTCAATACTGTTGCAACCTAACATCACTTACACGCATCTATCATGCATAAGCTTATAGAAAGCTTAGAGGGTGGTGTAAGTGTGTATACAAGGTAAGTGTCAAGTATTCAATACAATGTCATAGTCATACAATACCGAAAATACTGGTAATCCATCAATCGTACAATGTCTGAATTATCAGAGTAAACAGAAATACTGACAAGATCAAGAATTATCAGAGTAAACAGAAATACTGACAAAGTCATAAATCACATGATGATAGAGTAAGTGGAAATACTGACAAGGCATGAGTTATACAATATTAGAATACGCAATAGATATCAACTATGCAAATGAGGAATCATAGAGAGCCAAATATTAGATGTAGAAGGTACAATGCAATATACATTCCTAATGAGTAACACAAATAGTGTCAGTCATACCATATGCCGCAGATGTAATGCAACATGCAATGCGAATGGAATAACCATGTTGAAGTGTGAACTCGGGATGATAGTACGTAGTATCGTAGGCTATAGGATCCATCACAAGGGACTTCTTCCCAAACTAATCCCATACCTAAATTTGGATAGTCAGACTCAATGTGGTAAACTCCTGATCTCAGGTTAGTTGCGCGCCCCAACCGAAATCCTAGTTGCGCACCACTAGCCCGAGTGGATAGTGAATGAATGAATGAATGAGTATGCAAATCCTGCTCAATAAGTCCACATATTAGTACGGTTCATCTCTAGGATTAACACCGGGGTTTAGTACACTCCAAATGGTATATCGCTCTCCCAGCCACATAGTCCGAATGAGCGTAAGAAACCTCACTATCCGCCTAACCAATAGTCTGTCAATGCCTATTCGGCACATCGATAGCAAACCCATTCCTCAAGCTGGTCAAACTCAGCCTAGCAATGGCCCCTACGCTCGGGCGGATAAGGCCACACCCCCTCCCAACCAACCATGACACAGTGAGAGAAGCGGCCTCCTAGTATTCGACCCTCGGGCGCTCATGTATCCACTCGGTCTCGATGTTGGGGTGTCCTCTGGTACTAAGAGGGTTTTAGGGATTTCACCCAGGGCCATCTATGGCAGCCCGATGCTCGAACCAAACATTTTCGATGTACCATCTAACCATCCACGATATGCCTGTGGAGGCCACGGCCCTGATGTCGCTAGAGCATACAGTAATCATAATGCAAGATGCATGAGTCATACAATTCAGTCATGCATTAATCCTGCGCATACCGTGCACTCATGTGAGATAACTTCCGCCTATCAGGGAGTCTCATAACAACATACTCAATGACATATGCAATGATCAACCACATCTCATAACAAATATGCAGATAGTGCGTATGGGCATGTATCATGATGTTATGCTGTCACATGCTCATAATCAGTATCAATAACCGGCATCGACAATCGACTTTGACAATGTGGACATTTAACCAACATTGCCCCCGAGGAATGGCCCATATAGAGCCTAACAAACAATGGACCCATGGCCTCACACAAGGGCCTAATATACAGGACCATGGGCCTCGCTTAAGAGCTTAATACACATCACGGTGGGCCTCACTCATGGGCCATATATACATTAAGTGGGTTGCATCTCACAGGTCTAATATACATCACAATATGCCGCTCAAATGGGCCTAATATACATCAAGTTAGGCCTCATCATATGGGTCAAAAATATATCACTATGGGCCACGTCCCATGGGCCTCGAATACATTATAATGGGCCTCGGCAATCGGAATCGGCCTCAACAATCATCCTCGGAAATCGGCACCGATAATCGGCACCCACAATCTGCCTATAAATAAGGTGGGGTCCATAGATGGACAATTGATCAACCATAATATAAAGATCGGCCCACAGCCGTGGTTATATCAAATCTGATGGCACAGAGCCATCCGTCTATGGAGAATGGGGTCCACTTATTTGGGTTAACCCACTTAGAGAATGGTGCAAATAGGCCTAACAAAGCCTATAGGAAGGTCACAATGAGAACATCTAAGCATCATTACACATCAATGTGGACATCTAACCAATATTGCTCCCAAGGAGTGGCCTATACAAGGGATTCATACCCAATTTAATGGGCCATACACACATCGCATTGGGCCTCAACCATGAGCCTTAAATACATCACAATGGGCCTCAAATACACAACAGGTGGGCGCTGCACCTGGGCCTCAAAACACGCAACAGGGGGGCTCTACTCCTAGTTCAAAGATACATCATGATGGGCCACAAGCATATCAAAATGGGCCTCTTGAATGGGCCACAAAGTACATCAAGGTGGGCCTCAACAACGGCCTTGTACACATAAGGTGGGTCTCAACAACGGGCCTTATACATATTAAGGTGGGCCTCAAAAATGGCCTTGTACACATAAGGTGGGCCTCAATAACGGGCCTCATACACATTAAGGTGGCCTCAACAACGAGCCTCATACATATTAAGGTGGCCTCAACAACTGGCCACAAAATACATCAAGGTGGGCCTCAAATATATCACAATGGACCACTACCCATGAGCTCCAAATACATCATAATGGGCCTCAACCCACGGGCCCTAATACATCACAATGGGCCTCAACCCGTGGGTCCTAACACATCACAATGGGCCTTACCAAATGGGCCAGAAATATATCACAATGGGCCTCAACCCATGGGCCTTAATACATCACTTTGGATTTCTCAAATACAACAAGTGAGCTACACTACTTGGGCAGCACCATTTATCCAACTATAGAGATCATTTTAGTGAATTGTACTACCAATGAATCAGATCAAAAGATCATCTGGACTATACTGTAAATAGCAGTGGTGATAATGATTTCCATGGTTAAATTCCAATGGGCCCACTATGGTATTTATTTTCCATCCAGTCTATGTATAAGGTCACAAAGACATGGATATAGAGGAAAAATAAACATTATATTAGTCCAGACCCCTGTAATCCCAAAGGGTTTTCAATGGTGGGCGTTCATCCCGCTGTTCTCTGTAGTGTGGTCCATTTAAAATTAGATCCGCCTTAGTCTCAAGCCGTGAGACAAGGTCGCCAAATGGATGGATGGTAGGAATACAGCACATGCATCATGGTAGGGCCATACCTGGCGTGGCGTGCCAGTTGATGGACAGTTGAGGTGGAAAATAGTTGGACAGCATGGAATGAAACTCATACATCAGGGTGACATCCTCATCCAAACAGACGGACGGCATGAGTGTGAAAATCCATCAGGGGTGGGGTCAACCCACGTGGCCCACAGCTTGCAAGATGAATGGATGGATGGTGTGGGTAAGACCCATACATCACAGGGGCCCCACGTAATCTGGATGGACGGGGTGCTAGTCATGCTTGCTGCACCGTCCAAAAATTGGACGGTGCAGATATATACATCATGGAGCGGTCCACGTAGTGGCCTGCTGTAGTATATATTATATAATATAATATAATATACTATAATATAATATAATATAACATGTCATAAGGGAAGCCACCATCCAAGGACCCGTGTATGCTCTGGACGGTGCTGATTTAACACACGAGGTCACAGTGGGTCCACACGTGTGGCCCACCTCTTAGTATATAATATATAAATATATATATATATATATATATATATATATATATATATATATATATATGTGTGTGTGTGTGTGTGTGTGTGTGTGTGTGTGTGTGTGTGTGTGTGTGTGTGTGTAATATTATATTTAATATACTGATAACGTCCAGGCCTTGGACGGCCTGGACAACACGTACATCAGTGTAGCCCCACACCAGGGGTGGGTCACACGCATCATGGCGTGGCCCACACTAATGGCTGGACGGCGTGGATGGGTCCCAAAGACCCAGACAAAGAGGAAAAACAAATTTTATAATGATCCAAAACATCTATAACCCAACCGGGTTCCAATGGCAGACGTTCAATCTCCATTGTTTCTTATGACGTGGACCACCTGAGTTCCAAATAGGGCTGATTTTGAGAGTGGACCACTGCCCTAAGGGGCCCATTAAAGTACACGGTATTGATGTACACAAGCATCATGATGGGGCCCACGGTTGGGACCCCTACCTCCAGCGCCTACGCAGCAGGACGCTGCTGGCGTCCTTGGCTGTCAGTGGCAGCAGCTTGTTGCTGCTATTGTTATTTTTCTTTTTTTTTTTGAAATTATATTTTTTTGAAGAGTTTCCTAGATGGGACCCTCATCAGGGAAATCTAGCCCAGCCATTGCACTCTACAGCTGAAGATAGACCCATCAAGTCTAATATTCGATGTGTTTTGGGTGTGTAGAAATATCAGAGTGAATTTCAACTGTAAAGCCACTGTCTTCATGCTATGGCCCGCCAGATGATCAGATTGACTTCATTTTTTTATCTCAACACCTAAAATGAGCTGAGAAATGGAATGGGTGGCGTGGATTTGATCTATACATTAGGGTGGGGCCTGCATGAGCAACCCACTCCAAAAGCTTAAATTTTTATCTTTTTAGCTTGTCCGTACACACCCGTGTCAGTACACGCAGTCCATGTTAGCTTTCCCTCACGTTCAGCGTCCCTGGACGCTGGACGGCATAGATATAGCGTAAGGATCATGGTGGGTCCCACATTGACGTGGGCCACCTCCTTGGATCACCTAATATTTGTGTTTTCCCCATCACCAAAGGGTATGGTCCACATGACTTGGACAGTTTGGATAAGACATACATCAAGATGAGGTCCATCTTAGTGGGCCACACATCTCACAAAAATGAAAGAGAGAGAGAGAGAGAGAGAGAGAGAGAAGCACCCACCTTTTATCTTCTTGGATTTCTTCTTCCATCAACGTATCTTAGAGCTCCAAGGGATGCATTTGAACAGTGGAGATTGATTTTGGAGAGTGGGATTGGGTGGTAGAGAGTGGGCCACACCAAGCTCCTCGATGGAAGCCATGGACGTGGGTTTCTTGGAGAGAGGAGCTTGAAAAATGAGAGAGAGAGAGAGAGAGAGAGAGAGATGAGAGAGAGACGTGTAAGAGAAGTGATGGGAGAGAGGATGGTGAGGTGATAGGAAAATTGACTTTTGGGATTGCTTTTTATACTTGGGAATGGGGAGAGTAATGGGTGTACTTTTGATAAATGAGGTGATTAATGTGATGGATTCTCATGGGATTGGCAACATGCGGCATTTTTCTCGAACTGAACGTGGGCCCACATCTCCTGGCCAGGGTACCTCATTAGCGTACAATACGCGGCATCAGAACCATGGCGACAGCGTGGTCGCACTGGTACAAGTCTCGGGTCGAGCCGACTCTAATATACGGGACACGTCTTAGGATCAAGCGCAAATGTCGATAACAGATTGCAGGTCACCGAAATTCGACTAGGAGGATCGCGGGAGCCTACGGAACGACACGGTCTAGGATACGGGCCTGACAGTGACTGATCATAGCATATGTCTTTGAGCGGATTGTTTATGGGCTCCCTGATAGGAGGAGTTGCCCTTCATGAGCTCGTGATATGCGCATGATTGTTGCATGTCTGGTAGAGTGATTCATGCACTTATATTTGTGTGATTGTGATTATTGTATGCCTCCACTGACACATCGTGGATGATTGGATTGGATACCGAAAATATTGTTTCTAGCATCGGGGTGTCATAAATGTCCCTAGGTAAAAATTTCTAAACCTAATAGTATCAGAGGATGACTCCAATGTCAAGACCGAGTGGATATATGAGTGCATGAGGGCCGTATACTAGTAGGTCACGTCTCCCACTGTGTCGTGGTCGATTAAAAAGGGATGTGACCTTACCCGCCTGAGTGAGGGGGTAATTTCTAGATTGAGTTTGACCAGCTTGAGGAATAGGTATGCTATCGACGAGCCGGGCCCGATATTGGCAGGCGGATAGTGAGGTCTCTTCCACTCTCCCAATCGTGTGTTCAGATAAAGGCGACAAGCTGGCATAGAGTGTATTAGACCTCAGTGATTATCTAGAATGAGAACTGCACTGATATTTAATATTGTGGATAATGATTGGCATGCTTAAATTGCATCTCGCATTGCATGGTCTCTATATGGCCGACAACATTCATATCTTGCACTGCATAGCCTTAGTACGACTGATTGCATTCATGTACCCATCATCATGATTTCGCATTATTCTGACATTGCATTTTGAGCACATGCACGTTATGCGCACACTTACACCACCCTCTAAGCTTTCCATAATCCTATGCACGATTGGTGCATGTAGGTGATGTTAGAACGCAACCATAGCCTCGACGCAATTGGAGTGAGCAGTCGAGCTTCTCGAGTTTTCTGTTATTTTCATTATCCTGTATTTCCCTTTCATACGTATTGTACTCAAATTTTTTATCATAGTAAACTTTTTGATGGTGTTCTTGTGGTTATTGTTCGTAGGTTATGCTTATGGTTATGCTCATTACGAATCAGATTGATGTTAAAAATCATCCTTGTAGGTCCAAGTATTAAAACCTGGTGTATGGGTGCCGGGAGCCGAGAATGGGATACTGTGGAGGCCGTCGGTGCCAGATTCAGTAATCAAAAATTTTGTGAGCCCAATTTCTGATTTTAGGGCGTGACAAGTAGTGTAATGGACCCTGATGATTTTCTTATGATTGGAAATATACTTGATATGTAGATTGGTCATGAGCACTGACATTACTTTGCATCGCATTCGCATTGGCTGTATAAGCCCCTTCATGCATTGCCTTGATATGGCGCCCACTACTCATTGCATCGTATTCATGATAAGCCTTAATAAGGCTAGTGATATTATCATTGAGCATGTTTCTCTTCTTGTACCTCCTACTATTCTCCTGTGCACCATTGTCATACACTTTCACCACCCTCTAAGCTTCTATAAGCATATGCACGATTGATGCATGCAGAAGATCCTAAGCAGGCGTTGTAGCAGCAAAGCTTGGATTAGATTTGAGCTTGAGGACCCCGATGTTACAGACTTTTCTTTCCTTCTTCTATTATCTTATGTATGTCCTTTTGGACCTTATGAAAGCTTGTAAAAGTTCAAATTCATAGTGGATTTTGTGATTTGAGTCTTTGTTATCTCAAATGTACTTACTATGATCTTGGGTATGCTCGTATTGGAAATGATTATACTGTTATGAAAATCCTCCTTGTAGAATCCTAAGATTGGAACCATCCTCAGGAGTCTAGAATGGAGTACTACGAAGGCTGTTGTGGCCAGAACCGGCTATCAGGTTCCTCGTGAGTCTGGTTATCGAGTCTAGGGCGTGATAGGTCAGATCTTTGGGATGGGTTATCTTGGTGGTCCATAGAACAATGCATGAAATCTGCTCGTTTTTAATGGGTTGGGCAGGAGATTAGAAAGGAAGGTACTTCCTTCTTCGGGCATTCCTCGATCAAACACATTTTGACTTGCTCTTTCAGTCCAGTGCACAACAAGTACACCACTCTTGTGGCACATGCAACACCTATGTGGGGGTCCATCGTGATGAAATCTCCAAATCTACTCCATTCATTACCTTAGAGGCTCCCATCAAGGCCTTTGACTAAGGACAAGCAAAGCTAAAGCTTAGGTGGGCCCCACGACTTGATTTATGTGAACTCCTAACAATCTAATGGCTGGATATTTCTTTGATCTTAATCCATCCCTATTTGAAAGGTCCTAGGGTCCAAAGGCTATCCACATTGTGATGAGTGGTGGGATTTAAAGCCCATGTAGTAATGTCTTAAAATCTTAGCTTATGTGTCACTCATAGCTTGGTCTTGGAGTTAATTAAGTGCAGATTTGGCAATTTAAGCCCCACAAATGATGCTTTTCTAAGTTCCACACTCTTCAAGAAGTTCTATGGGTTCGAATAGCCGACCTAGTCAAAGATGAGGTGGATCCAATGATCAGGTGGGCCATACTACTTTATTTTTGGGTCAAACTAATGATATCCAACTATTTAACAGTCAGATCATTTCCCGATATGATCATCGATGATTCTAAGTGTCCCCAAGCTAACATGGATGGATTCTAACATTTCTTTTAAAATTCGGTGGCTATGCCATGTAAGTAAGTGTCAATTCATCCCATAGGAAGTTGCAGGCTTGATGAATAGTGGACCAGATGATCCCAGACTTAGAATTTTAGGATAAACAGTTTAATTGGTCTATCAAAGTGATTGCAATCTTAAAATAGATGCCTCTGAAGCTATGATGGACTATTTTGAAAATCAATCGAATGGATGTCTTGTTATATGAATGAATGGTGTACTAAATGGTTGAGATGAATAGATTGCGAGTCATTAGATCATGACATGTAAGGTAAGTTACATGTATTCCCACACACATGTAAACTAATTTTGATCTTCATGGTGACATTCGAGTACTAAAAAGTATGGTGTGTTACATGTATCCTGGGTGGAACATGCATCAAAATAAGCATGGATCTATCTATTAATCCTCATTCTCACCAATTCCTGCGAAAGCCAATTAGAATGGGTTTCATGTAATCTAGATGGATTTACATGGTGTATTTGAAGATTTTTAAAGATATACAAATAGGATTCTATAGTAATATAGTTGGAGCGCATCGAGAAATGCCACATCATCCATTAAGTGGTCGAGTAAAGAGTGATCGTGTTGAAGTGGTTACATGACAAATATCAAGTTTAAAAGTAGAGAGGGTTAAGTAGTGCTAAAACAGTTATAACAACCATTAGAACATGGTAAACATCTAGAAGGCCGACTTAAGGCTATAAATAACAAAGAAATTCAGCAAAGTAAATTGTCTCATACCTACAAAACCAAACCACATATATCTTTCAATTATCCTTTTAGTTACCTATGATTTACATTTCTTATTGTAATCTTTTACTTTTACCAGTCAATTACATTTCATAGTGTAATCTTTTACTTTGACCTACTATTTTCATTCCTTAGTGTAATTTATAGCACTAATCAAGTAACCGTTAAACCTTAGCTATAATTCGAGTCTACGCTCATACGCTAGATTCAGTTCAAGTATCAAACAAAGTTCACCATCTAGGAATGTGTTTTGTAGTTGTTCTCCACGGTCGAATGTAAGAATTTCTTTCTTGTTGTTCTCTTATAGATATTGAAAAATCATTTCCTATTGAAAGCAAAGATGTAACCCATTCTCAAAGGATGAACTCTACCCTCTGACTATCACCTAATCATTTTAACATACTATGCGAGTGGATGAATATGCGACCAATTTTATTTGATCTCGATCACATACTATATATCTTCTTATCTTCACGCTTGGGGTCATACTTGTTCGTTTCAAATTGAGCCGCACATTTAATTCTAGCATGCCCACATTTATCATGTGACCAAAACTGTAAATCAAACCATAACCCATCAAATGATCTAGCCCTTTGATTAATGGCCTTTAAAGTGATGGCGCAAGAAAAATTAAAAATTGATGGATAAGATTTGTTATGTGTTGGATTTACATTTTTATAACATGAGGCATTTATGCATCACCATTTCACTGTATTATCTCCGCTCATGTACAGATGCCATCAATATAGTGGAGTTGGTTTCAGTTGATAGTGGAGCCTAGTGTTTAGTGATCCAAACCATTAGTCCATTGCTTACAACCTGAAATTATAATCGATAAATAATTCTAAGGCTTTAATTCATGGCATACAAATAAACTGTAAAGGTAAACAAATTAACACTACACATTCAACTAGTAAAAAGGTAAATGGTTTAACCCTTCTAAGTTACACCTGGCTGATTACAACTAGAGCTGGACAGAATCCGACTTGATCCGACGAATTCGACCCGAAAGCCAAGATTGGGTCGGTTCGAGTAGGCCCACTCAGATTCGAACGTACATCGAGTTGAGTTCGGATTAGTGGCCAATCCGGACCAATCCGATCTGGGATCCAATCCTAATGGATCCAATCCAATCCGATCTGATTTAGTCGGGTACTATATAATTAATATTTAATTTTTAAATTCTACTTTTTTACTACCCGCCTCACTCGAACGAAACCCTAATGCACCGCACCCACCCATCTCTCCTCCTTTCTCTCCCTCTTTCTCTCCTGATTTCCCTCCTCTCCTTCTTTCTCTCCTTCTCTCTCCCATTTTCCCACATCTCCTTCTTTCTCTCCTCCTTTATCTCCCTTTCTCTTCGATCTTAATTTAGCCCCTCTGAATTGACTGAACAAACTCAACTTAATCCGACTCGACTCGATTTCCTAGACCGAGCTAGACTCTGATCGGGTCAGGTCAGCAAGGATTCAGATCGGATCGAGTCAGCCTTACTAACTCGGTCTCGGATCGGATCAACTTTGGGTCAGGTTCTTAAAAAATTGGATCGAGTCGAGTTGGACCCAATCTGGTCTAACTTGATGCCCACCTCTAAGCACAACCATATTGAACGGTTAAGAAGGTCCCACATGGCAACCATGCCACATGTGGTGTAGATTAATTTCAAAAGGAGAAGTTAGAAACATGGACATTTGGGAGCATTAAATGCTAAAGCTCTATCAAAATTAATTCTTTAGAAAGAAAGAGTCCCATCAACGCAAGTTTCTCTACAAGCTTTAATTACTAAAAAGTCCCAAGAAAAATAACCTGTGCATGATCAAAATAGAAAGAGGTTGACGATATCTTACGCTTACATGGAGAATCAAGGAGATTAATTACATGGCGATTTGTAACCAAGGAGATTTACAAGGCCAATGCCCAATCAATGATTCACATGGAAACTTACACATGCTTAAAAGCATATATAAGGAGCATCCGATGAAGAGCTCATAATACACACAATCTCCCACAGCGCAACACTATTTTATTTTAGTTTTTAGTTTCTCCACTTTTGTTTAGCTACACTACAGAATGTTCGAAGTTTAAAGTTCCTTAGATCGTTGGTGTCCAACGTCATCACTACAGTACAATTAGTAGTAGTGTAAATATCCACGACGTGCATACTGTCGTCGAATTTTGATCAATCGAGTCCTTTCTTTGAAGATCACACACCTGGTCACATTATGCTGACCATCCACTTCGATTGTTTTTTCACATAGGTGATCACAAGTATTTATCTTTTATTTATTTCTCTGCTTATTATTTTTTCATTAATTTTAATGATATTCATCATAAATAAATAAAATCGATGTTTCAACCTTTAGCTTTTAATTCTTCTAGTCCATTACTACATTATTAAGAAACCTGAGGCCTATAATTACCGTTGAAAGAAAAGTCTTTACCATAAGGTAAAAAGAATCCATTCAGAAGGATTAACCCTTCCCTTCTAAATTGCCCGATCGCTACAATATTGGTTAATCTTACGATTGATTTGGCGCCTAGGGTGGAAGGCTTTCAATCAAACTTTAATCAAGTATGACTTTAACATGCTTGCACTATCCTAATTTCAAATGTTTGATTGAATATGGGTCATTTGTTAACACGTATGGTCTCGTGTTTAATAGAATAATAACACTCATAATCTGAAATATTTTGTGGAGTGGTCATAATGAAACAATGGTAGGAATACCGAATCTTGGTACCATGAGTTGAGAATATGGTTCAAAACCTTGACATGGTTGTCAATAGGTTGGGCCTGGGGTTGGTCTCATATCAGATTTTGAAAAGGCCAAGCTAAGAGTCTTAGAGGGGGGGGGGGGGGGGGGGGGGGGCAGGGAATAGGACTATGCCAAATTAATAATTAAATGCAAAATTAAAAAATAAAATAAAAATAAAGATAGCATTAAACAATCCCACAATGCAAAAATGAATAACAACCTCAAATGTACAAGTATTGAGAGGTTGATACAGATGTTGTTCTAAGGATAACCTTACACTAAAAACCAATGGCTTATGGTAGGACAACCTGATTCCTAAAACGGTCTGTGTATCAAAATTCCAAACTAATATAGAGGAATAAAGAATAAAATAGCAAAGAAAATAAATAAGCTATTACAAACATTCCCACACTTATATAAAAGATTACAACATTCTCCACAAATTCTTAAAAGGAAATTACAACATCCACACAAAACAATAATCAATCACTCACCATAAGGCCAGAAATTATAGTGGTTCACTTGTGTGTACACCAACTATTTAGAAAAACAGCCACACAACTACTCCACTCTCAATATCCTCACACAGTGGATATTGGCATTCACTATGCAATAGGTTTTTCAAGGTTCACCTAAAACCTTCACAATTGTATCTTTCAAGTGGGCTTACAAAATTCAAAAACCCTACACTCTGAGTTTTCTGGATCACCTTAGACAAACCAGAATGAAGAGATTTTTCCTGACACAATCTCAATGAATCCAAAAGAATAGATTTACAAAACCATAAAATACTTATCTGGATATGCTCCTTTGATGCAGCTCGGTAGAACTAATTCGGAGTAGAAGTTCAACGTAGATGTTCAATGTCCACACTCACTTATGACAAGGTTATAGGTTCTAAATGAATTTTAAATTAAATCACCTTGGGCTAGCTTGATTTGATTTTGATTCCAAGAAATCAGAAAACTTCAATCCCTTCTTCAAATAAGATTGGAATATATAATACAAAATTTTATTTAAAGAGAATATTAAATGAGCACTAAATAGATTAAGAATATCACTAACTTATCTTCCGGAGTGGTGTCTTGATTTTTCTTAAATTAGATACAAAACTCTGAAAATCATGATCTATTTATAAGTGCAGAAACTGTTCACTCGACTGGCCCAGAGGACAGCTCGACTGGTCGAAGGACCAACAAACTTTTGTAATTTCGGGCGCGATAAGATAAAGTTGTTCCTGCTCAACCGGTCGAAGGGCTTGCTCGACTGGTCGAGTGGCCTGCACAACCGGTCTAGCCCTACACACGACTGGTCATGTGGGACCCATTTTAGTTGTTGAACTTTGAGTCAAGCCTGCTCGACTGGTCGAAAACTGTTCACTCAACTATTCAAGCAGTCTTCAGGACTAGTCAAGGCTATAATAAAAAATTTCAAAAATTAGTAACAAACCTTTGACAAGTCAAGGAATTTCTTAGATTGGTCGAGCTAGTACTAAGACTAGTCAAACTTAGGTTAAGACTAGTCAAGAAACAACCTATACACTTATAAAGTGACCCAATTAAAGTATGCAATCAATATGACCTAACCTATGGTCAATCTAGGGTCATTCATACCTTATAAGCGATATATGAACATTGAATCTTCTTTTGCTTTGGTTGATAGTTGATCTTGACAGACATAAAGCTTGACATCTTAAAGTATGTTGAAGCTTGAACTTGTAACTCTTTGAAGCTTGAATTTGAACCACTTTGAAGCTTGAGCTTGAGGTACTTAACTTGTATTTCATCTTGAGCTTTAAGGTTCAAAGTAAAGAACCTTGTCTTCACATGGATGAAGCTTTGAAACCTTTAACTGTTGAAGCTTGAAAGATTGAACTAACACTTGGTGTTATACTTGGACTTGAACTTGTATATCTCTTGATCTTGCATTTGAAATTCTTAAAGTAAAGACTTTTGTTCTTGTACATGAGATGCATGATCTTGAATGTGTAGATGAGCTACACAAGACAGATTCTAAGAGGTTTTATCACTACAAAATTTGACAATCATAGAAGCTAGAAAACATAGCACTTACAATCTCCCCCTTTGTCAAATTTGTGACAAAACACACTTCATTAAAATAAGATAAGCATATCACGCACAATAAAGAATTATGCACTAGTTACAACCTGGTTAAAGAACCATGCACCAGTTATAAACAGGTTAAAGAAATACGCATCAATATAACAATACTCCCCCTTACTCCCCCTTATAAAAAAATGGCTACCTACAATCCACAATCCACATATCACAAGCATGATAAAATTCTCCCCCTTTTTGTCACAATATGACAAAGGAAGGAACCAATAAATGATAATGGAAGTAAATAAATAAGGAAGTAAAAGAAGAGTAATGAGGAATAAGAGAATAAATGAACAAAATAATCAAGATAACTAAATCCATAAGCAAGTATTGTTCAAGCATGTCCAAGCTCATAAAACAAGAAGAAGCAGGTATGGAAGGATCAATCTGATGAAGTCCCTTGTTAATGCGCTTTAAATACTTGCGCATATATTTAAATTGCATTTCATGGGACACATTCATACTTTCAACGTTCTCCTCAAGAGATCGCAAACGTGCATCAAAGTCAGATGGATGCTAATCAGGATCAGCAGCAGAATTAGATTCAATTTCATTAAAGAGGTCATCCATATTCACATCATCTGAAGGCAAACCACCCTCCTCTTCATTTATAGCTGCAGCACCACCAACACCCACATCAACCTGGCCTGGGGCCAACTTCAAATTCATTTTGTTAATGTTAGAGTTGTTGAATGGTAGATGAGTAATGAGAGCCTCTCTAACAGGCATAACCACTAAACTATGGGTGGTTAACATAGTCATAAGATAAGAAAAGGGTATGTCACTGTAACCTGGATGGAGACTGAATTGAATGATGCTATGATAAATTAAGGAAGAAAGACTTACAAAAACTCCAGAAATGATGGAATGAAGAATACGAACCATGAACGTAGTAAGTTTGGTTTTGTTACCAGATCGAGGACAGACATTTGAAATGAAAATCCTATGAAGGATTTTGTATCTGGGTAATAAAAACTTTAAGGTAAGCAAATTTCTAGTATTCCATTCCACATATATTTTATAAATCTCTAGTGAGCATTCACTTCTCAGTTTCAGATGGTTTTTTCACTAGAGAACTAATGGGAATACCTTCGTCATTGACAAGTATATCCATTAATCTAGAGATAAGATAATGGTCCACATCAATTAGACCTTCTCTGGTTGCAACAGTAAATGTCATATTTTTAGTAAAAAAATCAGTAATGCAAGCATGCATAGCCTGTGCAATGGAGCGGTATACTGGCCCACCCTTATGTATTATGTTATCACATCCTACAGACTGAAGGAGAGAAACAATATTAAATGGTGCCACATGAATAAGATTAACCGTTCGTTCTACTATCACATTACGTAATCGAATATCCCACACATAATCGAGATCATCCTCGGGCAACCGAAGGTGGTGCATCGTGATAGGAGCTGAATGAGAGGAAAAGGGATCACGAGATCCTTTATTCTTGGCTCTACCTTCCATTTGCAATAAAGAAAGCAAGGGATAAAGAGATTCCAAAAGAGGTAAAGTGGATTTCTAGTAGATCAGATTTTTGAGTAGAAAACCTCAAAAATCAACATAAATTAAGAAATAAACCACACAAAAGATAAAAAGGAAGTGCAGAGGACTTGAATCTATAAGAAAAATGAAAATAATGCACTAACCATAGAGGAATCGAAGGTGGGTTCGACCGATCGACGTTGAGCTCGTTGGAGAAGACAACCTAAATGAAGAAAAAGTAATTTTTCCCCAAAATAAAAGGCCAAACCCGCAGTTCACGACTGGTCGAGTACATGCTCGACCGGTCGTACCACGACTGGTCGAGTATGTACTTGAATGGTTGTGCACCACACAAATTTGTAACTTTTCATAAAATTTGAATTTTAAAAATTTAAAATAACAAATATATACCTTATGATACAGAAAGACATGAATCATCAATTCATATTCCACATACCAAGATCAAATTTCAATTTAGCAAACCTGCTTTTGTCGAGCGATTTTGTGAATATGTCAGCAAGTTGAGTCTCGATCGGAATATAATTATCACGCCCCGAACCCAGAAATCAGATTCACAGGAATTCCTATCACCGAATCCGGTGTTGACAGCCTCCGTAGCACCTCATTCCTGGCTCCTAACATCCATATGCCAGATTCCGATCCTGAGATCCTACAAGGAAGTTTTTTTTTTAATATACATTTAACTCTTAATAAGCATAACCACAAGATTACCCGGTTCATAAAGGCAACATCATCATCACATATCCACTAATATAATCCTTTGAGTACAATGCTAAAAGGAAAATACATAAATTGAAAATCAAGCTCCAGATGACCGCTTCACGCTTTAAGCTCAACACTGTTGCAACCTAACATCACCTGCACGCATCTATTATGCATATGCTTATAGAAAGCTTAAAGGGTGGTGTAAGTTTGTGTACAAGGTAAGTGTCAAGTATTCAATACAATGTCATCATCATACAATATCGAAAATACTGGTAATCCATAAATCTTACAATATCGGAATAAGTAGAAATACCGACAAGATCATGAATTATCAGAATAAACAGAAATACTAACAAAGTCATGAGTCATACAATATTAGAATACGCAATAGAAATCAACTATGCAAATGAGGAGTCATAGGGAGCCAAATATCAGATGTGGAGGATGCAATAGAATATACATTCCTGATGAGTAACACAAGCAGCGTCAGCCTACCATATGCCGCGGATGTAATGCAACATGCAGAGTGAATGAAATGACTATGCTGGAGTGTGAAGTCGGGATGATAGTACGTAGTATCGCAAGCTATGAGGTCCATCACAAGGGACTTCTATCCAAACCAGTCTCATACCTAAATTTGGATAGTCAGACTCAATGTGGTAAACTCCTGATCTCAAGTTAGTCGCGTGCCCCAACCGAAATCAGGGCTATTGCGAAGGCACACATAACAAATAGTTGCGCACCACCAACCCAAGGATAGTGAATGAACAAATGAATGAATATGCAACCCCTGCTCACTAAATCCACATATCAGTACAGTTCATCTCTGGGATCATCACCGGGGTCTAGTACACTCTACGCCAGCTTGTCGTCCTTATCCAAACGCATAACTTGGAGAGCGGAAGAGACCTCACTATCCGCCTGCCAATATTGGGCCCGACTCGTCGATAGCGGACTGATTCCTCAAGCTGGTCAAACCCAACCTAAAAGTTACCCCCTCACTCAGGAGGGTAAGTTCACATCCCTTTCCAACCGACCACGACACAGTGGGAGACATAGCTTATTGGTATACGACCCTTGTGCCCTTATATATTCACTCAGTCTCGACGTTTGAGTCATCTCCTGGCCACGGAGATTTAGGAATTTTCACCCAAGGACATCTATGGTGACCGTATGCTAGAACTAAATATTTTCGGTGTCCCATCTGGCCATCCACGATATGCCTGTGGAGGCTACGACCCTAACATCGTTAGGGCATACAGTAATCATAATACAAGGTGCATGAGTCATACAATCCATTCATGCATCAATCCTGCGCATACCACGAGCTCATGTGAGATAACCTTCGCCTATCAGGGAGTCTCATAGCAACATGCTCAATGGCATATGCAATAATCAACCACATCTCATAACAAACATGCAAATGAAGTGTATGGGCATGTATCATGATGTTATGCTGTCACATACTCATAATCGGTATCAATAACCGACGTCGACAATCGACCTCGACAATGTGGACATTTAATCAACATTGCCCCCAAGGAATGACCCTCATGGATCCTAACATATAGTGGACCCATGACCTCACACAAGGGCCAAATATACAACACTATGGGCCTCACTCAAAAGTTTAATATACATCATGATAGGCCTAACATACATCACAATGGGCCTCAATCACCTGACCCTCAAATGCATCACAATCGGCCACGATGATTGGCCTCAATTGATAATCGGCCACAATAAATCAGAATCGGTAATCGACCTCGATTGATAATCTGTAAACGACCATGATAAATCAGAATCAGTAATCTGTCTCAATCAATAATCAAAGTTGGTAAATCGGTCACGTCAATCGGAATCGGCAATCGGCTACGACAATCGAAATTGATAGATAATCAAAATTAGTAAATCGGTCACAACAATCAGATCGATAGATAATCAAAGTCAGCAAATCGGGATCGGTCGATAATCAGAATCGGTAAATCGGTCACGACAATCAGATCGATCAATAATCGAAATCAGCAAATCGGTCATGATAATTGGGATCGATCGATAATCAGAATCGGCAAATCGATCATGATAATCAAATCGATCGATAATCAGATTCGGTAAATCAATCACGATAATCGAGATCGATCGATAATCAAAATCGGCCTCAATAATTGGAATCGGTAATCGACAATCGAAATCGGCCTCGACCCCGATAATTGAAATTGGTAATCAGCAATCGAAATCAACCTCGACCCCGGTAATCGATAATCGGCCTCGACCCCGATAATCGAAATCGATAATCGGCAATCGAAATCGGCCTCGATCGCTATCAGTCAATTGGTCACGACAATCAGAATCGGTAATCAATAATCGACCTTGATGAGAATAGGCCGAATAAGGCCTAAGGGAAGGTCATAACGTGGACATTAAACCATCATTGCCCATCAATGTAGACATCTAACCAACATTGTTCCCGAGGAGTGGCCTACCTATAGAGCCAAAACATATAATGAGCTCGTGGCCTCACATAAGGGCTATATACACATCAAGTGGGTCACATCGTATGGGCCCCAAATACATCACATTGGGCCTCGCCCATGGGTCTCGAATACATCAGCTTGGGCCTCGCCCATAGGCCTTGATCACATCACATTGGGCCTCGCCCACGGGCCTCGAATACACCACCTTGGGCCTCGCCCACGGGCCTCGAATATGTCAAATGGGCCACGCGTCATGGGCCTAATACATATCACGATGGCCTTATCTCATGGACCGAAAATATATCACAATGAGACTCACTCATGGGCCTCGAATACATCACATTGGGCCTCAACACATGGGCTGGGTGTAAATCAAGTGGGCCACATCAATGGGCCTCATATATATCAAGTGGAAGGCGTCACGGGTCACACTAATGGGCCTAGAAAAGTGGATGAACCGTGTGCATGCAACACACACATCATGGTACGTCGCACAAATGAATGGCATAAATATACAATACATACATCAATGGTAGGCCCCACATGGCACTGTCCAAAGGTGGTGTTGTGAATATAGGATATGTACACCAGGGTGGGCCCCATGATTTGAACGGTTAGAGAAACACATACATTGCATGTGTCCCATCATCCATGCCTGGATGGTTGATTGCATGGATGAACGCATGCATCATGATAGGGCCCACTGTCCAGATCATGGTGGGCCACGTCCAAAAGAAAGAGGAATAAATGGACGACTTGGAATAAAACACATATATCATGGTATCCCATGAGGTTGGGTACGGCGCAGACGAAATAGATGGATGGCGTGGCTAAAATACATGCGTCAAGGTGGGCCATATGTCCATCAAAATGGACAAGCGGTGGGGATATACCCACACATCATGGTGTAGCCCATATAGCACCGTCCACAAGTAGATGGTTGTGGATACATAATACAATCAGCAAGGTGGGTCCCACCTGCCCACATGTGCTACACGTGTGGGCAGGGCCCCACGTCAAAACAAATGGATGGCTGGTGTGGATAATCACATACATCATGGGAGGTTTCCACATGTGGGGCCCACACTCCAAGGTAGTATGGACAAAACACTTACATCAGGGTGGATCCTACGCATGTGGTCATCAGAGATTTGGATCTAATGGACGTTCTCAATCGTAAACGAGTGGATGGCATGGAGCACACATACATCATGGTCACCCCACTGCAGATGGATGGTCAGATATAACACATGCCTGATGATCCGGCCCACAGAACATGGTGGCATCAGTACAAAGGCTAGGTGGGGTCCTCACCATCCAGATGGATGGTGAGATAAAATACATATATAATGGTGGGGCCATCGGTCCAGTTGGGACCCACAGAAGTTACTGACGTACGCAAAATACACAGCATAGTGCAAATGGGCGGTGTGGATGTAAATACACCCATCATGGTGCAAATAACACAAACATCACGGCAGCATGCGCACATAGCACTGTCCAGATGGAGGGTGCAGATTACATACATCAGGGTTTCCACCCACCATCCAGAGAGGGATGGACGGTGTAGACATTGAATAAATACATCACGTTGGCTCCCACCTCCACATGTGTGAAGTGGGTGCTACGTCCTGGACGGACGAATAGATTGGGTGAAAAATACATCATGGTGGGCCCTGGACAGTGTAGATACAACACACACGTCATGGTACGCCCCACCACTTGGACAGCAAAAGGATGGATGGTGGGGATCAACCATTCATCACGTGTGGGGTCCACAGATCTAGCAGATGGACGGTGTGGCTGTATAGCACACACATCATACGGGCGTCCCACAGCACCATCCCAATCCATGGACGGTGCGGATGTAGAATACGGACATCAAGATGGGCCATCCACCATGAGGGATGAAACATTACATCTGGTGAGTCCCACGTGTGGCCCACCAGCTATGCAGATATGTATATATATATATATATATATATATATATATATATATATATATATATATATATATATATATATATATTATTTTTAAAAATAAACGTCCAGGTGCTAGCGTCTATGTACCAGATATATAGCTGGTGTGAGGTACATCCAGCCAATCTGCTTCCATCCCAAGGTGGGTCCACACGTGTGGCCCACCAGTCCAGTAAATTGGATGGACGGCGTGGATATTTGTGTTTACAACATGGTGGGTCCCACAGGACGAAGCAGATATTTGTATTATTATTATTATTTTTTCGCCCAGGCCTGTTCAAATGGACAGCCAGGTGGGCTTCTCCCATTGGAAGGATGGCATGGATACTTCATGATGGGCCACACATCAGCACCAACAAAAAGGAAGGAGAGAGAGAGATAGAGAGAGAGAGAGAGAGAGAGAGAGAGAGAGAGAGAGAGAGAGATGGGAGTAGTGGAGGGACCCCACCACTATAGGTCCCTCTTTGATACAACACATACATCAAGATGGGTCCTACATTTATGGGCCCTCAAAATCACAAAATCAATGGTAGAAAAATTAGAAAATCACCCACCTTTGATCTTCTTGGACTTCTTCTTCCATCAACGTATCCTTGAGCTCCAAAGGAAGAACTTCAACGGTTGAGATGAGGCTTTGATGGTGGAGATGAGAGGTGGGAAGGTGGGTCACACATGGCTTCTCTCATAGGAGGTTTGGACGTTTCCTCTCCTTGGGAGCTGCTTGAGAGAGTGAGAAATGAGAGAGAGAGGAGTGGTGATGGAGTGGAAGGGGATGGGTTCTTTTGACTTTTGTAAGAAAAGAATGGGCTAATTATGGGTTGCATTAACTTTGGATAAGGAGAGGTAAGGGTGAGTGATGGCTTGTAATAAGATGTACTTGACTTATGATTGATGTGATTGATGGATATATCGTAGAGATTCTATCAGAATTCGCAACGCGCGGCGTTTCTTCGGAACGAACGCAGGCCCACTTCTTCTAACATAGGTATCGGTTCGATGCACGAGTCACGACATTGGAACCGCGGTGACGGTGCAGTCGCTATGATACAAGTTTCGGATCAAGCTGACATCGGTATGCGGGATTTGGCTTAGGTTCGCCCGCAAACGTCGGATATGGGTCGAGGATTGCCAGAATTCGACCGGAAGGACCGTGGAAGCCAACGGAACGGTACGGTCTAGGATACGGGTATTATAATAATCTAAATAAATTCTCATCTTTCGCTAATTCATGAATGTAGTGATATCTAATGTTAATATGCTTGGTTCATGAATACTGGATTAGATTTTTGAAGATATTAATTGCACTTGAATTATCACAATATAAAACCATAGTTTCTTGCACAATTCTGTGATCCTCAGCATTCTTTTCATCCATACAAGTTGAGTATATGCATTGCCTGCAGCAATGTATTCAACCTCAGCTGTTGAGAGTGATACAGAACTTTATTTCTTACTTAGCTAAGAAATTAAACAGTTTCCTACATGGAAATAACCACCACTAGTTGATTTTTGATCACCAATGTTACTAGCCCAATCAACATCCGTGTAACTAACTAATTGTACACTAGTATCTTGTGGGTACCAGAGACCAAGATTTGTTGAACTAGCGACATATCGCATAATCCGCTTAACAATAATTAAATGTGACTCTTTAGGGTCAGATTGATATCTAACACAAATTCCAACATTAAATGAAATATCAGGTCTACTCGCAGTTAGATAAAGCAAACTACCTATCATACTGCGATACAACTTAAGATCCACACTCATACCTGTAGAGTCCTTTAAGAGTTTTAAAGTAGTACTCATTGAAGTATCAAAATTTTTCTCACTCTCAAATATGAACTTTTTAACTAAGTTCAGAGCATATTTGGTTTGAGAGATAAAGAAACCATTAGGTTGTTGTTTAACTTGCAACCTTAGGAAATACTTTAATTCTCCAACCATGCTCATTTTAAATTTAGACTTTATAAGATCTACAAACTCAATAGTCATGTTAGCATAAGTAGATCCATAAATAATATCATCAACATAAATTTACACTATTATAATGTAATCATTATGTTTCTTTACAAACAATATCTTATCAACACTTCTCATTATAAAGTTATGACTTAGTAGAAACTTAGTTAACTTTTCATACCATGCCTTGGTAGCTTGTTTCAAACTGTAAAGTGTCTTTTTTAAGCATAAACATGATTAGCATGTTTAGGGTCTTCAAAACCCAAAGGTTGTTCAACATACACCTCTTCATGCAAATCGTTGTTCAAGAATGTACTCTTTACATCCATTTGGTATATTTTGAACTTTTTAAAGCATACGATGGATATAAATAGTCTGATTGATTCAAGATGAACTACTGAGGCAAAGGTCTCATCATAATCAATGCCTTCAATTTGAGTGTACCCTTATACAACTAGCCTAGCCTTATTTTTAACAATATTACCAAGTTCTTCAGACTTATTTTTAAAAATCCACTTTGTTTCGATAATGTGTTTATTTTTCAGTATTGGAACTAAGTACCAAACATCATTTCTGACAAACTGATTAAGCTCTTCTTGCATTGCAACAATCCAGTTTTCGTCAGTGAGAGCTTCTTTTACGTTAACCAGTTCTATCTGGGACGTAAAGCACACGTGGTTACATATATTTTCAAGTTGTTTACAAGCGTGTACACCAGTGAGAGAGTTTCTAAGGATTTGATTAGTTGGATGGTCTTTAATTGTCCTCAGTTCAGTGATATTTTGACTTGATGAAGAATCTGATTTATCAATTAGAAGAACTTCATCATTTTCTGAACTTAAGACAGGTGTATTCAAGTGATCATCAATAACCACATTAATAGACTCTTGAATTACACTAGTCCTTTTATTTAGAACTTGATATGCTCGATTATTTAGAGCATACCTTAAAAATATCCCTTCATCACTTTTGGTGTCAAACTTACCCAGATTTTCTACATCACGTAAAATTTAGCACTTGCTGCTAAAACCTCAAAAATATTTGATAGTAGGCTTCTTATCAAACCACATTTAATAAGCCATTTTACTATTTAATTTTCTAGTGTAAACTCGATTAATTATATAACAAGCAGTATTTATGGCTTTGGCTCAAAGATTTTTAGGGAGCTTCATATTATTTAGCATAACATTTACCATTTCTTAAAGTACTCTATTTTTTCTTTCTACTATACCATTTTATTGTGGAGTTTTGGGCACAGAAAATTCATGTGATATTCCCTGATCACTACAAAATTTCTCAAAACCACTATTTTCAAATTCTGAACCATGATCACTACGGATCTTAGAAACTTGTGATTCTTTTTCCGTTTGGATATGTTTAAGTACCCTTTTTACTTCATCGAGAGTTTCTGATTTGTCTTTTAAGAAGACTACCCAAGTGTACCTGGTAAAGTCATCAACAATTACCAGTATGTACTTCTTGTTACCTCAACTCTAAATTCTAGTTAGTCTAATGAGATCTATGTGGAGAAGTTTGAGCAGTTTAGATGTGACATTAGAGTTCACCTTTTTATGAGTACTCTTAGTTTGTTTGCCAATCTGGCATTTGCCATAAATTTTATCTACTTTCTATATTTTGGGCAAACCTCTTACCAAGTCTCCTTTGCTTAATATATACAAGTTGCGGTAGTGAACATGTCTGAGGCGCTTATGCCATAATTCGGTCTCATCAGTATGGACAATGTAGCATGATAGATTAGATGAGCTTGAATCACAAACAATATAGCAGTTTTTAGAAGTTCTACAACCAATTAATATTACAGAATCATTTTTATTTAGAATTTCGCAACCTTGGTTAGTAAATTTTACACTATAATTATTATCGCATATTTAAGAGATGCTTAATAAGTTGTGTTTTAACCCTTCTACATATAAAACATTCTCAAATAGAGGGAGGTTAAAAAGTTAAACCATACCTTGGCCAACAATTCTGTAGTTGCTACCATCACCGATTGTGACTGAACCATCAGTCATGTCTTTAAGATTGGTGAACAGACCCTTGTCACCTGTCATGTGTTTGGAGAATCCACTGTCTAGGTACCACTTTGAATGGCTCGAAGCTTTGAAAGCTATGTGGGCAACCAAGCAAGTAACCTTAGGGACCCATTTCATCACAGTCATGGGTTTAGGAGTATAGTTGGTCTTCTTATGTTTGTACTTGTTATAAGATCGACCCACTGAGTTAGATTTTAAGAGCTCCTTAAGTAAGTCAACAATTTTCTCAGCTAAAGGATTACGATTCGAATTTTTATGGTTGATATGGCTGTTTTTAGGTCTTAAGTTTTGAAAAGTCTTAACATTTTTAGAATAATTTTTATTCAGACTTTTTCCTTTTGAGTTAGAAGACTCTCCTTTCACAAATGTGAGTGGAGTATTCTTATGTTTGGGAGGAATACTTTTGTCGTAACCCAATCCAGATCTATCACTACATTTTCTCGATCCGGATAAGAGTTTTTCTAACTTAGGATTACCTTAGGCATACCTCCATGTGTCTTTTAAACTCAAAAGTGAAGAGACTTCTAGTTTTAGCTCTTCATTTTCATATTTTAAGTTTTCAACAAGGAAAGTTTTGAAATCTAAATCGCATGTAGTTTTTTCAAAACAATCTGAAATGTGTGATTTTTCTAAGAATAGATTATCAAAATTTTCTTTAAGTTTTGAAAACTTTTCTTTTTGAAGTTTTAGTTTTACAACAATTTTGAAACTTTCCTTGTATAAGGCATTATAAGCATCTTAAAGATCTTCTTCATTTTCATGATCACTATTCAGATTTTCTTCACTAGTTGAATCATCATTATTTAAAAAGTGAACTTGGCTAGAGTCATTAGGGCTTTAACATCATTACCCGACTCGGTTTCAGAATCTTCTGACTCAGAAGAAGCTTCAGAGCAGGAAGATTCATCCCCTATAGCCAACATACCTTTCTTTTTCAGTTTGTCATTTTTAGGATACTTGTTTGTTAGATGCCCATATTTATGGCAGTTGTAACATTGACTGTCTTTTAAAGATTTTTTAAATTTTAGATCTAGATCTTTTCTTGTCATTCAGTTTTTGTAAATCAACCCTCTTTTTACTTTTAAAAATCTTATAAAATTTTTTAGCTAAAAGGATCATATCATCTTCAGAATTTTCTAAATCAGAATTGTTATTTTCTTGAGAAATAAGTTTAGAAGATTTAAGGGCGATGGATTTACCTTTAGGAGCTTTAAAGTTTAACTCATAGGTCTGTAATGAGACAACTAATTCTTTTACCCTCATATTATCCATATCACAAAGTTCCTGGATCATAGTCAGCTTTGAATTGAACCATTCAGGTAGTGAGCGTAGTATCTTTACACTGACTTTACTTTCTGGGATTCTATCACTAAGACCCCACATAGAGTTGACAATGTCATTCAATCTTATATAGAAGTTCATGAAAGTTTCAATTTCTTCCATACATATTTCCTCAAATTTGGTTATGAGGATTTAACTTTAGATTTCTTGACAATTGTTGTTCCCTCGTGTGTCATTTCTAAAATATCTCAGGCTTACTTTGCAGTATCATAGGATATAATTCTTTTGAATTCATCCGGTGATAGTATGCAAGTTATTGCATTTAGAACCTTTGCATTGACACTACTCTCACTTTTTTGAAGAGTGGTCCAAGAGAAATAAGGTGCGACTTTCATAGTTTTAGATCCGTCGGTACCAGTTACTTCAGTGGTCCAATTGGTCATTGTGGTTTGCCACACACTCTCATCTATGGATTTCAAGAAAATTCTCATTCAATCTTTCCAATAGGCAAATTGGAGCCATCAAATGGTGGAGGCCTAGTGACTGAAAGACTATCAAAATTTAACATCTTAAAAAGCTCAGATCGATTAGCTCAGGAAATTAATTCAAAAATAATTAAAGCGAGCTATTAGGCTCTGATACCACTTGAAAAGGATGAGCTATTAGGCCCACCTAAAACCTTCACAATCATGTCTTTCAAGTGAGCCAACACAATTCAAAAACCCCACACTCTGAGTTTTTTGGATCACCTCAGACAAACTAAAATAAAGAGATTTTTCCTGGCACAATCTTAATGAAACCAAAAGAATAGATTTACAAAATTGTAAAATACTTATCTGGATATTCTCCTTTGATGCAGCCCGGTAGAACTAATTCGGAGTAGAAGTTCAATGTAGATGTTCAATGTCCACATGTACTTATGAAAAGGTTCTTGGTTCTAAATGAATTTTAGAATAAATTACCTTAAGCTAGCTTGATTTGATTTTAATTCCAATAAATGGAAAAACCTCAATCCATTCTTCAATTAAGATTGGAATATAGAATACAAAATCAAATACAAAAAGCTAATTAAAGAGAATATTAAATGAGCACTAAATAGCTTAAGAATATCACTAACTTATCTCTCATAGTAGTGTCTTGATTTTGCTTGAATTAAATACAAAACTTTAAAAATCGTGCTCTATTTATAAGTGTAGAAACTGTTCACTCGACTGGCCCAGAGGATAACTCAACTGGTCGAAGGACCAACAAACTTTTAAAATTTTGGGCGTGATAAGATAAAGTCATTCTATGACTGGTTAAAGGGCTTGCTCGACCATTTAAGTGGCCTCCACAACTGATCGAATCCTACACTTGACTGGTCGTGTGGGATCTATTTTAGTTGCTGGACTTTGAGTCGAGCCTGGTCATGCACTGTTCACTCGACTGGTCGAGGCTATAACAAAAAGCCTAAAAATTATTAATAAACCTTAGACAGGTCAAGAAATTTCTTAGACTGGTTGAGTCAGTAGTAGGACTAGTCGAACTTAGGATAAGACTAGTCGAGAAATAGCGTATACACTTATAAAGTGACTCAATTAAAGCATGCAATCAATATGACCTAACCTATGATCAATCTAGGGTCATTCATACCTTATAAGTGATATATGAACATTGAATCGGCCTCGACAATCAAAATCAGCCTTAACAATCGAAATCGGCCTAACAAAGGATATAAGGGAAGGTCACAATGTGGACATTTAACCATCATCACCCATTAATGTGGACATTTAACCATCATTTTTTCCAAGGAGTGGCCCACATAGAGCCAAACATATCATGGGCCCATGGCCCCACACAAAGGCTTAATATACATCACCATGGGCCTCACTCTTGGGCCTCAAATACATCAAAATGGGTCTCTCGAATGGGCCACAAGTATATCAAAGTGGGCCTCACAGATGGGCCACAAATACAACAAATGGGTTGCATCGCATGGGCCGCACCAATGGGCCAATATACATGAAATGGGCCACATCGCATGGGCCACACCAATGGGCCTCAAATACATGACAATGGGCCTTATATTTGGGCCTCATACACATCAAGTGGGCTGCATCACGTGGGCCTCAAACATTCCCAAAAATGAATCATATTAAAGGATCATTCAGACCATACCACGAATAGCAATGGAGATAATGATTTTCCACCATTAAAATCTCACATGGCCCACCATAGAAAACCGTGAGAGCAGCCACACACACTTTTGAAATATTTATAGGATCCACCGCTATGTATTTTTAAGATCCAACCTATTCATCAGTTAACACAGATATAGATGAAGTGAAAGCAAAATATCAGCTTGATTGGGAACTACTGTGGCCCTTAGAAGTTTTGAACAGTGGATGTCACTGACCCCACTTATTTTCAAGGGTGGGGTCCGCTGTAATTTTAGATCTACCTCATTCTTTTTCTCACGCCATAGAACGATCTCTCAAATGGTTAGACGGTATGGATGTAACCTATTTCGCATGGTGGGGCCTACAGCTATTGCTGACGTCAATATAGCAGTTATATAGCTGTTGTAGGTACCCTGCCAACTTGCTTTCCATACCAAGTGGGTCCCACACGGGGCCCATCATAATACTTATATATATAATATTATTATATTAATATTTATTTATTTATTTATTTGAGAAGGGAGGGTTGCTCCAGCATCCAGTGTCTAGGCCTTGACGAAGGGATGGACGCAATCCACATATATCATGGGTCCCCACCATCTAGACCACTGGACGATGTGGATTTCACACGAACACCAAGGGTGGGCCATGTGCTAGATGTAGCACGCATGCAGGGTGGGCCTTGTAGATGGAGGGCATGGATGAAATACAAACATCATGTGGGCCACGTCCACATAACTTGCTTTCGTCATAGGACAGTATAGCTAGTGGATGGATTCCAACCAATCCTCTTCCACTGTCCAATTGGACGGTGTGGATCAACAGACATCAAGGTAGGTCCAGACATCATGTCTGGATGGTGGAGACCCTACACATGCAATTGGGTCCCACCATCTAGCAATGGATGGATGGTGTGGTTAGAATACATACATCAGGGCCCTACGGCATGGTGCAAATGGTCCAGTACCATCCAGCACAATCTGGACCATGTGGATGAAACAAATACATCACGGTCAAGCCCACCTGAAAATGGGCAACAAGGTGAGCCTCCAGATGGACAGTGGAGTGGATAAAATACATTCATCATGGTGGGCCACACATATCAAAAGAGAGAGAGAGAGAGGGAGGGAGAGAGAGATAGAGCGGTGATGATGGGAGGAGCTCCGCCACTATGAGCTCCTCCATGATACAATGTATACATCAAGATGGGTCCCACCACAAGTGGGCCCTCAAATCATCAAATCCAAGTAAAAACATAAATCTAACCCTAAGAAAGCACCCACCTTAAATATCCTCTTCCTTCTTTCGCCAATGCATGCTAGAGCTCCAAAGGAACAATTTTAATGGTTGAGATGGACTTTGGATGGTGGGATTAGGTGGTAGGAAGGTGGGACACACTAGCTCTCTCCCATGGAGCTTGGATGTTGGGTTGCTTTGGAGAATGAGAGAGAGAGACAGATGTAAGGAGAGAGAGGGATGGGTGAGAGGTGATGGAGTGATGGGTGAGTGATAGGTGTGTACTTGACATGTACGGGTGGAGAGAGAGAGAGTTGACTTTAGGAGTTACTTTTGGGGATGGAACATGTACTTGATTGATGGGATTGATGGAACATGTTTTCTTAGGTTTAGAAAATGTGCGGTATTTTTCTCGCACTGAACGCGGGCTCATATCTCTTGGATCAGGTATCCCCTCAGCACGCAAGACGTGGTGTCAGAATCGTGGTGACGGCGCAGTCGTAAGGATACAAGTATCAGGTTGAGCTGATTTTGGAATATGGGATACGACTCAGGATCGTGCCTAAATGCCGGTTAAAGATCATGGGTCGTCGAAATTTGACTGGGAGGACCTTGGAAGCCTATGGAACGTTACGAGCTTGGATACGAGTCTTACATCAGAGGAGGACACTACAGGTCCTGCTATAGTGGGCCCCACGATGACCCTTGTCATCCAATTTTTATCTTGTGATGGACGACCAAAAATAGGATATAGCCAATTGTTCATATACAACTCCTTGGAATCCAATAATTAGATGGCTTGGTTTTTCTGATGGAGGAGATGTTGGCACAATCACCCATCCATGGTAGAACCCACCAGATGGATGATCTAGATCCTCAAAAGTGGGCCCCACCCAAATGAAATTAGCAGCATAGTATAATGTTGCATTTCTAATCTTATCATAAGATGTTTGAGCATTTAGTATAATTTTTGGTAAGATCATAATTCTTATATGCTATGGTGATTCTATTACCTCTGCCTTTCTTGTTCTAAATTCTCTGTATAAATCTCTACTACATAAATCTCCCTTTTCTTTGAATGAGAATACTATTGGGGTTCTTTGGGATTTCTATGGCTCCACTGTATTTTTGGCACATGAAAAGCGGTTGCATTTATAGTATGAATTCAGTGGGTTCTCTAAATTGTTGGTTGTCTTTGAAAGGGTTGTAGTAGAATGATTGGCTAAGAGTTTGCACTGTACATTCAGGTTTTTGCTTTATATGAGCAAGGCCCATGGTTCATTGATCCATACCGTTGATTGTCTACTTGTTGCTTCCAGGAACTAGACTTTCGGATAGTGGTATGCTTTCAGATTTTTGTGACTAGTGTAGTTGTACCTAAACTGTCTTGGAGTTTTGTGTGGCACCTCTAATGCATGTCGGCTTTCATTTTTGTTGCCTATTTGCTTATTCTTGATTGAACTTGCTATTTGTGTTTAACCTATTTGATCTATTATGTTGCAGCCTCATTCAACTATCTATTTAAGGATCCTGGCCTGACTCAGTCAACTAGCAAGTACTAGAGGCTTGGAGAGTTTAAATAAGTCACGACTGGTGAGCTTCTCAGGCCATTGAGAAGATATAGACCCTGGTCTAGCCCAAATAATCATTGGTTTCAAAGCAGAATTCTCATCCCTGAAATCAAAGGCCCTATTTGCTTTTAGACCCAATGACTTAAATGGGCCAAACGCGGGTTGATCTACATTAAAGTTTTGTTGTAGGTGATATGCATATTCCATAAAAGAGTATCCAACGAGCCTCTTTTTTTCTCATGTACAACCAAGTTCGGAAGTGATTAGCAAAACTCTGTTGATAATATTCTTCGTTGAATGCATTGTAGATTTATAGTTCATTTCTTCAACTTCACTAATCCAATTCTACCCTTCAAAAGCCATGCATTAATCTACAATTTGTACCAATTGAGAAAAGACCTTGACAGGTTATGAGACTCAAGGGAAGAAAGAGATATTTGTATTGTAATATTTATTTAATATGGTGTATTTTGTTCATCATATTGTGACTCTCACAAACTATTATGATATTGGAGCTTATGCTTTTAGATGGACTAATAGAATTGAAATTAAGAATCAAATAAAGTAGGAATAACCATATTCTAGTTTCCTTAGCATTCATATTGAGGGGTGTGGGCTCCAAATTGTATATTTATGCTTTCAACTATTATGATAAGATTCCCGCTATTACTTCTTATGATGCTTTAGGATTATTTTTTTTTCCACCTCTACATTCTAGTTGTTGATGAATGGGTATTGGGACAAGGTCTAAAAGCCATCTCGTTTGCATTCGTGCTGGTAATGCATGCAAGATTGGGGGAAAAAAAAGTTGTTGATAAATGGTGTTTGATTCCAAGAAATTTATACTTGTGTAGGCAGAACTAGATGTCATATTTGTAGCTTTTGGATTCCAGAGATTGTATCTAATATACGTGCTTATAATTGTTGCCTATCTCATGGCTTATACTTCATGCATTTTCTTCCCTCCTTTTCTCCTCTTTTGTCTTTGCTAGTGAGACTAACAGTAAGCCCTTGTCAACCCAACAACAATGCATTAAAAACTACTTCTCAACATTTCTCCACTTGAAACAGGCCTCTAACTTCTCTGATAACAGCAAGACTACACTCTCCTCTTGGAATCCTAATAACAGGGATTTGTGCACTTGGGAAGGCATCAAGTGCGATGATGCCATTGGTCATGTGATCTACCTCGACCTCAACTACTTCTCTATATTTGGTTGCATCTGATATTTTTTCTTTTTTTGCTGATTCTGATTTTTCTGTAGCTGATTTGGATTTTTTAGGACATGGATGGATATAATTTGTGCTAGATTTTGATTATTTTATAGTTATTTGGATTATTTATTTTCTGCTTTTCTGTTGCTTATTTTGAAAAAATTTTTCTGGCTATGCATGCATCATGCATCTGATTTGTCATAAATAGAGGAAGTTCCCTGTTTGTCACAAACAAGAATTTTATCCTCAATATAAAATTGTGGTTGGAGTTGAAAGTTAGTCTGTTGCATAGTATTAAATAGTAATGAATAAATAATATATTATGGCTCCTTTCAATTTTTCCAATAATACTGCGAAGTTTTCTTTTGATCTTGCAATAAACTACATTCAGTGAAAGTCTTGTGGAACAAGTAATTCACCTTTGTACTTTAATATTTTCTTTTAAAGGATTATGTACTTTTACATTTTACATTTTACTATTAGTGTTGAATGCTACCACTTTAAGATGCTTTTCGTTTTTCAGTGAAAGTCTTATGGAACAGGTAATTCACCCTTTTTTTTCCTTTCTTTCTTTAGGAGTGTTTTAATTTTACAGAAAGAAAAGCAAGGTTAAGAACAGGTAATTCACCTTTGATCAGCTCACTGTTTGCTTTGGTTTGCAATAAAATTTATTTCCATCTAGAACTAAATTCAGAAACTATTGTCAAATTCTTATGCAGTAGTGTTAGGAGGATGGAGAAGGGCATCAATTGAGGTGAGTTGTATCATTTTCTTCCATTTTTCTTTAATGTCGTAGTGCTAGGTTAAAATTTTCAGCATTTCTACAGGTTGAGAAGTGGGTTGATCCAAAATTTTCAGCATTTTCAGCCTTGTCAGCCTTGTTTCTTGAGTCACCTTAAAACCATGTTCTCCATCATTAATTTCTTTGAGAATTGTCAATTAGCTATGAAGGTAATACGATGTTCGTACATGATAGAAGAGAACCTTTTTTTGGGAGAACTATTCAAAATCATTTCGAAATCGTATTCCATTTTCAACAAATATTTGAAAATGAGATCGAGTGTTATGTCTTGTATATTTTTAATATCTATTTATACCGACTAACATTTCAGTTTTATCCTATTTTGATATATCCAGGGGCTACTCAGAATTCAATCAAGGTTGCCCATGTATGTATTTACTGATTGCTGGTTTTTATTTTTTCTGCTTATTATTTTAGATAATTCATTATTCAAATAAATTGAGTTTTTAATGTGTTTCACAGTGGATGCTAGTGCTACAAATTCCTAGTGTGACCAGTCATATATATATATATATATATATATATATATATATATATATATATATATATATATATATATATATATATATATATTCAATACAAGTTTTCGGCTCTGGATAGAGATTCATCCTACTTCTGGAGCTTCATACAAGCTAGCAATGGGTCATGTGTTGGGTCTTGCTCAACCTAATTACCTGTCTTTGGTTTCATTTCAGAAGGTTTGGATGTGAGCTAAATTGTTTCAATTTCACGGTTTATTCATTTTCAGCTGATGTAACGTGGCCCATCCAAGATATGAATTTAGTGGATGAGGGTGAGCACTTAATTCCTAACATGGTGAGGTTTGATTAAGCCATATCTCGTTTGATCCGTTAAGTAGGTAGGGTGGCATGTGGCCCAATTAAATGTTACCACATTGGGGCCACATTCAAACAATTTGTGTTGAAGCTAGGATTTACTTTGATTTGTGTTGAAGCTATGTTGTTAGAAGAGATTAAAGTAGTGCCTTAAACAAATTAATGTGAATGTCTTGATGGCTCTCCATTAGTTGTTAGAAACCCACCATTTACATTGATGCCTCTATGTTGTGTTGAATTTCATGAAGTTATGGAGTGATTTTTTTTTTCCCTTTTCTTTGGGTGTAGGAGCATTTATGGAGATATTTGACAATTCATATGCGAAATGCAGGTTGGCTTTGGTTTCTCTGTTCGAACTAGGCAATGACTTTTGCTGTCACCTTTTCTAATTTGGCATCTACCTTAACTGTTGGCATCAACCAAAAAATCATTGTTTACTTTTTGTCACTGACTAAAAGAAAAGCTATGCCAATATGCTAATCCCATGTTCTGCACCACATGTTTGAACAATTTTGGAGGTAACGTGATGAACAGTTTTCATTTCTGAGTATGTATACATTTGATTGTATCTCGTGTGGTTGTATTGTTTTGATTCTTGTTAATCAATGTTTGCAGGCTTTGGTGCCTGCACTTTTCATGAATGTTTACATTGTTGGATTAATTCAACTATTTGAAATTGAAATAGATAAGGTATATACTCCCATATGGATGCTTTTGCCATGCTCTCTAGATCAAACTGTCTACACTAGAATCTTGCACAGAAGGAAGAACTTAGAGGGGAAAAAACTTTTTTTTCTCGATTGCGAGACCTGTCTCTTGCTTTAGAAGTGTTATATGATGCATGATTGGGAGAAACAATATGGATTTATTAGACCCAGAAGTAGCAGTGGTTCGTCCATGTTATGTAGTTTAGAGGAGTCTTGAGTCTAATATACATATCTGATTTTATCATTTCTGAAGTGTTTTTATTATTTCATGATACTAATGATTTAGCACAGATGTCAAATATTTCAGATTGTTGGTGGATTTGAACATACTATACGTGCAAAACTCACATTCTCACAAGAATCATATGGTATGACTGAGATTCTAACCTATGACTTTATAAGAAAATGTATGATGTGCAAGCTTCCATAACACATCTTGTTTATTTTTCTATTCAGTATAAACATTAGCTTGATTCTTTGATTTTTTTTATTCATTTTTTGTATTAAGAAACATCACAAAGGAAGTTGGACCTGTAAGCATGATTTTATTATTTCCATTTTTATGAAATCAAGTCCCTCTCTTGTTGAGCATTGTTATTAGTCGTTGTTTTTATTTTATTTTTACATTACTCTGTGTTTCTATTTTCAATATGTAAAATTACATCATATAAATGGGCATGGGTTATGATTCAGGTAAAGTTGGATGTGCAACGTTTGACAGACATTTAGATGATGTGGACTTTTGCTGCAAGATGGCCAAAGAGGAATCAATGGTCATTCTTCTAGGTGGGTCGAGACACAATACTCAGATCATGTGATCTATGGCTCAAAAACAATGGATGGTTATAACAAATTAACTCATTCAAAGGGTGAGGATCATCCAATCGACTTGATTCTTGTACCATGGCTTGCTCCCAATGGTACTATTGAATGAGCAGTCCCATTTGATGATTGAGTGTCCCACATGCCTTAATTTTGCATCTTCGTCTTCTTCTTTTCTGCATTCCATTGTTTACTTTTTGATGTTTCACATTTAAAATTAAAGCTCTAGGTACTATCTAAAAGAATGCTTTTTTTTTCCTTGTACTTTATTTCTAGGTGTGATGATATGTGTCTGAAATCCTAGTAAGAGAGAGTTGAAAAATGATTTCGATCGAAGCAGATTAGACAATAACTTTACATACATAGTATTCCATATGAGCTGGATGGTATGGTATTTTCTCATGTTTTACAGAGGAAATGATACCAAATTTCTTTTCTTGATGTTACATAGTTCTAGAAAATTTGGGTGTTGGATTATAATATTTCCTTAGTAACTTGTAATTTCTTGAAATGGTTCATTTAACTTGAAACAGTAAAATGTGCTTTCTTTTGTAGGTGCTCAATGCATTGGCCAGTCTTTTATGTAGGTCGGGTATATCTGCCAAGATATTATGGGATGGTGGTTAGCTTCTACGCCAACTTCTTCCACACAGCGAGGAGGAATTTAACAGTAAGCATCTTAAATAGATCTTTTTCATGTGTTTTGACTCTCTTTTTTTTTTTTTTTTTTTTTTCTGTATCTTGGTGTTAATTGCTTCTTTCTTGAGGTAGATTCACCTTTTTGTAGGAACCCATTTTTGGAATTGGTTATGATGTTCTTTCCCCTCATAAAATTATTTCTCCCTTGGCTCAGAATGTTGAGCTTGCAAAACAGTGCTTTGCCACATTGAAAATGCCATCTGAAAAAAATTGATCTCATGTGGAAATTGGGAGAATAGATTCCAGGTTATATCCCTGAATGATGGCAGGATGGTGCAGAGCATCCAGTAGCACAAAGATGTGGTTAGCTGCATTGCAGTATCTTTTTGTGGACCATACATACTGTTTGGTACATGGTATTAGATGGGATTAGGTGGTATGGAATTGCATTTGGTCCCCGTGCAAATTCCATCCAGTGCTTGAAAACAAATGTATGCAATATGTTTGGGTTGATTTTTTATAGTTCCACCTAATGGGAACAATATACAAACAATTTGAGGGAATTTTGCTCTCAAGTAAAAGTGCATTTATTGCTGAAATTGCTGATGACAATGGGTATGGGTGGGCGATAGAAAAATCTCTTGCTGCAACGGGTGCTGAAATCCTCGTTGGCACATGGGTGCCTGTATATAAATTTACCCTTCAAAAGCATTCACCTATGACTTCTAATGTTGAGATCCTTCTAAAAAAGTTTTTCCTTATGCCCGCCCTGAACATTTTTTTGACCAGCTTAAGATGTGGGAAGTTTGATGAATAATGCATGTAAGATATCCATTTTGTAGTTTTTGATAACCAATAGAATCATTGATGGCTGTTTGTCTTTAATAGTACTTAGGAAGACCTTTAACGACACTTTTTAAGGCTATAATGGTAGTCTAAAGAAGAGCCTGTAAAGGTTGCTGACTGCAAAAGCTGCTGACTGTTGGCAAAGGCCGCTGACCACCACTAAAGGTCCCCCTATAGCAGTGTTCAGTAAAACTGCCAGGAAAGCCTAATGGCCACCAGTAAACCTTTTACCGACCGAGCCTTTACCCGCGATTGGCTGACTGCCGAAAAATGCTTTGCCGGCAGTTTTTGGGAACTAGCAGTTTTGACTGCTGGTAAAGGTCTGCTTTCTTATAGTGTAGAGGGACTTTGAGGGGCCATGGTGATGTATACATTTTATCCACACTGTCCATCCATTCTTCTATGTCATTTTACCTTATGAGGAAAAAAATGAGGCAGATCTAAGGTTCAAGTGGACCACACAGTGGGGATTAAATAAATATCGTTGAAATATTTTTAGGGGCCATAGAAGTTTTAGATCAAGATGATATTCGTGTTTTTCCTTCATCCAGGTCCATGTGACCTTATGAGCAGGTTGTATGGCAATTAATCATCACGGTAAGCCCTACAAAGGTTTCAATGGTAACCCTTCTATTTCCTATGGTGTGGTCCACTTGAGACTTAGATCTACCTTATTTTTGGGCTCATACTCTAAAATGAAATGAAAAAATGGATTAACGGTTGGAAATAATCCATACATGATGCTAAACCCTCATGGTGGCAGGGCAGTTTCCATACCCTCACTTTATCATTGTGTGGCCACTGATTAATAGCCCCTCACGGTGGCAGTTTCCATACCCTCACTTTATCATCGCGTGGCCACTGATTAACAGCTTTGATTTTCTTAGACCCTACCTTTCGCATAATAGTCAACTAGTCTAATCTTTGGGCCAGATGATCCACATGATGGGTACCACTACCACCTGCAAGGCTCTGATGTGCCATACACGTATCATCAATATATACATGCATCCGTTTGCAGAGGAACGAGGAATTATAAGGTACATGCACCAGCTATCTTGTATCGGGGCCAATTAGCTATAGCCTTAACCGTGTGTCCCACTTTTATGTATTCATTTCATATCGATGTTGTTCATCTATTTTAATAGTTTTAATAGATCATTTTAAGCGTGAGCCCATGAATAAGGCAAATATAAACGTCCTTGTATGAAAAAGAAGAAAAAATGACAGCTAAGGTTGAATTTGTGAAAATTTAACGGACCAAGTTTTTGAAAGAAAAATCCAAATTTGAATTTTTTTTTATCAATCCAAAGGCATTAATCAAATGCGAATATCAGTAAAGGAAAAATTTGATGGTGTCAAACCGTAGGGTTAGAGGGAGCTATCAAGCTTTGGCATTCGACAACTCAAGGCTGTCAAATTTTGTTCATGAGTATGACTATGCCCATAAACACATTTTGTATAATCTAAAATCAATATATATACAATATACCTAATAAATATATTTTTTAGAATCTGAAATCACCATAATCTAATGTACACTTGATAAACACATTTTTATATAATCTAAAATCAGCGTAATTCACCGTATACCTCATAAACACATTTTATATAATTTAAAATCATCATAATCCACCATGCACCTAATAAATACATTTTATATAATCTAAAATCAAGATAATTTACTGTTTTTTCAAATGAAATAAAATAAAATATAATTAATAATTTAGTGACATAATATTTTAGAGATAGTTCACATTATTATTTATCTTTAGAAGAACATTTATTAGTTATTAGACATTGACTCTTTATGATGTTGTGTAAGACCTATATCCTAAACCGTACCGTTCTATAGACTTCCGCGATCTTCCATGTCGAATTTCGACAAACTGCGAACTGTAACTGGCATTTGTGCGCGACCCTAAGTCGCGCCCTGTCAACCCGAGTTGACTTGACCCGAGACTTGTACCCTAGCGACAGCACTATCGCCGCGTCTTACACACTGATGTTATACCTAGGCTAGGAGTTGTGGGCCTGCGTATAGTTCAAAGAAACGTCATGCGTTGCGAATTTCGAGAGAATCTCTACGACCCATCAAATCAATCAATCAATATACAAGTCAAGTACACATCCATCACTCACCCAAAGTCAAAGCAACCCATGCTTAGCCTATTACTTTCTTACTAAAAGTCAAGAGAATCCATCCATTTTCATCCCATCACTACTCCTCCCTCTCTCAGTTTCTCATTTCATTCCAAGCAAATCCTAAGAGAGGACCGTCTAAGCTCTAAAGAGAGCTTTGTGTGTGGCCCACTTCCTACCCCTAAACTACCATCTCCGCCCTTCAATCCTCATCTTCCTCCATTAAAGTTGAAGCCTAGGAGCAAAGGAGTCCATGGAGCCTATAAGAAGCGAAATCAGTGGGTGTTCATAGCACGATATGGTGATTTTGATTTAGGGCCCACATGATTTGGGGCCCATATTAATGTAATGTATGTATCAATGCATGTGTTAGAGGGGCCCATAGTGGCGGGGCCCCTCCATCGCTCGTCTCTCTCTCTCTCTCTCTCTCTCTCTCTCTCTCTCTCTCTCTCTCTCTCTCTCTCTCTCTCTCTCTTTGACGTGTGGCCCACCTGATCCAGCTGTCCGATCATCCCACCTTGCTGCTACCTTTGGCAGGCCCTGGATGAAGGGAAAATTATATATCAGTTGATCCAAATGTATGGCCCACTGGATGTGGGACCACTGTGACTTATGAGTTTTATCCACACCGCCCATTGTCATGAACGGTGGGACCCACCCTACACATTTTACACGTGTGGGATGTGGGGCCTAGCATGATGGATGTGTTGTATCCTCACCATCCAGGGACTGGATGGTGAGAGGTGGGATTGGCTGGAGTACCTCACACTAGCTTTTAGCTACTTAAAGATGTCAGCAAATTCTGACGGTTTGACCATGAGGTTGTACCCATCTGTCCATCTGTCTGGAGGTGGGGCCCACCCCACACGTGTGGGCTGGTGGTACCCACCTTGATTTATATGTTTTGTATCCACACCGTCCATCTGAACGGTGGTGTGGCAAGCACCAAGATGTATGTGTTCCTCCAGCCATTCATATGATTTGAGGCGTGGGCCCACCCCACACGTGTGACACGTGTGGGCAGGTGGGACCCACCTTGATTTTTGTATTGTGTATCCACACTGTCCATTGCTGGACAGTGCTGGTGGGATCCACTGTGATGTAAGTGTTCCTCCACATTGTCCGTCTGTGGGATGGCCCACCACATTGGGGTACACCTGATGGACGTGTTGTAACTAGCATGTGGGGCCCACCTTGCACGATTGTGTGTTGTCCACACATGGACGGTGGGGCCCTGACTTGATGTATGGTTTTAATCCACACTGTTTAGTCCAGCGTGGATAGTGGGCCCCATTACAATGCACACGTTGTATATTCACGCTGGCCTGGTGGGGCCCACTTTTAATGTATGTGTTTAATCTACATCGTCCAGCTTGCTGGACGGTGGGCCCTGCAAGATGTTTGTGTTGTATAAACACCGCCCATCCACGTGGCCCCCGCATGATGTATGTGGCTTATCAGCACCGTCCAAGTCTAGCCTATGGACCCCACATAGTGACGTATATGAGGCCTTTGAATGAGGCCCAATGTGATATATTTACAGCCCATTCGATGAGGCCCAATGTGGTATATTTATAGACCATATAAAGAGGCCCGATGTGATGTACATGTGTCCCATTATTATTGCCTATCTTGATGTATATAAGGCCCATTGTTACGGCCCATGTGATGCGGCCCACTTGATGTATAAGAGGCCCATTATTATGGCCCATTGCGATGTATAAGGCCCATGTGATGCAGCCTATTTAATGCATATGAGAGGCCCATCGATGTGGCCCATTGTAATGTATATTAGGCCCATTAAATGAGGCCCATTTTGATATATATAAGGCCCATGCAATGCCCATTATGTTGTATGTGAGGCCATGAGCCCCACTATATGTTTAACTCTATGTGGTTCACTCTTTGAGGGAAATGTTAGTTAAATGTCCACATTGATGGGCAATGATGGTTAAATGTCCACATTATGACCTTTCCTTAGGTCTTGTTAGGCCTATTCTCATTGAGGTTGATTATCGATGCTGATTATCGAGGCCGAATGTTGAAGCCAATTATCGAGGCCAATTGTCGTGGCCGAATATCGAGGCCAATAATCGAGGCTAATTATCAAGGTCGATCATAGAGGCCGATTATCGAGGTCAAATGTCGAGGATAACTGTTGTGGTCGAATATCGAGGTCGAATATCAAGGCTGATTGTCAAGGCCGATTGTCGATGCCGGTTATTGATATTGATTATAAATATGTGCAACATAACATCATGATATATGCCCATACGCATCATCTGCATATTTGTTATGAGATATGGTCGACCATTGCATATGTCATAGGGCGGATTATTATAAGACTCCCTGATAAGAGGAGTTGCCCACACAAGCGCACGGTACATGCAGGATTGCTACATGACTGGATGGTATGACTCATGTATCTCGCATTTTGTGATATGACCACCATATACCCTATTGACATTAGAGTCGTGGCCTTCATAGGCATGTTGTGAATGGCCAGATGGGACACCAAAAATGTTTAGTTTTAGATACAGCACCATAGATATCCCTAGGTGAAAATTCTTAAACCTCCGAGGCCAGGAGACGCTCCAACGTTTAGACCGAGTGGATATACATGAGCGCATGAGGGCTATATACTAGTAGGCCACGTTTTTCACTATATCGTGGTCAATTAGAAAGGGGTATGACCTTACCCTCTTAAGTGAGGGGCAATATCTAGGTTGAATATGGTTAGCTTGAGGAATGGGTCCACTATCGACGAGTCGGGCCTAATATTGGCAGGCGGATAGTGAGGTCTCTTCCACTTACCCAGTTGTGTGCTCGGATGGGGTGGAAAGCTGACGTAGAATGTAATATACCCCGGTGATGATCATAGAGATGTATGGTACTGATACGTGGACTTATTGAGTAGGAGTTGCATACTCATTTATTCATTCATTTACTATCCACTCAGGCTGGTGGTACGTAACTAATTGATATGTGTATCTTCATAATGGCCAAGATTTCGGTTGGGGCGCATGACCAACCTGAGATCAGGAGTCTATCACATTGAGTCTAGCTATCCAAATTTAGGTATGAGACTGGTTTAAATAGAAGTCCTTTGTAATAGACCCCATAGCCTACGATGCTACATACTATCATCCCAACTTCATACTCTAGCTTAGTCATTTCATTTGCACCACATATTGCATTGCATCCGCAGCACATAGCATTTGGTTTATTATGCTTCTGTTTTGGCATGGCTTAGATACAGTTGACAGTATTCATGGACTCATCAGGGTTTGCATATTGCATTATATCCTCGATACATTATATTTGGCTTACTATGTCTCCGTATTGCATAGCTGATCTACATTGTTTCCTCGGTATATGATATTGGCTTATTATGTTTTTACATCGCATAGCTTGGATAAGGTTGTTGGTATTTATGGACTTACCAGTATATTTTCGTATTGCTCTGATATTGCATACTTGGCACCTATCTTGTGCACACACTTACACCACCCTCTAAGCTTTTTACAAAAGCTTATGCATGATAGATGCGTGCAGTTGGCGTTAGGTCACAACGACATTGAGCTTTGAGCGTGCAGCTATCTTCTGGAGCTTCGATTTTTTATATATATATTTCCCTTTTAGCACTATATTCAACTGTTTATATTAGTGGATATGTGATGATGATGTTGTCTTTGTGATTTGGGTAAACTTGCGGTTATACTTCTTATGAGATAAACGTACGTTGAAAAATCTTCCTTGTAGGATCCCAAGATCGAAATCTAACATATGGGCGTCAGGAGCCTAAAAGGAGTACTATGGAGGTTGTCGGCACCAGATTTGACGATCGAAAATTTTGTGAGCCCGATTTTTGAGTTTGGGGCGTGACACGCGGTGCATTAAATATCCAAATTCTAAAATGTTCTTTTTCTTCCATGGACATTTAGAGATAACACAAAATCATATATTAAATGTAAATTAAATGGTTCAACAAAATAGTTAAAATAATTAAATTCATAACATGACAAATACAGGATATGAAAGAACATAGCATTCCTTTCTGCCACCCACATTTGCTAAGATCACGATAAAGACTTCGTATATCAGAATGATTTTCACACCGCAAAATTCGAGTACCTGAATAGGTTATTAAAGACCTTAATCCCAAGCTCATGAGTTTTAATAGATCTATATTCATTTCAATTCACATAATCCCATCAAATTTAATAGATATTGATAGCCATTTAAAAGAAAAATAATACTCATTATTATAATGTTTACTAAATTCAACTATCTTAATAGTTTTTTTCTACATTGAAATTTGGAATTCAAACTAAACCTAAAGAAGAAATTAAATTGAAATTCAAAGTAAACTTAAATTATTGAAAAGGGAAAACTAGTAGTAGAGGTTGGCTTGATCATAGTATTCCACTTCTGCACCTGTGAATTGTTGTAATAAGATGAGTATAACAATCCAGTGGAATAATTTCTTATCCAAAATTTAAAATATGTATATTATGTAATAAAGGAGATAATTGAATTAAAATAGGAAGAATGAAAGAAGATACAACATTGTAATTGTAAATATGTCGTATATGTCATACCTTATACGAATCCTCATAAATAATACATTAAACATAAATCATTTCTTACATTACCCTACCTAAGTAGATGGCCACATTGCATTAACGTCCACACACCAATACATAGTGAGGGACTCATTCGTACATTGGCTGGTTAGACTATTGCTCCAATTGTACTCGTATGCCATACACAAAGGAGACTCCAAAAGATCCAGCGAGTTCTAGAGTCTTTCACCAAATGAACACAATCACCCTACTTGTTGGCTTTAAGATCTTTCACCTAAGGGATATGATCGCCCTACTTGCTAGCTTGAGGGTTTTTCACCCAAATGATATAATCACCATACATACTTATGCCTTTTTGGGATATCCCCAGGGCAGTGCACATGCATTTAAGTTTAAACTTATAAATAAAAATAACATGCGCATGCTATGAACCATTATCTCATGTTCGTAAATTCAATTTACAAATATTAAACATGTCTTTTATCAAGAATTAATCTTAAACAACACTCATTTTTTCGCAAAATATGTCAATGTAGAGAATTCATGTAAGGGTGCATAATTAACAAAGATTAATAATGTTAGCAATTATATAAATAATTTATATAAATCCTTTTTTTTGATATTATTAAATAATTTAATCTTCTAAATAATTAAATGGAATAGCATAATATAATTTTGTAAAAGTCTAGTGATAATAAATAAATAAATAAAATGACGTTAGAATTTCAAAATTTTATATTATAATACAAGAATTCCTGGACCTAAACAAAACAATGTTGGAATCGCACACAATTACAAATCAGCTGTGGAATTCCTGTACAGTTTACTACAAGGTCCTTGAACAAGTACAAAAACAGTGCTTATAAATCTTGAAAATTATATAAAGGCCCCTGAAATTGTAGGAAATTACATTGTAGTGCTGAAATTCTTAATTTTATAAAATACACCCTGAATTTGACTAAAAAAATTACCTAATAATGCTTGAAATTCGAAATGAAAAATAATTTAATAAAAAGAAAAAATTTAAATTTAAATATTCATAATTTCAACATTGAATAATTTTGTTTAAATATTGGAATTAGATTGCATATTCTAACTAACAAAGAATATAAATAATCTATTTCACAATTTTATAAAATTAATCCCCTATTTAATTTCATAAAAAATAAATAAATAAAGAAAGTGACTTTTTTAGATGTTAAATTATGATTAATAAATATTTCAAAAAAAAAAAAAAAGAAAATTTAAAAAATATTTTGTGTCTTATGTTAGATTTTATATTAATTTAATTAGCTAATTTAAGTTGGTATCATTATCTTAATTTCTCATAAACAAAAATTTTAGCAATAAATAAATCAAAATAAACAATAAATCAATAATCAAATAAAAAATATATAAATGCAATAATATGAAATTTTCAACATGAATCAAATTACTAATCAAACCAAAGGGTTGACAAACCCAAGAGCAGGGCTGCGATGTAATAATAATAACTCGGTGAAATCTAGGTCGAATCCTCGAAAAATGAAGAACACAACATAAAACTAGTTTAATAGTAAATGTTGGTATTTTTTTTAAAAAATAAAAAAATAAAATCCAATGATCAAGGAAATGGCTTTAGAATAAATAGATAAATGACTAAGGATTTAGGAATTCGCTTATATCAATCACAATATCGCATTCATTGATTCAATATATAGTTCAATCAGAATCAAAATCATATCATATCCAATCGGAATATAATTTTGTTAAACCAATCATTAACACCAATAAGATATGATTTCAATTACATGATTCTCTCATGAAACACTTATATCTCAATCACAAGAAATCAAAAGTGTTTAAAGCACCCTTATACAATAATAGATTAAGCAATTGTACAGATTAAATCATTCTCTAATTTAAACTAGTCAATTGACACCCAGATCCATAGCTCAACTGGCAAACTGATTGAAGATACCTCGTTTCAACACTTGAGATCATGGTATCGATCCCTAGTGGGGGTGGCTAACATGGAGTGTTTGTACTAAATTGGGCATGTACTAACAAGCTAACTCCCAAATAAAAAATAAAAATATCTCTATTATTAGATCATATTCTATTTTTACATCTCCCAAGAGACTGTCATGATTTAACGAGGGACTGGATGTGGTGGGGCTGAACAGGTGTCAAAGATCCAAGGCAGGTAGCATGTGTTAGAGATCCAGGCCATTCATCATGCAAGAGACATGCACGCATACCAAAACTTGTGGTAGTTCACTCATTCAGGGCCAACAGGCAGGAGACATACAAACATGCCAAAACTCGTGGTAGTACACTCATCAAGGAAGGCCAACAGGCCCACCCGAATTTAACAAGTCTGTCCAATTTCTTAGACATGGTTAGAAATTGGATAAGGTTAGGATCTGCCATTTTAGACCTCGTTACAAAGTCTGGGTTGGGTTGAATACTGAGTAACTCAGTACGCTAAGGATACTAAGTAAACTCTGTGAGCCCCATTGTCATTTATGCATTGTATCCACTACGTCCATCTGTTTTATCACATGATTTTAGGGCTTTATAAAAAAATAAAATGGAACATATACAAATCTCAATTGGACCACACCATCAGAAACACTATGAATTGAACATCTACCGTTGAAAAATTCTTGGGGGCAACCAAGGTTTTAGATCAAGTTAATATTTTTTTTTTCCCTTCATACATGTTTGCCTGTATCTTACTAACAGGTTGAATGACAAATAAACATCATTAGGCCTTAAAAAGTTTTCAATGGTGAAAATTAATACTTTCACTTTTTCCTGTGGTATAATTCACTTGAGCTTTGTATATGCATTAATTTTGGATTTAACTCCTAAAATGATTTGAAAAAACAAATGAACAGCGTAGATAAACCACACGCATTCTGAATGGCCTAACAGAGTTTACTCAATATGATAAGAGCATACTGAGTAACTCAGTTCGTTCAGGTCAGGTGGGTGAAATCAGAATGTGTACTTGTACACTTTTATCGTACAGGGTAAACATCACTGGGAGTACACTCTTATCGTACTGAGTGGCCCAGTGTGACTGTATCTGGTCTATCCACGCTGTCCATCCATTTTTCCATCTTATTTTAATAGTTGATACCAAAATTTAAGCATACCCAAAGATCAAGTGTACCATACCCTAAGAAACAGTTGAAATAATGATTTCCACCATTGAAACCTTTATACGGCCGCAGTGATGTTTATTTCTCATCCAACCTGTTCATGAGATCACACAAACATGGATGAAGGGAAAACAAAAATACAAGCTTGATCCAAAACTTCTGTGGCCCTCAAGAAATTTTCAATGGTAGATGTTCAATTCACACTGTTTCCTGTGGTGTGGTCCAATTGAGATTTGAATATACTTCAGTTTTAGGCTCTAGCACTAAAATTATCAGGTAAAATGGATGGACGGAGTGGATAAAATACATGAATCACTGTGGACCCCACAGAGTTTACTTAGTACGCAATCCGCTTCCAGGTGGGGTCCAATGAATCTCAATGGTAACATTACATGTACCAGAAGTGGCACGTGGAGATGAATAGCAAGGAAAAGGATGCCACACGTGCAAGAAAGAGGTGGGAAAAAGCACGTAAAAATCCAAGAAGTCGCAATGATTTTCAAAGTTTCATAAATACTTTTTAGATATTTTTAAAATCTCATTTAAGGCCCATTTGGCTAATTTTTTTAAAAAGCTTATGTAAGTCAATAAGTTAATTATCTTAATTTAGATTGGTTATTAAAATTAAAATGCAGTTTTTTAAGGAAAAAGTAACTTATTTATTTCAATCATTTTTAAAATCTTTTTTAACTTCTAAAAACAACTATCTCCTTCTCCTTCATTTTTGTTGGTGATACGTCAGGTTGATTGCAACCCAACCTGTTGCTGGACATACAAATCCAGTTGAACTGAACACTAATACCAGCTTAATGTATCACCAGTGGACCATCAGTTTGTGGACCCCACTGACGTATGTGATGCCCACACCGTCTATCCATTTTCAAGCCCAAACTATGGCAGATTTAAATCTCAGATATGGGCCCTACCATCTGCAAATGGTGGTGACCGAGCACCTACCGCCGAAACCTCTATTTGTAGTAACACCCTGCCGTATCTGTTAGATCATCACTGTCCATGCCTTTCGTCAGAATTTTTTTAGTGTGAGTCCCACCATGTGGGACCCACCATAATTTTGAGGAATCCACACTGTCGATCAAATTAACCCCACCACTAGCAGCAGGAAGCAATGACACCCACCGTTGCACATGCCCTAATGGCTCACCTCTCTTTATGTGTTTTATATCCATTTCCTCCATCCGTTTTCTTATTTATGTGATGCCCACCACTGTAGCATCCCTAGGGTCCACTGAAGGGACCTACTGTAATATGTTTGCCATCCAAACTAAGTGGTCCTACAAGCAAAAAACAATGAGGATAGAATCTCTAAACACTCTGGGGTCCAGTGAGTGGACCCCATAATAGAAAAACAGTGGGGATTTAAACCCACAACGTTGAAAGCCCCCTAGGCCCATGTAGCTATATACGTTGTTGTATGTGTTGCGTGACTAAGCTGGCCATTCCTTTTTCTTTCTTTCCAGCTCACTTTATGGTACGACCCAAAATTGTAAGGACTCCAGTCTCAGGTAGACCCACAAAATGAGCAGTCCACCCAAAGGTTGGCCCAACATGATGGACAATGGATGTAATTAAGGAGGACCAAGCACACTTGAGGGATAAATACTTGTATTATTGGAAACCAAACATTTTCTACTTTTCAATGATAAGTATGTTATTTGTCAAATATACTTATTTCCTTAATAAGGAGAAATAAAAATAAGCTATTTGTAGCATAAGTAGCTTATCTTAAGAAAGTAATGATCCAAATAACCCCTTAGGGCCATTTGAATACCACCAAATAATTTACTTTTTAAAACTTGTGTTAAGTAATTGAGTTACTTTTTGTACATAAGTTAGTTTGGTTAGCATCGATGTAAAAGTAATTTATTTGTTAATTAAAAGCTACCTATCTTAATAAGTAACTTTTTTATAGCTTTCTTTTCTACTTCTCTCTCACAATCCATGTCAAAGGAGGCTCTCTCTCATGATCAATATCAAAGGAGGCTACATATGGTGGATTGTGCACATCGAAGGTGGGTCTCACACTGTGTATGGTCCACATAAAAGGTGGGCCCCACATGATGGATAACCTCATATTAATGTGGGCCCACATACAGATGGTTCACATCCAAGGTTGTCTCATAATGATAAAAGCCCACATCCAAAGTGGGCTGGTATGATCGGCAACCTACTTCAAAGGTGGGGCCTACATGATGGACAGTCCACATCAAAGGTCGGCTCCGGATGATGAATGACCCACGTTCAAGTAGAGCCTTACATGATGGGTAGCCCACATGATGGGTAGCCCACATGATGGACAACCCACATTAAAGGTGGGCTCCACATGATGAATAATTAATAATGGTGGACCCCACATGATGGATGATCCACATCAAGGTAAGCCTCACATGATGGATGGTCCACATCAAAGGTTAGCCCTAATGATAAGTGGCTAATATCCATGGCAGGCCTTGCACGATGGACAACACACATCAGAGGTTGGGCTCAAATGATGGATGGTCCACATCAAATATGGGCTCCGCATGATGGGTGGTGGATATTGAAGGTAAACCTCATATGATGGACAATAATATTGATGGTGGATCCCACTTGATGGATGAACAACATCAAAGGTGGGCCCTACATAATTAATAGTGCGCATTAAAGGTCGACACATAATGATGAAAGACCCACATCTAAAGTGGACTTCAAATGATGCATGGCCTACATCAAAGGTGGGGCACGCACAATGAATGGTCTACATCAAAGGATGGCCCCGCATGATAGATGGTGTATGTGAGGGGGACCAAAGAATCTCAAGGAATAATTGAGTTTGATGTTGGAAATCAAACATGCTTTTCTACTTTTTGATTGATAAGAATGTTGTTTACCAAATATACTTATCAGTTGATAAGTAGAAACCAAGATAATCTACTTATACCATAAATAGCTTATCTAAAGTAACTTATTATCCAAACCCCACCTTAATGTGTCCATGAAATTTCAAAGGCACAACTCTCTTAAGATTAATTGGCTTGGCAGAGACCTAGCTCTTCTAACAAATCTCATCTGTTTCTTGGGGAAGCAATTGATTGATAAACAATCTTTTACGTTGCACACGTTAAGCTCCCCAAAGGCTCACCTTCTAACGAAATAAGTAAGCCTCTACCTTGGATAGAATTGGGAAAGGAAAAGTTAGAATGCAGGGTGTTTTGGTCCAAGTGGATTGTGTGTTGTGCCAACCTCATGGTGTGTTGGCATTTACGTGGGCCGCACCATAATGTATGTGTTATATCCAAACCGTTCGTCCACTTGGTGAGATCATTTTATGGCTTGCGCCTAAAAATGAAATAGATCCAATGCTCTGGTGGACTACACCACAAAATGAAATGGGACTGAATGTCTACCATTGAAAACTTCTTAGGGTCACACAAGTTCTGTATCAATCTAATATATATATATTTTTTTTCCTTCATTTTATGTGTGACCTTATGAACAGGTTCTACCATAAATAAACATTATGGTGGGCCCTAGGAAGGTTTCAACGGTGGGAATCATTGTTCCCATCACTTTGTGTGGTGTGGTCTACTTGAGCTTTGGATCTACCTTATTTTTGGGGCTCAAGCCCTAAAATGATCTATCTAAATGGATGGATGGTGTTGATATAACACATATATCATGATGGAGTCTACAAAAGTGGTAACGCCAACACACCATCCAATTTGCTTCCTTTTAAGTTAGGGTAATGTTGTTGTTCTTTAATGTCTTAAATTTGTCCATAAGAGGCACAACAAGAACTGTGTAAGTGCACAACTTGTTTCTTGTTCTAGTTGCGGTAGTATATATATCGGGTGTAATAGGATTAGGGTTCTCTAAGACATCCTTATGGGTTTGAGAGGATTTTGAAAGGCAAAGGCTATGGATTTTACTCTTAGGGCTTTGATCAGTAAGGTTTCATTTCTTGTAACTTCGTTTTTCATAGTGCATTTTTACTTTGTATTGTGGTTTTTTTTCGAAGGATTTTTTTCACGTAAATTCATATTGTTCTCTAGTTGGATTTTCTTATGTGATTGTGATTACTTTGTTTGATTCCTCTCTCTGTGATTTTGTAAGTCTCAACAAGTGGTATTAGAGATAACGTTGGGAAGCTGATTGAATCTTAAGATAATGTATTTATGACATCTAAGATGAAGTTTGATATATAGAATTATTCTGGGAAAGACAACTTTAAATTATGGAAGGTGAAGATGAAGAGTTTTTTAGTTCAATAAGGATTGGAAGATGCGCTCCTTAAAAAAAGACCAAAAACTATGAAAGAAAAAAAGTATGACAAGTTAGATCAAAAGGTCAAAATCTAGAGATCATTTTAGGGCTTCATCTAAAAAATAAGCCAGATCCAAATCTTAGGTGGACCACACCACAAGACAACAATAGCAATTGAATGTCCATCATTAAAAACCTCTTAGCTTTTGCCGACAGGTTTATTGTGATTCGTTGACAGCTAAAAACCATCAGGGAAACAACTATATGATTGTCGGCTTTGGTCAGTTTTTTAGTAGTGAACAAATGAGGCCATCTACAATATTATGAGAGAGAAGATTGTGGCTGATACATAGGCCAAGTTAGAGAACACCTATGTAAAGAATTCTTGTGAATCGTTTGTATTTATAGCTATAGTTGTTCAATAGGAAGAGGATAGAAGAGGTTAACATTAAGAGCCACATTAGCAACTTCAATAGGCTGATTTATAAATTGTTAGATGTGGATGAGGCAATGAATGATGAAGATCAAGCATGTATTCTATTGATTTCTCTTTCAGAATTGTATGAGTCATTCAAAGACTCTTTGTGCACTAATAGGAAGACCATTAGCATTGAAATCGTTATCTTAGTCCTTTAGTCAAAGGAGATGAGAAAGAAAAGAGGTGATGTGGGTTCTTCTACAGATGCACTAGTTACAATGGGGAGAAATTCTAAGCGGGAAGTGGATCTTCACGATCGAGATTCAAATAGAAGGGCAAGGGCAAGGGAAAAGGTAAGCTAAAGTGTTGAAATTGTGGCATGATATGGCACATGAAGAAAGATTGTCAGAATCCTAAGTTTAGAAAGAGAAATCAGAGACGCCAATACTGTAGAATCTAGTGAGGAGGTGAGAGGTAGTGATATGCTGACCGCATTAAAATTCGGGTACTTTGACAGTGAATGGATATTAGATACAGGGACTTTGTATCATATGACCCCTCATAAGAGTTGGTTCACTAGTTTTAGCGAGTATGATGGTGGCCGGGTGTTTATGGGAAATGAAAATGTCTGAAACGTGGTTGGTGTTAAATTGATGCACAACAAGATGTTTGATGACATGGATCATATCTTAACCAATGTGAGACACGTTCTTGAGTTGAGAAAGAGTTTGATATCTCTAAATGCACTCAAGACACTTGGATGTAAATTCACTGGGTTCGTTCATGTTCTTTATGTTTCAAATGGGGCACTCCTAGTCATGAAAAGCATGGAGAACCTTTATAGGTTGATCACGAGCACTTTATTGGGTGGAGCTACAACGTTTGTAGCGGATTCCATGTCTGCACGTATATGACATGCACACATAGGTTATATGAATGAACAAAGCATGAAAGTACTTTTTTATTTTACTATTGTTTGATTCAATTTTTAAAAGCATTGATTTTAGTATATGTGAACATTGTATGTATAGAAAATAGTCGAGGTTATGTTTTAAGTTTGCGAAACATATTTGTAAGGGGGTTCTGAATTACGTGCATCCTCATATATACAAATCGTCGCCCGTAGTTTCTAGTGAAGGGTCGTTATGATTCGTTATGTTCATTAATGATTATTCCAGAAATGTGTTAGTTTACTTTTTGAAAAGTAAATTCAATGTTTACACCAACTTCAAATAGTAGAAAGCGATTGTGGAAAAACAGTCAGGGCGAAAAGTGAAAGTGTTGAGGACAGATAATGTTGAAAAATTCACTTATTGAGAATTCAATAATTTTTGTAAAGATAAAGGGATCGTGAGGCACAACATAATGTGCCACACACTAGAGCAGAATGGTGTGGCTAAGAGGATGAATTAGACTAGCTTGGAGAAGGCCTGATGCATGATGAGTAATCATGGGTTGGGTAAGAAAATGTAGATTGATGTCGTTAACACGGCTTGGTACTTAATGAATTGGTCCTCCTCTACAATTATTGATTGTAAAATTTCAAATGAAGTGTGGAGTGGTCAGTAGATAAACTACTCAAGGCTATAAGTATTTGGTTGTGATGCTTACTCTCACGTATAGTTAGTTGAGAGAAATAAGATGGAGCAAAGTATAAAAAAGTACATCTTTGTCAGCTATAGTGATGGAGTGAATGCGTATAAGCTATATGACCAGGCCACATGGAAAATCATCCTTAGTTATGATATCAAATTTGATAAGGGATCTTTGTTCTGTAAGGATGAGCACAAGTAGAAAATTGGTTACGGACATTCAAATAGATAAAAATGACACATGAGCTAATACTAAGACACAAACAGAGGTATAAGAGTAGGTGGAGTAGCCACCTAAAAGAAAGAATCCACCAAGGAATCATAAGTTACCAGTGAGATACAAGGATAAATCGAATGTTGCATTTGCCCTCATTATGAATGATATGAATCCATTTACTTTTTAGGAGGTCTTGACAATGTAAATGCTAAAAAGTAGAAAACAACAATGTATGACGAGATAAATTCCTTGTACGAGAATGAGACGTGGGAGTTGTGGAACTTCTCGTTGGCTGTAAAGTGATCGGGTGTAAGTGGATCTTTAGGGAGAAACATGATAGGTAAAAAAGAAAAGTTGGTAGCAAAAGAATATTCTCAGAGAGAATGTCTCAACTTCATTGAGATCTTCGTGCCTGTAGTGAAGCAAGTATCTATCAGATTTGCATTGACACTAGTTGCCCAATACAATCTCGAGTTGGAGCATATGGATGTGAAGGCTTTCCTATATAGGAAATTGGAAGAACAGATTTATATGAAGTAAAGAGAAGGTTTCGAAATACAAGGGCTAAGAACATGGTTTGTAGGTTGAATAGGTCGTTGTACGGAAAGAAATTGTTGCCTAGGAAGTATACAAGAAATTTGATTATTTCATAATGAATCAGAAGTTTACCAGGACCAATTATGATCATTGTGTTTATTTCAAGATACTGAGTGATAGGAAGTTCATTATCTTGGTATTGTATGTTGATGACATGCTCATTGCCAGTCATAACTAGGGCTGTACATGAACTAAATTAGCTCGGTTAGCTTGCTCGACTCAACTCGAAAAAGTTCAATTTGACTCGGTTTGAAATTGAATTCGATCTGAGTCGAGCTAATTTTTTTAGCTTGAAAAAATTTTGAACCTAGTTCGAGCTTGCCAAAGCTCAACTCAACTTAAATCGAACCCAACTCGAATCTAACTCGGATCGAACCAGTTCGGTGACTCGGTTACTTTAATATTGATGTTGTGTTTAATGAAATGACTCAACAAAGTGTGGCTGGTGGCAAGGAAGGTATGTATATGAAACAAATACCCTTTTTTTCTTGATTTTTATGTTGCTTAGAAGATGTTTGATGAAATACATGTAAAACCACAGCTGTTGTTTTACATACAGTAAGATTTTTAAGTTGCAGTCTATGTGTTTGTGAAAATGTTATACAAGCGAACTCGGCTCGAACTTGGCATGAACTCAGCTCGAACTGGCCCGAGCTGCTGACTGAACCGAGCTAACCTAGCCACTCAGGCTTGAGGACCGAGCCAAGCCGAGTTCGAGCTCGGGTCAGTAAGTTTCGAGCCAAGTCGAGTTGTGCCCAACTTGACTCAGTTCAACTCATGTACACTTATAATCATAGCATGTCTGAGATTGAATACTGAAGGCTCAACTATCATGGACATTTGAGATGAAAGATCTGTGAGCTGCAAAGAGAGTTGTCAACATTGACATATACAGTGACAGGAAGAGGAAAATGCTTTGGTTATCTCAAACTAAATACTTTGAGAAGGTATTGGTGAAGTATGTGATAGATAAGGCAAAGCTGGTTAACATTCTCCACACGGATAATTTTTTACTTTGTTCTAAAGAGTGTTATGAAATGAATGAAGAAAAGCAAGTTATGTCTCATGTGCATTATTCAAGTATAGTTGACAACTTGAAGTATGTCATGGTATGGTCAAAGACCAGATATTTCACATGTGGTGGGTGTCGTTAGTAGATACATGGCTAACCCTAACAAACAATACTAGGAGGCAGTGAAATGGTTATTTTAATACATTCGAGATACGCAATACATCTTAACATCTGAAAAATCATCATGGGAAAAGTTAGTATGCTATGTGAATTCAAATTACATGGTAGTATGTGTAATAACTCAAACTTTAGAGTATAAGTTTACCCATACGTAAGAATATAAGATTACACTTGTTTAATTATATAGTTGTAGATTTGTTAATTTTAACCGTTTATTTGTAGTTTAGATTAAATCTAAACCATAGGGAGTACTTTTTGACCGTTGATTAATAGAATGAACCATTAAATACCCTAGTATTCTTATCTCTAGATTAAAACTTACCGTTGATATAACCTATCACCATTAAATAAAGATAACTGACCTTTGCTTTGAATTTGGATCACTTGATCAAAGCAAAGTAACTACCATATTTTCAAATCACTCATTCACACATCAAATTAAAATTTGAATCTGCTCATCTTCTTCGTCACTTATAAATATGCTTAATTTACCATCGAAACTCAAGGCCTCAAAATTTGGAGTGATCTGACCACGGGTGGGTGATACCAATCAAATTAAATCGCAATCATTATCATATATACTTATTGATTTAATGGATTTTTAGATGCATCAGATCTGATGTAAGTGCTATAATGTTTAAAGCACACTTAGTAGATCTTCACATTGTTTGTCAAATTTTGCTTAGTCAAAACATCTTAGCAAGTGATCTTTAAGTGTGGTTCAAGACCAAGGTTCAAACCTAGTCCAAGCTCAAGTTGAAGATCAAGCTCAAGCTCAAGTTGAAGATCAAGCTTGAGGTCAAGTTGAAGACTAAGCTCTAAAGACAACATAAAGTGAAGATCTACTAATGTTCTAGTAGAAGATCAAGCTCCAAAGAGAAGTTCAAGTCTCTAATATACTTCAAGGCAATGAAGTTCAGTCCATACAGGTATTATAAACCCTAGAAAGACCTTAGGTTTAGATGCTTTCAAAACATATTTAAAATTGAATTTTTATGCTTGTATTTGGTTGAGTTTCGACTAGCCTAAGATTTTCTCGACCAGTCCTAGTTCAAGCTAAAGTGAAACAGAAAATTTATTACTCTTTCGACCAGTCGAGTGATCTACTCGACTAGTCGAAGGTCACTCTTCGACCAATAGAGCATTCATCAATTCAAAGTCTAACAACTAAAACTTTTTACATTTTAGCACATCGACCAGTCGAGTTGGGCGTTCGACCAGTCGAAAATTTATTAAATCTTATATCGCTCAAATCTGAAAATCTGTTAGAACTGAAACCGATGGTTGGGCCAATCGAAGACTATCTTAGGCTAGTCAAAGCAATAAAATTTTTACCTATAAATTGAGGTTTTTTCTCAATCTAAAAATACAATTCATGGCTATTAAAATCCTTCTGCAGAGAGAGAGAGAGAGAGAGAGAGAGAGAGAGAGAGAGAAGCCTCAGTTATTGTCAAGCTATTAAGAAGTATTTATAAATCATTTTATAGTTTTTTATTTAATTCTTTAATCTTTAATTCTATCATTATGATTATAAAGAGAGAGAGAATACTCTTCTTTTTGAGATTTATAGGAATTAATACAAGTAACCATTATTTTAAATCTAATTAAAATCAATAGAACCTTGCACCTTTTCTATCAGACTGAATATTGAATATTCGACATTCAAGAAAAGCGGTTCCATGACTACAATTTCTTCTATAGTAAATATAAGTATATATTTACATTTTGTATTTGGTTTTTCTGAGATAGTCAGAAAATCTCTGCGTTGGTTTTTCTAAAATAAATTAAAAAATCTTAATGAGGGTTTCTTTGTTCGTGATAGCCAAGTAAAATCACAATGTATCAGGTTTTAAGGCGACCCTATGAAAACCTTATTTATAGTGAAAGCCAAAATTATGTGGTTAGTAATTTTGGGAGTAGAGTAAGTGTTGCTATTTAAGAATAGTTGTTGACACTCTGAACCATTATAATTCTTGATATTGTGGTGAATGCATTTATTATTTTTGTGGTGAATGGATGTAATTCTTTTTATACTAAAGTGATGAATGTTTGTAATAGATAGTTTTATCTATTCTTGATCAGTTTGAAATTTTGATTCTTATCACATTCGTGAAATAAGGTTGTCCTGCCTAAACTCGTTTGGGTGAAGGTTTCCCTACGAATCAGTTTAAATCAATGTTTCAAAACTAACACAATTAAGATTTCTGATTTATTTACTTATTCAACATTTTATTTGATTATTTAGCATAGTCCTATTCAACCCCCCCCCCCCCCCCCCCCCCCCCCCTTAGGACTTCTTAAGCTTGCCTTTTCATCTGATCTATACCATATAAATAGACTCCGAGTTAGATCTGTGATAGTATTCGAAATCTTAGGCGGATCAGATCATTGAACAATCTACAACAATTGAAAAGTAGTAATGATGCTATATGATTAGATCCTAAATGGTCCAGATCTGAACAATTCGTTGGTCATTTCCTAATTTAATTTTGTGAAAATTGATGGATAGTTCAAATCAACCTTGTATAAATAATAAAACTTTAAAAGTTGAAAAATAAGGAAAATTCAAAATTTCTCGATCGATCAATGTTCGGTTCGATTAGGGAATATTCAATTATTCTTGATTGATTAAAGGAATCGATCGATAAAATCCTAGACCGATCTATCATTTGCTGAAATTCAAAAATGGATTAAATTCATAATATACATAATTCACCTTAAATTAAATTACAAATTAACTAATGAAGGTGGCTTACTTTTATTTAGTTAAAAGTGAGCTCCATTGAATGGAGTGATTTGATCAATTCATGTTTTTATTTACATTATTCATTAGGGATTCTAGATTCAAACATGTAAGATTTTTGATGGATTTACCTCTAATAAGTACAGGTGAGTGATCCCAACATATTTCTTCTTCGTTGTACTTAAAGTAGTTATTTGATTGATATGTTGACTGTAATTCTTTGTATCGGTTATTTTATTATATTTGTTTAAGCTAGAAATTCTATGGATATGACATGATAATATATGTGATATCATTCATTCATGTCATGCATATTGCATCTACGCTGAATCCTATGGGCACACCCTGGAAGACATGTAGGTACTTACAGTATTGGGTGACTTAGGGGACCATCTTTAGATGCCCACAATATATGGAAGCCTACCAAGATAGTGGAAGCCTACCCAAAAAGGGGAGATGCGAGTTGATTAAATCTAACTCTAATAAGTGGACGAATCTACCTACTTGATGCATTCACGTATCCATGCATCTCATAATATCCATGCATTTCTATTTTAATTATGATGTGTATGAACCATGATGAGTTTACTTACTAGCCTGGCCAGCTAACGTTGTGGATTGACAACCGTACAGAGATGAATGAAACATGAAATTCAAACTAAGTGATGAAAAGTGAGGACCGATTTTTAGATGAATCGCAGGACCATGTGTCACATTTGGCAAAAGATGAACTTGTTACGTTAGATTAATAACTTATTTAGGAGTTTGATTTCTCTTTGTATCCATTTGTACATAAATATGATTCACCATTGTTTATAAAATGATCATGTTAAATAATATTTGATTTATTTTTTATTTTTTTTTGTTGAATGAAGTTTCAATGAGTGGAGTCAGATTATTCCTGTTCAGACGATGTGGTTTTGAATATATGATGAAGAAAATTATAGGAAGATAATACAAATATGGATGAATAAATGTTAAATTTGGATGTAAACTTAGAATTCATCAAATTGTGCCTTTAGACAATTGTGCGGAGAATGAATGAAGTACACTTAGTGTACGTGTCATGAGTCGAAACTCGGGTTTGAGGGTGCACACTCTGCATCCAAATTTCGGGGCATGACAGTATGGATAATAGAATGTCAATTTTCGGTTACTCATTTTTTGTTAGCAGGTCTAGCAATCAATTGGATGTCGAAGCTTTAATCTGTGGTGACTCTTTTTACAACCAAAGATGAGTATGTGGCGATGACTGAAGCATTAAAAGAAGCTGTTTGGTTGAGAGGGATGATAAATTAGCATGTGATTTAGCAGGAGGCTGTGCTAGTTAATTGTGACAACGAAAGCACGATCAATATATAAAAGAACCTGTTTTATCATTATAGAACTAAACATATTGATGCGCGTCATCATGTTATCCGATAGGTGCTTAATGAAGGAAGCATTACTCTTGAGAAGATCCTCACAAGTATGAATTCAGCTGATATACTTACAGATGTGGTTTTTATAGAGAAGTTCAAGTTCTGTATGACTTCTATAGGTCTAGTAAATATAGAGTGTAGTGTGCACGAGAAGCGATGACTGTAAAGCTAGGATGAAGATGAAGTAGATATGAAGGATCGAGTATGATAAATGAGCAATAGAGTGTGAAGATTGAAGAGATGGTGAGGATTGTTGTCTAATGTCTTAAATTTATTTGTAATAGAGACCATTAATGTCATCAATAGAACACTTGATTCCATCGAGCAGTTGTCGATGCCATCGACAGATGCTTGATCACATCGTGAAAATTTAAAAAAATTCTCGTTGATTGCTAGCTAATTTTGGAAGTTGCTACTCGATGTCATCGACTGGTCCTTGATGGCTCTCGGTGCCATCGAAGGTCCAATTAAAAGCACATGTAGAACTACATAGGTGCACGATGTTTCTTATTCCGATTGTGGTAGTATATACATTGAGTATAATCAGGATTTGGGTTTTCTAAGATGTGCTTAATAATTTGAGAGGGTTTTCAAGGGTAAATGCTATAGCTTTTCCTCTTGGGCTTTGATCAGTAATGTTTATATCTTTTAATTTCATTTTTCATGGTGCATTCTCACTTTGTGCTGTGAGCGCAGGATTTTTTCCACATAAATTTCGATTGTTATCTTATTACTTTATTTGATTACTCTATGTGATTCCACAAGTCCCAACCGTATTGGCCCTATTGTCCTGTTTGGTGTAAAACATTCAATTCTTATTAATATATGCCTTGATAGAACCGATCTGCCTTCTTAAATAAAACAAAAACAAAAACAAATAAATAAATGAATAAATAAAATTCAAAAGCAAATAAAGAAAACAAAACAAAAGGAAATAGAATACTTTCAGTTGGCCAACGGCCACGTAAACTCTCTGTACGAAGACGAAAGCGAAAAGAATTCAAGCTGGAGAACCACTGATACGGTAGAACCATCTCGTCGACCGGTACATTCGGCAGGGTTATCTATTAATCGTGTCCATCAATTTACCAGGCCTACGCATAGGGTTTACATTAATACATAAATCATTAGCTGTTTCCTCTCGAGAGACGTTGCAGTGTAGCCTATAGAAAACGCAGAAGACCAATCAGGTAGCGACAACTGGCATCTAACAGCACCTTTACATGCCAGCTGTCATTCTTTCATTGGTATCCACCTTAGGTTCTATAGGCTCTGCTATAGCACCACCATTGTTTTGATAGCATAAAAAACTACATAATCAGTTTTTGCTAACTCTCCGCCTTCATAAGATGTTAGCAACTTCTCTAAAACTTTTGAATGGCACGTGGATTGACCTCTTTCAATCTGCACGCTCATTCGTTCATACAACTAATACCAAGGCATTATGTAAAAAACACACCAATTGAATGATCTTAAGCATACGATCAATTGCATGGAAAATGGATAGTTAAGATTAGTTGTAGAATCAAAATAGATTTAATCTTCATCTTGAAAAATCTAATGGATAAATCCCACTTTGTGTTGCTTATGATTCCAAAATAACCATGTGATGTAAAAACTGGAATTTGTAACAACTTAGCCCTGCTCAGAGGGCTTCTGATTTGAAGGCCGGTTAGATCTTTAAAGGTCATCCCGTGTGCAATCTAAAAGGTTTGGAATATTACTATATTGCCTGAAAGGTAAGAATGTTAGCGAATTATATATATATATATATATATATATATATATATATATGTGTGTGTGTGTGTGTGTGTGTGTGTGTGTGTGTGTGTGTGTGTAAAATTTGGGCTATGGGCTAATAAGGTATATATATATATATATATATATATGTGTGTGTGTGTGTGTGTGTGTGTGTGTGTGTGTGTGTGTAAAATTTGGGCTATGGGCTAATAAAGTTTCATGAGGTGCTGCTTCATATAAACCATTGAGATTTTGTAGTCACATCATGTATGATGAGCTCTCAAAAAAGTTTGTAGGATTTTGGTGCGCAACAAAGCGTTTGGCTATATGTGTATGTGTGTATGGTGAGGGGACTTCTTATGAGATCGAGCTATGTGGGCCCACCATGGTGTGTGTCGAACATCTACCCCATCAGTCAGATGTACCATTCCATATTGTTCCACAGGCTTAAAAATCAAGTCAGTTCATGACTTGAGTGGGCCACACTACATACAAAAGTTGAGAGGGTTACCCTTCCATTAAAACATTCATAATGATTTATCAGAGCCATCGAGATGTGGTTCAAAAATGCAGTCCATCGATTATATGTGTCTAACTTGGATGAGGGGTTATACCAAGTTTCAGCTACATCCAAAACTCAGGTGAGCCATACCAAGTACTTTTATATGTTTTATGCATGTCTTCACATGGTTTTAGATGGTATGGCCCACTTGAATCTCATATACTGCTGTCTTTTAGGGTATCCCATCAACTAAAGGGGACCCATCAAATGCACGGTGTTGATGTTCAACACACATCACAGTGGAGCTCACATTGCTCGACCTCACAGGAAGTTCCCATAAGGTCGACCTTATAGTACCATTTCCACACACACGTGTGTGTGTGCGCGCGTGTATGTGTGGTCGTGAGGTGTAGTCTTTGTGGCATTCAATCCATGATATATGGATAACCAGATTGATATTCCTGCCATGTATATGGATGATGGATCTACCTTATTCCAGTTGTCCTTCTTAAGAAACACATCCATCACTTGATGCCAAGCTAAAGCCAATGTTAACATTGCAATTGTTTTGGAGTTCACCGGAGGCCTTGACGTCCACATCTAAGCCAGGGACGTTCATCAGAAGTCCTTTTGTGCAGTTACACGTAGCACCAACTCCAAGCTCTTTCTCTAGTTCTACGATCACCTTCAATCCATTGCAGCATGGAGTTGGTGGAGCAAGCGTCAAGCCATTCAACGCCCCCAGGCATGGCTGAAGGTTTGTTCCGATGTCAGTGCATGTGGTGGCAGAGGCCGAGTCAAAGCAGTTGATGAAGATCGCAAGAAGCATGAAAACTGACCCAAACTTCACTGCTACGCTCTCCATTTCTTCTTCTTCTTATTCCTTTCTCTACCCAATGCAGAAGCACAGTGATTTGTTCAAGATGTAATCCCTTCTTTATAGAGGCGCTCGTGGAGGGAGTCTTGTGATCGAAGCACCATACGAGCTGCTCGTTTCGCATGCGGAGGCTTCGAAGGGTCTGCACGAGGTCCGTGCCTTTACCTACTATTACATGGTTATCAATATAATGAGAAATTTCCGACTCAACGACCCATTTATGGCCCATTTCCGAGACGAGGCCCACCTCATTTTACCTTCCAAGAATAAGCCCCAGCTGTACGGTCGCCTTCCCAAAGGTCGAAAATGCCCCTGCTTTTTCCACCAAGCGGATCGGCCGGTGCTCGAAGACGAGCGCTGACGCTCCTCGAACTCCGAGTTATACGAACGGTTCAAAAGACATCAACGTTACATGGGCCCCACAGTTATGTATTTATTGTATCCACAACGTTCATCCATATTTCGACATCATTTCGAAGCATTATCCAAAAAAAAAAAAAATCATATCTAGAGACCAACTAGACCACATCACAAAGAGCAGCAAAAAATGGATTTTCACCGTTGAAACTTTTGTAGGGCCCACCATAACATTTATTTTCCATCCAATCTATTCATAAGGTTACAAAGACCTAGATGAAGAGGAAAAACAAATTTCATAATGATCCAAAACTTTTGTCACCCTTAAAAGGGTTTCAACGGTAAACGTTCAAAGCAAAATGGTAAAGTCATTTGCTATGGTCAGACTTATAGCTACGGATTATAACCGTAGCTAAAGATAACCTAATCCATAGCGATAGAAGTCTATCCGGGATGGGCTTAAGGAACTAGCGGCCTCCGCGCGCCAGTTGCTGGTCTGTCCAGCGAGGCCACGCCCATCTGGCGGCCTTATGGCTACGGATTATAACCGTAGCCATAAGCGGATTACTGTCACAACAATCTATACATTTTTTTTTTCTTTTTCTTTAATTTTTTCATGGAGAACTTTATTCTACCTATAATTTTCTCTAACACATTTATATAATATCTATACGTAAGCAAATAAAATTTTTTTCTCTCCTTTTTCATTTATTTCTTTATTCATTTAACAAGAATATCTTCTAAACTAAAATTAGTTACTTGATTTACCGTGTATGATTTTGGGGTAGGAGAAGTTACTTTGACCAACCAACCTGGTTATTTTCTAAGATTCCATCAGGTCGATGGTCAAAAATCCAATTCATTCACTTAGCGGTCAATTTCATTCATTTCATTTACTCCGTGATCAATTCCATGCAATTCACGGTCAATCCCAACAATTCAGTTTTTATTTACAGTCATTTCCATGCATTTCACAGTCAATTCCCTTCACTTCACGGTCATTTTTACGCATTTCAGGGTCATTTCCCTACACATCATGATCATCTCCATGCATTTCACAGTCATTCCCGGTGATTCTGATTTGATTCATGGTCATTTCCATGCATTTCAGAGTTATTTTCATCCATTTCACGATCAATTCATATAAGACCCGTATCCTAATCCGTATTGTCCCGTCAACTACCGCGGTCCTTCCCGTCAAAGTCCGGCAATCCGCGACCTATAATCGACATTTGTGCATGACCGTAAGTCGTATCCTATACATTTGAGTCGGCTTAATCCGAGACTTATATCATTACGACCGCACCGTCGCCGTGGTTTTAACTCCGCAACTCACGCACCGATCCAATACCCAGACGAGGTGATGTGGACCCACGTTCAGTTCGAGTAAAAACACCGCACGTTGCAAATCCCAAGGAAATCTCTACAACATGTCTCATCCATCCCATCAATCACCTCTCATGTCAAGTACACACACCCATGCTTTCTTTCTCCACAAGTCAAGCAAATCCAAAAGTCAACCAAGCTCTCACCTCACCCATCACTCACATCACACATCACTCACCCTTTCGCCCATCACACCCATCCATCACCTCTCTTTCAACCATCCCATTTCTCTCTTTTTCTCTTCACTTTTTCCAAGCAACACCAAGAGCAAGAGGCTCACACGTCCATGGTTTTCATGAGAAAAAAGAGTGCATGTGTGGCCCACTTTTCACCCCAAATCCTTCATCCTATCCATCCACTTCTCATCTTCCACCATCAAAGTGAAGCACAAGGAGATCGGCATTCCAGCGGACCAAGAAGATCGAACAGTGGGTGCTTCTATAGGGTAGTTTTCTTATTTTTAAGATGGGTCAAGTGAGGCCTACCGATCAATGGTATGGATCTCACTTTGGACCCTAAGATGTGGCCAATGGTCCATCTTGATCATCAATATCATTCCATGATGGGGCCATTCTCCATGGACCCCATCATGATGTTTACCTTCCTAGCTTGTATATGGGTCATCTAAACCGTCTAATTTCGTGGAGAAAGGATCTCCACCATTGGTTTTTTTTTTGGGCCCACATGTGATTGGACCCACTTGATTTATGATGTAGATCATAGAAGGGAGGGCCCATAGTGCCGGGGTCCCTCCATCACGCGTGTCCCACTCTTTTACTCTCTCTCTCCCTCTCCTTTTTATTTATTTTCTTTATATGTTGATGTGGCCATGCGGCCCACTTAAATGAGCCCCACCATGAAATATGTATTTTATCCAAGTCGTCCATGAGTGGGGCCCATCTTAAATGTATCATCCATCTTGTGGTGGCCCACCTAAACAGAAAAAAAGAAAAGAAAAGAAGAAAAGAAACGTCCAGCGTCTGGACGCTGGACGTGGAAGGAAAACACAAATATTGGCTTCTTTCAAAGCCTTTGGAAAGGGGTCGCTTGCATAGGCTCTGCCTTGATGTATGTTTCTAATCCAAACTATCCACCTCACTCCCTGACTCATTTTAGGCGTTGAGCCGAAAAATGAGGATGATCCGAGTATCTGGTGGACCATAGTGTTGAAAACAATATCATTACCGTTGAAATCCACCCAAGTCTCTCTTACACACTGAAAAAGGCCCAATATTGGTCTTGATAGACTTGTTATGGGCTGTGGAATCCAATGAATGGAGTGGATTCATCAGATGTGGGCCCCACACCCGATAAAACTCGGAAAAATGGGTTTTCAAAAAAAAAAAAATACAAAACAAGCAGCAAAGGCTGCTGCCTTTGGACATCAGGATGCGCAGGCGTCCTGCGCTCCACGGACGGGCGGACGGTGGGCAGGGACCCACAGCCCTGTGCGTGGGCCCTACTTGATGTTTATCTGCCATCTAAACCATCCATATGGTGGGCCCCTATCTGAAGCAGGCCTCACCAAAAATTCAGGCCCATCCAAGGCTCAGGTGGCCCACATCAGAGGAAACAGTGGTGACTAAAAGCTTACCATTGAAACCGTTTTTGGGCCCATGGAAGTTTTGGATCGAGCTGAAATTTATATTTTCTCTTCATCCAGGTCTGCGTGACCTTATCAACGGGTTGGATGGCATGTAAATATTATAGTGGGCCCAACGTGGGACCCACAATGATGTATGTGTTTTTCATCCACCATCCAGGCGGACGGTGGGACCCCTCTCCCATGATATATGTGATTCATGCATGCCGACCACTTAAATGGGGTCCACCATGATGCATGTGTTGCATCCAAACCGTCCATTTATTTTGTAAATTCATGGTTTGAGCTAATAAATGAGTCAGATCTATGATTCAAGTAGGGCCCACCTTGGCATGTGTATAGGACCCATATTGATTTAACTGTGGCAATTTATTGAGGCCTAACTTGGTATATATCTAAGGCCTATGGGATTAAGCCCATTTGGCATATATAAGGCCCATGGGATTAAGCCCATTTGACATGTATAAGGCCCATGGGATTAAGCCCATTTGGCATGTATAAGGCCTATGGGATTAGGCCCATTTGATAAGGTCATAAGATTAAGCCCATTTGATACATATAAGGCCCAAGTTGTGAGGCCCATTTTGATGTATTTCAAGGCTCATGGGTCATGGACCATTGCAATGTACATATGGCTCATTGGTGAGGCCCATTAATGCAGTCCATTTGATGAATGTAAGGCCCATGTCATACGGCCCATTTGATGTATCCAAGGCCCATAGGTCGAGGCCCAACGGGGTGTCCTTAGAGTTCATTGCAATGTGTGATTTTCCTTGGTACATGTAATGATATTTATGGTGGGCCGAGCCTAGGGAACAATGATGGTTTGATGTCCACATTATAAGTACAATGTTGGTTAAATGTCCACAATGTACCTCTCCTTAGGGCCCATTGGTAAGCCCATACTAGTTGTGTATAGGCCGTCTAGATTCATCTGCATCGTAAGAGTAGTCCATTACTTTATAACATGCTTAGTATAATCCCATGACTCATGCCCATACGCATCATATGTATGCTTGATATGAGTAGTGACTGATCATACCATACGCCATTGGGTAGACCATTTATGGGACTCTTTATGAGATAGAGTGCCCCACATGATTGCACAGTATGCGCTGGATTGCTGCATGATTTGACGGTGTGATTCATGCATCTCGCATATGTGTGACTTGATCACTGCATGCCCTAACGACATCAGGGTTGTGGCTTTACAGGTACATCGTGGATGGCCGTATCGAATATCGAAAATATTTGATTCTAGCACTATGGGCACTTAGGATGTCCTTGGGTGAAAGTCTCAGAACCTTTTTGATACCAGGAGATGCTCCAACGTTTAGACCGAGTGGATACATAAGCGCCCGAGTGCCAAATATCCATAGGCCACGTCTCCCACTGTGTCGTGGTCGGTAGGAAGGGGGTGTGGCATTATCCGCCTGAGTGAGGGGGCTATAAGCTAGGCTGAGTTTGACCAGCTCATAAATGAGTCCACTATCGACGAGCCGGGTAGGTATTGGCAGACTACTGGTCAGGCAGATAGTGAGGTCTATTCCTCTTACTTGGCTGTGCAGCTAGGGAGGAGGCAGTCAGTGTGAGTGTATTAGACCCCGGTGATATCTAGAGAGAAACTGTACTGATATGTGTACTTAATGAGTATCAACTTGCTTGGATTGCATTTCGCATATACATTCGGCTCTGTAAGCCTCGCATTGCATCGGTGTGATCGATAGCATTCATGTCTCGCATCGCATGGCCTTGGTATGGCCGATAGCATTCATGCCTTGCATCACATAGCATTGGTATGGTTTGTTGTATTCATGGACTTACTGTAGGTTTCTGCATTACTCTGATATTGTACACTTGTCGTTTGCCTTGCGCACACACTAACACCACCCTTTAAGCTTTTGTAAGTTTATACACGACAGTTATATACAGGTAGCGTTGGACAGCAGCAGCGCTGAGGCAGGAGTGCGTATCAGGACCTTTTGGAGCTTTTTGATCACCTTGTATTTCCCTTTTCGCATTGTACTTAAAGTTTTTGATATAGTGGATATGTGGTGATGTTGTTTTGTGACTTAGTTATACTTGTGGTTATGCTTCATTACAAAAAAAAAAAATTATTCTGAAAAGTCTCCTTGTAGGATCCTAGGATTGGAATCTGGCATTTGATTGTTAGGAGCCGAGAATGGGGCACTACGGAGGCTGTCGCACCGAATTCGGCAATCGGGATTCATGTGAATCCAATTTTTGGGTTTGGGGCGTGACAATTCGCTTCACTTCTTGGTCATTTCCATGCATTTCACGATCATTCTCGGCGATTCTGTGTTGATCCACGGTTATTTCCATGCATTTCACGGTCAATTCCCTTCACTTCATAGTCATTTCCACGCATTTCATGGTCAATTTGCTTCACTTCACGGTCATTTCCATGCATTTCACGGTCATTCTCGACAATTCCGTGCTGATTCACGATGATTTTCAACAATTTCACGGTCAATTCCCTTCACTTCACAGTCATTTTCATGCATTTCATAGCCAATTCACTTCACTTCACGGTCATTTCCATGCATTTCACGGTCATTCACAGCAATTCCGTGTTGATTCACGACTATTTCCACGCATTTTACGGTCAAGTCCCTTCACTTCACGGTCATTTTTATACATTTCACAGTCAATTCTCTTCACTTCACAGTCATTTCCATGCATTTCAAGGTCATTCTCGGCGATTCCATGTTAATTCACGGTCATTTCCATGCATTTCACAGTCATTTCCATTCATTTCACTGTCAATTCGCTTCGCTTCACTTCACAATCATTTCCATGGATTTCACGTTCATTCCTAGCGATTCTGTATTGATTCACGGTCAATTCCCTTCACTTCACGGTCATTTCCACGCATTTCACGATCAATTCGCTTCACTTCACGATCATTTCCATGTATTTCACGGTCATTCTCGGTGAATTCGTATTGATTCACGATGATTTTCACACATTTCACAGTCAATTCCCTTCACTTCACTGTCATTTCCATGCATTTCATGGTCAATTTACTTCACTTCACGGTCATTTCCATGCATTTCACAGTCATTCCCAGCGATTCCGTGTTGATTCACGGTTATTCCATGCATTTCACGGTCAATTCCCTTCATTTGACGATCATTTTTATGCATTTCACAGTCAATTCGCTTCACTTTACGGTCATTTCCATGCATTTCACGGTCATTCCCGGCGATTCCGTGTTGATTCACGGTCATTTTCATGCATTTCACGGTCAATTCCCTTCACTTCACTTTCATTTCCACGCATTTCACGGTTAATTCGCTTCACTTCACGGTCATTTCCATGCGTTTCACAGTCATTCCCGGTGATTCCGTGTTGATTTACAGTCATTTTCATGCATTTTGCGATCAATTCCCTTCACTTCACAGTCTTTTCCACGCATTTCACGGTCAATTCGTTTCACTTCACCATCATTTCCATGCATTTCGAGGTCATTCTTGGTGATTCTGTGTTGATTCATGCTCATTTCCACGCATTTCACGGTCATTTCACTTCACTTGACGGTCATTTCCATGCATTTCATGGTCATTCCCGGCAATCTGGTGTTGATTCACGGTCATTTCCATGCATTGTATGGTCAATTCACTTCACTTCACGGTCATTTTCATGCATTTCACGGTCAATTCGCTTCACTTCATGGTCATTTCCATGCATTTCACGGTCATTTCCATGCACTTCACGGTCATTTTCGGCGATTCCATGTTGATTCACAGTGATTTCAACGCATTTCACAGTCAATTCCCTTCATTTCACGGTCATCTCCATGCATTTCACGGTCAATTCTCTTCACTTCACGACCATTTCCATGCATTTCATAGTCATTCCCGGTGATTCCGTGTTGATTCACGATCATTTCCACGCATTTCACGGTCAATTCCCTTCACTTCATGGTCATTTCCATGCCTTTCACGGTCAGTGAAGGGAATTGACCGTGAAATGTGTGGAAATGACCGTGAATCAACACAAAATCACTAGAATGACCGCGAAATGCATGGAAATAACTGTGAAGTGAAGCGAATTGACTGTGAAATACGTGGAAATGACCGTGAAGTGACGGAAATTGACCATGAAATGCGTAGAAATGACCGTGAATAAACACAGAATTGCCGGGAATGACCGTGAAGTGAAGCGAATTGATCATGAAATGCATGAAAATGACTGTGAAGTGTGTGGAAATCACTGTGAATCAACACGGAATCGCCGGGAATGACAACAAAATGCATGGAAATGATCATGAAGTGAAGTGAATTGACAGTGAAATGCGCGGAAATGATCGTGAAGTGAAGGGAATTGACTGTGAAATGTATGGAAATGACCGTGAATCAACACGGAATCGCTGGGAATGACCGTGAAATGCATGGAAATGACTGTGAAGTGAAGCGAATTGACCATGAAATGCATAAAAATGACCATGAAGTGAAGGGAATTGATTGTGAAATGTGTGGTAATGACCGTGAATCAACACGGAATCGCCAGGAATGACCGTGAAATACATGGAAATGATCGTGAGTGAAGCGAATTGACCGTGAAAAGCATGGAAATGACTGTTGTAAGACCCGTATCCTAGTTCGTACTGTTTCGTCGACTCACACGATCCTTCCGGTCGAATTCGGCAATCCTCGACCACTTTCTGATGTTTACGCGCGATCCTAAGCTGAGACCTGTATGCCAAAGACGGCTAAAATTGAAACCTATACCTTAGCGACCGCGCCGTCGCCGCGGTTCTAACGCCGCGACTCACGCACCGACCCGATACCCAGGGTAGAAGATATAGGCTCACGTTCAATTCGAAGAAACACCGCACGTTGCGGATTACGAGGGAATCTCTACGAGATGTCCCATCAATCAATCAATCACTCATGTCAAGTACAAGTCAAGTCACCCCATACCCAAGTACAACAACCCATACCTTTCTCTTACACAAGCAAGCCCAAGGTCAACCCTCACATCACTTCACCTCTCTCTCCACCCATCCCTTCTTACAACACACCACTCCACCCATCACCCATCACACCACATCACTCCATCACCCTTTTTCACCCATCACTCCCCTCTCTCTCTCTCTCATTCATTCTCCAAAAAAAAAAAAATCCCAAGAAAAAGAGCTTCACACGTCCAAGCTCTCTCTCCCTCTCCCAAATGCCAAGCGTGGCCCACCTTCCCTACTCTCTCATCTCTCATCTCAACCGTTGATCCATCATCTACCACCGTTAAAAGTCAAGCAAAGGAGCATTGGAGGCCAAGGGAGCAAGGAGGAGGCTTAGAGGTGGGTGATCATCCTTCATTTCGATTTTTAAGGGCCCACTTGTTGTGGGACCCACTCGATGTATGTGTTGTAACTATGGAGGGCCCATAGTGGTGGGGATCCTCCCCTCTATCTCACTATATCTCTCTTTTCCTCTCTTTTTTTTTTCTCTCTCTCTCCTCTCCCTAGAATGAAGTGGGCCATGTTAAATCCACTCCATTCATCAATGGTGTGGCCCACCACATTTTAGGTGATATGATATATGTATATATACATATTTATTGATATATGTATATATATACATATATATTATATTATATTAATATTATATATATATATATATGTATATGGGTATGGTGGGCCACGTACATGTGGGACCCACCATAATGATGTGTTCATCCATGCCGTCCAGCGTCCAGGGACGCTGGACTAGAGGCATGGGAGTGAAGAGGTTAACGTGGAGTGTGTGTACTGTCAGGGGTGTGTACTTACAAGCTTTAAAAAAAAAAAAAAAGAAAAGGAAGGGAAATGGTGGGCCCTCCAACATGGCCTCACCTTGATGTTAATATTTGATCTAAGCCATCCATTCTATTCTCGGGATCATTTTAGGCGTTGAGCCAAAAAATGAGATCGATCCAATCATCTGGCAGGCCGTGGTATTAAGAATGGTAGTATTTTCCGTTGAAACTTGGAAGAATGATTGCTGGGGTCCACCAGAAGCTTGGACCCACCTGAAACTTGTTTTGGACCCCTATTTTTGTGAGACACATGCAATGGACGGGATAGATCTAGTTAACGTGGGTCCCACCTAGGATAAAAAGAATATTTTTTTTTATTGGCATGACTTTATGCCATGACATCCAGAGACGTCCATGTTAAGGAAGAGAAATAGTGGGCTGCTCCAACATGGCCCCACCTTGATGTATGTTCTTGATCCAAGCCGTCTATTCTCTTTCTCAGATTATTTTAGGCGTTGAGCCAAAATTTGGGATCAATATGATTCTCAGGTGGGCCATACCATCTAAAAACATGTGGAGACATGCCTGAGCATATAAAAGCACTTGGTGGGGCCTACCAATTTGGATGCACCCTAAAATTTTACTGGACGGTCCACCATGTGGGACTCACACAATAGATGGTTTGGATCATCTCATTGTGGGCCCCATAAAAAAAAAAAAAAGGACGCCAGCGTCCAGCGCTGGCGAGTGGCGGGGGGACGAGGTGGCTGGGGCTCATGGCCCCAGCAGTGGACCCACGTGGTGCAATTCAAAAATCCACACCGTCCATTAGGAAGCCCCTTAGGACAGTGGGGTCCCTGCCAAAAATCAGTCGTATACGGACTCAGGTGGGCCATACCATCTAACATCATGTGAAGACACGCCTGAAACATATAAAAGCACTTGGTGGGGCCTACCTGAGATTTGGACATGGCTGAAACTTGGTCGGGACACTCAGTTAGATGGGACACATATAATGAGTGGGTTGGAATGGCGAACCACCCTGCAGTGGGCCCCCGACCGTGGCCTCATGAATTGGTTGAATGACAAATAAACATTATAGTGGGCCCATGCCGCTGGAACGTGCCAGCACCCAGCGGTGGCATGGCCGTGGGCCCCCACTCAGATGTATGTATTGTGTCCATGCCGTCCATCACGTGAGCCCCTGGCCACGTGACATTATGAACAGGTTTGGATGACAATGAACATTTCAGTGGGCTCCACGTACGTGTGACCCTATTAACGGTTTGGATGTCAAACAAATATCACAGTGGGCCCCCTGACTGCGTGACCTTGTGAATAGGTTGTATGGAAAATAAACATTTCCAGTGGACCCCAGCTTTCCCAGGTCCACGCGATTTGTTTTAAATATATTGGATGTCAAATAAATATTACAGTGGGCCCTCCTTGTCCATGTGACCTTATGGACAAATTGTATGGCAAATAAACATTTCAGTGGGCCCATGGTCCACTTGACCTCATGAATAGTTTGGATGGTGAACCAACGTCACCATGAGCTCCAGGTCCACACGACCTTATGGACTATTTGGGTGGCAAATAAACATCGCTGTGGGCTTGGACAGATTAGGTGTAAATAGACATTTTGGTGGGCCCCTATTCATATGACCTTATCAACAGATTGGATAGGAAAATAAACATTTTTGCGGGCCTCACATGAGGCCCACTTCGGTATATATGGGCTGAGGTATTTAGGCCCATCTTGACATGTGATTAAGCCCACCTTAATGCATTTGTGGCCCGTTGTCGAGGCCCACTTTGTTATATATGGGCCCATGTGTGTAGGCCCATTTGATGTATTTGTGGCCCACTGTTGAGGCCCACCTTAGTATATATAAGGCCTATGTATTTAGGCCCATTTGATGCATACGAAGCTCATGTAATTGGGCTCATTTTAATGCATTCCAAGGCCCATGGGTGATGGCCCATTGCAAAGTACCTAAGGCCCATTGGTGAAGCTTATTGGGGTGGTCCACTTGCTGAATATAAGGCCCATAAGATACGGCCCATTTGATGTATTTAAGGCCCAATGGGATGTACCAAAGGCACATTACAATGTGTGATTCTGCCATGATTTATTTAATGATATTTAAGGCGAGCCGAGCCTTGGGAGCAATGATGGTTAGATGCCCACATTATCAGGATGATGTCGGTTAAATGCCTGCATTATCACTCTCCCTGAGGTCCATTGGTAGGCCCATACTTGTAGTAAATAGGCTGTCTAGGCCCATTTTTATTATATACAAGACCCATCTTTATATACATGTTTAGTATAGATCCATGATTCATGATCATACGCATCATATGTATGACTGATATGTGGAGTGACTGATCATATCATATACCTTCGGCGGAATGTTTATGGGCTCCCTGATAGGCGGAGTTGCCCTAGATAAGTACATGGCACACGTAGGACTGTTGCATGACTGGTAGTGTGACTCATGCACTTGCATTTGTATGATTGTGATTATCGTATGCCCTAACGACATCAGGGTCATAGCTTCCACAGATGCATCGTGGGTGGCTGGATTGGATACCAGAAATGTTTGGTTCTAGCATACGGGCGCCATAGATGTCCCTGTGTGAAAATTCCTAAACCCGATGGTACCAGAGGATGACTCCAATGTCGAGACCGAGTGAATACACGAGTGCACGATGGCCGTATACCAGTAGGCCGCGTCTCCCACTGTGTCGTGGTCGGTTGGAAAGGGGTGTGACCTTACCCGCCTGAGTGAGGGGGCAACTTCTAGGTTGAGTTTGACCAGCTTGAGGAATCGGTCCGCTATCGACGAGCCGAGCCCGATATTGGCAGGCGGATAGTGAGGTCTCTTCTGCTCTCCCAGTTGTGCGTTCGGATAGGGACGACAAGCTGGTTAGAGTGTACTAGACCCCGGTGATCATCTAGAATGAGAACTGTACTGGTATATGATGAGGATTGACATGCTTGACTTGCATTTTGCATCGCATGGCATGGATGTGGCCGATCGCATTCATATCTTGCACCGCATAGCCTTGGTGCGACTGATTATATTCATGTACTAATCAGCACATTACAGCATTATTCTGACCTTGCATTCTAAGCACGCTCGTATTGCGCACACTTACACCGCCCTCTAAGCTTTCTATAAGCTTATGCACGATTGATGCATGCAGGTGACGTCAGGACGCAGTCGTAGCGTAGTAGCAGCAGGAGTATGCAGTCGAACTTTTGGAGTTTTCTTATTAGCACTATCTTGTATTTTTCTTTATACACCTTGTACTTAAAGTTTTTTATCATAGTGGATTTTGTGATGGTGTTCTTTTGGTTATTGTTCGTGGATTATGCTTATGGTTATGCTCATTACGAATTAAATGGATAGTAGAAATCCTCCTTATAGCATTTCAGGATTGGAACCTGGTATATGGGTGTCGGGAGCCAAGAATGGGGTACTACGGAGGCTGTCAGCGTCAGATTCAGCGATTGGGAATTTTGTGAGCCCAGTTTCTGAGTTTGGGGCGTGACAGAAGTTGGTATCAGAGCATAACTTGAAAATAACCGAGAGCAACATTACAAGTTTGCTATGAGTTTAGGACGATTAGGTTCCGAGTGCGAAACCTTCCGATTGAGCTCTCTAACGCGTGATTCTTAAGGTTGATTGGCATTTTTGTTCTTTTCTATAGGACATGCCGCCCAGGAGAACGACACGAGCGCACCCCAATCCACCACCTGAGGCTCCAGCTTTACCACCTGCGCCTCCCGTTCCACCGCCAGAGATCCCTGCTCCCTTTCCTGAGGATACCATTCCTCCACTTGAGGCCGATGCGGAGCCGACTGTACCTGTGAGTGCCTCTCAGTTATAGCAGATGTTACAGGCTGTGACAGCCGCACTCTAGGGATAGGGCAGGCGTCCAGTTGTTTCACCAGCTCAGGCAGAGCAGGAGCGCGCGAGCGCCTTACTTCGTGAGTTCAGATAGCTTGATCCCCCACGTTTCCAGGGTGAGCCAGATCCGACTGCAGTAGAGAGATGGCGCTCCGATGTAGAGAAGATTTTCGATACCATGTCATGTACGACTGAGCAACGAGTCCGGCTGACAGTATTTCTTTTTCAGGGAGAGGCCGAGCACTGGTGGACCTCCATCACCCGCGTCGCAGGACCTGATCATGTCTGGACATGGGAGGATTTTATCGACCGATTCGAGGAGCAGTACTTCCCTAACCACATTCGACAGCAGAGAGCACTGGAGTTCGAGACTCTGGTGCAGGGAGACATGACTGTGGTGCAGTACGCGGCCCATTTTGTAGCACTATCGAGATTTGCACCGTATATGGTTGATGATGAGGGGTGGAAGGCCCGCCATTTCGAGAACGGTTTATGTTATGGCCTTCGAGGTCGTGTCATTGGGCATGAGCTCTCGACTTTCCAGGCAGTAGTATGAAGAGCTCAGATTTATGAGACTGAGTGGGCCGGCACGTAGGTCAACCGTGATTAGAGGAGGGGTCAGAAGAGGTAGGCCCCCTCCAGTAGCTCACAGCAGCATCGACGACCACAAAGATTCAGGAGTCATCCATCCGCCAGAGCACCAGTAGCACCGTCAGCACCCCCAGTGGCACCACCTCAGAGATAGCTTTCTGACACCTGCTTTGGATGCGGTGGGATAGGGCACCGTAGGTGGGAGTGTCTCCAACCTCGGCAATAGCAGCCGATAGCACCACAGCAGCCTCCACAGTAGCCGAGAGCACCACAACAGCCTCCACAGCAGCAGCAGCAACCCCAGCACCAGCCTCCGGGACCTCCCCCACAGCAGTAGAGACCTCAGAGGGGACCTACACCTCCCCAGCAGGCTCGGGGCAGATTTTATGCCGTCCAGCAGGACCCACAGTCATCAGGAGCAGTCGTCGACGATTCACGTGACTTGACCCCTACGCCGCCACGATGCATCTTGAGAGTTAGAGCTTGAGATTCGTGAGCATCATCCCTATCTTTTAGGTGTTTGAATTTGATGATATGTTGTGTTTTGATCATATATGATGTTAAGTTCCCTATCCTATTATGAGTTGTGTTTAGCTGCAATCATAGTGTAAATTTCGAGGACGAAATTTTTATTAGGTGGGGAGAGCTGTAAGACCCGTATCCATCGACTCCCGCGATCCTTCCGGTCGAATTAGGTAATCTTCGACCACTTTCTGATATTTGCGTGCGATCTTAAGCTGAGACCTGTATGCCAAAGACGGCCAAAATTGAAACCTATACCTTAGCGACTGCGCCGTTGCCGCGACTCGCGCACCGACCCGATACCCAGGGTAAAAGATATAGGCTCACGTTCAATTCGAAAAAACACCGTACGTTGCGGATTACGAGGGAATCTCTACGAGATGTCCCATCAATCAATCAATCACTCATGTCAAGTACAAGTCAAGTCACTCCATACCCAAGTACAACAACCCATACCTTTCTCTTACACAAGCAAGCCCAAGGTCAACCCTCACATCACTTCATCTCTCTCTCCACCCATCCCTTCTTACAACACACCACTCCACCCATCACCCATCACACCACATCACTCCATCACCCTTTTTCACCCATCACTCCCCTCTCTCTCTCATTCATTCTAAAAAAAAAAATCCCAAGCAAAAGAGCTTCACACGTCCAAGCTCTCTCTCCCTCTCCCAAATGCCAAGTGTGGCCCACCTTCCCTACTCTCTCATCTCAACCGTTGATCCATCATCTACCACCGTTAAAAGTCAAGCAAAGGAGCATTGGAGGCCAAGGGAGCAAGGAAGAGGCTTAGAGGTGGGTGATCATCCTTCATTTCAATTTTTAAGGGCCCACTTGTTGTGGGACCCACTCGATGTATGTGTTGTAACTATGGAGGGCCCATAGTGGCAGGGACCCTCCCCTCTATCTCACCATATCTCTCTTTTCCTCTCTTTTTTTCTCTCTCTCTCTCCTCTCCCTAGAATGAAGTGGGCCATGTTAAATCCACTCCATTCATCAATGGTGTGGCCCACCACATTTTAGGTGATATGATATATGTATATATACATATTTATTGATATATGTATATATATACATATATATTATATTATATTAATATTATATATATATATATATGTATATGGGTATGGTGGGCCACGTACATGTGGGACCCACCATGATGATGTGTTCATCCATGCCGTCCAGCGTCCAGGGACGCTGGACTAGAGGCATTGGAGTGAAGAGGTTAACGTGGAGTATGTGTACTGTCAGGGGTGTGTACTTACAAGCTTTAAAAAAAAAAAAAAAGGAAGGGAAATGGTGGGCTCTCCAACATGGCCTCACCTTGATGTTTATATTTGATCCAAGTCATCTATTCTATTCTCGAGATCATTTTAGGCTTTGAGCCGAAAAATGAGACCAATCCAATCATCTGGCAAGCTGTGGTATTAAGAATGGTAGTATTTTTCATTGAAACTTGGAAGAATGATTGCTGGGGTCCACCAGAAACTTGGACCCACCTGAAACTTGTTTTGGACCCCTATTTTTGTGGGACACATGCAATGGACGGGATAGATCTAGTTAACATGGGTCCCACCTAGGATAAAAAGAATATTTTTTTTATTGGCATGACTTTATGCCATGACGTCCAGAGACGTCCACGTTAAGGAAGAGAAATAGTGGGCTACTCCAACATGGCTCTACCTTGATGTATGTTCTTGATCCAAGCCGTCCATTATCTTTCTCAGATTATTTTAGGTGTTGAGCCAAAATTTGGGATCGATCTGATTCTCAGGTGGGCCATACCATCTAAAAACATGTGGAGACATGCCTGAGCATATAAAAGCACTTGGTGGGGCCTACCTGAAATTTGGATGCACCCTAAAATTTTACTGGACGGTCCACCATGTGGGACTTACACAATAGATGGTTTGGAACATCTCATTGTGGGCCTCATAAAAAAAAATAATAAATAAAGAAAAAAAAAAAAGGGACGCCAGCGTCCAGCGCTGGCGAGTGGCGGGCGGACGAGGTGGCTGGGGCTCACGGCCCCAGCAGTGGACCCCACGTGGTGCAATTCAAAAATCCACACCGTCCATTAGGAAGCCCCCTAGGGCAGTGGGGTCCCTGCCAAAAATCAGCCGTATACGGACTCAGGTGGGCCATACCATCTAAAATCATGTGAAGACATGCCTGAAACATATAAAAGCACTTGGTGGGGCCTACCTGAGATTTGGACATGGCTGAAACTTAGTCTGGACCCTCAGTTAGATGGGACACATATAATGAGTGGGTTGGATTGGCGAACCACCCTGCGGTAGGCCCCCGACTATGGCCTCATGAATTGGTTGAATGACAAATAAACATTATAGTGGGCCCATGCCGCTGGAACGTGCCAGCGCCCAGCGGTGGCGTGGCCTTGGGCCCCCACTCAGATGTATGTATTGTGTCCATGCCGTCCATCACGTGAGCCCCTGGCCACGTGACATTATGAACAGGTTTGGATGGCAATGAACATTTTAGTGGGCTCCACGTACGTGTAACCTTATTAACAGTTTGGATGTCAAACAAATATCACAGTGGGCCCCCTGACTGCGTGACCTTGTGAATAGGTTGTATGGAAAATAAACATTTCCAATGGACCCCAGCTTTCCCAGGTCCACGCCATTTGTTTTAAATATATTAGATGTCAAATAAATATTACAGTGGGCCCTCCTTGTCCATGTGACCTTATGGACAAATTGTATGGCAAATAAACATTTTAGTGGGCCCATGGTCCACTTGACCTCATGAATAGTTTGGATGGTGAACCAACGTCACCATGAGCTCCAGGTCCACATGATCTTATGGACTGTTTGGGTGGCAAATAAACATCGCTGTGGGCTTGGACAAATTGGGTGTAAATAGACATTTTGGTGGGCCCCTATTCATATGACCTTATCAACAGATTGGATAAAAACATAAACATTTTATGGGCTGAGGTATTTAGGCCCATCTTGACATGTGATTAAGCCCACCTTAATGTATTTGTGGCCCGTTGTCGAGGCCCACTTTGTTATATATGGGCCCATGTGTGTAGGCCCATTTGATGTATTTGTGGCCCACTGTTGAGGCCCACCTTAGTATATATAAGGCCTATGTAATTAGGCCCATTTGATGCATACGAAGCTCATGTGATTGGGCTCATTTTAATGCATTCCAAGGCCCATGGGTGATGGCCCATTGCAAAGTACCTAAGGCCCATTGGTGAAGCTTATTGGGGTGGTCCACTTGCTGAATATAAGGCCCATGAGATACGGCCCATTTGATGTATTTGAGGCCCAATGGGATGTACATAAGGCACATTGCAATGTGTGATTCCGCCATGATTTATTTAATGATATTTAAGGCGAGCCGAGCCTTGGGAGCAATGATGGTTAGATGCCCACATTGTCAGGATGATGTCGGTTAAATGCCTGCATTATCACTCTCCCTGAGGTCCATTGGTAGGCCCATACTTGTAGTAAATAGGCTGTCTAGGCCCATTTTTATTATATATAAGACCCATCTTTATATACATGTTTAGTATAGATCCATGATTCATGATCATACGCATCATATGTATGACTAATATGTGGAGTGACTGATCATATCATATACCTTCGGCGGAATGTTTATGGGCACCCTGATAGGCGAAGTTGCCCTAGATAAGTACATGGCACACGTAGGACTGTTGCATGACTGGTAGTGTGACTCATGCACTTGCATTTGTATGATTGTGATTATCATATGCCCTAACGACATCAGGGTCATAGCCTCCATAGATGCATCATGGGTGGCTGGATTGGATACCAGAAATGTTTGGTTCTAGCATACGGGCGCCATAGATGTCCCTGGGTGAAAATTCCTAAACCCGATGGTACTAGAGGATGACTCCAATGTCGAGACCGAGTGAATACACGAGTGCGCGATGGCCGTATACCAGTAGGTCGCGTCTCCCACTGTGTCGTGGTCGGTTGAAAAGGGGTGTGACCTTATCCGCCTGAGTGAGGGGATAACTTCTAGGTTGAGTTTGACCAGCTTGAGGAATCGGTCCGCTATCGAGGAGCTGAACCCGATATTGGCAGGCGGATAGTGAGGTCTCTTCTGCTCTCCCAGTTGTGTATTCGGATAGGGACGGCAGGCTGGTTAGAGTGTACTAGACCCCGGTGATCATCTAGAATGAGAACTGTACTGGTATATAATGAGGATTGACATGCTTGACTTGCATTTTGCATCGCATGGCCTGGATGTGGCCGATCGCATTCATATCTTGCACCGCATAGCCTTGGTACGGCTGATTGTATTCATGTACTAATTAGCACATTACAACATTATTCTGACCTTGCATTCTGAGCATGCTCGTATTGCGTATACACTTACACCGCCTTCTAAGCTTTCTATAAGCTTATGCATGATTGATACGTGCAGGTGACGTCAGGACGCAGTCGTAGCGTAGTAGCAGCAGGAGCATGCAGTCGAACTTTTGGAGTTTTGTTATTAGCACTATCTTTTATTTCCCTTTATACACCTTGTACTCAAAGTTTTTGATCATAGTGGATTTTGTGATGGTGTTCTTGTGGTTATTGTTCGTGGGTTATGCTTATGGTTATGCTCATTACAAATTAAATGGATAGTAGAAATCCTCCTTGTAGCATCCCAGGATCGGAACCTGATATATGGATGCCGGGAGCCAAGAATGGGGTACTACGGAGGCTGTCAGCGCCAGATTCGGCGATCGGGAATTTTGTGAGACCGGTTTCTGAGTTTGGTGCGTGACAACCGCGAAGTGAAAGGAATTAACCGTGAAATGCATGGAAATGACCGTGAAGTGAAGCGAATTGACCGTGAAATGCGTGGAAATGGCCGTGAAGTGAAGGGAATTGACTGTGAAATGCATGGAATTGACCATAAATCAACATGGAATCGCCGGGAATGACTATGAAATGCATGGAAATGACCGTGAAGTGAAGCGAATTGACCGTTAAATGCGTAGAAATGACCGTGAGGTGAAGGGAATTGACCGTGAAATGCATGGAATTGACCGTGAATCAAAACCAAATCGTCGAGAATGACCGTGAAATGCATGGAGATGACTATGATGTGCAGGGAAATGACTATGAAATGCATAAAAATGACCGTGAAGTGAAGGGAATTGACCGTGAAATTCATGGAAATGACCGTGAATAAAAACGGAATCGTCGGGATTGACCGTGAATTGGATGGAATTGATCACGAAGTAAATGAAATGAATGAAATTGATCGCTAAGTGAATGAAATGGATTTTCGACCATCGACCTGATGGAATCTTAGAAAATAACCAGGTTGGTTGGTCAAAGTAGCTTTTCCTACCCCAAAATCATATAGGGTACATCAAGTAACTAATTTTAGTTTATAAGATATTCTTATTAAATGAATAAAGAAATAAATGAAAAAGGAGAGAAAAAATTTGTATATGCTTATATATACATATTTATATAAATATGTGTTAGAGAAAATTATAAGTAGAATAAAGTTCTCCATGTAAAAAATAAAAAAAATAAAAAAATAAAAAAAAAATGCATAAACTATTGTGATGGTAGTCTGTTTATAGCTACGGTTATAATTCGTAGCCATAGGGGCCGCCAGATGGGCGTGGTCCCGCCGGACATGCCAGTGACTGGCGTGGGGGCCGCTAGTTCGGCGAGCCTATCCCAGATAGACTTCTATCGCTACAAATTAAGGTATCTGTGGCTACGGTTATATCCGTAGCTATAGGTCTGACCATAGCAAATGACTTTACCATTTTTCTTTGAACGTCTACTGTTGAAATTGTTTTAGTGGTCACGAAAGTTTTGGCTCATTACGAAATTTGTTTTTCCTTTTCATACAGGTCTTTGTAACCTTGTGAATAGATTGAATGGAAAATAAGTGTTATGGTGGGCCCTACAAAAGTTTCAACGGTGAAAATCAATTTTCTGCTGCTCTGTGGTGTGGAGCAGTTGATCTTTGGATATGATTTTTTTTTTTAGATAATGCTCTGAAATGATCTCAAAATATGATGAACGTTGTGGATATAATAAATACATAACTGTGAGTCCCATGTAACATTGATCTCTTTTGAACCGTTCATTCAACTCGGAGTTCGAGGAGCCTCAGCGCTCATCTTCGAGCACCGGCCTATCCGCTTGAAGGAAAAAGTAAAGGCATTTTCGACCTTTGGGAAGGCGTCCATACAGATGGGGTTTATTATTGGAAGGTAAAATGAGGTGGGCTTCGTCTTGGAAATGGGTCATAAATGGGTCGTACAGTCGGAAATTTCTCTCAATATAAAAGTACGAGTTCTTGGTACCTTATCACGGTGCAAATTCCTCGATGGACCAAGTCTGCCTTCCTATGACCACAGCCACCGTTAGTCGGCGGGCTGGCGATAAATCAAAGGCGATCCCGGCATTGACCCGATGATCAGAACCATTGAAGATATGGCATAAGATGATTAGCAAGAGTGAAAACTATCATGTTGTCTATTTTGCAGAATTTTAATGGCTCTGATCATCCAATATGGTTTATTCCAACCTCGTATGCAGTCCATGGCATATCTATCAAATACATTGGTACAACAAAGTAACGTTTGGTTCCACATGCGCCGCACATAGGAATTTTAACCTTACCACATACGGATTTGCAACATAGTAAGGCGAAAGGATTCGTACAGGTTAATTGTTCAGTGGCATTAGAGTTGGTAAGTTACATGCTTTTCATTAAAATAATAATAATGATAATAAGAGCAGGAGTGATTCATGTTGCCGGATGAGTTCTCTACCTGTGAAGCGTGTATGTCACACCCTCAAGTGGCTTTGTATTCAGCGTCCAAAGAAGCTATTATGACCAGGCAGCAAACAATATTCGTTTTGTCGAAGCTGATGGGAGCGGCCGAGCCGCCCAGAAGATCGATTCATTCTCCGTAGTAGGATCCCTCCGATCCATAGTTAAGACTAACCCTATTTTATTAAGAAACACCGTATACACTACAACATTAAGCATCACCAATTTAACATTCACAACCAGACATTCTCACAAATAATAATAAATATCTAATAACAAAAGTCATCCCAGCTCCTTCAGCCTTACCGTCTTCAGCTGCCTTTCTGGTGATGCTCAACTCGCCAGTTAATCGGCCGACCTGACCCGAGGTGATCTCCAGTTGAGTTTCCGCCTTTGCTGCTCATTTTCGATCCGCTTCGACCTCCACGACTGCCCTCTAAGCTTTTTCAGCCTCAGACAGATCTCTGCTAGCTTTCAGCAGACAAGGAGCAAGCTGAATAAAAAGAAAAGACAAGTCAGGATAGCGATATAAAAGATGAAAAGCCGAGACATAAGTTCAAGTCTCACCTCAAGCAGTATCCTCGCTATATGAGCAAGTACTCGACTCCTAGGGGCTTCGAAGAGAGAGTCGAACTCTTTCTCGCTCCCATGAGAGATAGCCCAAGGGACCATATCCATCACAATACTTTGGAAGAACGATTGGTCCTGTGTGTCCAACTCCCCCCTTGAAGTCTCACCCCTCTTCTCTTCCCTTCGTCCCGCTCCCGAGACCTGCTCTGTAATAGGCTCTGGCTCGAGAGTCGCCCGGGTCTCGATAGGAAGAGTGTCAGCATCATCTGCCCTCTCTTTGGGGTCAGAGAGAATGACAATAGTCGGGACAGACGAAGAAGAAGAGGTCGGAACAGATGGCCCTATGGCCGAAGGAACGGTTTTCACCCTCTTTGAAGGACGAGGCTCCGACATAAGCACCGATCTAGGAGGTGCCTTCAACTTGGATGTCGGCTTTAGGAGAGGACGAGCTTTAGCTATCTTTGCGTCAGGAAAAGTGAAAAATCAAAAAAGTTCAAGGAGAATGACTGATGAAACTAGAGTAACTCGAAGGTACCTGTCATGGATGAATCTAAGCCCAAAAGAAAAAGATGCTCAGGTTGTAAGAGAGACTTCCAAGACTGATCTTCGGGACTTATCTTCTAAAAATCCTTGATCCGAGCTAAGTCGTTTTCTCTTAGCTTCGGTGTCTTCTTAGGAATCACTGCAAAATGAGCATGGTCAGACTTAGAAGGATTGTAGAGTGAAAAGACAGACAAAAGAGCACGCCGAGTCACCTACTTTAGAGAAGGCCCGAGGAATGAGAGGCTCGAAAAGCCCAGACTCGGCAGTCTCCCAGTGGCCGCAAACCCAGAACCACTTCTCTTTCCAATGCTTGTTAGAAGTAGGAGGGTCGGTTATTAAAAAGCCGCTCTTGTTCCACCAAGCGCTTAAAAAGTACCAACCCAGATGTGAAGTGTGCAGCCGTACTTGGTACAGAAAAAGGAACTCATCCATGGACAGCAGGGGCTGTTCAGTCTCAGCCTACAACATTGCACATCCAAACAAGTTCATCCATCCATTCGAAACTAACTGACCGGGAGCAATTTGGAGTCAGGAGAGAAAATTCCGAGAGATAGGTTGCAAGGGCAAACAAAGGCCACATTACAAGGAAACTTGGAAAATTGTGACCATCCCAGGAGGAGGTTGGTCGGGCAATTCATTTGGGAGAGAAAGTTGAAGAATTACTGAGTCGGGAATATGATACCCGACTCTGATCCTATCCAGATCTGCCTCTGTCAAGACTGAGGGGATCGGCCCTTTTCGCTCATATCCGACCCTTTCACTCTCAATAGTTTCTTCTTCGGCAGCCTCTCCTTCTTTAGCTATTGATTCAACTAACCGAGCTGATCTCCGTAGGGGAACCGACCCAACGGATCCCCCATGCTCAGTCCGTACCTGCCTTCGAAGAAGAGCCGACTCAACCATCTCTTATGATCCTACTTCCTCTTCCGCATTATCCCTAAAAAAGTAAGGAGTACGTCTACCAGGAGTATGTCTTAGGCCGGAAGGTCCCGCTAGAGCAGACAATTCCGCTGAAGCCCCACTGGATTGCCTAACATTAAGATGGAATGCCTCATCGGCATTCACTGCCATCTCCGCCAGTAAGGAGGGTGATTCCGAGACATTCCAAAGGTGTCTCGTTTCACTCTCGTCACCGGAATTCCCTTCCTAGGGGCTCAAAGGTTGCATTATTGCTAGAAATTAAGAGTAGGAAGGGAGAAGACTCATTGGAAAGGTGAAAGTCGTATGAAGGAAAAAGGATGAAACAGTGAAATGGAACGGTGGGTTGCGAGCGCAGGAAAGGCACAGCGATGGAGAAAAGAAAATGAAGGAAGAAGAGATAGGGAGAAAGATTGGGCATGGGTGTGAAAATGAGAAATTTGAGCCCGCTCAACTTTTTATAGTCGAGCCATATGGCAAGGCGTATTTAAGGAGGAGTCGAATCGACGCCTGCATCGACTCCCCCGCCCAACACATGGCACACGCCGTCTGACGCCGGTAACGTCTCCACCACATGTCCGATGCTCATAAGACGATAAAGTAACTTGACGGTTGTCCGCTCGTGCAACCTCGAGTAACGAAACGTCATACGTTGAAGATAAGACAAGAAGCAATAAATATTCCATCATAACTTTAGTTCTTGAGACAAACCGACTAAGTAAATTGTTACTCCTTGGTGTTAACACGGCTAACACAAGGAGTAGGGGGCTTATTGTTTGGAAGGAAAAATGACAAGTCCGAAAACTCGGTACTGAAGGAAACGAGTTTGCCTACATTATTCAAAGCAATAGAAAAAGCTAAGAATAGAATGCCGAATGAGAGACTTAGCTTGGATCAGTGTGATTCAATTCCCGACCGAAGCTAAAAAGTCAGGATCCATAGACATAATATGAAAGACGTATGAAGTTCGCTTGACCAAAGAGTCAGTAACGTCTGAAGAGACCGAGTGAGGTCCTGAAAGCTAAAAGCTACCTGATCGACTATAAAACTGACCCGTGAAAGGGCAATTAGTGTCGGCCTCAGACTAAGAAGGGACGTCAGCACTAATCTGACTCTGTTTCATCTGAAAGTAGGCAAAGCTCCCCCTTTATAAGCCAACTGAAACAGCAATATATGTTGAGGCCGAGTCAAGCAAAGAAGTTGCAGTGTAATATTAAATGTCGTATTTACATATTGTGAGAGGATCCGACCCTGAAAAACTCGGGATCGGAATTTATCCATACATAATTGGAAACCGAATCAAATCTCCCAAAAATATGGAAGAGAATCCCCATACGCTGGGACTCTTTGTGCTTATATAAAGGAGGTTCTCCAGGAAACAAAGGTATGCAAGAAATAACTCTGAAACTTCTCTTCCTGAACCCTTACTGACTTAAGCATCGGAGGTTCCCCGGCTCTAGCCAAGGTTCTCTATTCTTTGTGTTTCATAAAAAGCAGATCGGAAGAGGCGGATCTAGTTTTTTGCATCAACACTCAATATTTAACAATCATCACTCATCAAGATACACTAAACTGCCTATCCACGTTGTTAAGTATATGGAATAATAAAATTTTAAAGTAAACGATCAGTACTATAACACTCATCCAGTCAATCGCAAAGCCTTTCTACCATTTCCATATCCCCCCGGTCAACAAGTTCAATGAAATGAACTTTCCAGAGATCAATGAGATAATTCTAAAAAAAGAGCATCAAATTAATGATTTTAATTTAGAATTTAAAATAAAAAGGTACATTTGCAATAATGTTCAGATAATGAATGTATGATGCAAATGCACGCTTATTTTTACCATTGTCAGTACAATTTACTTGGTGAACAAGACGGTTAATTCTTTCATAATTGGCCAAACATAGCACTATAATAGTAGTGATCAACTATAGTGGCAGATTTTTCTGCTGCTATATATATGAAAGTCCATTGCTGTAATATGTAGCCGTGGATCAACGATGGAACTGAAATCTTTTGGTCTAATGCATCCGCCGTTGTTTCTGAGCTATTACTGCACAAATGTCCGCCCTTATATATATGTCACTAACATACAGTGGTGATAAATTATTTTTGTAGTAGAAAATATTTTAGCAACAGTTTTATATGCCTTTAAATACCATAATATATCTGCCAATAAAAATCATTATACAACAATATTCTTGTAGCGGTTAATACATCTGCCGCAGAAACCCATCAAAATTTATACGGTTGCAATGTCATATCCATCGTTGTATCCACAACTTATAGTGGAGGATTTAAATTTCCACCACTGTAAAGTTTGGTATGAAAAGTAACTGCAACTGCTATATTTTTTGTAAAAAGAAGGAGATCGTCTATTAGTGAATTAGGATGAACAAAAGAGGTGAGTCGAAGTGACTAATAGAAAATCCCAACCATACCATAAGAAATCTATTAGCTGGGGATAAATATTAACATTCAAACATTCTCACCAAAGTGTTCAGTCAAATCACCACTTGATTTAAAAGCTAGAGCCATTAGAGGATAGTGTATTAAGGTATATCAAGGGACTTTAACATTCCCCCACACATGCGGGGTGGAACTCCGTACAAGAACATACTGGGCAAGGGTGGAGGGACACTCACAACTCACACCATAAATGCCCCCCCTCCCTTAGGAGAATATATTAGGTAGTCATATTTACTACTACTGGGATTCGAACAGAAGACATTCCGTTATGATTCCATGTCAAACAACTACTTTCTCTAAAAGCTCGAGCCATTAAAGGATGGTGTATTAAAGTATATCAAAGGATTCTAACATGTTCCAATTACCAATCACTGTGATAAGAATCAATGTATATCAAAGAGACTTTAACATGTTCCAATTATCAATTGCTAATCACTGCGATAAGAAAAATGTCATATTTAAAGGATGTAGAAAATTTGTTTGGTTAAAAGTGCCTTACTATTTTAATGAAACTATATATAACTTAGAAAATAACCTTGAGAAAGAGCTTTCTTTAAGACAATTATTAGAATATTTAGTTCACATTCACATTGATATCAGTTGCAATCGACAAACTATGTAGTCATTGTTCCAATTCCCCTATTATCTAAAATAAATTCATTTCTTCTTTAGTAACTTTCAACTCTTTCTTCGCAACGTTCACTTCTTTCTTTAGTATGTCTACAAAAAAATAGAGCAAAGATGACGGATGTGTGGCTATTTTGGTTACGACTTTTAGTTGTTGGAAATTATGACAGCTAAAATCCGTAACTGAAACACCATAATTCGTAGCCAAAAGATCGATTTTTAAGGGTGGACGTTCAATCACTACTATTTTCCTATAGTGTTGTTCACTCGAGATTTATTTCGAGCTAATTTTTTGGTATCAACCTTAAAAGATTATTTAAAAATGGATGTACAATATGGATTAATCACAAACATTATGATGGGGGCCATAGAGCCCTACCAGATCCAATGATCAAGTAGCATTTTTTATTTTATGGTAAATGTGTGTGAGTTTTGTAATTGCTTTAAATTTGAGGTGACTTGTTTATAGCAATAGTGGTAATGATATAGGGTTATCCAGACCAACCAAATAATTGTTCTAGTTGTAGATGGATAAAATATATATATTTTCTTATATAAAACTATCTTAACCATCCAGTAAATGGTCCCTTACATGTACGGCTGTTAATATGGTGTATGTTATAAATGATGGTAAATACACAATAATCGGATTTGAAAGTATTTCTTATTCAGATGAGGGATTTCCAAACGCACTCGTCAGAGCTTTTCCCTCTTTCGAATGGCCCAATCTTCCTCGCTAGAGCTCTTCCCTCTTTCGAATGGCCCAATCTTCCTCGCAAGGGCTCCGAATCCTTGAAGAACTTCCTCGTTCCATGCAGATTCATCTCAAATAGGTGAGCTTCTCTCGATATCCCTTATTTTTCTCATCGATTATTCATCTTCTTGCTATTTTTATTCTAGAATGCCTTCCATCTGTCATTGTTTTTTATCTTTTCTTCTTGTGATGTTGCAATCACTCAATCGTTTGGCAGAAAGGCCCATTCTTGATCTTTTGCCCATTCCAAAATCCCTTCCATTCTTGGACATGTATTCTCATGGATTACCTCTTGAATGGTAATAATTAGTTGTGCACACCAACTGCTTGAGATTTGGCAACGTAGAATGGATGCATACTCTGCCCATCGTTAATCCATGATGTACCTATTGAATGGTAACAATGATAATAATGGACATTGATTTGGGTGGAAAAGTGAAAAGGCTGAGCAAAGAGTCCTGAGGGGGGGGGGGGGGGGGTCATGAATAGGATAATGCCAAATTAAAAATTAAATGCGGAATTAAACAAATGTAAATAAAGATAGCATTTAAACAATCCCACAATGCAGAAATGAATAACAACCTCAAATGTACAAGTATTGAGAGGTTGATACAGATGTTGTTCTAAGGACAACCTTACACCAAAAACCAATGGCTAATGGTAGGACAACCCGATTCCTAGAACGGTCTGTGTATCAAAATCTCAAACTAATACAGAGGAATAAAGAATAAAATAACAAAGAAAATAACTAAGATATTACAACATTCCCACACTTGCATAATAAGAGATTACAATATTCTCCACAAATGTTTAAAAGGAAATTACAAACAAAATGCCACAGTTAACCATCCACCACAAGGCCGAAAATTGTAGTGGTTCACCTATGTGTACACTAACTGTTTAGAAAAACAACCACACAACTACTCCACTCCCAATATCTTCATATAGTGGATATTGGCGTTCACTATGAAATTAGTTTTTCAAGGTTCACCTAAAACCTTCATAATTGTGTCTTTTAAGTGTGCTTACACAATTCAAAAACCCCACATTTTAACCTCAGACAAACCAAAAGAAAGAGATTTTTCCTAGCATAATCTCAAAGAAACCAAAAGAATAGATTTACAGAAATGTAAAATACATATTTGGATATTCTCCTTTGATGCAGCCCGGTAGAACCAATTCAGAGTAGAAGTTCAATGTTCATACTCACTTATGAAAAGATTTTATGTTCTAAATGATTTTTACATTAAATCACCTTGTGCTAGCTTGATTTGATTTTGATTCCAAGAAAGGGGAAAACTTAGATCCCTTCTTCAAATAAGATTGGAATGTAGAATACAAAATCAAATACAAAATATTAATTAAAGAGAATATTAAATAAGCACTAAATAGCTTAAGAATATAACTAACTTATCTCTCAGAGTGATGTCTTGATTTTATTTTAATTGAATAAAAAACTATGAAAATTGTGCTCTATTTATAAGTGTAGAAACTGTTCACTCGACTAGCCCAGAAGTTAGCTCGACTGGTTAAAGGACCAACAAACTTTTGAAAATTCGAGTGCGATAAGATAAAGCTTTTCTGCGACTGGTTGAATGGCCTACACGACCGGTCAAGTGGCTTGCACGACCGATCGAGTCCTGCTCACGACTAGTCATGTGGGACCAAATTTAGTTACTGGACTTTGAGTCGAGCCTGATCGATTGGTTGAGCACTGTTCAGTCGACTGGTCGAGCAGTCTCCAGGACTGGTCGAGACTATAAAAGAAAATCTTAAAAATTAGTAACAAGCATTGGACTGGTCGAGAAATTTCTTAGACTGATCGAGCCAGTACTAGGACTAGTCGAATATAGACTAAGACTAGTCAAGAAAAAGCTTATACACTTATATAGTGACCCAATTTAAGTATGTAATCAACATGACCTAACCTATGGTCAATCTAGTGTCATTCATACTTTATAAGCAATGTTTGAACATTAAAACATCTTTTGCTTCGGTTGATGAAGCTTGATATCTTGAAGTATGTTAAAGCTTGAACTTGTAACACTTTGAAGCTTGAGCTTGAGGTACTTGAGTTGCTTTTCCCCTTGAGCTTTGAGTACCAAAGTAAAGTATATTATCTTGACTTATATGAATCTTTAAAACCTTGAACTATCACTTGATGTTGTACTTGAACTCATATACTTGTGATGCTTGAATCTTGAAATGAATCAACTTGAACTTGAAGACAAACTAAACATGATACAGATTTTAATAGGTTTCGGCACTACATAATTTGACAATCATAGGAGCTAGAAAATATAGCACTTACAATCTCTCCCTGTGTCAAATTTGTGACAAAACACACTTCAATAAAAAAAGATAAGTGTAATTTGTACAATAAAGAATCATGCACTAGTTATAAAAGTATATTCCAGTATCAATACACATCAATACTCTCATCAAAACTCCCCCTTACTATAAAAAAAATGGCTACCTATCCACAATTGCACATATTACAAGCATGAAAAAATTCTCCCTCTTTTTGTCACAATATGACAAAGGAAGGAACCAATAAATGATAATGGAAGTAGATAAATAAGAAAGTAAAAGAAGAGAGTAATGAGGAAAAAGAGAATATATGATCATCAAGTTAACTAAATCCATAAGCAAGCATGTTCAAGCATGTCCAAGCCCCATAAAACAAGAAAAATTCAAGTAGTTTAAAAGTTATTACAAAACAAATATTCAAATACTAATCTGAACCCGAAGAAGGAGTATGTATGGAAGGATCAATTTGATGAAGTCACATGTTAATGCACTTCAGATATTTGCACTTATATTTAAATTGCATTTCATGGGACAAATTCATACTTTCAACCTTCTCCTCAAGTGAGCGCAGACACGCATCAAAGTCAGATGACTGATAATCAAGATCAGCTGCAAAATCAGATTCAATTTCATCAAAAAGGTCATCCATATTGATATCATTCGGAGGCAAATCACCTTCATCTGCATTTGTGACAACATCTCCACCAGCACCCACATCAACTTGGCATGGGGGCAACTTCAAATTCATCTTGTTAATGTTAGAGTTGTTGAATGGTAGTTGGGTAATGGGAGCCTCTCCAATAGGCATAGCCACTAGCCAATGAGTGACTAACACAGTCATAAGATAAACAGAGGGTATGACATTGTGACCTGAGTAGAGACAAAATTAAATTATGTTATGAAAAATCAAAGAAGGAAGACATACAGAGACTCTAGAAATGATAGAATGGAGAATATGAACTATAAATGTAGTAAATTCAGTTTTGTTACCAGATCGAGGATAGACATTTGAAATGAAAATCTTATGAAGGATTTTGTATCTGGGTAACAAAAACTTGGAGGCAAGCGCATTACCAGTACTCCATTTCACATCTATATTACACAAATCTCTAGTGAGCATTTTCTTTTCAGTTTTAGATGGTTTTGCCACTAGAGTACTAATCGAAATACTTTCGTCATTAACTGGAAGGTTCATTAAACCAGAAATAAGATGATAGTCCACACCAATTGGACCTTCTCTAGTTGCAATAGTAAATGTCAGATTTTCAATAAAAAAAATCAGTAATGTAATCATACATAGCTTATGCAATGAAGCGATATGCTGGCCCACCCCATTGAAGTATGTTATCCAATCCTACAGACTGAGGGAGAGGAAGGATATTAAAAGGAGCCAAATGATTAACAATAATACGTTGCTCTACTATCACATTGTGCAAACGAATATTCCGCACATAAGTGGGATCATCCTTGGGCGACTGAAGGTGGCGCACCGTGATAGGAGTCGAACGAGATGAAGAGGGACCACGAGATCCTTTCTTCTTGGTTCTACCCCCCATTTGCAATCAAGAAAGAAAGAGATTGGAAAAGAGGCAAAATGAGTTTTTAATAGATCAGATTTTTTGATAGAAAACCCCAAAAATCAACATAAAACATGAAACAAATCACACAAATGAAGAAAAGGAAGTGCAAAGGACTTGAATTTACAAGAAAATTGAAAATAACGCACTAACCATGGAGGAATCGAAGATGGGTTCGACTGGTCGATGTAGGGCTCGTTGGAGAAGAAGACCCAAATAAAGAAAAAGTGATTTTTTCCTAAATAAAAGGAAAAATGCGTGTTTCACGACGGGTCGACTACATGCTCGACCAGTCATGCCACGACTGGTCGAGTATGTACTTGACTAGTCGTGCACAACACAAAATGTGTAATTTTTCATAAAATTTAAAATTTTAAAAATTCAAAATAACTAATATATACATTATGATACAAAAAGACATGAATCATCAATTCATATTGCACATGCCAAGATCAAATTTCAATTTAGCAAACCTCCTTTTGTCAAGCAGTTTTGTGAATATGCCAACAAGTTGAGTTTTGGTCGGAGTATAATCCAAAGAAATTATCTTGTCTTCCACTAATTCACGAATATAGTGATATCTAATGTCAATATGCTTGGTTCGTGAATGCTAGATTGAATTTTTGGAGATATTAATTGTGCTTGAATTATCACAATGTAAAACCATAGTATCTTATGCAATTTCGTAATCACTTAGTATTCTTTTCATCCATATAAGCTGAGTGCATGCATTACCTGCAACAATGTATTCAGCCCCAGCTGTTGAGAGTGATACGGAACTTTATTTCTTACTTAGCCAAGAAACTAAACAGTTCCCTATATAGAAACAACCACCATTGTTTAATTTTCGATCATTAATATTACCAGCCCAATTAGCATCCGTGTAACTAGCTAATTGCACACTAGTATTATCTGGATACCAAAGACCAAGATTTGCTGAACTAGCGACATATCGCATAATCTTCTTAACAATAATTAGATGCGACCCTTTAGGCTCAAATTGATATCTAGCATAAATTCCAACGCTAAATGTAATATCAGGTTAACTCGCAGTTAAATAAAGAAAACTACCTATCATACTGCTATACAACTTAGAATCCACACTCTTACCTGTAGAGTCCTTTGAGAGTTTTAAAGAAGTACTCATTGGAGTATCAAAAATTTTTTCACTCTCAAATCTGAACTTTTTAATTAAGTTAAGAGCATATTTGGTTTGAGAAATAAAGAAACCATCAGGTAGTTGTTTTACGTGCAACCATAAGAAATAGTTTAGTTCTCTGATTGTCATGCCCCAAACTTGGAAACAGGGATCATAAAATTTTCGATCACCAAATCTGGTGCCGATCGCCGATCATAAAATTCTCTGCTCCTAGTGTGCAAGCGCCAAATTCTGATCCTAGGATCCTACAAGGAAGATTTTTCAGCATACATTTATCTCATAAGAAGCATACCCACAAGTATAACCAAATCACAAGAACAACATCATCATCATCACATATCCACTAATATAAACTTTGAATATAATGCTGAAAGGGAAATATATATGTCAAAATAAAATCAAAGCTCCAGAAGTCAGCTACATGCACCAAGCTCCACACTATTGCGACTTAACATCACCTGCATGCATCTATTGTGCATAATCTTATAGAAAGCTTAAAGGGTGGTGTAAGTGTGTGCACAAGGTAAGTGCCAAGTATTCAATATAATGTCATAATCATACAATGTCGGAAATACTGGTAAGATCATGAATTATACGATATCAAAGTAAGCAAAAATACTGACAAGTCCATAAAGATATCATCAACCTCATCCACGATATACGATGAAAAGACATAACAAGCCAATGTCATATACTGAGAAAGTAATGTAAATCGGCTATAAAATGCGAGAACATAATGAATCAAATATCAGATATCGAGGATGTAATATAATATGCAATTCGAAAAAGCTACGAATACCATTAACTTCATCTAGGTCATACAAATACAAAAACATAGCAACTCAGAATGCTATATACCGAGGATGTAATGCAATATGCAATATGTGGTGCGAATGAAATGACCAAGCTACAGTGTGAATTCGGGATGATAGTACGTGATATCCCAGGCTATGGGGCTAATCACAAAGAACTTCTATCCAAACCAGTCCCATACCTAAATTTGGATAGATAGACTCATTGTGGTAAGATCCTGATCTCAGGTTAGTCGCGCACCCCAACCGAAATCCTAGCCATTGTGAAAATACACACAACGATTAGTTGCGCACTACCAGCCCGAGTGGATAGTAGATGAATGAATGAATATAATGCTGAGTATGTAATTCTTGCTCCCTAAATCAGTACTGTACATCTCTATGATCATCACCAGGGTCTAGTATACTCTATATGCAAATCACCACACACTGACGTGCGACCATGCAAGTGAAAGAAACCTCACTATCCGCCTGACTAGTAGTTAGCAAATATCTACCCACGAGTTGGTCAAACTCAGCCTAGCTATGCCCCCTACTCTCGGGTGGGTAAGGCCACACCCCCTCCCAACCGACCATGACATAGTGAGAGACGCGTCCTCCTGGTATTCGGCACTCGAGTGCTCATATATCCACTCAGTCTCAGGTTAAGGCATCTCCTGGCCTCCGAGGTTTAGAGACTTTCACCCACGGACATCCAAAGTGCCCAGATGCTCGAACCAAACATTTCTGGTGTCCCATCTAGTCATCCACGACATGCTTGTGGAGGACAGAGCCCTGATATCGCTAGGGCTATAGTAATCATGATCACACAATGCAAGATGCATGAGTCATGTAGTCCAATCATGCATCAATCCTGCACATACTGTGCGCTCATGTGAGATAACTCCACCTATTAGGAAGTCCTAAAAATCATCTGTAGTATGACGTAAGCAATGATCCATCATATCTCACAATAAACATGCAGATGATGCGTATGAGCATATATCATGATGCTATGCTATCACATACTCATAATCGATATCAATAACTGGCATCGACAATCGGCCTCGACAATATGGACATTTAACCAACAGTGCCCCCAAGGAATGACCCTCATAGAGCCTAACATATAGTGGACTCATAGCCTCACACAAGAATCTAATATACAACACCATGGGTCTCACTTAAGAGCTTAATACACATTACAATGAGTCTCTCACATTATCCTAATATACACCACAATAGGCTCTATTTCCTGACCCTCAAATCTAGCACAATGAGCCTCATCACATAGGCTTCATATACATCACATCGGCCCTCAAACATGGGCTGAATGCATATCAAAATGAGCCTTAAATACAGGGCACATATACTGCACATTAGGCCTCGTCAATCGGCCTCGACAATCGAAATAAGCCTCTGAAAAGGCCTAGCTATATGTCCAAGAGGAGAGGGGAGGGGTGAATAGGAATATGTCAAATTTAAAATGATAATAGCGAAATAAAATAATAAGATAGCCAAGTAAAGGAAAGTTAATAATCCACAATACAGAATATAAATTAAGCAACCTCGAATTCTAGTATTAAGAGGTTGAGACAAATGTTGTTCTAGGGACAACCTTACATAATAAAAATAAAGGATTTATAGTAAGACAACCTTACTAGAACGATTTGTGTATCGATATCTCAAACTGAAGAGGAATAAGAAATTAGCAAGAAAAAAATTCTAAACTATTACAACATTCCCCACAATGCTTAAAATGAAAGATTACAACATTCACATCCACACATACATCCCACAAACTTGAATTATAAAAGATATAGAAATTAAACAAACATTTAAATCACAAGACACAATGAGTTATAGTGGTTCGCTTGTGTGTACACCAACTATTAAATAACAACCACACAGCTTTCTACTCCACTCCTAATATCCTCACACAATGGATATTAGTTTCACTATGAAAATAGGTTTTTCTCAGGTTCACCCAAAACCTTCACAATTGTGTCTTTCAAATGGGCTTACACAATTCAAAAAACACCACTTTGAGTTTTCTAGCTCTCCTAAGATAACCAAACAAGTGATATTTTTCTAGCTTAATCTCAAAAGAAACCAAAATAAAAGAAGATTTACACAAATGTAAAATACCTGGATTTCTTCTTTTGTTGCAGCCCGAAAGAACTAAGTCGGAGTAGAAGTTCGAATATAGAAGTTCAATGTCCAATACTCACTTTAAAATGGTTCTAGGTCTAAGTTGATTTTAGATTAAATCAAGTTGGGCTAGCTCTAGTTGATTTTGATTCTAAAAAGTGGAATATCACAATTCCTCTTTCAAATTAGATTGGAATGCAGAAACAAAATCAAACATGAAAAGCTAACAAAAGAGAATATTAAATATGCACAACGTAGCATAAAAAGAATACAAACTTATCTCTCAGAGTGATGCCTTGAATTTACTTGAATTGGATTATTAAAACTCTGAAATTCGTGATCTATTTATAGTTGCAGAAATCGCATCTTCGATTGGTGCTGAGGACACTATGACTGGTTGAAGGTCACACATAATTTTGAATTTTTAAGTGCGATTGGATAAACCGTTCCACAACTGGTCGAAGGCTGTTTATGACCAGGAGTCCTCCACGATTGGTAGTGACCTGCTTACGACTGATCGACTGCAGCTCGATTTAGTCATTGTAGTTTGAGTCGTAGATCCTTGACTGGTCGAAGGACGAGTCGTGCACTGTTCACATGACTGGTCGAATAAAGTCCAGGACTAGTCGTGGAAGAACCAAAAATTTTAAAAAATTACAACAAACTTAAGACTGGTCTTAGAATTTCTTGGACTGGTCGAGCCAGTGCTAGGACTAGTCAAACAGGGTTCAGGACTAGTCTTAGAACAGACCAAAACACTTCTAAAATAAGTAATTAAATTATGTATCCGAAATGACCTACCCTAAGGTCAATCTAAGGTCAATCATACCTTGAAAGTGATGTATGAACATTGAGTCTTCATTTCTTTAGATGATGGTTGACCTTTGAAGATTATGAAGCTTAAGATCTCTACACATGATGTAACTTGAACTTGAGATCTTGTAAAGCTTGGATTTGAGTTATTCTTCATCTTGAGTTACACTATGTCTTGAGTCTTCAACAAGAACTTGTCTTTTGATGTAGCTCTCTGAACTTTGAAGCATACAGGAGTGGATAATGTTCTTAACATTGCATTTCTTGACGTAGATCTCCGTTCTTGACTTGAAGCATTGTGATGCAATGCCTTAAACATCAATGAGCTACACAAGACACAGATTATGGTTTTGGCACAATAAAATTTGACAACCAAAGGAGCAAGAAACCATAGCACTTACAATCTCCCCCTTTGTCAAATTTGTGACAAAACACCTTAATAATAATATAACCAATATACACATAAAGAATCATGCATTAGATATAAAAATGAAACCAGATACAGCCTGGTTAAAGAATCATGCACCAATTATCATCAAATAGCACACAACATCATGAACCAGTCACAACACCTCCTTACTTACTCCCCCTGAGTAACACACATATATCCAAAAAAGATGTTACTATTATCCACAATCCATCAATATCCATTCCATAAGCAAACATAATAAAATATTCTCCTCCTTTTTATCACAATATGATAAAGGAAGCAAGTAAGATATGAAATAGGAAAAATAAACGAGAGAGTAATAAAGGAGTTGACTAGTCAAGATATGAAGGAAATTCAAAGTTCACATATCAATAACCAGCTTAAACATAAGTTAGTCTAACAAACTGAAGTAAAAGAAAAGTTCACATACCAACAAAAGTAAAATAGTATTACAGACCAAATTTAAAGCACTTAATCAGATCCTAAAGAAGGAGCAGGTATTGTAGGATTAATTTAATGAAGGCCCTTATTTAAGCGCCTAAGATACTTGCGCATATATTTAAATTGCATATCATGGGTAACATTCATGTTCTCTACCTTCTCCTCAAGTGCACGTCGACACATATCAAAATTTGATGGCACAAAGTCAGGATCATTGCAGAGTTTGAATCAATTTCATCAAAAATGTCATCCATATTTATATCATCGGGAGGAAGATCACCAGCATCGTCTTCATTCATTCCTTCAGCTCCACCATCACCAATATCTACTTGGCCAGGAGCCAATTCCAATTTCATCTTGTTTATATTAGATTTGTTGAAAATAAGATGATGGATAGGAGTCTCTCCAACAGGCATAGCAACTAGCATGTGAATAACTAATACAGTCATAAGATAGGCAAATGGAATATCACTGTGTCCTAGATGAAGACGAAATTGAATGATGGAATGACATATTAAAGAAGGTAGACAGACATTTGCACCAGTGATGGTGGAATGCCAAATACGGACCATAAAGGAAGTTAGTTTTGTTTTGTTACCAGAACGAGGATACAGATTGAAAATAAAAATTTGATGTAAAACCCTGTATCTGGGTAACAGGTACTTGGAAGCAAGCACATTTTCCTTCTGACTCCATTGCGCATTAATATTGCATAATGCTCTAGTGAGCATGCATTTTTCTAATTCTAAGGGTTTCACAACTAGAGTATGAATATGAATACCCTTGTCATTAATAGGTATGTCCATTAGAGCTGAAATCAGATGACGGTCAATTTCAAATGGTCCTTCTCTAGTAGCAATTTTAAACGTTAAATTCTTAGTCGAAAAATCAGAAATGCATGTACACATGGATTGAGTAATAGACCGGTATGCTGGCCCACCCCCATGTAAGATGTTATCCCATCCTACAGCTTGAAGAAGTGAAAGGAGACCAAAAGGAACAATGTGTTCAATACACACAGATCGCTCAACAATAACATTGCACATTCTTATATCCCGAACATATGAGGGATCATCTTCGGGTGACCGAAGATGACTCCTTGTTAAAGGAGTAGATCTAAATGAGGAAGCACAACTAGAAGTTTTCTTTTTACCTCAGCATCCATTTACAACTAAGAAATGAAGGAATCAAGAGGTTGTAGAAGATGTAGAGTGGGTTTCTTCAAAATCATATTTTGGAGAAGAAAACCTCAAAAACTTCAAGAAAACTTGAAATCAAGCACTCTAAGGAGGGAAATGAAGAGATTAGAGCTTGAATCTAGAAGGAAAAATGAAATAATGCACTCACCTTGAAGAATTAAAGAGATGGGTATGACTAGTCGTGCCACGGCCCGTTGGAGAAGAAAGAGGAAATGAAGAAGAAACGGTTTTCTCCAAATTAAAAAGGACCAGCGTGCTACACGACTGGTCATGGAACGTCCTCGATGGGTCGTGCCACGAATGGTCGAGTACGTCCTCGGCTGGTTGTGCAAACACAAAAACATGCATTTTTCACATAATTTTAAAATTAAACAAATAAATTAACAAATAAATATGCTATAATATAGATATGCATGAATAATCAATTTAAATTACACATACCAAGATTAAATTTCAATTTATTAAACCTGCTTTTGTTAAGTAGTTTAGTGAAAATGTCAGTAAGTTGAGTCTCGGTTGGAATGTATTCCAATGAAATTATTTTTTCTTCCACTAATTCACGAATGTAATGATATCTAATGTCAATGTGCTTGGTTCGTAAATGCTCGATTGAATTTTTAGATATATTTATCGCACTAGAATTGTCACAATATAACACCATTGTATCCTGTGCTATTCCATAATCGCTTAACATTCTATTCATCCATACAAGCTGAGTACATGCATTTCCATCTGCGATGTATTCAGCTTCAGTAGTTGAAAGCGATATGGAACTTTACTTCTTACTAGACCAAGAAACTAAACAATTTTCAATATAGAAACAACCACCACTGGTTGATTTTCTATCATCGATATTATCAGCCCAATCAGCATCAGTTTACCCAGCCAACTGAACACTAGTATCATATGGATACCAAAGAACCAAATTTACAATACTTGTGACATATCGAATAATCTGCTTAACAACATTTAGATGTGACTCTTTACGGTCAGATTGATATCTTGTACAAATTCCAACACTAAAGGAAATATCAGGTCTACTTGCAGTTAAATAAAGTAAACTGCCAATCATACTACGATATAATTTAAGATCCACACATTTACCTGTAGAATCCTTTGAGAGTCTTAATGATGTACTCATAGGAGTATCAAAATTTTTCTTATTCTCAAATCTGAACTTTTTAATTAAGTTCAGAGCATATTTAGTTTGAGAAATAAAGATATCATCACGTTGTTGTTTCACTTTCAACCCTAGAAAATAATTCAATTCCCCAACCATGCTCATTTCAAACTTAGATATCATTAAATATGCAAACTTAACAGTCATGTTAGTACAGGTAGATCCATAAATAATATCATCAACATAAATTTGCACTATTTTGATATGAGCGTTATATTTTTTAACAAAAAGAGTCTTATCAACACTTCGCATTTGAAAATTATGACTTAGTAAAAACTTAGTCAATTTTTCATACCATGCCCTATGAGCTTGTTTCAATCCGTAGAGAGCTTTTTTAAGGCAATAGACATGATCAGTGTTCTTAGGGTCTTTAAAACTCATTGGTTGTTCAACATACACTTCTTCATGTAGATTACCATTTAAGAAAGCACTCTTTACATCCATTTGATAAATTTTGAATTTTCTAAAGCACACAATGGATATAAATATTCTAATTGATTCAAGACGAGCTACTGGGGCAAAGGTTTCATTATAATCAATTCTTTTAATTTGAGTATACCCTTGTACAACCAGTTTAGCCTTGTTTTGAATTATATTTCTAAGTTCATCAGACTTATTTTTGAAAATCCACTTAGTACCAATAATATGTTTATCTTTAGGTCTAGGAACAAGATACTAAATAACATTTCTCACAAATTGGTTGAACTCTTCTTACATCGCTACTATCTAGTTTTCATCAGTAAGAGCTTCTTTGACATTTGTCGGTTCAATCTGAGATATAAAGCACATGTAATTACATATATCTTCTAGTTGTATACGAGTGTGCATACCAGTGAGAGGGTTTCTAAGAATCTGAGTGGTTGGATGATCTTTGATTGTCCTCAGTTCAGAGTTAGTTTGATTTGATGAAATATTTGGTTTGTCAATTAGAAGAATATCATTATCTGAACTTGAGGTAGGTATATTAAAGTAATCATCAATAACCACATTGATGGACTCTTGAATAACACCGGTCTTCTTATTCAGTACTCGATACGCTCGACTGTTTAAAGAATACCCTAAAAAGATCCCTTCATTACTTTTAGTGTCAAAATTTTATAGATTTTCACGGTCACGTAAAATATAGCACTTGCTGCCAAAAACTCGAAAGTATTTGACAGTAGGCTTCTTATCAAACCATATTTCATAAGCCGTCTTACCATTTGATTTTCTCATATAGACCTGATTGATTATATAATATGCAGTATTTACGGCTTCAGCCCATAGATTTTTAAGGAGCTTCATACTATTCAATATTACATTTGTCATTTCTTGAAGCACTCTATTTTTTCTTTCAACAATTCCATTTTATTATGGTGTTTTGGGTGCAAAGAATTCATGTGATATTCCCTGATCGCAACAGAATTTTTTAAAATTGCTATTTTCAAATTCTGATCCATGATCACTACGGATCTTACAGACGTGAGAACCTTTTTTTGTTTGGATTCGTTTAAGAACTCTTTTTACTTCATCAAGGGTTTCTGATTTATACATTAAAAAGGCTACCCAAGTGAATCTGGTATAATCATCCACGATCAGCAGTATGTATTTTTTACCACCTCGACTCTCCGTCCTGGTTGGTCCTTTAAGATCCATGTGGAGAAGTTCAAGAGGTTTAGATGTGGCATTGGAGTCCACCTTTTTGTGAGCACTCCTAGTTTGTTTGCCAATCTAACATTTACCACATACTTTGTCTACTTTTTTTAATTTAGGCAGACCTCTTATTAGTTCTCTTTTGTTCAATTTGTACAGATTATGGTAGTGTACATGTCCAAGGCATTTATGCCATAATTCAGTCTCATCGGTATGGACCATGTAACATGATTGACTAGATGAGCTAGAATCGCTAACAATATAGCAATTTTCAGAAGTTCTACGACCAGTTAATATTACTGAACTATTTTTGTTTAAAATTTCACACCTTAGGTTAGAAAATTTAATACTATGATTTTTATTTCATATTTGAGATATGCTTAACAGATTGTGTTTTGATCCTTCAACGTATAAAACATTCTCAAATAAAGGGAGATTAGAAAGTTGAATCGTATCTTGGCCAATAATCCTATAGTTGCTACCATCACCAAATGTGACTGAACCATTAGTCATGTCTTTAAGAGTGGTGAATAGACCTTTGTCACCAGTCATGTGCCTGGAGCATCCACTGTCTAGGTACAACTTTGAATGGCTTGAAGCTTTGAAAGCGGTGTGGGCAACCAAGCAAGCAACCTTAGGAACCCATTTCATAATTGTTTTGGGTTTAGGAGTATAGTTGGTCTTATTGTATTAGTTATTGTAAGAATGACCTACTGAGTTAGATTTTAAGAGCTCCTTAAGTAAATCAACTATTTTCTCAGCTAAAGGGTTTTGGTTCTGACTTTTATAGTTGATATAGTTACTTTTAGGGTTAAAAGATTGAAAAGTTTTGGTATTTTTAGAAAACTTTTGATTATAAATTTTCTCTTTTGAGTTTGAGGACTCTCCTTTTACAAATTTAGGAGTATTCTTTTGTTTAGGAGGAATAATTTTATCGTAGCCTGAACTAAATCGATCGCCACATTTTCTTGATCCAGATAACGGTTTTTCTAATTTTAGATTACCTTGGGCATACTTCCATATATCCTTTAAACTCAAAAGTGAAGAGACTTCATGTTTAAGTTTTTCATATTCAATTTAAGATTTTTAATTAGGGAGGTTTTGAAATCTAAATCGCATTTCGATTTTTCAAAACAATTTGAAATGTGATATTTTTCTAAAATAAGAGAATTAAAATTTTTTTTAAGCTTTAAAAACTTTCTTTTTGAAGTTTAAGTTTAACAACAATTTTACACCTCTCCTTGTAAACATCTTGAAGATCATCTTCATTTTCAAGATCACTATTCAGATTTTCTTCACTAGTAGAATCATCATTATCTGAAAAAGTGAATTTTCTAGAGTCAAAAGGGCTTTAATTTCATTGCCCGACTCAGTTTCAGAATCTTCTGATTCAGAAGAGGCTTTAGAGGTAGAAGATTCATCCCAATTAGCCAACATTCCTTTCTTTTTAGTTTTATCCTTTTTAGGACATTTTTTGCTAAATGCCCATATTCATGGCAGTTGTAACACTAACTATCTTTTAAATTTTTTCGTGTTTTAGTTTTAGATTTCTTCTTATCATTAAAATTTTGAAAATTAACCCTCTTTTTACTTTTAAAAATTTTGTAAAACTTTTTCGCTAAAAGGGTCATATCATCTTCAGAGTTTTCTAAATTAGAATTGCTATTATTTTCTTGAAAAACATTTTTAGAAGATTTAAGGGCGATATATTTGCCTTTAGAAGCTTTAAAAGTTAACTCATAAGTCTATAAAGAGCTAACTAATTCTTCTACCCTCATGTTATCCGTATCACGAAGTTCCTGGATCGCGGTTACCTTAGAATTGAACCGTTCAGGAAGTAAGCGTAGTATTTTTACAAAAATTTTACTTTCTTGAATTTTATCACCAAGACCCCACATAGAGTTCACAATATCATTTAATCTTGTATAGAAGTCCATGAGCATTTCATTTTCTTCTATACGTATTTTCTCAAATTTGGTTATGAGGATTTGAATCTTAGATTTCTTGACAATTGATGTTCCCTCGTGTGTCATTTCTAAAATATCCAAAGCTTGCTTCGTAGAATCACAAGATATAATTCTTTTGAATTCATCTGGTGATAGTGCACAAGTGATTGCATTTAGTACTTTTGCATTTGTACTACTCTCACTTTTCTGAAGTATGGTCTAAGAGAAATAAGGTTTAATTCTCATAGATTTGAATCCATCGATTCCAAAGTTAAAATAATAATAACAAAATAAAACAATAAGATAGCCAACTAAAGGAAAGATAACAATCCACAATATAGAATGTAAAGCAACCTCGAATTCTAATATTGAGAGGTTGATACAAATGTTGTTCTAAGGACAATCTTACACCATAAAAATAAAGGATTTATGGTAGGACAACCTTACTAGAATGGTTTGTATATCAATATCTAAAACTGAAGAGGAATAAGAAATTAACTAGAAAGAAATTCTAAACTATTACAACATTCCCCATAATGCTTGAAATGAAAGATTACAACATTCACATCCACACATACATCCCACAAACTTGAATGATAAAAGATATAGAAATTAAACAAACATTCAAATCACAAGACATAATGAGTTATAGTGGTTCGTTTGTGTGTACACTAACTGTTAAACAACAGCCACACAGCTTGCTACTCCACTCCTAATATCCTCACACAGTGGATATTAGCATTCACTATGAAAATAGATTTTTCTCAGGTTCACCCAAAACCTTCATTATTGTGTCTTTCAAATGGGCTTACACAATTTAAAAAATCCCACTCTGAGTTTTTTGGCTCTCCTCAGATAACCAAACATATGAGATTTTTCTAGCTTAATCTCAAAAGAAACCAAAATAACAGAAGATTTACACAAATGTAAAATACCTGAATTTCTCTTTTTGTTGCAGCCTGGAAGAACCAAGTCGGAGTAGAAGTTCAAATATAGAAGTTTAATGTCCAATACTCACTTTAAAACGGTTATAGGTTTAAGTTGATTTTAGATTAAATCAAGTCGTGCTAATTTTATTTGATTTTGATTCCAAGAAGTGGAACATCACAATTCCTCTTTCAAATCAGATTGGAACACAGAAACAAAATCAATTATGAAAAGCTAATAAAAGAGAATATTAAATATGCACAATGTAGCTTAAAAAGAACATAAACTTATCTCTCAGAGTGATGCCTTGAATTTACTTGAATTGAATTATCAAAACTCTAAAATTCGTGATCTATTTATAGTTGCAGAAATCGCATCTTCAACTGGTCCTGAGGACATTACAACTAGTTGAAAGTTGAACAAAATTTTGAATTTTTGAGCATGATTGGATAAAACCGTTCTATGACTAGTCGAAAGCTGTCTACGACTAGTCGTGAGTTCTCCACGATTGATCGTGACTTGCCTATGACTGGTCGAGTGAAGCCCGATTTAGTCGTTGTAGTTTGAGTTGTAGATCCTAGACTAGTCGAAGGACGAGTCGTGTACTATTCACATGACCGATCGAACAGAGTCCAGGACTGGTTGTGGAAGAACCAAAAATTCTAAAAAATTGTAACAAACTTAGGACAGATCTTAAAATTTCTTGGACTAGTCGTGCTAGTGCTAGGACTAGTCGAACAGGGTTCATGACTAGTTTTAAAACAGACCAAAACACTTATAAAATAAGCAATTGAATTATGTATCTAAAATGACCTATCCTAAGGTCAATATAAGGTCAATCATACCTTGAAAGTGATGTATGAACATTGAGTCTTCATTTCTTCAGATGATGGTTGACCTTTGAATATTATAAAGCTTGAGATCTCTACACATGATGTGACTTGAACTTGAGATCTTATAAAGCTTGGATTTGAGTTATTCTTCATCTTGAGTTATACTAGGTCTTGAGTCTTAAGCAAGAACTTGTCTTTTAATGTAGCTCTCTGAACTTTGAAGCATACAGGAGTGGATAATGTTCTAACATTGCATTTCTTGAAGTAGATCTTCGTTCTTGACTTGAAGTATTGTGATGCAATGCCTTGAACATCAACGAGCTACACAAGGCACTGAATGTGGTTTTGGCACAACAAAATTTGACAACTAAAGGAGGAAGAAACCATAGCACTTATAGCCTCAATAATCGGAATCGGAATCGGCCTCAACAATTGGCCTCAATAATCGAAATCAACCATGACAATTGGAATCGATAATCGGCCATGACAATCGAAATCGGCAACCGGCCACAAGAATCGGAATTGACAATCGGCCACGAAAATCGAAATCGGCAATCGGCCACGAAAATCAGAGTCGGCAATCGACCACGACAATCGGAATTGACAATTTGCCATGAAAATCAGAATTGGCAATTGTCCATGAAAATTGAAATCAACAATCGGCCACGACAATCGGAATCGGCAATCGGCCATGAAAATTGGAATCGGCAATCGGCCATGATAATCGCCCTCAATGAGAATGGGCCTAACAAGGCCTAAGGGAGGTCACAATGTGTACTTTCAACCATCATTGCCCATCAATGTGGACATTTAACCAACATTGCTCCCAAGGAGTGGCCCACAATGGGCCAAACATATATGGACCCACGGCCTCACACAAGGGCCTAATATACATCAAATGGGTTGTATCAAATGGGTCGAATCATATGGGTCAAGTCATATGGGCCGTATTAAATGGTTTGTATCAAATGGGCCTAATATACATTAATTGGACTGCATCAATGGGCCACACCAATGGGCCTAATACATTTCATAATAGGCCTTGTATGTAGACCACGAATACATCACAATGGGCATTGCCCATAGGCCACGAATACATCACAATGGGCCTTGCCCATGGGCCTTAAATTCAGGTAGGTGGACCCCAAAATTTAGGCCTCGTATATAAATCACATCGGGCCTCACTCATGGGCCCAATATACATCACAATGGGCCTCTCCATCTGGGCCGCAATTCCATCATAACGGATCCTATCGAGTGGGCCCCAAATACATCATAATGGGCCTCTCCATCTGGGCCTCATATACATCACGCTGAGCCACATAGTAGGTGGGCCCTGTTCAACCACCAAGTTGGCCTGCACCTCCCAAATGGGCCCACCAGATGAATAACATGAATGTACAACACATTCATCAATATGGAGTCCACAACACATTCAAACACGTCTAGCACGGTTTAGATTATCTTGATGGTGTGGATGAAACAAGTACGTTGCGGTGGAGTTGCACAGCACCGTCCAAATATTTTGGATGGTATAGATTAAACAAATACCTCACGGTGGTGTCCCACCATCCAAATGATGGACGGCTGGAATAGAACAGATACATCACACGTGGGCTCCACATGCTGGACAACATGTTTGCAAAACACATACATCTAAGGAGGGCCCCACCCAGAAAATCGTACAGATGGATGGCTGAATGGAACAGATACATCAAGATGGGCTCCACACCATCCAAAACAATGGACGGTTGGTGACCAGACCCAAAACTTGCTAACGTCATGTGGGTCACACCGTCCAGATGGACGGTGGTGGATATACAATGCATACAATGGGTGGGGGCCACGCCCTGCATGCTCAACAGTTGGATATAACACATCATCATGTGGGCCACACTGTTATAATATACATCGGTGGGCTCCACAAAACTTGCCGACGTCACAGCACTAGCAGCTTGCTGCTAGGCAACCTACATTGTCCAATCTGCTTGGTGGGTCCCACGTATGGCCCACCATATGTGATATAATATATTATTATTATTATTATTATTATTATTATTTTGAGAAAGGGGCACTCCAGCGTCCAGCGTCCAGACCTGGACGGACGGCTGGATGCAAAACATATATATCACGGTGGTCTCCATGAGCTGGATGCAGTAGGACATCCAGGTGAGTCCCACGTCCCATACACAAATGGTGTGGATGGTGATCCATACATTAGGTGGGTCCCACCGTCTATCCATCTGGACGGTGTGGATATACACACACGCCACACATCTCAGCTCACGCCTGCCAATCCATTCATCTGGTGGGTCCATGTACTTGGCCCATCAGATATATAGATGATACATATACACATTATATATTAAATATAATATTGTTATTATCATTATTTATTCATTTATATATATTTGTTATTTTATTATTATTATTATTATTTTTAAACCAGCAAGGCCATCGTCCAGGGATCCACCGTCCAGACCTTGGACGCTGGACGATGTAGATACATCATCATGGTGGGTCCCACACAAGTGGCCCACCAGGAATATGGGCCTGCCTCACGTCCAGATGGATGGTGAGGTACCACACAAGTGGCCCACCAGACTTTTAGATGAAGCTGATACTTATGTTTTCCCATCATCCAGACTATCCATCCGGACGGTCAGCTCAGCAGCACGGTGAACCCAGACATTTGGAAGAACGGCGTGGATAGGATATGCATCATGGTGGGTCCCACATGGGTGGGCCATCCCAGCCATCAATAATAATAATAATAATAATAATAAGAGAGAGAGAAAAAGATAAAGACGTGTGGTGATGGAGTGACCCCGACACTATGGGCCCTCCTTTCCATGCATTACAACATACATTAAGATGGGTCTCACCATAAGTGGGCTCTTATATCACAAAATCAAAACATAAAATCTCCCACCTTTGATCTTTTCGGACTCCTCCTTCCATCGATGCGATCTAGACATTCAAGGGGTAGATTTTAACGGTTGAGATTAACTTTGAAGGGTTGGATCGAGTGATAGGGAATGAGCCACACAAAGCTCTCTCATAGAGCTTACTTGGACATGGTTGCTCTCATGGAGCTTGGGAGAAAAATGAGAGATAGATGAGAGAGAGAGAGTGATGTGAGTGATGAGTGATGGGGATAGAGATGGGTAAAGTTATGAAAAGTTGACTTTTAGGGATGAGTAATTGTACCTGGGGATGGGTGTGAGTGATGGGAGTAATGTGATATATACTTGATATTTGATGTGATAGATTCTCTCGGGATTGCGACGCGTGGTGTTTCTTCGGAATGAATGCGGACCCACATCTCGTGGCCTGGGTATCGGATCAATGCGCGAGTCGCAGTTTTGGAACCGCGGCGACGGCGCGGTCGCTGGGGTAAAAGTTTCAGGTTGACCCGACTCCGATATGCATGAATCAGCTTAAGATCGCGTGTAAACGTCGAATACAAGTCGAGGGTTGCCGAAATTCGACTGGAAGAACTGCAGAAGCCTACAGAACAGTACAGTGTAGGATATAGGTCTTATAGCTCTCATCTCCTAATACAAATTTCATCCTTGTAATTTAAAACATAACACAACCAATACAGAGTTCACGAGGGTGGGAAATCCTACCACTATAGTTATAATCACAATACAACATACCAACATCATCAAACGCCCAAGAGATGTGATAACGCCTTCGAACCTTAGCCTCACACTCTCAAGACGCCTTATCAGTACTACGATGACTCTACTGAATCTCGGGTCCTAGATTAGAATTAATAGAAATTGGAATACTATGCAGCCTCGCAATCTCAACGGTAGGGAGGTATATCAGAAAATTTCTAAGTTATTTGAACTCGGGGATCTAATCATTCTAAGTTCTCAACAATTATAGAATATAGGGCAGCTATCAGCAGATAAGTAATGTTATCTTCAGGTAGTCCCAAGTTATACTCTGATACCAACTACTATTACCCCCCAAACTCAGAAACTGGGTTCACAAAATTCCCGATCAGCGAATCCAGTGTCGAAAGCCTCCATAGTACCCCATTCTCGGCTCTCAGTACGCATGTGCCAGATTCCAATCCTAGGATCCTATAAGAAGGGTTTTCTATCATGCATGTACTCATAAGAAACATAACCACAAGTATACCCAAATCACAAGAACAACATCATCATCATCATATATCCACTAATATAAACTTTGAATACAATGCTGAAGGGGAAATACATATATCAAAATAAAATCAAAGCTCTAAAAGTCAGCTACATACTTCAAGCTCCACACTGCTGCGACGTAACATCACCTGCATGCATATATCGTGCATAAGCTTATAAAAAGCTTAGAGGGTAGTGTAAGTGTGTGCACAAGGTAAGTGTTAAGTATTCAATATAATGCCATAATCATATAACGTTGGAAATACTAGTAAGATCATGAATTATACGATATCAAAGTAAGCAGAAATACTGACAAGTCCATAAAGATATCATCAACCTCATTTAGGATATATAATGAAAGGACATAATAGGCTAATATCATATACTGAGAAAGTAATATAAATCGGCTATGTAATGCGGGAACATAATGAACTAGATATCATATATCGAGGATGCAATACAATATGCAATTCGAAAAGGCTACCAATACCATCAATCTCATCTAGGTCATATAAATGCAGAAACATAATAACCCAAAATGCCATATGCCGAGGATGTAATCTAATATGCAATATGTGGTATCGTAGGCTATGGGGCCTATTATAAAGGACTTTTGTCTAAACCAATCTCATACTTAAATTTGGATATATAGACTCGATGTGGTAGTCGCACGCCCCAACTGAAATCCTGGCCATTGCGAAAGTACACAAAATGATTAGTTGTGCACCACCAGCCTGAGTGGATAGTGGATGAATGAATGAATATAATGCTGAGTATGCAACTCCTGCTCCACAAATCAGTATTGTACATATTTAGGATCATCACCGGGGTCTAGTATACTCTACATGCAAATCGCCTCCCACTAACACGCGACAATGCAAGTGGAAAAGACCTCACTATCCGCCTGACCAGTAGTCTGCCAACAACTACCTGACACGTCGATAACGGACCCATTCATGAGATGGTCAAACTTATCCTATCTATGCCCCCTACTCTCGGGCGGGTAAAGCCACAACCCCTACAAATTGACCACGACACAATGAGAAACGTGGCCTCTTGGTATTCTGCACTCGTGCGCACATGCATTCACTCAGTCTAGACGTTGGGGCGTCTTCTGGCCTCGGAGGTTTAGGGACTTTTACCCTTGGACATTCTAAGTACCCAAATACTCGAACCAAACATTTGTAGTGTCTCATCTAGTCATCCATGACATGTTTGTGGAGGTTACAACCCTGATGTCACTTAGTCATATAGTAATCACAATCACACAATGCAAGATGCATGAGTCATGTTGTTCAATCATGCATCAATCCTGTGCATGCCGTGCGCTCATGTGAGATAACTCCACCTATCCTGGAGTCCCATAAATCATCTGTAGAATGACATATGCAATGATCAATCATATCTCATAATAAACATGCAGATGATGCGTATGGGCATGTATCATGATGCTATGCCGTCACATACTCATAATAGTTATCAGTAATCGGTATCAACAATCCGTCTCGATAATGGAGACATTTAACCAACATTGCCTCCAAGGAATGACCCTTATAGAGCCTAACATATAGTGGACCCATGGCCTCACACAAGAGTTTAATATACAACACCATGGGTCTCGCTTAAGAGCTTAATACACATCACGATGGGCCTAATATACACCACAATGGGCTCCATCGCCTGGCCCTCAAATGCACCACAATGGGCCTTACCACATAGGCTTCATATACATCACATTGGGCCTCAAACATGGGTTGAATGCAGATCACAATAGGCCTCAAATACGGGCCACATATACCCCATATTGGGCCTCAACAATCGGCCTCGATAATCGGAATCGGTAATCGGCCACGACAATCGGAATCGGCAATTGACCACGATAATCGGAATCGGCAATCAGACATGCAAATCAGAATCGACAATCGAAATCGACAATCAGCCATGAAAATCAGAATTAGCAATCGGCCATGAAAATTGAAATCGACAATCGGCTACGATAATTGGAATCAACAATCGGTTATGAAAATCGAAATCAGCAATCGGCCACGACAAATGGAATCAGCAATCGGTTATGAAAATCGGAATCCGCAATCGACCACGACAATCGGAATCGGCAATCGGCCATGATAATCGGCCTCGATCAATAATCGACCGCGGTGAGAATGGGCCTAAAAAGAGCTAAGGGAAGGTCACAATGTGGACTTTCAACCATCATTTCCCATCAATGTGGACATTTATCCAACATTGCTGCCAAGGAGTGGCCCATATAGGGCTGAACGTATAGCGGACCTATGGCCTCACACAAGGGCCTAATATACATCATCATAGGGCCTCACTCAAGGGCCCCAAATACATCAAATGGGCCCAATCACATGGGTCGTATCAAATGGGCTGAATCATATGGGCCAAGTCAAATGAGCCGAATCAAATGAGCCGTATCAAATGGGCCCAATATATATCAATTGGACTGTATCAATGGGCCACACCAATGGGCCTAATACATTTCACAATAGGCTTTGCACATAAACCATGAATACATCACAATGGGCCTTACCCATAGGCCACGAATACATCAAAATGGGCCTTCCCTATGGGCCTCAGATTCAAGTAGGTGGGCCCCATTATATAGGCCTTGTATATATATCACATCAGGCCTCACTCATGGGCCCAATATACATCACAATGGGCCTCTCCATTTGGGCCGCAATTCCATCATAATGGGTCCTATCCGGTCGTCGCTAAATACATCACAATGGACCTCTCCATCTAGGCCTCACATACATCACGCTGAGCCACATAGCAGGTGGGCCCTTTACAAGCAGTAGATTGGCCTGCACCTCCCAAATGGGCCCACCAGATGAACAACATGGATGTACAACACATTCATCAAGGTGGAGTCCACATCACATTCAAACACGTCCAACACCGTCTATTATCTGGACGGTGTAGCTAAAACAAATACATCGCGATGGGGCTGCACAGCACCGTCCAAATATTTTGGATGGTATGGATTAAATAAATACCTCACGGTGGTGTCCCACCGTCCAAATGATGGACGGCTAGGATAGAACAGATACATCACATGTGGGCTCCACAAGCTGAACAACATGTATGTACAACACATACATCTAAGGAGGGCCCCACCCAGCAAAATGTCCAGATGAAAGGCTGGATGGAACAGATACATCGAGGTGGGCTCCACACAATCCAAAATAATAGACAGTTGGTGACCAGACCCAACACTTGCTGACATCATGTGGGTCCCACCGTCCATCATACAATGCATACAATGGGTGGAGGCCACGCCTAATATGCTGGACAGTTGGATACAACACATCATCATGTGGGCCACACTGTCCACGTGTGGACAGCGTGGACATAATATACATCGGCGGGCTCCACAAAACTTGTCGACGTCACAGCAATTGCAGCTTGCTGCTAGGCAACGTACACCGTCCAATTTGTTTGGTGGGTCCCATGTATGACCCACCATATGTGATATAATATATTATTATTATTATTACTACTATTATTATTATTTTGAGGAAGGGGCACTCCAGCGTCCATACCTGGACGGATGGCTGGATGCAAAACATATATATATCATGGTGGTCCCCACGAGCTGGATGTAGAAGGACATCTAGGTGAGTCCCACATCCCATACACGGATGGTGTGGATGGTGATCCATACATCAAGTGGGTCCCACCGTCCATCCATCTGGACGGCGTAGATATACACACACGCCACACATCTCAGCTCACACCAACCAATCCATTCATCTGGTGGGTCCCACGTACGTTTCCCATCAGATATATAGAAGATATATATATATATATATATATATATATATATATATATATATATATACACATTATATATTAAATAAAATATTGTTATTATCATTATTTATTCATTTATATATATTTGTTATTTTATTATTATTATTATTATTATTATTATTTTAAACCAGTAAGGCCAGTGTTCAGGGATCCAGCGTCCAGACCCTGGACGCTGGACAATGTGGATACATCATCACGGTGGGTCCCACACACGTGACCCACCAGGAATATGGGCCTGCCTCGCGTCCAAATGGACGGTGAGGTACCACAGATGGATGGTATGGAATATGCATTGCGGTGGGTCCCACAGACGTGGCCCACCAGACTTTTAGAAGAAGCTGATACTCGTGTTTTCCCATCATCCAGATTGTCCATCCGGGCGGTCATCTCAGCAGTACGGTGAACCTGGACATTTGGACGAACGACGTGGATAGGATACATATCATGGTGGGTCCCACATGGGTGGGCCATCTCGTCCATCAATAATATTAATAATAAAAAGAGAGAGACGGGTGGTGATGGAGGGACCCCGACACTATGGGCCCTCCTTTTCATGCATTACAACATACATCAAGATGGGTCCCATCATAAGTGGGCCCTTAAATCACAAAATCAAAGCATAAAATCACCCACCTTTGATATTCTTGGACTCCTCCTTCCATTGATGAGATCTAGAGCTCTAAGGGGTGGATTTTAACAGTTGACATCGACTTTAAAGGGTTAGATTGAGTGGTAGGGAGTGGGCCACACAAAGCTCTCTCATGGAGATTGTTTGGAAGTGGGTTGCTCTCATGGAACTTGGGAGAAAAATGAGAGAGATTTGAGAGAGAGAGAGAGAGGTGATATGAGTGATGGAGTGATGGGGAAAGGGATGGGTAAAGTGATGAAAAGTTGACTTTGGGGATGGGTAGTTGTACTTGGGGATGAGTAGTTGTACTTGGGGATGGGTGTGTGTGATGGGAGTGATGGGATGTGTACTTGACATTTGATGTGATAGATTCTCTCGGGATTGCAACGCGCGGTGTTTCTTAAGAATGAATGCGGGGCCACATCCTTGGCCTGGGTATCAGATCTGACATTTGATGTGATAGATTCTCTCGGGATTGCAACGCGCGGTGTTTCTTAAGAATGAATGTGGGGCCACATCCTTGGCCTGGGTATCAGATCGGTGCGCGAGTCACTGCGTAGGAATCGTGGCGACGGCGTGGTCACTGGGGTACAAGTTTTGGGTCGAACTGACTCCGATAAGCAGTACTCGGCTTATGATCGCGTGAAAACGTCAGATACTAGTCGAGGGTTGCCGAACTTCGACCAGAAGGACCGTGGAAGCGTATGGAATAGTTCAAGCTATGATACGGGTCTTACAGCTCTCCCCTCCTAATAAAAATTTTATTTTCAAAATTTAAAATATGACACAACTAATACAGAGTTCACGAGGGTAGGAAATCCTATTGTTATAGTTATAATTAGAATACAACATACCAACATTATCAAACACCCAAGAGATAGGGATAATGCCTATGAACCTCAGCCTCACACTCTCAAGATGCCTCATCAGTACTACGATGACTCTACTGAACCTTGGATCCTCGATCAGAAACGATCGAAATTGGAATACTATGCAGTCTCGCAGCCTCACAATCTCAACGGTAGGGAGATATATCAGAAAATTTCTAAGTTATTCGAATTCGGGGATCTAATCATTATAAGTTCTCAATAGTCATAGAGTATAGGGAAACTATCAGTAGATATGTGATGTTATTTTCAAGTATTCCTAAGTTATGCTCTGATACCAACTTCTGTCATGCCCCAAACTTGAAAACTGGGCTCACAAAATTCTCGATCGCCTAATCTAGTGCCGAAAGCCTCCGTAGTACCCCATTCTCAGCTCCTAACGTGCATGCATCAGATTCCATTCTTGGGATCCTGCAAGGAAGATTTTCCAACATACGTTTATCTCGTAAGAAGCATAACCATAAGTATAACCAAATCACAAGAACAACATCATCATTATCACATATCCACTAATATAAACTTTGAATATAATGCTGAAAGGGAAATACATATGTCAAAGTAAAATCAAACCTCCAAAAGTCAGCTATATGCACCAAACTCCACATTGCTGCGACTTAACATCACCTGCACGCATCTATTGTGCATAAGCTTATAGAAATCTTAGATGGTGATGTAAGTGTGTGCACAAGGTAAGTGCCAAGTATTCAATATAATGTCATAATTATACACAACGTCAGAAGTACTGGTAAGATCATGAATTATACGATATCAAAGTAAGCAGAAATACTGATAAGTCCATAAAGATATCATCAACCTCATCTAGGATATACGATGAAAGGACATAACAAGCTAATATCATATACTAAGAAAGTAATGTAAATCGGCTGTATAATGTGGAAACATAATAAACCAAATATCAAATATTGAGGATGCAATATAATATGCAATTTGAAAAAGCTACGAATACCATCAACCTCATCTAAGTCATATAAATATAGAAACATAGCAACTCAGAATGCCATATGCCGAGGATGCAATGCAAAATGCAATATGTGGTGCGAATGAAATGACCAAGATGCAGTGTGAATTCGAGATGATAGTATATGGTATCGTAGGCTATGGGGCCTATCACAAAGGATTTCTATCCAAACCAGTCCCATACTTAAATTTGGATAGATAGACTCAATGTAGTAAGCTCTTGATCTCAGGTTAGTCACGTGCTCCAACTGAAATCCTGGCAATTGCGAAAGTACACACAACGATTAGTTACGCACCACCAACCAGAGTGGATAATAGATAAATGAATGAATATAATGCTGAGTATGCAACTCCTGCTCCACAAATCAGTACTGTATATCTCTGGGATCATCATTAGGGTTTAGTACACTTTACATGCAAATTTTCATCCACTGACGCGCGATTATGCAAGCGGAAGAGACCTCACTATCAGCCTGATCAGTAGTCAGCCAATATCTACTTGGCATGTCAATAGTGGACCCATTCATAAGCTGGTCAAACTCAGCCTAGCTATGCCCCCAACTCTCAGGCAGGTAAGGCCGCATCCCCTCCCAACTAACCACGACACAGTGGGAGATGCGGTCTCTTGGTATTCGGCACTCAGGCTCTCATGTATCCACTCGGTCTCGACGTTAGGGCGTCTCTTGGCCTTGGAGGTTTAGAGACTTTTATCCACGGACATCTAAAGTGCCCAAATGCTCGAACCAAACATTTCTGGTGTCCCATCTAGTCATCTATGACATGCCTGTGGAGGTCACAACATTGATGTCTTTAGGCGTATAGTAATCACGATCACATAATACAAGATGCATGAGTCATGTAGTCCAATCATGCATCAATCCTACGCATATCATGCGCTTATGTAGGATAACTCCACCTATTAGGGAGTCCCATAAATCATCAGTAGTATGACGTATGTAATGATCAATCATATGTCACAATAAACATGCAGATGATGCGTATGGGCATGTATCATGATGCTATGCTGTCACATACTCATAGTCGGTATTAATACCTAGCGTCGACAATCCGCCTCAATAATGTGAATATTTAACAAACATTGCCCCCCAAGGAATGACGCTCATAGAGCCTAACTGTAAGACCCGTATCCTAAACCGTACCGTTTCGTAGACTTCGGCGGTCTTACCGGTTGAATTTCGACAACCTTCGACCCTTAATCGATATTTACGCATGATCCTGATTCGTACGCCGTCAACCCGAGTCGACTCAATCCAAAACCATTACCATAGCAAAGCGCCATCGCTGCGGTTCCGAGGCCGCGACTTGCGTGCCGAGGCGATACCCTAGTCAAGAGATGTGGGTTAGCGTTCGGTGCGAGGAAAACGCCGCGCGTTGCGAAACCCAAGAGAATCTCTACGAGATGTCATATCAATCCATCAATCCATCAATCCATCAACATGTTAAGTACATATCAAGTACACATCACCTTTCACCCATTTCCAAGTAACCATAAAAGTCAAGAATCTCTTACAAAGCCCATACCTTTCTTACACCAAAAACCCTCAAAGTCAAAAAGTTCTTACACCACCCATGCTTTTCTTACACAAATGGCCACAAAAGTCAAGATTTTCGTACACACCCATCACTCACCACATCCATCACCCATCTATCTCTCTCTCCCTTTTACAACTCTCTCTCTCTCATTTTCAAACTCAAAATCCAAGCAAGAGAAATCCCTACGTATGAGCTTCTCCCAAACCTCTCCCAGAGAATTTGTGTATGGCCCACCTTTCCTATCCCATCATCTCCCATCTCAACCATCCATTCCTCATCTCCTCCATTAGAATCAAAGATAAGGTGCTTAGGAACTCATAGGAGCAAGAAGATCGGATGGTGGGTGCTTGATAATGTTAGTTTTTCATGTTTTTGAGATGGGCCAATGAGCCCAACCGATCAATGGTTTGGATCTCACTTGGGACCCTAAGTTGTGGCCGATGGCCCACTTTGATCATCATGATCACCCATGGTAGGGCCATTCTCCATGGACCCCCTCATGATGTTTATTTTATTGCATTAGGAAGGTCATCTAGACCGTCCATATTGGTGAGGAAAGGATCCCCACCGTTGATTTTCGATTTAGGTGGTCTTATGTGTAAAGGGACCCATTTGATTGTATGATTTCTTCAAGGGAGGGCTCGTAGTGGTGGAGCCCTCCATCACACGCGTGTCCCACTCTCCATCTCTCTCTCTCCCTTTTTATTTTATTTTATGAGATTATAATAAGGTTGTGTGGCCCATTTGAGTGGACCCCACCATGAGGCTTATACTTTATCCAAATCATCAGGTATGGCCCACTTTTTGTGTGATGTATTCACACTGTTCTCCATGAAGTGGCCCACCTAATCAGGGCCCACCTCAATGCACTTTTCTTCTATGACCAAACCGTCTAGCGTCTAGGACGCTGGACGTCCCTGTAGAAGGAAAACATAAATATAAGCTTGGTTCAAAGCTTTGGGAGTGAGCCATTGTGTAGGCCCCACCTTGTTGTATGTGTTCAATCCATGCCGTCCATCTCCTTCCCTGGGTCATTTTAGGCTTTGAGTTAAGTGATGGGGTTGGTTGGAAGATTTGGTGGGCTATAGCATTGGAGATTGCATCATTACCATTCAAAGATCATTTTCTTATTTTATTTTATTTTCTAAACATAAAAAATACCCTATATTAGACTCATTAGATCTGTTACGAGCTAGGGAAGCCAATGGACGGGGTGGATCTACTTGTTGCAGGCCCTAGATACGAAAAACCCCGGATAAATGGGTTTTTCAGTTTTTTTTTTTAAACCAATACAAGAGGCATTGCCTCTGCCTCTGACACCACACAGCAGCAGCACGCTGCTGCGTGCAGCGGGCGGCCGGGCAGAGTCCCACGGCTGCTGCCGTGGGCCCCACTATGATGCATATGTAATATCCACGCCGTTCATATGGCGGGCCCCTCCCTGAAGCAGACCCCCTCCAAAAATGAGGCCGATCTAAAACTCGAGTGGCCCACACCATACCAAACAGTGGGATTGAACCTCTGCCTTTGAAACCCAAATTTGGGTCTATAGAAGTTTCGAATCAATCTGAAATTTGTGTTTTCACTTCATCCAGGTCTGAGTGACCTTATGAACGGATTGGATGGCATGTAAGCATTGAGGTGGGCCCCACATGGGACCCACAGTGATGTATGTGTCTTATATCCACCGTCCAGGCGGACGGTGGAAGCCCACCATGATATTTGTGTTTTACTCTCATCGTCCGGCAGACGGTGGAGATGGAGCCCACGGTGGTATGTGTGCATGCGTGCGCGCGTGTGTGAGTGTGGCAGTGTGTGTGCGTGTGTGTGTTGTATGCATGTGTGCAGCGTGTGTGTGTGTGTGTGTGTGTGTATATATATATATATATATATATATATATATATATATATATATATATATATATAATTTGTATATTATATTCTTGATGGTGGGCCTTCATGTGGGCCCCCACCCTTGGTGCAGGTGCTGCATCCAATCTGTCCATCCATTTTAAGAGCTCATTTTATGAAATGAGTTAAAAAATGGGCCAGATCCATAGTCTGAGTGGACCCCATCTTAGCATGTTATAAGGTCCATGGGATTAGGCCCATTTGATACATTTCAAGGCCTATGGGTTTAGGCCCATTTGATTTATATAAGGCCTATAGGATTAGGCCCCTTTGATATGTATAAAACCCATGGGACTGGATCCACTTTGATGTATTCCAAGGCCTATGGGATTAGGCCTATTTGATAGGTAAGGCCCAGTCGGTGTGGCCCATTTAATATATATATATATATATATATATATATATATATATATATATATATATCACATGGGTCAAGAAGCATTGTGATGCAATCTAAGGCCCACGGGTTATGACCCATTGCAATGCACTTAAGGCCCATTGGTGCGGCCCATGGATGTGGCCCACTTAATGAAAATAAGGCCCATAGGATGTGGCCCATTTGATATATTTAAGGCTCAATGGGAATTGCACTTAAGGCCCATTGGTGTGGCCCAGTGGTGTGGCCCACTTGATGAATATAAGGCCCATTGAATGTGACCCATTTGATATATTTAAGGCCCAATGGGATGTACCTAAGTCCATTGCAATGTGTGACCCCAACACGGATTATGTAATGATCGCACTTTGGGAGCAATGATGGTTTAACGTCCACATTATAAGTATAATGTTGGTTAAACGTCCGCATTACGACTTTCCCTAAGGCCCATTGATAGGCTCGTACTTGTTGTGTATAGGCCGTCTAGGCCCATCTGCGTTGTATGAATGGTTCATCACTTATTTACATGTTTAGTATAGTTTCATGACTCATGATCATACGCATCATATGTATGCTTGATATGAGAATTGACTGATCATAGCATATGCCTTCAGGCAGATTGTTTATGGGACCCCGATTAGGCAGTGTTACCATACATGAGCACACGATACGCGCAGAATTTGCTGCATGATTGGACAATGTGATTCATGCATTTCGCATTGTGTGATATGGTTACTGTACGCCCTAGTGACATCTGGGCCATAGCCTCCACAGACGTATCGTGGTTGGTAGGATTGGATACCAGAAATTTTATTTTATATGGGGTGCTATAGATATCCCTAGGTGAAAGTCCATAAACCCTTATGGTATCAAGAGGTTGCTCCAACGTCTAAACCGAGTGAGTAGATGAGCGTTGTGTGCCGAATATCAGATGATTGCGCTCTCCATTGTGTCGTGGTCGGTTGGAAGGGAGTGCATCCTTACCCGCCCGAGTGTATGGGCCAATGCTAGGCTGAGTCTGACCAGCTCGAGGAATGGGTCCGCTATCGATGAGTCGAACCAGATATTGGTAGACGGATAGTGAAGTCTCTTCCACTTACCTTATTGCGCACGATGAGGCGGCGATCTGGTTTAGAGTGTACTAGACCCCGGTGATATTCCAGATTTGAGCTTATTGATGTGTGGACATAGATGAGGATTTGTATGCTTGAGTTGGATTTCACATCGCATGGCATTGGGATGGCCGATATCATTCATGTCTTGCATTACATAACTTTGGTACGGCTAATGGTTTTTCCTAGATCCATCTGCATATTCCGCATTTCTCTGATATAGCATGTTCATATTACTACCTTACGCACATACTTTCACCACCCTCTAAGCTTTCTATAAGCTTATGCACGACCGTTGCGTGCAGGTGACGTTGGGGTGCAACAGCGCTGAGGCAGGAGCACTTTGCAGATCATTTTGGAGTTTTTGTTCTTTACCATTGTATTTCCCCTTTATGCTCATTGTACTTGTAAAGTTTTTTATCATAGTAGAAATGTAATGGAGTTCTTGGTTGTTGTTTGTGGGTTATGCCTTTGGTTATGCTTATTACGAATCAAACTGACGTTGAAAATCCTCCTCGTAGCATCCCAGGATCGGAACTTGGTGAATGGGTGCTAGGAGCCGAGAATGGGATTCTACGGATGCTGTTGGCGACGGATTCGGCGATCAAAAATTTTGTGAGCCCGGTTTCCGAGTTTGGGGCGTGACACTAACATATAGTGGACCCATGGCCTCACACAAGAGTCTAATATGCAACACTATAGGTCTCACTTAAGAGCTTAATACACATCACGGTGGACCTCTCACATGGGCTTAATTATATCACAATGGGCTCCATCGCCTGGCCCTCAAATGCACCACAATGGGCCTCATCAGATAGGCCTCATATACATCACATTGAGCCTCAAACATTGGCCGATTGCACATCAAAATGGGCCTCAAATACGGGTCACATATACCCCACATTAGGCCTCATCAATCGGCCTCGACAATCGGAATCAGCTTCGACAATCGAAATTGGAATTAGCTTCAATAATCGGCCTCGATAATCAGAAACGGGCACGACAATCGGAATCGGTAATTGGCCACGACAATTAGAATCGGCAATCGACAACGACAATCGGAATCGGCAATTGGCCATGACAATCGGAATCGGCAATTGGCCATGACAATCGAAATCGACAATTGGCCATAAAAATTAAAGTTAGCAATCGGCCACAACAATCCGAATCGGCAATCGGCAATGAAAATCGGAATAAGTAATCGGCTATTATAATCGGCCTCGATCGATAATAGGCCTCGATGAGAATGGGCCTAACAAGCCTTAAAGGAATGTCACAATGTGGACTTTGAACCATCATTGCCCATCAATGTGGACATTTAACCAACATTGCTCCTAAGGAGTGACCTACATAGGGCCGAACGTATAGGGGACCCACGGCCTCACACAAGGGCCTAATATACATCATCATGGGGCCTCACTTAAGGGCCACAAATATATCAAATGGACCGAATCAAATGGGCCGAATCATATGGGCCAAGTCAAATGGGCCGAATCAAATGGGCCATATCAAATGGGCCTAATATACATCAATTGGATTGCATCAATGAGCTGCACCAATGGGCCTAATACATTTCACAATACGCCTTGCCCATATACCACAAATACATCACAATGGGCTTTGCCCATAGGCCATGAATACATCACAATGGACCTTGCCCATGGGCCTTAGATTCAAGTAAGTGGGCCCCATCATATAGGCCTTGTATATATATCACATCGGGCCTCACTCATGGGCCCAATATACATCACAATGGGCCTCTCTATCTGGGCCGCACTTTTATCATAACGGGCCCTATTCCATGGGCCCCAAATACATCACAATGGGCCTCTCCATCTGGGCCTCACATACATTACGCTGAGCCACACATCAGGTGAGCCCTGTATAACCAGTATGTTGGCCTGCACCTCCCCCTGTATAACCAGTATGTTGGCCTGCACCTCCCAAATGGGCCCACTAAATGAACAACATGGATGTACAACACATTCATCAAGGTGGAATCTACATCACATTCAAACACATCCAGTACTGTCTAGATTATGTAGATGGTGTGGATGAAACAAATACATCATGGTGGGGCCGCACAGCACTGTATAAATATTTTGAATGGTATGGATTAAACAAATACCTCACGGTGGTGTCCCACCATCTAAATGATGGACGGCTGGGATAGAATAGATACATCACATGTGGGCTCCACATGCTGGACAGCATGTGTGTACAACACATACATCTAAGGAGGGTCCCACCCAACAAAACGTCCAGATGGACGGCTGGATGGAACAGATACATAGAGGTGGGCTCCACACCATCCAAAACAATGGACAGTTGGTGACCAGACCTAACACTTGCTGACATCATGTGGGTCCCACTGTCCAGATGGACGGTGGTGGATATACAATGCATACAATGGGTGGGGTCCACGCCCAGCATCCTGGACAGTTGGATACAACACATCATCATGTGGGCCACACTGTTCACGTGTGGACAGCGTGGACATAATATACATCGGTGGGCTCCACAAAACTTATCGACGTCACAGCAATAGCAGCTTGCTGCTTGGCAACGTACACCGTCCAATCTGCTTGGTGGGTCCCACGTATGGCCCACCATATGTCATATAATTTATTATTATTATTTTTGAGAAAGGTGCACTCCAGCGTCCAGCGTCCAGACCTGGACGGACGGCTGGATGCAAAACATATATATCATGGTGGTCCCCACGAGCTGGATGCAGCAGGACATCCAGGTGAGTCCCACGTCCCATACACGGACGGTGTGGATGGTGATCCATACATCAGGTGGGTCCCACCGTCCATCCATCTGGACGGTGTGGATATACACACACGCCACACATCTCAGCTCACACCAGCCAATCCATTCATCTGGTGGATCCCACGTACGTGGCCCATCAAATATATGGTATATATATATATATATATATATATATATATATATATATATATATATAAAAGATTGTTATTATCATTATTTATTCATTTATATATTTGTTATTTATTATTATTATTATTATTATTATTTAAACCAGCAAGGGCAGCGTCCAGGATCCAGCGTCCACACCCTGGATGCTGGACGATGTGGACACATCATCACGGTGGGTCTCACACACGTGGCCCACCAGGAATATGGGCCTGCCTCACGTCCAGATAGACGGTGAGGTACCACAGATGGACGACATGGAATATGCATTGCGGTGGGTCCCACACACGTGGCCCACCAGAGTTTTAGATGAAGCTGATACTTGTGTTTTCCCATCATCCAGATTGTCCATCCGGACGGTCAGCTCAGCAGCACGGTGAACCTAGACATTTGGATAAATGGTGTGGATAGGATACGTATCATGGTGGGTCCCACATGGGTGGGCCATCCCGGTCATCAATAATAATTATAATAAAAAGAGAGAGAGAAAAAGAGAGACGAGTGGTGATGGAGGGGCCCCGACACTATGGGCCCTCCTTTTCATGCATTACAACATATATCAAGATGGGTCCCACCATAAGTGGGCCCTTAAATTACAAAATTAAAGCATAAAATCACCCACCTTTGATCTTCTCGGACTCCTCCTTTCATCGATGCGTTTTAGAGCTGCAAGGGATGGATTTTAGCAGTTGATATCGGCTTTGAAGGGTTGGATTGAGTGGTAGGGAGTAGGCCACACAAAGCTCTCTCATGGAGCTTGTTTGGACGTGGGTTGCTCTCATAGAGCTTGGGAGAAAAATGAGAGAGAAAGGTGATGTGAGTGATGGAGTGATGGGGAGAGGGATGCGTAAAGTGATGAAAAGTTGACTTTTGGGGATGGGTAGTTGTACATGGAGATGGGAGTGAGTGATGGGAGTGATGTGATGTGTACTTGACATTTGATATGATAAATTCTCTCGAGATTGTAAAGCGTAATGTTTCTTCGGAATGAACGCATGCTCACATCTCCTAGCCTAAGTATCGGATCAGTGCGCGCGTCGTGGTGTTGGAACAGTGGCCACGGCGCGGTCGCTGGGGTACAAGTTTCGGGTCGAGCTGACTCCGATATGCAAGACTCAGCTTAGGATCGCGCAAATGTCAAATATATGTTGAGGGTTGCCGGAATTTGACCGGAAGGACTGCGAAAGCCTACGGAATAGTATAGGCTAGGATACAACTCTTACACCAACCATGCTCATTTCTAATTTAGACTTCATAAGATCTACAAACTCAACAGTTATGTTAACACAGGTTGATCCATAGATAATATCATCAACATAGATTTACACTATTAGTATGTGATCATTTTGTTTCTTTACAAATAATATCTTATCAACACTTCCAATTATAAAGTTATGACTTAGTAGAAACTTAGTTAACTTTTCGTACCACATGATGGAAGCTTGTTTCAAACCGTAGAGTGCCTTTTTTAGGCGATAGACATGATTAGCTTGTTTAGGGTCTTCAAAACCCGTTGGTTGTTCAACATAGACTTCTTCATGTAAACCGTCATTTAAGAATGCACTCTTTACATTTATTTGATATATTTTGAACTTTCTAAAGCATGCAATAGATATAAATAGTCCGATTAATTTAAGACGAGCTACTGGGGCAAAGGTCTCATCATAATCGATGCATTCAATTTGAGTGTACCCTTGTACAACCAGTCTAGCCTTGTTTCTAATAATATTACCAAGTTCATTAGACTTAATTTTGAAAATCCATTTTGTTTCGATAATGTGTTTATCTTTCGGTCTTGGAACTAAATATCAAACATCATTTCTAACAAATTAATTAAGCTCTTCTTGTATAGCTACAATCTAGTTTTCGTCAGTAAGAACTTCTTTTACGTTAGCCAGTTCTATTTGAGATGTAAAGTACATGTAGTTACACATATCTTCAAGTTGTTTATAAATGTGCACACCAGTGAGAGGATTTTCAAAAATTTGATTAGATGGATGGTCTTTAACAGTTCTCAGTTCAGTGTTCTTTTGACTTGATGAAGAGTTTGGTTTATCATTTAAAAGAATATCATTTTTTGAACTTGAGGTAGGTGTATTCAAGTGATCATCAATAACCACATTAATAGACTCTTGAATTACACCAGTCCTCTTGTTAAGAACTCGATACGCTGGAATATTTAGAGCATACCTTAAAAATATCGCTTCATCACTTTTGGTGTCAAATTTATCCAGATTTTCACGGTCACGTAGAATGTAGCACTTGCTGCCGAAAAATTGAAAGTATTTGATAGTAGGCTTTTTATCAAACCACATTTCATAAGCCGTTTTACTATTTAATTTTCTAGTATAAACTCGATTAATTATATAACAAGCAGTATTTACAGCTTTGGCCCAAATATTTTTAGGGAGCTTCATACTATTTAGCATAACATTTGCCATTTTTTTAAGAACTCTATTTTTTCTTTCTACTATACCATTTTGTTGTGGTGTTTTGGGCGTAAAAAATTCATGTGATATTCCCTGATTACTGTAAAATTTCTTAAAATCACTATTTTCATACTCTGAACCATGATCACCATGGATCTTAGAGGCTTGTGATTCATTTTCCGTTTGGATATGTTTAAGTACCCTTTTTACTCCATCAAGATTAGTTTCTGATTTCTCTTAAGAAGACTACCTAAGTGTATCTGGTAAAGTCATCAACAATTACCAGAATGTACTTCTTTCCATTTCGACTCTTCGTTCTAGTTGGTCCAATGAGATTTATGTGGAGAAGTTTGAGTGGTTTAGATGTGGCATTGGAGTTCACCTTTTTGTGAGTACTCCTGGTTTGTTTACTAATCTAACACTCGACACATATTTTGTTTACTTTTTATATTTTGAGTAGACCTCTTACCATCTCTCTTTTGCTTAATCTATACAAGTTGTAGCAGTTTACATGTCCGAAGCACTTATGTCATAATTCGGTTTCATCAGTATGAACCATGTAGCACGATAGATTAGAATAGGTTGAATCACTCACAATGTAGCAGTTTTCAAAAGTTCTACGACCAGTTAATATTACATAACCATTTTTATTTAAAGTTTCGCACCCTTGGTTAGTGAATTTTACACTATGATTATTATCGCATATTTGAGAGATGCTTAATAGATTATATTTTAACCCTTCTATATATAAAACATTCTCAAATAGAGGGAGGTTAAAGAGATGAACTGTACCTTGGGCAATAATTCTTCAATTGCTACCATCATCGAATGTGACTGAACCATCAGTCATGTCTTTAAGATTGATGAACAATCCTTTGTCACCTGTCATATGTCTGGAGCATCCATTGTCCAGGTACCACTTTGAATGACTTAAAGCTTTGAAAGCGGTATGGGTAACCAAACACGTAACCTTAGGGACCCATTTCATTACAGTTTTGGGTTTAAGAGTATAGTTGGTCTTCTTATGTTTGTAGTTGTTATAAGGTTGACCCACTGAGTTAGATTTTAAGAGCTCCTTAAGTATATCAACAATTTTCTCAGATAAAGGATTACAATTCTGATTTTTATAGTTGGTATGGCTGCTTTTAGATTTTCAGTTTTGAAAAGTCTTAGCATTTTTAGAATAATTTTGATTCAGACTTTTTCCTTTTGTGTTAGAAGACTCCCCTTTCAAAAATTTGGATGGAGTATTCTTATGTTTGGGAGGAATACTTTTGTTGTAACCTAATCCAGATTGATTGCCACATTTTCTGGATTTGGATAAGAGTTTTTCTAACTTAGGATCACTTTGGGCATACCTCCATGTGTCTTTTAAACTCAAAAGTGAAGAGACTTCAAGTTTTAGCTTTTCATTTTCAGATTTTAAGTTTTCAACTTGGGAGGATTTGAAATCCAAGTCACACTTAGTTTTTTCAAAACAATCTGAAATGTGTGATTTTTCTAAGACTAGATTATCAAAATTTTCTTTTAGTTTTGAAAATTTTTCTTTCTGAAGTTTTAGTTTTACAGCAATTTTGCAACTTTCTTTGTAATGGGCATTATAAGCATCTTGAAGATCTTCCTCATTTTCATGATCACTATTTAGATTTTCTTCATTGGTTGAATCATCATTATCTGAAAAAGTGAACTTGGCTTGAGTCATTAGAGCTTTAACATCATTACCTAACTCGGTTTCAGAATCTTCTAACTAAGAAGAGGCTTCAGAGCAGGAAGATTCATCTTAAGTAGCCAACATACCTTTCTTTCTAAGTTTGTCCTTTTTAAGACATTTTTTTGTTAGATACCCATATTCATGGCAGTTGTAACATTGACTATCTTTTAAAGATTTTCAATTTTTAGATCTAGATATTTTCTTTTCATTAGGTTTTTACAAATCAACCCTCTTTCTACTTTTAAAAATCTTATAAAATTTTTTGGCAAAAACGGCCATATCATCTTCAGAATTTTTTAAATCAAAATTGTTATTTTTTGAGAAATATTTTTGGAAGACTTAAGGGTGATGGATTTACCTATAGGAGCTTTAAAGTTTAACTCATAGGTCTATAAGGAACCAACAAATTCTTCTACCCTCATAGTATCCGTATCACGAAGTTCTTGGATCGCGGTCACCTTTGAATTGAACCGTTCAGGCAATAAGCACAGTATTTTTGCACAGACTTTACTTTCTGTGATATTTCATTAAGACCCCACATAGAGTTGACAATGTCATTCGATCTTGTATAGAATTTCATGAAAGTTTCACTTTCTTCCATATGTATTTCCTCAAATTTGGTTATAAGGATTTGGACTTTAGATTTCTTGACAATTGTTGTTCCCTCGTGTGTCATTTCCAAAATATCTCAGGCTTGCTTTCCAGTATCACAAGATATAATTCTCTTAAATTCATCCGGTGATAGTGCGCTAGTTATAGCATTTAAAGCCTTTGCATTGGTACTACTCTCACTTTTCTGAAGAGCGGACCAAGAAAAGTAAGGTGAGACTTTTACAGTTTTAGATCCATCAGTATCAGTTACTTTAGTATTAGGAGGGGTCCAATTGGTCACTGTGGCTTGCCACACACTCTTATCCATGGATTTATTTTTTTTAAATCCTCATTCTGACTTTCCAATAGGCATAATTGGAGCCATCAAATGGTAGAGGCCTAATGACTGAAAGACTATCAAAATTTGACATCTTAAAAAAAAACTCAGATTGACTAGCTTAAGAAATTAATCTAAAAAATAAAAAGTGCTATTAGGCTCTGATAACACTTAAAAAGGCCGAGCTAAGAGTCCTTGCGGGGGGGGGGGGGGGGGGAATAGGACTATGCCAAATTAAAAATTAATTGAGAAATTAAACAAGTGTAAATAAAGATAGCACTTAAATAATCCCACAATGCAAAAATGAATAACAACCTCAAATGTACAAGTATTGAGAGGTTGATACAGATGTTGTTCTAAGGACAACCTTACACCAAAAACCAATGGCTAATGGTAGGACAAATCGATTCCTAGAACGATCTGTGTATCAAAATCTCAAACCGATACATAGGAATAAATAATAAAATATTAAAGAAAATAACTAAGATATTACAACATTCCCACACTTGCTTAAAAAGAGATTACAACATTCTCCACAAATGCTTAAAAGGAAATTACAACATTCATAAAATGCCACAATTAACCATCCACCACAAGGCCAGAAATTATAGTGGTTCGCTTGTGTGTACACTAACTATTTAGAAAAACAGCCAAACAACTACTCCACTCTCAATATCCTCACATAGTGGATATTGGCGTTCACACTACGTGAAAAATGGAAAAAAATGACCGATTTGAAGACGGTTCTGGACCGTCTCTAAAATTGCTTGGTTTAAAGACGCTTTAGAGACGGCCGTAAACCGTATCTAAAATTAGGGCTAGCTCTTGACTGTCCCTAATATTGTCTTTAAATGTTTTGTGTCCGCAAATAATTTAAGACGGTCTTTGACCGTCTTATACACCTCATTTGAGATGGTCATAGACCGTCCGCATTAGAGACGGTCTTCGACTGTCTTATATGCGGTCATCTGAGATGGTCATTGGCCATCCGTATTAGAGACGGTCATTAGCCGTCTTTTACTTGTAATCTAAGACTGTCAAAGACCGTCTCTATTAGAGACGGTCCTTAGCCGTCTTATTGCCCTATCAAAAACCGTCTCTATTAGAGACTGTTAAAGACTGTATCTATTAGAGACTGTCATAGACCGTCTCTATTAGAGACTGTCAATGACCGTCTCTATTAGAGACTGTTACTGACCATCTCTATTAGAGACGGTCCTTAGCCGTCTTATTGCCCTGTCAAAAACCGTTTCTATTAGAGACTATCAAAGACCGTCTCTATTAGAGACTGTCAATGACCATCTCTATTAGAGACGGTCCTTAGCTGTCTTATAGGATTGTGGAAGACCGTCTGTATTAGAAATGGTCCTTAACCGTCTCTAATGCTCAAGTACGACTTGAGCTTAGAAAAAATAATTAACAATGTTTTTAAAAAAAAAAACTGTGATTTTATAAAAATCTACATTTTGAAAAAAAAATAAATTAAGAACTTTGAATAATGTTGATAACTTTGAAAAAAAAAAAGATTTCAATAAAAAAATGATATTTTGAAAAAGAAAATATAAAAAATTAAACAAAATTGTGAAAAAATTGACAAATTGTAACAAAACATATATTTTTTTAAAAAAGAAAACTAGATTTTTTATTTTGACAAAAAAAATTTAAAAGTTATATAACAAAAGTGAGATTTAAAAAATGATATTTTGAAAAAAAAAATTAAAAAAATTCAACAAAATTATGAAAAAATTGACAAATTGTAAAAAAATATATTTTTTAAAAAAGAAAACTAGATTTTGTATTTTGACAAGAAAACTTAAAAAGTTATATAACAAAAGTGAGATTTTAAAAAAAGTGATATTTTGAAAAAAAAAATTTAAAAAATTAAACAAAATTGTGAAAGAATTGACAAACTGTAAAAAAATATATTTTTTAAAAAAAGAAAACTAAATTTTGTATTTTGACAAGAAAAATTGAAAAGTTAGATAACAAAAGTGAGATTTTGATGATGTATTGTATATTCTTATTGCCCCTATGTTTCTCCAACCCATTTTTGGGCCGGGTATAAAAAATTGTGTATATTTAAATCTTAAGTGGACCACATCACTAGAAAGAATGATAATATAGTACCTCGTCATTAAAAATTATAAAGAGCCCATCGTAAGGTTTTAGTAATGTTTATTTGCAATCCAACTTGTTGATAATGTAAAGAAGATCTAGATGATTGTAAACCACAGACCAAATTGATCCAAAACTTTTGTGGCCTTCAAAAGGTTTTGAATAGTTATTCATCATTGTTTTGATTGGCATGACCCACCTGAGATTATTAAGTTCTTATGATTTGAAATCACATCCTAAAATATGATGGAAAAATATATGGACGGTGCCGATATACATAAAATATCAAGGTGGGCCCTATACAGTTAGAGTAACACCCATGAAGGAGTTACCTAAATAGTGAAATGGTACTATATGGTCACCTCATGGGAACTTCCCATGAGGTTAATCTGTGTGCGCCCCACCACGATGTATGTAGAACATCAACACCATGCATTTGATGTGTCCGCTTTAAGTCTAAAAATCTGTCGTATACGAAACTCAGGTAGGCCATAACATCTAAAACTATGTGAAGACATCCCTAAAACATATAAAAGTATTTAATTGGTGGAGCCCACGTGAGTTTTGGATGTGTATGAAACTTGGGCTGACTCCTCATCCAAGTGGGACACATAATGAATGGGCTAGATCTGTGAACCACATCTAGGTGGGCCCAATAAATGATTATGAATGTTTCAATGAGAGGGAAACCCTCTCAACTATAGTATGTGGTGTGACCCACCCAAGTCATGGATTACCTTTATTTTTAAGCTCGTGGCCTACCATGGAATGTTGCATCTGACTAACGAGGCAGATTCAAAGTTCAAGTGGACCCACACCATAGAAAAGAGTGGGATAGTGACACCCACTATTGAAACCTTCTTAGGGCCCACCACGATGTTTATAAGTTAATACAGACATGGATGTGGTTGAAACTTAGTCTGACCCCTCATCTAAGTGGGACATAGGATATGTGAATCACATTTAGGCAGGCCCAACATATGATTATGAATGTTTTAATTAAGAAAACCCTTCTCTACTACATTTAGGTGAGTTACTCGTTACCCTTACTAGAGTAATTAAACTCTGTGGGATCCACTGTTATTTTTTTATTTTATCCACTCCATTCATCCATGTTAACAGATAATTTGACATCTAAAAAACAAAAAAGGAAGCATATCCAAAGCTCAGGTGGACCACACCACGGGAAATAGTGTGATTGAACCTCATTCTAGTTAAAATTTCTTGGAAGCCATAAAAGTTTTGGATCAAGCTGATGTTTGTGTTTTCAATTCATTCATAAATTTTTTATATTGTGAACAAATTTTGACCGTTTTTAGACAATCTGATCAGTTCAAATTGAAGAGTAAATAACATCAGATGTTTAAATCAAAATTCACTCAAATTGTTGATCAATCTTGTTCCCCAATATCTTTCTCATATGTAGCATGACCGGGCGAGTAACTAGTCGAATTGAGGGTAATGATGAGTAAAATAAAGTGAATGGAACAGACATGTAAAACGGGTCAAATATTCTAGTCAAAATTGTGACCCAACTTATTGACACCCGAGACTTGAAGAATTAATATTAGTAAGTTTTGTAGGGCCCATCATGATGTGTGTCGAACATCACACTGTGCATTTGATAGAAGTTTTGGATCAAGCTGATGTTTGTGTTTTCCCTTCATTCATATCTTTTTGATATTATGAACATGTTGGATGACAAACATTATTGTGGGCCCAAGGAAGGTATCAACGGTGGAAATCATTATTCTACACTGTTTTGTGTGGCATGGTCCACTTGAGTTTTGGATTTACCGAAAATTTGGGATTAATTAACACACACCGTTCATCCATTTTTCGAGATCATTTTACAGAATTATTTAAAAAATGAATCATATTAAAAAATTAAATGGACCACACTACAAATAAGGGGAATAGATTGCTACTCCCCCTACACCATCCAATGATTGGTGGTTGGTGCTGTGTGGGCCCCACCATGATGTTTGGCCCCACGACCATTTTTTTTAAAAACTTTTGAACCAGTTGGATTTCAAATAAACATTACGATGGGCCTTAGGATATTTTTAATGGTGGGAATCACCCTCCCATTGTTTTGTATGGTGGGGTCTACTACAGATTTTTATCTATCTCATTCTTTAGCTCGTGACTTAAAATGATATCTCAAAATGGATGGACGGTGTGGATATAACAAATACATTGTAAGTTTTTATATTTTTTAAATATTATATATATATAGAGAGAGAGAGTTCCAGTCTCCTACGCACAAGGCCGCATGAAGCTTTAATGCGAGCTTATATATGAGTCATTAGATTCCACTCACGGCTAGGATTCATCCGTCATGAGAATGAGAGAGTCTGCAAAATAATAACTCGCGCCAAGATTCATCTAAAACAGTGGGGATTCAGTGTGAATCTTTGAAACATTCTTGGGGCCATAAAATTTGTGTTTCAGGCAATTTTTTTGATATTTTCACTTCATCCCACTGGTAATGACCTTCTAAACGGTTTGGATGGCATGTAAACTTCAAGGTGGGGCCCAGGAAGGTTTCAACAGTAGGAATTTCTTTTCCCAAATTTCCCTTCCGTGTGACCCACTGTAAAATGCGGTGGGGGATGGAACGCTTGCCATTGAAACCCATTTGGGGTCACATAAATCGTGGATTAATATGATATTTGTTTTTTCTCTTCATCCAGGTCTGTGTGTCTTGATGAACAGATTGGATAGAAAGTAAATGTTATGGGAACCCTACGAATGTTTTAATGGTGAGAATCATGCCCACTGTTAAAAGCTTTCTTGAGGGCCACAAGTTTTAGATGAAATAGATATTTTTGTTTTCTCACCGCCCAAGTATGTATGATCTAACGAACAGGTTATGGCAAATAAACATTACAGTGGGCTTTGGAAGTTTTTAACGGTGGGTGTTTAATCACAACTGTTTTCCTGTGGTGAGGTCTATTTGAGATTTGGATAACTTTGTTATTGGGCTTCTAATTGAAAACGATTGGAAAAATTAGATGAACGACATGGATTAAACACATATATTATGATAAACCCAAAGAGCACCATCCAATAGCTTCCTAGCTATGTACAACATGCAATTCCTGTGAGATTGAGAAAATCTTTGCGCGCGCGAGTCATTATTTTGCAGACTCTCTCATTCTCATGGTTGCTGAATCCCAGCCGTGAGTGGAATCTAACAGCTCATACATAAGCTCATATTAAAGCTCCGTGCGGCCTTGTGTACAGGAGACCATTTCTCTCTCTCTCTCTCTCTCTCTCTCTCTCTCTCTCTATATATATATATATATATATATATATGGGAAAAGGTACTATGCACTCGACCTCACGATAAGCTCCCATGAGGTCGAGCTATGTGGGCCTCACTGTGATGCATGTCAACCATCAACACCATGCATTTGATGGGTCCTCTTTAAATTATGGGATATCCTAAAAATCAGCCGTATACTGAACTCAAGTGGGCCATACCATCTAAAATTATGTTCAGACACCGTTAAAACATATAAAGGCACTTGGTGGGGCCCACCTGAAATTTGCATGCATCTGAAACTTGGTCTAAACCCTCATCTAAGTGGGACACATATAATGGATGGTCTAGATTTGCAAACCACATCTCTGTGGGCCCAAAAAATGATTATGAATGTTTTAATGGTGCACGACTCCTCTCCACTTCTGTATGTGGTGTGGCCCACACAAATCACGGATTGACTTGATTTTTGAGACCTAGGCCCACGATGGAATGGTGCATCTGAGTGATGGGGTAGATGTTTGAAACACATCACGGTGGGCCCCACATAGCTCGACCTCATGGGATGGACTCATGAGGTGGAGCGCATAGTACCTTTTCCCTATATATATATATATATATATATATATATATATATATATAGAGAGAGAGAGAGAGAGAGAGAGAGAGAGAGAGAGAGAGAGAGAGAAGGTTCTATTCGACGAGCTCATGGGAACTCCCCATGAGGTTGAGCTGTGTGGGCCCCACCATGATGTGTGTTGAAAATCAACACCTTGCATTTGATGGGTCCCCTTTAAATTATGGGATATCCGAAAAATCAGCCGCATATAGAACTCTGGTGGGCCATACCGTCTAAAATCATGTGAAAACATGTTAAAACATATAAAAGCACTTGGTGGGGCCCCACCTGAAATTTGGATGCGTCTGAAACTTGGTATGACCCCTCATCCAAGTGGCACACACATAATGGGTGGGCTAGATTTGTGAACCACATCTTTGTGGGCCCAAAAAATAATTATGAATGTTTTAATGGAGGGTAACCGCTCTCAACTTTTGTGTTTGGTGGTCCGTAGGCACCACCATGATGTATGTGTTTCATCCATGCTGTCCATCTATTTTTATAGATCATTTTATGATATTATAAAAAAAATGAGTTATATCCCAATCTAAAGTGGACCACATTATAGGAAAAAGTGTTGAATGAATGTCGACCATTAAAAACTTTTTGGGAGCCATAAAAGTATTGGATCAAGCTGATCTTTGTTTTTTCCCTTCATCTGGGCCTTTATGACCTAATCACAGATTGGATGTTAGATAAACAATATAGTGGGCCTTAGGAGGATTTAAATGATGGATATCCAATCACTATAGTTTTCCTGTGGTGCGGTCCATCTAAGATTTATATCCCTCTTATTTTTAGGACAAGGGACTAAAATGATCTTTAAAAATGGATGAACGGATTGGATGAAACACATACATCATGGTGGGGCCCACAAACCACCGAACATCAGCCACGGGGCTGGTATTAGGAGGACTAGCCAATCCGTTCCACCCCCAAAACCCCAAATCCTCTCTCGCGCGCGCCCCGCCCAAAACCCAAATCCTCTCTCGTGCGCCCGCCCCTCCCAACACCCAAACCTTCTCTCCCTCTCTCTCAACCTCACTCTCTCTACCTTGCTGAGGCTCTCACTCTCGCGCACCCTCTCTCTCTATCGGTCCCTCTCTCTCTGTCTCTATCTCTCTCAGTGCTCTCTCTCTCTCTCTCGTGCATCCTCTCTCTCTGTCTCTCTCAGTGGACAGTGATCGGGGCTCCAACTCAAACAGGTATCTCTCTCTCTCTCTCTCTCTCTCTCTCTCTCTCTCTGTCAATCTCAATACCGATTGAAACGATTTTGAGATTTGGGGATTTGTGGATTTAGGGATTTGGGGATTTAGGGATTTGGGGATTTACGGATTTGGGGATTTTTGGATTTGGGGATTTAGGGATTTGGGGATTTAGGTGGGCATTTCTATCTCCACTATTTCATGCAGTCCACCTTGATGTATGTGTTGTATATCCATGCCGTCTCTATTTTACCAGCCCATTTTAGGTAATGGCCCTGAAAATGAAGCCCATTGCACTACAGGAAACAGTGGAGATTGAATCCCCACCAATGAGAACTTCCTGCGGGCCACGGGAGTTTTGTATGGGAATCGGATTGTGTACTGAGTAATCTCTGTGAGGTCCACCTTGATTTATGTATTTTATCATCCCTGTCCATCCATTTTACAAGATAATTTTATGGCTTAAGCCCAAAAATGAAGCATATTCAAAGCTCAAGTGGACCACACCATAGGTAACATTTGTGTATTGCTTATGTTTAACATTACAGGCTTGTTGTTAGTAGTGATGATCGGGTTTATTTTTAAATTATTTGTTTGTTGATGTACCATTTGGATGTGCCTTGGATTGACATTGGATAGTTTACAAATTGTGGAATGATGAATTTCAGTTTAGCCATGTATTGATTTTTTTTTATTTTTTTTTTGAAGAAAATGCATAATGAAAGGATGCATTTTGACAGGTTGCATCTGTGCTACTTCATGATGCATCCATACCATACTCATCTATTAAAGTAACATTCAGGCCACACAAAATGGCTGATTAATCCAACTGTCTGGATTGTCTTGGTCATATGTCGGAATCAAATGTGTGGTGACAGATCTGGATCACATTAACAATCAAGTTAGATTGTGGCCTCATGTGATGAGTTAGATATTCTACAAGTTCATGGGGTTTGTCAATTGATTAGTTGTTGGAATTAGAGTTAGTTTATGACTAGCTCAACAAGACCCCATTTGTATTTTTAGAATTTATTTTTTGGGTGTCTGCGTTCATCAAACAATGTTGGGATGACACAAAATTGCTGTCATTTGAAAGCTTGTTAGGTTATGTTTCAAATGAGCCAAAATATTATGCTATTTTGATATCATTTAAGTGGTTTCTGTCTGATCGGAAGCCATGTATGTCAAGATTAGGGGAAATTTTTGTCTTTTTAAATATATTTGGAATAGATAGGATTAAAAGCGTGGATGGTTAAGATTATATCTATTACGATTTCCTTGCTTTGAAAAAGTTATACAAACATGCAAAGAATCAGGTTATGTCATATGTGAGCTTACCCTTGTTTCATGTGTTGCCTAGAGTAGAAGAGTGGAGGGATGTTGGGATTATTGGCATGGCAGATTGCAATTTGTTGGATTTTAATGAATGTCTATGCACAATCATTTATATTTACTTATGTTACATCCGTGATTTGGTTGTGAGGCATCCTATTATGCTTGTTTGAGAGAAACTGCTTTGTTTGTTAAACAGCAGTAGCTACTTATAAGCTCTTTGGCTGATTGCAGAGGTTGAACTACCTGATTGCAGTACGGATAAGGATGAAGTTAAGTCAGCCAGTACACATGCCACCACTTATGCCAGCATGGCAAATATCGACAATATCCAAGCCATCCATTAGAAGGGTACAGTTTAGAGTTCTCATGCCAACAATTAGGTCGGACCACTATTCATGTGAATCACAATTAATTGAACAAATGTACGGTTGTCAATATGATGGCTCACATACTAAATGGACCACCTTTGTATTTGGGTAGTAACATTAAAATTGTGAGGTCCTCCTGATGGATGGCTAGGATTTTTACCTATTGCCATGTTGGCATAGGTTGTCACCTGTGGATTGGGTGGCTTGCATGGGTGTGTGGGCTTAGCATAACTGGCTTTTAATTTGCCCATATGAATGAGAGAGAAACGCTGAGGCCATTTTATTGGGAGAAGGATGAGCCAATTCACTGATTCTCAATGTGGCACACGTGTGATATCCAGGCCATTAATCATGCTGCACTAATCACGAACATTCCCTGCCGCCCAATCACTAGTTAGGCCACTTTGCAAAAAAAAAAAAAAAGTTGGACAACAAGAGGAAAAAGAGTGACGGCATAGAATCTTTATTCAGTGCAAACATGTGTTTTTCAGCTAATGAAATGAGCAGCCAGACATCTAGCTAGGCAAATTTTATGGTGGGCTCCATGTTGTTGAACGGTCTAGATCACAAATAGGTATCATGCCTTGGCCCTTGTGTAGGAACTACCTCTTCAATACCTCACAAATGAACTACCTTAGCATTTTTCAATGAGAGATTTTTTTTTTTTATAGACACACTCACACCCACACACTCCATAATGGGCACTTGAACTCATGACATGAGTGTTGAAACTTATTGGGTCTATTTTTTTTTATAGACACACTCACACCCTTGTTTCTATTCTTTTTTCTTCTTCAATTAGTACATCTGCTTTTCAATGTTATATCAAACATTGCTAGAGTAGTTCATGTCAATGGAGTGAGCAGTAAACTATTCAATTCATGCCAGACATGCTACCACAACTTAGACTTTACATGGTTTCTAGCTGTTTCCTTAAAAAATTGTATATAATTTTGTATCTTTTGAGTTTAGATCCATATTTTACACTCGGATTGATACATAATGGCTTCCGTAATGTCTTTTACAGATAATGGAAGGATTCCTATATCCTTTCCTATTTGCTCTCCATTGATTTTGCCAACCAGGCATCTGATGCAGCTAGAGATAGAAACCAAAAGGGTTACATTCAAGTCACATTTTAGAAAATTAATCTTTCAAGATATGTTTATCATTACTAATGTGTTTGTTTATGCCTCCCTATCTGTTTGTAATTATAAAACAAAAATGATAACAGCCCTCAATGGATGGCAAGTTACTATCCAACCTAGATTTGTATGACAACCAATCCATGCAAAAGGTGGGCCATACCATGAAACCCTAGGCGCAAACATCAGGAATTCGAATCACCAAGAGAGCAGGCCATCCCATACAACATTGATGGTTTAAATCAGAATTACAAGTGTAATTCAAAATACATGTGCAACTAACTAATGAATCCACCAGCCCAGTTATCTTCATTGCAGGGCCAACCTTTTACATGTCACATACATGACATGCTGTCATGTGTCCTGTGGTGTATGGTTTGCCACCCATTGAGGTGTCCATTATCATTGGTTATGAGATGTGGATTTTTAACATAAGTGAGTGTTTCAGGACTGTGAGGAAAGTAGTACAACCAATGTCGGGTCCCAAAGGACAAGCGTAAAAGCACTCATGGATGAAGAGATGTCAAAACCTCAGCCCTTAAAGAAGCAGATCACTGGAGTTAGCAATGAACAGATAAGATCCAATTCAGGACATCGAGTCCTTTTGGGGAAAAAATGTAAACGGAAAAACAAGACCTGCAAGGTAATCTGTGATCTACACCCAAATGATTTCAGAACGTCAACAAGCATGGAGCCTTGACAGTCTAATCATCCAAAGTAAATATAATCTTGTGGTTCTTTTGAGAGGTTTATTTTAAACTATAATGGCTATTTATATGGGTTTATCATTGGCTTTCTTTTTGTTTTGTTTTTTATTGTAACTTTAGCCACTGCTTCAAATGGAGGGACTGCACAAAGATTTGGTTAGGTAGACTACTGATGGTGAACTAGTAGTTGCAACAAATATGAGAGTTATAAAGGTGAAAAGAAACATAAGGCGGAAGGTAAGATAAGATGCATGATTTTCCTTTTCAATTGTTAGTCATAGATTGACAGTACTTGTTTCAATTTTCTTGGATGGATGATGAATGTATTTAGGAATGTAAATGAAAATTAAAAACTTATAATATATATATATATATATATATATATATATATATATATATATATATATATATATATATATATATATATATATATATATATATATATGTTATCAATGGAGGATACCTTGTTTAGGGGGACATGAAATTCTTGTAGCTTATGGTATGGTGCCCCATATTAGTTGTATGTTACTAGTATGTAGTAGATAATACTAGATTCAATAGTAGATAATACTAGAGAATCCCTAAACCTATTTATAACCTAAAACTATTCTCAAATCCCAAAACCTATAACCCAAAGTCGAATCCAAACCAGAACCCAAACCCGAATTTCTAAACCTTAACCTAAACATATAACCTATAACCTATAACTTAAGCCTATACCTAAACCTAAAGCCTTACTTATAACCTAAAACTATTCTCAAATCCTTAAACCTAAACCTTAACCTAAACCTAAACCTAAACCCTAACCTAAACCTATAACCTAAACTCAATTCCCTAAACCCTAACCTATAACCTAACCTAAACCTAAACCTAAACCTATAACCTTAACCTAAACATAAAACCTAAACCTATACTTATATCCTAAACCTATTCTTATAACCTAAACCTATTCTCAAATCCCAAAACCTATAACCTAAACCTAAACCTTAACCTATAACCTAAACCTATAACCTAAACCTAAACCTACACTTATAACCGATAACCTAAACTTAAACCTAAAACTAAACCTAAACCCGATCCCTAACCCGAACCCGATTTCCTAAACCTAAACCTTAACCTATTTTCAATTCCCTAAACCTATAGCTTATAACCTAAACCTAAACCTATAAACTTAACCTAAACCAAAACATATGACCTAAAACCTTAGCCTATAACCTATAACCTAACCTTAACCTAAACATAAAACCTAAACCTTAACCTATAACCTAAAACCTAAACCTAAACCTAAAACCTAAATGTATTCTCAACTCCCTAAACATAAACCTATAACCTAACCTAACCTAAACCTAAACCTAGAGCCTATACTTATAACCTGAACCTAAACCTATAACCTAAACCTAAGCCTAAAACCTAAACCTATGACCTAAAACCTAAATGTATTCTCAAATCCCTAAACCTAAACCTACACCTAATCCTAATCTCAACTCCCTAACCTAAACTTAAACGTAAACTTGAAAACCCAAACCTAAACCCGATCCGGAACTCGAACCCGATTTCGTAAACCTAAACTTTAACCTATTCTCAATTCCCTAAACCTATAGCTTAAAACTGAAACCTAAACCTAAACCTAAACCTTAACCTATAACCTAAACCTAAACCTAAAACCTAAATGTATTCTCAAATCCCTAAACCTAAACCTACACCTAATCCTAATCTCAACTCCCTAACCTAAACCTATACCTAAACTTGAAAACCCAAAACTAAACCCGATCCCGATTTCCTAAACCTAAACCTTAACCTATTTTCAATTCCCTAAACCTATAGCTTATAACCTAAACCTAAACCTAAACCTATAAACTTAACCTAAACCAAAACCTATGACTTAAAACCTAATTGTATTCTCAAATCTCTAAACCTAAACCTACACCTAATCTTAATCTCAACTCCCTAACCTAAACCTAAACCTAAACTTGAAAACCCAAACCTAAACCCGATCCCGAACCCGAACCCGATTTCCTAAACCTTAACCTATTTTCAATTCCCTAAACCTATAACTTATAACCTAAATCTAAACCTTAACCTAAACCTAAACGTTAACCTAAACCTAAACCTATAAACTTAGCCTAAACCAAAACTTATGACCTAAAACCTTAACCTATAACCTATAACCTAACCATAACCTAAACATAAAACCTTAACCTTAACCTATAACCTAAAACCTAAATGTATTCTCAACTCCCTAAACATAAACCTATAACCTAACCTAAACCTAAACCTAGAACCCACACTTATAACCTAAACCTAAACGTAAGCCCAAAACCTAAACCTATGACCTAAAACCTAAATGTACTCTCAAATCCCTAAACCTAAACCTACACCTAATCCTAATCTCAACTCCCTAACCTAAACCTAAACCTAAACTTAAAAACCCAAACCTAAACTTGATCCCGAACCCGAACCCGATTTCTTAAACCTAAACCTAAACCTAATTAACCTAAACCTAAACCTAAACCTATAAACTTAACCTAAACCAAAACCTATGACCTAAAACCTTAACCTATAACCTATAACCTAACCTTAACCTAAACATAAAACCTAAACCTTAACCTAAAACTTAAAACATATTCTCCAGGTATCCAGATACTTTTAGATATATTTATGTTGTTTTTAAATGTATTAGCTCGAAATTGATGGAGTAGGCCCGGATGTGCATCGGAGCTATCTGGATGAGCAGGGGTCCCTAGAAGGTAGGAACCGCTGTTATGACCATGATGAAATTGTCCATTTTCTATGGACAACATTGGAGGGGCTTGGCCATTTGGACAGGCCGTGTTTATGTATTTGCTCGAAATTAATGGAGCAGACCCGGATGTGCGTCGGAGCTATCCGGATGAGCGGGGGTCTCTGGAAGGTGGGAACCGCTGACCATGATGAAGTTGTCCATTTCCTATGGATAGTATTGGGAGGGCCTGGCCATTTAGACAGGTCGTATTTATGTATTTGTTCGAAATTAATGGAGCAGACCCGGATGTGCGTCGGAGCTATCCGGATGAGTGGGGGTCTCTAGAAGGTGGGAACCGCTGACCATGATGAAGCTGTCCATTTTCTATGGACAGCATTGGGAGGGCCTGGCCATTTAGACAGGCCGTATTTATATATGTTTTTGCAGGGACCTCACCCTTAACCTAAACCACACCCTAAACTTATTCTCAGTTACCTAAAGTTATAACCTATAACCTAAACCTAAACCTATAACCTAAACCTATTTTGAAATCCCAAAAGATATATTTATAACCTAAAACCTATGAACTAAACCTATTCTGAAATTCCAAAAGCTATACTTATAACCTAAACCTATTCTCAAATCCCAAAAGCTATACCTTAACCTAAACTTAAACCTATAACCTAACCTTAACTTAAACCTAAACCTAAATCAAAACCTACACCTAATCCTGATCTTAACTCCCTAACTTAAACCTAAACCTAAACTTGAAAACCCAAACCTAAACCCGATCCCGAACCCAAACTCGATTTCCTAAACCTAAACCTAAACCTTAACCTATTCTCAATTCCCTAAACCTAAACCTAAGACCTAAATGTATTCTCAAATCCCTAAACCTAGACCTACACCTAATCCTAATCTCAACTCCCTAACCCAAACCTAAACCTAAACTTGAAAACCCAAACCTAAACCCGATCCCGAACCTGAATCCGATTTCCTATACCTAAACCTTAACCTATTCTCAATTTCCTAAACCTAAACCTAAGACCTAAATGTATTCTCAAATCCCTAAACCTAGACCTACACATAATCTTAATCCCAACTCCCTAACCCAAATCTAAACCTAAACTTGAAAACCCAAACCTAAACCCGATCCCGAACCCGAATCTGATTTCCTAAACCTAAACCTTAACTTATTCACAATTCCCTAAACCTAAACCTAAGACCTAAATGTATTCTCAAATCCCTAAACTTAGACCTACACCTAGTCCTAATCTCAACTCCCTAACCCAAACCTAAACCTAAATTTGAAAACCCAAACCTAAACCCGATTGTAAACCTGAATGTATTCTCAAATCCCTAAACCGAAACCTACAACTAATCCTAATCTCAACTCCCTAACCTAAACCTAAACCTAAACTTGAAAACCCAAACCTAAACCCGATCCCGAACCCGAATCCAATTTCCTAAACCTAAACCTTAACCTATTCTCAATTCCCTAAACCTAAACCTAAAACTTAAATGTATTCTCAAATCTCTAAACAGAAACCTACACCTAATCCTAATCTCAACTCCCTAACTTAAACCGAAACCTAAACTTGAAAACCCAAACCTAAACTCGATCCCGAACCCAAACCCAATTTCCTAAACCTAAACCTTAACCTAAATTCTCAATTCCCTAAACCATAACCTATAACCTAACCTAAACCTAAACCTATAACCTGCACTTATAACCTAAATCTAAACCTATATAACCTAAACCTAAGCCCAAAACCTAAACCTAAACCTAAAACCTAAATGTATTCTCAAATCTTTAAACCTAAACCTACACCTAATCATAATCTCAACTCCCTAACCTAAACCTAAACCTAAACTTGAAAACTCAAACCTAAACTCGATCCCGAACCCGAATTCGATTTCCTAAACTTAATCCTTAACCTATTCTCAATTCCCTAAACCTAAACCTAAAACCTAAATGTATTCTCAAATCCCTAAATCGAAACCTACACCTAATCCTAATCTCAACTCCCTAACCTAAACCTAAACTTGAAAACCCAAACCTAAACCAGATCCCGAACCCGAACCCGATTTCCTAAACCTAAACCTTAACCTATTCTCAATTCCCTAAACCTAAACTTAAGACTTAAATGTATTATCAAATCCCTAAACCTAGACTTACACCTAATCCTAATCTCAACTCCCTAACCTAAACCTAAACCTAAACTTGAAAACCCAAACCTAAGCCCGATCCCGAACCCGAATCCGATTTCCTAAACCTAAACCTTAACTTATTCTCAATTCCCTAAACCTAAACCTAAGACCTAAATGTATTCTCAAATCCCTAATCCTAGACCTACACCTAATCCTAATCTCAACTCCCTAACCCAAATCTAAACCTAAACTTGAAAACCCAAACCTAAACCCGATCCCGAACTCGAATCTGATTTCCTAAACCTAAACCTTAATCTATTCTCAATTCCCAAAACCTAAACCTAAGACCTAAATGTATTCTCAAATCCCTAAACCTAGACCTACACCTAATCCTAATCTCAACTCCCTAACCCAAACCTAAACCTAAACTTGAAAACCTAAACCTAAACCCGATCTCGAACCCAAATCCGATTTCCTAAACCTAAACCTTATTCTCAATTCCCTAAACCTAAACCTAAACCTAAGACTTAAATGTATTCTCAAATCCTTAAACTTAGACCTACACTTAATCCTAATCTCAACTCCCTAACCCAAACCTAAACCTAAATTTGAGAACCCAAACCTAAACCCGATCCCAAACCCGAATGTATTCTCAAATCCCTAAACTGAAACCTACAACTAATCCTAATCTCAACTCCCTAACCTAAACCTAAACCTAAACCTAAACTTGAAAACCCAAACCTAAACCCGATCCCGAACCCGAATCCAAACCTTAACTTTAACCTATTCTCAATTCCCTAAACCTAAACCTAAAACTTAAATGTATTCTCAAATCCCTAAACCGAAACCTACACCTAATCCTAATCTCAACTCCCTAACCTAAACCTAAACCTAAACTTGAAAACCCAAACCTAAACTCGATCCCGAACCCGAACCCGATTTCCTAAACCTAAACCTTAACCTAAATTCTCAATTCCCTAAACCTTAACTTATAACCTAACCGAAACCTAAACATATAACTTGCACTTATAACCTAAACCTAAACCTAAGCCTAAAACCTAAACCTAAACCTAAAACCTAAATGTATTCTCAAATCTTTAAACCTAAACCTACACCTAATCATAATCTCAACTCCCTAACCTAAACCCAAACCTAAACTTGAAAACCCAAACCTAAACCCGATCCCGAACCCGAACCTAATTTCCTAAACCTAAACCTTAGCCTATTCTCAATTCCCTAAACCTATAGCTTATAACTGAAACCTAAACCTAAACCTAAACCTTAACCTATAACCTAAACCTAAACCTAAAACCTAAATGTATTTTCAAATCCCTAAACCTACACCTACACCTAATCTTAATCTCTACTCCCTAACCTAAACTTAAACATAAACTTGAAAACCCAAACCTAAACCCGATCCCGAACCCGAACCCGACTTCCTAAACCTAAACCTTAACCTATTCTCAATTCCCAAAACCTATATCTTATAACCTAAACCTAAACCTTAACCTAAACCTATAAACTTAACCGACACCAAAACCTATGACCTGAAACCTTAACCTATAACCTATAACCTAACCTTAACCTAAACCTAAAACCTAAACCTTAACCTAAAACCTAAAACCTAAACCTAAACCTAAAACCTAAATGTATTCTCAACTCCCTAAACCTAAGCCTACACCTAATCCTAATCTCAACTCCCTAACCTAAACTTGAAAACCCAGAACTAAACCCGATCCCGAACCTGAACCCGATTTTCTAAACTTAAACCTTAACCTATTCTCAATTCCCTAAACCTATAGCTTATAACCTTAACCTAAACTTATAACCTTAACCTAAACTAACACCTATGACCTAAAACCTAAATGTATTCTCAAATCTCTAAATCTAAACCTACACCTAATCCTAATCTCAACTCCCTAACCTAAACCTAAACCTAAACTTGAAAACCCAAACCTAAAACCCGATCCTAAACCTGAACCTGATTTCCTAAACCTAAAACTTAAATGTATTCTCAAATCCCTAAACCTAGACCTACACCTAATCCTAATCTCAACTCTCTAACCTAAACCTAAACCTAAACTTGAAAACCCAAACCTAAACCCGATCTCGAACCCGAACTCGATTTCCTAAACCTAAACCTTAATCTATTCTCAATTCCCTAAACCTTAACCTATAACCTAACCTAAACTTAAACGTATAACCTGCACTTATAACCTAAACCTATAAGCTAAACCGAAGCCTAAAACCTAAACTTAAACCTAAAATCGAAATGTATTCTCAAATCCTTAAACCTATACTTACACCTAATCATAATCTCAATTCCCTAACCTAAACTTAAACCTAAACTTGAAAACCCAAACCTAAACCCCATCCCGAACCCAAACCTGATTTCCTAAACCTAAACCTTAACCTATTCTCAATTCCCTAAAGCTATAACCTATATACTATATAACCTATAACATAAACCTAAACCTTAACCTAAACCTAAACCTTAATCTAAACCTAAACCTAAATCTATATACTATAACCTATAACCTTAACTTTAACCTTAACGCATCAGCAAGAGCTAATAAGAGATCTTTTTCAAGTTGTACAGGATCCTCAGAGAGGTTCTATGAATAAAGGGATGATCCGGTAAGTCTTTTTCTCCTGTGTTTTTGTATGATCTTTGGTGCAAGTATTTGAATTCAGTGTTTAAAGAATATCTATGGTATTTGGCAGAAAACAACTGATTGCATTCAGGCAAGTAACGGAACAGAAGCCTCATCGCATCATATTCTATAGGTAATTCTTCACCTTGGGAGTCTCTATAGAGTATGAATATTATGATTTAGTTTTGGTTTTTGTTAGATGAGAAACGGTTTGGTATTTTGGCTCATGATTTGGAGTTTTGCAGGGTTGGTGTGAGCGTATTTATGCGTGGATGAATGTAATGTGGATAAGATTGTTTGTGTTTGGATGGATGTAATTTATGTTTGGATGAATGTAGTTTATGTTTGGATGGATTTATGTAGTTCGGGTTTAGATGGATGTGAATGTGAATGATGAAATATATTATATAACAGGTGTATATCAGGAAGAATACGATGTTGTAACAGGTATTTATGGAAATACGAGACGATTGAAGACTGTCCTTTTAATAAACCGTTCACGACCGTCCCTTTCAGGTTCATAAGAGACGGTCCATGACCGTCCCTTTCAGGTTCATAAGAGACGGTCCATGACCGTCCTTTTCAGACTCATAAGAGACGGTTCATGACCGTCCATTTCTAGTTCATAAGAGACGGTCTATGACCATCTTTTTGCAGGTCATCCGAGACGGTCTATAACCGTCTTTTTTATTGATGGTCATGGGCCGTCGTTTTTACAGGCGGTATAGGACCGTCCTTTTTACAGACAGTCATAGACCGTCCTTTTCAGCTTCAATAAGTCTACTAATTACGTATCATTATAAACGGTCTATGACTGTCCTTTTTAGAGACGGTCCATGACCATCCTTCTTTAAAGACGGTTTAGGGCCGTCCTTTAAAAAATACGATACGTCAAAATTTGACGGCCATTGCGACGGTCCAGGACCGTCCTTTTTGACCTTTTGAGACAGTTTTCGACCGTCCTTTTTTCACTGTTTTGGCGTAGTGTCACCATGAATAGGTTTTTCAAGGTTCACCTAAAACCTTTACAATTGTGTCTTTCAAGTAGGCTTACACAATTTAAAAACCCCACACTTTGAGTTTTCTGGATCACCTCAGATAAACCAAAAGAAAGATTTCATCATTACCCAACACGATTTTAGAATCCTCTAAATCAGAAGAGACTTCAAAGCAGGAAGATTCATCTTAAGTAGCCAACATACCTTTCTTTCTAAGTTTGTCCTTTTTAAGACATTTTTTTGCTAGATGCCCATATTCATGGCAGTTGTAACATTGACTATCTTTTAAAGATTTTCAAGTTCTAGATTTAGATATTTTCTTTTCATTAGGTTTTTACAAACAACCCTCTTTTTACTTTTAAAAATCTTATAAAACTTTTTGGTAAAAAGGACAATATCATCTTCAGAATTTTTTAAATCAAAATTGTTATTTTTTGAGAAATATTTTTGGAAGACTTAAGGGTGATGGATTTACCTATAGGAGCTTTAAAGTTTAACTCATAGGTCTATAAGGAACCAACAAATTCTTCTACCCTCATAGTATCCGTATCACAAGGTTCTTGGATCGCGGTCATCTTTGAATTAAATCGTTCAGGTAATAAGCACAATATTTTTGTACAGACTTTACTTTCTGTGATCTTTCATTAAGACCCCACATAGAGTTGACAATGTCATTCAATCTTGTATAGAATTCCATGAAAGTTTTACTTTCTTCCATATGTATTTCCTCAAATTTGGTTATGAGAATTTGGACTTTAGATTTCTTTACAATTATTGTTCCCTCGTGTTTCATTTTCAAAATATCTCAGGCTTGCTTTGCAGTATCACAGGATATAATTCTCTTGAATTCATCCAGTGATAGTGCGCTAGTTATATCATTTAAAGCCTTTGCATTGACACTACTCTCACTTTTCTGAAGAGCGGACCAAGAAAAGTAAGGTGAGACTTTTATAGTTTTAGATCCATCAGTACCAGTTACTTTAGTAGTAGGAGGGGTCCAATTGGTCACTGTGGCTTGCCACACACTCTCATCCATGGTAGAGGCATAATTGGAGCCATCAAATGGTAGAGGCCTAGTGATTGAAAGGCTATCAAAATTTGACATCTTAAAAAAAACTCAGATTAACTAGCTCAAGAAATTAATCCAAAAAATAAAGAGAGCTATTAGGCTCTGATACCACTTGAAAAGGTCGATCTAATAGTCCTAGAGGGGAGGGGAGGGGGGGGAGGAATAGGACTATGCCAAATTAAAAATTAATTACGGAATTAAGCAAGTGTAAATAAGATAACACTTAAACAATCCTACAATGCAAAAATGAATAACAACCTCAAATGTATAAGTATTGAGAGGTTGATACAGATGTTGTTCTAAGGAAAACCTTATACCAAAAACCAATGGTAGGACAACCTGATTCCTAGAACGGTCTCTGTATTAAAATCTCAAACCGATACATAGGAATAAATAATAAAATAGTAAAGAAAATAACTAAGACATTACAACATTCCTACACTTGCATAAAAAGAGATTACAACATTCTCTACAAATTCTTAAAAAGAAATTACAACATTCATAAAATGCTACAATTAACTATCCATCACAAGGCCAGAAATTATAGTGGTTCTCTTGTGTGTACACTAACTATTTAGAAAAACAGCCACACAACTACTCCACTCCCAATATCCTCACACAGTGGATATTGGCGTTCACTATGAATAGGTTTTTCAAGGTTCACCTAAAACCTTTACAATTGTGTCTTTCAAGTAGGCTTACACAATTTAAAAATTCCACACTTTGAGTTTTCTAGATCACCTCAGATAAACCAAAAGAAAGATTTTTCCTAGCACAATCTCAAATAAACCAAAAGAATATATTTACAGAAATGTAAAATACTTATCTAGATATTCTTCTTTGATGCAACCTGGTAGAACCAATTCGAAGTAGGAGTTCAACATAGATGTTCAATGTTCACACTCACTTATGAAAAGGTTGCATGTTTTAAATGATTTTTAAATTACATCACCTTAGGCTAGCTTGATTTGATTTTACTTCCAAGTAAGGGGAAAGCTTAAATCCCTTCTTTAAATAAGATTGGAATGTAGAATACAAAATTAAATGTAAAAAGCTAAATTAAAGAGAATATTAAATGAGCACTAAATAACTTAAGAATATCACTAACTTATCTTTCAAAGTGGTGTCTTGATTTTGATTGAATTGAATGAAAAACTCTGAAAATCGTGCTCTATTTCTAAGTGCAGAAACTGTTCACTTAACTGGCCCAGAGGTCAGCTCGACAGGTAGAAGGACTAATAAACTTTTGAAAATTCGGGCTCGATAAGATAGAGTCATTCCATGACGGGTCAAATGGCCTGCACGATCGGTCGAGTGGCCTGTACGATCGGTCGAGTCCTGCTCACGACTGGTCGTGTGGGACCAAATTTAGTTGCTGGACTTTGAGTCGAGTCTACTCGACTAGTCGAGCACTGTTCACTTGACCAGTCAAGCAGTCTCTAAGACTGGTCGAGACTATAACAGAAAATCCTAAAAATTAGTAACAAACATTAGACTGGTCGAGGAATTTTTTAGACTGGTCGAGCCAGTACTAGGACTAGTCGAACATAGACTAAGACTAGTCGAGAAAAAGCTTATACACTTATATAGTAACCCAATTTAAGTATGCAATCAATATGACCTAACTTATGGTCAATCTAGGGTCATTCATACCTTATAAGTGATGTTTGAACATTGCAACATCTTTTGCTTCTGTTAATGAAGCTTGACATCTTGAAGTATGTTCAAGCTTAAACTTGTAACACTTTGAAGCTTGAGCTTGAGGTACTTGTGTCACAACCCAGACCTAATAATCTTATATTACCGCTATATCTACTGAATTTGGCGTGTGACAAACCAAACTCCAGGATTGGTACCCAATGCTCACACACTAAGTCCCAACTCGGCGTCCGACAAGGTAGTGTAAAGGATAAATCTCACCATTCATTCTTCACAAAAGAAACATCAAAGATAAGATAATTAACATCTGCATACAAGTAAACTGGGTATTACAAAATTCCAAACGTATGACATTTGTCTGTGCGATACATATATACATCATGTACAATTCAAAATTTTCAAAAATTAATTCAGTTCCCTTAACTTGGCACCTAACTCGTAGTAGCTACTTATTTTTCCTCTTTAGATACTTTACTTGAGTGGTTAAAAGACAAGTCTTATAACTTTAACAAGTATAAATTCTTCATGGTAAGTACGCAAGATAGGTTAACATAAAAGATATAATTGACAAATGCAAGGTCCCCATAATAAGTACATAAGATAAGTTAACATAAAAGATATAATGAAAGACCTGCCAAAAGTAATAAACTGTACAAAGTGATGTCTTAATGAATGATGGAGTGTGATCATCTATGAAATGCATAAAATAACTATATGCTAACTATAGAAACACCTGCCAATAGTCCTCTCACCACAGACTTGACCGCACTACTCTTGAACATCATCATATCGATATATTTTTGCAACTTAGGATCCACGGGGGTCGATGCCCATGCGCCAGATACCAGCAATCGACCTCACTACCCACCAATGGGGTTACAACAATCATTGTTTACACTAGTAGCGGACCTCATTCATACTTCTCCTCACTGACAGGTCAAACCGGTCTCCATTTGCCACCTCAGCCCTAAGGTGGGTCGGACATACCCCTTCTTAACCTGGCCTCATCAGTGGGAGTCAAATCCATGGCTCATGTATCCACTCAGCCCAACGGTGAGGTATCCCAAGGTACCATTGGGGTTTAGGGTCTCTCAACCCAAAAGGCGTATCATCTCCAACTATTTTCATATTTTCGGTGTTCATGATTCAATATCATCATCCTTATCATAATACGGTCAATCCGTGATGTTGTAAAGAATTTGGTTACTATTTCTCATCATATATCATGACATGAAATTCATAGTGATGTTAATGACAAGCAACTCAAGGATAACTAGAACTCAATGTATACCGATATGCAGAGTGCAAGATTATTAAATAGCCGCGTACCTAGGTAACCAATTCCTACATGATGCTGTCAACTTGTGGTCTCGTAACTTGGTACTTTCGACTACAAAATATTTTCTCTTCTTGTTTTAATCATGACTAATCGAATTGTAGTCTTTATAATTTCTAAACTATGTTACTTAATCGTAATTTTAGTTATGACTCATTTTTATAAATTAACATCCCTTTTTATGTATGAATATCCTACTAACAATCTAATTGCATACTTCACGATTTGATAATTGCATTGTATTGGGTGATTTAGATGCCTAGTATGACTATTTAAGATAATTATGAAATTGGGCCACAAATTCCTGTCATATAGGGTGACCTTAAGTTTCATGGTAGGCTTATATGGGCTTTGATGAGGGGAACATATAATTATTGAGAGGCACAAAATTTACTTCCACCATATATGTATTATGTATATACACCACCCTGATCCATAGCTCAGGTTGTAGACTAAGTGAAAGATACCTCACTTCAACACTTAGGTCTTGGTATGGATCCCTAGTGGGGGTGGCTGATCGTGAAGTGTGAACTAATAGTGGGGCATACTAATCAACTAACAATGTTTTATATATATATATATATATATATATATATATATATATATATATATATATATATATATATATATATATATATATATATATATATATATATATATATAGGAAAAGGTTCTATGTGGTCCAGCACACAAGGACTTCCCATGAGGTCGAGCTATGTGGGTCTAGCATGATGCATGTTGAACATCTGCCCCATCAGTTAGATGCACCATTCCATGGTGGGCCTAGGGTTTAAAATCAAGTCAATCAGTGACTTGTGTGGGCCAAACTACAATAGTTGAGAGGCTTACCATCCATAAAAATGTTCATAATCATTTATTAGGCCACCAAGGCATGGATCACAAATCCAGCCCATCCATTATGTGTGTCCCACTTGGTTGAAGGGTCAAACCAATGTTCAGATACATCCAAATTTTAGGTGGACTATGAACGGTTCAAGGAGATTAAAGTTACATGGGTCCCAAAGTGATGTATTTATTATACCTGCACCGTTCATCTATTTTTAGAGATCACACCAAATGGATGGACGGTTTGGATACAATGCATACCTCGTGATCAGACCCAAACAAACTTTTTATTTTATTTTTATTTCATTTTGTCTTTACATGGTTTCAGATGGTGTGGGCAACCTGAGTTCCATTTACGACTGATTTTTTGGATGACCCAATTTTTAAAGGGAACTCATCAAATGAATGGTGTAGATAGTCGACATTCATTAAGGTGGGACTAGTGGTGGGACCCACCCTTCCTCCAACGTCCAGCGGCAGGATGCCGACAGCAGCAGCGCCTGTTGTATTTTTTTTGGTGGTTTTTCAGTAGTGGGGCCTACATCAGGATGATCTAACCCATCTACTGGGTTCTCTGGCTCGGGACGGGTCAAATGAGCCCAATATTCAGTATTTTTTTTTGGATCAATGCCTAAAATGATCTAGAAAATAGGATGGACGGTGTGAATCAGATATACAAGTCATGTTGGGAATGTTTTGGGCCCACAGCCCCCTTCCCCTATCAAAGCAGCTTGAAAGATGCTTCCTGCAGCGTCTCCTGGGCACTGTCAACATGCTGCACTCTGCAACATCTCCTGGACGCTATCAGTGTCACTCTCCCATATATATATATATGTGTGTGTGTGTGTGTGTGTGTGTATTTTATTTGCTTATTAATTTATCTATTTTTTTTTAATTTCTAAGTTTTTGTGTGGTGTGTGAGAGATGTGTGTGTGAGTTTGGCCCCATACATGGACAGTTTGGATGGCATAGAAACATTCTGGTGGGGCCCACTGTCAGTGTGGCCCACATGAAGTCCTTAACAATTTGATTTTGCAATTTTCTTTTTCTATGCATCCACACCATTAATCACATCATCAACATCATTATAATTATCTAGATCATCATCATCATCTCCACTGTACATAAACACAAAAAAAATAAAATAAGAATAAGTGAGGAGGGTGTACTTACCTTGATGGATTAAATGGATTGTTGAGATGGATGGAGGGGATGAAATTGATGGAATGGATGGTTGAGATGGATGGAAGGGATGAGATTGATGGCCCACCAAGATCACTCCTCTCTCTCTCTCTCTCTTTGTTGTAGAAAAATGGTGGAAATGCTAAGGGGTGGAGGGGTTTATGTAGAGAAATGGATAAGAATATGGTTAGGTTAGGCTAATGTGATTAATCATAGTTTAGGCTAAGATTATGGGAATTTGTACATGATTAAGAGTTAATGTGGATTAAAGGGGCATGGGATGGTGTGATGATGTCATGCATGAGATATGGTATGGAGAAGAGTTGACTTTAGGGTGTACATGAGAGAGGGAGGGGTATGGGTGTGTGACATCACACACATGGGTAGAGATTCTCTCACCCATGTGTGGTATGGTGCATGTGTTGGAGTATATGTTGTACACATGTTATATGGAGCCATGTTCACATGATACACCGTCAATTCTTCGTGTATCTCACTAACGGAGTCTCGCATAGATGCACAGGTGGTACCTCCGCGATCACGGCGATGTGGCAGTTAATATGGAATAGGCTTTGAAGTCTTGGGGTTCCGGTCAGTTGGGTGTGTACTATGCACGACCAATCTAGGTCTGGCCAAAAACGTCGATCATTGTGCACATAGGCATAAAATGGTATGGAATGGTCAGGGTGGTCATCATGGTATCAGTTTCAGTTATTTATGGTCACATTATGAGGGGTGTACTATAAGGGGTTCTTTTGAGTATTTGAATTGTTCATGCAGGCATTATCGAGTTTTATTTCAGAAGGTGAGTCTCACCTACTAACCAGTTGGCCGTACTTATAGGATAGATCAGATGTTATAACTTGAGTTGCTTTTCACCTTGAGCTTTGAGTACCAAAGTAAAGTATATTGTCTTGACTTAGTTGAATCTTTGAAACATTGAACTATTACTTGATGTTGTACTTAAACTCATATACTTGTGATGCTTGAATCTTAAAATGGATCATCTTGAGGTTAATGACGAACTAAACATGATACAGATTCCAAGCTTTTGACACTACATAATTTAACAATCATAGGAGCTAGAAAACATAACACTTACAAAAGGGTTGAGAAATAGGATCCTGCATAATGCACCACCTAAAACATGTGCTGCCTAAGCTCACAATGGAAGCAATAACCATCAGTTCTACTGAAATATCGCATCCGCTTGCAATCTGAGGAGTTTGTTGGCCTAAGAGAATAAGTTGCTCCAAGACTTTGAATCCAACCACCCAGGGTTCAGACATAGACCCCCAACTCCCCCACCAACACCAACAACTCAACCCTGACATGGGCAAGAGCCAACATATGTATTATAATGCTTAGTTGAGACTTACCGAATGAGTCTATCTGAGTTGTCGAGTCTAAAAACCGTATTGCTACTTAGCAACCTCTTCTAAACCAATTCTTCGATAAGGCATGTCTGTGAGCTTTTCGATATCTGGCTTGGGAAGGCCTTGAGTCACCCTCACTTGGACCAATCTTCCTCTGACATCAATTGTTCGAAAATTTTCCATTCTCGAATGGAACTCATAAGAAGCGTCCCATGCTTCAATACCACATGTTCAATTGAAAACCGCATCCAAAAGCGACATTTAGCAAAATATAAAATCACCCATTGAGTATGTGCATAGACCATAAGTATACCTAACAAAGTCTTATTGAAAGCATAAAGCCAAGCATATGTATCACAATGCTCATGTGAGATTTGCTGAAATGAACATGTCAATTAATATCCAAAAGGCTCAACCATATAAAAATTTTATTATCAAAACTATTTAGGCCGAGCATAGAGCACCTATCCATTCTTCTTTTTTTTTTTAACAAAAGTGAGCTTCTAGGCTTTGTTTTACTGTTGAGTTGCTATAATATGTCTTTTATTTGGAGCTGTAAGAAGGAGCCATACGATAGGTGAGGCCCAATTATTTTGTGGCACCCACTTGAAATTTATACAACCAAATTTTATTGTATAGAAAAAAAAAAAGAGAGTCTGATTCCACTATCGAATAAATAAATAAACAAATAAAAAGTTCATTTTTTTTCATCGGATGCTTTATCTACATGAGAAAAACTCTATGCTTTGGGAAGGTGTGATGGTTCATCAGTATGCACTCAATGTACATACACAAGTCAAATGCATGTGCACATGGGCGCACATCTTTTTTATAACTACCATATGTCTAAGGGGTATGGCCCCCATGGTGTGTATGTTAATATTATTTCTCAATGAACACTCAATAACATTCCTTTCTTTTTTACTATTTTGTATATCTTTTGTTTGTAGGAACCAGTATGGTGTCTAAGTCTTTACGTGCTAATGGAATTACTATTTTCAAATTATGAGAGGAAACTGTCAATTTACTTGGAAAATCAGACATGTACTATTTCAGTCCTAAGCATCGACCCTTGACTGAACTAGTTCAAAGGACATCTAATTGGGCTCTAGATGAGAAAGATAAAATCAGGTAATTTTCAAACTATTTTCTCCTCACATTCTTGTGATGATTGTAGCTTTAATAGCTTTAAGGACATGATTTCTTAAGTTTGTTTGCTTGAAGGAAATGAATTTGGCATCTTGAGTTTTGTTTGCTTGGAGGATTGAATTTGACATTTTGGGTTTTGTGTTTAGGAGAATTTTGAGGATGCTTGTATGATAAAGATGAGACTTTTGTGATTTAGTGGGGTGAGATTTCATGTTTCTGCATGTGGGTTTTGTTCTCAAGAGGATTTTGAATGGAAAAAAAAAGGTGGGAATTTTGAATCTTTGAATTGGTGCTGAAATGGTGGTCAGATTAGGTGGAATTTTAGTGTTTTTGTTTTCTTTTGCAGCTGAGTTTTTCCTGAGTGGTTTTTAATTAGGTTTTTAAATGAAGAAGCTGAAAAGCACATTCCGCACATTCCTCACCATCACATCGCAAAAGGATGAGACCAAGGTATGTATGACGATCGAACACCTGATTTGAGAACATGTAGAGGGCTTAATTATTTCTACAAATACATGTATGGCCCAGCTAGGCACATGTCCATGATGATATGTGGCCCACCTTATATATCGGGGGGCCTGGAAATGAAAAAAACCTTTATGTTATATGCACAGAGGTCTGTTTATAGGATGATTAGGATAGTGATACTAATGGGCTTGGACTTTTGCACTGTGATCTATCAATTGTTAGGTCCACATTTGATTGTTTTAATAGCTAAGGGTCACCCTATTCATGGGAGTACTGAAGAATGCAGACAATGCTGAAGGTTGGAGGTTGCTTGGAATAACATGTGCAAAAAATGATGATGATCAGCAGGTGATTTCTTTTTCCCAGCATTTTCGGCATCAAATTCAGGCAAGTTCTTTCATTTTCTATGGAATTTCAATCTAGATGTTTGTGTGCTAGCTATGTATGTTCTCTTACCACACTTTTTGTTGTTGAACACCATTCTTAGGATTGTGACGAACCAATATGTTAAATCTAGCCATTGCGATGCTTGGTGTAACTATGTATCCTAAAATCTTGCATAGAAAATGGAACTTTCAAAATCTTGGTTCATGATAACTCTAGAAATGATACGAAATGGTCCAATTTTGTTTGCATGCCTGCACGTGCATGCTCATTTTGTTTCCTTTCTGATGCTTCAAAGTTGCTAATGGGTGCATTTTTTGTCTAGTTATTTTCCCTTGCCTTGTGTTGTTGTTTTTCTTAGACTATTAGTGGTCCTAGAATTACAGGAATTTTAGTAAAAGAGCAACTATTGTCTATTGAGATGCTCCTTTTGTCTTTTGCAGTTGTAAGCCTTCCTGTCATGAAATAGGTTACATATTCATAAAGTTGTCCATAGTTGTGTGTATTATTCACGGTCATCTTCATAGGAATGTGAAATTTGGGCATTCATGATGTTTCTTTCTTAGTTGGCACTACACTAAAATCGTTGATTAAGAACGGATTATTTTTTGGTTTAGGAATGCCCTATGGTATTCCTTTGCAGAGTCTCATTGACATGTGCACTGAGAGTGCGAGAGAACTGCTTCGAGTTTCGGCAAAGAAGTTGTATATTAGGTGATTCATTTGTTTTTCAGTACATGGTTGATGCATTTCCTATACTCATGATTCTACTTTTGTCCTTAAAATTTTGCCTATTGTGGTGTTACATTTCTATTTAATTTCTAACAATTTTTCTTATGATTCAACTTTTATCCTTGAATTTTCACCATTTAATTTATAATCTCTCCAGCTAGTGAAAGAATCGTCTGCCCCATAATTTCTCTCCTATATTATTTTATTTACACCCCAGTAATGCATTATATATATATATATATATATATATAAGCTAAAGTCTTTTGATCTCTTTATTCTATGGGAATATACTTCCAACATGTATTGAGTCTTCAAATGTTTACTTGTATCTCTTTTGTTTTTTGGTAGTCTATTATGATTATCGAGTGGTATTGTAGCAATTTTCTATGTGGCTTCTGAAATTGTGGTAATGACCGTACTAGTAGAAGTAGAAATAGGTCAAAGTGTCCTAAAGGGGGGTGAATAGGACTTTATAAAAGTTTATGATAATTTAAAATCCTATTATCCTAATCTTGATTTAATATGAAACTTATTAAGATATCTTCAATTCAACTCTACTGGCTTACAAGCTAGACAGAGGATCCAATCATAAGACTATTCAATATTTCAACAATATGACAACATAATCTATGATGAATGAATTATGTGACTGTGTGTGGGATGTGGTTCTTATCAGTTTTAAGTAATCATGTTGGCATGCTTCATGAGAACATTAAAGATAAACATAAAAGAGCAATGTGCAAATAATAATCCCAAACACAGTCGTTTATAGTGGTTTGGCTATATGCCTACTCCACTCCTGGCGGACACACTCAACCCTTGAGTGTACCAGATTTCACTAACGGAAGTTTTAAATCAGGTTCACCTCAAACCTTCACAACCTACACAAGGTCGACTCTAGAACCTGCATAAGGAACCTAGACATGTCTTCACACAACACAGGTTTATGCCCTACTGTGAGACCCGTATCCTAACCTATACCATTCAGTAGGTTTCCGCGGTTCTCCCGGTCAAATTCTGGTGACCTGCGATGCTTAGATAGCGGTGCACTCATCCCGTATTCTAGAGTCGGCTTGACCCGAGACTTGTACTCTTGTGACTGCGATGTCGTCGCGGTTCTGACATCATGTCTCGCGCACTGATGCGATACCCGGGCCAGGAGATGTGGGCCCACGTTCAGTTCGAGAAAAACGTTCTGCATTTTTAAACCAAGAGAACATGTCTCATCAATCAATCACACCACATCCCATCATGTCAAGTACAAGAGTAACCCCAAAGTTAACTCTCTCTTACAACCCATACCTAGTCAAGTACACCCATCACTCACCATCCCTCTCTCTCCTTACATCACCTCTCTCTCTCATTTCTCTCTCATTTCCTCCTAAGCAACCGTCCAAGCTCCATGAGAGAGCTTTATGTGGCCCACTTCCTATCTCCCATCTCCAGCATCTAAGCTTCATCTCAACCCTTAAACCCTATTCTGTTGGAGCTAAAGATGAGGAGAAGTCTGAGAAGATCAAAGGCGGGTGATTTTATGAATTGAATTTGTGATTTGAGGGTTCACTTGTGGTGGGACCCATCTTGATGTATGATTTGTATCAAAGAGGGGCCCATAGTGGCAGGGCCCCTCCGCTACTCCAATCTCTCTCTCTCTCTCTCTCTCTCTCTCTCTTTGTGATGATCATGTGGCCCACCTGATTTATGTGTTTCATCCAGCCGTCCAGCTGGGACAGTGGAGCCCACCTGATTTAAGTGTTACATCCACACCGTCCATTTCTAGACGCTGTTGTGTAGGGGCCACCATGATGTATGGGTGTTACCCACACCGTCCAGTGGACAGGCCCACAGTGATGTATGTCTTTCATCCACACCGTCCAATGCTCTGGACGGTGCTGGACACCGTGTGTAGGTGCTGCCTTGCCCCACCTTAATGTATTTGTTTCATCCACACCATTCAAACTATTTGGATGGTGCTGGACTATTGGACGGTGTTGTAGTGGGCCACGTTGATGATGGATGTGTTATTCCATGTTGTCCATCTGACAGCTATGTGGGGCACACCGTGATGCATTTTTGACCACACCGTCCATCTACTAAGTGGACCACACTGCAAAAGGTAGAAGGAGATTGAACTTCTACCATTGAAACCCATTTTGGGTCACAAAAGTTATGGATCTAAATGAAATTTGTTTTTCCCCTTAATGTCTTTGTGACCTTATCAACAGATTGGATAAAAATAAACGTTATGGTGGGCCCCATGGGACCCACCTGTGAAGAAGATTTGGAGGTGTACACATACACCAACTATATAGCTGCTGTATTGACATCAACAGGTTCAGTGGGTCCCACCTTTACTGTATGGGTTTCATCCACACCCTCCATTCATCTGGACGAGGCCCCACATGATGCATGTGTTTTATTAACACCGTCTATGTATGTGGACCCCACCTATATACCTGCTGTATTTAACATCAGCAAGTGCTGTGGGGCCAGCCATGATGTATATTTTGATCCACACCATCCAAAATGTCTGGACGGTGTTGGACCACCTTTGGATGGTGCTGTGGACCTCACCTCGATGTATTTGATGTTTTATTTAAAGCAATCTGATTTAATGATTTTTAAACTCATAAGTATACGAATTAGATGTAGATACCGTACGTATTATGAGATTATTCCCACGAGAACTGGTTGTCACAATTCAAAATTTAAGACTCTTCTTAACTAATCCAACTAATAATGTAGCGAATTATTAAGTAAACTAACACAAATTTATAGAGAATAATCGAAAGCAATGAGTAAAATCCAATCAAGGAGAAGACTAGGACTTTCGAACCCACCCCTAATTATCCTGACCCTTGTTTTTTCTGTTGATTCACCCTAATTCAGATTGATATAAAAATAAATAAATCACATTTTATGTCCTTGGTCGGGCACACAGAATGTACAATCCCTTAAAGCATATGGATCACATCTATCCATCCATGGTCAGGCATGAAGAGATATAGATTCCTGTTTCTTCTTCTATAGGAAACCTGTTCATGGTTAGACACAAGAACCTAGATAAGATTCCAAACAACATCCACATCTAGACTTTGGTTAAGCTCATAGAATGGAGAAGCACGAAAATTTCAGTTAAGTACACTAGAAAAAGAAACAAATCAATCAAATTAAGATAAATTCAACATATAACAAAATTTATTCAAATTAGGGGCTTCATCTCAGCCCTAGCTAAGAAGAATTAGCTATCTATAAAGTTAATTAAGAAAGAAGAAAAAATAAATATAAAAGTTAAGAACATCTCTCTTCTTTCTTCCTCTCTCTCTCTCTCTCTCTCTCTCTCTGTCTCTCTCTCTCCCTCTCTCTCTTTCTTCTCTTTCTTCTCTCCCTGGCTCTCCCCAAGCTCTGGATCCCTGCTCCCCACGTCCAAAATCCTCTTTTATAGCTGTTGGAGGCGGTGGAGGGCTATCGCAGCAACAACAAAAACTTTTTCACAGCCAAGTTTGGGGCTTTAAAACTCGCCACTTTCCTCGCTCAATTTCTAAAATAAATCGTCTCTTAGCACATTTTTGGGTCCTCTACATGATGGACGGTTCAGATCTGTCATCTAATCAAAGATGGTGTGGCCCACAACCGCCTAAAAAATTGAATTTTTGTGGATTTGCGAAAACTTTCATACTCTTTCGCTGTCGTGATCGGTGGGCCCCACAGAGGTATTTTCGAGGAAATCTACCCCTTCCATTGGATTCAGAATGAAATTTCAGTCAAGAATGGATGATTTTGAACGTCCATTGAAGCGACCTAGAGAATAAAACACGTAAAAATCACTTTTAAAAGTTGCAGGGCAGTTTGTTTGTGGCCCCTGTATCACACAAGTGAGTATGCATGGGTAAAAATAGTCAGCATGGGTTTGAATTTTGCAAACCCATCTACAAGATAGATGGCTTGGATTAGTTATACGTGCAATGAATGGGGCCCACAACCATCCGCAAAACTGACCATCGGTTGGTTATGCACCAGCAGAAAATGAAAATTTCCGTTTTCACTAAAAAAGCTGGTCAGCGGCGGCTTGGACCGAACGGCTAGTCCAGTGCACATGGGGGCTGATGTGCATGGTGTACATTCATCACGATGTGGCATCCACTACATTGTTTCTGAGAAATCTACTCCATCCATCCGATTTCTCATCTTATTTAAACCGTCGAGGCTAATTTTGAAGTATATCCAGCTTGTAGGTGGGTCCCACTTAAGGAATTAAGGGCTTGATTTGACCATTGGGCCACTTTCTCAGTGATCCAATGGCTAAAATTTAATATGTATGGTTAATTTATGGCCCCCCTCCCATGTATAAAGTTTTGAGTCAATTAGATGGCGGGAACCATGTGATCTTGCATTTTGGACCAATTTCGGGCCTCTTTAACGTGAACAGCTTGATTTTCTTGGATCTCTGACGTGTAAATTCATTGATCTTAGTCCTCCATAATCCGTTCCTTGCTCTGGTCACTTCAGAGTGTCAAATCCACACTTATAGTACTCTTTTTCAGTCAACACTCCTAATTACTCCCTACAACAAAAACATGATTAAAATATTCCATTAAGCATTATCATGTATGTAAAATCAGGTAATAACTGGGTCAAATATGCAATATTCGACAATCATCAGTATGTTTCTTATCCACACCGTCCATACTGTTTGGACGGTGCCAGATAATGTCTGGAAGGTGATGATTTACATGGGAAATGTTTGGATAGTGCTGGACAATGTTTGGACAGTGATGACTTACATAGATAATGTTTGGATAGTGATGATCACCATTAGTGAGCCATGTGCCCCATAGAATAATAGTGTATAGTGATACACATGTTATACCTGTAATTATTGAAATGATTTTTGCTGTAATCCAAGGTCTCACTTGAGGCCCATTGGTGCGGCCCATCCATGAGGCCCAACTTGATGTATTTGTGGCCCATCCGTTAAGGCCCACCTTGATGTAATTGCAACCCATGTGATGAGGCCCAATGTGGTGTGTATTAGGCCGTGAGACGAGGCCCATTGTGATGTATTTTCGGCCCATATGATGAGGCCCATTGTGATGTATTTCTAACCTATTTGGTAAGGCTCATTGTGATGTATTTTTGCCCATTTGGTAAGGCCCATTGTGATGTATTTTCAGCCCATTTGGTAAGGCTCATGAGATGTATTTTTCAATCCATATATTGAGGCCCATTTAACATATATGGGGCCCATGTATTGTGGCTCATTGTGATGTACATGAAGTCCATGAGCGAGGCCCAATGTGATGCATACGTAACCCATAAGTGAGGCCCATCATGATGTGTATTAGGCCCTTGGGAGAGGCGCATGGTGATATATATTAGGCCATTATGTGAGGCCATGGGTCCGCTATACATTTGGCTCTATATAGGCCACTCCTTCAGAGCAATGTTGGTTAAATGTCTACATTGATGGGTGATGATGGTTAAATGTCCACATTGTGACCTTCCTTTAGGCCCTTTATTAGGCCGATTACTGATTCTGATTATCGAGGCCGATTTTAATTATTGAGACTGATTCCGATTGTCGAGGCCAATTATCGAGGCTAATTTTGATTGTCGAGTCCAATTGTATAGGCCAATTATCAGTGTCGGTTGTCGATACCGATTATGAATGTGTGACAACATAACATAATGATACATGCTCATACGCATCATTTGCATGTTTGTTATGAGATGTGGTTGACCATTGCATATGTCATTGGGAAGGTTGTTATTAGACTCCCTGATAGGTGGAGATCGTCTCACATGAGCGCATGATATGCGCAGGATTGATGCACGACTAGATTATATGACTTATGCATCTTGAATTGTATGTAGTAATTACTATATGCCCTAGTGACATCAGAGTTATAGCCTCTACTAGCATGTCATGGATGGCCATATGGGATATTGGATATCTATTACTAGTATCGGGGTGTCATAGATGTCTCTGGATGAAAATTCCTAAACCTCTGTAGCCAGGATATGCCCCAACATTTAGACTGAGTGGATACATGAGCGCGCGAGTGTCAAATACTAGTAGGCCGCATTTCTCACTATGTCATGGTCAATTAGGAGGGGTGTGGCCTTACCCGCCTGAGGCTAGTGGGCATAGCTATGTTAAATTTGACCAACTCATAATTGGGTCCTCTATCGACGTGCCGGGTAGATATTGGCTGACTACCGGCTAGGCAGATAGTGAGGTCTCTTCCACTTGCATGGTTGCGCATCCAGTGAGTGGTGATTGCATGTGGAGTGTACTAGACTCTGGTGATTATCCCAGAGATATACAATACTAATATGTCGACTTATTGATCAAGAGTTGCATACTCATTCATTCATTCATTCACTATCCACTAGGGCTGGTGGTGTGTAACTATTTGTTACGTGTACCTTTGCGATGACCAAGATTTCGATTTGCGCGCGTGACTAACCTGAGGTCAGGAGTTTACCACATTGAGTCAATCTATCCAAATTTAGGTATGGGACTAGTTTGGATAGAAGTCCCTTGTGATGGACCCCATAGCCTGTAATACTACGTACTATCATCCTGACTTCACGCTCCTGCATGGTCATTTCATTCGCACCACATATTGTATTGCATCCTCAACATCCGATGTTTGGTTCTTTATGTCTCCATATTACATATTAGTCTGCATTGCATACTCTGATATTGTATGACTCGTGGACTTACCAGTATGTTTCCACTTCCTCTGATATCGTATGATTCATGATCTTGACAGTATTTCTGACATTGTATGATTATGACATTGTATTGAGTACTTGGTACTTATCTTATGCGCACACTTACACCACCCTCTAAGTTTTCTATAAGCTTATGCACAATAGATGTGTGCAGGTGATGTTAGGTTGTAGTAGTATTGATTTTGGAGTGTATAGCGGTCTTCTGGAGCTTTAATTTTTGATATATGTATCTCCCTTTCAGCATTGTATTCAACTGTTTATATTGGTGGATATGTGATGATGATGTTGCCTTTGTGATTTGAGTAAACTTGTGGTTATACTTCTTATGAGATAAATATACGTTAAAAAATTCTCCTTGTAAGTTCTCAGGATCGGAACCTGGTAAATGGGTGTCGAGAGCTGAGAATGGGGTATGCAATTGGGAATTTTGTAAGCCCCGTTTCCAAGTTTGGGGCATGACAGAAGTTGGCATCAGAGCATAACTTGGGAATACCTGCAGATAACATCACATATCTGCTGATAGCCTCCCTACACTCTATGATTGTTAAGGACTTAAAATGATTTGGTCCCTGAGTTCGAATAACTTAGAGATTTTTTGATATAGCTCCCTACCGTTGAGATTGTGAGGTTAAATAATATTTTAGCTTCGATCATCTCTGACTAGGTTCCGAGATCAGTGGTGTTATTATTCTGTTGATGAGGCATCTTGGGAGTGAAAGGCTAAAATTCGTGGGCGTTATCTCCATCTCTTGGGTGTTTGATGATGTTGGTATGTTGTGTTCTGATTATATCTATAGCGATAGGATTTCCCTCCCTTGTGTACTCTGTATTGGTTGTGTCGTGTTTTAAATTTCGAGAAAAATTTTTTTATTAAGAGGGGAGAGTTGTGAGACCTGTATTCTAGCATGTACCATTCCGTATGCTTTCGATGTCCTCCTGGTTGAATTCCAGTAACCTACGATGCGTACATAATGGTTGAGCATGACCCTGAGTCACATCTTTTATTCCATAGTCGGCTTGACTCGAGACCTGTACCCTTGCGACCGCGCCTTGTCGCGGTTCTGACACCGTGTCTCATGCACCGATGCAATACCCAGGCCAGGAATGTGGGCCCGTGTTAATTTTGAGGAAAACGATGCACATTTACAAATCCAAGAGAACATGTCCCATTAATCAATCACACCACATCACATCATGTCAAGTACAAGAGCAACCCTAAAGTCAACCCTCTCTTACACCCATACATAGTCAAGTACACTCATCACTCACTCACTCATCACTCCATCCATCACTCACCATCCCTCTCTCTCCTTATATCACCTCTTTCTCTCTCTCTCTCTCTCTCATCTCTCTCTCATTTCCTCCCAAGCAACTGTCCAAGATCCATGAGAGAGCTTTATGTGCCTCACTTCCTATTTCCCATCTCCACCATCCAAGCTTCATTTCAACCCATAAACCTTGTTACTTTGGAGCGAAACATGAGGAGAAGTCTGAGAAGATCAAAGGTGGGTGATTTTATGAATTGATTTTTTGATTTGAGGGCCCACTTGTGGTGGGACCCATCTTGATGGATGATTTATATCAAAGAGGGGCCTATAGTGGTGGGGCCCCTCCACTACTCTGATCTCTCTCTCTCTCTCTCTATCTCTTTTTGTGATAACCATGTGGCCCACCTGATTTATGTGTTTCATCCAGATGTCCAGCTAGGACAGTGGAGCCCACCTGATTTATATGTTACATCCACACCATCTATTTCTAGATGGTGTTGTGCAGGGGCCACCATGATGTATGGGTGTTACCCACACCGTCTAGTGGACAGGCCCACTGTGATGTATGTCTCCTATCCACACCGTTCAATGCTCTAGACAGTGCTAGACACCGTGTGTAGGTGCTTCCCTGCCCCACCTTGATGTATTTGTTTCATCCACACCATCCTGACTGTCTGGATGGTGTCGGACTGTTAGACAGTGCTGTAGTGGGCCACCCTAATGATGGATGTGTTATTCCATGCCGTCCATCTGACAACTATCTGGGGTGCACCGTGATCCATTTGTGATCCACACCCTCCATCTACCAAGTGGACCACACTATAAAAACCAGCAGGAGATTGAACGTCTACCATTGATACCCTTTTTAGGTCACAGAGATCTATATGAAATTTGTTTTTCCCCTTAATTCATGTCTTTATGACCTTATCAACAGATTGGATGAAAATAAATGTTATGGTGGGCCCCACGTGGGACCCACCTATGAAGAAGATTGGCTGGTGTATGCATACACCAACTATACAGTTGTTGTACTGACATCAGTAGCTTATGTGGGTCCCACCTTGACTATATGGGTTTTATCCACACCGTCTGTCCATCTGGATGAGGCCCCACACGATGCATGTGTTTTATTAACACCGTCCATGTATGTGGACCCCACCTATATACTTGTTGTATTTAATGTCAACAAGTGTTGTGGGGCCAGCCATGATGTATATTTTGATCCACACCGTCCAAAATGTCCGAACAATGCTGGACCACCTTTGGACGGTGCCATGGACCCCACCTCGATGTTTGTTTCTTATTCACACCGTCATGACTGTTTGGATAGTGCCAAAAAATGTCTGGCAGGTGCCAATTTACATGGGCAATGTTTGGACAGTGCTGACTTACATAGACAATGTTTGGACAGGGATGATCATCATTAGTGAGCCATGTGCCCCATAGAATGATAATGTATAGTGGTACACATGTTACACTTGTAACTATTGAAATGATTTTTGGTGTAATCCAAGGTCTCACTTAAGGTCCATTGGTAAGGCCCATCCATGAGGCCCAACTTGATGTATTTATGGCCCATCCGTTAAGGCCCAACTTGATGTAATTGCATCCTATGTGATGAGGCCCATTGTGCTGTGTATTAGGCCGTGGGATGAGGCCCAATGTGATGTATTTCTGGCCCATATGATGAGGCCCATTGTGATGTATTTCCGACTCATTTGGTAAGGCCCATTGTGATGTATTTTCAGCCCAATTGGTAAGGGCCAATGACATGTATTTTTCGATCCATGTATTGAGGCCCATTTGACATATATGGGGCCATATATTGCGGCCCATTATGATGTACATGAGGTCCATGAGCAAGGCCCAATGTGATGCATATGTAGCCCATAAGTGCAGCCCATCATGATGTGTATTAGGCCCTTGAGAGATGCCCATGGTAATGTATATTGGGCCATTGTGTGAGGCCATGGGCCCACTATACATTTGGTTCTATGTTGGCCACTCCTGGGGAGCAATGTTGGTTAAATATCTACATTGTGACCTTCCCTTAAGCCCTTTGTTAGGCTGATTACCGATTTCGTTTATCGAGGCTGATTCCAATTGTTGAGGCCGATTATCGTTGTCGATTATCGCTGCCGGTTGTCGATACCGATTATGAGTATGTGATAGCATAACATCATGATACATGCCCATACGCATCATCTGCATGTTTCTTATGAGATGTGGTTGACCATTGAATATGTCATTGGGAAAGTTGTTATCAGACTCCCTAATAGGTGGAGATTGTCTCACATGAGAGCACAATATGCGCAGGATTGATGCATGACTAGATTGTATGACTCATGCATCTTGCATTGTGTATTGTGATTACTGTACACCCTAGCGACATCAGGGTCGTAGCCTTCATAGGCATGTTGTGGATGGTCAAATGGGACTTTGAAAATCTGATGCTAGCATCGGGGCGCCATGTCCTTAGGTGAAAATTCCTAAACCTCCATGGCCAGGAGATGCCCCAATGTCTAGACCAAGTGGACACATGAGCGCATGAGTGAAGAAAACCAGTAAGTCGTGTCTCCCACTGTGCCGTGGTCGGTTGGGTGAGGGTGTGGCCTTACCCACTCGAGGATAGTGGGCATAGCTAGGTTGAGTTTGACTGGCTTGTAATTCGATCCGCTATCGACATGTCAGGTAAATATTAGCTAACTACTGGCCAGACAAATAATGAGGTCTCTTCCACTTGCATGGTTGCATGTCTAATGGGTGACGATTGCATGTAGAGTGTATTACACTCCGGTGATGATCCCAGAGATGTACAGTACTGATATGTGGACTTATTAAGTAGGAGTTGAATACTTATTCATTCATTATCCACTCGGGTTGGTGGTGCACAACTATTTGTTACGTGTACCTTCACAATGGCCAGGATTTCGGTTAGGGTGTGCGACTAACCTAAGGTCAAGAGTTTACCACATTGAGTTTATCTAACCAAATTGAGGTATGTGACTGGTTTGGATAAAAATCCCTTGTGAGGGACCCCATAGCTTGCAATACTATATACTATCATCCCGACTTCATACTCCTGCATGGTCATTTCATTTTTAATGCATATTTTATTATATCCTCGGCATCTGATATTTAACTCTCTGTGTCTCCTCATTGCATAATCAATTTTCATTGCATACTCTGATATTGTATGACTCATGGACTTACCAGTATGTTTCCGCTTACTCTAATATCATATGATTCATGATCTTGACAGCATTTCTGACATTGTATGATTATGGCATTGTATTGAGTACTTGACACTTATCTTGTGCACACACTTACACCACCTTCTAAGCTTTCTATAAGCTTATGCACGATAGATGCGTGCAGGTGACGTTAGGTTGCAGCAGTGTTGAGCTTGAAGCGTGCAGCGGTCTTCTGGAGCTTTGGTTTTTGATATACGTATCTCCCTTTCAGCATTGTATTTAACTGTTTATATTAGTGGATATGTGATGATGATGTTGCCTTTGTGATTTGGGTAAACTTGTGGTTATGCTTCTTATGAGATAAATATATGTTAGAAAATTCTCCTTGTAGGATCCCAGGATCGGAACCTGGTAATGGGTGCCGGGAGCTGAGAATGGGGTACTACTGAGGTTGTCGGTGCCGGATTCAATGATCGAGAATTTTATGAGCTCAGTTTTTGAGTTTGGGGCGTGATCTATGACCTACACAAGAGCAAGGGTCAACACAAGACTTGAGTTTTATGCTCTACAATCGAGTAAAGGATCCACATAAGGAACCTAACCTTTTAGGCCACATAGGTCATAGATCCACACAAGGAACCTAACTTTTGGGCCACACAAGCCAATGACCTACACTATGGACCTAATTTTATTCTCTACAAGAGCAAGGGTGTAAGACCCGTATCTTGGTCCGTACCATTCCATAGACTTCCGCGGTCTTACCAGTCGAATTTCGGCAACCTTCGACCCTTAACCGATATCGACGCGCGACCCTGATTCATCTGCAGACAACCCGAGTCGACTCAACCCGACACCAATACCATAGCGACCGCGCTGTCGTTACGGTTCCGATACCGCAACTTGCGCGCTGAGGCGATACCCTGTTCAAGAGATATGAGCCAACGTTCGGTGTGAGAAAACGCCGCGTGTTGCGAAACCCTAGGGAATCTCTACGATGTGTCACATTAATCACATCAATCCCATCAATCAATCAATCCATCAAGCCATCACATGTCAAGTACACATCACGTTATTCCATTTTCCCAAACAAGCACAAAAGTCTCCCAAAACCATACCTCTCTTACACAAAAAGCCATAAAAGTCAAGCTTTTCTTACACCACCCATACCTCTCTTACACAAAAGCCTCAAAAGTCAAGCCTTTCCTTACACAACCATCATTCATCCATCCATCCATCTCTCTCTACATCACTCTCTCTCTTTCTCTCTTTCTCATTTCAAAAAAATCTCCAAGCAAAAGAGCCCACGTATGGAATTCTCTCCCTCTTCCTAAACTCCAAATGTGGCCCACCTCTTCATCCCAAAATCTCCCATCTCAACCCTCCATTCCTCATCTTAACCGTTGAAAACCAAGCTAAGGTGCCAAGGAACTCCTAAGAGCAAGAAGATCGGACGGTGGGTAGTTTTTCTTGTTTTTATGATGTGTCAAGTGAGGCCCACCGATCAATGGTGTGGATCTCACTTGGGACCGTAAAATGTGGCCGATGGCCCATTTGGATCATCATGATCACTCCATGATGGGGCCATTCTCCATGGACCCCATCATGATGTTTATTCCATTACAAAAAGGTCATCTAGACCATCCATATTGGTGGGGAAAGGATCCCCACCGTTGATTTTAAGTTTGATGGTCCCTCATGCTTTAAGGCCCACTTGATGTATGATTCGTTGTAAGGGAGGGCCCATAATGTCGGGGTCCCTCCATCATAAGCCGTGTCCCACTCTCCATGTCTCTCTCTCTCTCTTATTTATTTTATTTTATTTTATTTTATTTTGTTTTATGCAATTGGATTGTGTGGACCACTTGAATGGACCCCATCTTGTAGTATACTTTTATCCAAACTTTCTTCAAGTGGGGCCCACCTCATATGTTGTACATACACCATCCATCTGTGGTGGCCCACTTCAACAGGGCCCACCATAATGCTTTTATTTAGTTATTTAGACCGAACCGTCTAGGGACGCTGGACGTCCCTGTTTTTTTTTTAAAAAAAGAAATAAGGAAAAAGGGGAGCTTTGTGATGGGCTACTAGTATAGGCCCCACTTGGATATTTGTATTCAATCCATACCGTCCATCCTATTCCTTAGATGATTTTAAGCGTTGAGCCAAGGAATGAGATTCATCCGTTCACATGGCGGGCCATACCTCTCAAATCAGTAACTCTCACCATTTAAATCGATTTTAAAATTGCTACAAGTCAAAACGGGTTCATTAGCGGACTCGTTGGACTTGTTTCGAGCCAGGGAAGCCAATGGATGGAGTGGATCTAGGCGATGTGGACCCCACCTTCGAAAATCCTCAAAATCTAAGATTTTTCAAAAATAAAGGATGAAGGAGAGATGCAACGGGCTGGTGTGTCAGAGCCGCTGCAGGCAGCGCTGCCTGCAGCGCGTCACTCGGGCGGACGACGTCCGTGTAGCCACCCACGGCTGCCGCTGTGGGCCCCACCATGATTTATATGTTTTATCCGTGCCGTTCATATGGTGGCCCACACCCTGTAGTGGGCCCCCTCCAAAAATGAGGCCGATCCGACGCTCGTGTGGCCCACACCATAGGAAACAGTGTGAATGAACTGCTACCATAGAAAAGACTTCTGGGGTCCACGAAAGTTTTGGATCAGGATGAAATTTGTTTTCCCCTTTCTCCCAGACCTTATCAGCGGTTTGGATGGCATATAGACATTGAGGTGGGCCCCACATGGGACCCACAGTGATGTGTGTGTACTATTTCCACCGTCCAAACGGACGGTGGAGCCCACAGTGACACGTGCTTGCCCTGGTCCTTGCCGTCCATCTGTTTTGATGGTGGGGCCCACTGTCCCCTGTAGCAGCAAGTTCTGTGGGTCCCACCATTATATATATATATATATATATATATATATATATATATATTATATTATGTGTTATATATTATATAGTCTATATTATATATCTTGTAATATGTATATAGTGGTGGGCCCTACGTGGGACCCACCTCTGTTCCTTTAAAATGCTTAAAGAACTGCAACAACCGCTACGTATATATATATATATATATATATATATATATATATATATATATATGTGTATTTTATATACATATGTGCCCTTAATGTATAAATTGCTATTGTAGTTATAATATATGTATATTACCATACATATTATATACGTGGGCCCAAGGTCCATATGACCTTTTGAATAGAATGGATTGCAAATAAATATTACAGTGGGCCCTAGGCCATGTGTCCCTATGAATAGTTTGGAAGGAAATAATTATTTTGTAAGGCCCATGGGTCGGGGCCCCTTTGATATATTTAAAGGGCAATGGGATTGAAGCAGAACGATGTATTCCAAGGCTCATGAGATTAGGCTCATTTGATGTTTTGGAGGCCCATGGATTAAGGCCCATTGAGATGTGGTAGGGCTTATGGGTTAGCCCCATTTGATTTGCATAAGGCCTACGGGTTTAAGCCCAATTGATGCATTCAAGGCTCAACGGGTTATGACCCATTGCAATGCACTTAAGGCCCATTGGTTCGGCCTATTGATGTGGCCCGCTTGACGAATGAAAGGTCTATCTGATATGGCCCATTTGACGTATTTAAGGCCCAATGGGGTGTACTTAAGGTCCATTGTAATGTGTGATCCCAACCTGGTTTATGTGATGATGTTTATTCCGGGTTATGCCTTGGGAGCAATGTTGGTTTGACGTCCACATTTGGAGTATAATGCTGGTTGGATGTCCGCATTACGACCCTCCCTAAGGCCCATTAGTAGGCCTGCACTTGCTGTGTATAGGCCGTCCAGGCCCATCTGTGTTGTAAGAATGGTTCATCACTCATTTACATGTTTAGTATAGTTTCATGACCCATGATCATACGCATCATATGTATGCTTGATATGAGGATTGACTGATCATAGCATATGCCTTCGGGCAGGTTGTTTATGGGCTCCCGATTAGGCGGTTTTGCCCTACATGAGCGCACGATATACGCAAGATCTGTTGCATGACTGGATAGCGTGAATCATGCATTTCACATTTGTGTGACATGGTTATTGTACGCCCTAGCGACATCAGGGCCATAGCCTCCACAGACGCATTATGGTTGGCAGGATTGGATACCGAAAATTTTATTCTACATGGGGTGCTAATGATATCCTTGGGTGAAAGTCCCTAAACCCTTATGGTACCAAGAGGTTGCTCCAACGTCTAGACCGAGTGGGTAGATGATCGTTGAGTGCCGATTACCAGACGGTTACGCTCTCCACTGTGTCGTGGTCGGTTGGAAGGGGGTGCGGCCTTACCCGCCCGAGTATAGGGGGAAATCATAGGCTGAGTCTGACCAGCTCGAGGAATGGGTCCGCTATCGACGAGTCGCGCCTGATATTGGCAGACGGATAGTGTGGTCTCTTCCACTTACCTTATTGAGCGCGATGTGGTGGTAATCTGGTTTAGAGTGTACTAGACCCCGGTGATATCCCATATTTAGGCTGTATTGATGCGTGGACATAGATGAGGATTTGTATACTTGAGTTGCATTGCACATCGCATGGCCTTAGGATGGCCGATATCATTCATGTCTTGCATCGCATAGCCTTGGTACGGCTCATGATATTATGGTTCCATTTACATTTTTCACATTACTCTGACATTGCATGTTCATATTACTACCTTGCGCATACACTTTCACCACCCTCTAAGCTTTCTGTAAGTTTATGCATGACCGTTGCGTGCAGGTGATGTTGGATCGCAGCAGCACTGAGGCAGGAGCACGTTGCTGAGCGTTTTGGAGTTGTTATTCTTTACCATTGTATTTCCCTTTATGCTCATTGTACTTGTAAAGTTTTTTATCATAGTGAAAATGTAATGGAGTTCTTGGTTGTTGTTTGTGGGTTATGCCTTTGGTTATGCTTATTACGAATCAAACTGATATTTAAAATCCTCCTTGTAGCATCCTAGGATCGGAACCTGGCGAATGGGAGCTAGGACCGAGAATGGGGTTCTACGGAGGCTGTCGGTGCCGGATTTGGTGATCGAGAATTTTGTGAGCCCGGTTTTCGAGTTTGGGGTGTGACAAAGGGTCAACACACAACACCCACACGTACTCTCCCATTGGAGGCCTCCTATGAGGACTTGAAAGGGGTAGAACCACCTATGACCCAATCCTATACAAAGGAATGGTCAGCAGGGTCGTTGGACTCTAATTATAGATAAGTAGATGAGCCCCATTAAGCGCGTTGATGAAGATGTTCTCCTTTAATGATGAAAAATCTTCAGCTCCCTTGAACCGTAATACTGATGATGCTCTGATGTATGACGACGGATTGGGTCAAGGTTATGTTAGTAATTGCTTTATTAAATGATAATCATTGAAGATACAAAGTAATTCTAAGATCTTAGGCATTTAAGGGATCCTAGCTCAATGATTTGCCATTAAGTTGGTAGCTGTAAGATCCTTGAAGGCGGAAGTTCATTCACCAATCCACTCTATTGAATGTCAATGATGTGAGTGGATTGAGGAATGAACTCCCATGAGAAAAAGGACTTAGGTTAGATGATATACAGTTACTCTCTCAAAGCTCTCTCTTTTTCTCAATATAGCAACAAAAAACAAGCTCTCCTTAAATAGGAAAAAAGATCCAACGGTAATAAAACAGGCAGATTTTTGACAGAGTTTGATGACATCAAACAGGCTTCGATATCATCGAACGTATACTTTTGATGATGCCGAAGGTCCGTTCAATGATACGAACTCAACGGTCAAAAGCAACTGGATCTTTTTAACCAAGGCTCGATGATGTTGAACATGCTTTGATGGCATCGGCATTTGAACGCCGATTTCATCGACACGTGGTTCAATAACTCGATAATGAATACATGAGAGTAGGCAGGACATGAAACTGACTGGCTTCGATATTATCGAGCCTCCCTCGATATCATCGGATTTTAAATGTCGATGATATCAATAACTATTTTGATACATCGATCTCTTTCAGAAGATTTTCCTGTAAACTCACTGGACAATCCTTTGACCACTTTTGATGTTATCGACTTGTTTTCGATATTATCGAACTTTGAATATCAAATTTATCAAGCAAGTCTGAATTCCTCAATCATATCCAGAATATTTACCAAAAAGCTCACTGGACTAGTTTGGTCTAAATTTGATATCATCGAAGCTGGAAAGGCCAAGATATATGTTCGAGAGGGGGGAGGGGGGGGGGGGGGGTGTGTGAATAGGACTATGCCAAATTAAAATGATAACAACAGAATTTAATCAATTAAAGGAAAGATAACACTTTAAAAAAACAACAATATGGAAATGTAAAGTAACCTCAAATGTATGAGTATTGAGAGATTGATACAAATGTTGTTCTAAGGACAACCTTACACCAAAAACCAAGGTTTATGGTAGGACAACCTGATTTCTAGAAAGGTCTTTGTATCAAAAACTTAAACTTGATATAGAGGAATAAATAAATAAAGAAATGAATTCTACACTATTACAACATTCCCCACAATGCTTGAAATGTAAATATTACAACATTCACATCCACAAGTACATCCCAAAAACTTGAATGATAAAAGATATAGAAAATAAACCACACATTTAAACACAAAGAATTATAGTGGTTCGCCTGTGTGTACCCCAACTATTAAACAACAGCCACACAGCTACTTCACTCCCAATATCCTCACACAATGGATATTAGCTTTCACTATAAAAATAGATTTTTCTGGGTTCACCTAAAACCCTCACAATTGTGTCTTTCAAGTGGGCTTACACAATTCAAAAACCGCATACTCTTAGTTTTCTTGATCTCCTCAGATAACCATAGCAATGATATTTTTCTGGCTTAATCTCAAAAGAAACCAAAAATAAAAGATTCACACAAATGTAAAATACCTGGATTTCTCCTTTTTTTGTAGTCCGAAAGAACCAAGTCGGAGTAGAAGTTCAACAATAAAGATCAATTTTCAATACTCACATATGAAATGGTTCTAGGTTATAAATTAATTTTAGAGTTAAAGTACATTAGACTAGCTTAATTTGATTTTGATTATAAGAAATTAGAATACCTCAATTCCTCTTTCAAATATAATTGGAATAAGGAAATTCAAAATTAAATGCAATGAAAGCTACAAAAAGAGAATATTAAATGAGCACAATATAGCTTAAATAAATTACTAACTTATCTCTTAGAGTGATGTCTTGATTTTACTTGAATTGGATTGCCAAACACTGAAATTCGTGCTCTATTTATAGGTGAGCAGATTGCACCTTCAACTGGTCCTATGGACACTACGACTGGTCGTAGGACCAACAAATTTTTAAAATTTTGAGCTCAATCGAATAAAGTCGTTCCATGACTGGTCGTAGGCACTGCACAATCGGTTGTGTGACCTCCACGACTGGTTATGTGAGACCTAGAATAGTTGCTGGATTTTGAGTCGTAGCTGTAGGACTGGTCGTGAACGAATCGTGCATTGTTCACATGACCGGTCGAGTAATCTCCAGGACTGGTCGTGGCTTAACCAAAAATTCTAAAAATTTACAACAAAATAGGACTGGTCTTAGAATTTCTTGTACTGGTCGAGCCAGTGCTAGGACTATTCGAACAGAGTCCAAGACTAGTTGAAGAACAGACCAAACATTTATTAAATGATCAATTGAATTATATATTCAAAATGACCTACCCTAAGGTCAATCTAAGGTTGTCCAAACCTTGTTAGTGAAGTATGAACATTGAACTTCTTTTCCTTTTAGTTGATAGTCAATCTTGACACATGATGAAGCTTGTACTTGAGATCTTTTGAATCTTGAAGTTGTAGTACATATGTTGATTTATGCCTTGAGTCTTGAACCATTCACATGTCTTTCGATGTCGCTTTACAACATTGACAATTGAAGCTTAAAGAAGTAAATAATGTAGTTGATCTTGCATTTGAAGTAGATCATTGTTCTTGACTTGAAGCACTTGACATGACTTGAACATGTGATGCATTGCCTTGAACATATATATATATATATATATATATATATATATATATATATATATATATATATATATATATATATATATCAATGTGTTACACAAGACAATCTCCCCCTTTGTCAAATTTGTGACAAAACACACTCTATTAAAAATAAGAGCAGCATTACATGCTCAATAAAGAATCATGCACCATATATACACAAGAAAGTATAAAGTATAATGCACAGTAAATCATCATGAAATATCCAAGACACTTACTCCCCCTAAGTAGCACAAAAAAAAAAAAAAAATGCTACTACCCACAATCCATATCCATAAGCAGGCACAAGCTTAACAAAATATTCTCCGCCTTTTTGTCACAATATGACAAAGGAAGAAACGAAGATATGAAAGAGAAAAATAACTAAAAGAGGAATAATGGAGCAAACATAGTCAAGATATGAAAGATATAAGCAAATTTAAAGATCAAATATCAATAACTAGCATAAACCAAATTCATCCAAAGTTAGTCTCAAAAACTGAAAGAAAAGAGAAAGTATCACAAAAGTTATTACGGGTCAAATGAGAAAACACTTAATCAGAACCTGAAGAAGGAGCAAGAATGGTACGATCAATTTGATAAAGGTCCTTGTTAATGCGCCTAAGATACTTGTGCATATATTTAAACTGCAAATCATGGGTAACATTCATGTTCTCTACCTTCTCCTCAAGTGCACGTAAACGCACATTAAAGTCAGATGACTGATAGTCAGAGTCAGCCTCAGAATCTGAATCAAGTTTATTAAAAATATCATCTATGTTTATATCATCTGAAGGTAAATCTTCATCTTCTTCATTCACTCATTGAGCTCTACCACCATCCACATTCACTTAGCCTTCAGCCAATTGTAAATTCATCTTTTTTATATTTGTATTATTAAAGATAAGGTGAAGAATATGAGCCTCTCCAACAGGAATAACAACTAGCATGTGAGTAGCTAACACAGTCATAAGATATGCAAATGGAATATCATTGTGACCCAGATGGAGACGGAATGACAAATTAAAGAAGGAAGATAGATATTGACTCAGATATGTTGGAATGCAAAATCCGAAATATAAAAGAAGTGAGTTTGGTTTTGCTACCAGACCTATGAAATAGCGGTGTAGACCGCTTGAGTTGAAGTAGGAATATGCCAATATGTCCTAGAGGGGGGTGAATAGGACTTTTTAAAGTTTTATGAAATATTTAAAATCCTATTACACTAATCCTATTAGATATAAAATTATCAAGATTACTCAAATGAAAATCTACTGGCTTCCAAGCGTTGTAGAGGATCCAATCACAAACTGTTTGAAGGATAAACAAGTTGCATACAAGATGTAATGGATAGGATTGTATGTGTATATGAGGTGTGTGAAAGGGCCTAACTATATGCCCTAGAGAGGGGGTGAATAGGGCAATGCCAAATAAAACTTATAACAGTGGAATAATAAAACAAATAAAGCACAATACAAAATTTAAAGTAGCCTAAATAAAGAGATTGATACTTTATCAGTTCTAAGGACAACCTTACACCAAAAACCAAAGGTTTAAGGTAGGACAACCTTATTTCTAGAACATCCTTTATATCACAAATTAATGAGGAATAAAAAGCAAGAAAATCAAAATAACTTGCAGAAAATAAATCTTAAGTTATTACAACATTCATCCACACTTGCTTAAAGTGATTACAACATTCATCCACAAACACTCTCCACAAAACAGAAAGAATAAAAGAATGAAAGAGTAAAACACATCCACAACACAACGATATATAGTGGTTCGCCTGTGTGTACACCAACTGTTATCCAACAGCCACACAAAATGCTATTCCACTCCTAATATCCTCACACAGGGGATATTAGCATGCACTATCAAAATAGGTTTCACAGGTTCACCTAAAACCTTCACAATTGTTTCTTTGATCTCGGGCTTACACAATCCAAAAACCCCACAATCTGAGTTTTCTGGCTTTCCTCAGATAACCAATACAATGAGATTTTTCTGGCAAATCTCAAACAAAACCAAAGAAAGTAAATTACAAAAATGTAAAATACCTTAATCACCTTTTGAAGAAGCCCGGTAGAACCAATTGGAGTAGAAGTTCGATTCAACGTTCAAAGTCAGATACTCACTTTAAGAATGGTTCTAAGTCTAATTGATTTTAAATCAAAAGGGTTAGTTCTATTTGATTTTAAATCCAAGAAGAAGGAATATCAGAAATTCCTCTTTTCTAATAAGATTGGAATGTAGATCAAAATTAAATAAAAATAAGCTAGAAAAAGGAATATTAAATAAGCACAAAGTAGCTTAAAATAAACGCAAACTTATCTCAGAGAATAGCCTAAAGATTTCTTGAATAAAATAGAATTGAATTAAATTGCTAAAACTCTGAAGTTCGTGCTCTTTTATAGGCTAAAAAATCCCGTCTACGACTGGTCTTAGGATCTTAGAACTGGTCGTAGCTCCAAAGATTTTTAAAGATTTCCGCAAGATTGGATTTTCTGTTCCACGACCGGTCCTAGGCGGTCTACGACCGGTCGTGGGTTACCTACGACCGGTCGTAAGACCCCAAAATTGGTTGCTGGAGTTTGAGTCGTAGGGCTACGACCGGTCGAAGTATGAGTCGTAGAACTCACAGGACTGGTCGAAGGATGTCCAGGACTGGTCGTAGGATAGCCAGAAAGATTCAAAAATCTTCAACAACCTAAGACTGGTCCTGAAAAACTTAAGACTGATCGTAGCAGAGCTAGGACTGGTCTTGAAGTCCCTAGGACTGGTCTTAGAATACTCTAAACAAGCATATTAAAATATATGAGTTATGTATCCAGAATGACCTACTATAAAGCCCATCCTCAGGTCAATCTAAGGTTAAACAAACCTTAAAAGTGAGATGAACATTAAAAGTCTGTATACTCAGATGACCCTTAAGAGAAGCTTGAGAATATACAAATCTTGTAGTAGGCCTTCTTGAGCTTGATCTTGACTTGACAAAGTCTTCTAATATACTTGAACTTGATTGAATCTTGAACATGCAAACTTGAAGACTTTAATACTTGAATTCTTCATCCATATCTTAAAAACTTTCTTCATTTAAGATCTTGTCTTGAAATGCGTGACTTGATTGCAATGAATAGTCTTCAATTATAAAACACAAGATATACAAGACATAGATATAGGTTTTGGCACCACAAAATTTGACAACCAAAGGGATATGAATTATAACACTTACAGTGTGATCTTAGACAATTAAATATAAAAACATGTAAGGAATATCACATAATGAAAAACAATAACAAACTCAAACACAGTCATTTTTATAGTGGTACTTGTCTATTCCACTCCCGGCTATCGCACTCAACCCTTGAGTGTATCGAATTTCACTAAGGAGGTTTTCCAGGGTTTACCTCAAATCTAAAGTTTTAAATCAGATTCACCTTCAACCTTTACATAGAGGTTTCTACTCGGTTCACCTCTAACCTTGGAGTTTTATTGGTATATTCTTAACCACATATTTATGCCCACACAGAGTAAGGGTCCACACAACGCACCCAGATGTTTATGCTCTCCACAGATCAAAGGTCCACATAATGCACCGACAGCTTACACTCCCGCCGAAGGCCTCCTATGAGGACTTCAAAGGGTAAGCAACACTTAAGACCCAATCCTAGAAAGGAATGATCACAAGTATCCTCTGGACTCTAGGTACTTACAGATAAGTTGATGAGTCCTTTTTAGCGCAGTGATGAGGATCTCCTTTTTATTGTTGAACAGTTTTCAGCTCCCTTGATCTACAACATAAAAGATATACCAATACTTGGCTTTGGGTCAGGTTAAGGTTAAGACGAAAATCTACTCTCTTAAAATTTTTCTATAAGGAAGATAAAGTGATTCCCATCATCTATTCATTAAAGACATCCCAGCTTAATGATACGCTGTTAAGATAGTTGCTGAAGGATCCTTGAATGCGAAAGTTCATTTACCAATCCACTCTATTGAATGTTAATGAATGAGAGTGGATTGAAAGATGAAATCCCGTGAGAGAAAGGGCTTTGGATATATGATCTAGAGGTAAAACACACATAAGCACTCTCTTCTTTCTCTACAAGCAATATGGACAAGTCTCACTTTATATAGGCAAAAGATTCCAATGGATATAAAACGGTTATATTTATGATAGAGTTCGATATCATCGAGTAGGGTCGATATCATCGAGCGTATACTCTCGATGGGATCGACTATCCGCTCGATAACACAAACTCAAATGTCATACGCTTTTGAAACCTTTTGCCAACTGATCGATGGGATTGATACTTGTGTCGATGTTATCGAATTTCAAACTTCGATTCCATCGAGACTGGAATCGATCCATCGACATTTGAAAAATGAAAGAGACTATCCGAAATATTTCAGGTTTTATATGATATGATCGAGGGTCAACCGATGTCATCGGAATTTGAATATCGATGATATCGAGACCGCGTCGATGGATTGATAAATCGTATAGATTTACCTATAATCACGCTGGACCGTTTGTGGCCAGTCTCGATCCAATCGATCAGGACTCGATAGCATCGACATAAGAATATCGATTTCCTCAAGTGGCCCCCGATCAAAGTTAAAAACATCCTGAAATATTTGTTGGAAGAAATGCACGCCTACTATCGATATGATCGATGAACTTCCGATATAATCGATATTTGAATTCAGATTGAATCAGAATAGTCATCGATATATTGAAGCTCATAGTAGTTTTCTTTAAAAAAACAGGGGCGCCGAAAATTTGCCTGTCGATATTATCAACCCACTTCCGATAGGCTCAATTTTTGAATGTTGATAATATCGATGGTTGTATCGATATATCGATAAATCCGTCCAGATGAGTATGCGGTTGCTGGACACTTTTAGTCCTCTTATCGATAGTATCGATCAAGTGTCGAGGACATCGACAACACTGGTCGATCGTATCGAAAGGTGTATCGATGCAATCAACAGGGTAAGCAAACTTAGAGATTTTTTACTGTTTAAAAAAGTTCACTTACCCAAAAACCCTCATGTGTTCTAAGTTGATTTTAAGGGTTTTAATCACCTGGTGTTTTGGGACATGGGATGTGAGGCTATGATTTACCTATGACGAGCTTTCACACATCCGGTTGAGGTAGATGCTTGAATTGTTCTTCCTATTAGGCTCTGTAGTTTGACTGACTCAACTCACATAGTAATTGACAAACCAGGGCACTAGTAGGAGCACTTTTAATCTCCCCCTTTGTCAATTACGTGACAAAATACTTAAAACACCCAAGGAAAATATCTAGACAAATACATCCTAAATTGTGTGTACATGTGTTGTTTACACAATTTTATAAATTCTAACACATTCATGTACACAACTAGAATTTGCTCCCCCTTACTGTAAAAACCCCCTTTTCTTGGTACAGCTGCTCCCCCTAACACCTGCAACATATAAGAGCAAAAATCCAATTTTCCACACAAGGTGTTTTAACTTTTCTCCCCCTTTTTGTCAGTCATTGGCAAAGGCATAACAAGTGATATTGACTGAAGTTTAAAGACGTGTGGGAGAACCATCAGATATAGATGTATATAGAGAGAATTAGTGTAGAGCATACATCATTTGCAGAAGATATAGAGGCATGATAAATAAAGCATTGATATGACCAGATAAGGTAATCATGAAAAACACATGCATTCTATATCAGACAGGAGATAAACTAGGAGAGCACATATGATAGTATGGTAGGAAAAGTGAGAATTATATTCAACCATGTTTAACAAAATATTCATCATTCAAAACACGTACTGCCACAAACATCAGTAGATTCTCGATTTTTTTAAAAATTCAAGTATGGGCACTTAACAATAGGCATCAGCATCAGCCCAATTGGGGGCATATATAACAAAAAATAAAATAAAAATTTCTCCAACCATTCTTCCCATCCCAAAATAAAAATAAAAAATGTCTGCACAAACTGAGGAACTTCACATATATGAGAGATACCAGCCTAGTTTGATGACCGTTGGAAGATACTTTCCTGATATACGATGTTTCACAATCCAGAGTGTCTAAACGTTTCATCTACCACGACGACTATTCAAGTTTCAGATGACTTCGATGACATCGATACTAGTTCAATGTCATCGGATATGTCAAATTTAAAAGTTTTTGAACTTTACTCTTTTTTGACATACATAATGGACAATGGTTAGTACAAGGAAATATGCCTATGTTGCACATGTACATTCAACCAAAGCCAACCAACTCTTCATTCTCCCTTTTTTTAAAAAAAAAAAAAGAAGAAAAGAAAAGAAGAGAGCCTCAGTTCTCAGATGTGCCAGTTTAGCTCATTTTGCCTTTGCATTTTATTAAATTGCACATATTTCAATAGATTTTTGGAGCCCACCAAATCTATTATCATCAAGAGGCTTTGTTTGGATGTCAGCAAGATGTCTTTCTGTAAACACATAGTCCAATACAATGATCTTTTCTTCAACAAGTTCTTGGATAAAATGAACAAATGTCAATATGCTTAGTCCGAGAATGTTGAACATGATTTTTGAATTGATGGCACTAGTGTTGTCATAGAAGAGAGTCATTATGGATTTCTCAATCCCATAATCCAGTAGCATTTGTTACATCCAAAGGAGTTGTGCACAGTAATTACCTGCAATAATATATTCGACCTCGGCAGTAGACAGAGATATTGAATTTTTCTCCTTGCTTTTCTAAGAAATCGAATAATTTCCAATAAAGAAGCAAACACAACTGATTGATTTGTGATCATCTATATTTTCAACCCAATTGGCATTGGAGTACCTAGTAATAAATGTAGATGTTTCAAATGGGTACCATAAACCAAAGATGGTTGTTCCAACCACATACTTGATGATCCTTTTAACTGCTGATAGGTGTGATTTCTTTGGATCTGCTTGATATCATGTACATGCACCTATGCTTCTGATTTTGTGAGACCTTCGATGTTACTGAACTTTTCTCAAAGTCATCGAGGAGTCATTTGATTCATCGACTGACTTATCGAAGAGAAGAGTATGACATTGATCTGTGTACTTCGATGACCTTTTAGATATGCATATCATAGAATATTTTCTTATCAGCTAGTATACACAACAAAATTTGTAAAAAAAGTTATGAAACCACAAATATAAGGATCAGCTATGCTTATGCACAAAAAGAGTTTTGAAGGTATAAAAACCTCAGATATATCATGATAATTGCCAAAAATGCATCATTTCACACGTCCATCTAGGTCTTGATGCCATGACCTTGACTTGTTTTCCATGCTCAATTGTTACTGGGAATATGGATCATCATTTTTTTTTATGACATAGTAGTGAGTATTGGTGCGAAGACCTTCATAACTTGTTTTCTTAATAAGTCCAGGATCTTGCACTTTAGCTTGTCGAATGTTTCCTCATGCTTGTTGTCACATGTTTGAGAAATGCTTAGAAGGTTGTGTGTCAACACTTCTACCAGGAGAGCATTCTCATTTTTGAGCATTTCTAATCCAACAATAATCTCATACCCCATTACCTTAGCGGTGCTTCCGTCTCCAAATGTGACCACCCCATCATCAAGATTTGAATAATTTACGAGAAGGGATTTTTCACCCGTTACATGTCTTGAGCAACCGCTATCTAGGAACCCCTTAGCGTTATTGCCTGTCTTTGAAAGTCACGAGTCAATTTTTTTTATTTTTCACTACCCTTTTTGTGACGTTGTTTTTGTTTTACTTATGGGTTTGATTGGACACATTTGGTAATTGAATCACATTCCCTTGATTGATCAATCCTTTTGATTCAGTTGGGCCACTTGATTCAATAGCTCATCCATTCTCTTTGTCATTCTCAGTGGAGACGGATGTTTCTTACCTCCTGTCATGTACCATGGTGGACTCATGACTTGAGTCCTTCCAATTGTAATGCATTCAAATTTGTAGTGGCCTGAGTCTCCACGTAAATGACAACCAAGAGTGGCCCTAGTTCTACTTCCTGATGCAGCGGATTTCTCAAGTGTTTGTGCTTCATTTTTGAAGCTTGGTTTGCCTTTCACATATCCCAACCCACTCTTTTCTTTACTAGGTCTTCCCATCTCTAAAAGTTTAGCTTAACAGATTTTGTAGATTGTTCTGCATCAAATTTGAGTGTATGATTTTCATTCTTTCAGTAGTTCAATCTGTTTGATCAATTTCAAGGATTCAGATTTTAGGGATAGATTTATTCTTTCCAGCCTGTAATTTTTAGAGTGGTAATGTTGTATATTGTTGATCACATGTGTATTAATTTCCAGTGCTTTATCTAGATCTACTTACAACAATTTATTCTCATTTTTTTTGTTCATTCCAAGTTTTCTAAGGATATAAATGCTATATTTATAAGGTTGATTATAGGCATCCTGTTATTTATCCTTCTCACCTTTTCTTCTTCTTTCTCATCATTGGATGGAAATGACTCTTTGATTTAAGGTTCGTCATTTTTCTCATTTAGTACTGGGATGTTTGTGGATTTAGAGGCCATGAGTATTTTCAATGATTTTCAGTCTCCCTTACTTTCTGAATCACTGAAGTGTGTTTGATTCTTCAGTGTCATGCCAAGTAACTGTCATGGCTTTTCCTTTAGTTTTCCTGTTGAGGCATTCAGTGGACAGATGTCCAAATTTTTTGCAATTGTGGCATTGAGGCTCTTTGGTCTTTTAAGCAGATTTACCATTGTGCTTGTTTTCCACTGATTACCTCTGAAAGATTGGCCACGGTTCTTGTTGAAAAATCTTTTGAACCTTTGAGTAAAGAGAGCCATTTCCTTATCCTCATTATTTCTACTTCCTCATTTGATGTGTTTTTTGTAGTTTTGAAGACAATATTTTTGGTTTTAGGAGTATGTTTGTAGTTCAAAAGTTTATAGGGAACCCACTATTTCTTCTACTTTTATTTCATCCATATTCCTACACTCTTCAATGGTTGAAACTTTTTGAGTTGAAGCGTTCTGGTAGGGATCCTAGTATTTTCCTATAAATTTTTAGACAAGAATTTTCTGTCCTAATCCACCCATGGAATTACAAATGATATTCAGTTTTGAAAAACAAAAATCCATGAAGGTCTCATCATCCTCCATTATGATGTGTTCAAATAGAGATATTAAGAGTTGTACCTAGGACCTTTTTACTGTGCTTGCTTCCTCATGTGTTGTTTCTAATAGACCCCATGCCTCTTTAGATGTGTCACAAAATACTTCTTGGGACACATCATAGTAGATAGAATTCATTGCTTTTGCTACAGACGTTGCTTTTTCTCTCTCAAATGCAGTCCACATTTCGTTGGATTTAGGTTTGGAGATAGTTGTGCCATTTTTAAGAATAATTTGATCGCTCGGTGGCATATACCTGGTTTCAACTATGTCCAAACATCATGATCTAAATAGTGCATCCTAGACTTCATAAGCATAATTTGAACCATCAAATACTGGAGGTCTAGTGACCGAGGAGCCCTCTCTTTTGGCCATATTCCCAACTTCAGTCAAGATCACTCTTTAGGCAGTGAAGCCCTAAAAGAGAGACCCGCTTTGATACCGATTGAAATAGCGGTGACGACCGCTTGAGTCAAAGTAGGAATATGCCAATATGTCCTATAGGGAGGTGAATAGGACTTTTTAAAGTTTCATAAAATATTTAAAACCCTATTGCACTAATCCTATTAGATATACAATTATTAGGATTACTCAAATGTAACTTTACTGGCTTCCAAGCCTTATAGAGGATCTAATCACAAACTGTTTGAAGGATAAACAAGTTGCATATAAGATTGTGATGGATATGACTGTGTATGTATACGAGGTGTGATCTTAGAAAATCAAATTTAAAAACATGTAAGGACTCAACCCTTGAGTGTACCGAATTTTACACAATGAAAAACAATAACAAACTCAAAAATAGTAATTTTTATAGTGGTTTGACTACTTATCTACTCCACTCTCGACTGTCGCACTCAACCCTTGAGTGTACCGGATTTCACTAAGGAGGTTTTCCAGGGTTCACCTCAAACCTAAGGTTTTAAATTAGGTTCACCTTCAACCTTTACACAAAGGTTTCTACTCGGTTCACCTGTAACCCTAGAGTTTTACTAGTGCACTCCTAACCAGATGTTTATGCCCACACAGAACAAGGGTCCACAAAATGCACCCAGATGTTTATGCTCTCCACAGAGAAAGGGTCCACACAACACACCCACAGCGTACACTCTCACCGGAGGCCTCCTATGAGGACTTCAAAGGGTGAGAAACACTTAAGACCCAATCTTAGAAAGGAATGATCACAGGGGTCCTCTGGACTCTAGGTACTTATAGATAAGTTAATAAGTCCCTTTTAGTGCAGTGATGAAGATGTCCTTTTTGTTGTTAAAGAGTCTTCAGCTCCCTTGATCCACAACACAAAAGATATACCAGTACTTGGCTTCGGGTTGGGTCAAAGCTAGGATGAAAATCTACTCTCTTAGAATTTCCTATAAGGAAGATAAAGTGATTCCCATCATCTATTCATTCAAGGCATCCCAGCTTAATGATATGCTGTTAAGATAGTTATTGAAGGATCCTTAAATGCAAAAGTTCATTTTCCAATCCACTCTATTGAATGTCAATGAATGAGAGTGGATTAGAAGATGAACTCCCGTGAGAGAATGGGCTTTGGATATATGATGTAGAGGTAAAACACACAAAAGCACTCTCTTCTTTCTCTATCAGAATATGGACAAGTATCTCTTTATATAGGAAAAAGATTCCAACAGATATAAAATGGTCATATTTATGATAGAGTTCGATATGATCGAGCAGGGTCGATATCATCAAGCGTATACTCTCGATGGGATCAACTATCCGCTCGATGACACAAACTCAAATGTCATACGCTTTTGAAACCTTTTGCCAACTGAACGATGGGATCGATACTTGTGTCGATGTTAATAAATTTTAAACTTCGATTCCATCGAGATTGGGATCGATCTATTGACATTTGAAAAATGAAAGAGACTATTCGAAATATTTCAGGTTTTATAGGATATGATCGAGGGTCAACCGATGTCATCGGAATTTGAATATCGATGATATCGAGACCGCGTCGATGGATCGATAAATCGTATAGATTTACCTATATTCACGCTGGACCGTTTGTGGCTTATCTCAATCCAATCGACCAGGACTCGATAGCATTGACATAAGAATATCGATTTCCTCGAGTGGCCCCCGATCAAAGTTAAAAATATCTTCAAATATTTGCTGGAAGAAATGCATGCCTACTATCGATATGATCAATGGATTTTCGATATGATCGATATTTAAATTCAGATTGAATGGAACAGTCATCGATATATTGAAGCTCATAGTAGTTTTCTTTAGAAAAATAGGGGCACTGAAAATCTACCTATCGATATTATCGACCCACTTCTGATGGGCTCGATTTTTGAATATCGATAATATCGATGGTTGTATCGATATATCGATAAATCCGTCCAGATGAGTATGCAGTTGCTGGAAACTTTTAGTCCTCTTATCGATAGTATCGATCACAGCGCTGGTCAATCATATCGAAAGGTGAATCGATACAATCAACAGGGCAAGCAAACTTAGAGATTTTTTGCTGTTTGGAAAAGTTCACTTACCCAAAAACCCTCGTGTTCTAAGTTGATTTTAAGGGTTTTAATCACCTGATATTTTGGGACATGGGATGTGAGGCTATGATATACCTATGACGAGCTTTCACACATTCAGTTGAGGCAAACGCTTGAATTGTTCTTCCTGTTAGGCTCTGTAGTTTGACGGACTCAACTCACACGGTAATTGACAAACCAGGGCACTAGTAGGTGCACTTTCAACCTAGGATAAAGATTGAAAATAAATATCCTATGAAGGACCCTGTATCTGGGTAATAAGTACCTTGAAGCGAACACATTCCCCTTCTGACTCCATTGTGCATCTATATTACATAATGCCCAAGTGTGCATACATTTTTCTAACTCAGATGGTTTATCAAGATTGCTAATAGGAATACCGTCATCATTGATAGGTATATCCATAAGTCCAGAAATTAAATGTTTATCAACTTCAAATGGACCTTCTCTAATTTTTATTATAAACGTTAAATTTTCTATTGAAAAATCAGAAATACAAGCAAACATAGCCTACGCAATTGATCAATATGCCATCCCACTCCAATTTAGAATGTTAGCCCATCCTACTAATTGGAGAAGAGGAATGAGATTAAAAGGAGCAAGATGTTCAACATGCATAAGTCGCTCAACTCTCACATTGCGCAACCTTAAATTCTACACATAGGGAGGATCATCTTCGGGAGAAGGTGGCGCCTTGTGATAGGTGATGATCTGGATGTTAATGGACCATGAGTGTTTTTCTTTCGACCTCTTGCATCCATATGCAACAAAGAATCAAAAAATAAAACCGTAATGAATCACAAAATAAATCACTCTAAGTGTGAAAAGGAAGTGATAATGACTTGAATCTACAAGAAAATGCAAATAATGCACTAACCTTGAAGAATCAAGAATTTGGGTACGATCGGTCGAGCTTCGGATTGTTGGAAAGGAAGAGTAAATGAGGAAGAAAAAATGTTTTTCCCAAATTAAAAGCACCAGCACGCTACACAACTGGTCAAGGGACGTCCTTGACCAGTCGTGCCATGATTGGTTGAGTACGTCCTCGACTGGTCATGCACAACTAAAAACATGCATTTTCACATAATTTTAAAATTTAAAATTATAATTTAATAAATATATAAACTATAATACAAAAAATTAAGAATAATCAATTTAAATTGCACATGCTATGATCAAATTTCAATTTATTAAACCTACTTTTGTCAAACAATTTAGTGAAAATGTCATCAAGTTGAGTCTCGATTGGAATGTAATCCAAAGAGATTGTCTTTTCTTCCACTAATTCACGAATGTAGTGATATTTAATGTCAATGTACTTGGTTCGTGAATGTTAAATTGGATTTTTAGATATATTTATTGCACTGAAATTATCACAATATAAAACTTTTTCACTCCCTAAGTGCAGGGTTGTGATATAGTAATAATTTCGGTAAGACCGAGGTCAAATCCCAAGGTACTGAAACTTGTACGTAATCTGAAACGAAGTAGAACTAGAACTAAACTAAGATGGAATCTAAACTGAATGAAATTTAGAGAATAATGGTGGAATAATTATCTAAAACTTTGAAGAAATCAGAGGTAAGAAACTAGGGATTCAGAGGATCCACTTGTAGAGATCAGGGAGATCTTATGCCTGTATTAAAAATTCAACTGGACTTAGAGTCCCATCTTCATCCAGTTAAAGAATGTAACCATGGAAATCAAAACTGAACTTCCTTTGATATAGTTTTCAAGAGATGAAAGGGATATGAATTAAAATGGATTCCATCACCAAACCATGTCCAGGAGACAAAGTAAACAACAAAATTAAACTAATTACCAACCAATCAACAATGTATGAAGGTTAGGAAGGGTACCTGTAACGCCCGTGAAAAATCCATACTTAGGCTCGAGTACCAACTCGACCCGAAATTGCGTAGAATTCATTCCTTTAGAAAATGTGACTAGGTTAGCTAGTGCAACGTTGGAATAGCTGGAAAATGGTCCTTGATCACTTTAAATACGTTCTACAAGGCCCGAAGCGAGTGGAACTAAGGGTGCTATAATGCTCTAAAGCCTCGGATCAAGCTCTAAGCCGGTTTGTTCTCGGGACCTCCTTGAAACTTTGTATTGGATCTAGACCGCGCGTCGAAAGTCCGATACCTCCTATCTTAGACCGTTAGGACCGTCTAGCTGGGCTTGACACTCATTCCAAAAATCAAGTCAAACCGATGATCACAGGCTATTTCATTGAGCCCGGACCGAAGAGAGTGTGAATAGGGACATAGTTGGAATTTCAAATTCAAATCTGGCACACAAATTTGACGCATCAGTATTAAGCATTCTGACCGTCAGAATACAGCCAAATTACACCCTTGGATCAGGAAAAATATCTATTATATATCACGAGACTTATAGGCCTGATCTTGGTGCGGTGACCGTTAAACTGAAACTGGGCCGCCACGTGCGATCTGGGAACCCAACCGGTCTGAAAACTGGATGTATGCTAGATCTAGTATGCATGAGCTTAAGTCCGACCGCATTTGGCCAGGGGACCTCCAGAAATGCCCTTTTGGACCGAAACGGCCCCGATTTGGTTAGGCGCCAAGTAAACATTGTTCCCAAGCCTATTTTGGGAATGTTTTAGGCTATAAAAGGGGTTGAAACCCTCACTCCTCTCTCCCATCCGAATTTGAGAGAAGCCCTAGCTTGGGAGAGAGAAAAAGAGTGAGAGATTGTGAGAGAGTGAGAGAGTTCTTCCCGCCGCTTGTGCTACGTGTTGCACATGCTTAAGCAACACTCCTCTACCGCTTTTCCGGCGATTCCACCGCAATCCTAGGTAAGTAAAAACCCTAAATAGTTGGTGATTTGATTTTTCCTTGTTTCCATAGCGATGTAGCTTATGGATCTTATGTATTAGGCTCCTTACTCGCCGTAGACGAAGCATATACACTCCGCTTCAATTCCCGAGTCTACAAGACACTAGGTGAGGATTTTAGACGCTTTGATTGACGGTTCCCAACGCTTTCAATGTCGTTTAATAGTAGATTCTTGACGGCATCGCCGTTTGACATGTACAAAATGCTCTCCGTTTCCCGTTTCGTAAGCTAACGAAGAATATGAGATTTAGGGCATTTTAGTCATTTGTAGGAAGTACTGTTTGCATTCATATTTTGCTGATGTGATTGACATGGTTTGTTGTCGCATTAGGAAGTTAGGAATGCGTGCATAATTAGTTTGGCGAAGAGATTCGCCTAGTTGCACACTTTGGGTCGACATACTATATGTAGACTTAAGTGTGTAGTGTATGTGTTTGTATAAATGCTTGTATTAGTATGTATTGAATTAAATGATGTTATTTGATAGTTTGTGATTGATTTTTCAATTATTATGCTGACCTAAATGATTTTCTACATGTTGACAAAATGCATGATTTCATTACATGCATGGAATGTATGTACTTGAGGATTTGCTTAAGTTGAATATGCATGGGAAGTATGCCTTGAAGATTTGCTTAAGTTGAATGTTATAACATGTGCTAACATGCTCACATGATGTATTTCAATTCCAATACCTTTTTATAGTGTTAATGTAATTCCATAGATGTGTGGGACTTGACTTAGTCCAGGCAGTCGGTAACCGAGCGAATTCGTGGCTGACTGGTCATAGCCACGAACGACGCGTCGATGAATGTGATTCGTGTTGAGAGTTGGCGGCAGTGGTTAGGCCACGCGAAGTGTTTTACGCACTTCATGTCGTTCAATTCGAGATGCGATCGCGCTAGTCGAGCCCGTCAAGTAACCCGACTGGCCGATGTTTGTTCACCTTGTATGTATCATAACTGCTTGAACCTAGGGTACTGAACTTACCATTGTAAACCCTATTAACCGTGGTACCTTGATCCACGAAGACTCATGAGCCGGGCATGGTGGTATGGGACACCGTGGTCGAGCTGTCGGCCTACGCTGGGGCCACAAACCTCCCCGTAGTGACCAGTGAGCACCTTGACTCGTGAGCAGATTATGGTGGTATGGGACACTATATTCTAGCTGTCGGCCTACACTGATCAGGCGACGAGCCCTTTGTAGTGACCGCGAGCGTATTCTGAGTTCACGGGAGGCGACGACCCTTCCGTGCAGTAGAGTACAGTAGGCCTGTATTGATAAGGTGATGGGGGAGCGGTGCAACGAGTGCGAGCAACAGCCCTGGCAGCCCTTGCAGTGACCTACGAAATGTACATCGTATGAGATTACTAGGAGTGACGACCCTAGACAGGATCCGTGTTGGGATTGATACAAGGGAGGTACCTTAGTTTCCCAATCCTGCTGTTTGAATGGACTAATAACAACTTGGTAATCATATCACCATAGCATTGCATGTGCCTGGAAGATGTGGAGCACTCTAGGGAGTGTGGCATGCCGCGGTCGTAAGATGTTGCCGTATGAGGGTGATCGTCGGTGAGGGCATACATCACGTCATATCATCTTGCATTAACAACAGTATTAGGACTTGTCTGATTTACTGCTTTACTATTATCGCGTGATTGAATTGTGAACATGCTAATCTTTGCTCTATGATTCCACTGAGTTGATCACTCATTCCCACGTTACGGGATGGTGTTTGCAACACCCACCAGACCCTGTTGTAGTTGCAGGTGACGACGAGATCTAGGAGGTGGAGCCGGAGATTGACGAGGACCAGGATGAGTTCTCGTATATGCAGTATCATGACGGCTTCCCGTAGGCGACCTGGATCGAGGGGACATCAGTGGGACTTTTCTTTTTGAACATTATTCTTTTGTTATGTACATGTATATGAGACTCAGAGATGTAGTCATACTTTGGAGACAGTTGAGATTACTTTGTTTTTCCATACAGTGATATATATCTTGTTTAGTCTTCCGCTTGCTTTTATCACTGGATCTGAAGTATGAATTGCAGTTTTGGTATACTTTTACTCATGTGAATGCTTTAAATCAGACAACATCGAATCATAACCATTTTTGTTGCATAAGTGACGGTCTAGAACTTGGGAGTTGAGTTTATACACGACCCCCGATTTTCAGGGTGTTACAGTACCACCATCCGACCATGGCCAGGAAACTATGGTGAACAACAGGGCTTCTTGATGTCATAAACATAAAAAGGGAAGGAACATGCTCAAAGCCATCGCAGACCCATTGTAATTTCAGTCACAATAGACCATTAAAAACTAAAAACATTCCCTTTAATTAAACTATAATCATCACCAGTTCAGACTAAATAAAAAGCATATCAAGAGTCTCTCATCATGCTACAAGCTTCACCTCTTAGCCCTAGCTAAGAGGTTTAGCTACTCATGGACATGATGAGGCTATGTATCTTAAAGAAAAATAATAAAATAGAGAAAACAATAATTAAAAAAAACTTTAAGAAAACTACTCTCGTTCACTGCTCCACGTCCCAGCTTCTTCCTATGCTCACGTCCTTTCTTTTTATGGAAGACGGAAGGCAGTGGGCGTTGCTGTAACAGAGTCAGAGACGCACTCTGTTTACGCATCAGGCTCAAAAGTATCTTACGCATCTGTCATGATTGGTAGGCCCTTGATTGAGGTCAGACATGAAATCCACCCCGTCCAGTGGGTTCACATTGGATTTTTGGTCGGGAATGGACCGACTAGGCTTCAATTTAGCATGACCCATGAAACTTATACTTCTATCGTTCGACCTCCGTTTAGATGGTCAACAACGGATCTTCATTGTTTCTTAAAAATTCATCACCTAAGCTTAGCTAAGAGGGCCCTTGGGATCCTACTGGATGGTCCAGATCGAACCTTTGATGCCCGATGGGGGCCCACAAGGATCGGCCGCAAGCTCTGTTTGCATAAACAGAGAGAAAAACTGATTTCTTCCACTGTGCTGCTAGTGGGGCCCATAATTCACATCGGTTGAGAAATCCACACCATACATTGAATTCCTGGTAAAAAACCATTCGAGAATGGTGATATTTTATTGATTTTCTATGTGGTCCACAAGACTCTTCATTCCACCATTAATATTGCGTTTAATCACGATACATGTGCATACACGTGCATGGGCCAAAAAAGAAAGTTAGGGGATGATTGTGGCTACCCCCTTGAGTGAATGGATGGTTCAGATCATCTATTTTGATGATGGGTGGGCCACAATATAAAAAATGGTCGGACGGCGTGAGGACGCTGGTAGAAATCCACTTTTAAGAAGGAGAGCTCGGGTCTTGGTGCTTTGACTGGATTTGTGATCGAGTGTTGCGCGCGTGTACGTGTGCTATACACACATGCAACCCAAGTCCGGTCCGATCGTGATGCTTATGGTAAATCTGCTCCATCCATCCCCTTCCTTATTTAAGTTAAGGGGTTGAGACCAAAATTGAAGCATATCCAGATATCAGGTGGGCCCCAGATCACTAATATGGGGGCTGATCTATCTGTTAGGCCACTTCCACATGTATCGAACGGATGAAATTTGACGTGTACGGTTAATTTATGGTTTTCAGGCCATGTATGAAGTTTCAAGCTAAACAGATAGTGGGAACCCTATGATCTTGCATTTTGAGCGTCTTTCGGGCCACTTGAGCTTCAATTTCTCAAATTTTTTTTGGATCCTTGGCGTGCAAATCTGTCGATCTTGATCTCTTGGGGTCCGTCCCATACTTTGGTGAATTCTGAGCGTTAAATCTCAGCTTTAATCACCCTTTTTCAGTCTATGCTCGTAAATACACTTTGCATCACAAACACGATTAAATCGGGCCATTAAATGGTATCACGCTTTTAAATTTGGGCAATAAATGGGTCTGATATGCAATATTTGACACTCAACACAACTCCCAATCAGCATTTTGCTAGTCCCGAGCAAGGTATGCGAAAAATAAGTTGAGAATTATAGGACAATTTGTATGAGCTCGAGTGATTTTTTAAAAAACAAACCAGAGACTAGAATTCTATGATTCATGAATGTTGGGCAGTACTTTCTCTTTGAATCAAGCGCATGGTACACTTCAAAATCAAGTTCCAAGTATTAATCCATCAATTAGAAAAATTTCAAACATCGAGTTTCATGAGTGTAGTGTAATCTCGATTTATTATCATTAAAATTCACTTCTCTATTTTAGGATATCATTGGTAATCAACAAGAGAATTCATGATAACCAAAACTTGCTTCACAAATCATCTTTTTATTCTTCTAGCTTTTGATTTTTCCATTAAAAGTAATGCCAAGAAGGGGAATCAAATCCTCACCTATAGGGAGCAAACCTATGATGAAGACCGTACACCACCCTTTTCACATATTATCCATGGAGAATTAAATCTACACCTATAGGGAGCACACCTATGGTGAAGATTATTCACTCAACCCTTTCCAAAGGTATCTGTTTTTTTTTTTTTTTTAGCTAGGTATTTTCTTTTTCTTCAATTGATCATGACGACAAATTTTTCAGGCTAGTTCCTTACATGCTTAGTGATTACCAAGTTAACCCTTCAATATCAAACTGAAACCTTAATGTGTAAGGGAGATGTGACGTGTAAAATCATGACTCAATCAATGTTTACAACTTCTAATTCTAGATTAACAATTCAAACTTAACTGTGAAATCTAATATAATATATAACTGAATCTAAGAGTCATAAATCCAACATTACATACCTTATAATTCTGAATCAAAGATGGTCATCAAAATCATTTCGAATTCACAAGAATTTCCAGAAAATTTAAAAATTTTCACAATTTTTGCTCCAGACCAAGAAAACATTGATTAGGTTTCCTAATCTCTCACCCCCAACCTAAAATTTACATTGTCCTCAATGTAAAAGATATGACCATGTAATGCACATGGGACAACGAGAGTAAATGAAAAGTGATGGGAAGATAGTATCTGGATAACAAATCAAGAGAGAGACTTTCCAAGAGATCGCGGTATGAAAGCTGGTCAGTACGAGAGTGAAGACACGAAAGAAAACTTTCTTAAAACAACGCATCAAGCAAACTAACTTAATGACATAAAACTTTCTATCCTAGAACAACATAAAGCAAACTACCCAGAAAAACTACTCGATCATGCCATAGGGTTCATCTTCCAGCCAATATCTTGATAAGTTTCTCAGTAAGTTCCTTAACAGGATCATCTAAAAGCCCTTTGTGCAATAGGCTTGGATGCCCTGGAGCTTACTTTTCCAGAGAAACTTATGTACCTCATTAAAAATTTACCGTTGATTTGCCTAAGGTATCCAAAGTATATATGATTCACCTGTGTCAGAAAAAGTTTCAAAGTTAGTATCCCATGGAGAATCAGAGACTATAGGTAGATCAAATTGAGAAAAAAATTCAGGAAGTGGTGTGGTCTCAACATATTCTGAAGTAGCAGACTTCGATTTAATTTTCAGCTCCTCCTCCCCTAATGGTAAACATTTAGAATTTATGGAAGAAGGGGCTTCAGAGTAAGGGTTCTCTCAGTCAATGATGACTACCGAAATGTTGTCTTGCAAGGCATTCACTATGTCTCTTATCATGGGATCATTTGGATCTGCAAAGTGTGCCAAGCAATCCTCTAAAGAGTTGGAAAATTTAGTTGAGCATGACTTATGTTCCACATTAGAGCTTATTATGATCTTCCTAACGAATCCATCGTCTTCAAAGGTAAACGGAGGTGTGCTCTCTTCCTCCAGCCCTGCACAGACAGATTGAGGGTCAGTATATGAAGTATTGATGTGCGGACTTTGTTCATTGATACTACTCAGAAGAGGCATTGAATCATCAACATTCAACAGTTTAGATGGTGGCCTCAACTGGGTGGTTTTAAAATCCAGAGTCATATTGAGTAACTCGTCCATCTTCCGAATCATATCATCATTCAATTCAGGGGAGTGGTCCAAACATGTTTCACAAGAGTTAGAAGGGTCGGTTGTAAGGGGCTCATCCTCCACCTTTAAATCAGACATGTCAGGTGAGGGGAGTGACTCATTATGACTGACCACTTCGTGTACATCTTGATCATTAACCTAGATCAAACTTAAGATTAATTTCAGGGGAACTGTGGCTGCACATTCAGGATCGTCATCCCAATATTCATCATATTCTAGTTCAGTGCAGTGCACATTTGGGATGAGATCACTTTCCTCACATTTTACACCAAGAATGGGTTGAGGTTCACATAAACTAACATATTCTTCATCATTAGAATCTAGTGTGTCCTGTGAGGGAAGCGTGTCATCATCATTATATTTGAAAGACACCCATGTCTCTTCCCCATTCTTTTGAACAGTCATCGAGATTGACTCTTCGGAAAATTGAACCACATGCCTGTTAACGTAATTCAACTCTTCATTCCAAATTCTAGAGTTTTTCAAAAGGGAGTGAGGATCACATTCCTCGCATTGTATTTCTGGATTGGGTTGGGGCTGAGACGAACTAGCCTCCATTAGCATATCAAGCCATGATTCAAGCGCTTCTACTAATTTCCTCATGCCAGTAATATAGTTAATGTAACTCAGAGATAACTCCTCTTGAATCGTTTCTGGTGGATATTCACAAGTGCCTGATCCACGGGGGTTATTACCATGATGTTTTACTGACTTAACTTCAAAATATTTCTGTTTCCACTGATTAAAATAATACGGGTCATATGTCGGGAGTTGATACGCGTCATCATTCCAATAATCACGTAATATTTTCTTAACTTGTGGAATGCAATTATTCTCATACAAATAATCACCGAAAGACTTCTTAATCGGTGGAGCATCGTATTCCGATTGGTTCTTGTAGATATTTTCACAAAAATTTTGAGGCATAAGTTATTTTCCATAAGTTATCTTAACATATGGACATGCCCACTCATTCAGATACATGGTGAAACCTTAATTCTGAATCTAAAATAAAAGAAAAATTTCGACAGCAGCACAGAAAGTAAGAGGGGAAGTTAGAAAGAAGTTACCCGATTAGAGATTCCTAAGTTAAAACCTGAAAAACAAAATAAAATAGGTCAGTTTCTAAAAGTAGAAATTTTCTAAATGAATGTTCTAAACCTATAATCAGAAAGTAAGTTAGATTCTAAAAACCAAATAAAAAGAAAAGTCTAAAACTAAAGTTAGTACAATACTAATCTTAATCTAATTCTAAAACTAATTAATTTTAAAAATACGTAGCCGTCAGTCCCCGGAAATGGTGCCAAAAACTTGTTCACTCCCCAAGTGCAGGGTTGTGATGTAGTAATAAACTCGGTAAGACCGAGGTCAAATACCAAGGGACTGGAACTTGTATATAATCTGAAACTAAGTAGAACTAGAACCAAACTAAGATGAAATCTAAACTGAATGAAATTTAGAGAATAATGGTGGAATAATTATGTAAAACTTTGGAGAAATCAGAGGTAAGAAACTAGGAATTCAGAGGATCCACTTGTATAGATCCGAGAGATCTTATGCCGGCAATAAAAACTCAACTAGACTTAGAGTCTCATCTTCATTCATTTGAAGAATGTAATCATGGAAATCAAAACTGAACTTCCTTTGATATAGTTTTCAAGAGATGAAAGGTATATGAATTAGAATAGATTCCATCACTAAACCATGCCCAGGAGACAAAGTAAACAACAAAATTAAACTAATTACCAACCAATCAATAATGTATAAAGGTTAGGAAGGGTACCGTCATCCGACCATGCCCAGGAGACTATGGTGAACAACAGGGCTTCCTGACGCCATAAACATAAAAAGGGAAGGAACATGCTCAAAGCCATCGCAGATCCATTATAATTTCAGTCATAACAGACCATTAAAAACTAAAAACATTCCCTTTAATTAAATTATAATCATCACCAGTTCAGACTAAACAAAAAGCATATCAAGAGTCTCCCATCAAGCTACAAGCTTCACCTCTTAGCCTTAGCTAAGAGGTTTAGCCACTCATGGACATGATGAGGCTATGTATCTTAAAGAAAAATAATAAAATAGAGAAAACAACAATTAAAAAAACTTTAAGAAAATTACTCTCGTTCACTGCTCCACGTCCCAGCTTCTTCCTGTGCTCACGTCCTTTCTTTTTATAGAAGACACAAGGCAGTGGGCATTACTGTAACAGAGTCGGAGACGCACTTTGTTTATGCATCATGCTCAAAAGTATCTTACGCATCTGTCATGATTGGTGGGCCCTTGATTGAGGTCAGACATGAAATCCACCCCGTCTAGTGGGTTCACGTCGAATTTTTGGTCGGGAATGAAACTTATGTTTCTATTGTTCAACCTCTGTTTAGATGGTTAACAACGGATCTTCATTGTTTCTTAAAAATTCATCACCTAGGCTTACATAAGAGGGCCCTTGGGATCCTACTGGACGGTCTGGATTGAACCTTTGATGCCCGATGGGGGCCCACAAGGATCGGCCACATGCTCTGTTTGCGTAAACAGAGGTAAAAGCGGATTTCTTCCACTGTGCTGCTGGCGGGGCCCATAATGCACATCGGTTGAGAAATCCAGACCAAACATTGAATTCCTGGAAAAAAACCATCCGAGAATGGTGATATTTTATTGATTTTCGGTGTGGTCCACAAGACTCTTCATTCCATCGTCAATATTACGTTTAATCACGATCCACGTGCATACACATGCATGGGCCAAAAAAGAAAGCTAGGCGATGGTTGTGGCTACCCCCTTGAGTGAATAGACGGTTCAGATCATCTATTTTAATGATGGGTGGTCCACACTATCAAAAATGGTCGGACGGTGTGAGGACGCTAGCAGAAATCCGCTTTTAAGAAGGAAAGCTCGGGTCTTAGTGCTTTGACTGGATTTGTGATCGAGTGTTACGTGTGTGTACGTGTGCTATACACACATGCAACCCAAGTCAAGTTTGATCATGATGCTTATGGTAAATCTGCTCCTTCCATCCCTTTCCTTAATTAATTTAAGGGGTTGACCAAAATTGAAGCTTATCCAGATATCAGGTGGGCCCCAAATCGCTGATATGGGGGCTGATCTATCCGTTAGGCCACTTCCACATGGATTGAACTGATGAAATTTGACATGTATGGTTAATTTATGGTTCTCAGGCCATGTATGAAGTTTTGAGCTGAACGGATAGTAAGAATCCTGTGATCTTGCATTTTGAGTGTCTTTTGGGCCCCTTGAGCTTCAATTTCTCATTTTCTTAGATCCCTGGCATGCAAATCTATTGATCTTGGTCTCTTGGGGTCCGTCCCATGCTTTGGTGAATTCTGAGCTTTAAATCTCAGCTTTAAGAACCCTTTTTCAGTCTATGCTCATAAATACACTCTGCATCACAAACATGATTAAATCAGGCTATTAAACGGTATCATGCTTGTAAATTCAGGCAATAATTGGGTTTGATATGCAATGTTTGACCCTCAACAAAAACCATTGAATCTTATGCAATTTCGTAATTGCTTAACATTCTATTTATCCATACGAGTTGAGTACATGCATTTTTAGCTGCAATGTATTCAGCCTCAGCTATTGAGAGTGATACGGAACTTTGTGTCAAAACCCAAACTCAGAAACCGGGCTCACAAAATTCCTGATCACTGAATCTGGTACCGACAGCCTCCGTAAAACCCCAATCTTGGCTCCCAATGCCCATTCATCAGGTTCCAATCCTGGGATGCTACGAGGAGAATTTTTAACATTAGTTTGATTCGTGATAAGCATAACCAAAGGCATAGCCTACAAACAACAACCAAAAATTCCATTACATTTCCACTATGATAAAAACTTTATAAGTACAATGAGCATAAATGGAAATATAATGATGACGAACAAAAGCTCCAAGATGATCTGCAAAGCACTCCTGCCTCAGTGCTGTTGTGCCCCAACATCACCTAGATGCAACGGTCGTGTATAAGCTTGTGGAAATCTTAGAAGGTGGTGAAAGTGTGTGTGCAAGGTAGTAATGCAATATTAGAGTAATGCGAAATATACTGATGGACCCATGAATACTATTGGCTGTACCAAGGCCATGCGATGCAAGGCATGAATGATGTCGACTATACCAAGACTATGTGATGTGAAATGTAACTCAAGTATACAAATCCTCATCTAAGTCCACATATCAATACAGTTCAATTTTAGAATATCACCGGGGTCTAGTACACTTTAAACCAGATCGCCACCCTATCGCGCGCAATAAGGTAAGTGGAAGAGACCTCACTATCCACCTGCCAATATTGGGCTTGACTCGTCGATAGCGGACCCACTCCTCGAGCTGGTCAAACTCAGCCTAGCTTTACCCCCTCCTCTTGGGGGCTAAGGCCATACCCCATTCCAACCGATCACGACACAGTGAAAAGCGCGACCTCCTGGTAATCAGCACTCGGCGCTCCTATACCCACTCGGTCTCTACATTGGAGCAGCCTCCTGGTACCATAAAGGTTTAGGAACTTTCACCTAGGGATATCTATAGCACTCCATGTAGCACAAGATTTTTAGTATCCAATCCTGCCAACCACGATACGCCTGTGGAGGCTATAACCTTGATGTCACTAGGGTTTAGAGTTACCATGTCATACAATACGAAATACATGAATCACATTATCCAGTCATGCAGTAATCCTGTGCGTATCATGCACTCATATGGGGCAACACCGCCTAACCAGGAGCCCCTAAACAATATGTCCAAAGGCATATGCTATGATCAGTCACTTCTTATATCAGGCATACATATGATGCGTATGATCATGAATCATGAAACTATACTAAACATGTTATATGGTGATGGATGCTGTTAATAATGAAGATGGGCCTAGATAGCCTATAAGTATGGGCCTAACAATGGGCCCTAGGGAGAATTATAATGCATACATTTAACAAATATTATTCTTACAATGTGGACGTCAAACCAACATTGCTTCCAAGGCACGGCTGTATAAACATCATTACACAAACCATGGTAGAGTCACACATTGTAATGGACTTGTGTACATCCAATTGGGCCTCAACCCATGGGCCTTAGATACAACAAATGGGCCGCATAACATGGGCCTTATGTATATCAGGTGGGCCTCAATGGATGAGCCATAACTACATCAAGATGGGCCTAATCGTATGGGCCTCATATATATCAAGGTGGAACTCAACAATGGGCCTCGTATATCACATCGACCTAACTAACTGGGCCCTAAGTACATCACATCGGGCCTAGTCAAATAGGCCGAATCAATGGGCCAATTAGGGTTTAGGGTTTAGGGTTTAGGGTTTAGGCTATAACCCATTATTATTGTAAATGGTGGGGTCCACTTGAACTTTGGATCTCACTCATTTACCCCATGCCAAAAGAATGATCTTACTAATGGCTGGATGGTTTGGATACAACACATGTATCATGATGGGTCCCAGAGATAGACGACGTGGATGGGACAGGTGGGACCCATGAAGCTTGCTGTCGTGTACAACAGCTGGTGGTGGGGTCCACACTCCTGTATATATATAAGATATATAATATATATGATATATATATATTATAGCTGCTGCAACTGTAGCTTTATGCATTAAAGGGGCACGTATATATAAAATGTATAATATATTATATAATTTCAGCTGCTGCTGTGCAGCTTGCTCATTAAAAGGGAGCAGAGGTGGGTCCCACGTAGGGCCCACCATAGTAGATATACATTAGATATAATATATATAATATAATATAATATAATATAATATATATATATATATATATATATATACTATAATGTATATATAATATAAAATATATATGATATACTAACATCTAGGCCGTCCAGGGCCTGGACGGTCTCATACATCAGGGAGGGCCCCGCACGTGGGGGTGGGTCCCACCGTCCAAGGATGGTGGACACCACATGCATCACGGTGTGGCCCATCAAATGGGTGGACGGCGTGGATAGGGTGGGTCCCACGGACCCCACTGTCAGTACCCACCCCCTACTAGCTACATGCACGACAGTTAACGCCAAGACCTTATCATTGAAAAGAGGTATCTCTCACTCTGTCTACCACATGAGCTATGGATCTGGGTGTGGGACGCACGCCAAGGAGGACCGCACATAGACGTGGCCCCACCGTCCAGGGCTGTGGACGGTCTGGATAAGACCTATACACCATGGTGTGGCCCCACACGTGGGGTAGAGGGCTTGGATGGGTCCGTGGACCCCACTGTCAGCACACACCTCACTGTGGTGCACTCCCTACGTCAGTACACACTCCACCGTTAGCTGCACCCAGCGCCACACTACTGTCAGTTAACACTTCACTGTCAGCCACCCCCATCGCCAGTAGATGTCCCCAGCGTCCCTGGACGAACGGTGAGGATGTACACCACATCAAGGTGGGTCCCACATTGCCTACCTGTTTAGGATCAACCTGATATTTGTGTTTGCCCATCATCCAGGCCCATTGGATGTCTTGGATAAAACAATTGGCCGACGTCGATTAAAGCGGTAAGATCAAGGTGGGCCACACTGTTTTGGATGGGTGGATGGGGTGGGTGAAATTTAATACATCAAGGAGGGCCCCACCCACACATGTGGGGTGGACCACACCCTAAATGGACGGTTGGAATGGCATATAAACATCATGGTGTGTCCCACATGGATGGGGGGTCTACCGATAGGTGGCTTGGATGCAAACATCATGGTGGGCCACACATCTCATCGTCATCAACACCATATCAAAAGAAATGAGAGATAGAAACGGAAAGAAGAGAGATTGGATGGTGATGGAGGGACCCCGCCACTAGGGGCCCTCCATGAATACAAAACATACATAAAAATAAAAATAAATGGGTCCCACCACAAGTGGGCCTTCTAATAGGAAATCAACAGTGGATCACCCACCTTGGATCTTTTCCTCTTAGCTCCAATGGCTTCTTTGCTCCTTAGCTTGAATCCTAACAGAGGAGATGAGGTTTGGATGGTTGAGATGGGAGATGAAAGGGTACGAAGAGTGGGCCATACTTGTTGCTTGGGAGAGCTAGGAGAGGCTTAGACGTGTGGTATTTTTCTTGCTTGGAAATGAGTTTGAAAATGAGAGAGAGAAACTTGTAAAGGGAGAGAGAGAGAGATGGGTGATGGAGTGATGGATGTGGTGAGTGATGGGTATAAGAAGTTTTTAACTTTTGAGGTAATTTGTGTAAGAAAGGCATGGGTGTGTAAGAGAATTTTTTACTTTAGGGGTTGCTTGGGGAAGGGTGAGAGGTGATAGCGTACTTAACATGATGGGATTGATGAATGTGACAAGTTATAAAGATTCTCTCGAAATTCATACGCGCGGCATTTTCCTCGCACTGAACGTGGGCCCACATCTCCTAACCAGGGTATCAGATCGGTGCGCGAGTAGCGACATCAAAACCACGGCGATGGCGTGGTTGTTATGGTACAAGTCTTGGGTTGAGTCGACTGGGGTTAATGGTGTGTGAATTAGGGTCGCGTACAAATATCGGTTAAGGGTCGAAGGTTGCCGGAATTCGACCTGAAAGATCGCGGAAGTCTACGGAATGGAACGGTCTAGGATACGGGGCTTACACTTTATTTTTTGTTAAACCAAGAAACTAAATAGTTTCTAATATGGAAACAAATACCATTGGTGGATTTCCTATCATCGATATTACCAGCCCAATCAACATCTGTGTAACCAGCCAATTGAACACTAGTATTATATGGATACTAGAGACCCAAATTTGTTGTGCTTGCGACATATCTCATAATCCATTTAACAATAGTTAAATGTGACTCTTTAGGTTCAGATTGATATCTTGCACAAATTCCAATACTAAAGATAATATCTGGTCTACTTGTAGTTAAATAAAGTAAATTTCCAATCATACTACGATATAATTTAGGATCTACACATTTACCTGTAGAATCCTTTAAGAGTCTTAATGATGTACTCATAGGAGTATCAAAATTTTTTTCATTCTTAAATCTGCACTTTTTAATTAAGTTCGGAGCATATTTGGTTTGAGAAATAAAGATACCATCACGTTGTTGTTTCACTTGTAACCCTAGGAAATAATTCAATTCCCCAACCATGCTCATTTTGAATTTAGATTTCATAAGATTTGAAAACTCAACAGTCATGTTAGTATAGTTAGATCCATAAATAATATCATCAACATAGATTTGAACTATTAAGATATGATCATTATGTTTCTTAACAAAAAGAGTCTTATCAACACTTCCCATTAGAAAATTATGACTTAGTAAAAACTTAGTCAAATTTTCATACCATGCCCTAGGAGCTTGTTTCAAATCGTAGAGAGCCTTTTTTAAGCGATAGACATAATCAGTATTTTAAGGGTCTTCAAAACTCATTGGTTGTTCAACATACACTTCTTCATATAGATCGCCATTTAAGAAAGCACTCTTTAAATTCATTTGATAAATTTTGAATTTTCTAAAGAAAGCAATGGATATAAATAGTCTGATTGATTCAAGACGAGCTAATGGGGTAAAGGTTTCATCATAATCGATACCTTCAATTTGAGTGTACCCTTATATAACCAGTCTAACCTTGTTTCGAATTATATTACCAAGTTCATCAGACTTATTTTTGAAAATTCACTTAGTTTCAATAATATGTTTATCTTTAGGTCTAGGAACTAAGTACCAAACATCATTTCTTATAAATTGATTAAGTTCTTCTTGCATCGCAACCATCCAGTTTTCGTCAGTAAGAGCTTCTTTTACGTTTACCGGTTCGATCTGTGATGCAAAACACATGTAATTACATATATCTTCTAGTTGTCTATGAGTGCGCACACCAGTGAGAAGGTTTTCAAGAATCTGAGTGGTTGGATGATCTTTGATAGTCCTCAGTTCAGAGTTATTTTAACTTGATGAAGTATCTAGTTTGTCAATTAGAAGAACTTCATCATTATCTGAACTTGAGGCAGGTGTATTTAAGTGATCGTCAATGACCACATTGATGGACTCTTGAATTACACCGATCCTCTTATTCAGTACTCGATACGCTCGACTATTCAAAGAATACCCTAAAAAGATCCCTTCATCACTTTTAGTGTCTAACTTACCCAGATTTTCATGGTCACATAAAGTATAATACTTACTACCAAAAACTTGAAAGTATTTGACAGTAGGCTTCTTATCGAACTACATTTCGTTAGCTGTTTTATTGTTTGACTTACTTGTATAAACCTAGTTGATTATATAGTAAGTAGTATTTACGGCCTCAGTCCAAAGATTTCTAGAGAGCTTCATACTATTCAACATTACATTTGCCATTTTTTGAAGCACTCTATTTTTTCTTTCAACAATTCCATTTTGTTGTGGTGTTTTGGGTGCAAAGGATTCATGTAGTATTCCCTGATCGCAACAGAATTTCTCAAAACTGCTATTCTCAAATTCCAATTCATGATCACTACGGATCTTACTAACTTGAGAACCTTTTTCAGTTTGGATCCATTTGATAATCCTTTTTACTTCATCAAGGGTTTTTAATTTATCCTTTAAGAAGGTTACCTAAGTGAATCTGTTAAAATGTGCTCTTCGTCCCGGTTGGTTCTATAAGATCCATGTGGAGAAGTTCGAGCGGTTTGAATGTGGCATTGGAATCCACCTTTTTATGAGCATTCCTAGTTTTCTTGCCAATCTGACATTCACCACAAATTTACTTTCTGTAATTTAGGTAGACCTCTTATCAGTTCTATTTTGCTCAATCTATACAAATTACGGTAGTGTACATGTCCAAGGCGTTTATGCCATAATATGGTTTCATTGGTATGAACCATGAACACGATTGATTAGATGAGTTAGAATCACTTACGATGTAGCAGTTTTTAGAAGTTCTGCGACCAATTAATATTACAGAACCATTTTTATTTAAAATTTCACACCCTAGGTTAGAAAATTTTACACTGTGATTTTTATCGCATATTTGAGAAATGCTTAAAAAGTTATGTTTTAGACCTTCTACATATAGGACATTTTCAAATAAAGGGAGGTTAGAAAGTTGAACCGTACCTTGGCCAATAATCCTGAAGTTGCTACCATCACCAAATGTGATTAATCCATAAGTCATGTCGTTAAGAGTGGTGAATAGACCTTTGTCACTAGTCATGTGCTTGGAACATCCACTATCTAGGTACCACTTTATATGGCTTGTAACTTTGAAAGTGGTGTGGAAAACCAAGCAAGTAACCTTAGGAACCCATTTCATAACTATTTTGGGTTTAGGAGTATAGTTGGTCTTCTTGTATTTGTACTTATTGTAAGAATGACCTACTAAGTTAGATTTTAAGAGCTCCTTAAGTAAATCAACTATTTTCTCAGCTAAAGGTTTTCGGTTCTGATTTTTATAGTTGATATGATTACTTTTAGATTTAAAAGATTGAAAAGTTTTAGCATTTTTAAAATTTTTTGATTTGAACTATTCCCTTTTGAGTTTGAAGACTCTCCTTTCACAAACTTAGGAGGAGTACTCTTCTGTTTAGGAGGAATATTTCTATCGTAGACGAAACCGGATTGGTCGCCACATTTTCTTGATCCAGATAAAAGTTTTTCTTACTCTGGATCACCTTGGGCATACTTCCATGTATCCTTTAAACTAAAAAGTGAACAATCTTTAAGTTTAAGTTTTTTATTTTCAGATTTAAGATTCTTAATAAGGGAGGTTTTGAAATCTAAATCACCTTTTGATTTTTCAAAACAATCTGAAATGTGGGATTTTTCTAAAATAAGAGAGCTAAAATTTTCTTTAAGTTTTAAAAACTTTTCTTTCTGAAGTTTAAGTTTAACAATAATTTTATAACTCTCCTTGTAAAGGGCACTATAAGCATCTTGAAGATCATCTTCATTTTCATGATCATTATACAAATTTTCTTCACTAGTTGAATCATCATTTTCTGAAAAAATTAATTTTGCTAGAGTCAAAAGGGCTTTAACTTCACTGCCTAACTCAGTTTCAGAATCTTTTGATTCCGAAGAAGCTTCAGAGTCAGAGGATTCATCCCAAGTAGCTAACATTCCTTTCTTTTTAGGTTTTTCCTTTTTAGGACACTTGTTTGTTAAATGCCCATATTGATGGCAGTTGTAACACTGACTGTCCTTTAAAGATTTTCTAGTTTAGGTTTAGATTTCTTCTTAGTATTAGATTTTTGAAAATCAACCCTCTTTTTGCTTTTGAAAATGTTATAAAACTTTTAGCTAAAAGGACCATATCATCTTCAGAGTTTTTCAAATCAGAATTACTACTATTTTCTTGAGAAATACTTTTAGAAGATTTAAGGATGATAGATTTACCTTTAGGAGCTTTAAAAGTTAACTCATATGTTTGTAGAGAACCAACTAATTCTTCTACTCTCATATTATCCGTATCATGAAGTTCCTGGATCGCAGTTACCTTAGAATTGAACCGTTCAGGAGGTGAGTGTAGTATTTTTTTCATAAATTTTACATTCTGGGATTTTATCACCAAGACCCCACATAGAGTTCATAATGTCATTTAATCTTGTATAGAAGTCCATGAACATTTCATTTTCTTCTATACGTATTTCTTGAGGATTTGAATTTTAGATTTCTTAATAATTGATGTTCTCTCATGTGTCATTTCTAAAATATCTCAGGCTTGCTTTGCAGAATCATAAGATATAATTTTTTGAATTCATCCGGTGATAGTGTGCAAGTGATTGCACTTGCACTACTTTCACTTTTTTGAAGTGTGGTCCAAGAGAAATAAGGTGTTACTCTCATAGATTTTGATCCATCGATACCGGTCACTTCAGTGGTAGGAGGGGTCCATTCAGTCACTGTGGCTAGCCACACACTCTCATGCATGGATTTAAGGAAAATCCCCATCCTGGCTTTCCAATTGGCATAATTGGATCCATAAAATGGTGGAGGCCTAGTGACTGAAAGGCTATCAAAATTTGACATCATATAAATAGCTTAGATTGATTAGCTTAGGAAATAAATCCAAAAATAAAAAACAATGAGCTATTAGGCTCTGATACCACTTGAAAAGGCCAAGCTATAAGTCCTTGGGGGGGGGGTGCATAGGACTATGCCAAATTAAAATGATAATAACAGAATTTAAATAATTAAAGAAAATATAGCACTTTAAACAAACCACAATATGAAAATGTAAAGTAACCTCAAATGTATGAGTATTGAGAGATTGATGAAAATGTTGCTCTAAGGACAACCTTACACCAAAAACCAAGGTTTATGGTAGGACAACCTGATTTCTAGAAAGGTCTTTGTATCAAAAACTCAAACTTAATACAGATGAATAAATAAATAAAGAAATAAAATGTAACATCCCGAAAATCGGGGGGTCGAGCAAAAACCCAACTCCCGAGTTCCAAAATGTTATTTATGCAACATAGATATGTATGATTGAATGTTGTCTGTGATAATGTATTAAACATGAGTGAAATTAAGCCAGAACAGCATATCATACTCCAGAGACAGTTAAATTAACCAGCGGAAGTCTGTAATAGTATGTATAACATATATAAACTGTTGTATGTCTCCAGAGTGTGAACATGTTACCAGGTTATACACATACATGTATACTCCAAAAGTAGATGAAACGAATATACATGAGTGCGCTAAAAATATAAAATGACAAATGTCAAAGTATCTAATCAACCTCCCTGTAATCCCGTCGATCAGAACACGCATAAAGGAGGGATCCTCCTCATCATCATCAAGTCCAGCTCCGCCTCATAGGCCGCGCCGTCATCTGCAATCACAAAAGGTCTGGTGGGTGTCCAGGAGCACCGTCCCGTAACGTGGGAGTGAGTAGCTAACTCAGTGGAATAATAGAACAAGGATTAACATGTTATCAAATCAATCATGCGATAATAGTAAAGCAGTAATTCAAACATTCCTACTACTGTTGTTAATGCAATTATGACATGACTTGATGTATGCCCTCACCGACGATCACCCTCATGCGGCAACATCTTACGACCGCGGCATGCCACACTCCCTAGAGTGCTCCACATCTTCCAGGCACATGCAATGCTATGGTGATATGAATTCCAAGTTGTTATTAGTCCATTCAAACAACAGGATTGGGAAACTAAGGTACTTCCCTTGTATCAATCCCAACACAGATCCTGTCTAGGGTCGTCACTCCTAGTAATCTCATACGATGTATATTTTGTAGGTCGCTGCAAGGGCTGCCAGGGCTGTTGCACGCACTCGTTGCACCGCTCCCCCATCACCTTATCAATACAGGCCTACTGTACTCTACTGCTCTGAAGGGTCGTCGCCTCCCGTAGACTCAGAATACGCTCGCGGTCACTACAAAGGGCTGCCAGGGCTGTTTCTCGCACTCGTTGCACTGCTCCCCCATCACCTTATCAATGTAGGCCGACAGCAAGAATATAGTGTCCCATACCACCATAATCTGCTCACGAGTCTAGGTGCTCACTGGTCACTACGGGGAGGTTTGTGGCCCCAGCGTAGGCCGACAGCTCGACCACGGTGTCCCATACCACCATGCCCGGCTCATGAGTCTTTATGGATCAAGGTACCATGGTTAACAGGGTTTACAATAGTAAGTTCAGTACCCTAAGTTCAAGCAATTATGACTCATGCAGGGTGAACATACAATGGCCAGTCGGGTTACTTGACGGGCTCGACTAGCACGATCGCATCTCAAGTTGAACGACATGAAGTGCGTCAAGCACTTCGTATGGCCTAACCACTGCCGCCAACTCCAGAACACGGCTCGCGTTCATCGACGCGTCGTTCATGGCGAAGATAAGCTAACCACGAATTCGGTCGGTTACCGACTGCCTGGACTAGGCATAGTCCCAAACACATGGAATCACATCAGCAAATCAAGTGAGAGTATTGGAAATGAAATATAACCACGTGAGCATGTTAACACATGTTATAACATACAACCAGAGTAAATCAGCTTACACATGTCTTTCACACATATAATGAAATTAAGCATGTCGCCAACATATAGGAAATCCTCTCCATCAACATATTAATTAAGAATTCAACCTCAAAGTAACTCATAAGGAAATCATCAAGCACATGTTATAACATACAGCTTAAGCGAATCGTGAAGCACATGCATTTCATTCATATCATGAAATCATGCATATGGCTAACATGTAGGAAACCATTCACACCAGCATATTAATTGAGAAATCAATCTCAAACTAATTCATAACACCATTTAATTCAATACATACTAATACAAGCATTTATACAAACACATACACTACACACTTAAGTCTACATATAGTATGTCGACCCGAAGTGCGCATTTAGGCGAATCTCTTCGCCAAACTAATTATGCACACATTCCTAACATTCTAATACGACAATAAATCATGTCAATCACATCAGCAAAATGTGCATGAAAGCAGTACTTCCTACAAATGACTAAAATGCCCTAAATCTCATATTCTTCGTTAGTTTACGAAACAGGAAACGGACAGCATGTTGTACATGTCAAACGGCGTTGCCGTCAAGAATCTACTATTAAACGACATTGAAAGCTTTGGAAACAGTCAATCAAAGCGTCTAATATCCGCACCTTTTCCCTTTTAGGGGTGAGAGTTCGAACGGAGCGTATACGCTTCGTCTACGGCGAATAGAGAACCTAATTTACGAGTTATATCAGTTTACATGCTATGGAACGGAACGAATGCCAAATCAACAACTTCTAGGGCTATTTCTTACCTGAAAACGTGAAGGAATCGCCGAAAAAGTGCTTGGATCGCGTGGCTTAAATACGTGTAGCAGGTAGCACCAGCAGCAGGAAATTCTCTCCCACCTCTCTCACAATCTCTCACCTTTTCTCTCCCTCAATCTATGGCTTTTCCCAAATTCGGATGGGAGAGATATGAGAGGGTTTCAACCCCTTTTATAAGCTTAAAAATGCCCGGAATAGGCTCGGGAACAAAGTTCACTTGATGCTTAACCAAAGCGGGGCTGTTTCGGTCCAAAAGATGATTTCTGATGGTCCCCTGGTTGAATGCGATCGGACTTAAGCTCATGCGTATCAGATCTAGCACGTATTAAGTTTTCAGTCCGGCAGGGTTCGCAGATCACGCGTGGTGGACCAGTTTCAGTTCAGCGGTCACCGCACGTAGATTAGGGCTGAAAGTCTCATGATATAAAATAAAAATTTTTCCTGATCCGAGGGTGTAATCTAGCTGAATTCTGATGGTCAGAACGCTTAATACTGACGTGTCAAGTCGTGTGCCAGATTTGAATTTGAAATTCCAATTCTGTCCCTATTCGCGGTCTCTTCAGTCCGGGCTCAATGAAATAGTCTGTGATTATCGGTTTGACTTGATTTTCGAAATAATTGTCAAGTCCAGCTGGGCGGTTCTAACGGTCTAAGATAAGAAGTAACGGACTTTCGACGCGTGGTCTAAATCCAATACAAGAATTCAAAGTGGTCCAGAGAACAAACCCGCTTAGAGTTTGATCCGAGGTTATAGAGTATTATGGAGTCATACGTTCTACTCGATTTGGGTCTTGTAGAATGTATTTAAAGTGATCAGGGACTGTTTCCCAGCTACTCCAGTGTTGCGCTAGCTAACTTACGCTAAATTTCCATAGGAATTAATCCTAAGTGGTTTCTTTGGCTATGAAATTGGGTTCTGAGCGATTTTCCAGGTGTTTTAGTTGACCCACTGCCTAAAGACGTCAAATCCCAGATTAGCCAAAATTCGGGGTGTTACGTAAAATCTACACTATTACAACATTCCCCACAATGCTTGAAACGTAAATATTACAACATTCACATCCACAAGTACATCCCACAAACTTGAATGATAAAAGATATAGAAAATAAACCACACATCTAAACACAAAGAATTATAGTGGTTCGCCTATGTGTACACGAACTGTTAAACAATAGCCACACAACTACTTCACTCTTAATATCCTCACACAGTGGATATTAGCTTTCACTATAAAAATAGGTTTTTCCAGGTTCACTTAAAACCCTCACAATTGTGTCTTTTAAGTAGACTTACACAATTCAAAAACTCCACACTCTGAGTTTTCTGGATCTCCTCAGATAACCATAGTAATGAGATTTTTTTGGCTTAATCTCAAAAGAAACCAAAAATAAAATATTTACACATGTAAAATACCTAGAATTCTCCTTTTATTGTAGCCCAGAAGAACCACGTCGGAGTAGAAGTTCAATAATGAAGTTCAATTTCCAATACTCACATATGAAATGGTTATAGGTTCTAAATTGATTTTAGAGTTAAAGTACCTTGGGCTAGCTTGATTTGATTTTGATTGAAAGAAATGGGAATATCTCAAATCCTCTTTCAAATATAATTGGAATAAGGAAATTCATAATCAAATGCAAAGAAAGCTATATAAAGAGAATATTAAATGAGCACAATATAGCTTAAATAAATTACTAACTTATCTCTCGGAGTGATGCCTTAATTTTACTTGAATTGGATTATCAAACACTGAAATTCGTGCTTTATTTATAGGTAAGAAAATCGCACCTTCGACTGATACTCTGGACACTACGACTGGTCGTAGGACCAACGAATTTTTAAAATTTTGAGCGTAATTAGATAAAGTCGTTCCACGACTGGTCATAGGCACTGCACGACTGGTCATGTGACCTCCATGATTGGTCATGACCTATCCACAACTGGTCGTGTGAGACTTGTAATAGTTGCTAGAGTTCGAGTCATAGCTGCAGGACTGGTCGTGAACGAATCCTCACTGTTCACACGATCAGTCGAGCACTCTTCAAGACTGGTCGTGGCTTAATAAAAAATTCTAAAAATTTACAACAAACTTAGGATTAGTCTTATAATTTCTTGAACTGGTAAAGCTAGTGCTAGGACTAGTCGAGCAGAGTCCAGGACTAGTCGAAGACTAGACCAAACACTTATAAAATGAGCAATTGAATTACATATTCAAAATGACCTACCCTAAGGTCAATCTAAGGTCGTCTAAACCTTATTAGTGAAGTATGAACATTGAACTTCTTTTCCTTTCAGTTGATAGTTAATCTTGACACATGATGAAGCTTATACTTGAGATCTTTTGAATCTTGAAGTTGTAGTACATATGTTGGTCTACACCTTGAGTCTTGAACCATTCACATATCTTTCGATGTCGCTTTACAACATTGACAGTTGAAGCTTAAAGAAGTAAATAATGTACTTGATCTTGCATTTGAAGTAGATCATTGTTCTTAACTTGAAGCACTTGAAATGACTTGAACATATGATGCATTACCTTGAACATATATATATATATATATATATATATATATATATATATATATATATATATATATATATATATATATATATCAATGTGCTACACAAGACAAAGATTGTGGTTTTCGCACTACAAAATTTGACATCAAAGGAGCAGAAACTATAGCACTCACAGAAGCTCTATTGATATCATCGGAATTTGAGTTTCGATGACATCGAGGCTTACTTCGAGATATCGATATATATATATATATATATATATATATATATATATATATATGATTTTCCTTAACAGCTCGCTGGACACAAACTAGCCAAATCGATTATATCGAGCAATCTCAATGATTTCGATATTTGAATGTCGATGATATCGAAGAGTCCATCGATACATAGAGAAATTTGTCCAAGGATCAAGTTGGTTGTGGACACAAGATGTTCTCAATTCGATGATATCGAGTACTTTCCGAGGACATCGATAACAGGTGATTGATCATGTTGATGTGATATCGATATATCGAGAAAGGTTGAAAACTTAGAAATTTTCCTATTTTGCAAGATAAGTTTTGATACTCAAACACCTATGTTGTTCTACTCATTTTAAGGTTTCATATACCTGGGTGTTTTGGGACATGGGATGTGAGGCTCAATTTACCTTAGACGAGTTTGGAGCACACATTCAGTTTGAGGCAGACACTTGAATGATCTTCCTGTGGGGCTCACTTGACTTGCTGACTCAATATTCATGCTAATTGACAAATCAGGGCACTTTCAGCTTCCATATCATTCTCTTAGTTCATAGTTTGCTCTATCACACATTTTGTTCTTTTTCCCATGTGCATAGAGATGTGGATATGTGTTGTTCCACTTTATCTTAAAATGTTTAGCATTTGCAATGTTATCCATGTTTTGTTCTTGTTTAAATGGTTATCTTTAACTTTAATTTGAGTAAAGAAATCATCAAAAAATTGGCCAGAAATGTTACCATGTTCCATTTGCAATTTAAGTAAAGATATTTCTTACCCTTTTTAGCCTTTTGATATTTGCTATGAGATTTCTGAACTGGTAGACATCTAAGGAGAATTGGAGATGAAGGAACTATGCATCGAACTGAATGATAAAGTATCAGAGATGGAACAACTACAATCTGAGTTGATCAGAAGAGACTTGGAAGAAGAAACAGAGGAACCTACCAAGAGTAGTTTAAAAAACGTTATTGTGACCTTAGAGAAGGAGAATGTCAATCTTAAGGTTGATACTTCTGCACATTCTAGAATGAAGTATGCTTTTGCTTTATCTGTAGCATCTAAGTGTGATTGTTGATTTTAGTTGTTGTTTTCTTCAACCTCTTTTCTTCTCTACTATATGGCCAAGAAATTGGCTGAGGAATGGGAGGGGAAGGTTAGTAAAAATGGTGAGAACCTGTTCACTCCCCAAGTGCAGGGTTGTGATGTAGTAATAACTGGTAAGACCGAGGTCGAATCCCAAGGGACTGATACCTGTACGTTATCTAAAACTAACTAGAACTAGAACTAGAACTAGAATGAGATGAAATCTAAATCAACTAGAATTTAAGGAATAATTGTGAAATTATTATCTAAAACTTAAGAGAAATCAGAGATAGGAAACTAGGGATTCAGAGGATTCACTTGTAGAGATCAGGGAGGTCTTATGCCTATTTTATAGAAATTAACTGAACTATCATTAATTTAGTTTTCAAGAGATGAAAGGAATATGAATTAGAATGGATTCCATCACTGAACCATGCCCAGGAGACTATGATAAGCAACAGAATTAAACTAATTACCAACCAATCATATGTATGAAGGTTATGAAGGGTACTGACATCCGACCGTGCCCAGGAGATTATGGTGAACAACAGGGCTTCCTGACATCATAAACATAAAAGAGAAAAGGACATGCTTAAAGCCATTGCAGACCTATTGTAATTTCAGTCACAACAGACCATTAAAGACTAAAAACATTCCAATATTAATAAAACTAAAATTAACGTCAATTCAATCTAAACAAAAGGCACAAGCAAGTCACTCCCATCACGCTACAAGCTTCACCTCTTAGCCCTAGCTAGGAGGTTTAGCCCAACATGAATGGGTTGAATCCCTTAAACAAAATAAAACAAAAGAAAAAGAAAAAGAAAGAAAAACTCTACTGTCGATCTACGTCCAAGCCCTCGAAGATCACTTTCTCTCCCTCTTTCTCTCCTTTTTATAGCCACAAGGGTCGGTTTAGGAGGCTGGAGTCGGTTCACGTGCGTGTGCTGGGATTTCGCAGCAGCAGTCGGTGAGTGGCTGTTTTCGCAGCAGCAACGCCAGCTACAACTTACGCAGCTAAAAGTGCTGCAGAAAACTCGTTCTCTTCTTGCTTTCTTTCCAAGGCATTAACATCCCCTGGGACATTTTGGGATGACCTACATGATGAACGGATCAGATCTTCCATCTGATCACGGCTGTAATCACACATCAGCCCTAAAGTCGGTCAATTTTCGGACGTTAAAACAAGGACCGCGGATCTCGTTCGCTGTGGTGTTGGTGGGGCCCACTTCTTTATTATTTTGAGAAATTCACTCCATTCATTCAACTCGTGGGGAAATTCCAGCTGGATAGGGCCAGTTTTTGATTGTTTCTGACGTGGCCCACCTGATTTCCTGATTCTCCGTCCAACCTGTTTTTGAACGGTTAAGAGCCAATCCTCTTTGCTTCTTGGAAATTGTCCACCTAGGCGAGGATGATAGGGAACCTGGGATTATGATGGACGGTCCAGATCGGACTCTCGAAGTACGGTGGTGGCCCACAAAGCTCCGTCCGCAGGCTCTGTTGCGAACAAAGCCTGCGTCAGCGTTACGCAGCAATAATGGTGGGGCCCATAGTCAGTGATTTTGATAAAATTCATTCCATCCATTGGTTTCAGGATGAAAATCCATCTGGGAAGGGGTATGTTTGGAGTAAAATCAGTGTGGCCTAAGAGCTGATTTACTTCACCGTCCATTTTACATTTAACTGTTAAGATATTGTATTAGATTGCATGGTGTCAAAAGGACACCTAGGCACTGGTTTTGGCCATCCTACAGATCGAATGGACGGATCTGATCTTTCAAATGAATGATGGGTGGGCCACACAACTCAAAACTAGCAGACGTCAATTCGTTCGCTGGTTGTTTTACGCAAGGGAGACGGGTCAGCGTCGGTCAACTAGCCCTTGGTTTGCAGTGCACGGCATGTGCACTTGTGCACGGTGCACACACCACTCAGGTGGGGTCCATTGTGATGTTTATGTAAAATTCGTGTCGACCATCCACTTTGTAATATTATTTTAGGCGTTGGGACCAAAACTGAAGCATATCCAGATGATAGGTGGGCCTCAGTTCACTGATCTATGGGCTGATCTATCTGTTGGCCCACTTCTGTAGGGATTCAGGAGCTGAAAATTTACATGTACAGATCATTTGTGGTCCTCTGGTGATGTATGAAATTCAGAGCCGATCGGATGGTGGGAACTATGCAATCTTATGTTCTGGACGATTTTCTGGCCTCTTGAACTTCAGTTTCCTGATTTTCTTGGATCTTTGCCGTGTACATTTCGTTGATATTGATTCCCTAGAGTCTGTCCCTTGCTTTGGTATGTTCTGAGCATCAAATCCATGCTTTAGGCTCCTATTTCAGTCCAAGCTTGTAATTACACCTTGCATCAAAAACATGATTAAAAGGGGTCATTAAACAGTATCATGTTCGTAAATCCCGGCAATAACAGGGGTCTGATATGCAATATTTGACCCTCAACACAACCCCCAACCAGCATTTTGCTAGTCCCGAGCAAAGTATGTGAAAATTAAGTTGAGACGCATAAGAAAATTTCTGTAAACCCGAGTGATTTTTGAAAGACAATCCAAATACAAGAAATCTAAGATTCATGAATGTTGGAAAATATTTTCTTCTAGACTCAAGCACACAGTAAACTTTATAATCAAGTTCAAAGTATTAATCCATCAATTGGAATAATTCTAAACATTAAGATCCATTGGTGTATAGTGTAATCTTGACTTATCATCATTAAAATTCAATTCATTATTTCATGATAGCATTGGTAACCACAAGAGCATTCATGACACCTAAAACCTAACTAAAACATGCCTCATAAATCATTCTTTCTCTTTCTTTTAGCCTTTAATTTTTTTGTAAACAGTATCATCAAAAAGAGGAATCAAGTCCTCACCTATAGGGAGCAAATCTATGGTGAAGACCGTACACCTGACTCTTTTTATAAATCATTCAAGGGGTATGAAATCTGCACCTATAGGGAGCAAACCTATGGTGAGGATTATTTGCCCAAATCTTTCCAAAGGTATCATTTTTTTTTTAAAAAAAAAAAATTTTATATCAATCCTGTGAGGCAAATGTTTCAGGCTAGTTCCTTTCATACTTTAATGATTACCAAATTAACCCTTCAATATCAGACTGAAATCTTAATGTGAAAGCGAGATGTGACATGTGAAATCTTGACTCAATCAATGTTTACAACTTCTAATTCTGGATTAACAACTCGATCTTAACTACAAAATGTCACAGATACTGAATCTAAGAGTCATAAATTACCAACATCACGTGTCGTGAAATTCTAAATTAGGAATATCTATCAAAATCACTTCGAATTCACAGGAATTGTCAGAAAAATTTTAAAAATTTTTACAATTTTTGCTCAAGACCAACAAAAACACTGATTAGGTTACCTAATCCCCCACCCTCAACCTAAAATCTACATTGTCCTCAATGTAAAAGATATAAACATGCAATGCACATGAGGCAACGAAAGTAAATGAGAAGTGATGGGAGGACAGTACCTGGATAACGAATCGAGAGAGATTTTTCAAGAGATCGCTGGGAGAGAGTAGGTTAGTACGAGAGAGAAAGTAAAATAAAAATAACAAAAATAAGATCCTACCTATACCACTTTCGCAGGTGCTCTCGATTGCATTTAGCGTATGCAACAAGCCTTTAAACCCCTAGGTTACCCCTAGTGGACGAGTTGTAGTCTCGTGAGGGTTTGCAGTAATGTTACCCACAAACATTGAATCGATTATAGAACTTAATCATGCCACAAGGTTCTCCTTCCGGCCAATATCTTGATAAGTTTCTCAATAAGTTTCTCAATAGGATCATCCAAAAGCCCTTTTTGTAATAGGCTTGGATGCCCTGGAGCTTGACTTTCCAGAGAAACTTATTTACCTCATTAAAAATTTGTTGTTGATCCGCCTGAGGTATCCAAAGTATAAATGATTCACCTATGTCAGAAAAAGTTTCAGAGTTAGTATCCCACGGTGAATCAGAGACTACAAATAGATCAAGTTGAAAAAATTTTTCAGGAAGAGGTGTAGTCTCAACATATTCCGAAGTAACAGACTTCGGTTCAATATCCAGCTCCTCATCCCCTAATGGTAAACATTCAGGATCTATGGAAGAAGGGGCTTCAGAGTAAGGGTTCTCTCGGTCAGTGCTGACTGCCGAGATGTTATCTTGCAAGGCATTCACTATGTCTCTTATCATGGGATCATTTGAATCTACAAAGTATGCCAAGCAATCATCAAAAGAGTTGGGACATTTAGCTAAGAGTGACTTATTTTCCACCTTAGAGCTCGTGATAATCTGCCTAAGGAATCCATCATCCTTCAAAGTGGACGGATGTATGCTCTCTTGCTCCATCCCTGCACAGACAGATTGAGGGTCAGTATACGAAGCATTGATATGCAGACTCTATTCATTGATACTACTCAAAAGAGGCATTGAATCGTCAACATTCAACAGTTCAGATGGTGGCCTCAACTGGGTGGTTTCAAAATCCAGAGTCATATCGAGTAACTCGTCTGTCTCCCGAATCATATCATCATTTAATTTAGAGGAGTGGTCCAAACATATCTCACAAGAGATAGAAGGGTCGGTTATAAGGATCTCCCCCACTTTTAGATCAGACATGTTAGGTGAGTGAAGTATCTCATTATGACCGTTCTCTTCGCGTACTTCTTGATCATTGACTTGGACCAAACTTGAGATTAATTCCAGGGAAATTGTGGTTACCCATTCAGGATCGTCATCCCAATACTCATCATATTTTGGTTTAATGCAGTGCACACTTGAAATGGAATCACTTTCCTTATATTCTTCACCTAGAATGGGTTGAGGTTTGCATAAACTAACATCTTCTTCATCATTAGAATCTAGTGTGTCATGTGATAGAAGTGTGTCATATCATTATATTTGAAAGACAGCCATGTCTCTTCCTCATTCTTTTGAACAGTCATCGAGATCGACTTATCGGTAAATTGAACCGTATGCTCGTTAATGGAATCCAACTTTTCATTCCAAATTCTAGAGTTCTTCAAGGGCGAGTTAGGATCACTTTCCTCGTATTGTATTTCTGGAATGAACAGTAGCTAGGATGACCGAGCCTCCTCTATCCTATCGAGGCACGAATTGAGTCCTTCCATTGCTTTTCTGAATTCCGTAAACCACTCCATGTTATGCTGAATTGAATTTTCCTGTATCGTTTCTGATTGGATCTCAATGTTAGGGTATCCAAGAGGATAATCCTTATAACATGTTGTTGGTTCATCTTCCCAGCTTTCATGTTTCCTCTGGTTATAGTCATACTGATCATACATGGGAGAATATGATGGATGATAATAATCCTCATTCCTATAATTACGATCGTACACAGCCCTATTAACCGATGAAACATAACGTTCTAGTCAGTTCTCAATGTCTGTTTGTGATGGAGAAAAATCTTGAGGTATACGTTGAATTCCACAACCCTCAGGCATTCCCCAATATCTACTATCCATCTCAGCGCATGCACGTACCCACGATTCCATGGTAGAACCCTGACTCTGAGTCTAATTCTAGAATAAACGAAAAGTCCTACAGCAATATGGAAAGTAAGAGAAGAAGTTAGAAGGGTGTTACCAAATAAGAGGTTCCTATGTTAAGATCCTGTAGAAGAAAACAAAACAAGTTAGTTTCTAAAACAGTTAATCTAAGATTAGAAAATTTTTAAAAACCCTAATAGAGAAAAAATAAGGAAAGTAGAAAAGACATCACCAAATTAGAAGTTTCTATCTCAGAATCCTACAAAACAGGAAAGACAAGTTAGCTCTAAAAAAAATCAGGAAAATTTAAACCTAAAACTGAAGTTAGTAAAAATCCTAACCTTAAACTAATCCTAAAACTAATTAATTTCAGAAAAACGTAGCCGACAGTCCCCGACAACGACGCCAAAAACTTGTTCACTCCCCAAGTGCAGGGTTGTGATGTAGTAATAACTCAGTAAGACCGAGGTCGAATCCCAAGGGACTGATACCTGTACGTTATCTAAAACTAACTAGAACTAGAACTAGAATGAGATGAAATCTAAATCAACTAGAATTTAAGGAATAATTGTGAAATTATTATCTAAAACTTAGGAGAAATCAGAGATAGAAAACTAGGGATTTAGAGGATTCACTTGTAGAGATCAAAGAGGTCTTATGCCTGTTTTATAGAAATTAACTGAACTGTCATTAATCTAGTTTTCAAGAGATGAAAGGTATATGAATTAGAATGGATTCCATCACCAAACCATGCCCAGGAGACTATGACAAGCAACAGAATTAAACTAATTACCAACCAATCACATGTATGAAGGTTAGGAAGGGTACTGACATCCGACCATGCCCAGGAGACTATGGTGAACAACAGGGCTTCCTGACGTCATAAACATAAAACAGAAAAGGACATGCTCAAAGCCATTGCAGACCCATTGTAATTTTAGTCACAACAGACCATTAAAGACTAAAAACAGTCCAATATTAATAAAACTAAAATTAACGTCAATTCAATCTAAACAAAAGGCACAAGCAAGTCACTCCCATCACGCTACAAGCTTCACCTCTTAGCCCTAGCTAAGAGGTTTAGCCCAACATGAATGGGTTGAATCCCTTAAACAAAATAAAACAAAAGAAAAAGAAAAAGAAAGAAAAACTCTACTGTCGATCCACGTCCAAGCCCTCGAAGATCCCTTTCTCTCCCTCTTTCTCTCCTTTTTATAGCCACAAGGGTCGGTTTAGGAGGCTGGAGTCAGTTCACGTGCGTGTGCTGGGATTTCGCAGCAGAAGTCGGTGAGTGGTTATTTTCGCAGCAGCAATGCCAGCTACAACTTACGCAGCTAAAAGTGCTGCAAAAAACTCATTCTCTTCTTGCTTTCTTTCCAAGGCATTAACGTCCCCTGGGACATTTTAGGATGACCTACATGATAAACGGATCAGATCTTCCATCTGATCCCGGCCGTAATTACACATCAGCCCCAAAGTCAGCCAATTTTTGGACGTTAAAATAGGGACCGTGGATCTCGTTCGCTGTGGTGTTGGTGGGGCCCACTTCTTTATTATTTTGAGAAATCCACTCCATTCATTCAACTCGTGGGGAAATTCCAACCGGATAGGGCCAGTTTTGGATTGTTTCTGACGTGGCCCACCTGATTTCCTAATTCGCCGTCCAACCTGTTTTTGAACGGTTAAGAGTCAATCCTCTCTGCTTCTTGGAAATTGTCCACCTAGGCGAGGATGATAGGGAACCTGGGATTATGATGGACGGTCCAGATCGGACTCTCGAAGTATGGTGGTGGCCCACAAAGCTCTGTCCGCAGGCTCTGTTGCGAACAGAGCCTGCGTCAGCGTTACGCAGCAATAATGGGGCGGCCCATAGTCAGTGATTTTGATAAAATCCATTCCGTCCATTGGTTTCAGGATGAAAATCCATCTGGGAAGGGGTATGTTTGGAGTAAAATCAGTGTGGCCTAAGAGCTGATTTACTTCACCGTCCATTTTACATTTAACTGTTAAGATATTGTATTAGATTGCATGGTGTCAAAAGGACACCTAGGCACTAGTTTTGGCCATCCTACAGATCGAATGGACGGATCTGATCTTTCAAATGAATGATGGGTGGGCCACACAACTCAAAACTAGCAGACGTCAATTCGTTCGCTGGTTGTTTTACGCAAGGGAGACGGGTCAGCGTCGGTCAACCAGCCCTTGGTTTGCAGTGCACGGCATGTGCACTTGTGCATGGTGCACACAACACTCAGGTGGGGTCCATTGTGATGTTTATGTAAAATTCGTGTCGACCATCCACTTTGTAATATTATTTTAGGCGTTGGGACCAAAAATGAAGCATATCCAGATGATAGGTGGGCCTCAGTTCACTGATCTATGGGCTGATCTATCTGTTGGCCCACTTCTGTAGGGATTCAGGAGCTGAAAATTTACGTGTACGGATCATTTGTGGTCCTCAGGTGATGTATGAAATTCAGAGCCGATCGGATGGTGAAAACTATGCAATCTTACGTTTTGGACGATTGTCTGGCCTCTTGGACTCCAGTTTCCTGATTTTCTCGGATCTTTGCCATGTACATTTCATTGATATTGATTCCCTGGAGTCTGTCCCTTGCTTTGGTATGTTCTGAGCGTCAAATCCATGCTTTAGGCACCTATTTCAGTCCAAGCTTGTAATTACACCTTGCATCACAAACATGATTAAAACGGGCCATTAAACAGTATCATGTTCGTAAATCCGAGCAATAACAGGGGTCTGATATGCAATATTTGACCCTCAACAGAACCACTACACCAAATTGGAACGAAAATGTCTAAATCTAAATATTTTTTGACTATTTAGAAGAAGAGATGGAAAGGACAGTCTTGATTCATATTTTTATATGGAAATTGGAAGTCCAGGATGCTTCTTTTCCATTCTAGTGGACAATTCTGCATTCTTTTGTAGACAAAGATCATCCCAGAATTTGTACTATTTTTTAACTGTTCAGAAGAAGAGATGGAAAGACGCCTTTTAAATAGAATCAGGTAAGGCATGTGTATCTTTCTGTTTTTAGATTTTCAAATTACCATACACCCTTTGACACTGTTTCTTTCTTTTTCCATTTACTTAAAAAAAAAAAACAAAAAACAAATTATGGTTCATGAAATTAAGAGTTGATGAGAGCATTGAGATAATCAGGAAGCGGTTCGAAGTTTTTACAAAATCCAGTTTACTTGAAATTGAGTATTACAACTCCAAAGGGAAGGTTCGGAAGGTAATTTGTTTTTGTTTTTATGTTACCTCTTTACATGAAGGTTTTGATGTGATAATGTTAATCGTTGGCATTTTGGCCTACTTATAAAATTTTTTTTTTTTAAAAAAGAACTATTCCTACATTTTACCAATGACTTTTATGCATTAAAAACAAGGTCCCATAGAAGTCTAGAGACAACATCATATATCAAAGCTATTTTTTCCTCTGTTTCAGTCATCCAAATTAGAAAGGGAAAGCATACTAACTTTCATGAGCATTCATCAATTAAACATTACCACATGGCATTTATTGCATGAGACATTGGATCTTCTGTAACTTTTGGTGTATCTAGATTCCCTATCAAGTTTCTTCTAGGCTCACATGAAAATTGTTAGTAGGCTGATTTCATATAATGATTGAAGGTCATCTTTAACTTCTTGAGTGTGTGTACATGTGGATGCACATGGATGCTATTTGTAATAGCTAACTATTGCTACTTTTGGTTAGATTGATGCTGGAAAGCCTGTTGAAAAGGTCTTTGAGGATGTCAAAAGTGTTTTCTCTTCAGCTATAAAGAACGTAAGGCACTTCTTAGCAGTTCAGTGTTCTTAATCATTACTTGTGTGATAAATGCAACAGAGAAAAAGAGATACACATGGATGTTGTTTACGACAACCAACTACACAATGTATGTTGAGTTATGTAAGTGCACCTACTAGTGCTCTTGTTTGTCAATTATGGTGTAAGTTGAGTCAGTCGGACTACAGCGCTTAACAAGAAGATCAATTCAAGTGTCTGCCTCAACTGGGTGTGTGGATGCTTGCCTTAGGAAAATCATAGCCTCACATCCCATGTCCCAAAACACCAAGTGATTAAAATCCTTAAAACTAAGTAGAACATCTTAGGGTTTTATAATAAGAAAACTTTTTATCAAACAAGAAAATCTTCAAGTTTTCTTACCCTGTCGATTGTATCGATACCCCTTTCGATATGATCAACCTGCTCTATCGATGTCCTCGGCATCTCAATCGATACAATCGAGTGAGGACAAAAAGCATCCAGCAACCGCATATTCATTTGGACGATTTATCGATATATCAAAGTTTCAATCGATATCATTGATATTCGAATATTGAGCCCATCGAAAGTGGATCGATAATATCGACAGGCAGTTTCCCCCCCCCCCCCTATTTTTCTAAAAGAAACTACTATAAGCTTCGATATATCGATGACTGTTCCGATTCAATCTGAATTTAAATATCGATCGCCTCGAAAGTCATTCGATTATATCGACAATGGGCGCGTGTTTCCTCCAACAAATATTTCAGGATGTTCTAAAAGTTGATCGGGGGCCACTCGAGGAAATCGATATTCTTTTGTCGATACTATCGAGTCCTGGTCGATTGGATCAAGTCTGGACACAAACTGTCCAGCGTGCTTATAGGAAAATCTATATGATTTATCAATCCAATTAACGCAGTCTCGATATTATCGACATTTAAATTCCGATGACATCGGTTGACCCTTGATCATATCCTATATCCTAAAATATTTCGGCTACTCTCTCTCATTCTTTAAGTATCGATAGATCGATCTAAGTATCGATGTAATCGAAGTTCAAAATTTGAGGACATCGAGACAAGTATCGATCCCATTGATCAGCTGGCAATAGGTTTCAAAAGCGTACGACTTTGAAGTTTATGTTATCAAGCGGACAGTGGATCCCATCGAGAGTATACGCTCGATGATATTGACCATGCTTGATGACATCGAACTCAGTCATAAATATGATCATTTTATATCCGTTGAAACCTTTTGCCTATTTAAAGAGAGACTTGGTCATATTGATGGTAGAGAAAGAAGAGAGTGCTTTTGTGTGTCTTACCCTCAGATCATATACCCAAAGCCCTTTCTCTCATGGGAGTTCATCTTCCAATCCACTCTTACCATTGACATTCAATAGAGTGGATTGGGAAATGAACTTTCACATTTAAGGATCCTCCAGCAACTATTTTAATAGCATATCATTTAGCTGGGATGCCTTAAATGAATAGATGACGGGAATCACTCTATCTTCCTTATAGGAAAATTCCAAGAGAGTGGATTTCCATCCTAACCTTGACCCGACCCCAAGCCTAGTACTGGTACATCTTTTATGTTGCGGATCAAGGGAGCCGAAGACTCTTCAACAATAAGGAGGAGATCTTCGACATTGCACTGAATGAGACTCATCAACTTATCTGTAAGTATCTAGAGTTTAGAGGACACTTGTGATCATTCCTTTCTAGGATTGGGTCTTAAGTATTGCTCACCCTTTAAAGTCCTCAAAGGAGGCCTCCGACGGGAGTGTACGTTGTGGGTGTGTTGTGTGGACCCTTGCTCTATGGAGAGAATAAACATCTGGGTGCGTTGTGTAGACCCTTGCTCTGTGTGGGCATAAACATCTGGCTAGGAGTGCGCCAGTAAAACTCCAGGGTTAGATGTGAACCGAGTAGAAACCTCCATATAAAGGTTGAAGGTGAACCTGATTTAAAACCTTAGGTTTGAGGTGAATCCTGGGAAACCTCCTTAGTGAAATTCGGTACTCTCAAGGGATGAGTATAACAGCAGGGAGTGGAGTAGACAAGTAGTTGAACCACTATAAAAATGACTGTATTTGTGATTGTTATTATTTTTCATTGTGTGATATATCTTACATACTTTTATATCTGATAATCTAAGATCACACCTCATATATACACACAGTCATATCCATCACAACTTATATGCAACGTATTTATTTTTCAAGAAGTTTGTGATTGGATCCTCTACTAGGCTTGGAAGCCAGTGGATTTACATTTGAGTAATCCTGATAATCGCATATCTGATAGGATTAGTGCAATAGGATTTTGAATATACATAAAACTTTAAAAAGTCCTATTCACCCCCCCTCTAGGACATATTGGCATATTCCTACTTCTACTCAAGCGGTCTTCACCGTAATTTCAATTGGTATCAGAGCAGGTCTCTCTTTAAGGGCTTCACTGCTTAGAGAGTGATCTTGACTGAAGTTAAGGAATATGGCTAAAGGAGAGGGCTCATCTGTCACTAGACCTCTAATACTTGATGGTTCAAATTATACATACTGGAAGGCTAGAATGCACTACTTCCTGAGATCCTTGGATCACGATGTTTGGGATGTAGTTGAAATGGGATATGTGGTACCATATGAATAAACTGTACTTAAAGATGAAACCACGATCACCAAGCCCAAACCTAAAGAAAAGTGGACGGCGGTTGACAAAGAATAGTGAGCTGCTGAAGCAAAAGCAATGAATGCCATCTACTGTGCTGTATCCCAAGATATTTTCAATCAGATAAGTATGTGTGGGACATCTAAAGAAGCATGGGACTTATTGGAAACAACCCATGAAGGCACAAGCACTGTGAAGAGATCTAAGCTATAACTTCTGACTTCACAGTTCGAAAATCTCAGGATGGAAGAGCATGAGACATTTATGGAGTTTTTCACCAAATTGAATATTATTTGTAACTCCATGGGTGGATTGGGAGAAAAGGTTCTGGTACCGAAAATATGTAGGAAAATACTAAGGTCTTTACCAGAACGGTTTAATCCCAAAGTAACAACAATTGAAGAGTGTAGAAATATTGACGAGATAAAAGTAGAAGAACTGGTAAGTTCCTTACAAACCTTTGAATTACACTTCACACAACCTCAAAAATCTAAGAACACTATCCTAAAAACCTCTAAGAAAATAAAACATGAGGACAGTGAGAGTGAAAAAGAAGATGAAGATGAGGAAGTGGCTCTGCTAGCACAAAGATTCAGAAGGTTCTTTCAAAGGAATTGTGGCCGCCCCTCTAGAGGAAGAAAGGTGGATGACAAACCTTCTATAGGCAAATTTGGGAAAAGAACCAAAGAATCACAGTGTTATACCTGTCATGAGTATGGACACCTGTTAACTGAATGCCCAAACAAGAAAACTAAGGGCAAGGCAATGGCCACCAAATAGGATGATACAGAAGAGTCAAACTTAGAAAATAGTGACTTAGAAAGTGATGGAGATCAGAAATCCTTGAAAATACTTATGGTCTCCACTGCTTCGATCATTCCAACTGAATCTAAGAAAGAATAACAAGTCATTGAATCATTTCCATCTGACAATGAGAAAATTAAAAAGGATAAACTGCAAGATACTTATAATCAACTATATATTCATAACATCCACATTCTTAAAAAACTCGGTATGTCTGAAAATAAAAAGGAACTGTTGCAAAAAGACTTGGAAAGAACCTTGGAAATTAACACAAAATTAGTCAATGATTTGCAACAGTATCATTCAAAAAATGACAAATTAGAAAGAGAAAACATATTCCTAAAAATAGAAGTGTCAAAACTTGTGAACCAGGCTGAATTATTAAGAGATGATAATGCGAAACTCAAGAATGAGAATCACTCACTCAACATTGACTTAGAAAACTCTAAGATAGTTGCTGAAATCAATAACAAATTTTCTGAAAGTGGTGAGAAGCAAGAAAATTTATTAGGGATGGGAAGACTAGGAAGAGACAAAAATGGACTAGGATATGAGAAAAGTAAAAAGAAAACTGGAAATAAAGCCCTAACAAAACTGGCTGCCACAAGTAGCAATATGGGAATTTCTCCAGTTTATCATTTATGTGGTGATGTTGGTCATTATAAATTTGAATGTTTAGTACCTAGACGGACTCTATATAACTCTGATCGAAATCACATTGGAAAATTCAAATCAATCAGAGAAACTCAGAATGTTAAAAGTCCATCTAGGAAAAATAACCATCCATCACCACCTAAAGAAAAGGACAGAATGAAGAAATCTGTCTCACAATGGGTAGTAAAAGAAAAACTGAACTGTCTGATGATTAACTTTCATATACCCTAAAATATCAAGTAGAAAATGTAACAAGTCCAGGTTATGCATCTAGATCTGGATATCTGTTGAAATGATGTAATTTTACTAAGTCTAAAATATTACATCTGAGGTTGGAGACCTCAAACTTTTTGTATATAAACATTTTCATGTTTATAATTGTACAGAACCTGTACAAAATTCTATGATATATTCTGATCAAAACAGGATATACTTATAGTGTGTCGAAAGTGTGAAAATCCTGAAAAGCACCTACTTTTGATACTAGTGTCGATCCTTTTCGATTATATCGACCGAGGGTCGATACAATCGACGGCTCTTCAAAATATAAAAATTCATATGACCATGGATGACATCATGGACAGACTCGATAGAATCGATTGGCAACTTCTCGATATCATCGAGACATTGGTCAATATGATCGATAGAAGGCGCCCAATAAAAGTCAACAAGACGGAGAGAAAAAAAAAAGGGTTTTATTTTCAAGGGTTTCTCGGTCCTCCTCTCTGCTCGATCCTCTCGACCAATCACTAGGAGCCACGTCGGACTACCCAAATCCTTCCAAAAATCAAGTAATATTCCTCTAAACATGTCATCTTTTGGATATTCTTGGTTTAATGAGAGTTTTGTCATTTTTCTCAAAATTTTAAAAAGCTTATTGGTCCACATGGGAAAAGACAAAGGTGTAGCATCCAATCCGGGGGAGTCTTCAAGAACTACCCGACAAAAATTTCTTGCCTCAAGGGGAAGAGCGAGGATCCCGGATCGTGGGAACCCCACACGGTAAAGATCACGACAGACCTCACATGGTGAGTCCCAGACCGAAGTTCCTGTACCTCCTCAACCAGCACTACCTCCTCCGGCTAGCCAACGTCCTGTAAAATACACTGGTAGGAAGCTGATCCATGAGAGAAAAGTTGACAAGGGTTGTTTGGCACCATACAATTTAGAACCTCTATTCGCTGAAATCGGATGACAGCCTATCCTAGATTTCGGAGGGCCTTGTCAACTCGAACAAACACGTAACTTTCTTACAGCGTGTCATTCTCTAGTATCTGATCCTCCTTCATTCATGGTATCCTTGGATGGTGATGATGCATTTATCACTCCCGTCACTGTGGCTCACATTTTCAATCTACATTTGGCTCTAGAAGGCCTTCCAAATTGGGATCTCGATCTTCCAGACGTTCGATCAATGATAACCAAATACCTATGTCACAACAGAGATATTCCATGGCATCAAGGGAATGCCTTAAAATCCAGGTACATGGAGCCCCGGTTTCGAATCATGCATGAGATCTTCTCTACAAATTTGTACCCAAGAAGTACAAATCGATCAGATCTCACAAGTCTCATGGTCATGATAATATACTCCGTTGCAACTGGGATAAAGATTTGCCTTCCAACAATGATTATCAATCAGTTTTTCAATGCCATACATACATCTAGAGATCTGCATCTGCCATATCCCTGGATTATTAGCAGAATCTGTCAAAGCATTGACTTTCCTTCTACAAATGATCCTGTACTTCCACTTCATGTTTTTAGTTTTAAAAACATTAGCAAGATGGATTTGATTTATCACGAGTACAAGGAAGGAGGAATTCAAGAAGAAGGAGGCGAAGGTACTAGTGTCCCTCAGGTTGAGGAAACTGAGATGGAAGGTGGTGAATTTGCCAGAGTTGATCCAGTCCCATTTATGTCAACCCCTGGGCATACTAAACGATACAAGCTGGACAGGATCGGGGCAATTCAGCAGGATATTCAATTAGTGCAAGAGCAACTTACAGTCTTGGAGCGTGTTGTCCACAAGGTACAACAATCTATACAACAGTTGGTCGATCTGATGACCTGTCGCCGAGATAACACAGCTCCTTCTCATTCTACTCCCTAGCATTGATTTCTAAAACCTGTCACACACACTCACTCTTTAACTTAGCATATGAACTATGATATCTTTTTGAATGTTCTATGCTTCCTTGAGTGCATGTGACAGCTCTCTCTCTCTCTCTCTCTCTCTCTCTCTCTCTTTGCACAAGTTGAATTATTTTTTTTTGTGTGTGTACCCTCGGATGGGATGAAATATTGGTTACAAAACTTGGCGGCCCTCAAATGGGCTTTGTTCTCTTTGGATAATGGATTATGTACTGCTATTTGTGGAAGTATACTTTTTTGGATACTGATTGAATATGGCTGCATATACTTATATTATGTTTGCCGTAGTGATATACTATTGTTCCCTAGTTGGATAAAGCTTCTGCTATCAAATGCTTGTGGTTTTCATGATTATCTCATCTGACCTGTTTAAAATGCATTCCTATTTTCTCATGATAATGTGTGCTTTCCACTGATCTCATCTATATACATCTCTAACTATGGTTCTGCCATATGCTTACAATCTTCAGTCAATATCACTTGTTATACCTTTGCCAATGATTGATAAAAAGGGGGAGAAAAGTTACAAACACTCCATGTGGAAAATTGGATATTTGTGCTATTATAACCATGTGATAAATTGAATATTTGTGCTCTTATATGTTGCAGGTGTAAGGGGGAACAGCTGCACCAAGAAAGGGGTTTTTACAGTAAGGGGGAGCAAATTCTGGTTGTGTACATGAATGTGTTAGAATTTGTAAAATTATGTAATCACATGTACACACAATTTAGGATGTATATGTCTAGATATCTTCCTTAGGTGTTTTAGATATTTTGTCACGTAATTGACAAAGGGGGAGATTGTAAGTGCACCTACTAGTGTTCTTTTTTGTCAATTACGGTGTAAGTTGAGTCAGTCGGACTACAGCGCCAAACAAGAAGATCAATTAAAGCGTCTACCTCAACTGGGTGTGTGGAAGCTCGCCTTAGGTAAATCATAGCCTCACATCCCATGTCCCAAAACACCAGGTGATTAAAACCCTTAAAACTAAGTAGAACATCTTAGGGTTTTATAATAAGAAATTTTTTTATCAAATAGGAAAATCTTCAAGTTTTCTTACCCTGTCGATTATATCGATACCCCTTTCGATATGATCGACTTGCTCTGTCGATGTCCTCGGCATCTCAATCGATACAATCGAGTGAGGACAAAAAGCATCCATCAACCACACATTCATATGGATGATTTATCGATATATTGAAGTTTCAATCGATATTCGAATATTGAGCTCATCGAAAGTGGATCGATAATATCGACAGGCAGTTTTTCGGCGCCCCTATTTTTCTAAAAGAAACTACTATAAGCTTCGATATATCGATGACTATTTCGATTCAATCTGAATTTAAATATCGATCGCCTCACAAGTCATTCAATTATATCAACAATGGGCACGTGTTTCCTCCAGTAAATATTTCAGGATGTTCTAAAAGTTGATCGGGGGCCACTCAAGGAAATCGATATTCCTTTGTCGATACTATCGAGTCCTAGTCTATTGGATCAAGTCTGAACACAAACTGTCCAGCATTCTTATAGGTAAATCTATATGATTTATCAATCCTATCGACACAGTCTCGATATCATCGACATTCAAATTTCGATGACATTGGTTGACCCTCGATCATATCCTATATCCTAAAATATTTTGGCTAGTCTCTCTCATTCTTCAAGTATCGATAGATCGATCCAAGTATCGATGAAATCAGAGTTCAAAATTAGATGACATCGAGACAGGTATCGATCCCATCGATCAACTGGCAATAAGTTTCAAAAGTGTATGACTTTGAAGTTTATGTTATCAAGCAGACAGTCGATCCCATCGAGAGTATACGCTCAGTGATATTGAGCATGCTCGATGACATCGAACTCAGCTATAAATATGACTGTTTTATATCCGTTGAAACCTTTTGCCTATTTAAAGAGAGACTTGGTCATATTGATGGTAGAGAAAGAAGAGAGTGCTTTTGTGTGTCTTACCCTTAGATCATATACCCAAAGCCCTTTCTCTCACGGGAGTTCATCTTCTAATCCACTCTTACCATTGACATTCAATAGAGCGGATTGGAAAATAAACTTTCGCATTCAAGGATCCTCCAGCAACTATCTTAATAGTATATCATTTAGCTGGGATGCCTTGAATGAATAGATGACGGGAATCACTCTATCTTACTTATAGGAAAATTCCAAGAGAGTGGATTTCCATCCTAACCTTGACCCGACCCGAAGCCTAGTACTGGTACATCTTTTGTGTTGCGGATCAAGGGAGCCGGAGACTCTTCAACAATAAGGAGGAAATCTTTGACATTGCACTGAATGAGACTCATCAACTTATCTGTAAGTATCTAGAGTTTAGAGGACATTTGTGATCATTCCTTTCTAGGATTGGGTCTTAAGTATTGCTCACCCTTTGAAGTCCTCAAAGGAGGCCTCCGACGGGAGTGTATGCTATGGGTGTGTTGTGTGGACCCTTGCTCTATAGAGAGCATAAACATCTGGGTGCGTTGTGTGGACCCTTGCTCTGTGTGGGCATAAACATCTGGTTAGGAGTGCGCCAGTAAAACTCCAGGGTTAGAGGTGAACCGAGTAAAAACCTCCATGTAAAGGTTGAAGGTGAACCTGATTTAAATCCTTAGGTTTGAGGTGAACCCTGGGAAACCTCCTTAATGAAATCCGATACTCTCAAGGGATGAGTGTGATAGTCGGGAGTGGAGTAGACAAATAGTCAAACCACTATAAAAATGACTGTGTTTGTGATTGTTATTATTTTTCATTATGTGATATATCTTACATACTTTTATATCTGATAATCTAAGATCACACCTCATATGCACACACAGTCATATCCATCACAACTTATATTTAATGTATTTATTTTTCAAGAAGTTTGTGATTGGATCCTCTACTAGGCTTGGAAGCCAGTGGAATTACATTTGAGTAATCCTGATAATCGTATATCTGATAGGATCAGTGCAATAGGATTTTGAATATATCATAAAACTTTAAAAAGTCCTATTCACCCCCCCTCTAGGACATATTGGCATATTCCTACTTCGACTCAAGCGGTCTTCACTACAATTTCATGTTATATAAATAACACATGGATGAGTTAGCCTATCTCGGGTTTTGGATCAGCTGGATGCACTCATATCTGCTAATTTTTTTGCTATATTCTGATTAACATATCATGTCCCCACACCATTATATCATGTAGTTGATGAGCCAATAGAGTGCCTAACAACATGGCAGATTAGATATTCATGATATTTTAATCACTTCTTTGCAGATCGACTATATCCTAAAAGGCAGGAGGATTGTTATGTAGTAGCCATCTGATCAGAAACATTCAAAAGGAATGGTTAGAACTCTTAAAGGACAATGTGGAGAGTTTAGCCCTAGAAGTTGTAGTGCTGACAATGTTCTTCCGGTTCTTCAAATGGTACAGAGTACCTTCCCTTTCTCATCTTTGCCTTTAAATAGCTAACAACTCTTTTGATTTACAATGACAAAATTGGCTGCGCTTGGATGCACCATTGAATTGAATTATGAAATTTAGTGTGACATAATGGAAATAGAAAATTGTAGTACAAACACTTCTTAGGTGCTCTCCTGCATTGACTTTCAAGAACTGCCTGTTTGATATTTAATATCATCAATTGGATGCTATTCCATTAACTACAGGGTGGAAGCAGCTCCCATAGTTTATCATCAATTCGATGCTAAAATGAGAATTCGCCAATCAGACTTTCAGTAGTCTACCCTTGATTGCACTCGTCCAGAGCCTTACTTCGAAATGATTGGTGTTTAGGTCCTATAGATTGGGATGTATAGTGGATGAGCTTTGAAGTATTAACTTAGATTATGTTTTCTTTCTTCCTTTCTTTCTTGATAAATAGGATTTCCCAGCACTTATTTGGATATTATTTATTTATTTTTGGAGTTCTTTTCCAGATTGGTTGTTTACAAGTGTGTCCAGAAATAGTCATTTTTTTGTTATGAGTCAATGGTTAAATCAGCCAATAGAATAACAGATCTACAAGTCAATGGTCGAATCATTCAAGCAGATAAAAAGTCTACGAACCCATTTTCTTTGCCCGTCTACGTTCTTTACATGAATGTACAATTACAGCTTCGATCACTTGATCTTTTGAGAGGCATATTGGGGCATTGCTTCTTTGTACAATAGCTTTGTTGTTGTTACCATTTAGGACTGGCCATGAGACATGCATTTATCTCTTAGCTGCATGTCAGCTTGGTTCTTTATTGACATTGTTATCTTGATCTAACTGGATTGTTTACCTATCTCATATAACCTTATTTTTGTTACGCCCCAAACTTGGAAACCGGGCTCATAGAATTCTCGATGGACGAATCCGGCACCGACAGCCTCCGTAGTGTCCCATTCTCAGCTCCCGACACCCATATGCCAGATTTCAATCCTAGGATCCTATAAGGAGGATTTTTAATATGATTTTTTTTTTTGTAATGAAGTATATCCACATGCATAACCAAGTCACAAAACAACATCACCACATATCCACTATATCAAAAACATTGAGTACAATGCGGAGAGAAAAATATAAATATAGATATCGAAACTTCAAAAGCTCAACTACGCACTCCTGCCTCAGTGTTGCTGCGATCCAACGTCAACTGTACATAACGGTCGTGCATAAGCTTATGAAAAGCCTAGGGGGTGGTGTAAGTGTGTGCACAAAGCAAGTGCCAAGTATGCAACATCAAAGTAATGCCGAAACATGCTGGTAAGTCCATAAATGCTATCAGCCATACCAAGGCTATACAATGTAAGGCATGAATTTTATCGACCATACCAAGCCCATGCAATGCAAGGCATGAATGTTTTCGACTATACCAAGGCCATGCGATGTGAGGCCTACGTAGCCAAATGTCATATGCGAGATGCAACGTAAGTATTGTGGTCCTTATCTGAATCCACATAACAATATAACTCATCTCAAAAAATCACAGCATTCTTGTACATTCCACACTGACTGTCCCCTCCCTAGCCGCATAACCCACCGAGTGGAAGAGACCACACTATCCACGTAACAAGTAGCCTGCCAATACCTAATCGGCTCATCAATAGCAGACCCATTTGTAATCTGATCAAACTCATCCTAGCTTACAGCCCTCTCACTCGGGCGGATAAGGTCACATCCCCTTCTAGCCGACCATGACATAGTGGGAGATGCTGCCTACTGGTATTTGGCACTCGTGCACTCATGAATCCACTCGATCTAAGCGTTGAAGCATCTCCTAGTATCAAAAAGGTTATGGAACTTTCACCTAAGGACATCCTAGTGCCCACAGTGCTAGAGCTAATATTTATAGTATCCAATCTGGCCATCCACGATGTGCCTGTAGAGGCCACGACCTTGATGTCGCTAGGGCGTATAATGATCATTTCACATAAATGTGAGATGCATGAATCACACTGTCCAGTCATACAGCAATCCTCCAGTACTGCGCACTCATGTGGGCAACTCCTATCAGTAAGTCCCATAAACAATCTGCCCAATGTCATATGATATGATTAGTCACTCCTCATATCAAGCATACATATAATGTGTATGGGCATGAATCATGGAGTTAGACTAAGCATGTTATATGGTGATGAACTATCTTCATAACGAAGATGGGCCTAGACAGCCTACACAAACAAGTATGGACCTAACAACGGGCCCTGGGGAGAGTTACAATGCGGACATTTAACCATCATGACTCTTACAATGTGGACGTCAAACCATCATTGCTCCCAAGGCATGGCCCGCCATGAGCATCATTACATACATCATGGTGGAATCACACATCGCAATGGACCTCATATACATCACATTTAGCCCACACAAATGCCTCACATACATCTCATTGGGCCTCACTCATGGTCCTTGTGTACATCACATTGGGCCTTAACCCATGTGCCTCAAATACATCACAATGGGCCTCATATACATCAAGTGGGCCACATCACATGGGCCACACCAATGGGCCTCATATACATCAATTGGGTCGCATCACATGGTTCGCACCAATGGGCCTCATATACATCAAGTGGGTCACATCACATGGGCTACACCAATGGGCCTCATATACATCAAGTGGGCCGCATCAATGGGCTACATTAATGGACCTCATATACATCAAGTGGGCCGCACCAATGGGCCTCATATACACGAAGTGGGCTACATCACATGGGCCACACCATAAATAGCAGCGGAGGTAATGATCAAAAGATCATCTGGACAATGCCACAAATAGCCGTGGTGATAATGATTTCCACTGTTAAAACTCCATATGGCCCACCATCATGTTTATTTTCCATCCAGTCTGTTCATAAGGTCACAAAGACCTGAATTAAGAGGAAAAACAAATATCATATTGATCCAAAACTTCGGTGATCCCAAAAGGATTTCAATGGTGGGCGTTCAACTCTCCAGTATTTTCTGCAGTGTGGTCGACCTGATAGATCTACCTCATTTTTAGTCTCAGGCCTTGAGATGAGCTTGCTAATTGGATGGATGGTTTGGATGTAACACACATCAGCGAGCCCTGCAGAACTTACTAACGTCAAGACTAGCAGCTAATTGTTGCTGGTGCGGCCACAGATGGATGGTTTGGATCGAAGTCAGATTAGACCCACCGAGCTTACTGATGTATACATTAGCTCTGCTGCTGCTCGTGGGTGCCCACCATCCAAACCTGATGGATGATGTGGATTATCATACAAATATCACGGTGGGCTCCATTCAGATGGACGAACGATGTGGAATCCACCCACGCATCAAGTGGGTCCCGTCCACATGGACGGACAGTGTGGATAAAACCCACACACGTCAGGTGGGTCCCACAGAACTTGGTGTCGTCCTCAGTAGGTGTAAGATACGCTAGCTAACCCGCTTTCAACAACAGGTGGGTTCCCACGTGGGTCCACCAGATATGTATATAACATACATATGTATACTATATATATATATATATATATATTATTATATTATTATTAGTATTTTTTAAGGGACTCCAGCATCCAGCCCACTGTCTAGCTGCTGGATAGCACACATGCATCATGGTGGTCCCACGTGGGGTGGGCCACACGTACTGGACCAAGTTGATATTTATTTTCTTTCCTTGTCCAGGCTCGCCATATGGATGGTCAAGGTGAACTCATCCAGCAGGTGAGGTCATACAGGTGGACAACATGGATAAAATACATCACTGTGGGATTTCCACCGTCCACACTATAGATCTAATATATTCTTCTAGGTGGGCCATCAAACAGGGAGAGAGAGAGAGAGAGAGAGAGAGAGAGAGAGAGAGAGAGAGAGATGGAGGGACCCTGACACTATGGGTCCTCCCTTCCATGCTTTACAACATACATCAAGTGGGTCCCATTACATGTGGGCCCACCAATCAAAATCAACGATGAAGATCCCTTCTCCATCAAAATGCAAGGTCTAGATGACCTTTTCAAAGTAGGAAAGTAAACATCATGATGGGGTCCATGGAGAATGACCCCATCATGGGATAAACATAAGAATCATGGTGGGCCATCGGCCACATCTAGGGTTCAAAGTGTGATCCGTATCATCAATCGGTAGGCCTCACCTGGCCCTTCATCAAAAATAAAAATCTAAACCTATAAGAACACCCACCATTGGATCTTCTTGGTCTGACGGAATGCCAAACTCATTGGCTCTCTTTGATGGAAGTTGATGAGAATTGAAGGGTTTGATGGTGAGATTTTGGGTAGAAAGTGGGCCACACACTTAGCTTATTTTCTCTCCTTAGTTTCTTTGAAATGGTGGAGAATGAGATGGGATGGAGTAAAATGAGAGAAGAGTGGGGTTATCTAAGAAGGATGGGTGTGTGTAAGAGAGAGTTGATTTATGGGGGGTGAGGTGGCATGGGGTATGGGTTGCTTGTCTTTTTTGGTAAGAAAGAGATGGGATAAGCATGGGTTGTGTACTTGACTAGTACTTGATTGATTGATGTGATGAGTTGTAGATATTCTCTCAGAATTCACAACGCGCAGCATTTTTTCAAAATATACGCGGGCTCATAACTCCTGGCGTGAGTATGATATCAGTGCGCAAGATGCGATGTTGGAACCGCAACGATGGTGCGGTCGCGATGGTATAAGTTTCAAGTCTAGTCAACTCAGATCTATGGGATGCGACTCAAGGTTGTGCGAAAATGTAGATTATAGGTTGCAGGTGTCAGAATTCAATAAGGAGGATCGTGGGAGTCTTTGGAACGGTATAGACTTGGATATGGGTCTTAAAGATTTACCTATTTTGAATTCTTACTTTGTTATCAATGAGTTGGAAGAATATAGAGTTGCCATGGTGTGTAAATGGTAATTTAATTCAGTTTGAATTGTCATGGGTGCTGTTTTAAATTGTATTCTTATTTTTTTATGTTGGCCTTAGAACTTGCACTGTTTTCTACTAACAATGCATCTTTCACATTATATGTTGATGGATCTTGTTTTGAAAATATAGGGGCTCCTTATGGAATCTCTCATGTGGGTCCTTGGGGAAAGAATGAAGTAGCGATTGGTGTTAGTCCACGAGATCAATCCTTTCCTTATTCTAATGCGATTTTCTATGGAATACTTCATGAACCTGTTCATTTCTTTGGATTTGGACTTTGGAGTGCATCCTCATGTCTTTCTATAAATCATGTGTCTAGTTCATGTCTATAAATTCAAATGCCTTAAACTTCTTTCCTGTTGTTTTTCTTTAACCTTGTATTACTTTCATTTAGAAATGTACATATGGTTCATGCAATCAAATGCCTTAAATGTTAGGATTGTCTGATGAAGGAGGTTTTCAATGCTTGATACCTTGTGCTAGTTATTATTGCAGATGGGCTGGTCATCTTTTGTTACAGTAAAAGATTTCATGCTTTAATGTTTTACCAAGTTCTATTAATAGAGATTCTTTTAATTCATAAGCGTTCCTAAGATCCATGTTGGACCAATGGATGGTTTGCTTGGCCTGATTTACTTAAGACACTGATATTAAAGAAAAGAAATAGTCGTAGTGACTAAGATTTTCGAGTTTTCTCTAGAACTGGCCCAAGATCTCTGAGAAATATTGGAATTGGCATTGGTTTGAAAGTGAAGATACTCAATCCAACCCACATCTCCATTGGGTCCAATCCTCTTATTTCCATACCCAAACGGATTAGCAGGGCCTGCTTAATTTTATCCTTCAATTATGGTGTGTACTGAGCATGTCAAGATGTATTTTCTTTTTATAGGTGGAAGCTTTAGTAGTTCAATTGACTCACTAGGAAGGAGAGATACTTTAAGAAAAAATGGAAGTGAAAAAGATAGCAAATTTATCTAAGCCGATAATCCCATGTTTTGTTAGACATGTGTATTATTGGTTTAGGACTATTTTTCCCAACTTTCATTCTCTGTTTCATATGGTTCTTACTTTAGATTCAAAGAAGCATTTACGTAATGAAACCATGCATGAGCATGGATATAATTATGATAAGTGGGCATCTGATGGAACATGCTATCTGATCTTGAGAAATTTACTTCCACCCTTTAGAAATTTACTTTACACATAAAAGCTATTATTAATTGATGGACGAGACTGCTTCGATTTTCAAGGAAGAGATAAAAGAGCATGCTATCTAATCTTAAGAAGGCATGTGCAGATAAGATAGCTATTGCAAAGGAGTCACTGAAAAAGAAGAAGTAGGTCATTAACTACCCTTATTTAATAGTTATTTTGATTTCATAGCCTGTGATCTATGTGAAGGTATATAACACAAATATTGGGAATTTACATGCAGTATCACTACACCAATTGGGTCTGGTTTTCCTTTCCTCTCCTTTTTGTATTAGTTGCATCTTTGTAGTTAAATTATGAAGTCTTACACATGTTCTTAGCCTTTTCTGGACTGCTGATAACGATTGTTTGTAATTTTTTCATCTTAGTGCAAATGCTATACTAGTAGCATCACTTTCTATTTGCAAAGTAGGGCTAGTATAAAGAAGGCCCCCCTTCACAAAGTATATAACACATCTTTATTTGTTTTTTTTTTCTTTTTTTCTTTCAAATTTTCATGTTATCCAATTTTGTCTAATTACCCTAGAGAAAGTCAAGGTTGTAGGCTCCATTTTTGCAGGTATGATCATGGGCACATGCACTTTAGCCAAGGCCTTCTATTATGTAGACTTACCTTCTCAAATAGGTTGGTTCATTCAGGGCCTTGGAGAAATGGGTATGTCTAGAATTGGATGTGTACGTTGATCGCACACGTCCATTTCTAGATATACCCATTTCTTCAAGGCCTTAAACGAACCAACCTATTTGAGAAGGTAAGTCTACAATATAGAAAAACAAGAAATATATCATCCAAATTCAATTACTTTTTATTTTTTGTTAAATTAATGAGAATCGCTGACGACTAAAACCGCCAAAAACACCAACGGTTTTAGTCGTCGCCCTTAGCCGTCACCCTTACGGTTGGAAACGTCGATGGTTTTCATCCGTCGATGAGCAACGCCAATAGACCTTGCAACGGCTAAAAGCCATTGGGGAAGGTCATTGCCGATGGTTTTTAACCATCGGTGTTGTTCCTTGGCTTCCAATTGTCTCTTCAATTCCTCAACTTTATTTTTTACCTCATGCATCGATAAACATGCTACCTGGTTTGGATCATACTTGTCATCTTAACAAAATTAGCATAAATTTTCTATTCATTTAATATACAACATTTGCCGTTAAGAATTAGAAATTTTTAAATATCCTATACTTATTCTAATTTTCAAAGACTCCAATAATCTTATATACAAAGATCATTTGAAAAACTGTTGCCTGAGATTCGCAAAGATTTTGAATGTTAATACCATACATATTGCCCGATTACAAACACAGTGTATCAACCAAAATTTATTAGCTTTCCTGTTATCCATAGTGTATAATATAAAATCATGAATAGAGGTTAGAAATTTTCATTAAATTTGTAAGTTTACATTAATACAATAAACTATTTGAAAAAGAAAATACAGTTCATTAAGAATTGAAAATTTCAGCCACCAAATTAGTAGGTAAAAATACTCACTTTCTCCTTTAAATATATGCCTAGAACATTAATGAACTTATAATGCATCTAAAAAATTTCACATCTTGTTGTAGTTCAAAAAGATAATGGTAGGCCACAATGTTGATTCAGAAAATATGCCCAATCCATACAACTAACATAACTGTGGACTCTGGATCTCGAGTGGGATTGACTCGTGGCTTTCATAGGTGCCTTTTTTAAGGGCTTTGCATTGTGTTTGAAAGAGTGTTATATCTGACTAGAGTTGTCACTAGCCAATTAATTTGTTTCCATAGTCGGTTATACCCCATATAAACGTTATGATAGGAAATATGAGGATTCCCTGTCCTAAGATGATTCCTTGATCTGCGACATGAGATTTAGGGTAAGGTACTGTCATGCCCCAAACTCGGTAACCGAACTCACAAGGAACCCAATAGTCGGTTTTGGCCGCAACAGCCTCCGTAGTACCCCATTCTCGGCTCCTAAGGCAAGTTCTAATCCTAGGATCCCACAAGGAAGATTTTCATAACCGTATAACCATTTCCAATATGAGCATACCCAAGATCACAACAAATATATCTGAGAATAATAAACGCACATATCGAAAAATCCACTATGAATTTGAACTTTTATAAGTACAAAGCAGAAAAGGAATACATCTAATAGCAAAAGAAGTAGGAAGAAGATCTGCAACACTGGGGGTCCTCAGCTCAACTCTAATCCAAGATCTTCCACTACGAATGTTGATCTAAGATCACCTGCATACATCAATCATGCATAAGCTTATAAAAGCTTAGAGGGTGGTAAAAGTGTATGACAATAGTGCACAAAAGAATAATAGAACAAAAAGAAACATGATTAATGATAATATCGCTAGCCTTACCATGGCTTATCATAAATACAATGCAATGAGTATTGGGCGTCATACCAAGGCGATGCACAAGGGAGCTTAAGTAGCCGATGTAAATGCGATGTGAAGTGATGCTAGTGCTCATATCCAAATCCACATATAAAGTACATTTTCAATCATAAGGAAATTACCGGGGTCCATTACACTGCTAAATGACTGTCGCTCTCCACACCCGCATGGTCAAACGAGTGTAAGAGATCTCATTACCCGCCTATAAACAACCAATCACTAATAAGGCCTGACAACAGCGGACCCATTTACGAGCTGGTCAGACTCAGCCTAGCAATACCTTCTTACACTAGGCTGGTAAGGCCACACCCATACCCAACTGACTACACGATAGTGGAAGTCGCGACCTAATGGTATAATGTTCTCGTGCGCTCATAGTTTTCACCCAGTCATGGCGTTAGGTCAGATCCTTAGTACCATCGAAGTTTTTTGAATTTCACCCAGGGCATCTTATGCACCCGATATGCTCAAATATATTTCAAGTGTCTACATATATGGCCATCCACAAATATCCCTGTAGAGGTAAGGCCCTAATGAAAGAAGGGCGGTATTATTATGAAATGTGATGCCAATGCATGAGTCACACATATAGATCATACACTAGCTTCAGGTAATCAATGTGCACAAGGGGAGAAACTCCATCCCTCTATGATGTCGACCCAATGACCACACATAATACAATCCATTCACGCAGATGATGCATATGGGTCATAATGATGTAAACGCGCTACTCGACGGTGATGATGTGGATCATACTCCTTCCTAAGGAGGGACAGGGTCTAAATACATAAACAAGTACTCTAAGGAGAAGTCCTCTAGTGGAGGCCCAATTCTTTGGGGTAGCCCATAAGCTAAGAGGGTCATAAACCCAAGGAAGAAGCAGTCCTAATCAAGGGCCCAAAGTGGACCTTTAACCACCTATAGGAACCCTATGGGCCTACCTTAGGGCCACTAAGGAGGACATCCAACCCCAAGGCAGCCCGTTACACATATAAAGTAAAGTCCAAGGCCCAAGCAATCTATGGCCTAGTGGGCCATACACTAAGCCCAATACATAGGCAACATGATGGGCCCTCAAGCAAGGTTTGGGCCCATCCATAAAGATCATGACTCTACTCATTGTGGTGGACCTATTAGGTAGCCCATTATTCCAACATATGGGTAATCCATACATTTAAAACAAGTGAGTTGGGCCTCGCATTTCGGCCAAAGTATGCTTTTAATTTAATGGGCATGCAAAGGCCCAACTACTTTGAGTATTTCAGCCCACAAAGCGCATCACAATGGTGTATTAAATATATGCCCAAAGGCCATGGGCCTATCATAAGTTTCAAGACAATCGGCCTAGGAAAACCCAACAAATAACTAAGAAGACTAGTCCAATAAAAATCCAAATGAAATGGGCCTTAAATATGCACTAATTAAGTAAAAAAATCTCATTAAAATGGAGCAAGATTTATGTAATAATGTCTCCAAATTTGGTGGACCATGCTGCCTCAAAACATTCATTTATGGGTAGCAACCATGGGCCTATTGCTGAAATTCCAATCCACCCATAATTTGACTTGCTGGAAATTCAAAAATTAATTAATTATTTACTTATTTTAGTTCCTGGTGACCCATACATGTCATAGGGGGTTGACCAGATGAAGGGAGTAGATTAAAAACTTAAATCAGATGGGTCATGCTGCTAGACTGGACCTTCAGTAGCAACCCAATGGGTCGGACATCCCATGTGTAGACAACCCTATGGGCCTGGGTATTTGGCCCAAAACTCATCCAAATGGACCTTAAAAATGGAAACCATAGAGGGAAGTGGCCATGTCCCATATGGACCAAGATTATATGGGTATTGGGACAAAAAAATACATCAAGGTGGGCCCACAATGTGGTTTGGACGGCCAGTCAAGGCTGGACACCCCAGCCTGGCGGGCCACTTCAGGCTGCACCACAGATGGTACAGGGACCCGATGGCCCTAAAAATTTGCAAGGTGGTCCTTCCATGGGTGGGACACACCTCCTCAAAATTTAGTGATTTTTAGATGATTACAAGTATTCTAATTATTTTTTTTTAAAAAAAAATAGACTGTCTAGAAAATCTGTTTGACCTGTACGTACTAGCTTACTGGGCCAGTCCAGCCCTTTCCACAGTGTGCACAGGGGTCATTTGGCCCAAAAACTTGGTAGGTGGGTCTAACCATGGGTGGGTCACCTCTTTGTAAATTGTTATAATTTTTAGATGCTCAAAAGTATTTTAATTAAATTCAGAATTACAATTTGTCCAAGGTGAAATTTTGTTGTTCATGCAATGTTTATTGAATAAGGTGGGCTCAAACTTCATCTAGGAGGAGGGAAATGGATGTTTAGTATTTTTACCATAAAATAAAGTAAGGTGGGGTCCAAAAAAGTGGCCCACCCCTTAGAGAAACCAAGCTGTAATTTGTGTTTTCCCTCCATACATGTGGGCTGGACGGTCTAACAAGGTGGACCACCCACCCCTATGGGCCTCCCTTTTTGGGTACCCTTTCATGGGCCATCTGAGGTGTGATACATCACACCTCAAGGTGGGGTACACACCTTCATATTACAACCTATAATCATAAAGAAAATAGTGGAAATCATGATCCAAAATCCATGCCAAACATTGACCATGACAGTCCATGCAACAGTCCATATTTTTGGATAACAATACATGGAAAGACATATCAGCCTATATCTCAATAATCTCAGCAATTTAAAGAGTGTGTAGCCTTCCTTAGTGGGCCCCACACATGTCCAGATCATGAACTAAGGTCAGGACACTTGCATGCATTATTTAAGGTGTCTAAAAATCATGGAATAAGGTGGTATGGGTGTCCCACCCTTGTTGAATTTTGGGATGTCCTAGGCCCACCAAGTGGGCCACATACATCATCATCCACAATCATAAGAGGAGGAAGAAGAAGAAATACAACCCGACCATAGGGGTAGGTCCTCGCTACTAATGGGTCCTGCCAAGATTCAATCTCATCCATACAACTATATAGATTTTACATGCAACAATAAACCAATTCATGCATGATCCATAACTAAAATGGGTGGTTGGGATGCCATCCCAACATGACTTCTACTATCTAAATGCCCTTGGAATGAAGTAGACAATGCAATACATCATAATGGGGTCCATGGAGTAGGATGGGCCAAAGGGCACATCCATGAGGTCAAATGGGATCCCCACCATGGATTGGTGGGTCCCATATGATCCATTTATAAACAAAAGAGAAGATTAAAGGTCAGGAAAGAAATCATAATTTATATTCACCCCATATGCAAAGCAAGCCTTCAAACTTCCACACTAAGGAGATCTTGAGCCTAAGAAGAGGTTTTAATGGTCTATTTCTAATGGTAGGATTAGAAGGATTTTAGGAATTAAAGAGCTGGAGAGAAGAGGGAGAGACGGACATTAGAGAGTGGGGTGTTGCTAGCAAATGGAGGGAAATGAGAAAGAGGGAAAGATAGAGAGAGAGAGAGAGAGAGAGAGAGAGAGAGAGAGAGAGATGCCGTGATGGGTTTATAAGAAAGGCCATCATTTCCAAAGGGAGGAGTTTACAATACTTAGGCTTTATGCTAGGCTTGTGTAGTGTGTGTTGAGGTGGGTGGTGTTTTCCATCGAACTTGTATGGTGTGTGTGTGTAGTGTGTATAGGGACTTGTGCCAAGGAGGTGGTCCACATGCATTGCACAAAAGTTGGCCACATGATTAAGGGTCATACTATGTAATGTTCATAACTTTTAATCCATTAGTCAGATGGACTCTCAAGACGCGTAGTTGGAACCACAACGACGATGCGAACATGATGACATAGGTCTCAGGCTGATCCGAGTCAGGTCAACGTGGCCGGACTGAAGGATGACTGCAAATGTTATCCGAGTGTTACGGGTTGCTGAAATTTGACCGGTAGGACCGCGGGACCATAAAAAATGAAATGCATAATCACACACACACATGCACATGCAGGAACTAGGGTCAGGTCTTACAATCCTCCCCACCAATAAAGAAATTTCATCCTTGAAATGTTCAAAACCAGAACAATGAAAATTCATAATCATCATCATGTATATATCTTAATCATCAATCACAATAGAAGGCAATACAAGTAATATAAGCAATCAATCATCGAACAAATGGGGATAACATTCTCTAATCTCGGCCTCGCACTCCCAAGAGCCTCGACCTCTGAATGATGACCCATTTTACTTTCACCAAGGGAATGACCTTAGTTCTGAGGACCTGCTCCTTCCGATCAAGAATAAGAATCAGCTGCTCGATGTAAGAAGCATCCTCACAGACCTCAAGTGGCTGCCAATCTATCACAGGAATAGTGTCTGACCCACATTTTGACAATTTAGAAACATGGAATACGTCGTGGATCGGGATAACTCAGGAGGTAAGGTAAGCCTATAAGCCACAGTGCCCACACTCTCAGTAATCTTAAAAGGTCCAATGAATCTCAGGACAAGCTTACCCTTCACACCAAAGCAAAACATGCCCCTCATAGGAGAGACTTTGAGATATACCATGTCCTCGACTATGAACTCGAGGGATCGATGCCGATAATCAGTAAAACTCTTTTGCCAGCTCTAAGTTGTATGCATCCTCTGCCTGATAATATCAATAGCCTCTGACGTCTGTTACATAAGCTTAGGACCTAAGAGATGACGCTCTCTAACCTTAGTTTAACAGCTAGGAGATCTGCACAGTCTGTCATAGTGTGCCTCAAAAGGAGCCATGTTGATAGTCGCATGATAACTATTATTGTATGTGAACTCGATGAGGCACAAATGCTCATCCCAACTGCCCACAAAGTTGATCACATAAGCTCTGAGTATATCCTCAAGGATTTGGTTGACCCTTTCGGTCTGCCCATCCATCTGTAAATGATAAGTAGTGTTGAGACACAAGTTGGCCCCCATCACATACTGAAAACTCCGCCAAAATTGAGACGTAAATTTGGAGTCTCAATCTGAAATGATCGAAACTGGGATGTCTTGTAGTCTCACAATATCCTCAATGAACACCTTTGCAAGTCGTTCCATTGACCAGGAAGCACGCACCGGAATGAAATGAGTTAACTTTGTCAAACGATTGACGATAACTCAGATGGTATCATGACCACACTGAGTCCTTGGTAAACTTGCGATGAAGTCCATCGATACATGCTCCCACTTCCACACTGGAATTCTTAACGGCTGTAAGGGACTAGGGGATCTCTAGTGATCGACCTTAACACACTGGCATGTGTCACACTTGGCTACAAAACTAGCAATCTAGCACTTCATCCCCTGTCAAAACTACTACCTCCTTATATCATGATACATCTTCGTAGAGTCCGGGAGAATAGTAAGTCTTGATCGGTGTGCCTCGATCATCAGATCACGACGTAACTCTTGCATGCCTGGGACACATAATCAGCCTCTGAAGGTAATCCACCATCGGAACTAATATGTCAGTATGACTGCTTCACAAATGCAGCCTCTGTATGGTACTCTTGAAGTGACCCATCTGTCTACTGAGCCTCAATCACCCTAGCCACTAAAGAGGGTTGAATCGACAAGCTCGAAAGCTAAAAAATGAAAGACTACAGACCGAATTCAAAGTTAAACTCTGAAACATCCTCAAGCATCTACCACTCTCGCACTATCATCTGTGCCACCAAGCCTCGTGGATGATGGTTGAGCGCGTCTGCCACCATGTTTTCCTTACCTGGGTGGTACTCAAGATCAAAATCATAGTCCTTCAACAGCTCCATCCATCACCTTTGACACAGGTTCAACTCGGACTGTAAAAATAGGTACTTCAAGCTCTTGTGATTCGAGAAGAGCTCGAACCTGACCCCATATAGATAATGCCTCTACATCTTCAGTGCAAAAATGACCGCTGCAAGATCTAAATTTTGGGTGAGGTAGTTTAGCTCATGGACCTTGAGCTTGCGCGAGGCATACCCCACTGGCTTCCCGTGCTACATCAGTACAGCACCCAAGCCAACTCTGGAAGCATCAATGAAAACAACAAAACCCTCACTCCCATCAGGAAGAGTGAGAACAAGAACGAATGTGATACCTACTCGCAGGCGTCACCCTAGATGAACTCAACATCCTTCCATGTCAACCAGGTCAGCGGTGTAGTAATATGGGACAAACCCTCAATAAACTTTTAATAATATCCCACCAGACCAAGGAAACTACGGATCTCGAACGCGTTCATGGGCTGGCCCCACTAATGCACTGCATACACCTTCGAGGGGTCCACAACGACACCTTCCCTCATCACCACGTAATCGAGGAACTTCACCTCCTCCTGCCAGTACTCGCACTTCTCCATCTTCGCATACAACTGGTGGGCAAGGAAGGTCTTTAGCACAATCTGCAGGTGCTTAACATGGTCCTCCCAGGTCCTCGAATACAAAAGAATATCATCAATGAATACCACCATGAACTGATCAAAGAACGGACGAAAGACCTCATTCATCAGCTGCATGAACACGGAGGGTGCATTGGTCAGTCTGAACGACATGACCAGAAACTCAAAGTGACCATAGTGTATCTGGAAATCCGTCTTCGGAAGTTCATCCTCTTAGACCCAAATCTGATGGTAACTGAAGCGTAAGTCTATCTTAGAAAAATATTATGCACCCTACAACTGTTCGAACAGATCATCAATATGGAAAAGTGGGTATCGGTTCTTGATGGTGACTCTGTTGAGCTCACGATAGTCCACATAGAACCACAACGAGGCATCCTTCTTCATAAAAAATATCGAGGCTCCCCAAGGCAAACTGCTGTGATGAATGAAACTTAACTCCCAAAGCTCATTCAACTACTCCTGCAGTTTTCTCAACTCCAATGGTGCCATCTGGTAGGGGGCCTTCGAGATAGGAGTGGTATCGGGCATTAGATCAATCTGAAACTCCACCTGCCGACGTGGCGAAAAACCCAGGATCTCTTGGAACACATCCGTCTACTCATAAACCATAGGTAGCTTCTCAATACACCCTGTCATAGAATCCTCGATGATAGAAGCTAAGAAACTAGATAACAACTCTCCTTTGGGTTCGACGATGAACTGAAACACTGGCAAGCCTGGAACGTGAAAAGTAACTATCCTCACGGCACAATCTAAGATGGCACAATACTCCGCAAGCCAGTCCATACCCAGAATGACATTAAAACCTACCATCAGCATCACGAACAAATCAGCAGGCAGAAACATCTCGTCCACTAACATCGGGCAAGAAGGGCAGCAACGGGTCAACATGCGAACTTCCCCATGGGAGTCGAAATGGCTAAAGCCTCAGACATGGACTCCAATCAAATACCGATTGATCAGTAAAACTGCTCATCCATGAAAGAATGGGAAGCACTAGAATCAAACAAAATGTGGGTAATATTAGCAGAAATAAGAAGAATACCCTCGACGACTCCGCCGGTCGACGACTACGGGTCTTGGCCTGGTGCCTGTTGCACAGGATAAAATTAGCCCTAAGCTGGTAAGGGGAGTAAAATGGAAGACTTTGGATCCTGAGTCTCTGCTTGCTGAGCTGTAATATATACTCGACCCAAGGACTGAACATAGGATATCCCCTTTACTTGTGCAGTTATCTCTACTAGGGAGGTCTGTCTAGCTGCCTCTGCTACTGAGGAGGAGCCCTAGAAGTAGCGGCTAGGAGTTACGCTCTCTGTTGTTGCTGCTGCTAAGGAGGACGAGGAGGAGGCAATTGTTGTGGCCTTTTCTACTATATGGTGAGAGGGCAATCACGCCTCCGATACCTAGCTTGTCCAAAACTGAAGCAAACACCGAAAAAGGGGTCGAAAGATGAAGCGGTTGGTGGTGCTGATAATGATGATGAAGCTACTATCTGAGTCACGAGCTGTCTAAACTCTGATCTACCCCTCCATCTCTACTGACGGTGCTACCTGAAACTACCGGCTAGTGCCTCCTCTTCCAGTCTCCACTGAAACTCTGCTCTCTCGATCTCTGGGTCATAGCCTAACCTCCTTATAGACCAATGCCCGATGAACAACCTGGTCAAAAGTCTCCAAGCAATGTCCCACCACATGGCTACGAAGGGCAAGACACAAGCCAGTCACAAAGCGACAAGCCCTCATCTTCTCATCGTTGGTGAGATGAGGAGTAAATCTATACAAGGCTAAGAAATGGGCCTTATATTATGACATCTACAAATCTCCCTGAACCAGGGTCTTAAACTCGATCACCCTCTGTATCTGAACATGCTCGAGGAAGAATTTCTAGTCAAAACAGACCATGAATTCCTCCCTGGTATAAATAAAATCTGGCCCGTCCACCCTGGATACGGACGACCACCAATGATGGGCCTCACCCTAAAGAAGATAGGTTGCAAGGGATACCCTCTGATCGGCTGAACAATGCATAGTGCTGAAAATCTTTACGATCTCAGTGCGTCATGCCTCAGCGGCAAATGGGTCGGGATTAACCTTGAATTTTAGAGGGTCATGTTGTCTAAACTCCTTGAAAATTATGCTAACGCGTGGAAATTCACCCTGATCGAAAACTAGAGCAGTTGTAGGCTGACGAGTCTACAACGCGATAGCGACAAGATGCATCAGCTGCTGAAAACACTTGACACCTATAGGCACTGTAACGCCCTAAAAATCAGGGGTTGAGCAGAAGTTCAGCTCCCGAGTTCCAATGCATCACTTATGCAACATAGATAAAGATGATTGAGTGTTGTTCTTGGTAGTGCATTAAACATGAGAGAGATTACACCAAAATAATAATTCATACTCCAGATCGGGTTATATAATGCAAGCGAAAGACTGAAAGATATATATATATATATATATATATATATATATATATATATATATATATATATATATAAACGAATAGGAAAGCAAAGATCACTGGCGATCTGCTAGAGTATGAATACATCTCTAAGTCACCATATACATGTAATGTTCTAAAAATAAAATGTCAAAAAAGAATCCAACTACAATAGTATGCCCTGTAGCCCCGTCGATTAGTACAGCCTAAGTGAAGCCGTCCGAGAACTGCATATAAGAGAACTCATCCTGATCGTCGTAATAGTCAAGCTTCGCCTCCTGAGTCGCATCCTCATTTGCAACTAAGACAGAGTCTGGTGGGTGTTCAGAACACCGTCCTAGAACGTGAGAGTGAGTGATCAACTCAGTGGAATCATAGAGTAAAGATTAACATGTTATCAATTCAATCAAGCAGAAATGATAAAGCAAACATATCAACCATTCCTAAATACTCTTATTAATGCAGGGATGAGATGTTTCATGAATGCATGCCCTCACCTACACTCCCTTGTGCGACACCATCTTGCATTCGCGGCATGCTTCCAGCCCTTTGTGCACTTCATCGTCGGCACATGCAGTGCGATGATATGACCATGATTACCAAGTTATTATTAGTCCTTTTCATACAGCAGGATCGGAAAGCTAAGGTACCTCCCTTGTATCATACCCAAATGATGATCCATTCTCGGGTCGTCAGTCCGAGACAATCTCATACGATAGTATAGTTCTAGATCGTTGTAAAGGGCTCATCACCAATCAATACAGGTCTAGTTATATCCTATAGACTACAACAAGGCTTGTCGCCCCATTGCAGTTTCAGGATATACTCGAGGTCACTACAAAGGGCTCGTCAGCAATCAGAGTAGGTCGACAGCTCGAATATAGTGTCTCATATCACCATAATCGTCTCACGAGTATAGGTGCTCACTGGTCACTACAGGGAGGCTCGTCGCCCCAGCGTAGGCCGACATCTCGACCACGGTGTCCCATACCACCATGCCCGGCTCATGAGTCTTAGCGGATCGAGGTACCAAGGTTAACGGGATTGCATTGGTAATTTTAGTACCCTAGATTCAAACAGAAGCGTCCATACATGGTGAACACACATCAGGTCAATCGGGTTATTTAACGAGTTTGACTAGCTCGATCGCATGTTGAGTTGATCGACATGAAATGCATAAGCACTCCATGTGGCCAAACCACTGTCGACAACTCTAGTATGGCTCGGGTTCGTCAAAGACATCCTACGTGACGAATAAAACTCAACCATGAACTTAAGTCTGTTATCGAATGCCTAGACCATAACATGGCCCTAATCACGTACATATGATTCAACATCCACATTCATATAGCAGGATATGAAATATAGCTTAAACATGAAGACTATACATAGAGGGAATCATACACACAATTAGCAAGAATGAAATAAACTAGGCATAACATGAAGGAAAGCATACACACAAGTAGCATTAACGAAATAGACTAAATATAACATATCTCAATTCAAAAACCATACTTTACCTATTTCTAGCTCATTTAGATATTTATACAAACACTTAGATTACATTATTCAACATACATCACGTATGTTGGCGTATTGCATATTTAGGCAAATCCTTTGCTAAGGAGTTATCGCATACATAACAAGCATGCACTAACAAAGATTTATCATGGTAGTCACTAGATCAGATTTCATACGCATACAAACATTTTATCAATCACATGGAACACTCAGTTTGTAATATAAGCTATACATAATCGTAAGACAGAACAGATAGTGCATTTGGCATGTATAATAGCATCCACGTTAGTAATAAATCATTATCTAACATTGAAAGCTTTAAAAATCATAACCTATATGTCTATAATCCGCACCTTACGCCATAGAAGCGTAACGTATATGATTTAAGCCGTAAGCTTTCGTCAACAGCGGTTTAGCAACCTATAACAGAAACTAGGTTAGCTATTTCATGACTCCGTCTATCTCAAACCTTAAAACAGGTTAGGATTTGATTTTTTTTACCCAAGTGTGGAATCAGAATCGCCAAAACAACGATTCAGATGGATGGATTTGACACGTAGTGAAGTTGGGTGGAATCACAAGATGAAATCACCACTTCTCTCTCACTTTCTCTCTTTTCCTTCTTCTCTCTCCTAGGTTTTTTCTCAAATTCGTATGGAGAAAATGAGAGAGAGTTTAAGGCCTTTTTATAAGCTCTAAATCGATGAAAATAGCCTTAAGGCTAAGGTATACTTAGGTTATAACCAAATCAACCTTGTTCTGATCCAACTGAGCATTTTTGGAGGTCCTGTTACTGAGTGCGGTCGGACTTAAGCTCTTGGATGTTGGATCTTGATCAAGTTAAGTTTTTAGTTTGATCAGATTTTCAGATCGACCGTGGCGGACCAGTTTCAATTCAGCGATCGCCGAAACTCGATCAAGGCCACAAGTAATTTGGCATGAATGGGCCATCATCCCTGATCCGAGGGTAAATTTGGGTCAAAATCTAATGGTCAGAATGCTTATAAATGTCACGCAAGCGACACGACTCAGATTTCTTAAAATCATATTTAATTTTTAAAAAATCTTTAGTTTCCCACACTCTTCACTCCGGACTCTAGGAAATAGTCCTAGAGCATCGTTTGGACATGATTTTCATAGTGATTGTCAAGTCCAACTACGCAGTCAATATCTTCTAAGTTCATCGCAATCAGACTTTCGACGTGCGGTCCAGGTCCGATACGAAGTTTCAAATTGCTCCCATGAGCAACCGAGTTTAGAGTTGGATCCTAGATTTTGGAGTAACATAGCGTTACTAATTCTACAGATTTTGAATCTTACAGATCATATTTAAAGTGATTAGTGTTAATTTCACAGATAATCTAGGTTAGTACTTAACAATTCTCGTCTAATTTCTAAAGGATTTAATCCTGAGGGTTTTCTGACTGAGGTGGTACTCAGGTCTTTGTACGGATTTTTTCGAGTCGTTACAGGCACTGTCGAAAAATATGGAGCGACACTCCCCTCGGGCGGAGGCACGGGTGTGGCTGACAGAGCAGGAGCCTCTGTAACCGAAACAGTAGGTTAAGAAGGGGGAATCAGTGGGAGAACTAGAGCAATAGAAGGAAGAGGCGCTACTGGCTCAATAGGAGGTTGAATCGGGACCTCGGGGATCGGATCCTCTAAAACAGGAGCAAGATGCACTTGAGTAGAATGGGTATCTAGGGCACCTTGTCCGCGGGCACTACGACCACGGGTACCATGTCTAGGCGGCATCATCCACAAAATAATGACGATGTAAGGAATCATGACAATTAGAGGCTCAATATGGAGCGAAGGGAAGGGTCTCGGGACACTACTTGTCCTATGCCCTTAGCAGACATGCAATGTTATCCTGAGTTATTTCAAAATTACTTGTTATGCTGTGATACCAACTCATGTCACACCATAGACTTGGTAACCGGACTCACAAGGAACCCGATGACCGGTTCTGGCTGTAACAGTCTCCGTAGTATCACATTCTTAGCTCCTGAGGCAGGTTCTGATCCTGGGATCCTACAAGAAGGATTTTCATAACCATATAACCATTTTCAATATGAGCATACCCAAGATCACAGCAAGTATAACTGAGAATAACAAAGGCACACATCACAAAATTCATAATGAATTTGAACTTTTATAAGTATTAAGAAGAAAAGGAATACATCTGATAGTAAAAGAAGTAGGAAGAAGATCATTAACACTGGGGTCCTCAGCTCAACTCTAATCCAAGCTTTGCCACTATAATGTTGATCTAGGATCACCTGCACGCATCAATCGTGCATGAGCTTATAGAAGCTTAGAGGGTGGTGGAAGTGTGTGACAATAGTGCGCAGAAGAATAATAAAAGGAGGAGAAACATGATCAATGATAATATCGCTAGCCTTACCAAGGCTTATCATGAATACAATGCAATGAGTACTGGGCACCATACCAAGGTAATACACAAGGGAGCTTAAGTGGACGATGCAAATACGAAGTGAAGTGATGATAGTGCACATATCCAAATTAATATATCAAATACATTTCCTATCATAAGGAAATCATCGGGGTTTATTACACTACTGGATGACTACCGCTCTCCAGACCCATAGAGTTAAATGAGCATAAGAGACCTCACTACATGCCTATGAACAGCTAATCATCAATAAGGCCTGATGGCAGCGGACCCATTAACGAATTGGTCAGACTCATCCTAGCAATGCCTTCTTACACCAAGTGGGTAAGGGTACACCTCTACCCAACCGACTACACGATAGTGCGAGTCGTGACCTAACGGCATAAGGCTCTCGTGTGCTCATAGTTTCCACTTGGTCACGGCGTTGGGACAAATCCTTGGTACAATGGAAGTTTTAAAAATTTCATCCATGGGCATCCTATGCACCTGATATGCTCAAATATATTTCCGGTGTCCATACATACGACCATCCACGAATATCCCTATAGAGTCAAGGCCCTGATGAAACAAGGGCAATATCATCATGAAATGTGATGCCAATGCATGAGTCACGCATACAGATCATGCACTAGCTTCAGGCACTCAATGTGCACAAGGGGAGAAACTCCATCCCTTTATGATGTCGACCCACTGACCATACACAATGCAATCCATTCAATAAGTACTCTAAGGAGAAGTCCTTTAGTGAGGGCCCAATTCTTTGGGGTAGCCCATAAGCTAAGAGGGTCATAAACCCAAGGAAGAAGCAGTCCTAATCAAGGGCCAAGGGTGGGCCTTCAACCACATTAGGAACCCTATGGGCCTACCTTAGGGCAACTAAGGAGGACATTTAACCTCAACTAGGTCCCAAAAGGTAGCCCGCTACGCATATAAAGTAATGTCCAAGGCCCAAGCAATCTATGACCTAATGGGCCATACACTAAGCCCAATACATGGGCAACATAGTGGACCCTCAAGCAAGGTTTGGGCTCAACCATAAAGATCATGAGTCCACTCATTGTGGTAGGCCTAATGGGTAGCCCATTATTCAAACATATGGGTAATCCTTACATTTAAAACAAGTAAGTTGGGCCTCACATTTCGGCCCAAGTATGGTTTTAATTTAATGGGCACGCAAGGACCCAACTACTTTTAGTATTTTGGCCCACAAAATCCATCATAATGGTGTATTAAATATAGGCCCAAAGGTCATGGGCCTATCAAAAGTTTCAAGACAATGGGCCTAGGAAAACCCAATAAATAACTAAGAAGACTAGTCCAATAAAAACCCAATTGAAATGGGCCTTAAATATGAACTAATTAAGCCCAAAAATCTAATTAAAGTGGGGCAAGATTTGTGTAATATTATCCCCAATTTTGGTGGACCATGCTGCCCCAAAACATTCATTTACAGGCAGCAACCATGGGCCTATTGTTGAAATTCCAGCCCACCCATAATTAATCTGGCTTGCTGGAAATTAAAAAATTAATTAATTTTTATATTTTTTTTTGTTCCTGATGACCCATACATGTCACAAGGGTCCACAAGATGAAGGGAGTAGATTAAACACATAAATTAAATGGGTCATGCTGTTAGACTGGACGTCCAGCAGCAACCCAATGGGTTGGGCGTCCTATGTGTAGACAACCCTATGAGCCTGGGTATTTGGCCTAAAACTCTCCCAAATGGACCCTAAAATGGAAACTACAGAGGGAGGTGGCCATGTCCGACATTGACCAAGATTGGATGGGTGGTGGGACAACAAAATACATCAAGGAGGGCCCACAAGGTGGCCTGGACGGCCAACCAAGGTTGGACGCCCCATCCTGGTGGGCCACTCCAGGTTGTACCACGAACGGTACAAGGGCCCGATGGGCCTAAATATTTGCAGGGTGGTCCTTCCATGTGTGGGTTACACTTTTACAAAATTTCTTAATTTTTAGATTATTAAAATTATTTTAATTAATTTAAAGAAAACAGATTGTCTGGGAAATCTGTTTGACCTGGACGTCCTAGCCTAGTGGGCCGGTCCAGCCCTTGCCACGATGTGCACAGGGGTTCATTAGCCCCAAACATTAGTGAGTGGGTGTTACCATGGGTGGGTCACCTCTCTGTAAATTTTCATGATTTTTAGATACTCAGAAGTATTTTAATTAAACTCAGAATTACAATCTGTCCAGGGTGAAATATTGTTGTCCATGCAATGTTTATCCAATAAGGTGGGCCCAAACTTCATCTAAGAGGGGGGAAATGGATTTTTAGTATTTTTTTTCATAAAATACAGCAAGGTGGGGTCCACAAAAGTGGCCCACCCCTCAGAGAAACTAAGCTGTAATTTATGTTTTCCCTCCATACATGTGGGTTGGATGGTCCAAAAAGGTGGACCGCCCACCCCTATAGGCCTCTGAGGTGTGATCCATCACACCTCAAGGTGGGGCCCACACCTTAATATTACACTCCATAATCATAAAGACAGCAGTGGAAATCATGATCCAAAATTCATGCCAAACATTTGCCATGACAGTCCATGCAATAGTCCAGATTTTTAGACAGCAATACATGACTGGACATATTAGCCTATATCTCAATAATCTCAGTAATTAAAAGGTGTGTGGCCTTCTTTAGTGGGCCCCATACATGTCTAGATCATGAACTAAGGTCAAGACACTTGCATGCATTAATTTAGGGTGTCCAAAAACCATAGAATAAGGTAGTAGGGGCGTCCCACCCTTGCTCAATTTTGGGATGTCCTAGGCCCACCAAGTGGGCCACACACATCATCATCCATAATCATAAGAGGAGGAAGAAGAAGAAATACAACCTGGCCATGGGGGTAGGGCCCCGCCACTAATGGGCCCTCCCTAGATTCAATCTCATCCATACAACTATGTAGATTTTACATGCAACAATAAACCAATGCATGCATGATCCATAACTAAAATGGGTGGTTGGGATACCATCCCAAAATGACTTCTAGGGTCTAAATACCCTTGGAATGAAGTAGACAATGCAATACATCATCATGGGGTCCATGAAGAATGGCCCTATGATGTATCATAACATACATGTAAGATGGGCCAAAGGGCCACATCCATGGGGTCAAATGGGATCCCCACCATGAATTGGTGGGTCCCATATGATCCATTTATAAAGAAAAGAGAAGATTAAAGGTCATGAAAGGAATTAGAATTTATATTCACCCATATGGAAAGCAAGCTTTCAAACTTCCACACTAAGGAGATCTTGAGCCTAAGAAGAGGTTTTAATGGTGGAGATCTATTTTTAATGGTAGGATTAGAAGGATTTTGGGGATTAGAGGGCTGAAGAGAAGAGGGAGAGAGGGACGTTGGAGAGTAGGGTGTTGTTAGCAAATGGAGGGAAATGAGAAAGAGGGAAAGATAGAGAGAGAGAGAGAGAGAGAGAGAGAGAGAGAGAGAGAGAGAGAGATGTCATGATAGATTTGTAAGAAAGGTCATCATTATCTAAGGGAAGAGTTTACAATGCTTAGGCTTTAGGCTAGGCTTGTGTAGTGTGTGTTGAGGTGGGTGGTGTTTTCCATAGAACTTGTTTGGTGTGTGTGTAGTGTGTATAGGGACTTGTGCCAAGGAGGTGGTCCACATGAATTGCACAAAGTGGGCCACATGATTAAGGGTCATACTATGTAATGTTCATTACTTTTGATCCATAAGTCGGATGGACGCTCAAGACGCGTTGTTGGAACCGCAACGATGATGAGACATGATGGCATAGATCTTGGGTTGATCCGAGTCGGGTTAGCGGATCGGACTTAAGAATGACCACAAACGCTATTCGAGGGTCGCAGGTCGCCGAAATTCGACCGGTAGGACTGCGGGACCACAAGAAATGAAATGCATACTCACATACACACATGCACATGCAGGAACTGGGGTCGGGTCTTACGGGTACCATGGTTACAAAGGAGGAAGGTGTTAGGCACCCACTCTGCTCATACAAATGTATGGTTTATATTTCACAAGATCTGACTTGACTAACTTATGAGGGTTGGGATTAGTTCTCGCATACTAATGATGCAAATAGTGTGTGTGTGTGTGTGTGTGTGTGTATTGTTGTTTTGAATGCAATATCTCCTCTAGGCTTTGGTTCGGGCGAGAAAAATCCGCCCTGATTGCTCTGCTTACCAAAGCAATCAACCAATCATCACAAGTTCAACCAATCATCACAAGTTTCTGATGGGCAAATTTGACTATGTTAACAAGTCACAGAGCATACGCTTATACTAATTAGGTGTAAGATGCAATACAATGTAAGAATGATGAACGTGATGAACAAGGAGGTTGAGAGGGGAATAAGTGTTACACGATGCTAATACTAGGTTTAAATGAAGCTGATTGAAGGTTGAACGTTTGGATGGATGGTAGTGTCGCAAGGATTGGATTGAGAGGCTTGGATCTGGACCTTGATTGTTGTTAATGTGAACCCCAAGTGTAGGTCTGCGATGTAGCTTTACTCAGTGAGACCGAGGTCGAACCTATAGGGACTTATATTTGTGCATTTTCTAGAATACTTAAAAACTAATACTATAACTAATTTATGAGATTGGGTTTTTAAGAAAGATTATGATCGAAAGTAAGAAGAATTCGATAAAGTAAAAAACTAGAGTGCCACGGATCTACTTATAGATTTTCTTAAGATCTAGTTAATTTAATTCAATCATATAACTCAACTAGAATCGAAGTCCTATCCTATCCAGCTGGATAATAGAGCGGTTAATTCATCATTCATATATCAAAATATATTTGAACTTCAATTGAATTGGTTTACACATTAAGCATCAAAGTATTTATCAAAGGGAATTCAAAGCATCTATCATGCCCTTAGTTTATGATAGATTAAAAGATTTTAAAGATCAATCCTTAGCAAAATACATAAGCAATCATTCTTAGCTTTCTTCAGTGTCCAATATGCCTGGAATTGACAATAGATTAAAGTAAACTAAAAATAAATCTTCATTCAAACCAAATATCAATGAATTGTTCAACAATCAAACCAATAACATAAATCAAAGTAACAGAAGATATTCAGAACCACTATAAGCTTCACCTCTTAGCCTTGGATAAGAGATTTAGCTAATTATAGATATGATTGAACTAAACTCAAAAGTAAAACATACAACTAAAGTAAAACTAAAGGATTAGAGAAGAAAGAAGGCTTTGTAGAAGCTTCGCAACTCCTTACTTTATCTCCTCTACTCTAATTCATATCTAAGAAGGCTTACAACATCCCATTAAATAGAAAAAACTCACGCCGACTTAGAACTGACTTCAAATTTTGTACTTTTATTATGCTTCGATCGCACCAACGATAGCCTTTGGTTGTAGTCGAGCATACCTTGGGTTGCACCGACGACACCCTTTGGTTGCAACCAAGCATAACTTTGGTCACACTAAACCCATTTTCGGATGCAGTTGTATTTCTCCAGAATAGGTTTGAAGTCTTTGTCTCCCTTAGGTTAGAATAGGGTTTGGTTAACTATGTGAATTGGGCCTTGGCTTTAAGGCTTGGGTTATAGTTCGGATTGAATTTATGTTAAGGTTTAGATTAGGGTTTGGACTAGGTTTAGGGGTCAGATTAGGGTTGCATCTAACTTGATAAGCTTGTCGGCCCAAGGTGAGGTGTCTACAAAGGCCCCTCCTTGGTAGAGATTACATGCAACCGAATGCTAAAGCAAGTGGACACCCTACCTTAGTCCAATTTGCACTTGATTTGGATTCATTAACTACCTTTATATATGTGTCAGTTGATTGTTCGAAGGTCGATAACTCCACATATCATGAGGGTTTGGAATAAACATTGTGACTATCCCTGTGCTTTCTATGACATTACTAGTAACCAATCGCAAGCCTTTCACTCCCGATCGATGCTAACATCGAAAAAACTCAGTATAGTAGAGCCCTTGCACTTTTTGTAGCCTTACAAGGAACTAACTGGAAATGAAATGTTTATGGCCTCCCATATCACCCTAGGAATACTTGTTTCTGCTTAATCGTCAAAGTGTTTAGCTACCCTATGCTGACTAAAGCCTTACAGGGAAGTCACTACATTGACTTGGACTCGATCAAGTTCCACAAGTATCTAGGACTAAATGTGTGGGTGACCACCTTTCATGCAATCTGTTGGTTTAGATACTTGGGTTACAATTCATATTTTTCACAATTTTAGATGGTTTCTTTTTACCGAGGTTGAGCTTATCATTTATCCTTACCTTAGAATTTGGTAAGACCATTCTGTCACTAGAGTTCAGATTGTCCTTACTTTGTGTGCATCATGATCTGATGGCTCTGAGGAAATCAAGAAGCGTCATAAATTATTTGATTTTTTGCTGGCTCCTACCCGGAGATATGGAAGATCTATTAGTGTCTTAGACACCTGGTGCTCAATTTCCAAATAAATTTTTGAGATTTTTGTAAAAGTCGCCTCACACTATGCATTGATACTCCATGGGGGTTTTTATTACAAAATGTTTTTATAAAGATGATCTAGCTTACATGGTTATCTTCATTGGGGATGCCTATGAGATCTCAACAAACTAGTTTTTTATTGAAAACATGTAAAGGGTTTATCCATCTATGGGTAGGTAGTCATGGTCAAGATCAACTCTTACTGGAAGTGCAATTTTTTGAGATTTGGTGAATGGATTTGATCTTTTGCCTCGTAATCTGACGACTGTGATCGAGATAGTTCTATTGAATATGCACAAAATTTATTACTTTAGTTCCTTTATGGTCATGATCGGGTTAGATTATACTAGGGATTCTTCTTTTACTACTTTTGATGGCCGCATTCGGGGTTAAGATCTACTGTGGGAGTTTCCTTCATTGATTTGTCTTGGTTGTTATTCGTGCGAGTCTGATTTTTTGTTGTGATCAAGATTCCAATTTGTTAGAGATGATTGATCAGTCCATCGTCTTGATGGTGTATCAGACTCATTAGGGATTTGCTCAGAATGGCCAAGGTGTCTCTAGGGATTACTTCTGAGATGATCCAGATCATTGTTTGCAATCTAACCCGCTGGTGATGCAGTTTTGGTCAAGATCCTAATCCATGATCGATCGGGTCCCTCGCCCCAAAGATGCGACTATGACTCCTCTAAGGATAAGAGAGACTATAAGAGCTACTAGTTGTCAACTCTATTTAGAATATTTTTGGAAATTATCAAGTCCATCGGATCATGAATCGATAGTTGCGATCGATGCCAGTTTTTAATGAAAATATTTTTTAGAAAATTTTGAAAGATGATCCAGTCCATCGGATCACGTATTGATGGTTGTGATCTATGCCAATTTTTATTGAAAAATATATTTTTTATGAATTTTTTGAAAGATGATCCAATCCATTGAATTGTAAATTGACGGTCATGATCGATGAGTGTTTTTATTAAAAATATTTTTTGAAAAATTTTGAATGATGATCCGGTCCATCGGGGTCGAGATTAATGTTGGATTTTATTAAAGATATATTTTTGAAAATTTTTGAAAGATGATCTGGTCCATCAGATCATGGAGGGATGAAGTTACCTTGGTTGTGATACTGCACATAGCTCTAATCCTTCATCATCCACTCATGAATCTATAGTAAGAAATAATTTAACCACTTGGATCCTCAATAATTCACAATATCCATACACATGCATCTTTCATAACAACCCAACAATTTAAAGCACACTAGTTTTCATAAACCATGGGATGAGTGATTTTCTTTAAATGTGGCATTCAAAATACACAAGTTCCATTGTCACACCATCACATGTGTGCATCACGTTCATCAACATATGTTACTCATCATGAAATATCCGTAGTTTAACATATGCTCATCTTAAACATGATTCTACTCTCGAATCCATGTCCATATGCTAAAAAAATATAAAAATCTCATAATATCCAAAAAGTACAAGAACATAACACCACATATTTATCATATTAAACAACATTAAAAAAACCATAAACAATTCATCAAGTAGGCCAACCCAATCTATAACTTATAGGGTTCAAATGGGCTAGTCTAATGGGCATACCTTGTAGACTTGGCGGGTTAGTTTGTCATAATGGGTTAACTCGCTCATATACATGTTCCCATGCAATCCTCCATTGTAGGACATCATCCTAATCACCATAAATCCACGTGCCCACTATAGATGGGGTTTCTGTCATGCCCCAAACTCACAACCGGGCTCACAAAATTCTCGATTGTTGAATCCAGTGACGACTGCCTCCGTAGTACCCCATTCTCGGCTCCCAGCGCACATACACCAGATTCCAATCCTGGGATCCTACAAGGAGGATTTACCCAAATCACAAAGGCAATATCATCATCACATATCTACTAATATAAACATTTGAATACAGTGCTGAAAGGAAAAATACATATATCAAAAATCAAAACTCCAGAAGACAGCTACACACTCCAAGCTCAACGCTGCTGTGACCTAACGCCACCTGCACACATCTATCGTGCATAAGCTTATAGAAAGCTTAGAGGATGGTGTAAGTGTATGCGATGCACATGCCAAGCATATAGATATCAGAGTAAGCGAAAATACTAGCAATCCATAAATCGTACAATATCAGAGTAATGTGGAAACATGCTGGCAAGTTCATAAATACCATCAGCCTTATCCAGGCTATGAAATGTCAAAACATAATAAACTGATATCATATACTGAAGAAGTAATGTAAAACAGCTCTGTAATGCGGAGACACAGTAAACCAAATATCAAATACCAAGTCCACGAATACCGTCAACCTCATCTAGGCCCTATAAATGCATAAACATATCAACCCAGAATACCATATGCCGCGGATGTAATATAATATGTGTTGCGAATGAAATGACCAAGCTGGAGTGTGAAGTCAGGATGATAGTACGTAATATTGCAGGCTAAGGGGTCCATAGAAGGGACTTCTAACCAAACCAATTTCATACTTAAATTTAGATAGTCAGACTCAATGTGGTGAACTTCTAATCTTAGGTTGGTCAAGTGCTCCAACCAAAATCCTAACCACTGCGAAGGTACGCATGATGACTTGATTACGCACCACTAGCCTGGGTAGATAGTGAATGAATGAATGCATGAGTAAAATGCTGAGTATATAAGTCCACATATTAGTACCGTACATCTCTAGGATCATCACCAGGGTCTAGTACACTCTATATGTAATCGTCACCCACTGGATGCGCAACCATGCAAGTGGAAGAGATCTCACTATTTACCTGGCCAGTAGTCAGCGAATATCTACCCGGTACGTCGATAGTGGACCCAATTATGAGTTGTTCAAACTCAGCCTAGCTATACCCACTACTCTTAGGTGGGTATGGCCATAACCCCTTCCCAACTGACCACGACATAGTGGGAGACGTGGTCTACTGGTATTTGGCACTCGGGTGCTCATGTATCCACTCAGTCTAAACGTTGGGCATCTCCTATCCACGGAGGTTTAGAAATTTTCACCCAAGGACATCTATGTCATCTCGATGCTAGTAACAAATTTCTTGTATCCCATCTGACCATCGACAACATGCATGTGGAGGCTACGACCCTGATGTCGCTAGGGCGTACAGTAATCCCTATACATAATGTAAGATGCATGAGTCATACAATCCAGTCATGCATCAATCTTGCGCATACCATGCGTTCATGTGAGACAATCTCCACCTATCAGAGAGTCTCATAACAACCTTCCCAATGACATATGCAATGCTCAACCACATCTCATAACAAATATGCAAATTGTGCATATGGACATGTATCATGATGTTATGTTGTCACATACTCATAATCAGTATCGATAACCGGCACCGATAATTGGCCTCGACAATCAGAATCAGCCTCAATAATTAAAATCAGCCTCGACAATCGAAATCAGCCTCGACAATTGGCCTAACAAAGGGCTTAAGGGAAGGTCACAATGTAGACATAATCATCGCCCATCAATGTGGACATTCAACCGTCATTGCTCCGAAGGAGTGGCCCACATAGAGAAAAACGTATCGTCGGCCCGTGCCTCACACAAAGGTCTCATACATAACATAATGAGCTAACTACAATCTCAATGGGCCCTACACAACAGTCTCATATATCAAGTGGGTCGCATCACATGGGCCTCTCATTCATCACATCGGGTCTCACCCAAGGCCACAAACACATCAAAATGGGCCTCATACGCAGGCCTCATATACATCATAATGGGCCTTACACAAGGCTCTCATACATCATAATGGGCCTCATCACATGGGCCTTGTACACAACATAATGGGCCTCTCACAAAGGGGCTAATATACATCATGATGGGCTGCTCACATGGGCCTAATATTATCATAATGGGCCTCACATACATCACATCGGACCTCATCATATAGTCCGCACCAATGTGCCTCGTATACATCAAGTCGGGTCGCATCAATGGTCCACACCAATGGGCCTCATATACATCGAGTGGGCCGCATCAATGGTCGCATATATATACAATGCATACATCATGGTGGGCCACACAAATGGACGACATAGATATACAATACACGCACCACGGCGGTCCACATAAATGGATGGACGGTGTGTATAAAACACATACACCACGGTCTGCCCACTCATACATGCATTGAGGTGGGTCCCACCAGCACATCTACATGGACAGCGTGGAGGAACTCATACAACACAGAATGCCCCACACATCCAGATGGACGATGTGGAGAAACACATGCATCAGGGGCATCCCTAGCACCATGGATGGTTGATACAAAACATATATCATCAAAGTGGGTCCCACTAGCACGTCCAGAACAAATGGACGGTAGGGATGTGGAATACATAAATCAAGTGGGTTCCCATTGTCCTGGCCAATGGATGACTAGATGAAACAACATCTCGGTGGGCCACACCACCTGTCCAGATGGATGGGTGTGGATATAAAACACTTACATCAAGGTGGATCCCACCCTCCCACATGTGCCACACGTGTGGGGTGGGCCCCCTTATCTCCAAACGGATGGATGGATGTATAAAATACATACATCATGGTCGGCCCTCTCACTACACCATCCAGAAATGGACGGTGTGGATGTACAGGCATCAAAGTGGATCATACGTGTCGCCCACCTGCTTGCAATAAGAAAAGATAGGTGGTTTTCCCACCGTCCAGACCTGCTAGATGGTGAGGATGAACCGTGCATCAGGTGCTTCGTACAGACGGCTTGACCCACTAGAGATTTAAATCTGTTGGGATGGACGGTCTGGATCAACACCTACGTCAGGTGGGGTTAGGTCCATGCCTCAACAGATGGACGACGGGATGTAAACCACATCTCATGATGGGACCACAGAATTAGCTGACGTCAACAACAACTAAGATGTTAGACGTCTAGGATATAACAGATACCTCATGGTGAAGACCCACCATCCAATAGGTGGATGATGAGGATGAGGCCTTACATCTTAGTGGGCCCCAGAACTTGCTGATGTCAAGTACAACAGCCATGTGCCGCTAGGAATCACTGTCCCTACCCATGGACAGTATAGATATAAGGTGGGTCCACATGTGTGGGACCCATTAGATTGTAAAATCAAGCTGATACACGCGTTTTCTCTTCATACAGGTGGCCTTCCCCGAACGGTCCAGGCATCTTTGCTACTGGATGTCAGCAAGGTGGACCCCACAAAGGGCAGCGTGAACACAATGCATCCATCACGGTAGATCTCATGTTTGGACAGTGTGTGGTCCCACTGGACAGCGTGGATCATCCATCAAGGTGGGTCATCATTCATGGAAAAAAAAGAGAGAGGGAGAGAGAGAGAGAGAAGGAAAGAAACGAGAAGTGGGGAGGTGCTCCCCCCTTAATCATACAAAACACACGTCAAGATCTACTCTAGAAGACCCACCATTGGATCTCCTCTTCCTTCTTCCGCCAATGCATCCTAGATCTTCAATGGAACATGATTCAATGGTTGAGATTGATCATGAAAGGTGGGATTGGGTGGTAGGAAGGTGGGCCACACTAGCTTCTTTGGAGAGCTTGGACGATTACTCTCATGGTGGCTTGGAATATGGGTAGAGAAATGAGAGAGAGAGAGAGAGAGAGAGAGAGAGAGAGAGAGAGTGTTGTAAGGAGAGAGGGATGAGTGATGGAGTGATGTGTAAGTGAGTGATGTGTACTTGACATGTAAGGAATGAGTTGCTTTGACTTTATGGTTGCTTTGGTAAGGGAGTGATGGTATATGTACTTGACTAGTGATGTGTACTTGATTGATGTGACTGATTGATTAATTTGACATGTTCTCTTGGTTTTGGCAAAGCATGACATTTTTCTTGAATTGAACGCGAGCCCACATCTCTTAGCTTAGGTATCGCCTTGACGCTTTGACGCGGTGTCAGAACCCCGATGATGGCGTGGTCGCTAGGATACAAGTATCGAGTCGAGTCGACTCTGGAATACAGGATACGACTCAGGGTTGCGCGCAACTGCTATCTACGCATTGCGGGTCGTCGGAATTTTACCAAGAGGACCGTGGAAGTCTACAGAATAGTACAATCTAGGATACGGCCCTGACAGTTCCCATCATCATATTATCATAATTTACGAACCCATCTACATGTAGTTAGGGTTTAGACCCATCCTTGCTTCAATTCCTCCTAAAAGCATAACCATCATGATTTTATTCATTCATCACCACATTATAGCTTGTAATCACATCAAAATAGAAAGTTATCATAAGTTTTATAGATCTAAACATACATGTAAAAAAACAAGGAAAATAATAGACAAATTCAAGAGAAAACAAGCTATTATTAAGAATAAGTCTAAAGGGATTCCTCAACTCTTCCTTAGATGAAACCTAGATGAATTTGAATGGAAGAGGATGTGTATACATGTAGTAGGATTTTGATGAAGCCACACATGCAATGGATGAGGGGAAGACATCCAAGGGTTTGGGCGTGAAGGTGGGGTGTCCACTAGGTTGGACTCTCTCTCTCTCTCTCTCTCTCTCTCTCTCTCTCTCTCTCTCTCTCTCTCTCTCTCTCTTCTTCTTCTTCTTCTTCTTCTTCTTCTCTCTTTCTAATATGGTGGATGTCTAAGAGTGGTGGGGTGGAAGGGACGTGTATTGGTAGGCTAGGGGCGTGTGAGGTTTGGAGAGAATTAAGGAGAGATGAGCATGTGCACCCTCTTATATAAGGTTGGTCGTCCACACCTCTTAATTAATTTGGGACATCCCTCAATTTGGTCACCTTATTTGGGATGAAAAATAGAGTCAGGACATGCTATTTTCTAGGTGGTCCACTACTTACAATGGTTATTCTTGAAAAAGGATTGATGGATAGTCACAATGCATTAATTGGGTCCATTCTTTCTACAAGAACTTGTATTCTCACTAGATAAACCATCAATCAAAATTCTATTCTCATTGGATGGTGGAAACATAGGTAATTAATAATTTAATTTGAATTTAAGGTGAATTTGAGGATCAATTTTCTAATTGGGCAAGGACGACAATTGGACGATGAAATATCTGAAATTGATCAAGCTCTTTTGGATCTAAGACACTCATTAGATGAAGAATGAGTGAATATGGACAATGGTTTAGTTTTCCCTCACGATGACCACCAAAATCAAGGGTTTAGAGTTTGTCTTTCTAGTTAGGGCATTTTTACTATGATTTAAGGGCTAAATTTTGACATGTACGGTTCATTTATGTTATATAGGCATGGGATAAAATTTCATGTTGATCAAATGATGGGAACTATAAGATCTAAAATCAAGGGTCTAGGTTAAGGGCGTTCTTATAAATATTTCTAATCTAAGTGTTTTACAAAATCCAATGGTTCTATATGGTTTTAAGCATGGAGTTATTCATAAAATGAGTTAAAATTCACGTTAATTAAGGAAAAACACGCATAACAAGCAATATGATGAACTTAAGTTAATACGGAAACATCCTGTATGTTACATTTTAGTCCTATATGTTTTAAGTATATTTTTAATATAGAATTGTTCTATGTATTGCCTTTAATTTGGGTGTTATTCTAGCGATGAACTTGTGCATGCAAGATATACAAATTAGTCCATTATTTGACTCATAAATCTATTTCCAAACATATATATAAGTCATGCTAGTTGATTAGGTATGAGAATCTACCCAAATTCTAACCACACCACATGAGTTTAGGGTAAGGCTTAGGGTTTAGGGTTAGGGGTTAGTATTTAGGATTTGTAGTTTACGATTGGGTTTTAGGGTTTTGGATTTGGGTTTAGGGTTTAAGTTTTAAGGTAGGGTTTATGGTTTAAGGTTTGGGGTTTAGGGTTTAGAGTTTTATTGATTAGGGTTAGTCCTTTAGGATTAAGGTATAAGGTTAGGGTTAGGGATTAAAGTTTACAGTTAGGATGAAGGGTTTAGGGTTTGAGATTTGGGAGGGTTTAGGATAAGGCTTAGATTTTAAGATTATGAATTAATGTTCAGTGTTTGAGGCTTAGGGTTTTAATTTTGATTTTAGGGTTTAAATTTTAGTGTAGGGTTTGGAGTTTAAGGTAGTACGATGAAAGTCTACATCGACGATATGTTGATCAAAAGTACCAAGGTGACAGATAACACGGCTGACCTCGAAGGGTTGTTCACAATACTGAGGTGGTATCAAATGAAATCAAACCCAGATCAGTGTTCTTTTAGCGTTAGCTCAAGATAGTTCCTTGACTTCCTAGTCAATCAAAGAGGAGTATAAGTGAACCTCGACAAGATTCGAGCACTTCTGGAGATGAAATTCTTGCGCATTACAAGAGAAATCCAATGCCTCACAGGTAGGATAACAGCTCTGAATAGGTTCGTCTCCTGAGCTACAAACAAGTGCCTACCATTTTTTAAGAAACTAAAAGGAAACATAAAGCCGACTTGGATAAGCAATTTTGAGCAAGCTTTTCAATAGCTCAAGGAGTATTGGGGGTTAACCTCGCTACTCTCCAAACCCGAGCCAAGGGAACCATTGTTGCTATATTTAGCAGTCTCGACCATAGTAGTCAGCTCAACCTTAATACAAGAAGTTGGGAACAAACATCTCTCGTATACTACGTCAGCAAAGCATGCGTCTAGGCCAAACACGATACCCCGACATAGAAAAATTGGCTCTAGCTTTGATCATATCATCACGACGTCTACAACCATATTTTCAAGCTCACACCATCATTATCAAGTGCTCCAAAAGCTCAAAGCATCAAGGTGGCTGGCGAAGCGGGTGATCGAGCTCAAGGAGTTCGACATCATATACTGACCTCGAGCCGCAATCAAAGGACAAGTCATGGTCGACTTCATTGCCGACTTCACCTACCGCATACCTTTATTAAAGTCAAAGAACGAACTAAAAGCCAACTTGTAGGAATGGACGCTCTATGTCAATGGATCATCAAACTCAAAGGGCAATGGGGTAGGACTGATCCACGTCGCACCCGACTAGACGAGCACATAGTACACCCTGAGATTCGGGTTCCCAACCTCCAATAATGAAGCGAAATACGAGGCACTTCTTGCCAGCCTCAAGCTAGCCAAAGCAATAGGGGCCTGAGACCTAAAAGTTTATAGTGATTCTCAACTCATCGTCAATCAAGTCACCATAGAGTACCAAGCTAAAGGGGAAAGGATGATCGCCTACTTATAGAAAGAAAAATAATTGATCAGTGAGTTCGATAAGTGCGAAGTCATCCTAGTCCGTAGGGCAGAAAATTCCAAAGCAGAAGCTTTAGTAAAACGAGCCACAAAAGTCGACGACGATCTCTCTAAGATAGTACCGATCGAGTTCCTACTTGAACACAGTGTCATTCAACCCGACCAGAAGGAGGTTCTCCTGATAAACCAATTGTCAAGCTGGATTGATCCGATCATGTGCTACTTACGACAAGGTGAAGTACCTGATGAAAATCGTGAAGCACGTAAAGTTAGCAACATATCAAATTCGTATACCATATTGGGGGACATACTCTACAAGAGGGCCTTTTCAGCACCATATTTAAGATGCCTCCAATCCGATGAGGCTGATTATGTCTTAAAGGAAATCCATGAAGGCATTTGCCACAATCATTTAGGTAGAAGAGCTCCAACTCATAAAATAATCTGACAAGGGTACTACTAGCACTACCCAAAATCACAAATTTTTGATTCATAAAACCAAATAAACGACGGATTTCGTCCGTCACTAGTCGTTTATTTTTTACGGCGGATAAAATTCATCATTAATCTGCGACGGATAAGGTCCATTGCATATTAGCAACAGATAAGATCTGTTGCAAAAAATAAAAAATCTATCATTAAAATTCAAAAAAAAAACCACTCGAATGTCGTCATTAAAAATATTAGCAATGGATAACCGTCGCTAATATGAGTAGAAGGACGGACCTCAAATCCGTCGTTGATTTTCAACTTGTTCAGAAATTAGCAACGGATTTGGTCCATCACTAAAATATTTATGAATTAAAAAAAATAAAAATCATTAGATTATTTATTTATTTTGAATCTTACACTTGATAGTCATTCAAAAAATAATTCACACGATTGTTTAATAAGAATCCTATTTAAAAAATTGCAATGAATCTTGTTCTGCCATCCACTATATAGCATGAAAAATGATAATTATAAACACTATGCTATAGAACAACATCTAAAACAAGAGAAAATACCTTCTTGATCATACATTCTTGATGTAGAGCGGGTCACGGATAGTTTCATGGCCAAGATGGATCAGAAAAGGCCCAGTCGACGACAAAAGTGATTCGGACCGTTGGACCTTAGATCGAGCGTATCAAGCAATCTGAAATGAGTTATTTGACGTAAAATATATGATTTTGGGGTAGAACGAGCTACTTTAGCCAACCAACCTTGCTATACCAGGTTACGCAGCCCGGATTTGTGAGAAAACCCCTGATCGACGATCATTTCCCCATTTTATTTTCATTTTTACTATAAATAGTAAGTTTTAGTTTGATTATAGCTTTTCATCCGTTGGGCTTTAGGAGTTGTGTCCAACATGAAAAGTGCTTAGGATAATTAGGAGAACGGTTTGGTGAAGCCAAATAGGATACTTACTATTTTTGGCCAAAAACCTTGCACACTAGTAGACATCATGACCGTCTATAAATAGTAAGTTTACTATTTATAGTAAGTCACGGATTCTAGGAGTTTTAGTTGTAGTTTGGGTCTGATTTCTTTCCTAATGCTTGGTTCCCTTATTTAAAGGGATGTAAACTCATTTTTATTCATTCATTAATCAATTTCAAATTTTATTAGAATTTATTTCTATTCTCTTGCTTTCTTTCCTCGTGGATTCGAGAAGTCTCTGTGAGGAGTCCAGAGAAGCTCCATGGATTCGGAGTAGTTATCCTTGAGGAAGATGGTGATCGACCTCATCATGTTCATCCTTGCGTCAATTCTTTTCTAAAAGGTGTGTACCTTTGTACACCTTGTGCAGCTTAAGAACAAAGTCATACCACTTAAAAGTCCTGAAGAATCAGGACCTGAAACATGCAGTATAATGCAAGATTGAAATCTAAAGCGAAAGCATTTCATGTGGAGATCAAACTGTGGACATCAAACTTCAGGAAACAAAAACATTACTGACCTTGATCCTAAGGTCCCGATTTCTGTGTGCCATAAAGGCCCTCAAAGCACCAATGACATAACATAAGTTTCCAAATCTTTTGTACCTAGAAGCGTAAAAACCTGCCTTCGTACTCCTGCAAATTTCCGCTGATCATAATAGTGAGACACGCCAAGTCAAAATTTGGTATTTGGTGATGTCAACTTGAACTCTTACTGAAGAAGACCTTACAAGTGAAAATCGACAACATTTATGAAGTAATGTGGTTCTCCAAAGTGTCATGCATGTTTGAGAACCTTGCTGTTCATCGGGTATGCCTCATTGTGAATGCACCTGGTTAAGAAATAGGCTCCACTTAGTAGGTGGGCTACACATGTATGTTGAATGTGGACTATTGGCTGTCCTTTTCTAAGTATCCACCTTTCGCTTACATGTGGCCTACTGGCGGTTCCTTGATGAATGTGCACTTGTATGCCACTTCGGTACAGGTCACATCTGTTTGACATTTGCAGCGGAATCTGCAAGTAGATGCGCCTTCATATCTGCCGTGACTCTGTGAGACTGCCGAGCTGGTTTTAGCTTTAAATGTTGTTCATGTAGGAACATAGACTGTGTGGCTGTCAGTTGGATGTCATTTAGTGCACATGACATCGGTAGCTGATATGGATGCTGCTTCTGTTGGTGAGAGTGATAAAGATGAAAAAGAGGAAAACCTAATACAACTATCAGGTTTTTCACGTACACATGTTATGATGATTAAATAAGTTTTATAGGTATGTACATGATGACTTCTTAATTGTGAGCAGCACCTCAATTTCCTAAATTGTAGTGCTGCACCTGAATTTGACTCATGGCCATTAGTCCTTAATATGGATGGATCGTTGGGCGGCCTCCACTCTGGCTGAGCCATCATGTGGACTCGATAATCATACTACTGCCATTCAATTGGACCTTTACATTCAGTTATGTTCCACTATCAGCGATATTCTTTTCTACTGTGCATTTGTGGGTCACTGGTTGGATGGTTAAAACCACATGGTTAATGAAGTTTTTGCTGTTGCGGATCCAATGCAGGACCTGGTCCGAACTATGGACTGTTGCTCTGTGTATCCAATTTGAGTGCCAATTCATATAAAAAGAAAAAGGGTTCATCCATCAAATAATGAGTCCAATTTGACTGTACTGGGTGATTAATTAGGTGTTCCATGTTTTATTTAAAAGAAGGCATGCTGCTTACAGGTTAATTACACATATAAACATGTTTCATGTTAAAAATTGAAGGGAATAATCACTCTGATCCACAGTCCAAATCTTTAGATATTAAAACAACAACATGAAAACCGGTCTAACCACCTATTCCAGTCTGGGTGTATAAGCATTAGGAAGAGACTCATTTCTAGCCAATACAAGCATTTTTTTTCCTACCATCTGCTCTCTAGCATGGAAACAAACGTCTAAGAAGAATTATCTAAAATGAGAATCTTATGGCTTCATTTAAAAATGAGTTCATCTCATTTTAATTAATTGTAATTATTTGTTAGAGATTATATTTCTTTTTGACAAGGTTTAGAAATAATCTAGATCATTAGCAACCATTATCTCTAATACATAATCATGATTAACTAAAATGAGATGAGCTTTTTTAAAATAGCGCCTAAACAGACCCTTAACCTTCAAATAGATAACTAAGAAATTCAGCAACAGTCTACATCCTAATTTGAATGCTGCTGTGTGTAGAGATTCAAGAGACAAATAGCAGTTCATGTGAACTATGTACAAGATCTGAGACACCGACTACGTGGGCCAAACTGTAAACATGTCCTAACCCAAAAATCAGGCTTTAACTATGGTCCAAATTTTCGAGCATTTCAATTTAGAAGTCTACCTAAAAATGTTAACAAAAGTTGTGTTGCATGGGGAATCTTTGTTATGCAAAGAATTTGAATTGCCTTACTTTTCTGGTTAGCAAGTTAGTTCAAGGATCAGTCTTCATGCTCTATTTGGAAGCTCAGAGTCGATTTTTGGATTATGATGGGTGTACTCTTGGGAAGCAAACACAATGCTCAGCTGAGAAGTTAACTGTCAGTATTGCTTTGAGGATGCGTCTCTGAGTCAATGCAAGTTGTTTATCATGAAGCATTTATTTATTATTATTATTATTATTGTTATTATTAGTATTAATTGTAGATCTTTTTTGTTGGGGTAGATGATAGTGAAGCTCCTTTTAAGGCTTGAACCGAAAATTGAAGCATATCCAAGATAAAGATGCAACTGGACTACACCAAAGGAAACTATCTGAATGTAATGACTATGGCTGAAAATTGTTGAGTGGCTAAAGAAGTTTAGGATTGAGCCGATATTTGCGTTTTCCCTTCATCCATGTCCATGTGACCATATGAACAGTTGGATGCCATTGTCCTCACTGTTTCCTGTGGTGTGGTCCAGTTAAGCCTTTGATATGCTTCAATTTTTCACTCATGCCCTGAAATTAGCTGGAAAAATGGATGGACGGTGTAGATATGACATATGTCCATAGTGGGCTCCACATAGTTTATATCCATATGTTTTTTGAGGTCATTTTAAAACATGGGATGAAAAATGAGGTAGATCCAAAACTCAAGTGGATCACGCATGAGAGAGTAGTTGAGACAAAAAATTTAGCCACATACAAAAAATATTGGACCTAGTATTATCTACTACATACTAGGAACATATAACCAATATTAAGGCACCATACCATAAGCTATAAGAATTTCATGTAAGACTCATATCCTAGACCGTACTGTTCCGTTAACTCCCGCGATCCTTCCCGTCGAATTCCGGCAATCCACGACTTGTAATCGACGTTTGCACACGACCGTAAGTCATATCCTATACATTTGAGTCGGCTTAATCCGAGACTTGTATCATTACGACCGTACCATCACCGCAGTTCCAACAACGCAACTCGCGCACCGATCTGATACCTAGACAAGGAGATGCAAACCCGCGTTCAGTTCGAGAAAAAATGTCACGCGTTGGCAATCTCAAGAGAATCTCTACAACAAGTCAAATTAATTCCATCAATCAATCCCATCAATCACCTCTCATGTCAAGTACAAAGCACTCATGCTTCTTTTCTCCACAAGTTAAGTAAACCCCAAAGTCAACTAATCCATCACCTCACCCATCACTCACCTTACCCATCACTCACCTCACATTCATCACTCACATCTCTCTTAGAACCACCACACCTCTCTCTTTTCCTTCACATTTTCCAAGCAAGAGAGTGCACGTCCAAGCCATTTCAAGAGAAAAAAATGACCTTGTGTGGCCCACCTTTCCCATCCCTTTAACTCTCATCCTAGCCATCCATTTCTCATCTTCACCATCAAAGTGAAGCATAAGGAGAGTGGCTTTCCAACAGACCGAGAAGATCAAGTGGTGGGTGCTTCTATAGGTTAGATTTTTATATTTTTAAGATGTGCCAAGTGAGGCCTACCGTTCAATGGTATGGATCTCACTTTGGACCCTAGGATGTGGCCGATGGCCCATCTTGATCATCAATATCATTCCATGATGGGGCCATTCTCCATGGACCCCATCATGATGTTTACCTTCCTAGCTTGTATATGGGTCATCTAAACCATCTATTTTCGTGGAGAATGGATCTCCACCGTTAAATTTTAATTTTTTTTGGGCCCACATGTTATGGGACCCATTTGATTTATGTTGTAGATCATGGAAGGGAGGGCCCATAGTGTCGGGGTCCCTCCATGCACGTGTGTCCCTCAATCTCTCTCTCCACTCTCTTTTTTTTTTATATTTTTGTGTGATGATTTAGCCGTGTGGCCCACTTGAATGGAACCCATCATGGAGTAAGTATTTTACACAAGTCATCTATGAAGGGGCCCACCTTATGTGTGTTATACCCACACCATTTATCATGTGGTGGCCCACTTGAATAAAGCTCACCTCTATTGTGAGGACCATCCAGCGTCCAGGGATGCTGGACGTCTCTGTGAAAACACAAATATTAACTTGGTTACAAGCTTATGGGGTGGCCCATTCATACACACCCTACCTTGATGTATATATATTCAATCCACACCGTCTATCATGTTTACCAACTCATTTTAGGCGTTGAGCCGAAAAATGAGGTTGATCAGAGTATCTGGTGGGCCATAGGATTGAAAATTGTATCGTTACTGTTGAAATCTAACAAAAATTCTTCTACACGTTGAAAGAAGCCCGATATTAGTCTTGATGGATGAGTTATGGGCCATAGAATCCATTGGCTGAGGTGGATTCTTTCGATGTGCACCCCATGCATGAAAAATCGCGGAAAAACCACATTTTCAAAAAAAAAAAGAAAAAAGGAAGCAGCAGGGCTGCTGCTGGCCAGAGGCGCAGGCAGTGCCTGCGCACGACGGATGGGCGAACCCTAGGGCACCCACGGCTCCAGCCGTGGGCCCCACCTTGATGTTTATTTGTCATCTAACCCGTCCATATGGTGGGACCCTACCTGAAGCAGGCCCCACCTATAAATCAAGCCCATCCTGATCTCAGGTGGCCCACACCACAAGAAACAGCAGTGATTGAACTCTACCATTGAAACCCTTTTTGGGCCCTTAGAAGTTTTGAATCAATCTGATATTTGTTTTTCCTTTTCGTCCAGGTCTATATGACCTTCTCAACGGATTGGAAGGAAAACAAACATGATGGTGGGCCCCACGTGGGACCCACAGTGATATATGTGTTCTATGCCCACCGTCCAGGCAGACGGTGGAAGCCCAGTGACGTATGTGTTTTATCTATGCCGTCCAACAGGGCTGCTGGACCTCCAGGGGACCCCCCACCCTTGATGTTTGTATTATATCCAAACCGTCCATTCAATTGGTGGGCCATATGTGTGGAACCCACCATGATGCATGGGTTGCATCCAAACCGTTCAACCACTTTGAAAGCTCATTTTTGGGCATGAACTAAAGAATGAGTCAGATCCATCCATCTTTATGTGGACCCCCACAATGACGCATGTGTTGCATCCAAACCGTCCATTTATTTTGTAAGCTCATATTATGGCTTGAGCTAAAATTGAGTCAGATTTATGGTTCAAGTGGGCCCACCTTGGTATGTGTATAGGACCCATGTTGACTTATTTGTGGCCATTCATTGAGGCCCACCTTGGTGTACATATAAGGCCCATGGGATTAAGCCCATATGACATATATAAGGCTCATGGGATTAGGCCCATTTGATATATATATATATAAGGCCCATGGGATCAGGCCCATGGGATTAGGCCCATTTTGATGTATTCCAAGGCCGTGGGTTAAGGCCCATTGTGATGTACTCTAAGGCCCACAGGTTATAGCCCATTGCAATGTACATCAGGCCCATTAATGCGGCCCACTTGCTTGATAACCAAAAGGCCCATATGATATGGCCCATTTGATGTATTTAAGGCCCAATGGGAGATACCTAAGGTCCATTGCAATGTGTGATTCCTCCATGGTTTGTGTAATGATGTTTTATGGAGGGTCGTGCCTTAGGAGCATTGATGGTTTGACGCGCACATTGTAAGTACAATGTTGGTTAAATGTTCGCATTGTATCTCTCCTTAGGGCGCATTGGTAAGCCCATACTAGTTGTGTATAGGCTGTCTAGGCTCATCTACATCGTAAGAGTAGTTCATTACTTTATAACATGCTTAGTATAATCTCATGACTCATGCCCATACGCATCATATGTATGCTTGATATGAGTAGTGACTGATCATAGCATACGCCATTGGGTAGACCATTTACGGGATTCGTTTTGAGGCCGAGTGGCCCACATGATCGCTCAATACGTGCTAGATTGTTGCCTAATTTGACAGTGTAATTCATGCATCTCGCATATGTGTGATTTGATCACTGCACGCCCTAGCGACATCAGGGCCGTGGCCTCCACAGGCACATCGTGGATGGCCGTATCGGATACCAAATATACTTGGTTCTAGCACCGTGGGCACTTAGGATGTCCTTGAGTGAAAGTTTCAAAATATTTTTGGTACCAGGAGATGCTCCAACGTCTAGACTGAGTGGATACATGAACGCCCGAGTGCTGAATACCAGTAGGTAGCGTCTCCCACTGTGTCATGGTCGGTTGGAAGGGGGTGTGGCCTTATCCGCCTGAGTGAGGGGGCTATAAGCTAGGCTGAGTTTGACTAGCTCGCAAATGAGTCCGCTATCGATGAGCTGGGTAGGTATTGGCAGACTACTGGTCAAGCAGATAGTGAGGTCTATTCTGCTTGCTTGACTGTGCAGCTAGGGAGGTGGCAGTCACTGCGAAGTGTATTAGACCCCGGTGATATCAAGAAAGGAACTGTACTAATATGTGGACTTGATGAGTACCGACTTGCTTGGATTGCATTTCGCATATGACATTCTGCTATGTAGGCCTCGTATTGCATCGGTGTGGCCGATGGTATTCATGTCTCGCATCACATGGCCTTGGTATGGCCTATAGCATTCATGCCTTGCATCACATAGGATTGGTATGGTTGGTTTTATTCATGGACTTACTGCATACTTTCACATTACTTTGATATTGTACACTTGATATTTGTCTTACGCACACACTTACACTACTCTCTAAGTTTTTGTAAGCTTATGCATAACAGTTGCGTGCAAGTAACGCTGGACAACAGCAGCGCTGAGGCAGGAGTATGCATCTGACTATTTTAGAGTTTTTGATCACCTTGTATTTTCCTTTCCTATTGTACTTAAAGTTTTTAATATAGTGGATTGTGATGATGTTGTTTTGTGACTTGGTTATACTTCTGGTTATGCTCCATTACCAAAAAAAATCATTCTGAAAATCCTCCTTATAGGATCCCTGGATCAGAATCTAGCATATGATTGTCAGGAGCCGAGAATGGGGCACTACGGAGGCTGTCGGCACTGAATTTGGTGATCGGGATTCCTGTGAATCTAATTTCCAGGTTTGGGGCATGACAGAAGTTAGTATCAGAGCATAACTTGGGAATACCTAAGGATCACATCACATATCTACTATAAATAGGTTCCGAGTCCGAATGACTTAGCGATTTTTCGACATAGACCCTTAACGTTTATGCCTTTGAGAATTCTTAAGGCTAATAGGCCATTGTTCCTTCCTGTAGGACATTATGGCTGGAAGAGCGACCCGAGTGAATCCCGCTCCACCACCTGCGACTCTCGCACCACCACCTACGGCTTCCGCTTTACCACCTGCTACTCCTGCTCCACCACCAGATATTCCTATCTTTCGGTCTGAGGATGTCACTCATTTACCTGAGACTAGTGTGGATCCGACCATACCTGTGAGTGCTACTTAGTTGCAGCAGATGTTACAGGTGATGACTGTTATTCTTTAGGGGCAGAGTAGGCATCCCACTGTTACACCAGCCGAGGCTGAGCAGGAGTGTGCGAGCGCCCTTCTCAAGGACTTCGGACAGCACAATCCTTCACATTTTCGGGGTGAGCCAGACCCTATTGCTGCAGAGATATGGTACTCTGAGGTGGAGAAGATATTCGACACCATGAGATGTACGACCCAGCAGCGAGTTTCATTAGTTGTATTCCTTCTCCAGGGTGAGGCTCAGCATTGGTGGGCATCTGTGGCCCGATCAGTAGCAGCTGATTTTGAGTAGACCTGGGAGGACTTTATAGACCGGGTTGACCGAAAGTTTTTTCCTGAGCATGTGCGACAGCAGCGCGCACTAGAGTTTGAGATGCTGGTCTAGGGAGACATGACAGTGTCCCGGTACGAGGCATGTTTCATCGCGTAATCGAGGTTCGCGACGTATCTTATTGACGATGAGGGGTGGAAGGCCTGCCGTTTTGAGAACGGGTTGTGTCCTGCCCTCAGGAGCCGTGTGATCGGACACATGCTTTCGACATTTGAGTAGATAGTGGAGAGAGCCCTGATATATGAGACAGATTGGGCTAGTGTGCAGAGAGCCCGTGATCAGAGGGGAGATCAGAAGAGGAAGGCACCCTCTAGTAGTTCCCACTAGCAGTGTCGTGTACAACAACGACGCCCGAACCGTCCAGCTTTCTGAGCACTAGGGGCACCCCCAGCACCACCTTTGGGACCGTTTATAGGTACTTACTTTGGATGCGGTCGGACAGGATATCATAAGCACGAGTGTCCCCAGCAGCAGTAGCCGAGGGCACTGCATCCACTTCTGCGACGGACACTACAGCAGCAGCGACCGCAACACCAGCCTCCTATACCTCCCTCACAACAGCAGAGGCAGCAGGTTAGGCCACCATAGCGACCACAGAAGTAGCAGAGACCTCAGAGGGGACCTGCACCTCCCCAGTAGGCCCAAGGTAGATTTTACGCTGCTCAGCAGGACCCTCAGTCATCAGGAGGGGTCGTCGAGGGTACTCTTCCTGTTTCTGCATACATTGCACTTGTATTATTTGATTCTGGTGCATCGCATTCATTTGTCACTGATGATTTGTGCCGATCGACCAGTTTGCCAACGGAGTCTGCTGCAAGGGTTTGTCAGTATCGATGCCCTTGGGGAAGACTGCAGTATTAGATCGAATTGTCCCGTCTTACCCCGTTCTAATTGGGGATATCTTCTTGCCTACCGACCTATTTGTATTGCCGATGTTTGATTTTGATGTTATCCCGGGCATGGATTGGCTTGCCGAGTACTACGATATGTTGGACTGCTCCGCGAGGATAGTCACTTTTTATATACTCAGCATACCAGAGTTCCAGTTTGTTGCTAAGCCCAGAGGAAAGCAGCTTTCTTGCCTGTTATCGTGTGCCATTGAAGAGTCAGCTGCTTTGAGTATCGACCAGCTGCCTGTTGTTTATGATTTTTTCGATGTGTTTCAGGAGATCCGGGGTTACCACCTCATCGGCACACTGAGTTCCAGATTAATCTCTTGCCCAGTACCGCGCCTATCTCGAAGGCCTCATATCGTATGACACCGTTAGAGTTACGAAAACTACAGAAACAGTTGGACGAGTTGCACGAGTTAGGCTTTATCCGTCCGAGTAGTTCACTGTGGGGAGCGTCGGTACTCTTCGTGAAGAAGAAGGATGGCTTGTTGAGGTTTTACGTAGATTACCGCGAGCTCAACAAGGTCACGATCAAGAATAAGTACCCGCTTCCGAGGATCGATGATTTGTTTGATCAGCTGCAGGAGGCGCAATTCTTTTCGAAGATAGACTTGCGAATCGGGGATCATCAGGTTTAGGTTCGAGATGAGGATATCCCGAAGACAGCCTTTAGGATGCGCTATGGTCATTTTGAGTTTCAGGTCATGTCCTTCGGACTGACCAATGCACCAGCAGTATTCATGCAGTTGATGAACGAGGTCTTCCGTCTGTATCTTGATCAGTTTGTTTGGTGTTCATCGACCATATTCTGATTATTTGAGGACCTGTGAGGAGCATGAGCGACATCTTGAGATTACATTACAGACCCTCCGTGCACACCAGCTTTACGCGAAGCTGGAGAAGTGCGAGATCTGTCAGGAGGAGGTGAAGTTCCTCAGTCATGTGGTGACGAGGTAGGGTATCGCTGTAAACTCCTCGAAGATTGATGTCATGCGTTAGTGAGGCCAACCCGCCAACGCATCCGAGATCCGCAGTTTTCTTGGTTTGACGGGTTATTACCGATGTTTCATTGAGGGATTCTCTCGCATCGTAGCCCCGCTGACCAGGTTGACCTGGAAGGGTGTCGAGTTCATTTGGAGCGACGCTTGTGAGAAGGTATTATGAAGTTGAAGGACCACCTCACGTCCGCTCCTGTCCTCACTCTTCCCTCTGGGAGTGATGGATTTGTTATATTTATCGATACCTCATAAGTTGGCTTAGGTGCTGTCCTAATGCAGTACGGGAAACCGGTGGCTTATGCGTCCCTATTTCGATGAAGAAACAAATGCATTTTGATTTGGGAGAATTGTCTTATTCAAAATAACATAGAGAGAATACTATGAACATTCATCACATTCTATTAATACTGAGTTCGTTTACATCCTCTTTACATCCCTTGATTCTAAGATAAATCATTTAGAAGTAAAGGATTTGTGCTTTAAGCATCAAGAGTTTATTTCGACAGCCTTCCGACGCCTAATTCGATCATCTCCTAGGACTTTGGAGGAATGCCGATTCGATCGACGGGTCATTTCGCAGCCTTCCAGTGCCTGATTTGATCATCTCCTAGGACTTAGGAGGAATGCCGATCCGATCGACAGGCCTTCAATGAAATAGAGATTTCATCAGCATAATAGCGCCTGTTTCAACCATCCTCTGGGACTTAGGAGGAATGTCGATTAAATTGACTGATCTTTCTCCTTAGAACCCATGAAGAGGAGAAAATCCAGAGAAAGGAAGCCTGAGGCAAGGACTTTGGCAGCACAACAGCTCTTGGGTTTTACAGACTATAGGGCAGTCCGGTTGTGTGGACCCGCACAACCGATATCGGTTGCGCGGTCCTGCGCAACTCCCAGGAGACTTTGCTCCTACCTTCTGTCTTCCGTTCCGCTTTGCTCCTCTTGAAAATCTTCAATTCCCCTTAATGAAGGAGGAGAGGGGGTATTTATAGACCCTCGCATGTGTGAAAATCCTGATCTTAGCGATGTGGGACTATTTTTTAGTGCTTTGGATCATTTTGAACAAAGCCCTTTTGTGCAGTTCATTCCGAGGTTCCGCGCAACTGATACTTTCATTGCGCGATCTCGTGCAACAGAATATGATTGCGTGGACTCGCGCAACATATACTGGCTGCGCGGTTCAATGCAACTGCCATGAAAAATTATCTCTCTTTTCTTCTTTCTGAAAGTTCTTCTCTTCTTCTTTTTTACCTTTACTTGATTCCTTTCACCATTTTTATGCCTCAACAGATTGCCCCCTTGATCCTTTATTTATTCTTTCAGAGTAACAAGTAAAGGATCAAATATCCCATTTGGTTTGCGCAGACCCGTGCAACTGGCCGCGCATATACTCGGTCGCAGTAACCTGTAAATACCGCACCCTTCGTCACTTTCTGCAGTCTCTGGTTTCTCTGGCGAATTTTTTCACTCTTGACGATTTTCCGTGCAACGGACATTGTCTGCGCAGAGCCGCGCAATGAATCTTTTGTTCGCGTAATTTTCTAAGTGCCGCAACACATCGCGCAACTTCTTTTGATTGCGCAGACCCGCGCAACCAAGACTTCTCCATTTTTTAAACTCTTTCCTCAACAACCTTTCTTAAGTCTTCAACCCTCCTCTCTTCATGGCTCGCATCAAGAGGACCCTCCGTCCTGCAGACCCTCAAATGGAGCATCCTTCTCATTCCGACGCTCCTGATACTTCTCATCGCCCATCTCCTTCCACTGACCAACCACCGACCAAGCGTACCAAAACTACCACTCAGACCCCGTCATACTTCAAAGAGCCAGTACTCCCAACTTTTGATTTCTCTGGCCGCATCGAAGCACTTTCCCCATCCATTCATCGTGCTATAATCATGGGAAACGTAGAACAGCCTCCCAAGCACGGTCGTAAATATGATTGGGATGAATGGTTGAAGACAACCGCCCACATTCGCATGGATAGCAATAGATCCCCTGTCAGAGAAGGTACCCCGCCTGCTTCTTGCTCCAAGAAAACTCGTCGGAATAAGGCGCGGGAGTTTGAAGAAAAGATCAAAGAGCACAATAAAAAGAAGCTTCAGAACTCTTGGGAATCTGTTCGAGTGATTGAGGGTGTCATGAAATTTGACAATCCTCATTCGAAAGGCATGACAGTAATTCCCATTAGCGTGCATCGTCACCAATTCATCCTTGAATGTGAACCCACAGACTATGTGGACGGAGAAAAGCTGATGTATACTGAATCGTGGGCGACGCGAGAACCCCAGATTCTTGAAGGGAGAATACAAGCACAGAAACCTCAACAGATTATCAGAGAGGCCCATCCCATGATCTTCCTTGCTCCCTTTCACAGTCCGCACAGTCTCTTCTCGACCTATTTTTACGAGACTGTCAGACAACGCTACAAGGACTGTGATCCTCTCTGGGGATCAGAAGATTTTCGCACAAGAGCCCTACTGACTTCTCGTCGTTATTACTCTGATTGGACAGAGGCAATTCTGAAGAAACACGAAAGTACCCTTGCTAAAGTAGGCCTTTACGATGCGATAGAGGTCACATCCCAATATTTTTACAAGGAACCCTGCATACTGAAAGGATTTCTCGAATATTGGTCTCCCACCACCAATTCCCTTCACCTGCCGTTTGGAGAAATGAGCATATCACTATGGGATCTACACCGCATAGCAGGTCTCCCACTTACAGGAAGATTTTATGACGAGTTCATACCAACAAATGCAGAATTGGCATTTATATCCTCTCCCGATCGCAAACCTTCCATCTCAGAAACCACCATCGAATTTTTCAGAGAGATGGGAAAATTTTTGAATATTCACAAACTATCTCCTCTGCAATGGCTAGCCCATTTTTCTAAAATACTCAGGTATCCCATACCTAGAGACTAGTGTATTCCTCTTCCCCACATATTCCTACATATTAATTCCTTTCTTGTTCTGCAAATTTCGCTACAGTCGTTGTAAGGAACTGACGACCCTTCATGACAACATGAAAGAACGACCATCTTATAGCTCATTTGGGGAACTGGCAGCCTTCCTTGCTTATTGGTTGAGCATAGTTGTTCTTCCTAGTTCTAAGTGGGCAGATGCTATTCGCCCCACCACTTTTGTGGTCGCCAGAGCTCTAGTAGAAGGTCAGAAGTATTCTATTGCACCCCCTTTGCTATGCTCCATTTATCGGGCTTTTAGAGAGATCACTACACACATAAAAAATCCCACCCTAGGATCTTCATCAGCGTATACTGCCTGGCACTATTTCACCGAATGGCTAGGAGTCTATTTCCCCCGGACTTTTGAAGCACCGAAAAAAGCTTACGTTAGTCCTTTTCATCTTCCTCTTTGGTTCTTTCAACAAAGGGCCATGGCCAGAAGATCGTATGAGTGGGTGATCAATAAGATTCAGGACTTTGATCAAGTGGACTTCTTCCAGTTCCGGCTTCATCACTACATTTAAGATACAGATATGGTAGATCAAGGGGCACTAACTGTAGTAGAAAGGGCCTTTTTTCTTTCCATTCATTCTTGCAGTTTTCCACTCAGGGAAGGAACGAAATTCTGGAGAGAACCCTACTATCCTAGCCGTTTTTCTCGCCAATTCGGTTATGACCAAGCCGTGCCAGAAGATTGTAGGCTGGTTACGAAGAGAATGCGCTGCTATGGAATACGTCCCTTGAACTGGGCCACGATATGGAAACAACTATTAGGCGGCCGTGTCAACTCTTCTTTCATCATCCCTAGCTGCGATCGGATAGTCCGTACTTCTTACAGTTGGATGAGGTGGTAGGACCACCAATCATTTCTGATCAACAAACGCCTACCGATGGACTCTCTTCTCTTTCTCCATCCACCTCGGCTTAGGGGCAGAAAAATTGATAACGGAATCAGCTTCATTCCAGAGAAAAGTCGCGCTCCTCATCATAGTGAAATTTGTAGAAATATTTCGACGGAAGAGCCAATCTATGAGAGAAAACCAATTAATACTTTAGACGGTTGGTTTGGCCATGGAGTCCTGGCGAAATTTGAACATATTCCCCACGACCTTGGTGGCCGAGCTCCAGAAGATGTTGCAGGAGCATCCTCTCCTATTCCTGAAAAGACTGCTACAGCTGAAGAAAATACAGCTCAAGACAAACCTGCCCCTTCTCCACAAACTCTTCCCCCTAGCTCATTGTCCCCGATGACTAGATCACGAGCACGTCAGCAAATGTTGTCACCCACTCCTCAAGAAGAAGCAAGACAGATCTCTTCATCTCCCTCTATTCCAGTTGACAGGAGATCTCCAAGGGAAAGCAACCAGCCTATTTCCTATAAAGGGAAACAAGTCGCGGTTGCAGAAGTGGATGAGGAAGATCTAGCAAGCGAAAGTTCATCTTCTAACGAAGATTCATCTTCTACATCAGGAAATTTCACTCCCCTGGGGTCTGACAATGATGATGATAGAAATAATGGAGGTCAAGACGATGATTATGAAGAAGGGGAGGTCAATATAGATGACGAGGAAGATATGGCCACCAAAAATGTAGCAGAAGAACATCTCCCCATAGCCCCTGAAACTTCCCCTGCCACTTCCATTCCTAGCAAGCCACATGCGGTAACCAAAGAGGATGAAGAACTCTCGGACTACAGGGAATATAGGTATTCACCTGGTAAGGGAGCTCGAATTCCTTAAACATTTATGTGCTTGTCAAGTGATCACTATCTTAACACCACTATCATTCTCTTTTTTTTAGGTACTCATGTGGCTTGCATTGAAACGAGCGCTGCCCCCTCTGCAGAACTTCATCCAGCTACACCAATGGTCTCCTCACAGGTTTCTTTGGCCCCTCCAGTCGCACCCGTGAAATTATATTTCCTGTCGAGGCTACTGATCTACCAACTCCTACTACCAGAGATTCCAACACAGAAGTGAGAGCGCCCTCTCTTACTGATATGTTAGAATCTGGTACTTCTGCAGCCCCAGAAGTTCCCTTTCTTGCTGGTCATACTTCTATAGCAGGTATATATATATATATTAATTTAAAGAGCTGTAAATTCTTCATTTTATATTTCTCACTCCAGCTTGGTCTCTTACTTATTTTGCAGGAATTCTCCCCTGTAGTGGGGCGGCCAGTTCCGAATCTATGGCCACTGTCTCTGAGTTACCATTTCCTTCGAAGATTCCCGCTCACAAAATGCTTTTAATGAAGAACTCTTTGTCAACAGTAATTCATATCTTCAAGGACCCTGAACAATGGTCAGATCTAGACATTGCCATCGAAATTCTGGAAAACTCTGCAAAGATGGCGATGATTAATATTTCTGTTTTGCGTAGTTCCCTCCTTAGATTTCGTGATTCAATAGCTTCTCTAGCATCAGCGGAGACTATTATAATTGCTCCAGAAGTCCTTGAATATGGGAAGCGGTTAACTTTGTCTAAGGAGAGGGCTTCACTCATTGCTTCCACGATATCTGAATTAGATCATGAGCAATTATTGTTGCAAGAACACTTGAAGACCCTTACTGGTGACAAAGAGCTTATTCAAGATCGTATAGGAGCGTTAAGAGAAGAGATTTCGCAGATGGAACTGTAAGGTCATGAGAAGGAGCTATCTATACAGGAGGTTAAGGAGAAACTCGAGGTCAATATTCGGTCTGCTGATACTGAGAAGTTAAAATTACTCAGGAGCAACGAAATGATCACATCTCTAGAAGACAAATTAGCTGGCCTTCCTTATCAGACAAAGATTATTCTTGAAGAAAAATCAAATCATGACGCAGCTCAGCTTCAATTAAAAGAAGACTTGCGACAATTTATGAATGTAATAGGCATCACTGAGGAATTATAAACATGTAATCTTTCCCTCTCTTTTTCATGTTTGAATGTATGTTCTCTTTTGGTTTTCATCAGTAAATTTAACTTTTCATGCACTTCTATATTATGCATTGTTTCAGGCATACCATCTATGTCATGATTTCAACATGAATTTGTTGCATATTGAACATGGCACATAGTTTATCATGACATTCTATGAAACTAATCATAAAACAACAATATTTTATGCTTTGTTAGTATGGAGTTTCCTATATGACCTCATCCGTTTATATTTTATTGGCGGCGCTAAGTTTCAATTCAGTTAGTTGCACAAAGTTTAAGCTCATGAGTAGTGGAGCGGCGTTACTTCGGGTCTTACGTGATGGTCTCTGTAACTCTCTAGAGTTCGCGGGACTTCTCACTGCCTAGGGAGTTCACAAACCGCGATCCATCAGAGGGGCCCAGCGAAGCTACAAGCGCTATGAACTCGGTTGAATTTACAACACAGGGTTGGCCACGGTAACTCTTTAGAGTTCACAGGGCTCACAAGGCTACCTTTGGGGGTACCAAATCCATAGTTGCCGATCCATCAATGAGTAGGTTTAAACCCTTCCTCATGAGTACGTACCAGAATCGAACCACAAATCTAGAGGGTCTTATGCATGGTTGGCTTGTCATGCGCCCACTGCGGCCCTCATTTTCTTCGCCTGCAAGGTCGGGCCCATTCACGGGAGGGCTTGTCCTCCATTCCCCTTGACGCTGCCGGAAAGCTATACAGACGGCATGGGTGTTACGCTTGACTGGTCAGTTGGGGACTTTTAGCACTTTCGCTTTAAGTCAACTTTTTGGCCCTTTGCTTTTGATCTTTCGGTTGACTTTTGGCTCTTGGCTTTTGGTCTTTGAAGAATTTGAGCTTTTTCGGCCTTTGGTCATTTGAAGATTTTGAACTTTTGGCTTTTAGTCAACTTTTGGCCTTCTGGCTTTTGGTCATTGACTCCGTCAGCTGCCCGCATGGGTATGCGTAAGATGGCCTTCATGGGCTTTTTAGGGCCACTGGCTTCTCGCCGCTGCTCAAATGGCGATCTTCATAGGTCTTATGCGTAGCTGGTCCCTTTTGAGCTTTGGTCCTTTTAGGACTTTGGCATTTCTTTCTTTTTCTTTTTCGAGACTTGACTAGGCTACCTTTTTATGATGAGCAGCCATTGTTATTGCCAATTCATATATACAGTTAACTGTATGATTCATTCTACTGTTATCATATGGTTGACATTTCGTCGCTACTGACAATGTCACAAGGACTTTCGTATTATGTTTATGTCAATTTTTTATATCAGCTTAGCGATGATGGCAACCTTGATAAGCGATTGATCGGCAATAGCGATAGCTGTTCTCTTTTTCTTTTTATGATCATTAATACCTGATAATTCGATTTCGATGGAGATTTTCTGTCGAAAATTAGCGTCAATGCTTGATGGTGATCATTGGCACCTTTTATGTTAATGCTTGATAACGATCGTTTAATTGCTTGATCTTTTAATCGCTGGAGATTCTTCCAATCGCTTGATCTTTTAATCGCTTGATCTTTTAATCGATTGATAGCAATATTTGCAAATTCTGGCGATTAACTTTTCATTTGGCTTTGCTTTTTGTAATCGTCCTTAGTGCTTCGCGTTTGGCGATGACTTGTTATACTTGAAAGCATGCATTTTATTCATATACACCAAAGAAATACATTTCGTGGTGAGAAATTCATTTCACAGATTTTACTTTCCTATCTTACCTGTCTTGCCCCCTTTTGATACAGAATTATTATCTTGATAATGTTCTATATCAAAATCAGTAGCGCCTTCGGAAGCAATTTTCCTTTTGCCAGCGCGAGTATAGGCCAATATAGGCTTTCATTTACTTCCTTAAAGGGTTTTACCTTTATTGAGCACGCTTTATCTCATTTAGCTTTGAATTTGCCCCCAGGATATGATCGTGACTGTCAGTGGAGATACATTTTTTTATTCTTGGAGATATGGAGGAAGCATATTTCTGTGGGAGGCTATAAGACTGTAATTGTATTCATTGACTAGCTTGCCCCCAACCCTTGAAATTTTTTATGCTTCTCCTGATTGACCCCAATGGGGACCTGAATTCCCTTCCCGTGATTTAGGCCAACGGGTACTTCATAATCAAAGCCCATATTTTTCATAATTTTCTTACTTGCCGGACTATACTTTTGAAGGTCTTACGGCGTCAACCTACCATGGTATTCATTATTTTGAGCCACTTCTCTCGTCCTTACTGCTTCTAAAACGTAGAATTCGATTGGCTCAGAATATTTTTCATTGGCTTTAACTTGAAATCTTGTCGGAGCGGCCGAAAATGGCTTATTTCTTTCAGCATACAGTAGCGGCACTGTATAATTTAACTGTAAAATCTTCAACTGTTCAGATGATAACAAAGTTAACGGCGGTTGTCCCGGTTGTCTTAAATGTTTCGACACAAAATAGAACTTCTTGTTGATCTCTGATGTTTTGGACGACACTGCTTTTTCTGTCATTTCTGTGATTGCGCTCTCTTGATCATTCTTCAAGACGTCACTTTCATCCTTATCTATTTTTTCGGTGGTAAATTCTTTGTAATAACTTGCATCTGCAAAGAAGGACTCAGCTTCTGTGTACGGTCTCGCATCGGCCATTACTTTATGTTGTACCCCGTCTTTACAGTATTTGAAACACTGATGGAGAGTGGAGGGTATGATATTGTACTGGTGTATCCATGGCCTTCCTAGGAGAAGGTTGTATGTCGTCACTGCATTTATGACATGACAAACAACGTCAGTAGTCAGTTCCCCTATTTCCAACGTCATCGTAATTTTACCAAGTGCACGCTGCCCGTCCTAATTAAAACCTTGTATCATCATCCCGCTGGGGCGTAATTCTGAGCGACAGTAGTTTAATTTGTTTAACATGGAGAGTAGCAAAAGATTTACTGCAGACCTATTGTCTATCATAATCCTCTTGACTTTCTTCCCGCGAATATGGGCTTCTATCATTAGTGGCCTATTATGGACTTCCTCACAGATCATATCATCATCAAAAAAAGAAATGACTGGGAAGCAGTCCTTCTGCTCATTGAGTGCTTCATGTTCTACCTCAGCCAGTAGGGTTTCCCTAATGTCATGATCAGATAAGGCCTGAATCAAACTTTCTCAGAATTTTTCTGATAGCTTTAGTGCGTCGTAGACACTCAATCGGGCCGGTATTCCCTTTAGATGATTTACCACGTCATAATTTACTTTCATCATTTCATTATTTCCCTTCGTCTTGCCGCTGTTATTTTCTTTTGCAATTGCTTCTTTTGTTTTCTGTTTTATAGGGCTTACTATCTTCTTACCCGACCGTAGTATAATTACTACAACCTTCTTTACAGCTTTACTGCTTCCTGCATTATTCGCTTCTTGTTCCTCTTCTCGGACTGTAAGCGTGTTTATGGTTGCCATGGAGCCTCTTTCTCTTTCTTTCCCCAATACTATCTCGCCTCTATTGATTAGTCGTTGTATTATACATTTTAGTGTATAGCAGTTTTCTGTGGGGTGCCCCACTAGACGATGATAACGACAGAAATTCTTTTCTCTTGTCCTTGTTATATCTTCTGGGCGCTTAGGCTCCAGCAGTACTATCGTGCCAGCTTTTAATAACTGCTCCATCATAGGAGTGACATCTTCTTTTTCAAATGCGAACCCTTCATGAGAGTTCATCATTCTAAGTCACTTCCCATCGTACCTGTTTCTTAACCTATCACCCTCTTCGCGTCGGTCCGGCCTTCTTTCTCTCGAATCCTTTATATATTTTCCTTTTCTGTTGTGATCGACAGTGTTTACAGCTGTTCTGTTGGATGCTCTCCTAGTCGTATCATGGTGAAATGCTGAGATTTTATGAGTCATCAGTTCCAATGCGTGGGCTTTGGTAGCCAAGTCACGAAAGGTCCTGATGTCGGCGCTAGTTAGTCCGAACACAATCCCCATGCCCATAGAATTTAGACACATCTTAACCTGTTCTTTTTCCTCCGTAGTTGTCTACACGAAGCCCCTAACGTTTTCCACCTGTCTATAAATTTCTCTACCGGCTCTCCTTCTCTTTGCCGAATAGAGGTCAGTTCCGTAATACTAACGTCACGTTCCGAGGAGAAGAAGTTCGACATGAAAACCTCTTGCATTTTTTCCCATGTGCGTATCGATCCAGGTGCCAAACTAGAATACCATCGGAATGCTTTGTGCGTTAACGACGAACCAAATAGCCGCAAGCAGTACTGTGGTATCTTGGAAAAATTTCCCATGCTAGTGATAAAGTGCATCAAATGCTCCTCCAGAGATCCTTCCCCATTGAACTTTTAAAAATTCGGATGCTTGAAATTGGCTGAAAAAGGGATATCTTCTACTTCCCTTCGATACGGTGTTCGATATCTAAAGTGCCCGGTATTTTCGCGTTCTCTTTCGGCTCTGACCGCCTCTTCAACCACTTGCCTCACCTCTTCCTGTGTCACAGTTCTTGCTGCCGGAATGGACCCTAATGACCCTGCCCCCTGTGGTGGAAGAATGTCGAGCTGATTTTCTTGCCCTTTCATTGCATTCTGGGGGATTGCCATTTGGGCTACATTGTGTGCGAGGGTTGCCAACGCTTCTCTAAGATTTTTGCATTCTTCCATTAATGCATTCTGTGCTTCTGTCATTGCATTGAAACGATCCTCTGTAGTTGCTCTATAATCCGGGTTTGTCCTAGACATGAATACTGCAGCCTCTCCACTGTTCGTCGAAGCAGTAATTAGAGGAGAACAAGAGAATGCCGATGTGACAGGGCTTGCAGAAAAGGGAGGGGATATAGTTTCACCGGACTTTTTCGTACTCTCTGTGGCATCAGTCAACTGAGATGACGTCGATACTGGTGAATCGTTTCGGGATGGTGTTGGTGATCTAATTACCAATGCTTTTCCCTTTTGTTCCTTTGTTCGTTTAGTTATTGAGGCATTTAAAATAGGGAAGTCACGTACCGTCAATTGAGGAACTGTTTGCGCTGTTTGCGCTGGGTAAATTGCCGGAGGAGCAAGTTCAGGATTTCTTCTGACTGTGCTTCGTGTGATGGGTCCTCTGATCTTTAATGAAGGCTGACTCATTCCATAATTCTTGAAGTCTTATGTTCGTGCCTTACGAGAGGTCACAATAGTCCAGCCTGCATTGTCTTCTGATGATTGGGGTGAAGCAGAAATGACCCCAGCTGTTACTTGAGCACTGCTACTTTTACGCATATGACTTGGTGCGTATTCTATCACGAACCCTGTCGAGATGAATCGAAAGTTCACTCTTCTTACGGGGATCTCCATGGATGTTGAGTCGTAATGGGATTTTAGAAACCTTCAATCACAAAACATGTTTATAGTTAGTGATTGAATGATTAAGATGATTTATCTTAGAGATGAAGGGGAGGACTTCCCACTAAGAGTCACCATTTTGGCGTCCATAGGACGCCAAACTATGATGAATGTTCATAACAACCTTACTGTTAATACTTTGAATAAGACAAACAGTCCCCAGCAAAGCCGCCATTTTGTTTCGACAAAGAAACAAACGCATTTTGATTTGGGAGAATTATCTTATTCAAACATAACAGAGAGAGAGTACTATGAACATTCATCACATTCTATTAATACTGAGTTCATTTACATCCTCTTTACATCCCTTGATTCTAAGATAAATCATTTAGAAGTAAGAGATTTGTGCCTTAAGCATCAAGAGTTTATTTTGACAGCCTTCCGGCGCCTGACTTGATCATCTCCTAGGACTTAGGAGGAATACCGATTCGATCGACGAGTCATTTCGACAGCCTTCCGGTGCCTGATTTGATCATCTCCTAGGACTTAGGAGGAATATCGATCCGATCGACGGGCCTTCAATGAAATAGAGATTTCAGCAGCATAACAACGCCTGTTTCAACTATCCTCTGGGACTTAGGAGGAATGTCGATTAAATCGACTGATCTTTCTCCTTAGAACCCATGAAGAGGAGAAAACCCAGAGAAAGGAAGCCTGGGCCAAGGACTTCGGCAGCACAGCAAATCTTGAGCTTTATAGACTGCAGGGCAGTCCGGTTACACGGACCCGCGCAACCGATATTGGTTGTGCGGTCCTGCATAACTCCCAGGAGACTTCGCTCCTACCTTATATCTTCCGCTCTGCTTTGCTCCTCTTGAAAATATTCAATTCCCCTTAATGAAGGAGGGGAGGGGATATTTATAGACCCTCGCACGTGTGAAAATCCTGATCTTAGCGATGTGGGACTATTTTTTAGTGCTTTGGATCATTTTGAACGAAGCCCTTTTGTGCAGTTCATTCAGAGGTTCCACGCAACTGATACTTTCATTGCGTGGTCTCGCGCAATAGAGATTGATTGCGTGGACCCGCGCAACATATACTGGCTGTGCGGTTCTGCACAACTGCCATGAAAAATTTTCTCCCCTTTCTTCTTTTCGAAAGTTCTTCTCTTCTTCTTTTTTACCTTTACTTGCTTGATTCCTTTCACCATTTTTATGCCTTAATAGTCCCGTCAGCTCAAGGTCCATGAGATGAACTACCCCACGCACGATCTGGGGCTGGCAGCGGTTGTCTTTACACTGAAAGTGTGGAGGCACTATCTTTATAGGGTGAGATTCGAGCTCTTCTCCGACCACAAGAGCTTGAAGTATTTGTTCTCTCAGTCCGAGCTGAACATGAGGCAGAGGCATTGGATGGAACTCCTGAAGGACTACGATTTTGATCTTCAGTACCACCCATGTAAGGCGAACGTGGTGGCGAATGCCCTCAGCCGTCAGTCACGAGGCCTGGTGGCGCATATGATGCCCTCTGCAGAGTACGACTTTGAGTTTAGTCTACAGTCATCTATCGTTCAGCTATCGAGCTTATCGATTCAACCCTCTCTTGTCGTAAGGGTGATCGAGGCTCAGCAGATAGATGAGTTGATACAAGATTATCAAGCAGAGGCAACATTTAAGAGTCAGATGGATTGACAGATTGCTTCTGATGGTGGACTTCGCTTTAAAGACTGATTATGTGTCCCGGATATTCCTGAGTTACATCGAGATCTTATGACCAAGGCACATCGATCGCGGTTCTCTATCCACCCTGGGTCGACGAAGATGTATCGCGATATGAGGCGTCAGTATTTTTGGTCAGGGATGAAGCGTCAGATAGCCAGTTTTATGGCCGAGTGTGACACCTGCCAGTGTGTCAAGGCCGATCATCAGAGACCCCCTAGTCTATTACAACCGCTGAGCATCCCGATGTGTAAGTAGGAGCACATATCTACCGATTTTGTCATGGGTTTGCCAAGGACTCAGCGCGGTCTTGACACTATCTGGGTTGTTGTGGACCGTCTGACAAAGTCGGCACATTTTCTTACAATTCGTGAGACTTGGCATACAGATCGGCTCGCCAAGATGTTTATTGATGAGATCGTGAGACTGCACGGTGTTCCTATCTCGATTGTTTCAGACTGAGATCCGAGGTTCACGTCTCAATTTTAAAGGAGCTTCTAGAGAGCGATGGGCATTGAATTGCAGCTCAGCACCCCATATCATCCGCAAACTGATGGTCAGATCGAGAGGGTCAACTAGATCCTTGAGGATATGCTTCGGGCCTGCGCGATTAATTTCTCGGGTAGTTAGGACAAGCACCTGCGATTGGCTAAGTTCACGTACAACAACATCTATCAGGCGACCATTGGCATGGCTCCTTTTGAGGCATTATATGGCAGACCATGTAGACCTCTGAGTCGTTAGACCGAAGTTGGAGAGCGGCGTCTCCTAGGTCCCGAGCTTGTGCTGTAGACGTCAGAGGCTATCAACATCATCAGGCAGAGGATGCGTACAGCTCAGAGCCGGCAGAAGAGTTTTACTGATCATCGGCGTCGTCCCTTAGAGTTTGCAGTTGGGCATTATGTGTATCTCAAGGTCTCACCCATGGAGGGTGTGGTTCGTTTTGGGACGAAGGGCAAGCTTGCCCCGAGATTCATATGACCTTTCGAGATCACTGGGGGCATTGGCGTCATGGCCTATTGGCTTGCCTTATCATAGCAGTTGTCTAGTGTCCACAACGTTTTCCACGTTTCTATGTTGAGGAAGTGTGGGTCAGACATCGTGTCGGTTATTGATTGGCAGTCGTTGGAGGTTCGTTGGGACACTTCTTATATTGAGCAGCTAGTTCGTATCCTTGATCGGAAGGATCAGGTCCACATAACCAAGGTCATTCCCTTGGTGAAGGTGCAGCGGAGCCATCATAGTGTGGATGAGGCGTCTTGGGAGCGCGAGGTGGAGATCCATGAGCATTATCCCCATCTTTTCGATGTTTGATTGTATGATGTATTATGTCTCGATTATATATGATGTCATGTTTTCTATTCCCTTATAAGTTATGTCAAAGCTGCGATGGTAGTGTAAATTTCAAGGATAAAATTTTTAGTAAGTGGGGAGAGTTATAAGACCAGTATCCTAGACTGTACTGTTCCGTTGACTCCCGCAATCCTTCCCATCGAATTCAGGCAATCCGTGACCTGTAATCGACGTTTGCACACGACCGTAAGTCATATCCTATACATTTAAGTCGGCTTAATCCGAGACTTATATCATTGTGACCGCACCGTCGCTGCGGTTCCAACACCGCAACTCGCGTACCAATCCGATACCCAGATGAGGAGATATAGACCCGCATTCAGTTTGAGAAAAAACTTGTCAAATCAATCACATTAATCAACTCTCATGTCAAGTACAAAGTACCATTGCTTCCTTTCTCCACAAGTTAAGCAAACCCCAAAGTCAACCAATCCATCACCTCACCCATCACTCACCTCACATCCATCACTCACATCTCTCTTACAACCACCACACCTCTCTCTTTTCCTTCACATTTTCCAAGCAACAATCCCAAGTAAGAGAGTGCACGTCCAAGCCATTTCAAAAGAGAAAAAAATGACCTTGTGTGGCCTACCTTTCCCATCCCTTTAACTCTCATCCTAGCCATCCATTTCTCATCTCCACCATCAAAGTGAAGCATGAGGAGAGTGACTTTCCAACAGACCGAGAAGATCAAGTGGTGGGTGCTTCTATAGGTTAGATTTTCATATTTTTAAGATGGGCCAAGTGAGGCCTACCGTTCAATGGTATGGATCTCACTTTGGACCCTAGGATGTGGCCGATGGCCCATCTTGATCATCAATATCATTCCATGATGGGGCCATTCTCCATGGACCCCATCATGATGTTTACCTTCCTGCTTGTATATGGGTCATCCAAACCATCTATTTTCGTGGAGAATGGATCTCCACCATTAGATTTCAAATTTTTTTGGGCCCACATGTTATAGGACCCACTTGATTTATGTTATAGATCATGGAAGGGAGGGCCCAGTGCCGGGGTCCCTCCATGCACGTGTGTCCCTCAATCTCTCTCTCCTCTCTCTTTTTTTATGTTTTTTGTGATGATTTGGTCGTGTGGCCCACTTGAATGGAACCCATCATGGAGTAAGTATTTTACACAAGCCGTCTATGAGGGAGCCCACCTTATGTGTGTTATACCCACACCATCCATCATGTGGTGGCCCAATTGAATAAATCTCACCTCTGTTGTGAGGACCGTCCAGCGTCCACGGACACTGGACGTCTCTGTGAAAACACAAATATTAGCTTGGTTACAAGCTTATGGGGTGGCCCATTCATACACACCCTACCTTGATGTATATATTCAATCCACGCAGTCTATCATGTTTACCAACTCATTTTAGGTGTTGAACCAAAAAATGAGGTTGATCAGAGTATCTGGTGGGCCATAGGATTGAAAACTGTATCGTTACTGTTGAAATCTAGCAAAAATTCTTCTACACATTGAAGGAAGCCCGATATTTGCCTAGATGGATGGGTTATGGGTTGTAGAATCCATTGGCTGAGGTGGAATCTTTCGATGTGGGCCCCATGCATGAAAAACCACAGAAAAACCACATTTTCAAAAATAAAAAAGGAAGCAGTCGGGCTACTGCTAGCTAGAGGCGTAAGCAGCGCCTGCGGTCGATGAACGGGCGGACGTCAGGGCACCCACGGCTCCAGTTGTGGGCCCCACCTTGATGTTTATTTGCCATCTAACTCGTCCATATGGTGGGCCCCTACCTGAAGCAAGCCCCACCCATAAATCAGGCCCATCCAGATCTCAGGTGGCCCACACCACAAGAAACAGTGGTGATTGAACTCTACCATTGAAACCCTTTTTGGGCCCACGGAAGTTTTGAATCAATCTGATATTTGTTTTTCCTTTTCATCGAGGTCTATATGACCTTCTCAACGGATTGGATGGAAAAAAAACATGATGGTGGGCCCCACTTGGGACCCACAACGATATGTGTTATATGCCCACCGTCCAGGCAAACGGTAGAAGCCCATTGTGTTTTATGTACTTTATTCACACTGTCTAGGTGGGCGGGCGATGGGACCCACAGTGAGGTATGTGTTTTATCTATGCCGTTCAGTAGGGCTGCTAGACTGCCAGGGGACCCCCCACCCTTGATGTTTGTATTATATCCAAATCGTCCATTCAATTGGTGGGCCATATGTGTGGAACCCACCATGATGCATGGGTTGCATCCAAACCGTTCAACCACTTTGAAAGCTCATTTTTGGGCATAAGCTAAAGAATGAGTCAGATCCATCCATCTTTATGTGGACCCCCACCATGACACATGTGTTGCATCCAAACCGTCCATTTATTTTGTAAGCTCATATTATGGCTTGAGCTAAAAATGAGTCAGATCTATGATTCAAGTGGGCCCACCTTGGTATGTGTATAGGACCCATGTTGACTTATTTGTGGCCATTCATTGAGGCCCACCTTGGTGTACATATAAGGCCCATGGGATTAGGCCCGTATGACATATATAAGGCTCATGGGATCATGCCCATTTGATATATATAAGGCTCATGGGATCAGGCCCATTTGACATATATAAGGCCCATGAGATTAGGCCCATTTGACATATATAAGGCCTATGGGACTAGGTCCATTTTGATGTATTCCAAGGCCATGGGTTAAGGCCCATTATGATGTACTTTAAGGCCAGCAGGTTATAGCCCATTGAAATGTACATCAGGCCCATTAATGCGGCCCACTTGCTTGATAACCAGAAGGCCCATTTGATGTATTTAAGGTCCAATGGGAGGTACCTAAAGTCCATTGCAATGTGTGATTCCTCCATAGTTTGTGTAATGATGTTTTATGGAGAGTCGTGCCTTAGGAGCAATGATGGTTTGATGCCCACATTGTAAGTACAATGTTGGTTAAATGTCCGCATTGTATCTCTCCTTAGGGCCCATTGGTAAGCCTATACTAGTTGTGTATAGGCTGTCTAGGCTCATCTACATCGTAAGAGTAGTTCATTCTGCTTAGTATAATCTCATGACTCATGCCCATACGCATCATATGTATGCTTGATATGAGTAGTGACTGATCATAGCATACGCCATTGGGCAGACCATTTACGGGATTCATTATGAGGCCGAGTGCCCCATATGATCGCGGAGTACGTGCTGGACTGCTGCATGATTTGACAGTATGATTCATGCATCTCGCATATGTATGACTTGATCACTGCACGCCCTAGTGACATCAGGGTCGTGGCCTCCACAGGCACATTGTGGATGGACATATCGAATACCGAAAATACTTGGTTCTAGCACTGTGGGCACTTAGGATGTCCTTGAGTGAAAGTCCTAGAACCTTTTTGGTACCAGGAGATGCTCCAACGTCTAAACCGAGTGGATACATGAGCGCCCGAGTGCTGAATACCAGTAGGCCACGTCTCCAACTGTGTCGTGGTCGGTTGGAAGGGGGTGTGGCCTTATCCGCCTACGTGAGGGGGCTATAAGCTAGGCTGAGTTTGACCAGCTCACAAATGAGTCCGCTATCGATGAGCCGGGTAGGTATTGGTAGACTACTGGTCAGGCGGATAGTGAGGTCTATTCCGCTTGTCATTGCGAAGTATATTAGACCCCGGTGATATCCAGAGAGAAACTGTACTAATATGTGTACTTGATGAGTACCGACTTGCTTGGATTGCATTTTGCATATGACATTTGGCTATGTAGGCCTCGCATTGCATCGGTGTGGCCAATGGTATTCATGTCTCGCATCGCATGGCCTTGGTATGGCCGATAGCATTCATGTCTTGCATCACATAGCATTGGTGGTTGGTTTTATTCATGGACTTACCGCATACTTCCGCATTACTCTGATATTGTACACTTGGCATTTGCCTTGCGCACACACTTACACCACCCTTAATAATAATTTACAACTTAACCTACTGGGAACCGTCATGCACCGTAATGTCTTATAGCAGAGAGAGTTCTGAGGAGTTACAAGTTGACCCCGATGATAGCTTATAAATGAAGCGATAAAGATATAAATGATTCAAGATTAATTTAAGATTTCATGAACTTACATCCACCTCACTCTTACTGTCAAATAGTCCAGATGAAAATGCATCTACACTACAAAAAGGGAACATGATGCTTTCGACCATGATTTTATATATATATATATATATATATATATATATATATATATATATATATATATATATATTTAAAAACCAAGTTATTTTAGGTCAATTCTAACTACTCAAGTATTGGATCCAACATCCAGAAGTCACCTGGTCAAAGCCTTCTACCAATTCCTGCAAAGATAAATAAGTCTTCATATTAGTTGAACTCTCTTGCAACTTTATGAGAAAGGAACAGAGACCCATGTGTTGAAAGTAAACTAAAAAAACATCTGTAAAATGAAGAAGAGTCTAATTAACTAGTTAAAAATCTTTTTTATTTCCTAGAGCCTTCTCTATTTAAGAAAAATGCCTATGTTCAAAGACCCCTTTCAAATACATCTGTTTTTTATTTTATGCATATATACATGACTAAGAATGCCTATATTCTAAGACCCATTTCTTTTCTTTTTTTCTTCTTCTTCTTCTTCTTCTTCTTATATATATATATATATATATATATATAATATCTATCTTAGTTCATGTATACATGAAGTAAAATGCCCATGTTCATGGACCCATTTCAGATTTAGACCATTAAAGGACTACACAATCCATTGTACAACATTATTCAATTGATGAAGTCAGTGAGCCCAATCCCTATATAAGTTCTGTATGAAGTAACATGCATTTCCTGGCTTGGACATAAAATTCAATCTAAAATCACCCAAACTTATCAAATAAAACAACATTGGAGATACTTGATATGAAGAATGGAGAAGAGTCTCGTATATCATTAAACCAATCAAGACTCTGAAATAATCATCCTAAATTGCAATGGAAATAAAAAATTGAAAATATCAGTTTCTCAACAAAAACTGAAAGGAGATAGAATTTCACAAATGCTACCAATTACCAAAGGCATTATCTTCTTTTTTTTTCTTTTTCTTTTTTTTGAATTTCTCTATTTTTTCCTCCTAATCATTGAACCACACCAAAGGAGATAGAATTTCACAAATGCTACCAATTACCAAAGGCAATCGGGCTTCTTTCAAGTTTCAAAACCCAAAATACACATCCTTAACTCCAACTCACAAATTTTGTTATCTCTATCTCCAAGTAGAAATACTGTTATTATTGGTTCAGCCGATGAGATAATTGTACTGTAGAAATACATCTGTGCAAGCTCCAAGCACATGGTTGCAAGAAAAGTAAAATAAGTGAAAGAACCTTTGTATTTTATATAAATTTGTATTTTTTGAGTGTTCTACATCACAAAGCTTATGCAATCAAGTGGTGTCTTTTGCCCTGAGAAATTGTACTTAAAAATAAACAATCACATAAAAATTAACATGAACAACTTTTGAACTTCATGAGCATTGTTAAAGAAAATGTGAAAGGTGTAAACATACTTGCACAGTTCCACCATATTAATTTAGAACAATAGTGATATAAACCTTCCTAATGCGGAACTCTCTCAGCAGATTCCACAGGGACATTGAGTTTGTGATATCATCCAAATTTCATCATTCATTTTGAAAAAAAAAAAAAAAAACAAGAGATTTATGGAAAATTATGATGTAAAAGTGCAATATAGTAGTCTTTCAACATAATATGAGGCAGGGTAACCATCTGTTAGTTCATTCAACACTTCTATAAATAAATAATTATCACTTAGCATTAGATGTTATGGATGCTCCATTCCGAATCTGTGATATAAAATAAAATTGTTCTATAGCAGAAAATTTGTACATCGATAGAAAGTTTAATAGCATAGCAGATGATATGAGCTGAACATAGATTTAAATTTTGTTTATTATCTGTGGCAGATGATATGGCAACACTGAAATATCTACATGGGCAACAACCACAGCATGTGTGCTTAAAAATAAAATACCTTGATAGAGTATTTGGTCTTGTCTCTGAGTATATTGGCCGGGTTTACATTCAGATTTAAGTGTATACTCAGGTAGAGTGATGGAGAATAGTGTGTGGGTTATATTTCAACCAATCATGATCAAATGGGTTAATGACTTTATGGGTAATTTTGCTAGAAAGAAATTTGAGGATTTTTCAGAACAAAGGCGGGGTCGATTAAAGAAATAGTTGAGCACATTTTTAGATGGTCGATATCCTGGTTAAAAGCCAATGCAACACTCAACAAGATTCCATCTTCTGAGTTTGTATCCAATTTCGAGGAGGCTCATCATAGTTGGCTTAAAGTTCAGATGATTTTATCCAGATGGTCCAATCCAAGTTAGGCTATCATTGGAGTGGTCGATGATCATTCTGGGTTCCACGTTACTGAAGCTCGGGGCCTATTGGAGTAAGAGGATGGGAAGGCAATCAATCTCCTCCAAGCAATCAAGATGATTGTATCTTACATCCTACAATTGTTGAAGGAGACTCATAATGCTATTGATTGGGATGGCTTTGTCTGAGAGATATCCATGGAATCTATCAGACCTGATTGAAGAAGCTCTTGACCTCTCTAAAGGCAAGGAGATTTCCTTTTAGCAGGTTCCTATTGCATCTATTTTCCTGCTATTTTTTTGTCTTTCCCATGGATTGGCCTGTTTGTATTTTGTTGTAGGGGTTTCTTAGTTTTCTTTAATAAATCACAGATTACCTTTCAAAAAAAAAAACATGATCAGAATGGCACATGTGGCACACATTAATTCAAGACAAATTGTCCAAAATTGTGGGACCCACAGTAGATTAGCAACAGTCCAAATGTAAGATTGACCAAACAATCCTAACATCTAGTTAATAGGTTGTTTGAATTTGGACAATTGACCGTATGAATTAGTTCGAGCTATGTCAAACTTAACTAATATATCGAGCTAGACAAATCTAAGCTAAAACTATGACAATTGAAAAATAAACTAAATGAACCTATTACAAAAGTGTGAATCTCCATCACTAATGATGGCCCGAGGCATTCTGAACTAGGAAAGGATATTTTCTTTTAAGAATGGAATGATCATTTTATAATCATTATTTCGGCATGGGATCGCTTCGACCCACTTACACTATGCCAAAATCGCAGATTTGCGATGGATCAAATCCGTCGTAAAACCAAATAAACGATGGATTTTGTCCGTTGCTTGGTCCGTCGTTGTTTACTGGGTCATTTTTCTTTTTCGATGGATAAAATCCGTTGTTTAATTTGCGACAGATAAGGTCCGTCGTTTAATCTACGACGGATAAGATCTGTCGTAAAAATAAAAATTTCATCACTAATATTAGAAAAACCCACTTATTATTCGTAGTAAAAATTCTTACCGACGAATTATGTCCGTCACTAATGTGAGAAGCAACGGATTTCAACTTTTTCAAAAATTAGCGATGGATTTGGTCCGTCGCTAAAATATCTGTGAAGTAAAAAAAAATATTGGTAGAATTTATTTTATTTTTTTGAATCTTACACCTGATAGTCATTCAAAAAATAATGCACACGATTTTTTAATAAGAATCCTATTCACAAAATTGATAGATGCACAACTTTCTTAGAACTTCCTTTCAATACAATAGTATCAAGTACAAAATCAAATTCTCAAAATTTCCTAATTGTGCAGGAATTGAACCAAAAATTTGATTTCTATAGAGGTAAAAGTGTAAGGTTTCTCAAATTACCTAAAGTAGAAGGGATTGGACCTGTCAGAATGTTATTTAACAATGACAACTGAACCAAATTCTTGAGATTTCCTAATTGTGCAGGAATTGAACCAGAAAATTTTGATTGTTATAGAGGTAGAGGATTGTCAGCCTGGTTAAGCTACCTAAAGACGGAGGAATAGGCCCAGTTATTTCATTAGATGAGATGTCGAGCTCTAAAAGGTAAGAAAGGTTAGCCATTGAAAGAGGTTGAACTCCAGAGAGATTATTCATGGAGACAATGAGGGATACGAGTCTGGAAAGAGTGCCAATATCAGTTGGGATGGTTCTAGTGAGTGGGTTGTCACTGAGATTGAGATGGAAGAGGTTTGGAAATGAGGAGAAGCTCAAGTTATCAAGCTTACCTTGCAAGCCTACACTCGGTAGGCTTATCTCTATTACGCTTCCAAGGCTGTTGCAGGAGATCCCATACCATTTGCATGGAGAGATTGTGGTGGCACTAGCATTAGCAGCTGGAAGTGACCATGAATGGAGAGCTTGTGGTGAGAAGATGCTGGCTTTCCATTCCAAGAGAGCCTCTGCTTCTCCGAGTGTGGATGTTGTTGCTGTTGTAAATGCATTGGAAGAAATAAATTATAATATTAAAAGAAGAAAAGCATGAGAGATTTTTGTATGACCATGGTTGTTGTTGCTTATGGTCTGTTATGAACTTACAATGGATGGGTATTTATAGGAGGTTGATTGTACTCTGGACAAGAACACCTTGTCTTACTCTTCTGAAAAAAGGAAAAGAAAAGAAAAAAAAAAAGAGTTAATTGATAGAGGCACTGAAAAATATGACTGCTAGTAGAAATGCATGTGAACATGATCTAAAACTTAACATTGAAAAATGGGATGTGATCGGACCTGTCAGATTGTTATTGTACAACTGATAACTATGAATGCTCTTAGAAAGCGCATTTAGTTGGTGGGAGCCCTAACTATGGGGCTCACAAGTGATGTATGTAAATCCAAAAATGAAGCCGACTCAAATCTTAGGGAGCTAAAAAAATCCCTCCATATGCATTAGAAATGATTCAACACACAGTCAGGCCTCAACACTACAATTATAAACAATATCACACCCGAGCAAGAGATGTGCAAGTGTGCCTTTTGCAGATCATAAACTATAGCCATATTTAATGTCATGCCCCAAACTCGGAAACCGGGCTCACAAAATTTTCGATCGCCGAATCCGGCGCCGACAGCCTCCGTAGAACCCCATTCTCGGCTCCTAGCTCCCATTCGCCAGGTTCCGATCCTGGGATGCTACGAGGAGGATTTTAAATATCAGTTTGATTCGTAATAAGCATAACCAAAGGCATAACCCACAAACAACAACCAAGCACTCCATTACATTTCCACTATGATCAAAAACTTTACAAGTACAATGAGCATAAAGGGAAATACAATGGTAAATAATAAAAACTTCAAAATGCTCTGCAACGTGCTCCTGCCTCAGCGCTGCTGCGAACCAACGTCACCTGCACGCAACGGTCGTGCATAAGCCTACAGAAAGCTTAGAGGGTGGTGAAGGTATGTGCGCAAGGTAGTAATATGAACATGCAATATCAGAGTAAAGCGGAATATGCAGATGGATCTATGATATCATGAGCCGTACCAAGGCTTATGCGATGCAAGACATGAATGGTATCGGCCATCCTAAGGCCATGCGATGTGCAATGCAACTCAAGCATACAGATCCTCATCTATGTTCATACATCAATACAGCTCAAAATATGAAATATCACCGGGGTCTAGTACACTCTAAACCAGATTGCCGCCACATCGCGTGCAATCAGGTAAGTGGAAAAGACCTCACTATCCGTCTGCCAATATCGGACGCGACTCGTCGATAGCGAACCCATTCCTCGAGCTGGTCAAACTCAGCCTAGGATTGCCCCCTACACTCGGGCGGGTAAGGCCGCACCCCCTTCCAACCGACCACGACACAGTGGAGAGCGTAACCGTCTAGTAATCGGTACTCAACGCTCATCTACCCACTCGGTCTAGACGTTAGAGCAACCTCTTGGTACCATAAGGGTTTAGGAACTTTCACCCGGGGATATCTATAGTACCCCATGTAGAATAAGATTTTCGGTATCCAATCATGCCAACCACGATGCGTTTGTGGAGGCTACGGCCCTGATGTCTCTAGGGCATATAATAACCATGTCACACAAATGCGAAATGCATGATTCACGCTATCCAGTCATGCAACAAATCCTGCGCATATCGTGCGCTCATGTAGGGCAACGTCGCCTAATCGGGAGCCCATAAACAACCTGCCCAAAGGCAAATGCTATGATCAAATAATTCTCACGTCAAGCATACATATGATGCGTATGATCATGAGTCATGGAACTGCACTAAACATGTTATAATAAAATGAACTATCGCACAATGCAGATGGACCTGGACGGCTTATACACAATAAGTACGACTCAGTAATGGGCCCCAAGGAGAGTCGTAATGTGGACATCCAACCAGCATTACACTCGCAATGTGGACGTCAAACCAACATTACTTCCCAGGCACGATCTTTGTAAACAGCGCTAGATAGACTGTATGGGAATTACACATTGCAATGGACCGTAGGCTCATCCCATTGGGCCTTACATATATATATCAAATGGGCCATATCTTATGGGCCTTTTATTCATCAGATGGGCCATATAATGGGCCACACCAATGGGTCTGACGTGCATTGCAATGGGTCAAAACCCGTGGGCCTAGGATTGCATCAAATGAGCTTAGTCTCATGAGTCTAATATGTGACCAATGGGTCACACCAATTGGGCCCCACATGTAGATCAAGTGGGCCTCAACCCATAGACCTAACATGAGTCAAATGGGCCTAAACCCCTAGGCCTTAATCAAATAAAATGGGCCTAACTCATGGGTCTCAAATAAATCCAATGGGCCTAATCCCATGGGCCCTTTTTATAATCAAATGGGTTTAGTCCCTTGGGCCTTACAATATATCAAATGGGTTCACTTTCATGGGCCTTGAGTACATCAAATGGCCTAGTCACATGGCCTTAGATCATATCCATTGGGCCTAAACCCATAGGCCTTAAATATCAAGTTAAGCCCATAGGCTTTACATATCAAGTGAGCCTAAGTTCATAGGCCTTAAATGAATCAAATGGGGCTAGCCCATAAACATTTCATAGATCAAATGGGACTAGTCCCATGGACTTGCAATACATCAAATGGGCCTAAGTTCTTAGGCCTTAAATGAATCCAATGGGCCTAGCCCATAAGCATTTCATAAACCAAATGGGCCTAGCCCATAGCCCTTTTGAAATTCAAATGGGCCTAACCCATAGGCCTAAAATGATCTTTTCAAGTGGATGGACGGTCTGGATGCGTCTCTTGTGATAATGGTAGGGCCCACATGAAGGCGTACAATCATGTATATTATATAATATGTAAACTACATATAATATAATATATGTAATATATACAGTATTATATGTAATATATATAATATAATAAAATATATATGTGGGCCCCACCGTCCAGTGGGGACGGTGTGGATACAATACAAATCACAATGGGCGTCACCGTCCACGGACCGTGGACGGTGTGAATAAAATACATAAATCACTGTGGGTCCCACGTATGTGGCCCACCGTGATGTTTATTTGAAATCCAACCCGTTCATAAGGTCACTCAGACCTGTATGAAGGGACAGCAAAAATTTCAACTTGATCCAACACTTCTGTGGGCCCCAAAAACTTTTCAACGGTAGAATTCAATTCACACTGTTTCGCGTGGTGTGGGCCACCTGAGTTTTGAATCTGACTCATTTTTGGAGGGGGCCCACCACTGGGGTGGCCCACCTAATGAACAAGTCGGATGACAAATAAACATTATAGTGGGGCCCACATGCAGGGCCGTGGGCCCCTGCTGGACGACCGCCGTCCACTGCTGCACGCACCTGCGTGCAGGCGCTGCCCACCCGCACGCCCGCTGACAGAGAGGCAGAGGCAAGGCTTGCCTCTTTCAAAATTCGGGAAAAAACCCATTTTCCTGGGGTTTTTCACATGTGGGGTCCGCTAAAATGAAATCCGCCCCGGCCATTGCGTTTAGTGGCTCGACGCCGTTCAAATGAGTCCAGAATTTAAATTTTTTTGATGCTTGGAAGTGAAATAAAATAAGAATTTAGTGTTTGAATGGTGAAAATGCGATATTTAGCGCTATGGCCCACCAGGTGATTGGATCAGCTCCAAACTTCTACCCACCGGCTAAAATGCCGTGGGTAAGAGGATAGACGGCTTGGATTGAACATAAACATCAAGGTGGGGCCTACACTAGGGGGTCACCCCAAAAACCTCACATTTCTTCTTTCCTTTCTTCATTTCATTGGAACGTCCAGCATCCCAGACGCTGGATGGTTATGATATTTTTTTTTAAAGAGTGGTGGGCCCAGATGAAGTGGGCCACCACTGATGGGTGACACGGTTCAACGTCTAAGGTGGGCCCCACTTGAATAAAATAATTACATCAAGGTAGGATCCATTCAAGTGGGCCACAATCCTATAGCATAAAAAATAAAATAAAATAAAATAAAAGCAATAAAAGAGAGAGAGAGACATGGAGAGTGGGACACGGCTTGTGATGGAGGGACCCCGTCATTATAGGCCCTCCCTTTCATGAAATCATACATCAAGTGGGTCATTTTGCACATGTGACCATCGAAACTGAAGATCAACGGTGGGGATCCTTTCCCCACCAATATGGATGGTCTAGATGACCTTTCTAAAGAAAATAAACATCATGATGGGGTCCATGGAGAATGGCCCCATCATGGAACGATCATGATGATCCAAGTGGTCCATCGGCCACATATTAGGGTCCCAAGTGAGATCCACACCATTGATCGGTGGCCACACTTGGCCCATCATAAAAATAAGAAAAATAAGTATGATGTAGCATCCACCGTCCGATCTTCTCGCTCCTAGGGGTTCCTTGGCACCTTAGCTTCAACTTCAATGGTTAAGATGAAGAATGGAGGGTTGAGATAGGAGATTTTAGGGTAGGAAGGTGAGCCACTTGGAGCTTAGGAGGGTTTGAGAAATTTCATACGTGGGACTCTTGGAATTTTTTTTGTTGCTTGGAAATTTTGAAATGAGAAAGAGAGAAAGAGAGAGAGTGATGTAAAGGGAGAGAGAGAGAGAGTGATGGATGGATGGGTGAGTGATGGTTGTGTAAGAAAAGCTTGACTTTTGAGGCTTTTGTGTAAGAGAGGTATGGAAGATGAAGACTTTTGTGGCTTTTTGTGTAAGAGAGGTATGGGAGATGAAGACTTTTTTAGTTGCTTGGAAAAATGGAATAAAGTGATGTGTACTTGACATGTGAAGGATTGATGGGTGATTAATTGATGTGACACATCGTAGAGATTCTCTTGGATTTTGCAACGCGCGACGTTTTCTCGCACCGAACGTTGGCCCATATCTCTTGACCAGGGTATCGCCTTGGCGCGCGGGTCGCGGTATCGGAACCGCAACGACGGCGCGGTCGCTATGGTATTAGTCTCGGGTTGAGTTGACTCGGGTTGTCGGCATATGAATCAGGGTCACGCGTTGATATCGGTTAAGGGTCGAAGGTTGCTGAAATTCGACCAGTAAGACCGCAAAAGTCTACGGACCAAGATACGAGTCTTACAGCTCTCCCCTCCTTATAAAAATTTCATCCTCAAAATTTATACAATCATCACAACTAGGCATAACTCGCGAAGAATAAGAAATATAACGTCATCATATAGAATCGGAGATAGCATACAAAATACATCACATGATCAACCATCAAAGAGATGAGGATAACGCTCTCGAATCTCAGCCTCACGCTCCCATGAAGCCTCCCCTACAGAATGGTGACCCCACTGCACCTTCACCAACAGAATGACCTTGGTTCTGAGGACCTACTCCTTCCGATTAAGGATACGGACTGGCTGCTCAATGTAAGAAGCGTCCTCACGAACCTCCAACGACTGCCAATCAATAAGGGAAACTATGTCTGACCCACACTTCCTCAATATGGAGACGTGAAACACGTTGTGGACGCCAGACAACTGTGATGGCAAGGCAAGCCGATAGGCCACGGCGCCAACGCGCCCAGTGATCTTAAAAGGTCCTATGAATCTCGGGGCAAGCTTGCCCTTCACTCCAAATCGAACTACGCCCTTCATGGGTGAGACCTTGAGATACACATGGTCCCCTATATCAAACTCCAAGGGACGACGCCGACGATCAGCAGAACTCTTCTGTAGGCTCTGAGCTGTGCGCATCCTCTACGTGATGATGTCTATAGCCTCTGAAGTCTCCTGCACAAGCTCGGGACCTAGGAGACGGCGCTCTCCAACCTCGGTCCAACAACTGGTGATCTGCATGGTCTGTCATATAGTGCCTCAAAAGAAGCCATGCCGATGGTCGCCTGATAACTGTTATTGTACGCGAACTCAGCCAATCGCAGATGCTCATCCCAGCTACCTCCGAAGTCAATCACGCAGGCCTGAAGCATATTCTCAAGTATCTGATTGACCCTCTCGGTCTGGCCATCGGTCTGCGGATGGTACGTGGTGCTGAGCTGCAAATCAGTCCCCATCGCACGCTGGAAGCTCTCCCAAAACTGAGACGTGAACCTCGAGTCTCGGTCAGAAACGATCGATACCGGAACACCATGCAGTCTCACAATCTCCTCGATGAATAGTCTCGTAAGCCAGTCCATAGACCAAGTCGCACGCATCGCAAGGAAATGTGCCGACTTCGTCAGACGATCCACAACAACCCAAATGGCGTCATGACCGTGCTGAGTCCTCGGTAAACCCATGATGAAATCAGTCGACACGTGCTCCCACTTCCACATCGAGACGCTCAACGGCTGCAATAGACCAGGAGGTCTCTGATGATCGGCCTTGACACGCTGGCACGTGTCACACTCGGCCACAAAACTGGTGATCTGGCGCTTCATCCCCGCCCAAAAATACTGTCGCCTCATGTCACGGTACATCTTCGTCGAGCCCGGGTGGATAGAAAATCGTGATCGATGTGCCTCGGTCATAAGATCTCTGCGCAACTCTTGAATATCCGGGACACATAATCGGCCTCTGAAGCGAAGTCCACCGTCTGTACCAATCTTCCAATCATCCTGACCCTCAGATGCCGCCTCAGCCATATAACTCTGCAACGACTGATCAACCTGCTGAGCCTCGATCACCCTAGTAACAAGAGAGGGTTGAATCGACAGGCTCGATAACTGTACAATGGAAGACTGCAGGCCGAACTCAAAATCATACGCAGCAATATCCTCAAGCATCCGCCACTCCTGAATCATCATATGCGCCACTAAGCCTCGTGGCTGACGGCTGAGGGCATCTGCCACCACGTTCGCCTTGCTCGGGTAGTACTGGAGGTCAAAATCATAGTCTTTCAAGAGCTCCATCGAGCGCCTCTGTCTCATATTCAACTCAAACTGCGAGAAGAGGTACTTCAAGCTCTTGTGATCAGAGAAGAGCTCGAACCTGACCCCATAAAGATAGTGCCTCCACACCTTCAGTGCGAAGACAACTGCAGCCAGCTCCAGATCATGCGTAGGATAGTTCAGCTCATGAACCTTGAGCTGACGAGACGCAAAGGCCACTGGTCTCCCGTGCTGCATCAGGACAGCACCCAAACCGATATGCGAGGCATCAGTGAATACAATGAAGTCGTTACTTCCAGAGGGAAGAGTGAGGACAGGAGCGGACATTAGACGGTCCTTCAACTCCATAAATGCTCACTCCCAGGCGTCACTCCAAATAAACTCTGCGCCCTTCCGAGTCAACCTAGTCAGCGGGACTGCAATACGAGAAAAACCCTCAATGAAACGTCGGTAATAGCCCGTCAAACCAAGGAAACTACGGATCTCAGATGCAGTCGTGGGCTGGCCCCATAGACCCACTGCCTCGACCTTATAGGGGTCTACTGTGACACCCTCCCTCGTCACCACGTGACCGAGGAACTTCACCTCCTCCTGCCAGAACTCGTACTTCTCCAGCTTCACATAAAGCTGGTGTGCGCGGAGGGTCTGCAAAGTAATCTCTAAATGCTGCTCATATTCCTCACGGGTCCTCGAGTAGATCAGAATGTCGTCGATGAAGACTACAACAAACTGATCCAGATATGGGAGAAAAACCTCGTTCATCAGCTGCATGAAGACCGTGGGTGCATTGGTCAGTCCGAATGACATGACCTGAAACTCAAAATGACCGTAACGCGTCCTGAATGCCGTCTTCGGAATGTCCTCATCTCGGACCCGAATCTGATGATAACCGGAACGCAGGTCAATCTTTGAAAAGAACTGTGCACCCTACAGCTGGTCGAACAAATCATCAATCCTAGGGAGCGGGTACTTGTTCTTGATCGTGACTTTGTTAAGCTTGCGATAGTCAACACAAAGCCTCAACGAGCCACCCTTCTTCTTCACGAAGAGTACCGGCGCTCCCCACGGTGAACTGCTCGGCTGCTTCTGCAGTTCTCGTAACTCCAACGGTGCCATAAGATACAGGGCCTTCGAAATAGGCACGGTACCGGGCACGAGATCGATCTGAAACTCGGTGAGTCGATGAGGCGGTAATCCCGAAATCTCCTAGAATACATTGGGAAAATCGCAAACCACGGGCAAATGGTCTATGCAAATGGCAACAGGCTCCTCTATGGCGCGGGACATCAAGCAAGACAACCGCTCTCCTCTGGCCTCTGCAACGAACTCAAACTGTGGCACGCCGAGTATACAGAACGTGACGGTCCTCGCGGCGCAGTCTAAAATGGCATAATACTCAGCGAGCCAATCCATGCCCAGGATGACGTCAAACTCGGACATCGGAAAAATAAACAAATCAGCGGGCAAGAAGGTGTCCCCAACTAGAACGGGGCAAGACGAACAAAATCACCCCAACACTGCAGTCCTCCCCAAGGGAGTCGATACTGATAGGCCCTCATCAGCAGACTCTAACGGTAAGCCAGCCGATCGACAGAAGCTCTCGGCAACAAAAGAATGTGATGCACTAAAATCAAACAGTACACGTGCAATGCATGTAGAAACTGGCAGTATACCCTCAACAACTCCTCCAGAAGACTGAGGGTCCTGCTGAGTTGCATAAAACCTAGCCTGAGCCGGCTGGGGAGGTGCCTGTTCCCTCTGAGCGTGCTGCTGCTGCTGATAGGGTGGCTGAGGCGGTCGAAACTGCTGCCTCTGCTGCTGTGGCCTCTGAGGCTGGTGATGATGCTGATGCTGTTGCTGAGGTGGCCTCGGTAGTGGAGGTTGCTGTCGCTGCTGCTGTGGGGGTCTCTGATGCTTCCACCCCTCGTCATCAACCATGTACGGTGCGAATCTCTATAGAGCCACAAAACGGGCCGCGTACTGTGTCACGGTCATGTCTCCCTGCACCAGAGCCTCGAACTCTAAAGCTCGCTGACGACGGATATGGTCGGGGAAGTACTGCTCCTCGAATCGGTCCACAAAGTCCTCCCATGTCCAGATATACTCCGGTCCGGCAACACGGGTAATAGAAGTCCACCAATGCTCGGCCTCACCCTGAAAGAGAAATACTGCTAACCGGACGCGTTGCTCGGTCGTGCATGACATGGTATCGAAGATCTTCTCCACATCGGAGCGCCATCTCTCTGCTGCGGTCGGATCTGGCTCGCCCTGGAAACGTGGGGGATCAAGCCGTCTGAACTCACGAAGTAAGGCGCTCGTGCGCTCCTGCTCTGCCTGAGCTGGTGAAACAGCTGGGCGTCTGCCCTGTCCCTGAAGTGCGGCTGTCACAGCCTGTAACATGTACTGCAACTGAGAGGCACTCACAGTCACGGTCGGCTCCTCATCGGCCTCAGGTGGAGGAATATCATCCTCAGGGGAAGAAGCAGGGATCTCTGAGGGTGGAACGGGAGACCCAGGGGGTAAAGCTGGAGCCTCCGATGGTGAAGCAGAATCCTCAGGTGGTGGTGCGGGAGTCGATCGAGTAACTCTCCCATGCGTCATGTCCTACAGGAAAGAGCGAGACGCCTATCAACTTCAAAACTCTCGAATGTACGTACGTTAACGGTCTGTATCGAAAGGTCGGGAAGCTATCCGAACTTCGGGACTTAGTCATTCCACGCTCATAGCAGACATGTAATGTTGTTCTCGGTTATTCCCAAGTTATGCTCTGATACCAACTTCTGTCATGCCCCAAACTTAGAAACCGAGCTCACAAAATTTCCGATCGCTGAATCCGACGCCGACAGCCTCCGTAGAACCCCATTCTCGGCTCCTAGCTCCCATTCGCCAGGTTCCGATCCTGGGATGCTACAATGAGGATTTAAAATATCAGTTTGATTCGTAATAAGCATAACCCACAAACAACAACCAAGCACTCCATTGCATTTCCACTATGATCAAAAACTTTACAAGTATAATGAGCATAAAGAGAAATACAATGGTAAAGAATAAAAACTCCAAAATGCTCTGCAACGTGCTCCTGCCTCAGCGCTGCTGCGAACCAACATCACCTGCACGCAATGGTTGTGCATAAGCTTACAGAAAGCTTAGAGGGTGGTGAAAGTGTGTGCACAAGGTAGTAATATGAACATGCAATATCAGAGTAAAGTGGAATATGCAGATGGATCTATGATATCATGAGCCGTACCAAGGCTTATGCGATGCAAGACATGAATGGTATCGGCCATCCTAAGGCCATGCGATGTGCAATGCAACTCAAGCATACAGATCCTCATCTATGTCCATACATCAATACAACTCAAAATATGGAATATCACCGGGGTCTAGTACACTCTAAACCAGATTGCCGCCACATCGCGCGCAATCAGGTAAATGGAAAAGACCTCACTATCCGTCTTCCAATATCGGGCGCGACTCGTCGATAGCGGACCCATTCCTCGAGCTGGTCAAACTCAGCCTAGGATTGCCCCCTACACTCGGGCGGGTAAGGCCGCACCCCCTTCCAACCGACCACGACACAGTGGAGAGCGTAACCGTCTGGTAATCGGTACACAACGCTCATCTACCCACTTGGTCTAGACGTTGGAGCAACCACTTGGTACCATAAGGGTTTAGAGACTTTCACCCATGGATATCTATAGTACCCAATGTAGAATAAGATTTTTGGTATCCAATCCTACCAACCACGATGCGTTTGTGGAGACTACGGCCCTGATGTCGCTAGGGCGTACAATAACTCTGTCACACAAATGCGAAATGCATGATTCACGCTATCCAGTCATGCAACAAATCCTGCGCATATCGTGCGCTCATGTAGGGCAACGCCGCCTAACCGGGAGCCCATAAACAACCTGCCCGAAGGCAAATGCTATGATCAGACAATTCTCACGTCAAGCATACATATGATGCGTATGATCATGAGTCATGGAACTGCACTAAACATGTTATAATAAAATGAACTATCTCACAATGCAGATGGACCTAGATGGTCTATACACAATAAGTACAGCTCAGTAATGGGCCCCAAAGAGAGTCGTAATGTGGACATCCAAGCAGCATTACACTCGTAATGTGGACGTCAAACCAACATTGCTTCCCAGGCACGATCTTTGTAAACAGTGCTAGATAGACTGTATGGGAATTACACATTGCAATGGACCGTAGGCTCATCCCATTGGGCCTTACATATATATATCAAATGGGCCATATCTTATGGGCCTTTTATTCATCAGATGGGCCATATAATGGGCCACACCAATGGGTCTGACGTGCATTGCAATGGGTCAAAACCCATGGGCCTAGGATTGCATCAAATGAGCTTAGTCTCATGAGTCTAATATGTGACCAATGGGTCACACCAATTGGGCCCCACATGTAGATCAAGTGGGCCTCAACCCATAGACCTAACATGAGTCAAATGGGCCTGAACCCCTAGGCCTTAATCAAATAAAATGGGCCTAACTCATGGGTCTCAAATAAATCCAATGGGCCTAATCCCATGGGCCCTTTTTATAATCAAATGGGTTTAGTCCCTTGGGCCTTACAATATATCAAATGGGTTCACTTTCATGGGCCTTGAGTACATCAAATGGCCTAGTCACATGGCCTTAGATCATATCCATTGGGCCTAAACCCATAGGCCTTAAATATCAAGTTAAGCCCATAGGCTTTACATATCAAGTGGGCCCAAGTTCATAGGCCTTAAATGAATCAAATGGGGCTAGCCCATAAACATTTCCTAGATCAAATGGGACTAGTCCCATGGACTTGCAACACATCAAATGGGCCTAAGTTCTTAGGCCTTAAATGAATCCAATGGGCCTAGCCCATAAGCATTTCAAAAACCAAATGGGCCTAGCCCATAGCCCTTTTGAAATTCAAATGGGCCTAACCCATAGGCCTAAAATGATCTTTTCAAGTGGATGGACGGTCTGGATGCATCGCCTGTGACAATGGTAGGGCCCACATGAAGGCGTACAATCGTGTATATTATATAATATATAAACTACATATAATATAATATATGTAATATATACAGTATTATATGTAATATATATATAATGATCAATACCCTCAATTTAACTAGTTACCCGCCCCAATCAGGCTAGCTACATATGAGAAAGATATTGGGCATACAAGATTAATCAACAATTTGAGTGAAATTTGATTTAAACATCTGAAGTTATTTGCACTTTAATCTAGACTAATATGATTGTCCAAAAATGGTTAAATGTTCAATGAGGGGATATGCCTGATAATTTATTAATTTTTTCACGGATAAATTTCAATTTTCATTTAAAAATAACATTTTTTTTCAAAATGTAAATATATATTTTTTTAATCTTAATTTTTCTTTGAAAAATTTTAACAAAATATCATTTTTATTATAAAATATTTCAAAAAAATTTAAAATACAAATTTTGAATTTTTATTTTCAAAATCTTTAAAATTTTCACAAATTTTATTTATTTTTCCCAAAAATTCCAAAATGCCGAATTTTTTTCCTTGAAAAGCATCATTTTGTTTTCAACTTTTTAATTTTCTTTTTTAAAATAATATTTTTTTTTATAAAAAATCTCAATGTTTTTATAACTTTTTCTTTTAATTTCAAATTTTGAACATTTTCAATTATTTTTCAAAATCACAAACATTTTCAACTTCTTTATTTTCTGTTTCAAAATATTTATTTTTTTAAATAAAGTATTGATTTTTTAATATCATTTTATTTTAAAATTTTCAATTCTTTTTAACTTCTCCATTTTTTAAAATCATTTTATTCGAACTTGTCAATTTTTATTGAACTTCTTAATTTTATTTTAGTTTTCAAAATACAAACTCTTATTTTCTTTTTCAAAATATTATCATTTTTCAACATTGCGAAAATTTTCACATTTTTATAAATATTTTTAATTTTCTATTTAAGGATATTACTTTTTTCTCAAAATCAAAAGCTTTTTTTTTTCAAATTTATTCAATATTCTTTTTTTTTTCCCATAAAATAGATTTTTATTAAATCACGATTTTTAGTTTTTCAAAATCTCATTTTTTTTTCTCTAACAATGTTAAATTTTTTATTCTCAGTATTCTTTTTCATCTGATATTACAAATCATTTAAATATTAGTTTTAAATTTAAAAAAATAATAATTTCCACTAATTTGTTATAAAAATAATTTTTTTATTTTTTATTTCTTTTGCATTCAATCAATTGTTAAAAAATAATCTAATATACAAATATGTACTATTAAACCACTGAAATTCTATTAAAAATAATTATTAGACAACAAAAAAACATATTTTTCCACCATATTTTAAAAAATGAAAAAAAATTAATGTTTAGGGCAAAAGTCCTTTTACGACGGACCACGATCTGTCGCAAAAGCAACTGAAAACTATCGCCTTGGGCGGGAATTTGCAACTGATTATTCAATCGTAAATTTTGAATTTGCGATGGATTTCATCCGTCGCTAATTTACGACGGACTAAAATCCGTCGTAAATCAGATTTTAGTGACGAATTTAGGTCCATCGTGAAATTTTGAGACGTTTGAACTATGGATTTACGAGAAAGGCAGGATTGGCGGCGGACTTTTACCCTTAGCGACGGATTAAATCCGTCGTTAAACCAAGCATTTTTACACGTCGCAAATCGACCTTTTTGGCGTAGTGTTAGTAACATAGTCTACTGCTAACAAAATGTAAATATTCTCAAAGGATTGGTGGAATGATCCCATGAAATCGATGCCTCAACAATCAAATGATTCAATGATAAGAATGGGGTTCAGAGGCATCATATTTCAACGAGACAACTATCCCAATTTCTGACAATGCTCACAAGCTTTGCAAAACTCATGAGTATCTCTAAACATCGTGGGCCAGTAAAAGCCGCACTGTGTTCACTCCCCAAGTGCAGGGTTGTGATGTAGTAATAAACTCGGTAAGATCGAGGTCGAATCCCAAAGGACTGATATCTGTACGTTATATAAAACTAACTAGAACTGGGACTAGAATGAGATGAAATCTAAATCGAGTGTAATTTGAGGAATAATGATGGAATAATTATCTAAAACTTAGAAAAATTTAGAGAAAGGAAGCTAGGGATTCAGAGGTTCCACTTGTAGAGATCAGGGAGATCTTATGCCTGCTTCAAGAATCATGAAAATTAAACTGAACTTACTTGATATAGTTTCAAAGAGATGAAAGGTATATGAATTAGAATGGATTCCATCACCAAACCATGCCCAGGAGATAAAGCAACCAACAAAATGAAACTAATTACCAACCAATTAACAATGCATGAAGGTTAGGAAGGGTACCGTCATCCGACCATGCCCAGGAGATGATGGTGAACAACAAGACTTCCTGACGTCATAAACATAAAAGGAAAGGAAGATGCTCAAAGCTATTGTAGAACAGACCATTAAAAACTAAAAACATTTCTATTAATCAAACTATAATCAACCTCAGTTCAATCTACATAAAAGATTCAAATAAGAAGTCTTCCCATCACGCTACAAGCTTCACCTCTTAGCCCTAGCTAAGAGGTCTAGCTGCTGATAGACATGATGTGGCTAATCCCAATTAAAAGTAAAGAAGAAAAAAAACTATCAAAAAATAAAATACTCTTAATGTCTCTCCCTGTCCCTTCACTGACGTTCAAGCAAAGCTCCAGCCGTCCCTCTCCACACCCTCTCTCTCTCTCTCCTTTTATTCCTACTGTAGGTCAGATGGGTGGAACACTAACCCTTCTTTCGCAGCTGAACGGACGCACTTTTGGGTGTTAGAGTCAGTGGTGTCTGTGGAGCCCACTTATAACGACTTCACGTCTCATTAGAGTCGTCCATTGACTCTGTGACGTTGATTTGGAGGTCATGTCCAATTTGAAGAGGATATGAGCTTTTGGTGGGCCATGACGTTGATTGACGTACGTCGAAAGATCTGGACTGTGCACACCTGTTCTTGTACATGGACAGATGGAAAGGATCAGGGTTTGGTCGATTCCTCCCCCTGATTACGTTGGATGGTTCAGATCTTTGTCCCAAAGTCCGCATCGTGGCCCATAGGAATTTTCCTTCCTATCGTCCGTCTGATGTTTGAACGGCTGGAATCCCATCTTCACTGTTATTTGCAATACTGCCACCTAGGCAGTGGTAATATGGGCCATGTTTGGCTAATGGACGGTCCAAATTAGACCTTTGAATCATAATGGTGGCCCACAACAGAGGACCGCAAGTCCCTGTTCAAAATCGCAGCAGAGACAGCAATTTTTGGAAGAAACGTCGGTCAGCGCATGCTGACCGACTTTTGTTTATTCAGTGTACAACGAGTCCTCTTGTACGTGGTGTACACGCACTGCAACATAGGGTCCTCTTTGATATTTTAGTAAAATCCGCTCTGTCCATCCATTCTATTATATCATTTAAACCGTCAAAACCAACTTTGAAGCATATCCAGATAATAGGTGGGCCCCAAATCAATGATTTATGGGCTGATCTATCTGTTGGACAACTTCTAGAGGGATCCAACGGATAAAATTTGACATGTACGGTTAATTTATATCCTTCAGACCATGTATGAAGTTTCGAGCGGAACGGATGGAGGGAACCCTGTGATCATGCATTCTGGCTGACTTTCAAGCCACTTGAGCTTCAGTTTCTTGATTTTCTCAGATATTTGGCATGTAAATCTATCGATCTTGGTCCCATGGAGTCCTTTCTTTGCCTTTAGTATCTTTAGAGCGTTAAATCCCTACTTTTAGCACCTTATTTCGATCCAAGCTCGTAAATACACCCCGCATCACAAGAATGATAAAACGGGCCATTAAACAGTATCATGCTTGTAAATCCAGGTAATAAATGGGGTCTTATATGCAATATTTGACCCCTAACATAATCCTCAACCAACATTTTACTAGTCCCAAGAAAAATATGTGAAAAATAAGTTGAGAATTACAGGATAATTTCTATAAACTCGAGTGATTGTTGAAAAGCAATATAGATCCTGGAATTCTAAAATTCATGAATGTTGGATATTACTTTCTCCTGTACTCTAGCGCACGATAAACTTCATAGTCAAGTACAAAGTATTAATCTGTTAATTAGAAAAATTCTAAACATTGAGTTCCATGGGTATATAGTGTAATCTCGGCTTATCAACATTAAAATTCACTTCTCTATTTCAAGATATCATCGGTAATCAACAAGAGAATTCATGATAACTAAAACTTGTCTCACAAATCATCTTTTCATTCCTTCAGTTTTTGATTTTGCCATTAAAAGTAATACTAAGAAAGGGAAATAAATTTTCACCTATAGTGAGCAAACCTATGATGAAAACCGTACACCCAACCTTTTTCACATATCTTCCATGGAGAATTAAATCCACACCTATAGGGAGCAAACCTATGGTGAAGATTATTCACCCAACCCTTTTCCAAAGGTATTTATTTATTTTATTTTTTTCAATTGATCATGACGGATAAATTTTTCAGGCTGGTTCCTTATATGCTTAGTGATTACCAAGTTAGCCCTTCAATATCGAACTGAAACCTCAATGTGTAGGCGAGACGTGACATATGAAATCATGATTCAATCAATGTTTACAACTTCTAATTTTGGATTAACAACTTGAACTTAACTGTGAAATCTAACAAATAACTGAATCCAAAAGTTAGAAATTACCAACATCACGTATCTTGAAATTTCAAGTCACAGATGGATGTCAAAATCGCTTCGAATTCATAAAAAATTCTAAAAAAATTTAAAAATTTTCACAATTTTTTCTCAAGACCAAGAAAATACTGATTAGGTAACCTAATCTCCCACCCCCAATGTAAAATCTACATTGTCCTCAATGTAAAAGATATGAGCATGCAATGCATGTGAGACAATGACAGTAAAAAAAGAAAGGAGTGATGGGAAGATAGTACCTGGATGACAGAATCAAGAGGCTTTCCAAAGATATTTACGTAAGAGCGGGTCAGCACAAGAGAGAAACCAATAGAAGTAAAACAAAAATAAATTTCTATCTACACCACTTTCGCAGGTGCTCTCGATTGCATTTAGCGCATGCAATAAGCCTTTAAACCCCTAGGTTGCCCCTAATGGACGAGTTGTAGTCTCGTGAGGATTTGCAATAATGTTACCCACAAACATTGAACTAGAAAAATAAAATGGAATGAAAAGTTGGGTTGCCTCCCAGGAGTGCTAAGTTTACCGTCTTTAGCCAGACAAATAAAGTAAACTATTCTAGTCCTATGAAAATGAAAAACCTACCTATACCTCTATCGGACTAGGAAATCAATGCTGGTAAACAGGAGCAGTCAGAGGCATGAACATGTCCTCTTAATCAAATTTCTCAACAAATGGTTTTAATCGATGTCCATTTACTTTAAACTCTTTGCCATTGTCGGGATCTCTTATCTCAACGGCCCCATGAGGATAAGCAGTAACAACAACGTAAGGGCCAGTCCAAAGAGATCGAAGCTTACCCGGAAAGAGATGTAGTCGAGAGTTGTACAAAAGGACTTTCTGACCTGGCGTGAATGATTTTTGGAGAATATGTTAATCATGAAATGCCTTCATCCTGTCCTTGTAAATTCTTGAGTACTCGTATGCATCGTTCCAGATTTCTTCAAGTTCATTTAATTTAAGTTTGCGTAGCGAGCCAGCATTGTCCAGATTGAAATTCAGATTTTTGATCGCCCAATACGCTTTATGTTCCAACTCCACAAGCAAGTGACATGCCTTCCCATAGACAAGTCTAAAAAGAGATGTTCCAATAGGAGTTTTAAAAGCAGTACAGTATGCCCATAAGGCATCGGTCAATCGAGTTGACCAATCCTTACGATTAGGGTTAACCATTTTCTCCAAGATATGTTTGATCTCTCCATTGGAAATCTCAGCTTGTCCACTTGTCTGTGGATGGTATGGGGTGCTCACCTTATGAGAGATTCCATATTTCTTGATTAAGCTCTCGAATGATCTATTACAAAAGTGTAAGCCCTCGTCACTAATGATGGCTCGAGGTGTTCCGAACAGTGACAGAATGTTTTCTTTCAAAAATTTAATGACCGTGCGATGGTCATTGTTTTGGCACAGAATTGCTTCAACCCATTTAGTGACATAGTCTACAACGAGCAAAATATACAAATTTTCGAAGGATCGGGGGAAAGGTCTCATGAAATCAATGCCCCAACAATCAAATGCTCCTATGATAAGGATGGAATTCAAGGGCATCATATTTCGACGGGACAATGCTCCCAATTTTTGACAATGCTCACAAGCCTTGCAAAACTCATGAGTGTCCCTAAACATGGTGGGCCAATAAAAGCCACACTGTAGAATCTTGGTCGTGGTCTTTTTAGCAGAAAAGTGACCACCACAGGCCTGTGAGTGACAGAAGGAGATGACACTCTGATGCTCATCGTCCGACACACATCTCCTTAGGATTTGTTCTGGCTAATATTTAAATAAATATGGATCGTCCCAGAAAAAGTTACGCACCTTGGTAAAGAATTTCTTCTTATCTTGTGCAGTCCAATGCGTCGATATAGAACCTATGACAAGATAATTAGAAATATCAGTGAACCAAGGTGAATGAGAGATTTTGAACAATTGTTCATCAGGGAACATGTCATTGATATGGGTCACCTCAAGGGAATCAGATGTATTAAGGTGAGAAAGGTGATCGGCCACTACGTTTTCTACTCCCTTTTTATCTTTAATTTTTAAATCAAATTCTTGGAGTAGAAGGATCCATCATATCAAATAGGTCTTACAATCATTCTTAAAAAGAAGATACTTAAGTGCCGCATGATCTTTGTAGATAATGATCTTTGATCCAATCAGGTAGGACCTAAAATTATCCAATGCGAACACTACAGCTAAGAGTTCCTTTTCCGTAGTCGAGTAGTTCACTTGGGCAGAATTTAGAGTCCTACTTGCGTAATGAATGATGTAAGGCCTCTTATCTTTTCTCTGGCCTAGAACCGCTCTGTAACACCCCAGATTTTTGCCAACTTGGGGTTAGATGTCCTTAGGCAATGGGTCAACCATAACACCTTGGTAACCTCTCTGAAACCAATTCCAAAGCCAAATAAATAATTTAGAACCAAATCCTTTACAAATTTAACGTGAACTAGCCAGTGCTACACTAGATTTCCTACAAAATTAGCACCAACTACTTCAAATACGATCTGTAAGACCCAAAACCTATAGAATCATCGACGCTACATTACCCTAAAACTTAGGATCAAACTCTAAACCCGTTTGCTCTTAGGAACCCTTTGAAATTTTGTATTGGATCTAGACCGCGCGTCAAAAGTCCGATATCTACAATCTCAAACCATTATGACCGCTTAGTTGGACTTGACAATCGTTTCAAAAATTAAGCCCAACTGATGTTCTGAGGCTATTTCATTGAGCCTGGAGCAAGGAGTGTGAGAAAGAGTGAAATTCATAAAAATTTAAATATCATTTAAATGAATCTGGCACGTTTCTCTTGCGGTTCAGTATAAGCATTCAGACCATCGGAATCTGACCCAAATACACCCTCGAATCAGGGAACATTTCTCACTCAGGTCAGTGTACTTGGAATCCTTGATCGAGTCTCAGTGACCGCTGAAATGAAACTGGTCCGCCACGTGCTATCTGGAAACACTACCGGACTGAAAACTTGATGTGAGCAGGATCCAGTATCCATGAGCTTAAGTCCGACCGCATTCGGCCAGGAGACCTCCCGAAATGCTCTTTTGGATCGAGAAAGACCTGATTTGGCTATAACCCAAGTATACCTTGACTTGGAGTCTATTTTGGTCATGTTTGGACTTATAAAAGGGCCTTAAACCCTTAGCCTTCTAACCCATACGAATTTGGAGAAAACCCTAGGAGAGAGGAGAGAAAAGAGAGAGAAAGTGAGGGAGAAGCCGGTGGTTCTTCCAGGGAGTCATCCCTGCTGCTCCACGTGCCAGATCTTTCCACCTACATCGCTATTCTGGCGATTTCAACTCCGTTCTAGGTAAGAAAACCCTAACCTCAAGCTGTTTTGGGGATTCTAGCAATACAAGTAGCGAAGTAGCTAACCTATCTTGTGAATTAGGTTGCCATATCGACGTTGGCGAAGCGTAGACTTTCTATTCGAATCGATACGCTTCTATGGCGAAAGGTGAGGATTTTAGATGCCTAGATTGACTGTTTTCAAAGCTTTCAATGTCGTTTAATAGTAGATTATCGACAAGAACACTGTTTGACATGTAGAACATGCTGTTCGTTTTTCATTTCGACTGCGTACGAAAAATATGAGATTTAGGGTATTTTAGGCATTTGTAGGAAATACTGTATACGCCTGTATTTTGCTGAAATGATTGCCATATGTATTTGTCATGTTATGATATTTGATAAGCGTGTATGATCTGTTTGGCGAAGAGATTCGCCCTAATGCGCACTTTGGGTCGACATACGCTATGTATACTAAAGTGTGTAGACTAAGTGTTTGTATAAATGTTTGTATTAGTATGTATTGACTAAATGTTGTTGTAGATTAGTCTTGAGCTTGAATTCTCAATTAATATGATGATGTACATAATTTTCCTCCATGTTGTGATATTGAATTGATTTCCTTATATATATGGAATACATGTGTTTGGCTGATTTGCTTACATTGTATGTCATCACATGTTTTTAGCATGCTTGGATTGTTATATTTCATTTCTATTACTCTTACATGATCACTGTTGTGGAATTACAAGTGCTTGAGGCTATATCCTAGTCCAGGAAGTTGGTAATAGATTCAAACTCATGGTTGGCTTCTATTCGCCACGAAGGACGCTTCGATGAACGCGAGTCGTGCTTTGGGTTGGCGGCAGTGATTAGGCCACACGAGGTGTTTTATACACTTCATGTCGTTCAGCTTGAGGTGCGCTCGTACTAGTCGAGCTCATCAAGTAACCCGACTGACCGTTGATTGTTCACCTTGTATGAGTCATAATTGCTTGAACCTAGGGTACTGAACTTACCAGTGTTAACCCTGATAACTGTAGTACCTTGATCCACTAAGACTCATGAGGTGGGCATGGTGGTATGAGACACCGTGGTCGAGCTTTCAGCCTACGCTGGGGCCACAAACCTCCCCATAGTGACCAGTGAGCACCCTACTCTGAACAGATTATGGTGGTATTGGACACTATATTCTTACTGTCGGCATACATTGATAAGGTGATGGGAGAGTACAGCAACGAGTGAGAACAACAGCCCTGGCAGCCCTTTGTAGTGACCTTGAGTTTATCCTGACACCGCATGGGGGCGACGAGTCCTGATGCAGTCTTAAGGATATAAACTAGGCCTATATTGATAAGATGATGAGGGAGTGGAGCAACGAGTGCGTGCAACAGCCCTAATTGCCCTTGCAGTGACCTAAAAATATATCATCGTATGAGATTACTAGGAGTGACGACCCTAGACAGGATCATTGTTTGGGTATTGATATAAGGGAGGTACCCTAGTTTCCCAATCCTGCTATATGAAAAGGACTAATAACAACTCGGTAATCATATTCATATCGCACTGCATGTGCCTGGAAGATGTGGAGCACTGAGGGAAGAAAGCATGTCGCGGACGTAAGATGGTTTCGCATGAGGGAGTATGTCGGTGAGGGCATCCATCATGTCATTTCATGCTTGCATTAATCATAGTATCTAGGAATGTCTGATTGTTTGCTTTACTATTATCGCGTGATTGATTTAATAACATGTTAACCCTTGCTCTATGATTCCACTGAGTTAGTTACTCACTCCCACGTTACGGGACGGTGTTGTACACACCAACTAGTTCCTATTTCAGTTTCAGATGATGGCGATGCTTGCGAAGCAGATTCGGACTTGGTGATGATGAGGAGGATCCCTCTTGTATGCAGGTTCTGATCGACGGGTTTTTAGGGTTACTGATTAGATGCCAATACACTTGGTATTTTACCTTTTATTTACACACTCGTGTATATACTTTTCTTTCTATTGTAGAGTATACATGTATTTAGTTAACCTGGTAACATGTTCACACTTTGGAGACCTACAACAGTTCATATATTCTATATATCTATCACATTCTTCCGCTTGCTAATTTAACTGTCTCTGGAGTATAATATGCTGTTTTGGTTTAATCTACCTCATGTTTTATGTACTACTGCTACCAACATTCATCCATCATTGAAAATGTTGCATAAGTGATGTTCTGGAACTCGAGAGTGGAGTTTATGCTCGACCCCCAATTTTCGGGATGTTACACGCTCCAAGAGCATAATCAAAAGTGTCGCACATAAGCTCAAAAGGAAGGCTCCAATTGGGTGGCTGCATGATAGGTGCAGTGGTTAACATGCCCTTAAGCTTGGTGAAGGCTTCCTGACATTGCTCAGTCCACTCATATGGTGCATCCTTTTGCAGAAGATTATATAAAGGATGAGAGTCCTTTATGAATCGTCTGTAAAACCCTGCGTGTCCTAAAAAGGACTGCATGTCTCTGATGTTCTTGGGTGGAGGTAGGTTAGAGTTAAGATCAATTTTTACCTTATCTACCTCGATTCCCTTGGACGAGATGATATGTCCAAGGACAATTTCCTTCTGAACCATGAAATGACACTTCTCCCAATTAAGTACTAGATTCTTTTCTTCACATCTTTTCAGCACACATTTAAGACTCTCTAAGCACTCACTAAAAGATAAACCAAAAATAGAGAAATCATCCACGAAGACCTCTAGATATTTCCCCACCATATCAGAAAAGATACTCATCATACAGAAAAGTGGCAGGGTCATTACATAACCCGAACGGCATCTTTCTGTAAGCAAAGGTGTCGTAGAGACATGTACATGTGGTATTTTCCTGGTCCTCAGGGGCGATTTCAATCTGATTGTAGCCCGAATACCCATCAAGGAAACAATAACAGGAATGACTAGCTAGCCTTTCCAAGATTTGATCGATGAAGGGCAAAGAAAAGTTATCCTTCCTTGTGACGGTATTCAACTTCCGATAGTCAATGCACATTCTCCAACCAGTAGTAACTCTGGTTGGTATGAGTTCATTATTGGCATTGGGTACGATGGTGATCCTGGACTTCTTAGGAACCACCTGAGTTGGACTCACCCATTGACTATCGGATATAGGGTATATGATACCCACATCCAATAGTTTGAGAACCTCGGTTTTAACCACTTCCTTCATATTTGGATTTAGTCTACATTATGATTGCTGAACAGTTTTCACATTATCCTCAAGATATATGCGATGAGTACAAATCGATGGGTCGATTCCCTTAAGGTCCGCTATCGTCCATCCAAGAGCTCCCTTATGTTCAAGGAGAGTACCTATGAGCATACTCTCCTACTCTTTCTCTAGGTGGGCATAGATCACCACCGGGTATGTCTCATCTTGACCTGAATAGACATATTTCAAATCAGAGGGCAAAGGCTTAGGTCAAGCTTCGGTGGCTTGAGGTTAGACGGTAGAGGCATTACATTAGTTTGAGACGACTCTTCAAATTGTGACCTCCATCGGTTAACTTCAAGTACCGGTGAAGTATCAAGCATGACACACGTCTCCCTAATCATGTCATCATCAAAATCATGGGAGTAGGTCAGGCACGTCTCTAGAGGATCAGAGGATAAAGAAAGAGGCGTTTTATCTTCCACAAAAGAATCAATCATGTTAATGTCGTGGAAATCATCATCATCCTCTGAATTGCTGTCATTATTGAAAAAAATGTTTGACTCTAATGTCAAATTTCTGAAAGACATAGTCATGACATCATTCCTGTAATTGATAATTACATTTGAAGTGGCCAGGAATGGACGACCAAGAATGATGAGAATCTGAGTGCTCACGTTATTGATGGGTTCGGTATCCAGGATGATAAAATCTACTGGGTAGTAAAATCTATCGACCTAGACCAACACATCCTCGATTATCCCTCTTGGTACACGAATAGTGCGATCAGCAAGTTGTAGTGTGGTCCGGGTGGGTTTTAATTCACCCAAACCTAATTGTTTGTATACCGAGTTGGGAATCAGATTGACGCTCGCTCCTAAGTCAAGAAGTGCGTGATCAGTTCAATAATTTCTGATTACACATGATATGGTTGGGCTACCGGGATCTTTGAATTTCTGCGGCACGTCCTGCTTCAGGATGGTACTCACTTTCTCAGTTAGGAAGATCTTCTTTTGAATACTCTACCGTCTTTTGGTCGTGCATAGGTCTTTCAAAAATTTAGCATATGAAGGTATCTATTTTATGACATTAAGTAGAGGAATGTTGACTTTTACTTGTTTCAACACCTCTAGGATATCCTGAGAGTTTGAGAGACGTTTTGGTGCAACCAACTGTTAGGGGAACGGAGCAACTGGCTTCTCTAGAAGTACCAACATAATTAAACTAATTACCAACCAATCAACAATGCATGAAGGTTAGGAAGGGTACCCTCATCCGACCATGCCCAGGAGACGATGGTGAACAACAGGGCTTCCTGATGTCATAAACATAAAAGGAAAGGAAGATACTCAAAGCTATCGTAGACCCATTGTAATTTCAGTCACAACAGACCATTAAAAACTAAAAACATTCCCATTAATCAAACTATAATCAACCTCAGTTCAATCTACATAAAAGATTCAAACAAGAAGTCTTCCCATCACTCTACAAGCTTCACCTCTTAGCCCTAACTAAGAGGTCTAGCCGTTGATAGACATGATGCAGCTAATCCCAATTAAAAGCAAAGAGGAAGAAAAAAAACTATCAAAAAATAAAATACTCTTAATGTCTCTCCCTCTCCCTTCACTGACGTTCAAGCCAAGCTCCAGTCGTCCCTCTCCACACCCTCTCTCTCTCTCTCTCTCTCTCTCTCTCTCTCTCTCTCTCTCTCTCTCTCTCTCTCTCTCCTTTTATTCCTACTGTAGGTCGACTGGGTGGAACACCGACCCTTCTTTCGCAGCCGAACGGATGCACGTTTGGGTGTTAGAGTCAGTGGTGTCTGTGGAGCCCACTTATAGCGACTTCACGTCTTATCGGAGTTGTCCGTTGGCTCTGTGACGTTGATTTAGGAGGTCATGCCCAATTTAAAGAGGATATGAGCTTTTGGTGGGCCACGACATTGATTGACGTACGGCGAAAGATCAGGACTGTGCACTCATGTTCTTGTACATGAACATATGGAAAGGATCAGGGTTTAGTCGATTTCTCCCCCTGATTATGTTGGATGGTTAAGATCTTTGTCCTAAAGACCGCAGCGTGACCCATAGGAATTTTCCTTTCTGTTGTCCATCTGATGTTTAAACGGCTGAAATCTCATCTTCACTGTTATTTGCAATACTGCCACCTAGGCAGTGGTAATATGGGCCATGTTTGGCTAATGGACGGTCTAAATTGGACCTTTGAATCATGATGGTGGCCCACAACAGAGGACCTCAAGTCCCTGTTCAAAATCACAGTAGAGGCAGCAATTTTTGGAATAAACGTCGGTCAGCGCATGCTGACCGACTTTTGTTTATTCAATGTACAGCGAGTCCTCTTGTATGTGGTGTACATGCACCACAGCATAAGGTCCTCTTTGATGTTTTAGTAAAATTTGCTCTGTCCATCCATTCTATTATATCATTTAAACCATCAAAACCAACTTTGAAGCAGATCCAGATAACAGGTGGGCCCCAAATCAATGATTTATGAGCTGATCTATCTGTTGGACCACTTTCAGAGGGATCCAACGGCTAAAATTTGACATGTATGGTTAATTTATATCCCTCAGACCATGTATGAAGTTTCAAGCCGAACGGATGGAGGGAACCCTGTGATCATGCATTCTGGCTGACTTTCAGGCCACTTGAGTTTCAGTTTCTTGATTTTCTCAGATATCTAGCGTGTAAATCTGTCGATCTTGGTCCCCTAGAGTCCGTCCCTTGCCTTTAGTGTCTTTAGAGTATTAAATCCCTACTTTTAGCACCTTATTTCGATCTAAGATCGTAAATACACCCTGCATCACAAGAATGATAAAACAGGCCATTAAACAGTATCATGCTCATAAATCCATGTAATAACTGGGGTCTGATATGCAATGTTTGACCCTCAACACACTGTGAAAATTTAGCCATGGTCTTTTTAATAAAAAAGTGACCACCATAGGCCTGAGAATGATAAAAGGAGATGACACTCTGATGTTCATTGTCTGGTATACATCTCCTTAGAATTTGGTCTAGGCAATATTTAAACAAATAAGGATCATCTCAAAAAAACTTATATCCCTCAGCGAAGAATTTTTTCTTATCTTACGCAGTCCAATTTGTTGGCATGAAACCTGTAGTAAGATAATTTGTAATGTCAGCAAACCAAGGTATTTAGGAGAGTTTAAACAATTGTTCATCAGGGAACATATTATTTATTAGTGTCGGCTCAAGGGAATCAGGGAGGTCAAGTCGAGAAAGGTGGTCGGCCATTACGTTTTTTACTCCTTTTTTTGTCTCGTATTTTAATATCAAATTCTTGGAGTAAGAGGATCTATCTTATCAGGCGGGGCTTGACATCCTTCTTAGATAGAAGATACTTTGGTGCCACATGGTCCGTGTAGATGATAATCTTAGATCCAATCAGGTGAGACCTAAATTTATCCAAAGTGAACACTACGGCTAAGAGTTCCTTTTTCATAGTAGAGTAATTCACTTGGGAAGAATTTAGAGTTCTACTTGTATATTGAATAACATAGGGCTTCTTTTCTTTTCTCTGGCCTAACACAGCCCCAATAGCATAGTCAGATGCATCACATATAATCTCAAAAGGGATGCCCCAATTGGGTGGCAGCATGATAGGTGTGGTAGTTAACATGCCCTTGAGCTTAGTGAAAGCTTCTTGGTATTATTCAGTCCACTCATATGGTATACCCTTTTGAAGTAGATTGCATAAAGGATGAGAGAGATGACTAAAGTCCTTTATGAATCGTCTATAGAATTCAGCGTGTCCAAGGAATGATTGCACGTCACGTACGCTCTTGAGTGGAGGTTAGAGATAAGATTAATTTTTTCCTTGTTTACCTCAATTCCCTTGGACAAAATTATATGTCCAGGAACAATTCTCTTGGGAACCATGAAATGACATTTCTCCTAATTCAGAACCAAATTCTTTTCCTCGCATCGCTTCAGCACACATGTAAGATTTTCCAAACACTCACTGAAGGATAGACCCAGGATAAAGAATTCATCCATAAAGACCTCTAAATATTGCCCCACCATGTCAGAAAAAATACTCAACATGAATTGCTGAAAAGTGGCAGGGCATTACATAGACTAAATGGCATCCTTCGGTAAGCAAAGGTGTTAAAGGTACATGTGAATGTTATCTTCTCTTGATCTTCAAGGGCTCTCTCTATCTAATTGTAGACCGAATATCCATCAAGGAAGCAATAGTAAGAGTGACCAACTAACCTTTTCAAAATTTAATCAATGAAGAGCAAAGGAAAGTGGTCCTTCCTTGTAACAGTATTCAACTTCCTATAGTTAATGCACATTCTCCAACCAGTAGTAACTTTAATTAGCACAAGTTCATTATTGGCATTAGTTACGATGGTGATTCCGGATTTCTTAGGAACTACTTGAGTTGGACTCATACATTGACTATCGGATATAGGGTATATGATACCCACATCTAACAACTTAATTACCTCAGCCTAAACCACTTCTTCCATATTTGGATTGAGTCAACATTGTTGAGGGTCAAATATTACATATTATCTCCTATTTATTTCTTGGTTTTACAAACATAATATGGCTTAATGGTATATTTTACATGTGATGGTGTTGCAAGGTGAATTTAAGAGCTTGAATTGAAAAAAATGCTAAAAGCTTGAATTTAGTGCTCAAGAATTACCAAATAAAGAAGGCATCTTTGGAGACAAAGATTGAAGATTTCAAGACTCCAAGATCCAAGAAAACTAAGTGGAGAAGGAAGGAAATCGAAGGAACAAGTGTAGAAATCACAAAAACTGTGTCATCGAGAACTTCTCGATGACATCGAAGCTACCATTCGAAGACATCGAACACGGGTCGATGCCATTGAATTTATGAAGAAAAATCGAGTTGCTTGTTGGATGTATTGGGTGTTTTTCTCAATCGATCGAAGAGATGTTCGATGATTCAAAGAAAGGTGTTTGATTACATCAAAGACTGTTCAATGGCATCGAATTTATTGAGGAATTATGGAGCAACCCACTGGATTATTTTTTACACTTTATTGATGACTTGAAGACATGTTCGATGAATCAAAGCTTCGCTCGATGACATCGAAGGATGGTTCAATTACACAGAGACTTATATAGTGCGAAAGAAGAAAAGGTGCAACTTCTGAATTTAAACCCTTCGATGACATCGAAGGCGTTATGCAAAGTTTACTCGAACTACATAAATTTGATCTGATTTTGTGATTTTGCGGAACTTAGCTTATAAATAGGGGTTTCCTAAGTCTTTTTAGGCTATCTAGCATTTAGAGAAGTAGAGCAAAAGGGCGGAGCAGCTTCTCAAGAGCTCTTCTTCCCTTCTTCTTAGTTTTTAATGCTTTCATCTAAGGTTTTTAATCTAATCATGTTTATGGTTAGCTAGACCAGTGAAGCTTGTAGTATAGTTGAGATGTTTTTCTTATTTGATTCTTGTTGTTGAACTCCTTTGATTCTAGTTTGATATTCAAGGAATACTTTTAGTTTTTAATGTTTTGTTGTGACTCAAATTACAATAGATCTGCAATAGCTTGAAGTATCTTCTTTTTCTATTTGGAGTTTGTGAAAATAAGAAATCCTGTTGTTCTCCATCGTCCCTTGGGCATGGCTGAGTGGACTCCCTTCTATTCTTCACAATTCTCCCATGCTGGTTGTTGGATCGCTATATCTTATTATCTAACATAGTCTCCTGGGCATGGTTAGGTGATGGAATCACTTCCAATCCTCACAACTTTCATTTGTTGAGAATTAGGTCAATGAAAGTTTAGATCTAAGTTTATTGAATGTCTTCCAATTGAATAAGATAGGACTTCAATTCCAATTGAGTGACTTGAATTAGATAAGGAAGCATCCTAATAGCTGCAAGTGGATCCCTGGAAACCCTAGTTCCCACCTTTAAATTACTTGAGTTTTTAAACAAACACTTCATAATTACTCTCTCTACTTTCCTGATATAGGTTTACATCTTTTTCTCGTTCTACATCTAGTTGCTTTTAGAATACACACAAGATTAGTCCCTGTGGATTCTAAAATGGCCAAGCTATATGTCCTAGAGGGGGGGGGGGGGGGGGGGGGGGTGTGAATAAGACTATACCAAATTAAAATTAAATACAATAAAATTAAATTAAATAGATAGCCAAACTAAAATAAATCAATTCACAATGCAACCTCAAAATTCAAATCTTGAGAGATTGATACAAAAGTTATTCTAAGGACAACCTTACACCAAAAACCAAAGGTTTATGGTAGGATAACCTGATTTCTAGAAAGATCTTTGTATCAAGAACTCAAACCGAAAGAGGAAAATATAAATTCAAAAAAGAATAAATTGCAATCTTAAGAATTGATTATTCTAAGGACAACCATGCACTATAAAAATGGCAGGGCAACCTTACTAGAATAATTACAGAAATTGAATCTCAAATTGATAAAGGAATAGAAAGAGATAAATTGCTGAAATAAAACTCTGAACTATTACACCATTCTCCACACTTGCTTGAAATGTAAATTGTTACAACATTCACATCCACATATACATTCCACAAAACTGAATGATAAAAGATAAAGAATTAAGCAAGCATTCAATCCACAAGACAAGGAGTTATAGTGGTTCGCCTGTGTGTTCACCAACTGTTAAACAACAGCCACACAGAATGCTACTCCACTCCTAATATCCTCACAAAGGAATATTAGCGTTCACTATCAAAATAGGTTTCACAGGTTCACCTAAAACCTTCACAATTATGTCTTTTTCACTTGGGCTTACACCAAAAAAACCCCTCTTTTCTGAGTTTTCTGGATCTCCTCAAACAACCACACAAATTGAGATTTTTATGGCTAATCCCAAACAAAAACTAAAATAGAATGGAATTTATAAAATTATAAAATACCTGGATTTCTCCTCTTATAGCAGCCCGGAAGAACCAATTGGAGTAAATGTTCGAATATGAAAGTTCAATGTTCAATACTCACTTTACAATGGTTTTAAGTTCTAATTGATTTTAAATTAAATCAGATTGGGCTAGTTCTATTTGATTTTAATTCCAAGAAGAAGGAAAATAATAATTCCTCTTTTCAAATTAGATTGAAATATAGAATAAAATCAAATAGTAAAAAGCTAATAAAAAGAAGTAGAATTATGCACAATATAGCTTAAAAATAAACACAAACTTATCTCAGAGTAGAGTTTCAAATTTACTTATATTTCCAATGAATAACTTTGAAATTCGTGTGCTATTTATAGCTGCAGAAATTCATCTTCGACTGGTCCTAGGGTCACCACGATTAGTTGAAGAAGAAACGAATTTTTAAATTTTTGAGCGCAATCGGATAAAACCATTTTACGATCAGTCGAAGACAGTCCACGACTGGTCGAAGGTAGTCCACGACCGATCGAGATCCCTCTACGACTGGTCGTGCGACACTTAATTTAGTCGCTGGAGTTTGAGTCGTAGCTCCACGACTCGTCGAAGGCCGAGTTGAGACCATCCTACGACTGGTCGAGCAGACTCTAGGACTGGTCGTAGCCGAACGGAAAAAATCTGATAATTCACAACAAAACTACGACTAGTCTTGGAATTTCTTGGACTGGTCGAACCAGTACCAGGACTAGTCGAACCAGATCCAGGACTAGTCTTAGGACAAACCAGAATCATGCATAATTATAAAAATTAGATTATGTATCCAAAATGACCTACCCTAAGGTCAAACTAAGGCCTATCAAACCTGGGACACGAAGTATGGACATTAAAAACTTCACTTTTAAGTTGATGTAGATTGAACACATCACAAGCTTCAGTATCACTTTAAGTTGTACTTGTCTCCAGGTCTATCTTGAGTCTCGAACTTAAACTCTTTATTGTATCTTAAACTAGCTTGAGCTTGAACTAACTTGAACTTAACTAGCTTGAACTTGAAGTGTTGATGAGCTGTCTTGAACACAGTTATCAAGAAACAAATACAACAAACACAAGATATATATAGAGGTTTTGACACACAAAATTTGACAACCAAAGGAGCATGAGACCATAACACTTACGATCTCCCCCTTTGTCAAATTTGTGACAAAACATGCTCTTAAAAAAAATAGCACTATCAATAATCAGCAAGAGAACCACAAGCACAAGCTGTTATAAACCGGGTACAATAAAGAATCATGCACCAATTGTTATAAAACAACACAAAGAATCATGCACCACCAGTTGTCATAAGAAGATAAGCAATATACAACTTCTTAACTCCCTCCGAATTATCTCCCCCTGAGTAGTGTACCCCATCATAATCCATAATGTCATCATAATCCATAATGCCATTTACAAATTCTCCCCCTTTTTGTCAAAATATGACAAAGGAAGAAGCAAAGATAAGATATGAAAGACAGTACATAGATATCAAGATAGAAAGTTCAAAGTACAGAACATATCATCAGGAGTTAACAAGTTAAGTCAGATAAAGTCTCACACACAAACACAAAATATAATAGCTATTACAGACCAAAAAAAATATTTCAATCTGATTCAGAGGAAGGAGCTGGTATGTTAGGATCACTTTGATGAAGGAACTTCTGTAAGCGCCTAAAATACTTGCGCATCTTTTTAAATTGATCATTGTGGCCAACATTCATCTGTTCTATCTTCTCCTCTAATGCACTTAGACGTGCATTGAAATCAGATGGTTCAAAGTCTGGATCATTTCCAGAGTCCGAATCAATTTCATTAAAGATATCATCCATGTTTATATCATCTAGCGGCAAATCATCACCCTCGACACCAATTTCAACTTCAACAGCAGCTCCACCCGCACCAACATCAACTTGGCCTGGAGCTAATTTCAACTTCATTTTGTTTATGTTGGAGTTGTTGAATATGAGGTGTTGGATAGGAGCTTCTCTGACGGGCATAGCGACTAACATGTGAGTGGGTAACACATTCATCAGATACCCAAATGGAATATCACTATAATCAGGATGGATACGAAATTGAATAATAGAGGAACAAATCAAAGAGGGCAAATAGACGTTAACGCCAGTAATGATTGAGTACATAATACGAATCATAAGCAGAGTCAACTGAGTTTTGTTTCCAGAGCGGGGATATAAATTAGAGGTAAAGATACGATGTAAAACTCTGTATCTGGATAACAAGTACCTAGACGCGAGGGCATTCCTATTTTGAGTCCATGGTGCATCCATGTTACACAATACTCTAGTAAAAACATGTTTTTCTAATTCAGTTACTTTTTCAGCCAGTGTGCTAGGATGAATACCTTCATCATTTACTAATATGTCCATAAGACCTGAAATTAAATGTCAATCAATAAGAAAAGGCCCTTCTCTAGTAGCAATAGTAAAAGTCAGTTGCTCAGTAGAAAATTCAGTTATACAAGCTACCATGGCCTGCGCTATGGACTAGTATGCTGGTCCGCCTCAGCGTAAAATGTTTTTCCAACCTACAGATTGAAGGAGAGGAAGAAGACTAAAAGAAGCGATATGATTTAAATCAATGGCCTTTTCAACTATCATATTGCGCATACGCAAATCACATACATATGGTGGATCATCTTCAGAAGCCCTAAGATGGCGTCTAGTGATAATATTTGATCTAGAAGAAGAAACACCTTTAGGATTTTTCTTTTTTACCTCTAGAGTCCATTTTCTTGAGGAAATACCAGAAATTTTAAGAAAATAAAGATGGGTTTCTCTAGATTTAGTAAGAGAGGAAGAAAACCCTAATACCTAGAAGAATGAGTTGAAATAGAGAGCTATAATAAAGAAATCTAAGTGAAAAGACTGATTTTTCAAGAAAACAAGTAAAAATACTCTAACCTGAAGGAATCGAATAGAAGGTTTCGACGGGTCATGGCTCAGCTTGTTGGAGAAGAGAAATAAAATGAAGAAGATGAGATTTTTTCTCTCAAATAAAGCAAAAGGTGTGCTCCACGATTGGTCAGCGGATGTCCTCAACCAGTCGTGACACAACTGGTCGAGCTCGTTCTCGACTGATCGTGTACCAGAAAAAATATGCAATTCTCCACAAAATTTGAAATTTAATGTATTAAAGTATTTAATATATATATATACTATGATACAGAGATGCATGATTAATCATTTTAAATTATACATACTAAGATCAAATTTCAATTTATTAAACCTACTTTTGTCGAGTGGTTTAGTGAATATGTTAGCAAGCTGAGTCTCAGTAGGTATGTATTCTAAGGATATTACTTTTTCTTCCACTAATTCACGAATATAATAAAATGTAATGTCAATGTGCTTAGTACATGAATGCTGGATTGGATTTTTCAAAATATTTATCGCACTGGAATTATCACAGTATAAAACCAATTAATCGTGTGCGATACTATAATCACTCAACATATATTTCATCCAAACCAGCTGTGTACATGCATTTCCAGCTGCAATGTATTCATCCTCAGTAGTTGAGAGTAATATGGAACTTTTCTTCTTACTAAACCAAGAAACCAAGCAGTTTCCAATGTAAAAACAACCACCACTAGTTGATTTTGTCATCGATATTACCAACCCAATCAGCATCTGAAAACCCAGCCAATTGAACACTAGTATCATAAGGATACCAAAGACCCAAATTAACTGAACTTGAGACATATCTAATAATTCACTTAACGACAGTTAAGTGAGATTCTTTAGGATTAGACTGATATCTAGTACAAATTCCAACACATAAAGCAATATCAGGTCTACTAGCAGTTAAGTAAAGCAAACTACCAATTATGCTACGATACAATTTAGGATCTACTTCTTTACCTGTAGAGTCTTTTGACAGTCTTAGAGTTGTACTCATAGGTGTATCAAAATTCTTACCATTCTCAAATCCAAATCTCTTAATCAAGTTCAAAGCATACTTGGTTTGAGAAATAAAAATTTCATCAGGTTGTCGTTTTACTTGCAACCCTAGGAAATAATTTAATTCCCCAACAATGCTCATTTCGAATTTAGATTTCATTAACTCTGCAAACTCAACAGTCATGTTAGTACATGTTGATTCATAAATAATATCATCTACATAAATCTGAACCATTAGAATATCATCGTTATGCTTCTTAACAAAGAGCGTCTTATCAACACTACCCATTTAAAAATTGTGACTCAGTAAAAACTTAGTTAATTTTTCGTACCATGCCCTGGGAGCTTGCTTCAGACCATAGAGAGCTTTTTTAAGACGATATACATGATTAGTAAACTTAGGGTCTTCAAACCCTATAGGTTGTTCCACATATACCTCTTCATGTAAATCGTCATTCAAAAAGGCACTCTTCACATCCATTTGAAAAATTTTAAACTTCCTAACACATGCGATGGATATAAAAAGTCTGATAGATTCAAGATGGGCTACAGGGGCAAAGGTTTCATCATAGTCAATACCTTCAATCTGTGTGTAGCCCTGTACAACTAGTCTTGCTTTATTTCGAATAATATTTCTAAGTTCATCAGACTTGTTGTTAAAAATTCATTTTGTTTTAATTATGTGTTTATCTTTAGGTCTAGGAACAAGATACCAGACATCATTACGAATAAATTGATTAAGTTCTTCCTACATCGCAGCTATCCAGTTTTCATTAGAAAGTGCTTCTTTTACGTTTACCGATTCAATTTGGGATGTAAAACATACGTAATTACATGTCTTCTAATTTTCTATGAGTGCGCACACCAGTGAGAGGGTTTTCAAGAATTTGAGTAGTTAGATGATCTTTAACAGTCCTTAATTCAGAATTAATTTCACTTGATGAAGTATCTGATTTTTCAATTACAAGAACTTCATCATTATCTGAACTAGGGACAAGTGTATTCAAGTGATCATCAATGACCACATTAATTGACTCTTAAATCACACCAATCCTGTTGTTCAATACACGATAAGCACGACTGTTTAAAAAATATCCTAAAAAGGTCTCTTTGTCACTTTTAGTGTCGAACTTTCCCAAGTTTTTACGGTCATGCAAAATGTAGCACTTTCTGCCAAAAACACGAAAGTATTTAACAATAGGCTTTTTGTCAAACCACATTTCATAAGCTATTTTATTATTAGATTTACAAGTATAAACATAGTTATTAATGTAGCTGGCAGTATTCACTGCTTCAGCCCATAGATTTATAGGGAGCTTCATGCTATTCAACATAACATTTCCCATTTCTTGAAGCACTCTATTTTTCCTTTCCACAATACCATTTTATTGTGGTGTTTTGGGCGCAGAGAATTCATGCGATATTCCCTGATCATTTCAAAATTTCTCAAAACCGCTATTTTCAAATTCGAATCCATGATCACTACGGATCTTATTGACTTGAGAACATTTTTCTGTTTGGATCCGTTTGATGATCTTTTTCACTTCATCAAGGTTTCTGATTTGTCTCTTAAGAATGAAACCCATGTGTATCTTATATAATCATCCACGACAACCAAGATGTATTTTTTGCCACCTCGACTTTTCGTTCTAGTTGGTCCTATAAGATCCATGTGGAGAAGCTCGAGTGGTCTTGATGTGGCATTGGAGTTCACCTTTTTGTGAGAGCTCCTAGTTTGTTTACCGTACTGGTATTCACCACATATTTTTCTACTTTTTACACCTTTGCTTAATCTGTATAAATTCCGATAGTGTACATGTCCAAGTCATTTATGCCAAAGTTCTTTCTCATCGGTATGGACCATGTAGCACTTTTAGTTAGATGAGCTACCATCACTTACTATATAGCAGTTTTCAGAAGTTCTGTGACCAGTTAATATTACAGAACCCTTTTTGTTTATGATCTCACAACCTTGATTGGAAAATTTCACACTATGGTTGTTATCGTATATTTGAGATATGCTTAATAGGTTGTGTTTTAGCCCCTCAACATATAAAACATCTTTAAATAAAGGGAGGTTGTAAAGTTAAACCATACCTTTGCCAATAATCTTGCAATTGCTTCCATCACCAAATGTGACTGACCCATCAGTCATATCTTTAAGATCAGTGAATAAAGCTTTATCTCTTGTCATATGCCTGGAGCATCCACTAGCTAGGTACCACTTTGAATGGCTTGTTGCGTTAAAAGCAATGTGGGCAACCAAGCAGGCAACTTTAGGAACCCATTTCAGAACAGTTTTGGGTTTAGGAGTGTAATTGGACTTCTTTTGATTATAGTTGTAAGAATGACCTATTGAGTTAGATTTTAAGAGCTCCTTAAGTAAATCAACTATCTTTTCAGGTAGTGGATTTTCGATCTGATTTTTGAAATAGCTACTTTTAGGTTTTTAAAAAGTTTTTTTATTTTTAGAAAAACCTTGACAAGTACCTTTTCCTTTTGAGTTTGAGACCTCTCCTTTCACAACATTGGGAGGAGTATTCTTTTGTTTAGGAGATGTATTTTTATTATAGCCCAACCCAGATTGATCACCACATTTTCTTGATCCGGATAATAGTTTTTTTAAATTTTGGATCACCTTGGGCATATCTTCATGTGTCCTTCAAACTCAGAAGAGAAGATACTTCATTTTTAGATTTCTCATTTTCAGATTTCAAATCTTCAATCAGGGAGGTTTTGAATTTCAAATTACATTTTGATTTTTCAAAATAATCTGAAATTTGTGATTTTTCTAAAACAAGAGTCTCAAAACATTCTTTGAGTTTAGAAAACTTTTCTTTTTAAAGTTTAAGTTTGACAGCAATTTTACAACTTTCCTTATATAAGGCATTCTAAGCATCTTGAAGATCTTCTTCATTTTCATGATCACTATGCAATTTTTCTTCACTAGTTAAATCATCGTGATCTGAAAGTGTAAACTTGGCTAGAGTCATAAGGGATTTCAGTTCATTGTCCGACTCGGTTTCAGAATCTTCTAATTCAGAAGAGGCTTCAGAATCAGATGATTCGTCCCTAGTAGCCAACATACCCTTCTTCTTGGGTTTGTCCTTTTTAGGACATTTGTTTGCTAAATGCCCATATTCTTGGCAGTTGTAACATTGACTATCTTTCAAAGACTTTCAAGTTCTGGACTTAGGTTTAGATTATTTCTTTTCGTTTGTCTTTTGAAAATCGACCATTTTCTTTCTTTTGAAAATCTTGTAAAACTTTTTTGCTAAAAGCGCCATATCATCTTCTGAATTTTCTAAATCCGAGTTTTCTTGAGAAATACCTTTAGAAGATTTTAAAGCGATAGATTTACCTTTAGGAGCTTTAAAATTTAATTCATAGGTTTGTAAAGAACCACCTAGTTCTTCTACCCTCATATTATCCGTATCACGAAGTTCCTGAATCGCGGTTACTTTAGAGTTGAACCGTTCAAGAAGTGAGCATAGTATCTTTGCACACACTTTACTTTCTGGAATTTTATCACCAAGACCCCACATTGAGTTTACAATGTCATTCAATCTAGTGTAAAAGTCCATAAACATTTCATTTTCCTCCATATGAATTTCTTCAAATTTAGTTGTGAGGAGTTGAACTTTAGATTTCTTGACAATTGATGTACCCTCATGTGTCATTTCTAATATATCCCAGGCTTGCTTTGCAGTATCACATGATATGATTCTTTTGAACTCATCCAGTGATAGTGCGCAAGTGATAGCATTTAGTGCTTTAGATTGGCACTACTTTCACTTGTCTAAAGTGTAGTCCATGAGAAATAAGGAGACACTCTCATTGTTTTTGAACTGTCGGTTCCAGTCACTTCAGAGGTAGGGGGTTTCCACTCGGTCATTATGGCTTGCCACACACTCTCATCCATTCATTTGAGGAAGATCCTCATTACGTCTTTCCAATAGGCATAGTTGGAGCCATCAAATGGTGGAGGCCTAGTGACTGAAAGGCTATCGAAATTTGACATCTTTTTATATAGCTTAAATTGTTAGCTTAGAAAATAAATCCAAATAAAAAGCAATAAGAACGAGCTATTAGGCTCTGATACCACTTGAAATGGCCAAGCTATATGTCATATTCACCCCCCCCCCCCCCCCCCCCCCCCCCCCTTCTAGGACATATAGCTTAGCCATTTCAGATTCGACCTTAGTCTTACCAAGATTATTACTACATCGCGATCCCTACACTCGGGGTTGTCAACGAGTTTTCAGTGCCGTTGCTGGGGATTAACGGCTGTGTTTTTCAAAAATTAGTTAGTTTTATAAGTAGGATAAGATTATGATTTATTTACTTTCTATTTTTAGGATTAGGGTTTCTCTAGATTTTTTTAGAAATTTTCTTAACTTTCTTGTTTTGTAGGATCCTAATACAGAGACTTTTAAATTGGTAATCTCTTTCTAATTTTTCTTTCTTTATATTTCTATATTAGGGTTTGTTTTACTTTTTAATTCTAGAATTTTATTTTTGTAGGAATTAACTCATCTTTTATTTTTATTTTTAGTAACTTTCTAATTTTAGAATTTCTGTTTTTAAAAACTAACTTCTTTGTTTTGTTTTGTAGGATCTTAAATTAGGAACTTCCAATTTGGTAACTTCTTTCTAATTCTAAAATTCTATTTCCCTTCTTTCTTTTAGGTTTAGGTTAGAATTTGAAATTGAGAGCTAAGAGTGTTTCATTCCTAAGTGGATCCGTGACAACACTTAGGAATGAACCTATGGATAGATAACCCCTCAACTAATTCTCCTTCACTCAAAACACTCTTAGCCCTTAGGAATTTGAAATTGACGTCTTTTGAGTGAAGGAGGATTAGTTGAGGGGTTATCTATCCATCATAGGATTAGAAACCACTCGAGATCCTCAGAGTTGATTGAGGTTATGGTTACAAATTAACCTATGAATCAGTCACAACTTCAAGTTGCGGAAGTCCAGGATGAGAATGAGGTGCACCACGCACCCCCACCTCCTACTTTACGAGATTACTTACAACCAGTGGAGGTGAGCACACCCTCATGTATAGTGTTTCCAAAAAATATGGGAAATATGGATATCAAGCCTGGAGTGATCCAACTCTTTCCAAAGTTCCTTGGACTTGAATCTGAAAGTCCATACCTACACTTATAAGAATTTTACAAGGTTATAACCACTTCATACTTTCCTAACGTGTCTGAGGACACGGTCAGGCTGAAACTCTTTCCTTTCTCCTTGAAAGAAAAAGTTAAGACATGGTTGCACTCACTACGCGATCTATTGGCACATGGAATGACATGATGAAAGAGTTCATAAAAAAGTTTCTTTCCATACCATAAGACGAACACCATCAGGAAGTTGATCATGAACTTCGCCAAAAAAAAAGATGAAACATTCTTCCCATGTTAAGAATGGTTTAAGGATCTCGTCAGTTCATGCCCACAACACGGTTTTGAAATGTGGCACATAACAACTTTCTTTCACAATGGACTAACATCTTCCATGTACCAATTCATTAAAACGATGTGCAATGGAGAGTTCACGAATAAAAATGTTGATAAGGTGTGGTATTATTTTGACAAACTCGCTGAAACCAGACAATCATGGGACATATCCCCAAAACTAAGCACCACATCTAAGCCTACTCAAGCAAGGGAGAGAGGTGGGATATACTTGCTGAAAGAGAATGATGATATAAATGTTAAAGTGGCCTATCTCGCAAGGAAGGTCGAGGCCATGGAACTTAAGAAGGATAAGGCTAAGTTGTTTGCGGTATGTGTGCTTGCAATATACATACAACTAAAAATTGTCCAACTATAACAACTTTTCAAGAGGCACTGAACGAACAATCGAATGCCATGAACAACTACTAAAGTCCTTTCAGTGAACCCATCTCTAACACATACAATCCTAGTTAGAGAAATCATTTGAACTTTAGTTGAAGGAATGAACAAATGGCTATCCCTCAAGGAATCCCTAACCAATTCTTAAATCAAGGGAAACTTTAAGTGGATCCGGTCTAGAAACATATTTAAAATTAAAAGCTTATCAATCAAAGTATATTGAAAACCCTTCAAGAACTTTCAAAGGCCATACAAGGGCATGAAATAAAAAATTCAATTGAGGAAAAATGGTTTCTCCCAGCCCAATCTTTCCCCAATCCTAAACCGCAATGCAAAATAAGTGATCCAAGCTCTTCAAATCAAATAGAGCAAGCTAAGTCTATCACCACTCTTAGGAGTGGGAAGATAATTAACAAATCTATTCCGGTGATGGCTAAAAAGTCTAAGGACCCAAAAGTAGATGAAACTGATAGACCTAGCAACACTCCACGAGAGTTAGAACCGGATCTCTAAAGTAAGCTGATTGCCCCATTCCCCTAAAGGTTGATAGCACCAAAACCTCTCTCTAACTCTCAGGACATTCTAGAAGTGCTTAAATAAGTGAAGGTCAACATCCCTCTCCTAAATGTTGTTAAGTAAATACCTTCATATACTAAATTTTTGAAAGACGTGTACGACCAAAAGACGGTAAAATATCTAAAAGAAAATCTTTTCACCTGAAAAAGTGAGTTCCATCCTAAAGTAAGATATATCACAAAAGTACAAAGATCCCGGCAACTCAACCATCACTTGCATAATTGGTAACTACCGGATTAAGCACTCACTTCTTGACTTAGGAGCAAGTGTGAATCTGATCTCGTACTCGGTCTATAAGCAACTGGGTCTAGGTGAATTAAAACCCACCCGAACCACATTACAACTTGCTGATCACTCAATCTGTATACCGAGAGGAATAATCGAGGATGTGTTAGTCTAGGTTAACAAATTCTACTATCCAGTAGATTTTATTGTCTTGGATACTCAACCCATCGTAGACATGAGTACTCAAATTCTCGTCATTCTTAGTCGTCCATTCCTTGCCACTTCAAATGCAATCATTAATTACAGGAATGGAGTCATGAGTATGTCTTTCGAGAATATGACATTGGAGTTGAATATCTTTTTAAATACAGGCAAACAGTTAGAGGATGAAGACGATTCTCACGATATTAACCTGATTGATTCTTTCGTGGAAGATAGATCATTTCTAACCTTATCCTCTGACCCTCTAGAGATGTGCCTAACCCATTTCCATGATTTTGATGATAGCATAATTAAAGAGATGGAGACCATGCTGGATACCGTGCCAGTACTTGAAGTTAATCGGTGGAGGTTACAATTTGAAGAATTACCCCAAACTAACTGAAGCTTGAACTAAAACCTTTACCCTCTGATTTGAAATATGTCTATTTAGGTCAATATGAGAAATACACAGTGGAAATTTCTTCCCACCTTGAGTAAGAACAAGTGAGTATGCTCATTTCTACTCTCATTGAGCATAAGGGAGCCCTTAGATGGTCAATTGCAAGCCTCAAGGGAATTGACCCTTTGATTTGTGCTAATTGCATTTATCTAGAGGATAATGTGATGACCTCCCAGCAACCACAACGTAGATTAAATCCAAACGTGAATGAAGTAGTTAAGGCTAAGGTTCTTAAGCTATGGGATGTGGGTATCATATACCTGATATCCGATAGTCAATTTTTTGGCACCTTTGTTTACCAAAGGATGTCATTTAGACTATGTAATGCCCCCGCCACCTTTCAGTGATGTATGTTGAGTATTTTTTCTAATATGGTGAGACAATATTTAGAGGTCTTCATGGACGACTTCTTTGTCTTTGGTCTATTCTTCAGTGATTGTTTGAAAAATCTTAAATGTGTACTGAAGCGATGTGAGGAAAAGAATTTGGTACCGAATTGGGAGAAGTGTCATTTCATGGTTCGTAAGAGAATTGTCCTTCGACATATCATCTCGTCCAAGAAAATTAAGGTAGATAAGGCTAAGATTGTTCTTATCTCTAACTTACCTCCACCCAAGAACATACGAGACGTGCGATCTTTCTTAGAACACACTGAATTTTACAAAAGATTTATAAAGAACTTTAGTCACCTCTCTCATCCTTTATGTAATCTACTACAAAAGGATATACCATACGAGTGGACTGAGTAATGTCAGGAAGTTTTTACTAAGATCAAGGGCATGATAACCACTTCACTAATCATGAAGCCACCTGACTAGAGCCTTCCTTTTGAACTTATGTGTGATGCGTCTGACTATGCTCTTAGGGCAGTTTTAGACCAGAGAAAAGAAAAGAATCCCTATGTTATTCATTACGCAAGTAGAACTCTAAATCCTACCCATGTGAACTACTCTACTATGAAAAGAAACTCTTAACCGTGGTATTTGCTTTGGACAAATTTAAATCCTACCTGATCAGATCTAAGATCATCATGTACACAAATCATACGGTGCTCAAGTATCTTCTTTTGAAGAATGATGCTAAGCCCCGCCTGATAAGATGAATCCTTCTACTCTAAGAATTCGATTTAGAAATAAAATATTAAAATGGAGTAGAGAAAGTAGTGCCTAACCATATTTCCCTCCTTGATCTCTCTGATTCTCTAGACATGACATATAAATGACATGTTCCCTGACAAATAATCGTTCAAAGTCTCTCATTCACCTTGGTTTACAGATATCGCTAATTATCTTGCTACAAGTTTCACGCTGACACATTGGATTGTGCAAGATAAGAAAAAATTCTTCACCGAGGTATGCAAATTCTTCTAGGATGATCCATATTTATTTAAATATTGCCCAGACCAAATCTTAAAGAGATGTGTTCAAGACAGTGAACACCAAAGTGTCATCTCCTTCTGTCATACTTAGGCCTGTAGTGGTCACTCTTTTACCAAAAAGACCACGACTAAAATTTTACATTGTGGCTTTTATTGGCCCACTATGTTCAAGGACACTCATGAGTTTTTCAAAGCTTATGAGCATTGTAAAAAATTGGGAGCATTTTCCCATTGAAATATGATTCCTTTGAACCCCATCGATTTCATGGGACCATTCTCCCAATCTCATGAAAACTTATATATTCTGCTAGCGGTAGATTATGTCAATAAATGGGTCAAAGCGATCCTGTGTTGGAAAAATGACCATCAAACGGTCATTAAATTCTTAAAAGAGAACATCATTTCCCAGTTTAGAATGCCTCGGGGCATCATTAGTGATAGAGGCTCACATTTCTGTATTAGGCCATTTGCAAACCTGTAACGTCTCGAAAAAATCCATATAGAGACCCGAGTACCACCTCGATCAGAAATCACTTAGGATTAATTCCTTTAGAAATTAACTGTAAGTTAACTAGCGCTATGTTAGATTCGCTATGAAATCAGCACTGATCGCTTTAAATACGTTCTGCCAGACCCAAAACTTGTGGAATCGTTAACGCTATAACCTCCTGAAATCTAGGATCAAACTCTAAACCCGTTTGCTCTCAGGAATCCTTTGAAACTTTGTATTGGATCTAGACCGCGCGTCGAAAGTTCGATATCTACAATCTCAGACCAATATGACCGCTTAGTTCGACTTGACAATCGTTTCGAAAATCAAGCCCAATTGATGTCCTGAGGCTATTTCATTAAGCCTGGAGCAAGGAGTGTGAGAAAGAGGAGAATTTTTTAGAAATTAAATGTGATTTAAATAAATCTAGCACGTGACGCTTGCGGGTTAAGTATAAGCAATCAGACCGTCAGAATCTGACCCAAATACACCCTTGGATCAGGGAACATTTCCTACTCAGGTCAGTGTACTTGGAATCCTCGATCGAGTCTCAGTGACCACTGAACTGAAACTGGTCTGCCACGTGCGATTTGGGAACCCTATCGAACTGAAAACTTAATGTGATCAGGATCCAATAGCCATGAGCTTAATTCCGACCGCATTTGGTCAGGGGACCTCCAAAAATATTCTTTTGGATCGGGAAAGACCCGATTTGGCTATAACCTAAGTATACCTTAGTTTGAAGTCTAAATAAGTGACTTTCTAACCTATTTAAGGACCTTAAACCCTCTCACATCCCTCCCATACGAATTTGTAAAAACTCCAGAGAAGAGAAGAGAGAAAAGAGAGAGATTCCGTGAGAGTTGAGAGGAAAGGTTCCTGTCATTCGATCCTGCTTCTACACGTACCTAATCACCGTGTTCTAATCACTCCTCCAGTGATTCCGACTTCATTCTAGGTAAGAAAACCCTAACCTCAACCTGTTTTAGGGATTCCATCAATACAAGTAGCGAAGTAGCTGACTTAACTTGTGAATTAGGTCGTCATATCGACGTTGTCGAAGCGTAGAGTTCCTATTCGATTCGATACGCTTCTATGGTGAAAGGTGAGGATTTTAGATGCTTAGGTTAACTATTTTCAAAGCTTTCAATGTCGTTTAATAGTAGATTATCGATAAGAATGTCGTTTGACATGTAGAACATGTTGTCTGTTTTCCATTTCGATTACGTACGGAGAATATGAGATTTAGGGCATTTTAGGTATTTATAGGAAATACTGTATACGTCTGTATTTTACTGAAATGATTGCCATGTGTATTTGTCGTGTTATTATATAAGCTATGTGTGTATGATCTGTTTGGCAATGGGATTCGTCCTAATGCACACTTTGGGTTGACATAGGCTATGTAGACAAATGTGTGTAGACTAAGTGTTTGTATAAAAGTATGTATTAGTAAGTATTGAGTAAATGTTGTTGTAGAATAGTTTTGAGATTGGATTCTCAACTAATATGATGATGCACATGATTTCCTCCATGTTTGATATATTGAATTGATTTTCTTATACAAATGAAATGCTTATGTTTGGTTGATTTACTTATGTTGTATGTTATAGCATGTTGTTAACATGCTTGGATTATTTGTGCTTCATTTCTGTCACTCTCATATGATCCTTGATGTAGATTACAAGTGTTTGGGGCTATACTCTAGTCCAGGCAGTCGGTAACAGATTCGAAATCGTGGTTGGATTCTATTCGCCACGAAGGACGCGTCGATGAACCCGAGTCGTGCTTTGGGTTGACGACAGTGGTTAGGCCACACGAGGTATTTTATGCACTTCATGTCGTTCAGCTTGAGGTGTGCTTGTACTAGTCGAGCCCGTCAAGTAACCTGACTGACCATTGTATGTTCACCTTATATTGGTCATAACTACTTGAACCTAGGTTACTGAACTTACCAGTGAAAACCCTGATAACTATGATACCTTAATCCATTAAGACTCATGAACCGGGCATGGTGGTATGGGACACCGTGGTCGAGCTGTCGGCCTACGCTGGGGCCACAAACCTCCCCGTAGTGACCAGTGAGCACCTTAGACTCGTGAGCCGATTGTGGTGGTATGGGACACTACATTCGAGCTGTCGGCCTACTCTGATTGGTGATGAGCCCTTTGTAGTGACCTCGAGCGTATTCTAAGTCTACGTGAGGCGACGACCCTTCCGTAGTGACAAGAGTACAACTAGGCCTGTATTGATAAGGTGATGGGAGAGCGGTACAACAAGTGCGAGCAACAGCCCTGGCAGCCCTTGCAGCGACCTAGAAATATATCATCGTATGAGACTACTAGGAGTGACGACCCTAGACAGGATCTATGTTGGGATTGATATAAGGGAAGTACCTTAGTTTTCCAATCCTGCTGTTTGAAAGGACTAATAACAACTTGAAAATCATATCCACATCGCACTGCATGTGCCTGGAAGATGTGGAGCACTGAGGGAAGAAAGCATGTCGCAGACGTAAGATGGTGTCGCATGAGGGAGTATGTCGGTGAGGGCATGCATCATTACTGCATCTCATCCTTGCATTAATAATAGTATCTAGGAATGTCTGATTGTTTGCTTTACTATTATCGCGTGATTGATTTGATAACATGCTAATCTTTGTTCTATGATTCCACTGAGTTGATCACTCACTTCCACGTTACGGGACGGTGCTTGCAACACCTACCAGACTCTATCTTAAATGCAGGTTGTGAGGCGATTCAGTAGGAGGAGGCGGACTACTACGAGGATCAGGACGAGTTCTCGTACATGTAATTTTTTGATGGCTTCGCATAGGTGGCCTGGATCAGCGGGATTTTTCCTAGTTGGACTATTACGTGACCTTTGATTTTGGTTTATTATATGTATTTGTGACTCAGAGTTATATTCATACTTTGGAGACAGTTCGAGATCATTTTGTTTTACATACAATGATATATATATCTTTCAGTCTTCCACTTGCGTTTTATCACTGGATCTGGAGTATGAATTGCAGTTTTGGTATAATCTCACTCATGTTAATGCACTAACTCAGATAACATTGAATCATAAGCATATTTGTTGCATAAGTGATGGTCTGGAACTCGGGAGTTGGGTTTCTACACGACCCTCGATTTTCAGGGCATTACAAAACCTAATGAAAAAATATGGTATCTCTCACAAGGTGAGCACCCCATACCACCCACAGACAAGTGGGCAAGTAGAATTTTCCAATAGGTAGATTAAGCATATTCTGAAAGAGACAGTTAATCCTGGCATCAAGGATTGGTCAATCCGATTGACTAATGCTTTATGTGCTTACCGTACCACATTTAAAACCCCTATTGGGATGTCTCCCTTTAGACTTGTGTATGGAAAAGGTTGTCACTTACCTGTGGAGTTAGAACATAGGGCCTACTGGGCGATTAAAAATCTAAACTTCAATTTAAACAACGCTGGGTCGCTGCACAAGCTACAATTGAATGAACTCGAAGAGATTTGGAATGATGCATACGATAACTCAAGAATTTACAAGGACGGGATGAAGGTATTCCATGATAAAAATATCCTTCGAAAATCATTCTTGACTAGCCAAAAAGTCATTTTGTACAATTCTTAGTTGCATCTTTTTTCGGAGAAGCTCCGATCTCGTTGGTCTGGCCCTTTCACTATTATTAATGTCTATCCTCATGGGGCCATTGAGATAAAAAATCCCAACAATGGCAATACATTTAAAGTGAATGGACATCGGTTGAAGTCGTTTGTTGAGAAACTTGATTCAAAGGACGACCATACCTCTAACTGATCCTGTGTACGAGGATTGACCTCCTAGTCTGATGGGAGTATAGTTAGGTTTATTGCTTTCATTTTATGTTTAGGATAGTTTTCTTTTTCTGTTTAGGATTGTTTGCTTATACTAGGGCTGAAAGTCGGGCGGGTTGGGTCGGGTTGGTGCTCAACCCTAACCCAACCCAAGGTTCCTATGCCTCAACCCTAACCCAACCCAACCCAATCTCGGGTTGGGAATTCTCAACCCAAGCCCAACCCAAGCGGGCTCAGTCGGGTTGATCGGGTTGGTCGGGTATATACGTGCTAATATTTTCGTTATTATATTAGCTTATTATATTTCAATATAGGACTTAGTTTTTGTATCTATAATTTTATTAATTATATATGTGATTATTCATTATAAAGAACTTCATTTTTTTTCTTTAAAAAATCAAGCTAAAATATAAGACAACTACTTTGAAAGTCATGTAGCATAGCACAAAGTCTATTTAGGAGAGAAATCTGGCATATCTTGTTAGCTTGAGTCCTTGGAAATGATGTGGACAAATGAGACTCGACATCACTAGTGTGCCTTCGACACAAATGATCAACACTCAATTATAATTTATAAGTAACTTATATATCATGATCAGGTTCGGGTTGGGTCGGGCAACCCGAGACCTCAACCCGAGCCCAACCCAAGTTTTGTCGGGTTAAGGTTTGTATAGCCCAAGCTTAAGATCGGGCCCGATATATCCTGCCCGAGCCCAACCCAACGTCGGGTCGGTCACGGGTCGGTCGGGTTGAACCCGCCCAACTTTCAGCCCTAGCTTATACTCTATTGAGTTTTATTTTGTACTAACCCATTTCATGTTGAGATCTGTAGAAAAGCTTCAAAATTTCTTCTTCCAGGTACTATCTTTCCAACACCATCTCCTTTATTTTCGTTGCCTCTTTTGCATTACACGCTTATTTTTTGTACATTAAGGACAATATAGAATTTTTGTGGGGGGTGTGGAGGATTAGGTAACCTAATCAATGTTTTCTCAATTTTAAGCAAAAATTTTGAAAATTTTCAATGTTTTAAGTAGAACTCTGTTTGGGAAGCAACGAATTGTATATTTAAGAATTCTTTGATTATGAAAAGAAAGAGATTGAATCTTAAATTGCTGGAGTCTAATCATCTAAGTAACTCATCACCTGAGTGCTTGCGTTCAATTGATTAAGAGGTAGTTTGAATACGATGATTCTAAATCACAAGACACACTCAAATTACCTTCTGTAAGATGTACTAAAATTTCTAGTTATTAGTATGTTAATCATTGATAGATGGTGAGAATCGAGTCTGGAGAATTTTATCCACCTTAAAAGAAGAAAGGAACCAGTTAAAAAATAGGAGGTCGACAAAGAGGTCATGAAAAAGAATGAAAAATCTGGAAAAGAATGCAAAAATAAAGAATGGATAAAAATTGACCGTTGATATAAAATCAAAAACTGGAAAAAGAAGGAGAAGTGGATGAGTTAGGAATTAACACTTGAGTTCTAACCACTCTTTATGTGATGAGCATGACTAACATTATGAAACGATAATATTCGAACGAAAAGTAAGTTGATTTTCACTGAGAACATTGAAAAGTATGGTATATAGACTTATACTATGATTTGATTGATAAAGAACTTTCTTGATTTGTTACCTATGTGATTTAGCTCTAGGATTTTCAAATCTCACTTATGTGTCTTATCTCTACCCATTCATACTTGAGTAAACAAAAGATTGTCTTCCTAAAAAGTTTAAAACTGAGATTCAAGATTACTTTTTACATATTTTGCTAGGGACTAGCAAAATGCTAGTTAGGAGTTGTGTTGAGGGTCAAATATTGCATATTATCCCCCATTTATTTCTTAGTTTTACAAACATAATATGGCTTAATAGTATATTTTACATGTGTTTGTGTTGCATGATGAATTTAAGAGCCTGGATTAAAAAGAATGCTAAAAGTATGGATTTAGTGCTCAAGAATTGCCAAAGGTCATACCCCAAACCCGAAAATCGGATTCACAGGAATCTCGATCGCCGAATCTAGTGCCGACAGCCTCCGTAGTACCCCGTTCTCGGCTCCTAGCATTCATATGCTAGATTCTGATCCTGGGATCCTACAAGGAGGTTTTTTTTAATGTACATTTAACTAGTAATAAGCATAACTACAAGATTACCCAATTCATAAAAGCAACATCATCATCATATATCTACTAATATAATCATTTGAGTACAACACTAAAAGGGAAATACATAAATAGAAAATCAAGCTCCAGAAGACCACTGCACGCTCCAAGCTCAACACTGTTGCAACCTAACATCACCTGCATGCATCTATCATGCATAAGCTTATAGAAAGATTAGAGGGTGGTGTAAGTGTGTACACAAGGTAAGTGCCAAGTATTCAATATAATGTTATAATTATACAATATCAAAAAACTGGTAATCCATAAACCATATAACGTCTGAATAAGCAAAAACACTGATAAGATCATTAATTTTCAGAGTAAGAAGAAATACTGACAAGAGCAAGAATTATCAGAGTAAACAGAAACACTGACAAGATCATAAATCATACGATAACAGAGTAAGCGGAAGTATGAACAAGTCCATAAGTCAATTAATATCAGAATACGTAATATAGAACAGCTATGCGATAAGGAGTCATAAAGAGCCAAATATCAAATGCCGAGGATACAATGTAATATACAAATCCTGCTAAGTCTGTCTAGGCCATATAAGTGCAGAAACATAGCAACCCAAAATGACATATACCTGCAAATGTAATGCAATATGCAATGCAGATGAAATAACCATGCGAGAGTGTGAAATCGGGATGATAGTACGTACTATCACAGGCTACAGGGTCCACCACAAGGGACTTCTATCCAAACCAGTCACATACCTAAATTTGGATAGTCAGACTCAATATGGTAAACTCTTGATCTCAGGTTAGTCACGCGCCCAACCAAAATTCTTACCATAAGGAAGGTACACAACAATTGGTTGCGCACCACCAACCCGAGTGAATAGTGAATGAATGAATGAATGAATGAGCATGTAACTCCTACTCAATAAGTCCACATATCAGTATGGTTCCTCTCTGGAAAATCACTGGGGTCTATTACACTTCAAACCAGATTGTCACCCCATGGCGCGCAACAAGGTGAGTGGAAGAGACCTCACTATCCGCCTGCCAATATCGGGCCCGGATCGTCGATAGAGGACTCATTCCTCGAGCTAGTCAGACTCAGATTAGCATTGCCCCCTCCTCTCAGGCAGGTAAGACATCACCCCCTTCTAACCGACCACGACATAGTGGGAGACACGACCTAATGGTATACGGCCCTCATACGCTCATGCATCCACTCGGTCTAGATGTTAGATTAACCTCTGAAATCAAGAGGGTTTAGCGACTTTCACCCAGGGATATCTATAGCACCCCATATAGAACAGATTTTTGGTGTCCCATCTGGCCATCCACGATATGCCTGTGGAGGCTACGACCCTGATGTCGCTAGGGCATACAGTAATCATAGCACACAATGTAAGATGCATGAGTCATACAATCCAGTCATGCATCAATCCTACGTATACGATGGGCTCATGTGAGACAATCTCCGCCTATCAGGGAGTCTCATAACAACCGTCACTATGACATATGCAATGGCACTCATATCTCATAACAGACATGCAGATGATGTGTATGGGCATGTATCATGATGCTATGCAGTCACATACTCATAATCGGTAACAATATCTGGCATCAACAATTGGCCTCGACCATGTGGACATCTAACCAACATTGCCCTAAGGATCATGAATTATGGATCTCTACTAAACATGTGTTATGGTGATGGGCTTCGTTCATAATGATGATGAGCCTAGGCGATCTACACACTATAAGTATGAACCTTTCATTGGACCCTAAGGAGAGTCACAATGTGGACATTTAACCAACATTTACTTACAATATGGACGTCAAACCATCATTACTCTTAAGGCATAGTTCGCCATAAAGGTCAGCACATAAACCACGGTAGAATCACATTCAATGGGCCTTATGTACATCCCATAGGGCCTTGACCCATGGGCCTCAAATACATCAAATGAGCCTCAACCCACGGGCCCTAATACATCACAATGGGCCTTGACCCATGGGCTCCAAATACAGCACAATGGGCCTCAAACCATGGTCTCATACATATCAAAGTGGGCCTTAGTGGGTGGGCCACAAATACATTAAGATGGGCCTCAACAATGGCCTTAAAATAATCTCCAGAATGGTTGGACAATTTGGATGAAACTCATGCATCATGGTAGGTCCCATCGGGATGGAAGGCATAGATAAATCACATACCCCATGGTGAAGGTCCACACTGATGAAAGGTGTGGACACAATACATACATAAGTGGGTCCTAAGTAGGACCCACCATAATGTTTGTTTTCCACCTAACCTAGGGCCCAACATAATGTTTATTTTCCATCCAAACTAAGGCCCAACATGATGTTTATTTTCCATCCAAACTATTTATAGGATCACATGGGCTTAGGTCCCACTGTAATGTTTATTTGCAATCCACCTGTTCATAAGGTGACATGGACCAGGGCAGGGCCCACTGCAATATTTATTTGCAATCCAATCTATTCATAAGGTGACGTGGACCTAGGCAGGGCCCAATGTACTGTTTATTTGAATCCAATCTATTGGCAAGGCCACGTGTACATGGGGTCAACCGTGATATTTATGTACCATCCACCCTATTCATAAGGCCACACGGTCAGGGAGGGGGCCCACCGTAATGCTTATTTGCCATCAACCTGTTTATAAGGTCACACGTGACCTGGGCCCATGGTCAGGTAGCCCACCATGATATAAATATATGTATATGGGAAAAGGTACAGTGCTCGAGCTGACGTCAAGCTCCCAGGAGATCGAGCTGTGTGGGTCCCACCGTTGATGTTTGCCAAACATCTCACCCCTCAGTCAGATGCACCATTCCAGCATGGGCCTAGGTCTCAAAAATCGAGTCAGTCCGTGACTTGCGTGGGCCACACCAGATACAATAGTTGAGGGTGACTACCCTCCATTAAAACATTCATAATCATTCATTAGGCCCACCTAGATGTGGTTCACAAATCCAGCCCACCCATTATGGGCGTCCCGCTTGAATGGATGGTCATACCAAGTTTCAACCGCATCCAAATTTCAGGTAGGTCCACCAAGTGATTTTATATGTGTTAGGCATGTCTTCACATGATTTTAGATGGTATGGCCCACCTGAGTTCCGTATATGGCTGATTTTTGGGGCAGGTCCCTTTTTGAAGGGGGGGCCCCACAATGGACGGTGCTGATGTTCGAAACGCATCATGGTGGGGTCCACAGCTGGGTCGTGAGGCCCAGCCGATCCGTCCGCCCGCCCATGCACAGGCAGCGCCTGCTACCTTTTGACAGCAGCAGCACATGTTGCTTCTATTATTATTATTATATTTTTTTATTTTTTTAAAAGGTAAAAATCTATGGTTTTTGATAGGTGGGGCCCATATAAGAGGAATCCATTCTGTCCATTGGCTTCCACGGCTCAAGACCATCCTAATGAGTCCAATATGCCATATATTTTTGGTGAGTAAAAATGTAAAAATAGATTTTTACGGCCAACACCACTATTTCCTATGGTATGGCCCGCTCAATAATCGGATTGGCCTAATATTTGGGCTCAATGTCTAACATTATTCGGGAAATAAGATGGATGGCATAGATTAGTTCGATACATCAAGGTGGGGCTTGTATATGTGGCCCACCCCAAAGCACATTTCTCCTTCACGTTAGTACACACCACGTCAATACACGCACTCCATATTAGCCCACCCTCATGTCTAGCGTCCTGAGATGCTGGACAACGTGGATGAACTTAGGCATCTAGGTGGGTCCCACACATACGTGGCCCACCATCAATATACATATATACATATATATATATATATATATATATATATGTATATATATATATATATATATATATATATATATATATATGTATATATATATATATATATTAGCATAGTAAAAGGATTTCACCTAAAATGTGGTGGGCCACACCATTTGATGAATGGAGTGAATTTTAACATAATTTGGTGGGGCCCACATGGTTTGGACGGTTGGATAAGACATACATCAAGGTGGGGTACATCCGGGTGGGGCACACATCAAACAAAAATGAAAAAGAGAGGGAGAGAAGCACCCACCTTTGATCTCTTCTTCCTTCTTCCGCCAACACGATCTAGAGCTCCAACGAGACGAATTTAACGGTTGAGATGTTATTTGGATGGTGGAGATGGGAGGTAGGAAGTAAGCCACACATAACTTCTCCTCTCCCATGAAAAATGTTTGGACATTGGTTTGCTTGGGGTTTGCTTGAAAAAAATGGAGAAATGAGAGAGAGAGAGAGAGGATGGGATGTAAAGAGAGAGAGAGGGATGGGTGTGAGTGATGGGTGATGTGTACTTGACATGTGAGGGATGGGTTTGTAAGAGAGAGTTGACTTTAGGGGAGGGGTGGCTGTACTTGACATGATGTGGTGATTGATGGGTTTGATGGGATTGATTTGACATGTTTTCTCTTAGGTTTTGCAACTGCACAGTGTTTTCCTCAAAATGAACGCGGGTCCACATCTTCTAGCATAGGTATAGGTTCGGTGCGCGAGTCACGGCGTTGGAACCGCGGCAACGGTACGGTCACACTGGTATAAGTCTCGAGTCGATCCAACTCTGATATACAGGACATGTCTCAAGATTGCACGTAAACACCGATAACAGATCGCGGGTCACCGAAATTCGATCGGGAGGACCACAGAAGCTTATGGAACAGTTCGGGTTAAGATACGAGTCTTATACCAAAGCAAAGAAGGGATCTTTGGAGACCAAGATTAAAGATTTTAAGACTCTAAGATCGAAGAAAACCAAGTGGAGGAAGAAAGTTGAAGGAACAAGTGTAGAAATCACAAAGACTGTGTCATCAAGAAATTCTCGATGACATCGAAGCTACCGTTCGATGACATCGAAAATGGGTCGATGTCATTAATTTTATGAAGGAAAATCGAGTTGGTTGCTGGACATATTGGGTATTTTTCTTAATCAATCGAAGAGATTTTCAATGATGTAAGGCCCATATCGTAGTCTGTACCATTTTGTTAGGGGTAGGCATCGAGCTGAGTCGAGTCGAGTCGAGTCGAGGTGGGCCAAGCTTGGCTCGGCTTGTCCATGCTATACTCGAGTTCGAGCTTGAGCTCAAAATTGAAGCTTGGCTTGTTTGTCAAAGTTGTTGAGTCGAGTTTGAGTCAAGCTAGTGGTTCAAGTCAAGTCGAGTTTACCTCAAGTCGAGCTCGAGCTTGTTGGGTGAGAGAATAAAATGGATTATGTTCTTGATCCTCCTTCATTTATTTAGAAGTGAAACTAAATAAAAAAATTTTAAAGAGACATTTTACATGACGCTCCACCAAGCTAAATTCATTTTTGGTTTGGCCCAGCAACCAAAACAGGGTGTAGTCCATCTTTCAGCAGTTTAGAAAATCCATCCATGTGGGCCCTATAATAGAAGAACCATGGGCCAAAAGCATCCTCAATTGTATGTTCTAAATTACCCATCATCAAGGCCATACTTTCCAATATATAGGATTTTGAACAAACCTGGGACCATAGAAAAGTGGTCCTTACCTGTATTGTTGCTGCTTAGACAAAAGCACAGTTTTCGTTACCTTGTAGATGATTTGAGGACTTGTAGCTCACAACATATTCTTAAAGGATATGTCAATTCATTAGAGTGCTCCATACAATATACCATTTTGGATTCAAGAGATCGTCAACGCCAACATCAAACTCTTCATTGTTGGGGTGAAAGCAAAGAGATCCCACTTCAACTTTCTTTGCATTCCCCATAAATTTAATATATTTATTAATCGAGCCGAGTTGAGCTCGAGTTCAAGCTTCGAGTCGAGTCGAGTTTGAGTCGAGTCGAGTTGAAATGCCCCCTGATCGAACTCAGCTTGAACTTAACTCGAGCTTCAAATAATTATCTTAACTCAGCCTAAATCGGCCATTCAATCCGAGTCAATCCGAGTTGACTTAAGCCAATTCGAGCAAGTTTTTCGAGCTAGCTTGACTCATAAATAGCCCTACATTCCATAGACTCCCGCGATCCTCCCCGTCGAATTCCAGCAACCCATGACCTGTAATCAGCATTTGCGAATGACCTTAAGTCATATCCCATAAATCTGAGTTGGCTCGACCCGAGACTTGTACCCTAGCGATTACATCATCACCGCGGTTCCAACGGCTTGTCTTGCACACTGATGCGATACCAAGCCCATGAGATGTGGACCCACATTTATATTGATGAAACGCGTTGCATTTGCAATCTCGAGAGAATCTTTATAACCCATTCCATCAATCAATCAAGTCAAGTCAAGTATACATCACATCTATAGCCCATACTTTCTTTCTCACCAAGATAAGCAATCCACCTAAGTCAACTTCAAGTCAAGTACATCCATAACTCACATCCATAACCCACCCATCACCTTTCTTACAACCACCCTCTCTCTCTCATTCTCTACCCTTTTTCCAAGCACCAAGAGAGGTGCCCGTCCAAGCCTTTCTCAAGGAGAGAAGAGAGCCAAGTGTGGCCCACTTCCTACCCCATGATCCCTCATCCTAACCCTTCAATCTTCATCAACCTCCTTCAAAGAGAGAGCCAAGGAGGTTGGCATTCCATAAAACCAAGAAGATCCAACGGTGGGTGTTTTTATAGGCTTAGATTTTATGTTTTGATGATGGACCAAGTGGGGCCTACCGATTGATGGTATGGATCTCACTTTGGACCTTAGGTATGGTCGATGGCCCACCTTGATTCATATGATCATTCCATAATGGGGCCATTCTCCATGGACCCCATCATGATGTTTATTCTCCTAGTATGAAAAGGTCATCTTGACCTTGCATTTTGGTGGAGAAGGGATCTCCAACGTTGATTTTGATCGGTGGGCCCACATGTAATGGGACCCACTTGATGTAGATATAAGGAATGGAAGGGAGGGCCCATAGTTCCGGGGTCCCGGGGTCCCTCCACGTATGTCGTTTCTCTCTCTCTCTCTTTCTCTCTCTCTCTTCCCTATTTTTGCGGCCCACCATGATGAACGTATTTTATCCATGTCATCCACCAAGTGGGCCCATCTAGTAGTCCGTTTGGACAGGCCTAATTGGAGGAAAAACATAAATATCAACTTTACCCAAGGCCGGTGGGTCCCACACGTGTGGACCCACCTATGAAGTATATGTTTCATCCATGCCATCCACCGTCCAGACCCCTGGACAGTGGAGCTGCCCTGATGTATCTGCTTTATATCCACACTGTCCAACATTCCTGGACAATGGAAACCATCTGACTGTCCACGTGGCGTGGCCCCCACAATGATGTATGTGTGGTGTCCACACCATCCAGACCTTGGACGGTGGGACCCACCATCATGTATGCACTATGCATCCACACCGTCCATTATTTGGGATGGTGGGGACCCACCTTACATGTGGCCTATTTGGAAAAGAAAAGAGGATTGGCTGGTGTACGTTGCATAACTATATAGCTATGATATTGACATTAGCAAATTCTGTGGATTTCATCCACATTGTCTAGATGGCTGGATGGTGGGACCCACCATTGATGTGTATGTTCTGATCTAGACCGTCCATCTGCTAGTAAGCTAGCAGAGGTCTGATCATAAGATTTGTGTTATATCAACTGTTCATTAGGACGGTGGGCCAGTAGGCCACACCAGCAGCAGGAAGCTGCTGTATTAATAGTCTGACCCTGAGATGTGTTACATCTCAATCGTCCATCTGTTTGAAGTCAGCAAGTTAGGTGGGCGTGATCATGAGTTATGTGTTAGATCCAAACTGTTCATCTGTTGGATGAGCTCGTTTTAGGCTTGAGACTAAAGATAAGATAGATCCTATTAGATGGACCACACTGCAAAACCCAACGGAGGGTTGAATGCCTATAATTGAAACCCGTTTGGGGATCCAGGAACTCTAGATCAATATGAAATTTGTTTTCTTCTTAATTTAGGTCTTTGGGACCTCATGAACAGATTGGAAATAAATGTTATGATGGGCCCTGGAATTTTAAAATGGTGAAAATCATTATCTTCACTGCTATTTGTGGTATGGTCCAGATGATCTTCCGATATGATTCATTCTTTTAGAAATGCTCTAAATGATCTTTAAAAATAGATTAATGGTGTAGATAGTCCAGTTAGGACTGTGGGTCACACTTGATATGCATGCAGCCTACTGTGATGTATTTGAGGCCTATGGTTGTGGCCCATTATGATGTGATAAGGCCCATGTGATGCGGCCCACTTGATGTATATGAGACCCATGTGATACAGCCCACTTGATGTATTGGAGGCCCACGAGTGAGGCCCAATGTGACATATATGAGGCCCATGGTGAGGCCCAATGTGATGTGTGAGGCCCTTTGAGTGAGACCCATGGAGATGTATGTGAGACCGTTGTGTGAGGCCCAATATGATGTACATGAGGCCCATTTTGAGGGATGAGACCCACCCACGATGTATGTGTTATATACACGTGTTGTCCATCCTTTTCCTAGATAATTGGAGGGCCGAGAGCCTCGTTATGATTCTGATTCTGATTTTGAAATGGGATGCACCTTAGGAGCAATTGTGGTTAAAGGCCCACCATTGCAAATCTCCCTAAGGCCCATTGTTAAGCCCACTTCCACCCTTACCAAGTGGGCTAACCCAAATAATTAGGCCCCCATTGATGATTGTATTATACCGCCTTTTCTATCGGGCTAACCCAAACCGTTGGGTCTCATTGATACCTTGAATAGGTTATGATAGTCTAATATGGGCTGTACTATAAAGACTACTTCATGCCTAATAGGGCGTATCATTCTGCTCCTGCTCCTTGTATGTGATATACTGGGTAAGATCGATCATCGCCTGCTATATCTAATAAACATGCTAGTGTATTTAGTCAGTAAGACACTAAGAATACGCTTAGTATAACATCATGATACATGCCCATATGCATCATTTGTATGCCTGTTATGAGGAGTGTTTGATCATAGCATACGCCGTTAGGCTGAGACATTTACGGGACTCCTTATGAGACAGAGTACCCTACATGATTACACGATACACATAGGTTTGATGCATAATTGGATGGTGTGACTCATGCATTTCACATTCCGTGTAACATGATTCACTATACGCCCTAGCGACATCAGAGTCGTGGCCTCCACAGACACAACGTGGATGACCCGATTGGATACCGATGGGCACATAGGATATCCTTGGGTGAAAGTCTCAGAACCTTTTTGGTACTAGGAGATGCTCCAATGTCTAGACCGAGTGGAAACATGAGCATACAAGTGTCGAATACTAGTAGGTCGCATATCCCACTATGTCATGATCGGTTGGGAGGGGGTGTGGCCTTATCCGCCCGAGTGAGGGGGTTGTAAGCTAGGATGAGTTTGATTAGCTCGTAAATGGGTCCACTATCGACGAGCCATGTAGGTATTTACAAACAACTGGTCAGGCAGATAGTGTGGTCTCTTTCACTCACTAGGATATGCGACTAGGGAAGTGACAGTTAGTGTGGAGTGTACTTGACCCCGATGATATCCCAGAGGGGAACTGTACTGATATATGTACTTGATGAGGACTGACACTCTTGTGTTGCATCTCGCATATGAAATTTAGCTACGTAGACCTCATATCGCATGGCCTTAGTATGGCCGATAACATTCATGCCTCTCATCGCATGGCCTTGGTATGGCCGATAACATTTATGCCTTATATCGCATAGCCTTGGTACGGCTGATAGTATTCATGGACTTACCAGCATATTTTTGCATTACTCTGATATTGCATACTTGGCACTTACCTTGCGCACACACTTATACCACCCTCTAAGCTTTTTGTAAGCTTATACATGACTATTGCAAACAAGTGACGTTGGATCACAACAGCACTAAGGCAGGAGCATATAGCTGAGCTTTTGGAGTTTCGATATCTATATTTTTATTTTCCTTTTCACATTGTACTCAAAGTTTTTGATATAGTGGATATGTGGTGATATTGTTTTGTAACTTGGTTATGCTTGTGGTTATGCTCCATTGCAAAAAAAAAAATTACTTTAAAAATCCTCCTTATAGGATCCTAAGATCGGAATTTGGCATATGGGTGCCAGGAGCAGAGAATGGGGCACTACGGAGGCCATTAGTGCTGGATTCGGCGATCACAAATTTTATGAGCCCAATTTCTGAGTTTAAGGTGTGACAGAAGTTAGTATCAGAGCATAACTTGGGAATACCTGAGGATCACATCACATATTTGCTATGAAATTAGAATGAATAAGTCCCGAGTCTGAATAACTTAGTGATTTTTTGATATAAACCCTTAGCGTGTGTGCCTTCGAGAGTTCTCAAGGCTAATGGGCCCTTCTTCATTCATGTAGGACATGCCATCTAGGAAAGCGACCCGCGCGACTCCTGTTCCCCCTTTCGAGACCAGTGCAGCACCGAAAATACCCATGACTGCAGATCAGCTTTAATAAATGCTTGCACGCAATGACTACTATCCTTTAAGGGCAGGGCAGGCGGCCCGCTGTTACACCAGCCGAGGTAGAGCAGGAGCGCACGAGCGCCCTTCTTTGAGACTTTCGACATCACGATCCTCCACGCTTCCAGGGTGATCTAGACCCTACTGCAGCAAAGATATGGCGATTTAAGGTAGAGAAGATATTTGACACTATGAGATGTACTACCTAGCAGTGGGTCCCATTAGTTGTATCTCTTCTCCAGGGCGAGGCTCAACATTAGTGGGCATCAGTCGCCCAAGCGGCAGTGGCCGATTTCAAGTGGACCTAAGAGGACTTTGTAGACCGATTCGACTGGAAGTTCTTTCCGAAGCATGTTCGATAGCAGCGCATATTAGAGTTTGAGACTCTAGTCCAGGGGGGCATAACAGTGTCACAGTATGAGGCACATTTCGTCGTGCTATCGAGATTCATGACGTACTTTGTTGGTGATGAGGGGTGGACCATTTTGAGAATGACATGCATCCTGCCCTCAGGAGCCATGTGGTCGGACACATGCTTTCGACATTTGAGCAGATTGTGTAGAAAGCCCAGGTCTATGAGGCAGATTGGGTCAGTTTGCTAAGGGCCCGTGACCATAGAGGAGACGAGAAGAGGAAGGCACCCTTCGATAACTCCCAGCAGCAATTGCATTGTCCACAGCAGTGATGCATGACCCCCCAGCATTCCGAGCACCAGTGACACCCTCAGCACCACCTTCCAGACCGTTCCTAGGTGCTTACTTTGGATGCAATAGGACAAGACATCGTAGGCACAACTGTCCCCATCTGCAGCAGCAGAAGCTGAGGGCACTGCATCAACCTCCACAGTAGCCCCCACAGCAACAGCAGTGACCGCAGCATCAGCCTCCGAGACCTCCCCCGCAGCAGTAGAGGCAGCAGATCAAGCCGTCGCAGCGACAACAGTAGTAGCAGCAACCACAACCTTAGAGGGGACATGCAGCTACCCAACAGGCCCAGGGTAGATTTTATGCCACCCAACAGGACCCTCAATCATCCTGTGGGGTCGTCGAGGGTACCCTCCCTATTTATGCATGTATAGTACATGTATTATTTGATTCTGGTGCATCGCATTCCTTTGTGGCCTAGTATTTCTGTCAATCGACCAGTTTGCAATTAGAGTCTGCTCGTGTGGGTTTGTCAGTACAACGCCCTTAGGGAAGACTGCAGTGTTGGGCCGATTTTACTCCTCTTTCTCGTTCTGGTTGGGGATATCTTTTTACCTGTTGATCTATTCGTATTGTCGATGTCCAAGTTTGATGTCATCCTAAGCATGGATTGGCACACCGAGTACCATGTTATATTGGACTTCTCCGTGAGGATAGTCACATTCTGTATACCCAGCGTGCCACAGTTCCAGTTTCTAGCAGAGCCCACAGGAGAGCAGCTTTCTTACATGTTGTCGTGTGTTATTGAGGAGTCAGTTTCGACCATCTATCGATCATTTATGGTTTTCCCGTGTGTTCAAGGAGATTCTGGGTTTACCACCTCGCTGGCACACAGAGTTTCAAATTGATCTCGTGCCTAGTACAGTGCCTATTTCAAAGGCCCCATATCGCATGACACCGTTGGAGTTGCAGGAACTGTAGAAGTAGTTGGACGAGTTGTGAGAGTTAGGATTTATCCGTCCGAGTAGTTCGCACTAGGGAGCACCGATACTCTTCGTGAAGAAGAAGGATGGCTCATTGAGGCTTTGCGTGGACTACCACGAGCTCAACAAGGTCACGATTAAGAACAAGTGCCTGCTCCCAAGTATCGATGATTTGTTAATTAGCTATAGGAGGTGTAGTTCTTTTCAAAGATAGACTTGCAGTCCAGTTATCATCAAGTTCAGGTCGAAGAGGAGGATATCCCGAAGACAGCCTTCAAGATATGTTATGGTCATATTGAGTTCTAGGTCATGTCCTTCAGATAGACCAATACGCCCGCAGTATTCATACAGTTGATGAACGAGGTCTTTCGTCCGTATCTCGATCAGTTTGTTGTGGTGTTCATCGATGACATTCTAATTTATTCAAGGACCCATGAAGAGCATGGGCGGCATCTAGAGATTACTTTACAAACCCTCTATGCACACTAGCTTTACGTGAAGCTGAAGAAGTATGAGTTCTGGCAGAAGGAGGTGAAGTTCCTCGGTCATGTGGTGAAGAGGCAGTGCGTCGCAGTGGACCCCTTGAAGATTGTGTCATGCGTCAGTAGGGTCAGGCTACAAACGCGCTGAGATCAGCAGTTTCCTTAGTTTGGTGGGCTACTACCGATGTTTCATTGAGGATTCTCCCGTATTACAGCCCTGTTGACTAGGTTAACCCGGAAGGGCACCGAATTTGTTTAGAGTGACACTTTTGAGTAGGCATTTATGGAGCTAAAGGACCGCCTCACATCCGCTCCTGTCCTCACTCTTCCCTTTGGGAGTGATGGATTTGTTGTATTTACCGATGCCTCACAAGTTGACTTGGTTGATTTCCTGATGCAGCACGAGAAGCCGATGGCTTATACGTCTTGCCAGCTCAAGGTCCATGAGTTGAATTACCCCATGCATGATTTGGAGCTGGCAGCAGTTGCGTTTGCACTGAAGGTGTGGAGGCACTATCTCTATGAGGTTAGATTCGAGCTCTTTTCTAACCACAAGAACTTGAAGTATCTATTCTCTTAGTCCGAGCTGAACATGAGGCTAAGGCATTGGATGGAGCTCCTGAAGGACTATGATTTTGATCTTCAGTATCACCTGGGCAAGACGAATGAGGTGGCGGATGCCCTCAGCCATCAGTCACAAGGCCTGACAACGCACATGACGATTTAGGAGTGGAAGATGCTTGAGGATGTGTCAACATTCGACTTTGAGATCGGCTTACAGTCTTCTATTGTGTAGTTATTGAGCCTGTCGATTCAACCCTCTCTTATCATATGGGTGATCGAGGCTTAGCGGGTAGATGAGTCGTTACAGCGTTGTCAGGCAGAGGTAATATCTGAGAGTCAGTAAGATTGGCAGATTGGTTCTGATGGTAGACTTTGCTTTAGAGGTAGATTATGTGTCACGGATATTCCTGAGTTGCGCAGAGATCGTATGACCGAGGCACATCGATCACAGTTTTTTATCCACCTTGACTCGATGAAGATGTATCGCAATATGAGGCATCAGTATTTTTAAGCGGGGATGAAACGCCGATACCAGTTTTATGGCGGAGCGTGACACATGCCAGCGTGTCAAGGCTGGTCATCAAAGACCCCCTAGTCCCTTGCAGCCGTTGAGTGTTCCATTGTGGAAGTGGGAGCACAAATCCACAGATTTCATTATGGGTTTACCAATGACCCAGCATTGTCACGACACCATCTGGGTTGTCGCCAATCGTCTGAAAAAGTCAGCGTATTTTCTTGCGATTCGTGTGACCTAGAATTTGGACCGACTTGCGAGGTTATTCATCGAGGAGATATGAGACTACATGGCATTTCAATTTCGATGATTTTTTATCGAGACCCGAGGTTCACGTATCAGTTTTGGAGGAGCTTCCAGACAACGATGGGGTCTGTTTTGCAGCTAGCACTGCGTATCATCCGCAGACCGATGGGCAGACTGAGAGGGTCAACTAGATCCTTGAGGATATGCTTCAGGCTTGCATGATTAACTTCTCAGGTAGCTGGGATGAGCACCTGTGATCGACTGAGTTCGCGTATAATAATAGCTATCAGGAGACCATTGGCATGGCTCCTTTTGAGGCATTATACGACAGACCGTGCAGATCTCTGATTTGTAGGACCAAGGCTGGAGAGCGGCGTCTCCCAGGTCCTGATCTTGTGCAGCAGACATCAGAGGTCATTGACATCATCAGGTAGAGGATGTGCACAACTCAGAGCCAACAGAAGAGTTTTGCTTACCGTCGACGCCGTCCCTTGAAGTTTATCATTGGAGACCATGTGTATCTCAAGGTCTCACCCATGAAGTGTGTAGTTTGTTTTGGAGTAAAAGGCAAGCTTGCTCCGAGATTCATTGGACCTTTCGAGATCACTGGCGGGTTGGCGCCATGGCTTATCGGCTTGCCTTGTCATCTCAGTTCTCTGGCGTCTACAACATTTTCCATGTCTCTATGTTGAGAAAGTGTGGATCAGATATCATTCCCATTATTGATTGGCAGTCATTGGAAGTTCGTGAGAATGCTTATTATATTAAGCAACCAGTTCGTATCCTTGATCGTAAGGAGTAGGTCCTCTAGACTAATGTCATCCCGTTAGTAAAGGTGCAATGGGGACATCATAGCATAGAAAAGGCATCTTGGGAGCATGAGGCTGAGATTCGAAAGCGCTATCCTCATCTTTTCGATGTTTGATTTTATGTTGTATTGTGTTTTGATTATATATGATGTTATGTTTCCTATTCTCTTATGAGTTATACTTATTTGCGATGATAGTGTAAATTCTGAGGTTGAAATTTTTATTATGAAGAGAGAGCTTAAGACCCATATCCTAGTTTGTACCATTCCTTAGACTCTCATGATCATCCTTGTCGAATTTTGGCAACCTGCGACCTGTAATCGGCGTTTGTGTGTGAACTTAAGTCGTATCCCATAGATCTGAGTCGGCTCAACCCGAGACTTATACCCTAGTGACCACACCGACGCCACGATTCCAATGTCGTGTCTTGTGCACCGATGCAATACTCAAGCCAGGAGATGTGGGCCCGTGTTTATCTCAAAGAAACATCGTGTTTGCAATCTCGAGAGAATCTCTACAACCTATCCCATCAATCAATCAAGTCAAGTACACATCATATCTATAGCCCATACTTTCTTTCTCCTCAAGACAAGTAACCCACCTAAGTCAACTCTCAAGTCAAGTACATCCATCACCCACTCATCATCTCTCTTAAAACCACCTTCTCTCTCTCATTCTCTACCCATTCCCCATGCACCAAGAGTGGTAGCCGTCCAAGCCTTTCTCAAGGAGAGGAGAGCCAAGTGTAGCCAACTTCCTATACCAAGATCCCGCATCCTAGCCCTTCAATCTTTATCAACCTCCGTCAAAGAGAGAGCCAAGGAGTTTGGCATTCCATAGAACTAAGAATATCCAATGGTGGGTGTTTTTATAGGCTTAGATTTTAGGTTTTGATGATGGGCCAAGTGGCGCCTATCAATTGATTGTATGGATCTCACTTTGGACACTACGTGTGGCCGATGGCTCACCTTGATTCACATGATCATTCCATGATGGGGCCATTCTCCATGGACCTCATCATGATGTTTATTTTTCTAGTATGAAAAGGTCATCTAGACCTTGCATTTTGGTGGAGAAGGAATCTCCACAGTTGATTTTGATTGGTGGGCCCACATATAATGGGACCTACTTGATGTATGTTGTAATGCATGGAAGGGAGGGTCCATAGTGCCGAAGTCCCTCCATCGCACATCTCTCTCTCTCTCTCTCTCTCTCTCTCTCTCTCTCTCTCTCTCTCTCTCTCTCTCTCTCTCTCTCTCTCTCTCTCTCTCTCCTCTCTCTCTCTTAATATATATATATATATATATATATATATATATATATATATATATATATATATATATATATTTCCCTATTTTTACGACCCACCATGATGAATGTATTTTATCCATGCTGTCCACCGAGTGGGCCCACCTGGGAGTCCATAGGGGCGGGCCTGATTGGAGGAAAAACATAAATATCAGCTTTACACAAGGCTGGTGGGTCCTACACGTGTGGACCCACCTATGAAGTATATGATTCATCCATGCCATCCACCGTCCAAACCCATGGACAGTGGAGCTACCCTGATGTATATATCTGTTTTATTTCCACACCGTCGAGCATTCCTGGATGGTGGAAACCATCTGACCGTGCACGTGGCGTGGCTCCCACAATGATGTATGTGTGGTGTTCACACTGTCCATACCTTAGACGGTGGGACCCACCATCATGTATGCGCTGTGCATCCACACCGTCCATTGTTTGGGACAATGAGGACCCACCCTACATGTGGAGCTTACTGGAGAAGGGAAGAGGATTCGTTAGTGTACATTGCATAGCTATATAGTTGTGATATTAACATCAGCAAATTCTGTGGGTTTCATCCACACCATCCAGATGGTTGGATAGTGAGACCCACCACTACTGTGCATGTTCTAATCCAGACCATCCATCTGCTGGTGGGCCAGCAGCTGTTTGATCATAAGGTTTGTGTTATATCAACCATCCATCTGGATAGTGGGCTAGCAGGCAGCTGATGAATTGACGATCTGACACTAAGATGTGTTACATCTCAACCATCCATCTGTTTAATGTCAGTAAGTTATGTGGGCCTGATCATGAGTTACGTGTTGATCCAAACCGTCCATCTGTTGGACGAGCTCGTCTTAAGACTTGAGACTAAAGATAAGATAGATCCATCTATCAGATGGACCACATTGCAAAAACCTGTGTAGGGTTAAACACCTACCATTGAAACCCATTTGAGGTTCTAGGAACTCTAGATCAATATGAAAAAAAAATTCCTCTTAATTCAGGTCTTTATGACCTTATGTACAGATTGGAAAATAAATGTTATGGTGGACCCTGGAATTTTTAAATGGTGAAAATCATTATGTATGGTCCAGATGTATCTTCTGATATGATTCATTCTTTTGGAAATGCTCTAAATGATCTTTAAAAATAGATGAATGGTGTAGGTAGTCCAGTTAGGATTGTGGGTCCCACTTGATATGCATGAGGCCTAGATATGAGGCCTATTGTGATGTATTTGAGGCCTATGGGTTGTGGCCCATTGTGATGTGATGAGGCCCACTTGATGCGGCCCACTTGATGTATATGAGGTCCATGTGATGCGGCCCACTTGATGTATTGGAGGCCCACAAGTGAGTCCCAATGCGACGTATATGAGGCCCACGAGTGAGGCCCAATGTAATGTGTGAGGCCCTTTCAGTGAGGCCCATGAAGATGTATGTGAGACCCTTATGTGAGGCCCAATATGATGTACATGAGGCCCATTATGAGGGATGAGGCCTACCCATGATGTGTGTTATATACACGCGTTGTCCATCCTTTTCATAGATAATTGGAGGGCCGGAACCCCGTTATGATTCTGATTCTGATTTCCAAATGGGCCGCACCTTAGGAACAATGGTGGTTAAAGGCTCACCATTACAAATCTCCCTAGGGCCCATTGTTAAGCCCACTTCCACCCTAACCCAGCGAGCTAACCCAAATCATTGGGCCCCCATCAATGATTGTATTACCGCCTTTCCTTATTAGGCTAACACAAACTGTTGGGTTCCATTGATACCTTGAATAGGTTATAACAGTCTAACATGGGTCGTACCATAAAGACTACTTCGTGCCTAATGGGGCATATCTTTCCGCTCATACTCCTTGTATGTGATATACTAGGTAAGACTGATCATCACCTGCTATATCTGATAATCATGCTAGTGTACTTAGTAAGGAACGCTAAGAATATGCTTGGTATAACATCCTGATACATGCCCATACGCACCATTTGTATGCCTGTTATAAGGAGTGTTTGATTACAGCATACATCGTTGGGCTGAGACATTTATGGGACTCCTTATGAGATGGAGTAACCTACATGATCGCGTGGTACACGTAGGTTTGATGCATGATTGGATGGTGTGACTCTCGCATTTCATGACATGACTCACTGTACGCCCTAGTGACATCAGGGTCGTGACCTCCACAAACAAACATGGATGGCCTGATTAGATACTAAAAATACTTGATTCTAGCACTGTGGGCACATAGGATGTCCTTGGGTGAAAGTCCTAGAACTTTTTTGGTACTAGGAGATGATTTGACATCTGGACCAAGTGGAAACATGAGTGCACGAGTGTTAAATACCAATAGGCCCCTCTCCCAATGTGTCGCGGTCAATTGGGAGGGGGTGTGGCCTTATCCGCCCAAGTGAGGGGGTTGTAAGCTAGGCTGAGTTTGACCAGCTCGTAAATGGGTCCGCTATCGACGAGCTGAGTAGGTATTGGTAGATTACTAGTCAGGAGGATAACATGGTCTCTGAAATAGCGGTGAAGACCGCTTTAGTTAAAGTCGGAATATGCCAATATGTCCTAGAGGGGGGTGAATAGGAATTTTTAAAGTCTTTACCATTTATTTGAAAATCTTATTTCACTAATCCTATCAATATACATTTATCAGGATTACTCAAAAGTAACTTTACTGGCTTTTAAGCTTGGTAAACGATCCAATCACAAACTTATTCAAGAAATAACAATGTATAGCCTAGTTTATGATGGATGTGACTATGTATGTGTGTGAGGTGTGATCTCAGATATACAGATATGAAGGCATTGCAATAAATCACACACACAAGATAATAGTAAATGCAAACACAATCATTTTTATAGTGGTTCGACTACTTGTCTACTCCACTCCCAGTAACTGCACTCAACCCTTGAGTGTACCAGATTTCACTAAGGAGGTTTCACAATGGTTCACCTCCAACCTAAGGTTTTAAATCAGGTTCACCTTCAACCTTTACACCCTACACTGAAGCTGATTGTTTATGCTCTCACGAGCAAGAGTCAACACATCGCACCCACTTTTAGGCACACTGGCCAAGGATCTTCCATAAGATCCTAACGGAGGTTTTACGCGGTTTACCTCTAACCCGAGGTTTCACAGCGGTTCACATCAAACCTAAGGTTTTGACTGGTTCACCTTCAACCAGATGTTTATGCTCTCCATAGAACAAGGGTCCACACAACGCACCCACTTTTAGGCACACTGGCCAAGGATCTTCCATAAGACCCTAACAGAGGTTTTACGCGGTTTACCTCTAACCTTAGGTTTCATAGCGGTTCACCTTAAACCTAAGGTTTTGACTGGCTCACCTTCAACCAGATGTTTATGCTCTTCATAGAGTAAGGGTCCACACAACACACCCACCACATACACTCTTGCCGAAGGCCTCCTTGAGGACTTTAAAGGGTAAGAAACACCTTAGACCCAATGCTACAAAGTAATGATCAAAGGGACCTCTGGACTCTAGATACTTACAGATAAGTGGATGAGTCACATTCAGCATGTTGATGAAGATCTCCTCCTTGTTGATGAAGAATCTTCTGCTCCCTTGATCCACAACATAAATGATGTACCAATATATGGCGACGGGTTGGGTCAAGGTTATGATGAAATCATACTCTCTAAATGTTTTCCAGTTAGGAAGATAGAGCAATTCTAAAATCTCTAAAATAAATAATAAGATAAAAAATTTCTTCTAATAAGGGAAAATAAAAATATTTTTTCCCAATCCTCTTATGGCTTTAAATCATCTCGAGAAACTCCAAAAGTCCGAAATAAACTTCCTAAACTGCAATGGAAATAAAAAATTGAAAACATCATTTTCTCAACAAAACCTGAAAGGAGATAGAATTTCACAAATGTTACCAAGTATTGAAGGCATTATCTTTTCTTTTCTTTTTTTTTCTTTTCAATTTCTCTTTTTTTTCCTCCTAATCCAAAAACTACACCAAAAAAGATCTCTGAAATTAAAGAAAAATAAATTAATTAATTAATTAATATTCAAAAGATCCAAATCATCAAACCACAAAAAAAAGCAGATAAATAAAGATAAAAATCCCATGAAACAACCTCGACATCAAAATGCATCTCTAGAAACCCTTAAAATTCATTGGATAGCACATGCGACTTAAGAAATGCTACAAACATAATGGAGTTTGATGAAACCCTAACCTTATAATGCATGAGGATGAGATTGAAAGGTCTGCCCTAAATCGATAAAATGGGGAATGGGGAATTAGAAGAAACCTTAGATCCGATGCAAGCGTGAAAATCAAACAGGTCTGCCATTGTAAACATGAGGTTGTTGAAATCTGTGAATCTAAAGGGGAACTCTCTCCTCCAACATTTAAATTAAGAGAGAGAGGCTATCATTTTTTAGAGAGAGAGAGAGAATGGGGGACGCATAGAGACAAAGAGGTCGTCGATTTTGTGAGAGGAGGGAATAGGAAAGAGAGAGGGGGGTAGGGTTTTTTTTTAATCTTTGACTAGGACCTTCGTGGGTGATTAGTTTTGTTACGATTGGAAAATGTTACTCCGATGGATTTTTAGGACTCTCGTTTCTTTCAACGCGGGTGGCCACAAGAACTGTCGGCTCTGCATGTTGACCACATCAAAAATGAGTCGGCAATGCTATCGTTTCTTATAGTGTGTGGCTGGAGTGTTTTACTGGTTGCATGAAATTGGTGTTGTAGCAGATACCGGTCTGGCGTTTCATTGGGTGAGGCTAAGGTCTGTTATTACAGCATCACACAAGCATTCAACATAATAATAATAATAATAATACTAATAAATAAATCCCAAATACATTGAAAACATCCAAACATACCCTTAAATTGTCTAGTAAAGAAATCAAAGACAATTGAAGGTGAACTGTTAAAAGACTAACAATCACCTACAAGTCCATTTGTAGGTTAGTTTAACATACAAGCCATTTCACATGCCAACCTATTCCTATGTAGGCCATCCTAGCCGTGCAAGAGATGAGAGCCATCATGAAGATCTCCTGGTCCAAAAATAATGTCGGTTCACTCAAGACAACCATCTAATCAAACCAGCTAACCATCTGATTCAACTACCTGTGATAAACAGCCATTGGAATTTACATACTCCAAAACAACCTTCGATGCCCATTTATATCCACAGTACAAAATGCAGCTCCATTACTTCCCCAACTTCAACCATTACACACCTAACCTCAAAATCTATCCCAAATCACACCCTTAATCAATCCTTAATTAGTGAGCACCCAACTTATAACCTGTAGCCCAATTACCATCACTTTTTGAATTTACAACCTAAGAACAATCGACCAAACTTCCCAAATTTGTCCATATTCCAGCTTTGCCCCCATCTAGTACCAAAGTTACATGTGCACATGTAGCTGGACATTTTTTAGTCGGATGGCAGGGGGAGATTGCTAGGCCTTTTTTTTTTTTTTTGAAGAGCTATTGATGTAGGACATGAAATTAAACATGATGTGTGAGATTTCAGGATTAAAATCACCTTAGTTTAGAAACAATTACCCAAATTCCATATCCCACATAACAAGTCCAAACATTCAAGTAAAGGGGAATCTATGTGAGTTCAGGCCTATACAGGCTAAGATTGGACCAATAAAAATTATAAACCAAACAATGCTCAAAGAAAAATAGAAATAACCACATATGCATAGAAAACAGTCCCTAATCCAAGGGATTCCCTAATCTTAATTCAAGGAACCCTAGGGTGAAAAAAGGGATAAATAAAGTAAGGCTAATGTAAATTAAGGCTAGGGTTTAGTAAATATGAATGAAAAGAGAAAAATCAGAGGAAAACCTGATCTAGAGAAAACTCTTGCGTGCAGATGGTGGCCTGGGGCTGATGCACGTGCACAGGTGGGCTGGCCGCACGTGTGATGGAAGTCCACATCTCCAAAGTGACACCTAGGCCTTAGTCGGCCAGGGGAGACCTCCAATCCCTCCAATTTTGACGATGATCTGACGTAAGGTTGAGGTGTAATGCTCCACCGATGTTTCGACCCTCTTACAAGTCCAGATTCTGGAAACTAGCTGTAGGAGGATGAATAACTATAAAGGCTGAAAAATTTAAAGCAATAATGATGATAGAAGATGAGAGATATGGATGGAAGAAGGTAGGGGTGGATGGATATAAATGTGGCTTCGCACCAAGGTAGTTAACCCTTCGAAAAGGGTGGGCTTTGCACCCACTTTTGAATTCTTCCACAACTCACTAAGAAAGCAGAAAAATAAAGAAGAATTTTTTTATTAAGCTTCAAAAAATGAAAAAAACTACAAGGGGTGCCTATTTATAGGGAAAACCCTATACCCTAAAAACTCACACCATGTGCGCAACCTATTACTTGACGATGAAGTAAACTAAAATAAAAACCAAATAAAGAAATATAAATTGCTCACGATGTTCTAAATAATAAAAATTTATAAAACCTAAAATATGAAATCAATCTAACGAGTGAGCCGCGATCATGAGATCCCATGATGGGCTTTTCTTGACTATCAGGCTATCAGGCCAACCATTTTAAACCAAAACTTTATCTTCTAGCTAGGATGCCCTCCCTGGACGTCGTCATCAAGTCAAATCACTGGTGGGGCCCTCCTACATATGTACGTGTGTAGGGAGTGGTGTGCGTGCACATGTGCGCATGATGTCCCCATCAGTTATGAAGCATTTTTATTAGATAATGGCTTGATGACTAACAAGCCAAAAAATACAAAAGATAGGATATTAAGGATCTAATACAGAGCGAGCTACATTGAAATAGCCTATTGTACTCATAAATCAAGAATTACTCCTCGAATCATACAATATTTTTGAAATACTTAAGTCCATGACAACAGCTAATATATTCTTAGTCTCACACCAAGAACCCAAGAAGATGTTTTTTTTTAAAAAAAAAAAGTATTTTCAATTGATAGAAGATGGAACCAACTCATACAAAGCAAGTACATCACTAACCAACTTATTCAATTCGGTCTAGAAAGAGAATATTGTGCCAACCACATGACCGACATGAGCACAACAAAAGCACAAGAAATTTAAAAAGATGAGACCTATACCTTCTCGCCAGCAGACATATTCGCTCTTCCTTCAACTTCCCCAGCAGAATGACTTCCAATGCCAACTAATGGAAAAAATATAAGTAATCATATTGCAATCATTTGAATACGATGTTTTAACTTGCACATATTTCGATGTTCTCTAAATATGAGATAGTTGCATATGGAGATCAACTAGTGAATTCCTACTGAGGTAAGCATGTCATGGAACTGTTTTAAAATTAGTTACATATCCTCCAAATTGAGGACTAGTCTTTGATAGATATCTGTGTCAAGTAACTTTTTGTCAAGTTGGAACAGGATCTTCATTAACCCCAGATGCCAAGATTTTTGATATTCAAATATTTATTTATAATATATGAAATTAATGTCTGGTTGTAATGAAAGTAGAAAGATAATTAGGATGGATGTTCAATATAATGTTCTCCATGAATATCTCGCTTGATACTATCTTTAAGCTCATATTTAAAGCCTTGGAAAGAAATAAAATGATCTTGAAGGGGACAATCTTTTCAGCTTTACTCCTTTGGATTGAGATGAACAAGTCAATGCATGCAAAACAAGATGAAGTCACAAATATCTGGTTTCATAACAAAATAATCATAATCTTTTTTAGAAAATTTCTTTTAGTGTAGGATAAAGAAACACAATGCACTACATGCATGTATACATAGAAAAGCAAATGTATGGAAACATGCAAAGAAATTGAACTGTGGAACAAGGCCCAACATATTTTTAAAAATTACCGATCAAAATGCAAAAAATAATTAAGATGCAAGAGATATGTAGTTTACAACTTTTTGTATGCATCTCCACATGAACAAAGGTCTAGACATACAATTAAAGACCTTTGGAAAGAAAAAGAAAAGCAGAGAGAAAAATTAAAAAAGTAATGATGCATTGGTAGGTTAAGAGATCATAAGAAGAATGCTTATAAGGAGATTCAAATGCATGAACAACTTGATGGGAGTTTCTTCTTCACCTACAAATCTTATAAGAGGAGATGTAGAAAATATGAACATCCATACATAGCCATATACTAATAACACAAAATAAAGATCATACATTTATCAAAGATCTGTCCATTATAACCCACATTGACATAAAACAGTTAAATGTAATCATTATCATTAAATTAGACTTTTTTCCAACTAATCGGGTTCTTCCATCACAGTTCAATGTAAACGATGAATATTAATAGCAACTTTACTTATAATAGACTGGAGCTCAAGTAGTGGATCATTGGCACCCTGGGCTGCAGCTACAACTACTCTAGAATTTGCTTTTGAATTAATAGATTTGGAAACTACCATATCCCATAAACCTTGGGAAGTCAGTTGCAAGCTGCCAGTACACAATATATGTGCCACATTAGCTTCTATAACCGCATCACACAACTAGAAAGAGATTTTATATATGTAAAAATTTGGAGCTCTAGAGGTAGATCTAGAGTTTAGAGGCCTAAAAATTAACAAAATAAAGACCAAGTATTGTAATGCAACTGTAAAAGTAATAGTAATAGAAGCAAGGCTTTACTTAAATTTTTATGGCTAAAAGAGTCAAAAAGATTTGTTTCATTTCCTTAGCTCTATTATCCAAAATGGAGGGATTAATGAGGATGTTTCCAACTAAATCCAAAGCAAGTGGACTAAGTGGAAATGTGTCTCTGGAGTGTTAGGTCATCATCATATGCCACTGAAACTTAGGGCCTACTTGGATTTGTTGAAATATAAATTAAGGACTTTGTTTGTTTTTGTGAATTTCCTGGAAATGTGGTTTCCATTTCACCAAATGCCCCACATGTGAAAAATTCTAAAATCCCTAATTTGTAAAATCAGAAAAACCCCAATTCGGGGTCCACATTCAAATCTGTAAGCCCTAGAATCCCCAAATCCCTAAGGGCCTATTTAGATGCCTGTAACTTTTCTAAAATGTAACAAAGTTACAAGTGACTTTGTTACAGTTGGTGTTTGGGGGAGGAAAGTCACAGGTAACTTTCTCTCAACCTGTGACTTTCTTATAGGACAAAGAGGTGAAAATCTTATAGGCACTTGAGTCATTTTTCAAGTTACCTGTATCTTTGATATAGGTAACGGTTGGAAATTTTGAAATGAAAATCGTTGGGAAGAATCGCACCTGCATTGAAGAAACGTACCTACCTTCTCAGATGGAGTGAAGGCCTCCATTTCCCTCTCTCAGTCTCATTCTCCCTCTCCCAGTCTCCTTCTCCCTCTTCGATCCAACTTCAGCAGGGTTAGAAAACCCCTTTCTTTCTTTCCTTTTTTTTGTTTTCCTTTCCTTTTTTTTCCATCGGAGTTGACAGAGGCAATTTGGCTAAAGGCGTGGATAATGTCCGATGGTCTGTGGGGTCCACCATCCTATATTTGTTTTATCCATGCCATCCATTCATTATTTTGGATTATTTTAGGGCTTAATTCCAAAAATGAGGCCTATCTAAATCTTAGGTGGGCCACACCACACAAAATAGTAATGATTGAAAGTCCACCATTAAAAAACTCCTTGGGCCACTGTAATGTTTGTTTCACATCCAACCTGTTCATTAGGTCAGAAAGACCTAGATGAAGGGAACAAAAAAAAATATTAGTTTGATCCAAAACATCAGTGGCCTACCAAAAGTATTTAATTGTCGGCATTCAATCAACATTGCTTCTAGCGATTTGGTCCACCTGAGATTTTGATGTACCTTATTTTTGGGTTGATTTCTTAAAATGATCTAGAATAATGGATAGATGGTGTGGATAAAAAAATACATCATAGTGGGGCCCACATTCCATTGTTCATTTTGTACAAGTGGGGCTTATTAGTTAGTGCAACTTGTCCCCGTGTAGGTCCCAAATCTGTTTTAACATAAGGTTTTTTAAACACTTCCAATTTCTATTTGCATTGAGATTCCTCATGTCCTCGGGTGTTTTGAAATTGAGTGCCCATTGCATTGTTAACATATCCATTTTCAAAACAGTCCCAAATTCCATTTGCATCTGGATTCTTGCCAATTGTCAAATGGTGAGATATTGAGGGTACATCAAAGTGTTAAGATATCTGGTTTTAAACAGTCCCTTGATATTGGTCCATTTTAATAATGTCCAACTTTGAGATTTTAACTGCTAATGCAGAATTTGGTGGAAGCAGCTTCCTGTGCTTATGATTTCTCTTTAACTGATCCTTACCAACAAGAGTCACTCCTGTAGGAAATTTTTGCTTGGATATCTTACCTCAAGTTGTTTTTTTCCTACATTACAAGCATGTTGAAAATGTGAGCCCACTTTTATGGCCCACCTATTGATTTTTTTAGCCTAAGAATCAACCAAACTATTCATTTACATGGGCTTGATAAAATGAAATAATTTTATCCCATCTTTTCTATGTGTAAATCTAATTTTTCAACGATTCTCTATTTTAAGCTCTACTTAGAGTGAATATGAAACTTATTACATGTAATAAAGTTACAAGTTATTCAAACACAAAAAGTAAGTTACCTGTAAGTAAGTTACAACTTATATCCAAACAAGATTACCTGTAACTTACTTACACCTGTAAGTTACATGTAACTTTCTTACAACTTAAAAAAGTTATAGGCATCCAACCAGGCCCTAAATGAGGGTCCACATCGAATCAGGAATCCACAAATTGCTAAATCCCCAAATCCCTAAATCGGCATTGAGATTGAGAGAGAGAGAGAGAGAGAGAGAGAGAGAGAGAGAGATATCTCACGGTTGTGAATGAGCTAGCCTTCAACCGAGCTTTAGAGAGAGGGGGGGGGGGGGGGCATGCGTGGGTAGGGTGTTCAGCAACAATAGATCCGTGGTGGAGAGAGAAATAGAAAGAGGAAGAGAGAGAGAGGAAGCGAGAGATGAGAGAGGGGATTAGGGCAAGAGAGAGAGAGAGGAGCGGATTAGGGCGCAAGGCATCTCCAATTGTGTATTGAGTAACTCAGTACGCTTAGCATACTTAGTAAACTCTGTAGGGCTCACCGTGAATGCGTGTGTTTTATCCACTCCACCCATCCATTTTACCAGATACTTTTAGATCATGAGCCAAAGTATGAGGCAAATCCAAACTTCAAGTGGACCCACTATAGAAAACAGTAGGGATTGAACACCTACCATTAAAAACTTCTTTGGGCCATAGAAGTTTTTGATCAAGCTAATATTTATGTTTTCCCTTACCCCATGTCTGTATTAACTTATAAACAGGTTGGATCTCAAATAAACATCGCAGTGGGTCCTAAGAAGGTTTCAACAGTGGGTGTGACTATCCCACTCTTTTCTATGGTGGGTCCACTTAAACTTTAGATCTACCCCATCAGTCAAATGTGGGAAACGGGATTAAAAATAAAGTCAATCCATTACTTGGGTGGGCCACACCACATACAATAGTTGAGAGGGGTTACGCACCCATTAAAACATTAATAATCATATATTGGGCCCACCTATATGTTATTCATGGATCCAGACCATTTATTATGTGTGTCCCACTTGGATGAGGGGTCAAACCAATTTTCAGCCGCAACCAAAACTCATGTGCCCTACCAAGTTCTTTTATATCTTTTATGATGTCTTCACATAGTTTTAGATGTTATGGTCCACCTGAGTATCGTATACGGCTGATTTTTTAGATATCCTATAACCTAAAGGGGACACATCAAATGCACGGTGTTGATGTTCTACACACATCATGATGGGGCCCACATAGCTCGACCTCACGGGAAGTTCCCATGAGGTCAACCTTATATACCATTTCCCTACTTAGGTAACTACTTCATGGGTATTACACTTCCCATGTAGGGCTCACCTTGATATATTTTTTGTATATCCACACCGTCCATGTGTTTTTTCTATCATATTTTAGGATGTGATTCCAAATCATAAGAAGATCCAAATCTCAAGTGGCCCATAACAACCAAAACTGTGATGAATAATCAGTAAAAACCTTTTGCAGGACACGATAGTTTTGGATCATTTAATCTTTGTAATTTCCCTTCATTCAAATCTTCCTTACATTATCGACAAGTTGGATTGCAAATAAAGACTACTAAAATAGTGGTTTTTATAGCAACGAGTGGAGATGCGGATTTGCTACTAAAGTGATGTGTCCAAGTTTTGTGGGTCCCACCGTGATGTTGGTGTTATATCCACACCGTCCATCCATTTGGAGAGATCATCTTAGGGCATGAGCCAAAGAATGAGACGGATCCAAAGCTCAAGTGGACCTCAAAATTTTGAACTTTTTTTTTCAATAATCACAATTTTAATTTTAAAACTTGTCCATTTTCTTTTTCAAAATGTCAAATTTTTGTCAAAATCTCAGTCTTTTTTTAAATCTCTTTTTTTTTTTTGTTCAAAATCTGAATTTTTCTCAATCATTATCTTTTTTTTTCAAAATCTATCATTGTTTTCAAACTTATATATATATATATATATATATATATATATATATATATATATATATATATATATATATATATATATATTTCAAAATAACAATTTTTTTCAAAACCTCATTTTCTTTTATGAAACTTCTTATTTTATATCAAAATACAAAATCTCAATTTCTATATAAAAATCTCAATTTTTTTCAAGCTTATTAATTTTATTCAAACTTCTCAATTTTTTTGAAAATGCATTTTTTAAAAATTCAGACTTTGATTTAACTAATCACTCACCAAGATCAGGTTTCGAATTAGAAAGATATTGGATGGACAAGATTAATCAAAAATATGATGTGCGATATCTTGTGATCCAACTATCAGTTTTGAGTGAAATGTAATCTAAACATCTAAAGTTATATTTACTCTTTAATATGAACCAATCAGATTGTCCAAATCTAGTCTAGATCTAGACAAACTGATCATGCCCACTTAAAGAGTGTTTTGGATGGATCAGATTCGTTTCAAGTCATATTAAGCCGATTTATATTCTCTATCCTAATTAGCACATTTTGAACATATCTGATCGTTTAAATAAACCTTAGGATGGCCTGATCATAGAATTTGATCAATCTCATCATTATAAGTTATTCTTGCAATTACACTTCATTACGACTATCATTTTTTCGTAAGAGAATCTTTGTATACATGAATGGTTAGAGGTTCAATTAGTGGATGTCCCTAGTAATTTAGTAAAAAATGTTAATTTTTCTCATAGATAAATCTCAATATCTTTTTAAAAATCTATCTTCTTTTTTTCAAAATGTTTATTGTTTAATCGTAATTTTTTTTTCAAAACTTATAATGAAATCTCATTTTTGTTATCAAACTTTTCAATTTTTTTTTTTCAAAATAAAATTTATGAATTTTTATTTTCAAAACCTTGATTTTTCCCAAAACCTTTTTTTTTTTTTTGTCAAACTTAACAATTTATTCAAACTTCTCAAAATTTTCAAAATGCCATTTTTTTTTCAAAAGCACCATGTTGTTTTCCAACTTTTCAATTTTCTTGTACAAAATCTCAGTGTTTTCCAAAATCACTATTTTTTTATCAAAATCATAATTTTTCTAAAACATTTTCAATTTTCCTTTTCAAAATGTCAGTTTTTTAATCTCACTATATCTTCAAATTTTCAATTCTTTCGAACTTCTCCATTTTCTTTTTTAAAATACAAAATGTCAGTATATATCAAAATCTCAATGTTTTTAATCTCATTTTTTTTTTCGAACTTCATTTCCTTAAATCTTGATTTTTCATGTGATATTATAAAGAATTTAAATATCAGTTTTAAATTAAAAATAATTTACACTCAATTGATATAAAAACAAAATAAAGAAATCGTTGCATTCAATCAATTGATACAAAAATAATCTTAGATATAAATAAATGCAATTAAACCGTTGAAATTCTATTCAAAAAAAAAATTCTTATATTACAATAAAACACAATTTTCCACCACATTCTAAACAGAAAACAAAAAAAAAAAAAAAAAAAAAAACATGCAGTAGGGGTAAAAGTCAATTTATGATGGAACATGGTCTGTCACAAAAGGAAACTAAAATCCATCACTAAATGATTTATGATGGGTTTATTGGGAGGTACTTTGCGACGGACCAAAATCTGTCGCAAAATCATAATTTGCGACGGACCAAATCCGTCGTAAACCACATTTCAGTGATGGATTTCTGTCCATTGCTAAATCTCGTCAGTTTAATTGCAAAAGTTTCCATGAAAAAATGTGCGTGACAGACTTTTTCATTGGCGATGGACTGTCTGTTGTTAAACCAAGGCCTTTTCGCAACGGACGAAACCCATCGCAAAATGACGATTTTTGCGTAGTGACATGAGTTATAAATATCATTCATTTTACTATAATTCCATGAAAGCTTTAGACTCTATTAAGTGTTTATGCATGATGATCATGGTCTAAAATTGGAAGAAATGTATAGTCATGATAGGCAAATGATTGGGTAAATTTTGGTGGTTGATCGATGGTGGGAAAGGCCTAAATATGAGAGTTCACTTGTTTTGAAAAAAGGAATGAACCAGCTCTAAGGTGGTCATTATCTGACGGTGTAGGATCATAGATTGGGGTTCAAATTTTGTATAATCTCATTGTCATACGAGGACATTGTGTGGTTAAATTTAGGTTATGATTGATGGTAGAAAGTGGGTCAATTTGAAGGTTCAGATTTGGGAAGATTTGATAAGCTTTGTTATTTCCTAAAACAGAGTAACTTGGAGCTTAAGAAAAGGCTTATCAAGATGAGACACTCAAGTCACTCACATGAAGGGAAACATTCGACTATAAATACCCACTAACTTTTCTCACTCGATGAACACTAAAATCAAGGGTTAAAAGACTGATTCAACAATTGGGCTACTTTTACTATGATTTAAGGGATGAACTTTGATGTGTATGGTTTATTTATGATACATATAGGCATGAGATAAATTTTTAGGTCAAACAGATCATGGAAACCATGTGCTCTAGAAATCAAGGGTCTAGGTTAATGGCATTTTCGTAATTATTTTTGATCTAAGAATTTTGAGAAATCTAATGATTCTATGCATGTTTGTAAGAAATTATTACAAAAGAATCTTCATCTAAATTATTACGAATAAAGAGTTATTCTTAAAATAATTTAAAATTCACCTAAACTAAGGGAAAATACACATAACAAGATAAATGTTGAAATTTGGCTAAAATGGTAACATCTGGGATGTTACAATCCACCCCCTTTAAAAGTAACTTCATTCTCAATGTTTACTTGAGGTGCATTGTCAAAAAGCTATTGGTATTTCTTTCTCATATCATCCTTATTCTCCCATGTTGCTTCCTCTTTTCCATGAAATGATCAGAGGACTTTAACTAGGGGAATATCTCATAACAATTTCAATCTTTTAAACTTTTCTTATAAACATTTACTTAACAATTTAGTGCATAATAAGAACATAAAAAATTCTTTATCGTTGGATTTAGCGAGTGAAGGAGATCATTCCAACTACTCTTGAAATTTAATATATGTGCTCACCATCTTTAATTGTATTGGATCCATTCTAGTTTCTCTCTAAAATTTGGGGTCATTACACTCCACCCCCCCTTAAAAAATTCTCCTAGAAAATTGGTTATACAAATTTCTCCTAAATTCAAGCCTAACATGTTTCCATTGCGCACTCTTATTCTTTCATGGCTTTGCATTTGGCTATAGATCATTAAAGCATAATTAAACACTTAACTACTTATCATCAATTAGTAATCTTGGGTGAAATCTATTTCTTTTATGCAGTACTCTACAAAGGGGAAGTAATATTGAGAATGTGAGGTAGAAGGACTAAAACCTAGAAGATACATAATTCTAATCCACAAACTTTTTTATCCACTCTTTGGTTATCTTAATCTTTAGATAATATCACCATGATCCTTAACTAAACCTTAAATGGAAATATGTCTTGGTGTTAGTAAAGGCATTGTTCTCCAAGTTTCTTACTCAATAAAGGATAACAACCAACCATGGAGACCTTTTCTCTATTCTTATGCTCAAACATGGAGATTCTCCTATAATCAAGTGATTTAAAAGGATAATCTATGGATAAATAATTATCAAAGGTACTTGTCTGATATTTGAGATGATTGATCATGAGATTCAGAATGATAGATTTGGGTTCAATTATATATATATATATATATATATATATATATATATATATATATATATATATATATATATATATATATATATGATCAATCAAATGTATGGGTGGGGCATTGATTAAATGATGAGATGAATGACAATTTCTATCGACAAAATATTACATGTGTTTGGGTTATAGAATCATTGGTCATTTATCAAGATAAGGTGTGTTTAATCAATCAAGTAAGGGGATAGATACACAAGCTGATAAACAAATGGATTATGTCTTCAATGATCCCTTAATGGCTAAAGATACAATGGGAAGTTTGACGGACAAATGATGTTGGTGATATCATAACATAGCTTTCATTAGATTCTAAGTAACTCAATCTCTATGCCCTAAGGTTTCTTATATGTCTATCCCACTCATCATTTGACTTAGAGAAAAAAGTACACCTACACAAATTTTAGGAGAGTGCATAAATATCCCTAGGTTAAGACAAAGATGTGATTCATATGGTATCAACATCACGAAAGAATGATTTGAGTAGATTTGGGTCAAATACTTGGTCTTCTACTCAAATTTAATCATTGAATTCATCGGTATCAGTCCATAATTCCAAGTGTCAACCCTTGAGATTTGAACTTGGGCAAATAGCTTACACATCACATAAGGCATGGTTCTGCACCAATGTGTGGCTGATTATTCTAGTATTATGAGGACTAATATGTATAGTTCCAAAACAAAATTTTATATATATATATATATATATATATATATATATATATATATATATATATATATATATATATATATATATATATATATATATATATATATATATATTTTTGTAGCTAATCATACAAAAACAAACAATATCAATTAATCAATAATAAAAACCAAAAACTATGAAGTCTTATTTACCTCTTCTCACCAAACATGTTGATGATGGACATGGGAATCCATCTAAGATAATGGAATGAGACCTAAAATTCTTAGAAATATAAGAATGGATACCAAGGTTATTCAAGAAACAATGTACATAATGGGTCACTAGGCTGAGATACTAAAAAAACAAAAAATTTTAAAATCATGACCAACAAGTACTCCTAGAATTTTATCTCATAAATCAGATATCCAATGTCTCTAAAATTTAAAAGGTGGGTCATTGGTTAGATAGGAAACATCTATAAACTTTTACAGACCTAAATTTCCAAGATAGCCTAAGGTTCTACCCTACCTAAGGATGAAAAATGATGTAGGTCAGCATAATTTTATGCAAAAATTTGGTCATTGTCAGATTTTTCCTAATTTATTTGTCCGTCTAATAGATCTAAAAGTTTACAAGGGTGCTAAGGGTCGTGCTAGTGGTCTATACAAAAATTTTCCAATCCATTTTGGGTGTTTTATAATAAAGTCTCTACAGATAGGTCTGAAAATCTGCCATACTACGGGAAAATCAAGGGAAAATAAGGAATTAAGATTTTTGGTAAGTGTAACCTAATCTTCCTAGTGGGAATGCTAACCTAAGAATGGAAAATATATGAGAGCCCCAAAATAGCAATTTAAATGGGAATTTACTTCCCGAAACCATAGAATTAAGTTTCTGCATTCAACAACTACCTTAGAATTTTTGGGGGAAACCTGGATGTGAGTTTTTATGTTAAAGCAACACATACAAAAATTTAAAAAAAAAAAAAAAAAAAAAAAAAAAAAAAAAAAAACATTAGGGATGTACCTAGGTGTATTTGTCATTAGTTAAGGGATGTAAACCCTAAGGTGATTTCATTATGAAAAGATTGGACTTAAACTCAGAGGTCTCCTATTTAACTTTGATACCATCTATAATATCCTGAGATTTTGACTCTCGTGGACAATACGAATAAATGAATTACATAGTAATAATTTGAATATGACAGAGAATAAATACCCCACATATTCCTTAAAATAATATAATTTCATATTTTCATGAAAATCGTGACATAAATGATGGAAAAATTAAATCTCATTCTATTAAATTACTACTCTAAGCTCCATTCACCATCATTACATCAATATAGTATATGCTCGGTCCTTCAATGAGACTTATTACAAATTCAAAATTTTAAGGAACTACTATTAAGAAAGGAAAAGAAATAAAAGAAGAATTTTTTTCCAAGTCATCTTGACTTCATCATCCGTCATTTGTTGCCACAAACCATCATAGTTTATCACCTTGATGCTCTAGCTTATTCTTTAGATAATCACCTGCATAGTCTATGATTGTTTTTCCACACGAAGAATGATTTTTCTATGTTTAACTCAATGAAGGCATCCCTCAAGATTATCACAATACTAACATAATCATCATGTATATAATTTCAAAATAAAACTTCCATAAGAAATATTGATTAATGTAATGCATGATATGCATGCTCTGATAAGGGTTTCCTAATTAAATAAGATGGTGAAGTGGGAAACCCCCAATTGTGACTTCACATGCACTTAATAGCCACTAACCACTAAAGTTTGAAAGTGTCATTGTTTGTCAATTAACATGACAGTTGAGTGAAAGAGTCAAGTGAGCCCCACATGGAAGACTCAACAAGTTGAAGATGTTCAAAGCATTTCAAAGGTAAACTAACCCTCACATCCCATGACCAAAACGGTAACGTCTCGAAAAAAATCCGTACAAAGGCCCGAGTACCACCTCAGGCAGAAATCCCTTAGAACCGTATTCTGTAGAAATTTAGATGGAGATTAATTAAGTACTAAACTAAATTAATTGACAAATTTAACTCGAACCACTATTTATACTAATGGCAAGACCCAAAACCACCAAAACTGCTAACTCAACACTACCTTAAAAACTAGAAAAAATCCCAAAAGCTTGTTGATCACGGGAGCATATTGAAACTCCGTATCGGACCGGGACCGCACGTCGAAAGTCCAATGACTGTGAAACTATAGGGTTATGACTGTCTTATTGGGCTTGACAACCATCATGGTAATCGAGCCCAAATAGTATCCAAAAATTCATAACCTGAGCCCTGATTAAAGTGTGTGAGAAACACGAATATCTTTAAAAAATGAAATGAAACTTAAGTAAATTGGGCCTTTCGCTTACGCGCAAAATTGAGAATTTCAGACCATCAGTTTCTGACCAAACTTCACCCAGAGGAAAAGAAAATTTCCCTGCTCATATCCGTATACTTGTGGCCCCGATCGAGCAAGCATGACTGTTGATCTCACACGAGTCCTCCACAGCTGATCGGCCTATCCAATCACGCTGAAATCACATCCTGGCATAGATCCATTGTTAAGGAACTTACTCTATGACGTAGGTGAGTAATGGACCTCTCGATGAGCCCCGTTTATCAAAAATAACCGCCCTTTTGTTGTAAATTAAGTATACCATGGTCCTAGGGCCATTTGCATCAGTTATGGGCCTATATAAAGCCCTTAAACCACCCCATCTCTCCCTCATAAGAATTTTCTAAAATTCTTAAGAGAGAGAGAGAGAGAGAGAGAGAGAGAAAATGAGAGAAAAGAGGAAGGAAGGAAGAAGGATTCTTAGAGATCTTTGCTAGGATTCCTTCCCACAACTCCATGCACTGATTCACCTCCCCACTTCACTATATGACCTGTTTCAACTACGATTTGGGTAAGAAATCCAAACCTTAACACTGTAGTTAAGATCTAGAATAGTCGTTTGCTAACCTAGCTAATGGATTTCATAATTTAGGTACTCGTCATTCCATTTTCAGGAACGTAGGATTCGAACCGCGTTTGAATCGAGTATTTCAAAAAAAGGTGCAGACTATAAATATTCAGGTTATGATTTTTAATGCTTTCAATTTCAGCTAATGATTTATGTCTGACTTGATTGTTTTCATATTATTTTAGATACGACGTATTCAATATATTATGCATTTGTACAAGATGCATACCATGTGTTTGTTGAAATGTTTGAATGAACTTGAAATTGTGATTTGTGCTTGCCATGATTGTTAATCAAGGATACATGTTTGTCGTATGCATGATGATCTCTTTGTGTAAGGAATTGTCATAATATATGTCGTAACTAATTTAGTCTATTAAGTGTTTGATAAAATGTCTGAATGAGAAAATGTTGACGATTTGTATTTATTGAGTGTATTAAAATAGGATTCTCAATTACTTTAATCACATGTATAGTTTTTTTCATGTAATCATATTTTCCGCTACGCAATTTATGGATAAAATGCAAGTGCTTGGTGACATGTTTAATGTGTTTGATGAAATGTTCAAATGATGGATTTATTTAGATTGTTTGTTAAATGCTAATATTATTATTATATGTATCTACCTATTTCATCTGAGTAAGATTGGGCCTACAATGTAGCTCAGGAAAATGGTAACAATCCTTATATAGGTGGCTGAATTTGTCTCGCCACATTGGGTAACTCAACGAATCCGTGCCGCATGATGATTGTTGACAATGGTTAGGCCACAAGGGGCGCTTATGCGCTCCATGTCATTCAAGTCTATGTGTACTCGTACCAATCAAGCTTGCCAAATAAATCAATTGGCCTATTGTACATTTATCATGTATGGACATCACTGCTTGAATATAAGGTACCACTTACTAATGTAAAAGCCCGTTTCAACCATGGTACCACGATTCGCTAAGATTCATGGGCCGAACATGGTGGTATGGGACACCGTGTTCGAGCTATCAGCCTAGGATAAGGTGACGAGCATCCCCATAGTGACTAGTGACCAAACTAAACTCGTGAATTGGGCATGGTAGTATGGGACATAGCGTTTGAGTTGTCAACCTACGCTGAGGTAACAAGCCTCCCCATAGTGACCATGAGTATAAACTTTTGAATTTTTCTATCCACTGTTTTTTATTAGGAGTGATGCCTTACAACTTTCCTATTGTATATGGTTAACTAGGATTGACGACCCTAGATGGATCCTTCGATTGGGTTAATGATATAAAGGGAGGTACCTTAGCTTCTCAAATCTTCTGTATGAATAAGCTTAATTAAGTACTCGGCTAACATGACCATGCACCACATTGCATGTGCTTTGGTGAGGAAGTTGCACTTTAGGGAGGTTGTCATTCGCGAACTTGGTTGTCGGAGTCACTTGTGAGGGAGCTTTGTGCGAGGGCATACATCATTACTGCATACCATCCCTACATTAATAAGAGTAGTTGGAGAATGATTATTGTACTGCTTTATCATTACTACTTGATTGGCTTGATAACATGTTAACCTTTGCCTCATAGTACCACTGAGTTGATCACTCACTCCCACCTTGGGACGGTGTTTTAAAACACTAACTAGACCCTATTGTAGATGCAGGTGATGACGAAGTCTATACAGCTAAGTTAGACTTCATAAATGAGGAGGAGGAATTCTCCTATGTTCAGCTATCAGGCTGGTCTGCGTAGACCTTGTACTGATTCAACGGGATTACAGGGTTACATGGATTAGTTGGACACCTACATTTTGACATTCTATATATTTTGAAACAAACCTTTTATATTAAACCTTGTTACATCATCATACTCTAAAGGCTGTGAACCGCTTACTTATTTCAATACATATACTTCAAATTTTCGCTTGCTTAATTACATTATCTCTGGAGTATGATATGTTGTTTTAGTATAATCTCACTCATGTTTAATACATTGATATGGACAACATTTAAACATCATTATTCATGCTGTATAAATGATGTGCTGAATCTCGGGAGTTGACTTTGCTCAACCCTCAAAATTCAGGGCATTACAAGTTGGTATCAAAGCATGATTTGGATTAAACTGGACCTAGGTTGTAGGTAACACGATGTACTCTGACGCATTCTAACTTAGGAAGGGAGCGATGAAATGTAGAAATGATTGTAGGATCACAAAGTTTCACCGACGAGCAAGATTGACCATAGTAGTGTAGCCCGTACGCGTCCTAGATCATGTGAAATGATCTCGGTCCCTTTTAGGTCGTCAATCGATGAGTTTGGACTATAAGTCGATGCATCCCAAATCTGAAACACGTCAAAAGGCATAAATACATCCGTATTAGACCGTGAAAGTGCATCTTACGGGCATAGGGGCCCAAACCGTAAATTCTAGTGGGGCCCAGGGGGTCCAGGAGGAGGTGGCCACCGTCGGACACCCCAAGGGGGCACAGTGGCACCGTCTACCTCCACAGTGGGGTGCAATGACACCGTGCAGGCGGCAGCGCATAGCCAGCCGACCGATCATGTAGAGCCCTCCCACGTGTGGGACCCCTATTGCTATCCTTTTTAATCCCCTAAAACCCTCCTATGCTCGTTTTAACCTACATCTAACCCTCCTCAAACCTACTAACCATTCTCTTTCCCTCTCAAATCTTCTCCTCCACACACTTAAACCTTTCATTTCCCTTAAATCATACACTCACCCATCACTATTCCTCAAAAACTACCCTTTCCATCTCTCCATCTTCCTTATTTCCACCTATTTCAGTACAAGAATCCTCTTTTTGTGTCTCATACTTCCCATATCCTCAAATCCATTTCACTCTCAAACTTTTCTGTCTCCATGGCTCTCTTTAAGCTTGTCACCGCCATTTTCTCAATCTTAATGCTCATTTCCCTTATGGGAAAGAGAAGAGGGGCCCCGGATGAGGCTGAACCAAGCCGTCCAACCCTCTCGAGGAAGAAGGCGAGCGTCGAGGCTAGTACAAGTGCCGAGCGAGAGCAATGATTGAAATGAGACCTCAATCCTCGAATCCTGTTAAAAAGGTCTCTACTAGCGGGTGTCAAACTTAGTAAGTTCCTTGATCGTAAAGACATATTTGAAGCTCATGTTAATGAGAAACTATTTAGGTTGTATCCTGTTATTAACCTTCTGTTGGAGACCAGGGGGGCCCCATGTTTGAAGGGAAGGCTCATGCAAGTGAAGGCACCATATGAACCTTCTATGCCCACATACGAAACCCAACGCTGGAGCCCCTTCAGTTTACTATCCCTTTGGGGAGGTACGAAGCCATAGTCAATATGGATGTGATGACCCGTATTATGGAAATTGAGCGTGGTGTGGTACATGCAAGTGTAACTCATCTTGATAGTAGACGAGAGAAAGATTGCCGCACATGTTTTCTTTGTGGCCGAATGGCTCATTGGAGGGGAGACGCCTCGCATCGACTAAGATGATGACAGATTGATGACCTGTTAGATTCAGGTTTCATACGATCGAGTGTACTCCTTGGGGAGTACCCGTGTTATTTGTGAAGAAGAAAGATGGATCACTGCGATTGTGTATATGGATTATCGCAGACTGAAACAAGCGATGGTGAAGAACAAGTATCCTTTACCTAGGATAGATGATCTATTCGATTAGTTAAAAGGGGCACTATTTCTCAAAGATTAATTTATAGTCAGGGTATCACCAGTTGCGCATCAGGGATGAGGACATGCAGAAGACAGCTTTTAGGACCAATTTTGGGCACTACGAGTTCCTTGTGATGTCATTTGGACTCACAAATGCACTGACCGTGTTCATGGACCTTATAAACTGGGTGTTCCATCCATATCTGTTCTGATTCATCCTTATGTTTATAGATGACATCCTAATATACTCTAAGAGTTGGGCAGATCACGAGGAGCACCTGCGGGTAGTTGTTGATACTCTAAGGAAGAACCAATTGCTTGCATAGTACAAGAAGTGTGACTTCTGGAAAGAAGAAGTTAAGTTCCTCGGACATGTGGTATCCAAGGAAGGGATAGCTATGGACCTCGCCAAGGTGGCAGCAGTTCAGGACTAAGAGCAGCCCGGTTCGGTTATAGAAGTGAGGAGTTTCCTAGGACTTGCTAACTACTACCGTTGATTCATTAGGGACTTTTCCAAGATAGCCAGACTGTTGTCTCAGCTCACTTGGAAAGACCTTAAGTTTGTCTGGAATGAGAAGACGAAAGCAGCCTTTCAGGAATTGAAGGACAAGTTGACGTCTGCCCCTGTGCTAGTATTCCCAAAGTAATGGGTCAAGTATACGATATACACCGACACGTCTCGTATTGGTTTGGATTGTATTCTGATGCAGAAGGACATGGTTATTACCTATGCATCACAAAAATTGAGAAAATACGAGGAAAACTACCCTATGCACGACCTGGAGTTAGCAGTTGTCATCTTTGCATTGAAGCTTTGGAGACATTACCTCTATGGAGATGAGTTTAAGATTTTTGGTGACCACAAGAGCCTCGGGTACATATTCACACAGAGGGACCTGAATATGAAGTAACGGTGATGGATGGAAACCTTGAAGGACTTCAAGTTTGAGGTCTCCTACCATCCTAGTACGGCCAACCTTGTGGCAGACGCATTAAGCCACAAGAAGATAATAGCATTTGCAGCTCCACTGATGATAGCGGAATGGGATATGGTAGAGTTTGCGTGAGACTTTGAGCAAAAACTTACGGTGGAGGAGTCATTTGAGAGCATTGCACATATTCATGTTCAGCAGCTCATTGATGACAGGATTATTGCAGCTCCGAAAGGCAAAGAACTATTAGCAAAGATGAGAGAGCAAGTGAGTGACAGTGAAGACTCGGAATGGAGAGTTGGTACGGATGGGGGTTTACATTATTGTGGCCACTTATGCATCTCAAACCTTCATGACTTGAGAAGGGAAGTTTTGGAAGCCGCTTACAATTCAAAGATAGCGATGCATCCTAGTAATACGAAGATATACCGAGACATGAAGCGTTCATACTGATAGGACAACATGAAGGCCCATGTAGCAGATTATGTGTCTCATTATCTCACGTGCTAGCAGGTCAAAGCAGAGTATTGCTGACCTCCTGGAATGCTTCATCCCATGCCCATAGCTAAATGGAATTGGGATTTCATCTCTATAGATTTTATCTCAAGGCTACCGAAGATAAGGAAGGGATATGATTCCATATGGGTAATTGTGGACCGGTGACGAAATCGGCTCATTTTCTCCATATTAGAGTTTTGAATTCAATAGAAGATTTGGTCAGGTTGTACATCAAGGAGATAGTACGTCTACATGGAGTTCATATGGAGAACGTGTCGGATAGAGACACACAATTCACACTTATTTTCTGGACTCATATCCAGGAAGCAATGGGTATGAAACTGAAGTTCAGTAGCGCGTTCCACCCATAGACTAACGGGCAGATGGAAAGGGTAAATCAGTTGTTGGAAGATATGTTGTGAGCTTGTATGCTTGATTTCAAGGACAGATGGGTTGACTATCTTCCTTTTGTTGAGTTCTCTAATAACAATAGCTTTCAGGCGAGTATTGGCATGGCTCCCTATGAGGCGCTATATGGATGTCCATGTCGAGCACCGCACTAGTGGGCAGAGGTGGGCAAGAAAATTTTGATTGGCCCAGAATTAGTACAGGTAACTTCAGAGAAGATTGACATTTTCAAGTGTCGACTTCTGGCAGCACAGAGTAAACAGAAGATCTACGCCGATACGAGGCGGCGACAACTAGAGTTCGAGGTTGGGGACTACATATTCCTGAAAGTTTTCCTAATGAAGGGAGTCCTCCAGTTTGAAAAGAAAGGAACACTTACTCCGAGATTCATTGGCCCATTCCAGATACTAGATCGAGTGGGTGTGGCAGCGTACCACCTTACTTTGCCCACACCTCTTGTAGGCGTACACAACGTATTTCATGTATCTATGTTGAAAAAATACATTCCTGATCCTTCCCACATTATCAGATGGGAGTAGGTATAGTTGAGTAAAGATGCTACTTATGTACTACGACCGACGTGGGTTCTAGATAGGAAGGAGCAAGTGTTGCGCAGTAAAGTTATTCCACTTGTGAAAATACTGTGAACACATCCATTGAAGAGGAGGCTACTTGGGAAATAGAAATCGAAGTTTGTAAGAACTACCCTCAGATTCTCGAGAAGTATAAAAAGGTACTAATTTTGAGGATGAAAATTTTCTTTAAGAGGGGTAGATTGTAACGTCTCAAAAAAATTCATACAAAGACCCGAGTACCACCTCAGGTAGAAATCGCAAAGGAGTGAATCCTTTATAAATTAAATAAAAATTACCTAAGTGTTAAACTAAATTATCTACTGAATTAGCTTGAATCACTTTCAATACGTATTACAAGACCCAAAACTAATAGAATCGCTGACGCTACATTACCTAGAAACCTAGGATTAATCTCAAAACTCAGTTGCTTTCGGGAGCATCATGAAACTCCATATAGGACTTGGACCGCATGCCGAAAGTCCGATCACCGCAAAACTTACTGGGCATGACAACCATCTCAGAAATCAAGTCCTAATAGTATCTAGAACGCACAACTTGAGCCCGGAGCGAAGTATGTAAGAAACGTGAATACCTTTAGAAAATGAGCTGAAACTTAAGTGAATTGAGCTGTTCGCTTACAGGTCAAATTTAAGGTTTCAGACCATCATATTTTGACCCAACTACATCCTCGGATCAGGAAAAATTTCTAACACCTATCAATGAACTTGTGGCCCTGATCGATTACCGGTGACCGTTGAACTGAAACAGGTCCTCCACGGTTGATCCACTGATCCGATCGGACCAAAGTCTTAACCTGACCTAGATCCAATGTCAGGGAACTTTCCCTAGACCATATATAGGAAATGGGCTTCCAGATGAACTTCGTTGAACCGAAACAACCACTCTTTAGCTATAACCTAAATATACCATGGCCCTAAGGCCGTTTTCATCAGTTCTGGGCCTATATAAGGACCTAAACCCACCCTTCTCTTATTCCATATGAATTTTCTAACCCTATGAGAGAGAAGAGAGAAAAAAAAGAGAAGGAAAGAGGAAGGAGAAGAGAGAAAGTGTGAGATTGTTGCTAGGCTTCGATCCCACAATTCCACGTGCTGAATCATCCTTCCCGTATAGCTATTCTAGCGATTTTGACTCCGTTCTTGGGTAAGAAATCCTAACCCTAATCTGTTTTAGAGGTCCAAATAGAGTAAGTGATGAAATAGCTAACCTATTTTATGTTATAGGTTGTCGTTATGCCGTAGACAGAGACGTAGTGTTCAAACTGAGTTTGATACGAGTATATCGGTGAAAGGCGCAGACTATAAATGTTTAGGTTATAGTTTTCAAGGCTTTCAATGTCAGTTAATGATTTATGACTGACTTGATTACTATCACATATGCTTAGATATGAACTATGTTAAAAATAATGCATTCCATGTATTTGTTTAAATGTCTAAATGAATATAGAATTATGATTTGTACTTGTCATGGTTGTTGTTTGGGAATACATGATTATTGTACCTGTGGCACTCCTATGTGGAAGGATTTGCTATAATATGTGTTTTAACTAATTTATTACATGTATGTGATATGTGGAGTCTAAGTGTTCAATAAAATGCCTAAATGAGAAAATGCTTGTTGTAATGTATTTAATGAGGGTGTTGAGATAGGATTCTCAATTTCCTTATCTATAGGTATAATTTTCTTTATGTTACCTATCTTATTACAATGTGATTTATGGATGAAATACCTATGTATGATAACATATGTACTATTTATTTGTGAAAATGCTCAAATGAGATTTATATTTAGATTGGTTGTCACATGTTGTCTTTGACTATCACATGTAAATGCTATTATGTTTGAGCATGATTGGGACTACTACATAGTCCAGGCAATCGGTAATGATTTCTAAGTTAGTGGCCGAGGTCACTTTGCCACACAAGACATGTTTGAGGAATTCGAGTCGTACGTTACTTATTGACAGTGGTTAGCCCACGCAAAGTGCTTACACGCTTTATGTCGATTAATTTAACGTACGCTCGTATCAGTCGATCTTGTCAAGTAACCTAATTGGCCATTGTATGTTCACCATGTATAGATGCTACTTACTAGTATTTGAGTGAAAAGCCTGTTTAACCTTGGTACCACGATTCGCTAAGACTCATGACCCAGGCATGGTGGTATGGGACACCATGGTCAAATGTCAGCCTACACTGAGGTGACGAGCCTCCCCGTAGTGTCCAGTGAGTAAACCAAACCCGTAAGCCAAATGCGGTGGTATGGGACACTTTATTTGAGTTGTCGGCCTACGCTAAGTGACAAGCTTTTCCCGTATTGACTTCAAGTATACACTAGGACTACGCTAAGGTGATGAGCCTTGCCGTAGTGACCTTGAGTATAAAATAGGCCTACGATTAGGTAACGAGCCTCTTGTAGTGACCTCAAGTGTGAATTAAGCCTACGCTGAGGTGACAAGCCTCTCGTAGCAACCTATGGTATAAACTCGTGAACTTGCCTATCGTATGTGATTAACTAGGATTGACAACCCTGGATGGATCATTGTTTAGATAAATGATATAAAGGGAGATGCCTTAGCTTCATAATCTTGTTGTACAAATAAGTCTAATTAAGAACTTGGCTAATCACGCACATGCAATGCATTGCATATGCCTTTGGCGTAGGAGTTGAGCACAGAGGAAGGGATGCATGCACGATCATGAGATGATGTCACAGAGGGAGTGCAGGCGAGGGCATGCATCATTAACACATATTATCATTATATTAACCAGAGTACCTAAGAATGCTTGTTGTATTGCTTTATCATTACTGCTTAACTGAATTGATAACATGTTAACCTTTACCTTATAGCTCCACTGAGTTAATCACTCACTCCCATTCTGGGATGGTGTTGTAAAACACCAACTAGACTCTGTTGTAGTTTCAAATGATGATAAGGCTTATGAGATGGAGCCTGTCTTGTATGATGACGATGAGGAGTTTATCATTTTATATATTTTGAAATTATATATGTAACTATTTAACCTGGTGATATGTTCATACTCTGGGGACTTACAACCACTTATATGCTTTCTATATCTATCAGTCTTCCACTTGTGTAATTTAACTCTCTCTAGAGTATGATATGTTGTTTTGGTATAATCTCACTCATGTTTAATGCACTAATGCGGACAACATTTAATCATCATTATCTATGTTACATAAGTGATGCGTTGGAACTCAGGAGTTGAGCTTATGTTCGACCCTCAATTTTCAGAGCGTTATACATACGTACCCCAGTTTGGGCCCAGATATGGAGACAATGTCGGATTCACAGCTAGCCACTGACCCTACAAATGGGCCAACACTGAATGCACCATTGGTTCTGGGACAGAACCGTGCGTCTTCGTCGCTGTCACACATGCCTCAGGTGGCTCCTCCTCCTGATAGGTTTGAGCAGATGATGTTCCTAATGCAGCAACAATAACAAGTCTTGGCCACGATAGCGGGGGCCATTGCCCAAAACATGAATATGGTCATGCCTGTACCACCTGTGCAACCGGCTGGAACTATGACTACGAGTGGCTTATTCGAGTGCTTTCAACATTTTCATCCTCCTACCTTTGCGGGTACTCACAGACCTAAGGAGGCTGAGTATTGGTTAGATCGTATATCCAAGATGCTGAAGCCGTTGCACTGTACTGAGGCAGAGCAACTGGAGCTTGTTACCTATATGTTTGAGAAGGAGGCTAATCTTTGGTGGGACAACATCCTACGAACCATTCCCATAGGATACGTGTGGCCGTAGGATGCGATCGAAGTTCACTTCCATGGAAAGTACTTCCGCCTCACTTACCATAATGAAAAGGAGGGTGAATTTCTTCACCTCCGATAAGGGGGGATGATAGTGGTTGAATACGAGAACGCTTCACAGAACTGACAAGATATGCTCTATTGATCCCAGCAGATGAGTCGTTGAGAATGCGACGATTTTCAGAGGGTCTGCGGCCTAATATCAGCACTAAGATGTGTTGCACTAGCATTCCCAATTATACTAAGCTAGTGAACATGTCCCTCCAAGCTGAGCAGAATGGAGATAGAGTATCTCAGAAACATATACCAATGGGCCTGAGGCCTTGTCCTGAATTACCGAATTGACCATTCCTCGACAAGAGGCCGCGTGCAAATTTGCCTCCCATGCTAATGGCTCCCCCAACCCAGCAGAGGCGATTAGTTCTTTAGTGCGTCTACTATAACAAGATGGGTCATAACGAGCCCTTTTATTTTACTATGATAAGGGACAATGGTTTTATGCTACCTCAAAAGATCAACCGCCAGCCATCACAAGTTATATCAGCTCCACCTCTACAATCAGCACCGTCAGCACAACCATTTTATCAACCACCCGTACCTTGAAATAAGCCGCCTCAATGACCTATGGAAGCGCAACCAAATCATCCACAACAAGCTTGTGTACATGCACTAGTAGCTGAAGCATTTGAGTCAGCAACTACAGTACCATTAGCTTTCAAAGTCACTACCCATATGCAAGGTACACCAGTTTTCCTATTGGTGGACACCGGGTCCACTATTTTAATAATATCATGCTCAGCAGTCAAGCGACTGGGGTTGAATACTACCCCTATGGTTGGGGTGAGATTCCTTACCGCAACAGGGACCTTCTCCAATGCTACTAAGCTTTGTAAGGATTGCCTGATAGACTTAGGAAATAGAACGGTTTGCATTAACCTGATCGTCACCCCGCTATATCATTATGATAACATCCTCGGTATGGATTGGTTCACCGAGATGAAGGTAAAAATCGACTGCGAAACTAGATTGGTGACAGCCCATGGGCCTGAAAACACAACCTTCACTTTTCCAATTCAGGTCGTTAGCCCTACCGCATTAGTTGTTATGCTTTACTAATAGAAAATGTTCATGGTCCATCACTTGGAGACATGCCTATAGTCTAAGATTTCACGTATTCAAAATGATTCTTGGGCTACCTCCTCAGTGCGAGGTCGATTTTACCATCGACTTAGTGTCGGGTGCGACACCTATCTCTCTACCGACATATCACATGTCTCCATGTGAAATGAAGGAGTTGAGGAGACAGATTGATGATCTTTTGGATTCAGGTTTCATATAACCAATCATATCTCCTTGGGGAACACTTGTGTTATTTGAAAAAGAGAAAGACAGATCACTGCGATTGTGTATTGATTATGCAAACTAAATCACATCATCGTCAAGAACAGGTATCCTCTACTTAGGATAGATGACCTGTTCACCAGTTGAAAGGGGCACAGTTTTCTCAAAATTTGACCTATAGTCCTGGTATCATCAGTTGCATGTCAGGAATAAAGGCGTGCAGAAAACAGTATTTAGAACCAGTTTTGGGCACTACGAGTTCCTCATAATGCCGTTTGGGCTTACAAATGCACCAGCCATGTTCATGGACCTCATGAACCAGGTGTTTCGGCCGTACCTATACTGATTCATCATCATGTTTATAGATGACATTTTGATATACTCTAAGAGTCAAAAAGACCATGAAGAACACCTGTGAGCAGTCTTCAATACTCTCAGGAAGAATCAGTTATTTACTCAGTACCGAAAATACGACTTCTAGAAGGAAGAAGTCAAGTTTCTAGAACATGTGGTGTCTAAGGAAGGAATTGTCATGGACCTTGCCAAGGTGACCGCAGTACAAGACTGGGAGGAGCTTGGCTCTGTTACAGAAGTGAGGAATTTCCTCAAACTTACTAGTTACTATCTTAGATTCATTACAGATTTTTCCAAGATAGCCAGACCATTATCTCAACTCACTCAAAAAGATCTTAAGTTTTCCTAAAATGAGAAAGCAGAAGCACCATTTTAGGAATTAAAGGACAAGCTGATGTCCGCACTCGTGCTAGTACTACCAGAGCAAGGGGTCAAATATACTATATACACTAACGCCTCTCGTGTTGGTTTGAGATATGTACTAATGCAGAAGGATGAGGTGATCACCTGTGCTTCATGACAGTTGAGAAAGCATAAAGAAAACTACCCCATGCACGACCTGGAATTGTTAGTAATCATCTTCACATTAAAGCTTTAGAGACATTACCTCTATGGAGAGGAGTTCGAGCTCTTTTACGATTACAAAAGCCTCAAGTACATTTTCACGCAGAGAGACCTGAACATGAGGCAACAACGTTAGATAGAAACCTTGAAAGACTTCAAGTTTGAGGTCTCCTACCATCCTGGCAAGGCCAACCTTGTAGTCGATGCATTGAGCCACAAGAAAACTATAGAATTTGTGACCTCATTGATGATAGAAGAATGGAATATGGTGAAGTTTATGCGGGATTTCAAACAGAAGATGACACTGGAGAAGCCATTCAAGAGCATCGCACACTTCCACTTGCAGCTACTTATTGATGACCAAATTATTGCAGCTCAGAAAGAAGATGAACTCTTAGTGAAAATGAGAGAACGAGCGAGTGACAGTGAAGAATCTGAATGGATAATTGGTTCGGATGGAGGTTTACGATATTGTGGCTACTTATGCATCCCGAATCTCCATGACTTAAGAAGGGAAGTCCTGGAAGCCACTCACAATTCAAGGATGGCAATGCATCCGAGCAGTACAAAGATGTATAGAGACATGAAGCATTCATACTGGTGGAATAATATGAAGGCCCAGATAGCAGAATTCGTGTCCCATTGTCTCATGTGCCAGTAAGTCAAGGTCGAGCATTGCCAACATCCTAGTTTACTTCAGCCCATGCCGATAGCTGAGTGGAAATGAGATTTCATATCCATGGATTTTATTTCTAGGTTACCCAAGACAAGAAAGGGGCATGACTCCATTTGGGAGATTGTGGACTGATTGACAAAATCAGGTCATTTCCTCCCGATTAGAATTTCTAACTTGGCAGACAATCTAGCCAAGCTGTACATCAAGGAGATAGTACGACTGCATGGAGTTCCTATGGAGATTGTGTCGAACCGAGACACACGATTCACGTCTATTTTCTGGACTCGGATCCAAGAAGCAATGGGAGTGAAACTAAAGTTTAGTACCGCGTTCCACCCACAGACCGATGGGCAGACAGAACGGATAAATCAAATATTAGAAGATTTGTTACGAGCGTGTGTGCTTGATTTCAAGGACAGTTGGGATGAATGTCTCCCCTATGCTGAGTTTTCTTATAACAACAACATCCAAGCAAGCATTGGCATGACTCCTTATGAAGCCCTGAATGGATGCCCATGTCCAGCACCACATTGTTGGGCAGAAGTTGGTGAGAAGAGCTTGGTTGGCCCAGATTTGGTACAGGTAACCTTAAAGAAGATCGACATTATCAGGCGTCAACTTCTTGTAGTCCAGAGTAGACAGAAGAGTTACGTCGATACAAGACGGCAACAGTTGGAATTTGATGTTGGGGACCATGTATTCCTTAAAGTTTTCCCAATGAAGGGAGTCCTTCGATTTGGTAAGAAAGGGAAACTCACACTGAGATTCATTAGTCCATTCTAGATTCTAGACTGAGTGGGTGTGGTGGCATACCGCCTCTCTTTTCCCACACCACTCGCAAGCGTGCACAACGTGTTTCACGTATTAATGTTGAAGAAATATGTTCCTAACCCTTTACATATTATCAAATGGGAACAAGTACAGCTAAGTGAAGATGTTACCTATGTGTTGCGACCAACACGTGTTCTAGATAGGAAGGAACAAGTTCTACGTAGCAAAGTGATCCCACTCGTGAAGGTACTATGGACACACCATACTGAGCAAGAGGCTACTTGGAAAACAGAAGCCGAAGCCCATAAGAACTACCCTCAGATCCTAGAGGAGTATGAAAAGGTAATAATTTTGGGGACAAAATTTTTCTTTATGGTGGATATATTTTAACGTCTCAGAAAAATCCGTACAAAGGCCCGAGAACGACCTCAGGCAGAAATCCCTAAGAACTATATTCTATAGAAATTTAGATGAAAATTAATTAAGTATTAAACTAAATTAATCAGTGAATTTAACTAGAACCACTATTTATACAAATGGCAAGAACCAAAACCACTAATACTGTTAACTCATCACTACTTTAAAACCTAGAAAAAATCTCAAAAGTTTATTGCTCTCGAGAGCACATTGAAACTCCGTATCGGACCGGGACCGTATGTCGAAAGTTCGATGACCGCGTAACTATAGGGTTATGACCGTCTTATTGAGCGTGAAAATCATCGCGGGAATCGAGCCCAAATAGTATCCAAAAATGCATAACTTGAGCCTTGAGTAAATTGTGTGAGAAATGCGAATATCTTTAGAAAATGAAATGAACTTAAGTAAATTGGGCCTTTCGCTTACACACGAAATTGAGGATTTCAAATCTTCAGTTTCTGACCAAACTTCACCCAAAGGAAAAGAAAATTTTTCTGCTCATATCCGTATACTTGTGGCCTTGATCGAGCAAGCATGACCGTTGATCTCACACGAGTCCTCCACGGCTGATCGGCCTATCCAATCGAGCAAATCACATCCTGGCATAGATCCATTGTCAAGGAACTTACTCTGTGACATAATGGACCTCCCGATGAGCCTCATTTGTCAAAAATAGCATCCCTTTGGATGTAAATTAAGTATATCATGGCCCTAAGGTCATTTACATCAGTTCTTGGCCTATATAAAGCCCTTAAACCACCCCCATCTCTCCCTCATACGAAATTTTTAAAAACCCTAAGGGAGAGAGAGAGAGAGAGAGAGAGAGAGAGAGAGAGAGAGAGAGAGAGAGAGAAGAGGAAGGAAGAAAGAAGGATTCTTGGAGATCTTTATTGGGATTCCTTCCCACAACTCCACGCACTAATTCACCTCCCCACTTCGCTACACGACCTGTTTCAACTATGATTTGGGTAAGAAATCTAAACCTTAACGCCGTAGTTAAGATCTAGAATAGTAGTTTGTCAACCTAGCTAATGGATTTCGTAATTTAGGTACCTGTTATTCCATTTTCGGGAACGTAGGATTCGAACCGTGTCCAAATTGAGCATTCCGATGAAAGGTGTGGACTATAAACGTTAAGGTTATGGTTTTCAATGTTTTCAATGTCATCTAATGATTTATGTCTAACTTGATTGCTGCCATATTATTTTAGATACGACGTATTCGATATATTATGCATGTGTGAACCATGTTGAATACAAGATGCATCCCATGTGTTTGTTGAAATGTATGAATGAACTTGAAATTGTGATTTGTGCTTGTCATGACTGTTAATCTAGGATACATGTTTGTCGTATGCATGATGCTCTTTATGTAAGGAACTGTCGTAATATATGTCATAACTAATTTAGTCTAGGTATTTGGTGAAGTGTAGCTTAAGTGTTTGATAAAATGTCTGAATGAAAAAATGTTGATGATTTGTATTTATCGAGTGTATTAAGATAGAATTCTCAATTACCTTAATCACATGTATAGTTTCTTTTATGTAATCATATTTTTCACTACGCAATTTATAGATAAAATGCAAGTCCTCGGTGACATGTTCAATGTGTTTGATGAAATGTTCAAATGAGGAATTTATTTGGATTATTTGTTAAATGCTTATATAATTATCACATGTGTCTAGCTATTGCATCTGAGTGAGATTGGGGCTACAACGTAGCCTAGGCAAATGTTAACAATCCTTGTATAGGTGGCTGAATTTGTCTCCCCACATTGGGTAACTCGATGAATCCTTGTCGCACGACAATTGTCGATAGTGGTTAGGCCAACAAGGGGTTCTTATGCTCTCCCTATCAATCAAGTCTACGAGTGCTTGTACCAATTGAGCTTGCCAAACAAATTAATTGGCCTATTGTGTGTTTACCATATATGGACATTACTGCTTAAATATAAGGTATCACTTACCAATGTAAAAGCCCATTTCAACCATGGTACCACAATCCGCTAAGACTCATGAGCTGTTGAGGGTCAAATATTGCATATTAGACCCTAGTTATTACCTGGATTTATGAGCATTGTACTGTCTAATAGCCCGATTTAATCTTGTTTGCGATGCAGGGTGTCTTTATGAGCTTGAACTGAAAATGGGTGTTAAAAACATGGTTTTAGCGCTCAAGATGCACCAAGGAAAGTTACGGGACTCCAGGGGGCCAAGATCGACGGAATCACATGCCACGGATCGAAGAAAACTGAGAAACTGAAGCGTAAGTGGCCTAAAATTGGTCCAGAATGCTAGATCATGGGGTTCCCACCATCTGTTCGACTCAAAACTCTATACAGGGCTTGAGGACTTTAAATGAACCGTACACGTCGAAATTCATTCGTTGGAGCATCGCAGAAGCAACCCAACGAACAGATCAACACATGAATTATCAAATTGGGGTTCGCCTGAAATCTGGATATACTTCAGTTTCCGTATGAACGCGTTAAATGTGGTGAAAAAACAGATGGCTGGATTGGATATCACATAACTATTGTAGTGGGCCCCACACTGCAACGTGTGTACATGGCGTACACATATGTTGGACGTGCACCGCGCTGACTATATCGATCAGCACAAACGCTGACCGATAAAATTTCTAAAAATTTTTAAAGACGCAACAGCGTCTAACGCTGTCCGTCCAATGGGCTGATAGTGGGTCCAACCCCTGATACAGTTTATAGATCCGACCCGTCCAATAAGTCAAGGAGGTCAAACCGACCGTACACGTAAGGTTTTTTCGAAAAAATGATCGTACATGCAGGAAAATCTCGGTCCCACACATGATGGACAGTAGAATAGAAGATCTTGTGGGTCTCACCAAAATCAGCACAAACTCACCATTTCTTAACGGTTTTTCGCCAGGAATTCAATGTACGGTGTGGATTTCTTGAATAATAATGATCAGGAGCCCCACCAGTAGCAAAGCGGAGGAAGTTCGCTGCTCTCTATTTACGCAAGAACAGAGCCCGCGGTGATGCGCAGTGGCCCACCATGGCCAATCAAACTGCTGATCTGTACCGTCCATTATATTCCCAAGGCCCATGTTACCAAGGCCTAGGTGGAAATATTTGATGAAACAAAGAGGATGGGATAATAATCATTCAACCACAGGACGGACGGCGGAGCAGAAATCAGGTGGACCGTGTCAAACAACGTCTGAAACTATCCATTTATGACCAGTTTTTTGAGCTGAGTCCAATGGATGGACTGGATTTCATTGATGAGATAGATCATCAGCCCCGCCGACATCACAACGTAAAATATTTACGCAGTCTCTGTTTCTGCACCGAAAACTGACTGGTTTTGAAATCCTTGTGGGCCACCGTCTTTAATCAGTTAGCTGATCCAAGCCGTCCATCATGTAGGCCGCCAACAACTTCCCAAGGGACGTGGATATTTTAGAAAGAAAGCAAGGGAAGCTGGCAGTTTTTAACTCATTTTCTTGGCTGCGGAAAAGCCCACGCACGTGCCTGGATTCTCTTCACCGCCTCTGTGGTGCGTAAGCTGTCACTTCACCGACCCTCTGGCGTTATAAAAGGAAGTAAGAGAGAGGAGAAGAGAGGATATATACATGGCTGGGGCTTGGACGTGGAGGAGGAAGAGAGAGAGAGATAGGGAGAGTTTTCATTAATGTTTTTCTGATTCTTTTTCTTGTTTCTTTTGAGATCTAGTCCACTCATGTCTATGCGTGGCTAAACTCCTTAGCTAGGGCTAAGGGGTGAAGCTTGTAGTGAGATGGGAGATTTTATTTTATGTTTTTAATTTAATTTTAATTCATGAATTGACGTTGATTTTAGTTGATTATTAATGGCATGTTTTGTTTAGTCTTTAATGGTCTGTTGTGACTGAAATTACAATGGGTCTGCAATGACTTCGAGCATGTCCTTTTCCTTTTTATGTTTATGACGTCAGGAAGTCCTGTTGTTCACCATCGTCTCCTGGGCATGGTCGGATGACGGTACCCTTCCTAACCTTCATACATGTGATTGGTTGGTAATTAGTTTAATTCTGTTGTTTTCCATAGTCTCCTGGGCATGGTTTGGTGATGGAATCCATTCTAATTCATATACCTTTCATCTCTTGAAAACTAGATCAATGACAGTTCAGTTTGATTTTCATGAAACAAGTGTAAGATCTCCCTGATCTCTACAAGTGGATCTTCTGAATCCCTAGTTTCCTTTCCTCTAAAGTTCTTAAGTTTTAGATAATTAGTTCATCAATCATTATCCCTCAAATTACATTCAGTTTAGATTTCATCTTAGCCTAGTTCTAGTTCTATTTAGTTTTAGATAGCGTACAAGTTTCAGTCCCTTGGGATTCGACCTCGGTCTTACCGAGTTATTACTACATCACAACCCTACACTTGGGGAGTGAACATGAGCCGGGCATGGTGGTATGAGACACCGTGTTTAAGCTGTCAGCCTACGCCGGGGTGACGAGCCTTCCCGTGGTGACCAGCGAGTAACCCAACTCGTGAGCCGGACATGGTAGTATGGGACACCGTGTTCGAGTTGTTGGCCTACACTAAGGTAACGAGTCTCCCCGTAGTGACCGCAAGTATAAACTTCTAAATTTACCTATCCACTATTTTTTCATTAAGAGTGAGGCCGTACAACTTGCCTATCGTATGTGGTTAACTATGATTGACGACCCTAGATGGATCCTTCGATTGGGTTAATGATATAAAGGGAGGTACCTTGCCTTTCCAAATTTGTTATATGAATAAACTTAATTAAGTACTCGGCTAACATGACCATGCACCACATTGCATGTGCTTTGGCGAGGAAGTTGCACTTTAAGAAGGTTGTAATGTGTGAACTTGGTTGTCGGAGTCGTTTGTGAGGGAACTTTGTGTGAGGGCATACATCATTACTGCATACTATTCCTGTATTAACAAGAGTAATTAGAGAATGATTGTTGTATTGTTTTATCATTACTACTTGATTGACTTGATAACATATTAACCTTTGCCTTATAGTACCACTGAGTTTATCACTCACTCCCAACCTGGGACGGTGTTTTAAAACACCAACCAAACTCTATTGTAGATTCAGGTGATGACGAAGTCTATACAGCTGAGTTGGACTTCATAGATGAGGAGGACGAATTCTCCTATGTTCAGCTATCAGGTGAGTCTGCGTAAACCTTGTACTGATTCAACAGGATTACAGGGTCACATGGATTAGTTGGACACCTACATTTTGACATTTTGTATATTTTAAAACAAACCTTGTATATATTAAACCCTGTTACATCATCATACTCTGGAGGCTGTGAACTGCTTACTTATTTCAATACATCTACTTCAAACTTCCGCTTGCTTGGAGTATGATATGTTGTTTTAATATAATCTCACTCATGTTTAATACATTGATATGGACAATATTCAAACATCATTATCCATGTTGCATAAGTGATGTGTTGGATCTTGGGAGTTGAGCTTTGCTCGACCCTCGAAATCCATGGCGTTACAAAAACACCCCAAGTAATAATTTCCTTAAAAATGGTCTAATTTTACCCAAAAGTAACTAGGAAAACATCTTGGTAAGGTTAAAAAAATAAAAAATGAAGTTGCAAGTAAATCTGAATAGGCACATGTTTTCTACAAATTTCAATGACATCGAAAAAGTGCCCCATTTTGTCCAGCAACCAAACCTATATTCTAGAAAAATTCTCGATGACATCGAACCTATCTTGATGACATTGAAAATGGGCACTCGATGATCCAGCGGGCTTAAATGGAAAATTAATAAAAAAAACTTGATGAATCGAACTATGTTTGATGACATCGAATTTCAAATTTTGATGACATCGAATGAACATTCAATGACATCGAAAATGGACCAGTCTTGTAACACCCCGAACTTCTCAATACTCGAGTATTGAAAGTTCTCAAGTATTAACGTGAAATTTAATCTATTAGGAACACGTACATGATACCAATCCAGCCATCCTAACATTTACATGTATTCTCCAATGCGAATCTAACCATTGGGAGCAATCTCAACCTAAAAATCAAGACATCTGACCATTAGATCTTCTTGAATCGCAATACCACCCTATTACTTAGAATCATGGCCCACTCAAGCTTTAGACCTACCTTATCCTTTAGGCCAAGCCTTAAAATGAGCTGATAAAATAAATGAACGGAACGGATCCGTTGAGATCATCAATGTGGACCCCACTCCTGGTTCAGTTTAATAATGTATATGACACATAACACATAAAGTTTCCTGAGACTCACTAAACCAAGGTTAAATCTGACATATACTACAACCAAATTCAATTAGGTGAATTAGGATAAGAGTCGAAGCATGTCTCAAGCATTAAAATCTTAAGAGCGGATGATCAGATAATGTAACGCCCCGACTTTTCAAGACATGAGTATATGACCCGTTTTCCAAAAACCCGAGTGTTAACCTTAAAGGATGGTCAAATTTGAGTATATATATATTTTTTTCAACTATCAGAGTAAGCAAATAAGTGTAGAATGGATAAATTAACATAAGGGGAAATTTTAATTACATTTAGAGTATACAAGAGAGTGCCCATAATGACTTATACAAACTAATGTCTCCATTATTACCAATACAAAATGAAATAACATTACATGTGAAACAAAGTAAATTTGCAACAATCTTGAGCTGTGAAATCCTGTAGTAGCCCTTAGAAAATATAATCATGCACCCTTGTCAACCATAGTCTGCTCCTCACCAATACGAATGTGAACATCATCAGGGCCACCTGTGCTACCTGTACGGTTATATTTATTTGATAGATGAGTGGCTAACTCAACGTAAATTTTTCTCAAGATTACACATTGCTGCATTAGGTAAGAAATAGTATAAAACATCCAAACAACCAAAACAAAGTAAATGCAATCTTATTAGATGCATGGATGCATGAATACAATCGGGCTCGGGTAAAACATCCAGATGGACATAGGGGTCGTCACCCATGCAATCATCAACCAGGGTAAAACATCCAGACGGTCTGTGCCTCGGGTAAAACATCTAGACAAGAAAATATGTACGATAACAACAGATGATGGTTGGTGCCTTGGGTAAAATATCCAGATAGGCGAATCTGTATGTTACGTATGACAGCAATGTACGATAACAAAAAATGATGGTTGGTGCCTCGGGTAAAACATCCAGACAGGAGAATCTGTATGTTACGTATAACAGCAATAGATGCTGGTCTGTGCTATGCATGCATGATTAGTCAACCCATTATTAGTCCAATTGCAACCAGCCAATTTAAATGAGCTCACAGTCACTACGGGGAGCACATGGTCCAATGTAGGCTGACGGCTTGGGCATAGTATCTCATTACTACCATCCGCGGCCCATTAGGCTACCATCTTAGGATGTTTAATGGAAATCTATCGACTAGTGGCCAATTATATTATAGTATATGGGGTTTACCATCATATGGTTGCACAGTATAAAATATCGAACCCATATAGGAAAAGCATCAAAACAAAACCACATAGGGCGAGTATTAAAATATGCCACATAAGGTAAATATCAAAACCATACAATAAAGACCATCCCTAAAAACCATTGGACACAACAACCCTAGATGGTAGGCCCACATCAATGGTCCATCTAGACCACCACTTAATAACCACTAGATCAAATATCTATTGTAATCATCGTCAATCGAGTTACATCCCAAGTATGGGTGTACATTTATAAGTAGGGGTTTCCCACTGATGTACCAGTTTAAGTTCCATAAGAAATCCATAAATAATTCATGAACAAATATACAGAATAAACATTAAGCAGGCAATATAGCAATTCAATTTCCACCAACTAACATATGTGATTATAAGAGAGAAATATCAATTATAAATTTAGATAAAAACTATAACTTAAGCTAATGGAAAGATGGAAAGCTCAAGGGGAAGAATCATCACCTTATAGATTGCCACTAATGTTGCTAGGAAGCACGTGTGCTTTAGAATCCATCTTACCATGAATTGTAAAATTGTATGGTCAGATACAAGTTCTATACGTTCCCTATGGTTACGACCATGACCTAGGGTTTGGATTACTTTTAGGGTTTTAGTATAGAAATAGAGCCTCATGTTAGAGTTTAGCCATAGGCCTTAGATTTTAAGACTTGAATCCTAAATTATTGTTATTATTATTTTTGTATGATGGGTCAATTAACATTCATGATAGCAGTATTAACCCATCCATATTAATGATGACGGTCCATAAGTTTAAATTTAAATGCACTAACATCATCTAATACTTTTATAATTACTGATAGTCCCTTAAATAATACAAGTAATAATAGTAGAATATTTACTATATAATAAGGATTAATACTAATAATTATATAAACAAGTACTTCACTAATCCCATAAGGACAATGATAAATGTTTTCAATTGCTAATATTCATAACTATAATGAATCTAGCCATGATAATAGCTACCATGAATTTTGAGTTTCTACACTTTGGTCAAACCTAACCCACCATCTATGTTTAGGGTATTGACCTAGAGCTTAGGTTACTTAGATCTAGGACTTTATCCTAGAATTTAGGTCTACGATAAATTTTTGGATTTGTGCTTTAGTCGGTGTACCATATAGACTTAATAATTTACAAGATAATCATTATCATTAGTGCTATCATTTATATTAGCTAACATAGTAATGATAATTGTTATGATGATAGCTAACATTGTGATCTATTCTTATAACATTTAAGAGCGGTATAACAAAACACTAGAAGTTAATAATGATATTATAATTATTATTATTATCCCTTTGCCTATAATAATAATTATTAGTATAAATAATCTACTAATGTTCATCCATATCTACCACTAATAATCCTAACAATGATCTTAACAATGCTAATGGTAATCAAAAGAATCTTAAAATGGAGAAAGATGTGGACTCACCTTAGTCGACTCGGTTCGAGTTGAGTTGAGCTAGTGCGGCTACACTCCCGCTCACTCTTTCTCTTCTTTCTTCCTTTCTCTTTCTTTTCTCTCACTTTCCCTTTCTCTCTTTTTTTTCTTTTCTTTTCTTTCCCCCTAGTCTAACCTAAATCAAGCTAGATTCGACCTGACCTAGCTACAGTCGGCCTCAACCAAGTAGATTCAGTTCCAACCGAGTCAACTCGGCCCAGCACCTTCACCCACCTATTCTCACTCTCTCCGTTTCTCTCTTTTTCTTCTTCTCCTTTCCCCATTCTTTTCTCCCTTGCTAAGATGTCCAGCAATGGGTCTAGACAAACCAACCTAGCTCAACTCACTCAAACTCAATGTGTTGACTCAGTTTGGGTCGGACAACCCATCTTCTTCTCCTTCATTTTCTCTCTTCCCTCTCTCTCTCTTCTCTCTCTCTCTCTCTCTCTCTCTCTCTCTCTCTCTCTCTCTCTCTCTCTCTCTCTTTTCTATTTATTTCTTCTTCTTTTCTTCTCTCCTTCTGCTGCTGGAAGCGTCCAGCAATGGGCGCAGCATACCATGGCCTAACTCAACCCAGATTCTGTGGCTTGGGCGAGTCAGTGAACTATGGCACCCTCCACTAGTAGTGTGGTGCTCGAATTTCTCTCAGACACTCTCTGTCTTCTCATTTAGAGAGGTTTAAAAACTTCTGAACTCGACCCAGTCTAACTCAGACTGAACCAGGCTCGATTACCCACAATCCGACCAGCTGACTCGGCTCAGTTTGAGCTGTTGCGTCGGTGTGGCGCCTTCTTCATCTCTCCATCTTCCTTCATCATTTCTTTCTTTTTCTTCCAAATGAGAAGGCCCAACAATGGACGTTCGGACTAGACTCAAGCTCTGTTGATCTGAGTCATGTTGGTGCGGCTGAACAACGAAGAAGGAGACCCACCATTAATGGAGGATCTGAAACGAAGACTTCCTCCTCTAATTAGCTCCCTTCAGACAGTCCATGTGGACCCTAGAAAGCTTCTGAACGAGCTCTTACAAATCTTAAGAGAGGTTTGGCTGATGGGTTCGCATGGAGAAAAAAATGGTGGATTTTCGAGTTGAGGCAAGGGAGTGGGAGAGAGGCCCGCTGCAACTCCCATCTATTGGACTTAAATTGATCCCTAAGCTCTCTCAGGGCTGTAGGATCGTCAATGGGCATCCCAGATTTATTTTTGGTATAAACTGTCTCCCAAAACCGTGGGTGAAAACCAAAACCAGCCTTGGTTTTGCTAAGAACACCCTAAGCAATGGACAGCTGAGATGCTAACAAACGGACGTCCGAGATGAAAGGAATTCCTCTCACGCGGATTGCCAGTGTTCGCATGGAGAACAGTTTTTATTTCAAGAGATTTTATTTTTGTGGGTTCGGTTTTGGTCTCGGTTCTTATGTGCATGAGGGTGCACTCAGCAGGTGCAGGTTTCGGGTTTTTGGTCAATGTTGAAGGACGCATACGATGGACAGTTTGGATTGTTCAGATGGACAGCATGGGTGGGCCATGGATCAAGAAAACGGATGCTCGTCTGCCAGTTGGCAAAAGCAGAGAGAGAGAGAGATGTCTCTCCATTTTAAGTAAAACGCAGGTCAGCCCGTTGCTAACCGAGCTGGCACACCCAGTGCACTGCAGGGTACGGGTACACTAGGTGCACTCGCACCTCGTGTGGGGCCCACCATGCTATTTGGGAGAAATTGACACCGTCCATTCTATTTGGTGGGTCCTACCATAGCTCTTTACCAAATTTAGGGCAGATCCGCGGTCTGGGTGGGCCATACAGGTCGATTCCTATGTCTAATGGTGATTCTCATTGATCTAATGGTCGAATTGTTCCGAAATTGAACTTCAATGGCTAAAAAGGTCCTCAGAATTTATCAGACAACTGGGTCCACCTCTATTTTGATCTTAGGACATTAATTGTTGTTATTAGAATAAGTTCTAATATTTCCTATTATTATTATTCATTTTTTTATTTTTATTATTATTATTATTATTTCCATGTGTCTGCACTGTTAATCATGTTGTGGGTCCCACTCCATAAGACTACCTATCTCATGATTTTTACATTATTATTATTGTTATTATTATTATAATTATTATTATTATCATTATTATTACGGCCCTTATAGATTTTATTCTACTTTTCCTTAAGCTATTCACGTGAGTCCCATCTTAATCAGCACCATCTATTTACTCACTCAGCTGTAGGGCTTTGATCATAATTAAAATCATTTTAATTTGTAAGTGGGCCATACTTGTGATCTTACAGACAACTAATGATTCCCACCAATCTAACAGTCAAATCATCTTCATGTCTTGCCCTCAGGGTTTCTAATGGCTCTTAGTTGGACCTAGAAGGAATCTAATGGCCTCTACTACAATCAAATGGTTAGATTTATCTAATTATGTAGTGGATTTCAACATTAAGTGACATAACCTAGAGGACCTATCAGTCTAGGTTTTAATACAAGATAATATAAGTTCATTTTATAGCCCGGTGCTTAGATTAGGGAAATTACATGTTGGAGTGACTGATGACACGTTGTGGATCTACTGCATGGTAGGTCTCGTGGTTCAAGCTTCAAATTCCAAGATGGACAGTTGGATCTTAACAATCAAGGGTACTGGTATCCTAAAGTAAGTTTTTTTTTTTGGAATCACGTGATGGTCCATCTCAAGGATCAATCGAACGGAAAATTTTATTTATGGGTGAATTCTACCCCCAACGGTCAGATGACTTAATATATTGATAGAGATTATACTAGATGGCCGAGATGAATAGATTGTGGGTCACTAGATGATGATGTGCAAGGTATGTCATGTGTGCTCCCACACACGTGCAAACTGATTTAGATATTTATAGTAGGGCCCGAGTACTAAAAAGTACAGGGTGTTGCAGATAACCTAAGGTGAGGGAATCCTCTAAGCTTGCAGTAATTTAAATTGTTATGTCCTATCTTGCCTTTTTCATGCTTTCATGATATTATGATTTTCTCCCCGCAATTGTTTAATTTACCATCAACAATTAATTATCCTCTGGGAATTATGCTATGATGTTAATTACAAGTGATCTTTATGAATTTATGCAGAGTGATAAATACAAGCCTTGCCCTTTCCTTTACCAATTTTTATTGAGTTAGCCTTTGTTACTCTTCTCTTTATTGGGTTGGCCATTGTCACTCCCCTCTTTATTGAGTTGGCCATGGCCACTCTCCTCTATGTTGAGTTAGCCCTTGCTACTCTCCTTTTATTGAGTTGGCCATTGACGCTCTCCTCTTTGTTGAGTTAACCATTGCTACTCATTTTCTTTATTATGTTAGCCTTGTGCTATTTTACCTTTATGACTTGGGCATGTGCCTTGAATTTCCAAAACCTCCATAATTTAATTTATTCCTCTATTAGTGCAAGTGATGTGTAAGAGGTATCACAACTAGTCATTCAATATCTAATCATGGATGTAATGCGCTCTGGGTAGAGACCCTCTTGGTAGACACCTAATTTCATGGGTTTTGGATAATGTTGTACAAATCGATGTAAGTAATTTGCAATGCATGTTACCAAACTTCCGGGATTGGATGTCGCAAATAGTCGCTCCATGAACAAATCATGTCATGTAATTCATCCGACATGTATTGTGCCACCTTGAGGTGTTCACATAAATACACGGTATCGTCGAATATGCCGGTGAATCTCTATAGTATGAGAATGCGGAGCGATCCAGGTTTTCTATGAATCATATTCTACATTATAATGATCACTATGTATGATGAGCTGCACACACTTTGCTAGGCATGCATCTAATGTAGGTTGTTTGCGCATACTAATACCCCTCATGGTAGTAGAGTACGAGGCGTATCAGAACCTTTATATTTTCTTTATAAATCTCTTGAATTACTATTAATCTTAAAGGATAACCATCACTATGAGTAAGGCGTTGACCCTCTCCAACCGTACAGATGATGCAGGTGATGTACAGGTCGAGGATCAAGAAGATCAATTCCTAATAGAAGATTTTTCTAAATAGAATAGGAAAGTAGTTTATGATTTCTTTTATTTATACTTCCGCTACGCAACTCAGAACAATGTAATAAGCTCTCATTGAGAAGGCATTTGACTAAGCTATTTAATTATCTTATTTTGGAATGATAAAAATAGCTGATTTTACTCTCATGAGTTTATTACCTTTATGAATGTAACTAGATGTAACCTACATGAAAAAAAAAAAAGTCAAGAAGAGACTTGGAAATATTCAAATCATGAAAAAAAAGAAAAAAAGAAAAAAAAAGTCAAGAAGAGACTTGGAAATATTCAAATCATTATATCATTAACGCCCGGTTTCCTCGGGTACAAGTACAAACTCTGGTCGTGAAAATTCAGGATATTACAAGTCTTATCGAGAGAGTTTTTAAAGAAAAATTTTGAAATCTTCGACGACATTGAACTAGTGAACCAAACTATCTAAAAATTTTCAAGCACTCTTAAGAAAAAATCTTGATGACATCGAGCAGATTTGTATATCACTTATATAAAAATCTTAGTGCAGGGATTCGATAACATCAAATGAAACTTCAATTACATCAAATCTTGACAAAAATATGCCCATTGTATTACCGTTAGGATTTTTTCCTATTTATTTAAGGCTTGTTTTCTTGGTTCTCAAGTGAGAAAATAGTGAGATTTAAGAGAGTTGTTGCTATAGGAATACCACCCATCATCTTAAATCCCTTTTTTCATGGGAGTTCATCCTTCAGCTGGAATCCTGTGAATGCTTAATATTTACGAATCTTGTCCACACTTAAAGACCAACATTCAATAGATAAGATTCACAAAAATACATTAACCCAACATTGACGACTTGCATTGGAGCATCTATAGTTGTTGTAGATCAAGGGACCTGAAGATTCTTCACCACAAGTAAGATCATCATCAACATATGCTAAAAACGGAGCTCACTTACTTTTAACTAAGTATCAAGAGTTCATTGAATTTAAAGCCCTTTCCTTGTGTATGATTGGGATTCAGAGTTTGATTAGACAAACTCACCAAGACTTTTCATAGGCCTCCGACCGGAGAATACATGTAGTGTCCTTGTGTAGGACCTATTGTGTAACGCCTTGCCAATTCAACCCCAAATTTAAAATTTCTCAAATAAGATTAATACCTTCTTTCATCCCATTATCATTTCTGATTATAACTCCTCAAATAAACTTAAAATTTAACAAAGCATAATAAAACCCCATAAATCTCTTGTTGACTTACCAAAAATGTAAGAAGACGTCATCAAGCAACCCCACCATCAATGGTGTGTCACCTAAAACAAACCGTTTTAGAATAGTCCTAAAACTAAGGATATTAGACTGAATTTTAACAAATGATAATACCCAAACCTTCTTAAAAGCCTTAGAGTCGTAAAAATACAATTATAGTCCAATCTGACCATTAAAACTTCTTAAATCAAGACTTAGTCGTACCAGCTCTCAAAACCAGACCCGCTTAGGTTTTAAATCCACCAAACCCTATGACTAGAGCTTCTTAGATATTGTACAGCAGGTAAATGGTCCAGATCCTCATAAACCCCAACAGTGGACCCCACAGGAAGCCCTAATGTGTACGGGATTTCATACTACCGCGGACCACCAAGACCATAAGTTGGGTCAAACAATATTTAGCCCAGACCCGCCCGATACAAACCCGCACTCGTCCATTTTTCCCGCTGGACAGTGATTCGAATGAACGAAACATTGAGATGTCGTGGCCCACCACTGATGACCATCTCGAGGAATTTGAACTGTCCATCGTGGATGATTAGGCCCACTGACCAGAACCACGTTCGGATATTGCTGGATAATATGTTGAATTAAATAGACTATAAAATCGAGAACCAAAAAGGAAAATAAATTTAGAGAAAGAAAAACTTATTGAATTGAGTCGAGGCGTGACTGAGTCACTCAATCTTGAAATCGAATTTTGTTGAATTACATAGACTATGGCTACAGTAACAGTAAATGCGTCTACTGAGTTAGCCAAAATCGAACCGTTCGCTGGACAATCCTTTAAACGGTGGAAACAGAAATTGATGTTCGCTCTTACCACCCTAAAAGTTTCATACATTTTATCTGAATCATTTACTATAGATCTAGCAAATCAAAATGAAGTAACAGATGAAAATAATTACAAAAATTATATTCTAAACTCTTTATCCAACGAATTATATGATGTGTATGCTTCTTACGCCTCTGCTAAAGACATATGGATTGCTTTAGAAAAGAAATACATATTAGAAGATGCAGGCGCTAAGAAACATGCAATTGCTAATTTCCTTCACTATGAAATGACAGACGATAAATCTGTCACAAATCAGATTCATGACTTTCAAAGTCTAATTCACGAACTATCGACAGAAGGAATTAAGTTGGATGAGGTGTTTCTGTCAGGAGCATTAATAGAAAAGTTACCGCCCTCCAGGAAAGAATATAAAAATAGAATGAAACATAAGAAGAACTGTGTTTCTTTGGAAACCACTATCGTACACATACGAATAGAGGAGGCCAATAGAATCAGGGACCAAAAAGAAAATAAAAATGAGATAGATTCAAAAGCGAATCTTATGAAATCAAGTCGGACAAATAATAAGAAAAAGGGCAACTGTCATAACTGTGGCAAACCTGGACATTATGCAAATGAATGCAGGCTCAAAAAGAAGAATGTAAACAATCAATTCAAGAAAAAGGGAAACTGCTACAACTGTGGAAAGCCTGGGCATCATGTTAAAACCTGTAGGCTTAAGAAAAATAAAGATAAGCCGCAAGCTAATCTTACAGAAACAGGCAATGAGTCTGACATAGTAGTGGCTGTGGTGTCAGAAGTCTTCCTTGTAAACAACTTGGAGTGGGTGCTAGATACTGGTGCAACTAGACACGTGTGCAAGGATCGTAGCATGTTTACCTCCTACCAAGTATCAGGAGATGATGAACAGGTGTTCATGAGAAATGCTACAACGTCTCCAGTTGTAGGGAAAGGGAAAGTACTTCTGAAACTCACTTCTGGAAAGACTCTAATGTTAAATGACGTCCTCCATGTGCCTGACATTAGAAGAAACTTGGTCTCTGGTTCGCTCCTCAATAAGGCTGGTGTCAAATTAGTATTTGATTCAGATAAGCTTGTAATGACTAAAAATGGAGCCTTTGTTGGTAAGGGGTACTGTAGCGATGGTTTATACATTGTAAATGTATCCAATGATAATAAGAAAATATCTACTTCTGTTTATATCGTTGAACCTTTTTATCTATGGCATAATAGATTAGGTCATGTGAATGTGGCATCTTTAAAGAAAATGAAAAGATTAGGTTTATTACCTAATATATCTAATGAAGAGTTTGAAAAATGTGAAACATGTGTAGAATCAAAATTTATTAGAAAACTCTTTAAACAAATAGAAAGATCATCTGTTCTATTAGAGTTGATACATAGTGATTTAGGTGATTTTAGAAATCATATGTCTAGAGGAGGAAAAAGATATTATATAACTTTTGTAGATGACTACTCTAGGTTCACTAGAGTATATCTATTAAGGAACAAAGATGAAGCTTTAAATGCTTTTTATAAATACAAAATTGAAGTTGAAAATCAATTAAATATAAAAATTAAAAGACTTAGAACAAATAGAGGAGGTGAATTTGAATCTTCTCAATTTAGAGAATTATGTGAAAAGAATGGAATAATTCACGAAACTACAGCTCCTTATACACCAGAACAAAATGGAATAGCAGAACGTAAGAACAGAACTTTAAAAGAAATGATGAATGCCATGTTAAATAGTTCAGGCTTACCCTCAAATATGTGGGGAGAAGCAATTCTGTCTGCTTGTTATATCCTAAACAGGATTCCATCTAAATCTTCTGAACAAACACCATATGAACTTTGGAAGAATCAAATTCCTAGTTATAAATATATTAAAGTGTGGGGGTGTCTTGCTAAAGTAGGATTGCCTGAAACTAAGAAAAGAAAATTAGGTCCTAAAATGACCGATTGTGTATTTATAGGGTATGCACAAAACAATGTGGCCTATAGGTTTCTAGTTTTAAAAACTAAGGATAATATTCTAGATCCTAATACAATTATAGAAGTCAGGGATGCAGAGTTCTTTGAGAACGTATTCCCTAAGAAATCTAAATCTATAGGAATAGAAAAAGTTAATGAATCAGATATTACGTCTACTAGTAAAAATGCTTACGAGAAAGTAGTAGAAGAGATACAACTAAGAAAAAGTATTAAAGTTAGAAGAGAAACTAACCTAGGAGATGGTTTTTTCACATTCTTAGTAGAAGATGATCCCACGACTTATATAGAAGCTATTAACTCTCCAGATGCAACCTTTTGGAAGGAAGCAATAAATGATGAGTTAGAATCTATTATATCTAATAATACTTGGAAACTTGTAGATCTACCACCTGGTAACAAACCAATAGGCTGCAAATGGGTGTTTAGAAAGAAACTAAAACCAGATGGAACTATCGATAAGTTTAAGGCTAGGTTAGTAGCGAAAGGCTTTAAACAAAAGGAAGGAATAGATTATTTTGATACATATTCCCCTGTAACTAGGATTACAACTATTAGAGTCTTAATAGCGATAGCCTCCATATATAAACTAGTGGTACACCAGATGGATGTTAAGACGGCTTTCCTAAATGGAGACTTAGAAGAAGAAATATATATGGAGCAACCTGAGGGTTATAAGATATTAGGTAAAGAAAATAAAGTATGTAAACTGATTAAATCACTATATGGTTTAAAACAGGCTCCTAAACAATGGCATGAAAAATTTGATGGTGTTTTAAAATCAAATGGTTATCATATAAATGATTTAGATAGATGTGTATATAGTAAAATTTTTGGAAATGATTATGTTATTATATGTCTTTATGTTGATGACATGCTTATTTTTGGAACTAATATTAAATTAGTTAATGCAACTAAGAAATTCTTGTCATCTAAGTTTGACATGAAAGACTTAGAAGAGGCAAGTGTAATCTTGGGTATTGAAGTAACCAGGAAAAATGGTGTTATTATATTATCACAATCTCATTACATTGAGAAGATATTGAGAAAGTTTAACCATTTTGACTGTTTACCTGTCAGTACTCCTTATGATTATAATGTGACTCTCATGAAGAATGCAGAAAATAGTGTGTCTCAATTGAAAAATTTTAAAATAATTGGTAGCCTCATGTATCTAACAAACTGCACTAGACCTGACATAGCTTTTGCAGTAGGAAGGCTAAGTAGATATACACATAACCCTGAAAAAGAACATTGGAATGCATTGTCTAGAATTTTACGATACCTAAAAGGTAATATGACATATGGTTTACATTATAATGGTTATCCTACTGTATTAGAAGGATATAGTGATGCTAACTGGATCAGTGATTCAGATGAGACAAAATCCACTAGTGGATATGTCTTCACTTTGGGTGGAGGAGCAGTCTCTTGGAAGTCCACCAAGCAGACATGTATTGCTCGGTCGACTATGGAATCCGAGTTTATTGCCTTAGAAAAGGCTGGATCAGAAGCTGAATGGCTTAGAAATCTCTTAGCTGATATACCATTGTGGCCAAAGCCTGTATCGGCCGTGTCTATTCATCGTGACTGTCAAGCAGCTATAGCGAAAGCAAAAAGTAAAATATATAATGGAAAAAGCAGGCATATTAGACTCAGACACAACATAGTAAAACATATGTTGCGTGATGGAGTCATATCTATTGACTTTGTGAGGTCAGAAAAGAATCTAGCAGATCCTCTGACTAAAGGACTATCTAAAAAGTTAGTCAATGATACATCGAAGGGAATGGGGCTGAGCCTAATATATGAGCTGCCAGTGTAGGTAACCCAACCTATACAAGTGGAGATCCCATGAGATAGGTTCAATGGGTAAACAACAAGACACGAGGTAGACGATTGCACTGAGTTATATGAGCCCTTTCTATGGTGTACAGTGCGAGCAGCAACGCAGAAGGATGAGTTTTTAGAACTCTTAATGGATCCATAGCAATATATTTGGTGGTGTATACAGTTGCTGCATACACTTGATGGAATTCACCTATATGGGTGTGGAGGTGGAGGCCGCTTCCTATGAGAATCTAGGCGAATTCTCTAGAGCACTCATGAAATTCAGGTAATGGTGTATGGCCGAAACACACCGAACCACAGAATCACTTGCAGAGGAAGAGTTGTGTGAGTGGCATGTACTTGCGATCTACATTAAAAGGATTCAGGTTCAAGACTATGGTGTCACTTGATTCCTGTAGACCTGTCTTGCTTACTCTAATGTCGGTTCAAGTCTATGGTGACACCGGCACCATTGCACAACTATTTCGCTTTAATCCGAAAGCATTTTATTTTAAAACATGTGGGGGATTATTATATTTATTTTAAAATAATGTTAAATTTTTGAATTTTTAAATTTCAGTATTTTCCCTCCACATTTAAATTTTGGTATTTTTGAGGTGTTGGTTTTGTCCCACATCGGATTTGACAAGAGAAATTCTCTTGTTTATATGATAGACTTTTTGCCTAGGGCTTGAGCCCCTTTCAGGGGGCATGTGAATTTGGTCCTGTGGGGGGGCTATGCCAATAGCTCTAATCTATGCCATTAACCACACACGCGCGCGCGCGCTGAGCTGAGTTGTGTCGTGCCGAGCCGAGCTGAGCCGAGCCGAGTCTGTGTCTGCGTCCGCGTGCGCGACGGGATGGGACGGGCTGGGCTGGGCGCGGGTGCGAGTGCGTGTAAGTGTACTTGCGTGGGTGTGTGTGTATGGGTACTCGCAGGACTGTATGTGTGAGAGTGTACTCACACTTGCGCCTTTTCGTTTTAAACCAGAGAGATGCTTCCCTTCCGGATGGTCACCCCTGTTGGGTTTAAACCCAACGGACATAACCTTTTGTAAAGGATGCTCATGCACCATTTCGGAGTCTATATAAAGACTTACGATTCTAGTTTCAAAATATGAAAAAATAATGTCTTATAAAACTCTCTCTGATACGGTTTTACCATTGTTACTGAGTTCATTGCTGAGTCAACTCAGCACTTTTGGATTAAACTGCAAGTGGTTCGAGCCCGTGTACAGTGAGTGCACCGCTGGGACCGGGTCATAGTCGTTGTATCCTGGAGGTCGATTGCTCTGGAAACCTGTTGCACTTGGGACGCTGTCCAAGGGGAGCAAATTCGATTTCAAGCCGAGTGACTCAGTCACGCCTCGACTCAATTCAATAAGTTTTTCTTTCTCTATTATTTTCCTTTTTGGTTCTCGATTTTATAGTCTATTTAATTCAACATATTATCCAACAGATATCATGTTGTAGAGCACGTGTGGGCACACGAATCAAACCCAGGTGGTATAGTGTAGGAATGTCACTCGGAAAGGAGGGATCCACATAAGCATCTCCCCACTGGCAAATCCATTCGCTCAAGACTTTGAGACATCGTCCAGGCACTTAACAAAATCCTCGTTACGCTAGATTTTCGAAAATGCCTCCGTCCTCAGCTGGAAGCGGAAGGAATATTACCATTTTTAGCACTGATGCGATCTCAGCCCTTCCCCACCTTCTAGAAGACTCGCTTGAGCGATCTGAAGCATTGAAGTTAGGGCTGCCAAGAAGGCTCCTAGCAAACCAAGACATTGGCGAGAAATTAAAACGGTGTAAGCAGTTCTCAGCTACGGTTAATACACCTAATCAACGGCCTTTCTTTCACCAAATGGTGGACCCCATGAACATCTTGAGTAACAACCAACCCATTTAAGCACCCCAGATCAATAGATCATATAATCAGTACTAAGACACCATGGCCAATGGGTCGTCTTCTCCAATCCTACCGAAAAACCCACATCCCTTAACGCGAACCCATTCACAAATCCAAGTCATCCAATGTGTGGCCCACCTCATCAAAAACACATCAGGAATGGCCTTTTAGACCCATGTAATCGTTAAACTAAATGTGGAAGCCCTTAAGATGGAGTTCTCGATCCTTCCACCACTAACAATGCAACTAATCCATGATTAGTCTAGAAATATCTAAAAGTAATCGGTGAACTCATGATAATCCAAGTAACTCATGATAATCCCAAACAAAGCAATCGGTGAAGTCTTTAAGCAAGTTACTAAGTTCGGCCTATATCTTGGAATCCAACAGTCCACTGGTAAAATTGGACTTAGGATGTTATTATGTTCCCAAATTTACTTCAACTAAAGGATCTTAAACTTGAGATTAAGAATCATCCCACGTCTCTTATGCTAGTTTTAGAACGTTCAATTCAATACCATCCTCATCTACTTTACAACTGACACTACTATCTCGGCCATATCAACAAAGAATATGTTATCAAACTATCGTAAACTCTCCTCCATCTGTCGTACTCTACCCATGAAATCGGCCTTGACTGAAAGTTAATTTTTCATGGGATTTCTTCTATTGTGCAATTCGTAATCACATGGAGGGGAATTATAGCCTTTGACGACTCTTCATTTAATCGTATCATTGCAATGATATCTTGTACGACATTTTCTAGATTGAATCTGACATCGATCCCAGTCAGTCTACCATTTTTATCTTATCCTATGAATCGTATTGGTCCAATCTCATGCCATATAAATAAGCCTCATCCGCATTGGACATGGCTAAGAATGGTTTATTATCGGTCAAAACCAATTCTACTCTATCTTGAGTCCAAAAAATCATAAATTAGGGTTATGATTATGGAATACATGAGAAAGAATAAATCTAATCTCTTCTTAACAAAGCATTGTAGTTTGAAGAAGTATCAACCATAAAGAAAGCAGGTAGCACCTTCTTGGTTCCCACCATTAGTTCAATCGGTAAAATGTTGTGTTTGCGTTACCCCACCAACAAAATTACTCATCATAACCTCAATTGGGTTAAGGACATCCTGAGTCTGTTCCATGGCTTCAAATGTTGAGTCATAATGCGAGTCTATCTTTTGATCACTATCTTTTCAAAAGGTGACCCTAGTTCGACTAAAACGGTCGATATATTTATGGTTTCTTCCTCAGAATTGAAGGAACCATGTTATATAATTATGGGAGGACCAAGTTCCTCCACATCTCCTTCTATTTTGTTTGGTTGGAATGGTTTAGCTTGGAAACTCAGTGGCAATATAAGCATTATGCTGCAATACAACACCATTGGTGAAAATGAGCCAAGCTGTATTACTGAATTCGGACATTGCCCCTCAGATGTTTCTGAATTCAATTATTTGTCATCTTAACCTACAACTTCGAGTTCTCTTTCTTCATTTTGTTTATATAAGGATTGTTCTGGTGATTTTGCTAATGCCAGCAATTCTGCATTCAGAAGATCATCCAAAAAAAAATTAATCACCGATGTATTCAGTTGTAATGTTGCAGATATTTTATATTTTGGATTTTCAAAAACCCTTGAATTTTTTTCATTATAATTAACTTACATTGTCACTTACTGACCATTAACACTCGATGTTAGTCTATACACAAGTAGTACTAATAAAGAACCGCACAAATCTTATTAATCAATCATAGGAAGCCAACGAATCTGGCCGATCACTTAAACATCGAGTTTAACTACGTCATTGAATCACAAAGAGCCCAAATCTAGCTAACCTATTGCTAACTAATCAAGACAACTACAACTAAATAAAGACTTACTAAAATTTGAGATAACTAGTGGTCAGATCTTAATTAACAAACCAAACTGACCCACTTATCCTTTTAGCCTAAGAACCAATGGCTTAGGGTGATTATAATCGAATCATCATTTCTGCTAATTGTAAATAAGAACACTATGAACTTAGCTAATATAAACCCTAATCATTGCGCACAAGAAATCTTGCTACCCAATTCATTCAAGAAATGCGTTGATTATCTGAACGAGCTCTAGACCGCTCATTAGCGAGCCACTAAATTCGAGGATATAGAAATACATTCCTCTTAGTGGGCTTGACGTCCATCATGGGATATTGAGCCATGATCGCATCTCGAATCGTTCAACTTGGACTCACAAGGCGAGTGATTGGATCATGCGAATATCTTATACGAAAATCTAAAACTTAAGTGAAACTAGTCTCTTTGTTCTTTCATAAAGTTATAACTTTTAGACTATCGATTCATGGCCAAAGTCGGGGTATCAACTAAAGATATTTTTCCTCACATATACATATAGTTGTGGCCCCGATTGACCATTGGTGACAGTCAAATAGACTTCTGATCATACCTGTCGATCAGTGCATCCAAATGGCGTGCCGATCGTATCCATATGTATATTATCATTAAGGCTAATTATCATATAGTGTATATCAACTCCTACACCATATAATGGGCCTCAAAGGTTAAAAACAGCCTCCCATAGGGCTATTATAATAAAAACTTAGCCCTTAAGACCATTTGCACAACTTCTAAAACTATATAAGACCTTCATTTGGGCACCCCCCTTCTCCCATACGAATTGCATGCCCTAATTTGAGTGAAGGAGAAGAGAAAGAGATAGAGACAAATGGAGAGAAAAGAAAGAGAAAGAGAAGGGGGGGGGGAGAGAGAGAGAGAGAGAGAGAGAGAGAGAGAGAGAGAGAGAGAGAGAGAGAGACTGAGGGAAATCTTGGTGCTGGTAAGGTTGGTATTTCTTCAACTAAACCTTTAGCTACTACCAAACCTTTACTAAATCCACCCATGCCAAGGATCAAAGGTAAGAATTATATATTACCATTTAATTAAGTAACCTAGTGTAGATTTCTAATCATTAATGGTATTTTCTTAATTTTGATTTAGCAATTGATGAATTTTCTCCAAATTCCTAACACTATGAGCTCAAAATTGGAGATTCCTTCTTAGAGGTGCAGATCATTATCTCTAATTTACTTTTTATCGACCCTTGAGGGTCCTACTTAATGATCTCTTGTGATAAATATTTTATCGATTGCTAGCATGTCCATATTTTGAGTTTGATTGTAACATGTGTCATTAGTTATTTATTGATGCTCACATGTTTGATGAAATGCTTAAGTAATTGAATGTGTTAGTCCATTGATGCTCACATACTTGATGGAATGCCTAGGTAGATGTGTGGTTGTATCGATGCTCTATGTTTGATGAAATGCCTAAATAGTGTGAGGTTCTATCAATGCCCACATGTTTGACAAAATGCCTAAGTATGTGTGTTGTCCTATTAATTCTCACATATTTGATGAAGTACCTAAGTAATTGCATTGTTAAATCTATGTTATGATGACATAATGAATTGTTAAGTTATAATGATGCGTAAATTGCTGACAAGTTTGGGAGAGTTGGCTAACCGCCTGAACTAAGGGGTGGCCCGAGTTAGGTCGACCACCATAGGCTTATTCAATTGACCTAAGTTGAACATGGATGATGGACAGTAGTTGGAGTACAAGGGATGCTTGTACCTAATGCCGGTTGCATCGAAGTTCTCCCAGGTCAATCAAATTAGTCTACTAGCAGACTGATCATGTATATTCATAATGTATGACACGACCAAATTAAATCTAGGATACCCCATTCCCAATCGATGGTACATTCATAACTGTTAGTACGATACAATCCCACTAAGACTCATGAATCGGGCATAGTAATATGGGACACTGTGTCTAAGTTGTCGGCCTATACTGGGGTGACAAGCCTCCCCGTAGTGACCGATGAGCATTAATAGAGCTGATAAATCATTGTTCGAGTGACCCCGTTAAATTATTTGACCGATGGTTTCGTATTAGAGTACCGTTCGAACAACTCGGACGTGAATAGAATTGGGTGACGAGCCCTCTTCTTTTATGGTGATTTTATTTTTTGTGATAAGCCCGCACCTCAAAACTGAGTGATCATACTCGGTGTTTAGATAACGACCCATACCGAGCTAATCCTCATACATTTGAGTATCATATTATACCTTTGGAATCACTGATTTGTGAGATAAGCAGGTGATACCTAAATTTAGATCAAGGGACACAAGTGAGGAGCCGCTACGTACAACAATGAGCCACGTAATCTGGATAAGGATTTGTGATATAATGTCGGTAACATAGCTTCACCAATATGTTTGATGAATGAAATTTAATAATTACTTGCCTAACATTGTAACATCCCAAAAATCGAAGGTCGAGCATAAACTCCACTCCCGAGTTCCAGAACATCACTTATGCAACACTTTCAATGATGGGTGAATGTCGATGGTAATAGTACATAAAACATGAGGTGGATTAAGCCAAAACAGCATATCATACTCCAGAGACAGTTAAATTAGCAAGCAGAAGAATGTGATAGATATACAAAATATATAAATAATTGTAAGTCTTCAGAGTGTGAGCATGTTACCAGGTTAACTAAATACATGTATACTCCAAAATAGAAAGAAAAGAATATACATGGGTGTGTAAATAAAAGACATAATACCAAGTATATTGGCATCTAATCAGTAACCCTGTAAACCCATCGATCAGAACCTACATATAGGAGGAATTCTCCTCATCATCATAAAGTCCGGCTCTGCTTCGCAAGCATCGCCATCATCTGAAACTAAAACAGGGTCTGGTGGTGTCCGGAACATCGTCCCGTAACGTGGGAGTGAGTAACTAACTCAGTGGAATCATAGAGCAAAGATTAGCATGTTATCAAATCAATCACGCGATAATGGTAAAGCAAGCAATCAAACATTCCTAAATACTGTGATTAATGCAAGAATGAAATAACATGATGGATGCCCTCGCCGACATACTCCCTCATGCGACACCATCTTACGTCCGCGACATGCTTTCTTCCCTCAGTGCTCCACATCTTTCAGGCACATGCAGTGCGATATGAATATGATTACTGAGTTGTTATTAGTCCTTTTCATACAGCAGGATTGGAAAACTAAAGTACTTACCTTATATCATTCCCAATAAGGATCCTGTCTAGGGTCGTCACTCCTAGTAGTCTCATACGATGATATATTTCTAGGTCACTGCAAGGGCTGTCAGGGCTGTTGCTTCGCTCCCCCATCACCTTATCAATACAGGCCTAGTTGTACTCTTGTTGCTACGGAAGGGTCGTCACCTCACATAGACTCAGCGTACGCTCGAGGTCACTACAAAGGGTTGTCAGGGCTGTTGCATGCACTCATTGCACCGCTCCCCCATCACCTTATCAGTGTAGGCCGACAGCTCGAATATAGTGTCCCATACCACCATAATTGGCTCACGAGTCTGGGTTGCTTACTGGTCACTACGGGGAGGTTTGTGGCACCAGTATAGGCCGATAGCTCGACTACGGTGTCTCATACCACCATGCCCGGCTCATGAGTCTTAGTGGATCAAGGTACCACGGTTATCAGGGTTTTCACTGGTAAGTTCAGTACGCTAGGTTCAAGCAGTTATGACGAATAAATGTGAACATACAACGGTCAATCAGGTTACTTGATGAGTTCAACTAACACGAGCGCACGTTAAATCGACCGACATGAAGTGCACAAGCATTTCGTGTGGCCTAACCACTGCCGACGACTCTAGTACGACTCGAGTTCGTCATACACATCCTTCGTGGCGAATAGAATCCAACCATGAATTCTAAGTTGTTACCGACTTTCTGGACTAGAATATAGCCCCAAGCACTTGTAATCTAAATCAATGATCATATGTGAGTGACAGAAATGAAACACAATTAATCCAAGCATGTTAACAACATGTTATGATATACAACATAAGCAATTCAACCAAACACAAGCATTTCATATATATAAGGAAATCAATTAAATATAATAAACATGGAGGAAATCATGTACATCGTCATATTAGTTGAGAATCCAATCTCAACGCTAAACTACAGCAACATTTACTCAATACTTACTTATACAAAACTTTATACAAACAGTTAATCTACACACATTAACCTACATAGCGTATGTCGGCCAATAATGTGCATTAGGGCGAATCTCTTCGCCGAACAGATCATACACGCATAACTAGCATAGGTACATGACAAATACACATGGCAATCATATTAGCAAAATACCTACATATACAGTATTTCCTATAAATACCTAAAATACCCTAAATCTCATATTCTTCGTACGTATTCGAAATGAAAAATAGACAGCATGTTCTACATGTAAAACAACATCCTTATCAGCAATCTACCATTAAACGGCATTGAAAGCTTTGATAATAAGTAGTCTAAGTGTCTAAAATCCGCACCTTACGCCGTAGAAGCGTAATGAATCGAATAGGAACTCTACACTTCCCTCAACGTCGATATGACAACCTATTACACAAGGGAAGTCAGCTACTTCGCTACTTGTATCGATAGAAACCCTAAAACAGGTTAGGGTTAGGCTTTCTTACCTAAGAATGAAGTCAGAATCACCGGAAGAGTGATTAAATCACGATGGTTAAGTACGTATGAATGGCAGGATAGAGTAACAGGAAACCTCTCTCACTTCTCTCACACTTTCTCTCTCTTCACTCTCTTCTCTCTCCTAGGTTTTCTCAAATTTGTATGGGGGAAATGAGAGAGGGTTTAAGGTCCTTATATAGGGCGAGAACTCACGGAAACAGCCTCAGGGTCATGCTATACTTAGGTTATGTCCAAATACGGACTGTTCCGTCTCAACGGAGCACTTCTGGAGGTCTTGTTACTAAATGCAGTCGGACTTAAGCTCATGGATGCTGGATCCTGATCAAGTTAAGTTTTCAGTTCGATCGGGTTTCCAGATCGCACGTGTCGGACTAGTTTCAGTTCAGCGGTCACTGAGACTCAATCAGGGATTCCAAGTATACTGACCTAAGTGAGAAATGTTCCCTAATCTGAGGGTGTATTTGGGTCAGCTTCCAATGGTCTGAATGCTTATAATTGGCCCGCAAGCGACACATGCCAGATTACTTAAATTCATATTTAATTTTCTAAATATCTTCCTTTTCTCACTCTCTTTACTCCGGACGCAAGGAAATCGTCCCAGAGCATCGTTTGGGCTTGATTTTCGAAATGATTATCAAGTCCAACTAAGCGATCATAATGATCTAAGATCATGGATATCAGACTTTCGACGTGCGGTCTAGATCCAATACGAAGTTTCAAAGCATTCCCGGGAACAACTGGGTTTAGAGTTGGATCCTAGATTTTAGTGTAAGATAGCGTTAACAATTCTAGAGGTTTTGGATCTTACAGATTGTATTTAAAGTGGTTGGTGCTAATTTCACAGGTAATCTAGTTTAGCACTAGCTAAAACACATTAAATTTCTAAAGAATTTGGTTCTAAATGATTTCTTTAGCTTTGGAATTGAATCCTGAGAGGTTACCAAGGTGTTATGGTTGACCTATTGCCTAAGGACGTCTAATTCCAGGTAGGCAAAAATTTGAGGTGTTACAAACATATGCATCAATCACATTGCATTAGATAGGACCTTACAATTTGGAGTTACATGATAAGAGAGTGTTGGCATTTGCGAAATAGGCGTTGAAGTTTCTTATGAGGGAATGTTGGATTGTGAGGTGCATACATCATTTAATAATCTCATTCATACATTTAATAAGAGTATTTAAAAAATGTTTAATGTCTTATTTATCATTAACTACGCTAATTAAGTCAATAACATGTGTAACTTAGAATTAATGGAACCACTGAGTTAACTACTCACTCTCACTTAGGACGGTGCTTTAAAACACCAACTAGTAATGTTATTTATACAAGTACTAGCAAGCCCTCAGACGGGTAGGCATAGATCGGCTTGTGCCATTGTCATTATGTTTTGGAGGATGGGGAAAAAATGAAAAACTTTACACTTTAATCATATTTGGTATGTATATTATAGCTTATATAATCCCCATTTTGAGCAATCACCACTATTGGAATTGCATTTTTTCTCTTAGCCTTATATTTATTAACTATTGTTTATCTATACCTTACTTTGGATCCGTTAATTTGAATTACGCTATTTTGATTGCTCGTGTGTGAAATGAATGTGAATGTGAAAGCCACACGTGCACTTTCATTTAGTTAACACCCGGGAACTCAGGATCAGAGTCTATGTACTCAGATGCCAATTTTTGGGATGTTACATAGGTCAATCCTTTAACATATATGTCTTCATTTTTAAGATTTTGGTCATCCTTGAATGACTCAAATCCTACATGAAGCTCGGCCATATTAACCGATATTTGTTCCTCTTTAAGTTATGGAATTACCAGCCCTGATCGTATTTGTAAGAACGTCATACAAGGTTCACCCTATACAGTGGCTAATTGTCTTCCTTTCACTGCTTGCTGCCTTTGTCAATACCCTTTTTGCGTACGCATCATCCCTTCTGGTATTATTCGAAATTTTGGATGACTCAGCCTTTTCCAAACTCCTTCTTGACTAGGCTGAGGTTTAACCATTCTTTGCCCTAAGAAGGGCATATGGTGATTACTGGCATGCTTGATCCTTTGTTGGTAAAAAGAATTATCTTCTTTCATGTTTTGAATGACCGATTGTCCTGCCTTATTATTAAGTCGATAAAATTACCTGTTTAGTTGAGTCAGCCTCGCACATCGTTCACATAAGTGTTGGCAATTGGAATTCATAACCTTTAAATGTGCTTTAGTCTGTTTGATCATATGCTCATAGTCCTCTTACCAACATCTTGTTCCTCAGCTTGCTCCTTTTTAGTTTTAAGGTTGAATTTTTTCATGGTTGGACCAACCTTTGTGGATTAATGGTGGCCATGTTGATTTTCATATTGGTTAAAAATGAATCAATATCAATTAACATTGCTTCTTTAAAAAAAAAAAAAAAAAAACTTTAGCAATCCTTGGTCAATATTATCTTGAATAACATTCCTGAAAATAACACATTTGTTAGTGGAGTGTGATTGAGTTCCATGCCACTTGTAATAATTAATTTTATTTAATTCTTCCATTGTCAGAATCTTATGCTTAAGAGGAACTTTGATAAATTTTTCAGCCAACATGATATTAAAAATCTCATCGGCCCGAGTAATATCAAAGGTGACATTTGTTGCGCCTTCTGATTAGTTGGTGCAGTCGCCTCTGTTTTAACTAATGCTGAGCAAACAAATGGGTGTTGAGCCATTAGTTCAGCCATTGCAACGTTATAGTTAGGATCATAATAATATGTTCTTGCTAACGAATTCTTCTTTCACATTGACTCCTGAAGCAGAGCGTCATATCGCTTTTTTGGTTAGATCATAAAGATATGTGAATTTGGTCCCGATAAACTTCTTTTAAAGTTTAAATTCTAAGACATCTTGGGTCAACTGGACGAATTCTTCCTTAGTCATCACTATTTGCATCAGCTTTTCGCACTTTTAAACCAAGCGATATAACTTTCAATTGATTCCCCTAGCATTTGTCGAAACCATGCCAAATCGGCCATAGAAATTTACCAGTCCCTATAAAAGAAATAGGCATGAAACTTTTTCTCCATCTCCTACCAAGTTTGTATGGGATTTGCTAGCAGATTAGAATACCAAGTAAAGGCTACCCTAGCGAGTTAATGACTAAATAATTATAGTTAGTAGTAATCGTTATTTGTATGGTAAAATGATCTTTGTGCTTTATGGTTGAATGACCTGTATCACATGTAAATAGTGTAAAATCACATCAATTATTCCTCGGCATTGGATATTGCCAGTCGATCGAATCAGGATAAGGTTTTTGACAAATGGAGTAGCGGTTCATCCAATAACGTGGCCTGCTACTTCCAGGACCATTTGTGCAATTTAATTTTAGTCCCAATGATGTTGTGTAGTAACTGGAGGTGGTTCAGATTAAGTTGGTATTGTTCCTCATTTGAGGTTGATTCCTAGGAGAAGGCCAGGCATCCCTTGATTCTTGAATTCATGGAATAGATTCCTATTCTCACGTTTAGGATGGTGGAGGTGAATTTTGCACATTCTGTGCTAGAATATGGATGGAAACATGTGGTGCATGTGTTTCACCGTTGAGGGATAGCCTATGGTAGTGGTTGTACTAGGGGTACCGAGGCCAAATTCTCAACAGAACTAGTATCGACCCGTTGTTGAGGTGCAATCGATGCTCTCCCAATAAACATGGCCTCTAATGGATTCATGTTTTGGGTGTGGCTAACCATTCACCTATTAAAGTTGTCTGTCTAAGCCTGTGATTGATCGGCCTAAACCTGTGACATTTCCACGACATGTTGAACCCTCCTTTAAATATCGACTATCCCAGATGACATAATTTTAAGAGGTTCAACCCAAGATGATGAAGCTCTATATGGAATCAAAAATACAGGCACTTGAACAGTTAGTAGATTCACTTGATGGGGTACATGTGGCATATGCACCTCTTCCTCTTAAGCAGGAAGTTCATTAGCTGTGGCGGCACTAGTAGCTGCTAAAGCGTTACAGTCACCTCGACTCATGATTTCTCAGAATTATTGCAACAATAAGTATTCTTACAATCAAATTCATACTGATCTGTCAAAATTGTTCATTTTTTGCACAACTGGTGCAAAAAATGAAATTCCTAATAGCTAAGTGGTTATTTGTAATGTCTCACCAAGCGTGCCAAAAACTATTGGCACTTTGTTCCTGTTTGTTTTCTATAACGTGTGTGTGTGTGTGCGCGCGCGCGCGCATGGGTGTGCTAGAATCGATAAAGCAGCTCGATTCAAATCGAATCAACTTTTGATCCTAAGTGCTGAAATAAGGAAATATGTCAGATGTAAACATATATGACCATATTCTGAGAAGATTGGTTGCTTACTTAGCCAATCGCAGAATTTTGTAATGATCAGGCAATTGTCAGGGGTGGGGTTCTTCCTTCAAAGGTGAGTTATGCTTTACCTTTCACAAGAAAGGACTTTTCAAAATACCAGTGCAATCAGGCAAAAGAAAACACTCACAATCGATCACTGGGAGTGATTGCAAGAATGCATCTTTTGAAAGAACTGCTTAAAATAAAATAAAATAAAACAAGAGAGAGGCAATGCCTACGATTCATTGATAATCCCAGAAACCTAAACATCCCTTCGAGCTGCCCCCCACAAAAGCTTAGGAGGCAGCCGATCATATACCAGCGCAAAGAGAGGACAGAAAGAAAATAAAACAGCAGAGACACCTTGCGAGGAGCGACTGAAGACCAGAGAACCGCCGGGTGAAACACCACGCATCAGACTCACAAGTTTCCCAGGCCGGCCCTATCTAGGACAAGACAGCCCCTAATGCACCTGGGAAGCTCCAAAGGAGAGAGAAAGAGAGAGTTGGCACAACCTTCAGAAGCCGGTTTGGCTAAAGCGTCTGCCACTGCATTCCCCTCGCGATAGATGTGCATGAAAGAAAGGTTTAGGGCCCTGATTAATTGGTGGATGGTCCCCATTTGATACCAAATGTTCCATGGGCAGTGGCAGGCAGGGTTGGTTGCGGCCGATTCCACTACGATGTTCGAGAGACCCAGACGGCTGCAGAGGATGCATGATCCCATCCAACATGGCTTGAGCCTCAGCTGTCGTGTTCGTAGTGGTCCCATAATACCTATGAAAGAACTGCTTGATATTGGATAAGGATCAAGTCCGATGTGTGACTACTGGATTACAACCGAGAACTAAGAATTACCACAACTCAATTATCACTACTATGATAACTGTGATAAAGATAAATTTTAATTGGTATTGGATTAGTTGTTGTTTTTGTTGTTGTCTTTTTGGTTGTAGATCTCCTTTTATATTTATAAATTTCTGTTGCACAACTTATTCTTCTGGATATTTCTACTATTACTTCAATAGTTATGGTATCAATGAGTCCTCTAAATCTTTCTCGTGATATTTTTCTTCTTCCTATTTGTTCCTCTTCTTTCAAACAAACTTCTTTTCTCGGTCGCTACTCATTCATCTGCCACACATTAGCGGTATTGCTTTCGTTGGTCACCTGACACGTGTGGTATTAATCCTCTGCCGGCTAGGATTTTGTAAAAAGTGTTCCACATATTTTGAAGAACTTCTCATTCACCTCCTACTTGTTGTGCATAGCCATACTTCACTCTCTCATTGACTGTAATGGGACTGCCGGAAATAGGTTACAACAGTATTTTTTTTTATTTTCTTTTAAAAAAAAGATAACGTTGGTTTTACATGCATGCCTGATGGACGGCTCATATCTCACACACGTATACAATGTTAGCTTACGTAACGTTAAGGCTCCCGTCCATTTCATGCGAGTGAAGAAACTCAACTTGACTCGCCCGACCCACACCAAACAAAACGCAAACAATCCACGACTGTTTGAGTGCTCTAAGCTATAGTTCTTCGTGTTGCTTAGGAGCACTTTGATAGTCTAACTATACCCATGATGGCAGTCCAATAGAACAGATCCAGACCATATGTAGCGGGGTTCCATGTTAAAATTCTCACCAATTAATAGCCTAAAAAATTGATGGTCCAGATCATTGAGATATATATATATATATATATATGAAATTTAGGACTGTGGACCCCACCTTTTATCCAGTTGTTTTTATGAAAGAAGACAAACTTTATTTTGCAACTTAGACCTGCACATGCTGAGACTGAATTTCAGGATGAAAATACCCCTCCTTTCACTGAAACAGATGGGGTGCTCCGCCTGTCACCAGACAATGGCGGATGGTCAGTGGTCTGTGGGCCCCACTATGATGTATGCTTTTCATCCATGCCATCCATATACTTTTCCATATCATTTTATGGTATGAGACCAAAAATGAGGTATATCCAAATCTCAAGTGTACCACATTACAGAAACAGTGTTGAATGAGAGTCAACCATTAGAAACCTTTAGGGGACCCACTGTGATATTTGTGAGAAATCCTCCTCGTCTAAGTTCATTCATAGGGTTAAAGAAGTTTTGGATCATTATGAAGAGGAAAAACAACTTTCATAATGATCCAAAACTTCTGTAACCCCTAAAAGGGTTTCAATGGTAGACGTTCAATTCCCCACTGCCTTTTAGAGTGTGGTCCACTTGATAGTTAGATCTATCTTATTTTTTGTCTCAAGACTTAATATGAGCACCCAAATAGATGGACGGTTTGGATATAACACAGACCTCATGATGGGATCCACATAAGCAACATAGCATTAAAAAAAAAAAAAAAAAACTACAAACTGCAGGGGACTGCGGCCGCACAGTATGGCTATGATTATAATCCGTAGCTATAGTGTACCGAGAATTATAATTTTTTAAACAAACTCACTGGACAGTTCTGGACTTTTTGGATAATATCAAAAGCCTTTCAATATATCGAAAGACCTATAGCTACGGATTATAACAATAGCCAGTCTATGCAAAATTTATTTTTATTTTTCTTTTTTATTTTATTTTTTTATTTTTATTTTTTTACATGAGGAACTTTATTCTACCTACAATTTTCTCTAATACATATTTATATAAATATATATATATATAAGCATATAAAAAAAATTTCTCTCTTTTTTTCATTTCTTTCTTTATTCATTTAATAAGAATATCTTCTAAACCAAAATTAGTTACTTGACATACCCTATATGATTTTGGGGTAGGAGAAGCTACTTTAGCCAACCAACCCAGTTATTTTTCAAGATTCCATCAGGTCGATGGTGGAAAATCCATTTCATTCACTTCGCAGTCAATTTCATTCATTTCATTTACTTCGCAATAAATTTTATGTTTGTTCTACTCAATTTTCAGTTTTCTCCGCTCAATTTCATGTTTTCCCCACTCAATTTCTAGTTTGCCCCGCTCAATTCATGTTTGCCCTGCTCAATTTCTACTTTTTCCCACTCAATTTTTAGTTTGCCTCGCTCAATTTCATGTTTGCCCCGCTCAATTTCTAGTTTACCCCGCTCAATTTTCAGTTTGCCCCGCTCAATTTTTACTTTGCCCTGCTCAATTTCATGTTTTTCTCACTTAATTTTCAGTTTGCCCGCTCAATTTCTAGTTTGCCTTGCTCAATTTCTGTTATGGTGGGCCCTACAATATTTTTAATGATGAAAATCAATTTTCCCACTACTCTTTGTAGTGTGGTCCAGTTGATCTTTAGATATGATTCTTTTTTTTTTTATAATAAATACAAAATTGTGGGGCCCATGTAACTTTAATCTCCTTTGAGCGAGGCGAACATGAAAATTTAGTAGGAAAAATTAGAAATTGAGTGGGGCAAACATGTAATTGAGTGAGGCCAACGAGAAATTCAGCAGGGCAAACTAGAAATTGAGCGGGGCAAATTAGAAATTGAGTGGGGCAAACATGAAATTCAGCGGGGTAAACTGAAAATTGAGCGGGACAAACATGAAATTGAGCGAGGCCAACGAGTATATCTACTCCGTCCATCAGTTTTTCCATCTAATATAAGGGGTTGAGCCCCAAATTGAAGCATATCAAAATATCAACTGGATCATACCACTGGAAACAGTGGGCATAATGATTTTCTAGTTCGCCCCGCTGATTTCATGTTTCCCCCGCTCAATATCATGTTTATCCCACTCAATTTCTAGTTTTCCCACTCAATTTCATGTTTGCCCTACTGATTTGCTAGGTTGCCCCGCTGATTTTTTAGTTTGCCCCCCTGAATTTCATGTTTCCCCTGCTCATTTTTCAGTTTTTTTCGCTGAATTTCATGTTTGCCCCGCTCAATTTGCAATTTTTCCTACTGAATTTCATGTTTCCCCTGTTGAATTTCATGATTTTCTCTACTGAATGTCATGTTTTCCCCACTAAAAATCAAGTTTGCCTTGATCAATTTCATATTTTCCCCGCTGAATTTAATGTTTCCTCCGCTGAATTTCATGTTTGCCCCGTTCAATTTCTTGTTTACCTCGTTCAATGTCTAGGTTCCCTCCCACATATGGAGTTTTAGTGCATACATAATCCGATGAACATGATGTATTACAAATAAAACATCATTGTGGGGCGTAGCAAGCGTAATTGGATTGCGTACTGAGTTAGTCAGTACGCTCCCATTGTACTAAGTAAACTCAGATGAGCCCACATTGAATGTATGTAGTATATCCACGACATCCATCCGTTCTTCCATCCAATTTTAGCGGTTTAGCCCCAAATTGAAGCATATCAAAAGATCAAGTGAATCATACCATGGGAAATAGTGTTGATTTGCTTGACATAGCCCAACCTGGCCTGCTGACAGCCTTAAATTTCACAATATATGTTTCTCTAGCACACCAATGTAGTTTCTATTTTTCCAATTAAAATGTTGAGTTTGAAAGTCACATTGAAACATTCAAAGAAGTTATGGAATGACTTTTCCATCTTCAAGGTTGCAGGCCCCATTATTGTATCTTTTGTTGGTTTTTTGGTGACAGGAAGTTATACACCTAACTGTTAATGTTATTTTTGAAAACCCTGCAGTCCAGGAGTTACTGGCCAAACTTTACCAAAAAGGTATTTTTTTAGCACCTCATGTCATCCATTCATATATAATAATACAATTCAGAAAAACTTATCTTTATTAGGATTTTTTCTTACCCTTCGAAAAAAAAATGGTCCCCATTTTTCCATCTATAGATTTTTCATCTGTATGTATAGTATAAGTTATCTAAATAGAAAGAAATTAAGAAAAAAGTTGCAATATCACTCATTGTTGTTGTTGCTGCTACTAATATCAGAATCTTACATTGGACCACATGCATTTGAAGGAAAAACTGAGCTTCCATGTTGTACTTGGATCTTCTTGTGAGAGAATTGCTACAGAACATTAACAATTATATCCATATGTATAGTGTTAACATGTTGTTTCATATGTGTAGTGTAGAAGCTTTGTTTGTTGCTTTTATGTTGGTTTACATAGGATACTTTTTTTGGTCTATGTGGAGAAAATGTTGAAATTCTCTTGTGCTATGTTTGAACGATAAGGACAACCAAAGTAGCATTAGTAGAATAACAAGAATATCATTAGTAGAAATAAAGCATGGGACAAATATGTTTTTAAAGAACATATTGTCCAAAGTACACTTTTTAGGTTATTCACCTAGAACAATTGGATGGCAATATGTTGAATCAATATGGAAAAACTACATCAAATTTCTATCGAAGTTATTAAATTTTAAGAAATCTATAATGGTAGAAACTTATGGCAGTTGCATGTGCATTTAAACTCACTTTCAATAGCACATCTAATAGGCCTTAAGTACAAAACATACCTCTTAATACAATGTGCTTATTGGAACGAACATTTCAAGCATAATTCAAAGCATTCCTCAAGAGATCCATAAATTATTCCTTTGGGACACCTCCATAGTTTAGTAGTGAAATTAAAGTCTTATTTAGGTATGTTTTTCTTGGCTGATTGCTAAAAAATATAAGCACTAAAAGCAAACAAGGTATTATAGTATTATTCACATAGCAAATTCAAGAACACATAACTCCAATGTCTCACCCTAATAAAATTTCAAATACTCCCAATAAGGATGGAATTTATTCATCTTCGTATCGATTCCTTGTGGGGATGGCTAACATGGAGGGTGTGTACTAACATGGGTGTATACTGACATGGGTGTATACAACAAGCTAACCAAAAAATAATAATAATAAACAAAACAAAATAAAACAAAACAAAACATAAAAAACACAACAAAAAATAAACTTACAAAATATGCAAACGTAGATATTATCGACATATCATCGATATCATCAACGTAAGTCATCAATAATATCGACAATATGTTGATAATATCGAATTTGGATGACAATTGTCCAGCAAGATTTGCTACATTTTCATAAAATGTCGATATATTAAGATATTATCGATATATCGACATGTTGTAGATAATATCGACATATCGACTACTGTACCTATTACTACAATTATAATCCGTAGTAATAGATCTACGGTCATTACTCAACATTAGTTATCGATAATATCGATCATATCTCAATATTATCGATGACTTATGCTCGATACTATCGAACATATGTCGATAATATCAAAAATTCTTTCATTTTTTGAGTTTTGTTGTTGGACAATTTGGCATTCATTTTCGATATTATCAAACTATGATCAATATTATCAACAATATATGGCTACGGTTATAATATGTAGCTATAGGACTATGGTCATTTTCTCATCTCTTTTCCCCACAAGTACTATTACTTTACCAACTTTCTTCTTCACACCTGATGCAAAAATAAATAAATAAATAAAGCAAAAAAAAAAAAAATTTAAAAGAAAAAGAAATAAAGAAAGAAAGAAAATACGACAACAATGATCCTCATGATGATTAAAGAAAGGCTCGAAGAAGTTAAAGATATGAAATTGTGAACAATTACCATTTTGGAACTTCCAATCCACATTTTGGGAGCAGATACAAAGATGTGTTACTCGTTCTCAACATACCTAGATGGAAGCAAATCATGGCTCCCATAATGGTGAAGAAGACACTTCATGTTCGAGGGATGAAGGATGAGTTGTTGACCATCAACTGCCTGCACCAAATATCAACAAAGCATTAAAAAATATAAATAAATAAACAACGACTTTCATTGCCTAATCAACATTAAGGTATCAGAATGGCTAAAGAGGATATTTTTTATCCTCGATCCGAGGCTTTGTGCACCGTATGCAGGAATTTGGTTTTCGCAAATATGAGAATTGAGTGGTTCATTAATCTAGACCACTAATATGTTGTGTCCCACATTGGATGTTGTAAATAATGCCTGAAAAATCTCCCTGATTGGAAGACCCAGACACCAATCCTGAAGCTCGTTTCAGCTGAAGGTGGACTGTTGCTATCTCTCTCTTTCAAACTATCTACTTGTAGCCTATAGACAACAAATTGAGTTGTTAAAATTGTTTTATTGTGGAGATTTTCAGAGTATCATAAATCCACTGTGAACTATAGGCTTCTTTTTTTGGTCTTCAAACTAAAGACCCAAGTATATTGTGCAAAGCCTCCGGTCAAGGATCCTATAGTACTTTATGGCCAAAGTATGTAGAAACTTAAACCACGAAGAGCAAATCTGGTGCTTTGGGTTCAGTAGAAAGAAGCAGAGGTTATTTCAAAGATAATTGTCATTTGTTATGCCACAAGCCTCTCTAGTCCTATAAGATTTCACCTTCTGTTTCAACTTCTTACCACTTATTATAGCAATGGCACGTATGTAAAAAAACCACAAGTACATGTGCACGTGTTAAAATGAACATTATTTTAACACATTCCTATTCTTTTACAGACTGTTACAATTTACTTAAGCAAGATAGATGAGAAATAAAAAGTAAATCTCAATTACCTAGTAGAAGGTGTAGAGGTCCTTCTCCCTCACATCTTTACAGCCATTTGAATGCCTTCGAAAATTTCTGTCCTCATCATACGATGATGACAGTTTTTCTGGACCTTCAGACCTAGGAAGATCAGTAGGAAGAACAACACAATCATCCCCACCTAACTGTTCCATAGATAGGTTGTACCCACTTGCTTCATCTTTGCAACCTGTGCATGATGTATCAGGTGCAGATTCACATGCTTCAGAATATGCCTCATTGGCATTCGCATGAGATTCTGTATTACTGCAGTTGTATTTACAAACCTTAAGAATAGAATTAGTGCAATTCCTTAAAGGCGGACTACTGTTGATAGTCTAATGCTAAGCCCAACACTTTTTCCTCTACTCAAATTGCTCTAATGTAGCACAAACATATGGAAGTTGTTCCAAATCCTCAACCAGCCCAGATTATGCTTTACCTAACCAATCATCGAGCTCCATTATTGCTTCCCGCATTGAGAGTTCCACATCTGGTGTCAAATGGAACTTAGAAAAAGCATCACACAAGCATGAAATTGAGCGGGGCAAACATGAAATTGAGTGGGGCAAACTAGGAAATGAGTGAGGCAAGTATGAAATTGAGTGGGGCAAACATGAAATTCAGCGGGGCAAACTAGAAAATGAGCGGGGCAAGCATGAAATTGATCATGTTGTCATCCACTTGTTCCAGCTGAATTACCTAAAAAATGTTCCTTAGGAAATTTGTTCTTTAAGAAATTATTTTTGACACCATCTATGATAAATTCCACTAATTACTAGTCATTACAATTGCAGCTGCATTGAATCACGGAGACATGAATGATTTTCTTGCGTTGAGAATGATTCTCTGTGCAATTCTTCTTGATGAACCGTATTTGAAAGCTCACTTGTCAGTACTAATGAGAGAAGAATTGAAAAGTCTCAAGGGAGGAAGGCTTCATGCCAATGAGTGCTACTATTTTATGGGAACTGTAAATCCGACTAGAATACTAAAAGCTATTGAAGTTTGTGTTAATCTGTTTGTAATTTTTTTGCTATATTACTCTGTTTATGTGATTCCTCTAATTATTTTAGGCTAATGTGATATGTTTGCATTTGTTACCTAGTTAACATTTCCATACTTTATTTCTCACTAAAATACCGAGAGAATGGGCAAATCTCAGGAAATATATTAGTATACAAGGCTCCTAGACTACATTTTGGAGATATCCATGTTGTCACTGCGACTTATATCGGGGATTTGATAAATGTTGTTGGAAATTCTAAATATGCAAACATGAAATTGAGCCGGGCAAACATGAAATTGAGCGGGGCAAACTAAAAAATCAACAAGGCAACCTAGAAAATTAGCAGGGGAAACATGAAATTGAGCAAGAAAAACTACAAATTCAGCGGGGCAAACTTGAATTTGAGCAAGAAAAACTAGAAACTCAGCGGAGCAAATAAGAAATTCAGTGGAGGAAACTTGCATTTGAGCGGGGCAAACAACAAAATCAGCAGGGCAAACTAGGAAATCAGCGAGGCAAATATGAAATTGAGCGGAGAAAATATGAAATTTAGCAATGCAAACTTAACAGATAATTTCATAGATTGAGCCTAAAAAACTAAACATATCCAATGTTCAAATGGACCACACTACATGAAAATTTTGAATTGAACTTCTCATGTTAATCATTTCTTAGGGGCCACAGAAGTTTTGGATCAAGCTTATAATTGTGTTTTCTATTAATCCATGTCTATATGATCTTATGAATAGGTTTGATAACAAACAAACATTGGAAAAGAAGTCCTGATAACTAGGTACCTTGCATTACATGAAAAGCATGATAAGATATGTTAAACAAATCTTGAAGCATTGATCTTAACAAGGCCTAAGTAGAGAATAGGGAGAGCTAGTCTCAGCCCAAGAAGAAAAGCTCCAAATGGTTTTAGTTTCACAGGAGATACCCCAAAAGTTGGACTCTTCTCCAAATTGTTATATTAATCTATGACTAATAGGACTATTCTACTGTTATATTAATCTAACAAGTTACATTCAACAAATTGAAAATCATTTATCAATAAAATTTTATCTTCCAATTGAACTTATTTATATAATTCTTTTACTTGTTTAGATAGTTGAAATCATTTAGTTGTTTGCAATCTGATTTTGTTTTGTGAGTTTTTTTTTTTTGGAATTGGTATAATGCTATTTGGTTTGTGCTTGGTGTTTTTATGCTGGGTTTGCGGGGATGGGACGGTTTGAGTAAGGGTCAATGTCAAAAGCCATCTGTTTTGGTTGTTGATTCTGAATCTGATTTTTCGGTGGGCGTGTTTTAGAAATGTTGTTTCATATTGGGTTTGTTTGGTTTTTGATATGGGATAATTCTTTTGGTTGCTAGGGACAAGCAAATTGAGTCATGTTTTTCATTTCTACATTCATGATTTAAGGCCTTCTATCTTTCTAGTCTCTCTTTTTTTGGGTTGTCTTTGGTTACATTATCCAATTGGATTGCAACTATCTATCAAATAAAGTGGAAATAACCAGATTGTAGTTTCCTTCCTTAGCATTCTTATTTAGGATGGGTTTTTGAATCCTTATATTACTTTGAAGTTAGACATGATAGGGACAACTACAATTTGAGGGTCATTTCCCCATATGAATACCATGAGCAGCAATTAACTTTCCCATTCATCTTGATTAAATTGAAGGCTCACAATTCAATTCTCTTATCCATCTAAATGAAGCCTCAGCTCATTCAGTATGTCTGGAATATGTTAGTTGACTGTGAATTGATTTCTTGTTGGGGTTCCAAGATGATTAGTTCTTTTGTTATTCCTTTCTTTTATTAAGCGTTTTGAGTTTGTCGATTGATGTCGGGAGTTAGGACAAATATTAAAATGATTTGCATGATGAGAGTTGTTTGGACTTGAGGTTTTTATTAACGAGGCTTAATTGAGATGTTCTTTATTGTTTCTGACTGAAAGATGTCCTTTACATTATAATGTGCATGGATAGAAGAAACTGAGCTACTGAGATTGCAAAAAGGGGATACGCATCAAGCATGACTCTTAATAATTTTCAATGAGACCGCCGAATTCATTTTATGCTTGTGTGAATAGATATGAATGGAGCTGATTTCATATAGAAATGGCATGTTCATATGAAGTACGGTATGGTACCACAAGTTATGCTACAATTGCCCATGAGGAGTTCTTCACTCAATCGTTAGATGATTTATATAGATACATCAGTTTACTATTCAATGATAAATCATGAATTGCCCAGATATATATAGATTTTTCGAGTTTAGTTTATCATTTCCTTTGTTTGAAATAGACACTATCATCGCAACAATCATAATGCCTAAAGATAAAGGAAAAAAGGCTATGGTTGGAGAGTCATCCGGGGGGATCGTACGAAACTCCGATCAAGACATAGATCGTAACAGGCAGAGGAACGGACTTTCCCGACCGAAGCAAACATGAAATTGAGCGGAGTAAGCATGAAATTGAGCAGGACAAACTGAAAATTGAGCGGGGCAAATATGAAATTGAGCGGGGCAAACTGGAAATTGAGCGGGACAAGCATGAAATTAAGCAGGGCAAACTGGAAATTGAGTAGGGTAAACATGAAATTCAGCGGGGCAAGCATGAAATCGAGCGGGGCAAACTGAAAATTGAGTGGGGTAAACATGAAATTCAGCGGGGCAAGCATGAAATTGAGCGGGGCAAACATGAAAATGAGCAGGGCAACCATGAATTTCAGCGGGGCAAGCATGAAATTGAGCGGGGCAAACTGAAAATTGAGCAAGGCAAATATGAAATTATGCAAGGCAAGCATGAAATTGAGTGGGGAAAACTAGAAATTGAGCGGGGCAAGCATGAAATTTAGCAGGCAAACTAGAAATTCAACGGGACAAACATGAAATTAAGTGGGGAAAAAATGATATTCAGGGGGGTAAACTACAAATTGAGCAGGGAAAACCTGAAATTGAGTGGGGAAATATGAAATTCAGCGGGACAAACATGAAATTTAATGGGGCTAACATGAAAATTGAGCGGGGCAAACATGAAATTAATCGGGGCAAACTGGAAAATTCAGCGAAAAAATCGCGACAAGCATGAAATTGAATGGTGCAAACTAAAAATTGAGCGAGATAAACTATAAATTTAACTTGCAAACAAACATTAAATCGAGAGAGCAGAGCATGATATTGAGCTGGACAAACGATAAATCAAGCGAGCACATCATGATATTGATGTGGGCAAATGTTATTTCGAGCGATCATAGCATGATATTGAGTTGGGCAAACATTTCTTCGAGCGAGTATAACATGATATTGAGCGGGGTAAACATTAAATTGAGAGAGCATTGCATGGATATTGAATGGGCAAACTATAAATTGAGCGAGCATAGGATAATATTGAGCTAGACAAACATTAAATTGAGCGATCCTTGCATGAATTTATCAAGACAAACATTAAATTGACCTTATCTACCATGAAATTAAGCTGGATGAACATTAAATTGAGCGATCCTACCATGAAATTTATCAAGGCAAACATTAAATTGACCTTATCTACAATAAAATTAAGTTGGGAAAACATTAAATTGAGCGATCATAGCATGATATTTATCAAGACAAACATTAAATTGACCTTATCTACCATGAAATTAAGTTGGGTAAACATTAAATTGAGCAATCCTAGCATGAAATTGAGTAGGGTAAACATGGAATTCAGTGAGCCTAGCATGAGATCAAGTGAGCCCTAACATGGAATTGAGTGAGCTTCAAATTGAATTGAGCAAGTTTGACATGGATTTGATCAATCAACGTATAAAATTGACTAAGCCTAACGCATGAAATTGACTAAGCCTAACGCATGGAATTGACCAAACTTCGCATGCAATGCCATTGTACAAGTGTAGCATTTTTTTTCAAGATATGTACCTCCGACTGCCACAGTATCGGTCAAATGCACATTAAAGAGAGGTGCTTTAAAGTGAGAGAATATTTTGAACCTTTTCAAGGAGATGCAACTAGCTCGTGGGATTTCACGTAACCCTAGCCAAGATGAAAAATGGGAAATGTTGAATGATGATATCTAGATGATTCACAAAGATTTCAGTCAGGAAAATGAGAAGAAAACCCTTTGTACTTCAGTTCTTAGTTCCAAGAGAGTGTAGAGCCAGAAGCAACTATTTTTTCGTTAAGGGGAGTGAAAGCAATGCTGAAAGCAATACACTGAAAGGAATATGTAAAAAGAAGGGGTATTTTCATCCTGAAATTCAATCTCCGCACGTGGAGGTCTAAGTTGCAAAACAAGGCTTGTCTTCTTTCATAAAAATAGCTGGATAAAAGGTGGGGTCCACAGTCCTAAATTTCTCATATATATATATATATATATATATATATATATATATATATATATATATATATATATATATATATATATATATGGAAAAGGTACTATGCGCTCCAGCTGATGGGACTGTCCCATGAGGTCGAGCTGTGTGGGCCCCACCATGATGCTTTTCTAACATCTACCCTATCAGTCAGATGCACCATTCCATCGTGACTTTTGTGGGCCACACCACATACAGAAGTGGAGAGGGGCTGTGCACCATTAAAACATTCATAATCATTTTTTGGGCCCACCGAGATGTGGTTTGCAAATCCAGCCCATCCATTATGTGTGTCCCACTTGGATGAGGGTTCAGACCAAGTTTCAAATGCATGAAAATTTCAGATAGGCCCCACCAAGTGGTTTTATATGTTTTAATGGTGTCTTCACATGATTTTAGATGGTATGGCCCACCTGAGTTCTGTATACGTCTGATTTTTAGCATATCCCGTAATTTAAAGGGGACCCATCAAATGCACAGTGTTGATGGTGACACGCATCACGGTGGGGCCCACACAGCTCGACCTCATGGGAGCTTATTGTGAGGTCGAGCGCATAGTACCTTTTCCCATATATATATATATATATATATATATATATATATATATATATATATATATATATATATATATCAACAGCTTGGGCCATCTATTTGATGTGACTCGTTATGAATCCCTTATGCTTTTAAACAATCACTTCTATAAGATAATCCTAACGATCCCATCCATTGCTTGGAATACATAATGGCTATACAAAAGAAGTGCAACATATGGATGGATCAGATCGTCCCATCCTCGAGTGAATTTCACATCGTGGTTTTAAAATAATAATAATAATAATAATAATTATTTAATTAAAAAAATAAAAAAAACTCTAAACCTACTAGACAGTCTGGATAGATTGAATAGATTTTTCAACAGTCCGGATTCAACCAGAAGCACTACAACTTTACAGTGCTCTTGTAGCTCTTTAACATATCTCCGAAAAAACCTTTCAACTCCTAAAACGTAAGCAGTGGTAATTAGCCGTCCATTGCCAAATAATTATCAGCTTTTCCTAACCCCCAGCTCTCCCGAATCTCTGTATAACACAACTTCATCCTCCTACAGCTCCTCATCTCTCTCTCTGTCTCTCTCTCTCTCTCTCTCTCTCTCTCTAGTCCAATGGCTCTCCAGAGGCTCGTTCTCCTCGTCGCATTCGCATTTCTCGTGACGCTGGCACAGGCGCGCCATTCTCCCTTTGAAACCCGCAATGACCTCCTGACTCGGCTCGAGAGTGGTGCTGGAAGCTTGTCCGATTGCTGGAACGCACTTCTGGAGCTGCGATCCTGCACCAATGAGATCGTCCTCTTCTTCCTCAATGGCGAATCCTACCTGGGTCCCGACTGCTGCCGGGCCATACGTGTGATTACGGTTCAGTGCTGGCCCGCCATGCTTGCTTCTATAGGCTTCACAACAGAGGAAGGTGATATCCTCAGAGACTACTGCGTTGCGTCGACCACTGTGCCACCTCCATCGCCGATGAGCTTAGGTCCAGTTGCGGTTGGCATACAACCATCGTTGGTTGGGTGTTGAGGGTCAAATAGTGCATATTAGACCCCAAATATTGTACGAATTTACGAGCATAATAGTGCTTAACGGCTGATTCAATCGTGTTTATGTTGCAGGTTGATTTTACAAGCTTGGATGGAAAAAGGATGTTAAAATTTGAGATTTAACGATCTGATGACACCAAAGGCAAGGGACACACTCCAGGGGACCAAGATTGACAAATATACACGGTCAGAAATCCGAGAAAAGTTAGAAATTGAAGCTCAAGTGGCCTAAAGGACGTCTAGAATGCAAGATCACGAGGTTCCCACCATCCGTTCGGCTCGAAACTTCATACGTCGCCTGAGGACCATAAATTAACCGTACATATAAAATTTCAGCCATTGAAGATCTCGGGAAGTGCCCCAACTGACAGATCAGCCTATAAACTGTTGATTCTGGGCCCACCTGATATCTGGAACTGCCTCAAAATTATTATTGATGCCTTAAATAAGGAGTCAAAACAGATGGACGGTGCAGATTTCTCTAAAACATTGCAATGGACCCCATATGAGATGAGTGTGTACAGTGCACATGTGCACTCACCGTGCACCAAAATTTCCAAAAGTCGGTACGTTTCCGTCTACAACTCAAAAAAAAAAAAAAAAAAAAAAAAAAAAAAAAAAAAAAACGCGCAGCGGACGCATGGCGCTGGCTATTTTTGCGATCAGTTGTGGGCCCCACACGTGCCCCATAATCTCAATCTGATCCGTCCACCGTGTAGAGGGCTTCGAGCACTATAAAACCATATTATCACTTTTTACCCATGCGTGCACACGTATGAGATACAGAGGCCACAAAAGGGCTGCTCGGTAGCGTTCAAAACTGATTCTTTTATGATTTCTTCTCTGAGTCACGTCAATGGACGTTCAAAAACACCCATTCTTGACTAAAATTTCGTTCTAAATCCAATGGATGGGGTGAATTTTCCAGAAAATGCTTCTGTGGGGCCCACCGACCACAACGGTGAAATAGTGCGAAAGGTTTCGCTCATCCGCGAAAATTGATTTTTCCGGACAGTTTTGGCCCACCATCTTTGATGATATGGCAGATCTGAACCGTCTATCATGTAGAGGACCCAAGAAAGTACTAAGGGACGGTGTTTCTTTAGAATTTGAGCAAGGAAAGTGGCGTGTTTCGAGGCACCGAACTTGGCTGCGAAAAAGCTTTCAATGGGCATGCATAGCTTTCCAAATCCGATTTTCACCACTCCAGCAGCTATAAAAAGAGGTTTTGGACGTGGGGAGCATTCATTCAAGGTCTTGGGAGGAAGAACAGAGGGCTCGAGCTTGGGTTTCAACGTGGGCAGAGGAGAGAGAGAGGAGCTTGGTTTTTTTTCTTTCCCTTTTCTCTTCCTTTTCTTTTTCTCTTTATTTATTTGGATTGAGCCCATCCATGGCAGGCTAAATCCTCCTAGCTAGGGCTAGGAGGTGAAGCTTGTAGTGAGATGAGAGATTATATGCTTTTAATATAATTTTAATTTTTGAATTGAAGTTGGTTTTAGTTTGATTTTAATGGAAATATTTTTGGTCTTTAATGGTCTGTTGTGACTAAATTACAATGGGTCTGCAATGCTTTGAATATTTTCTTATCCCTTTTATGTTTATGACGTTAGGACGTCCCGTTGTTCACCATAGTCTCCTGGGCATGGTTGGATGACGGTACCCTTCTTAACCTTCATACATATGATTGGTTGGTAATTAGTTTAATTCTGTTGTTTGCCATAGTCTGTGGGCATGGTTTGGTGATGGAATCCATTCTAATTTATCTTCCTTTCATCTCTTTGAAAACTAGATCAACGGCAGTTCAGTAATTTTCATAATTTTTGATGCAAGCATAAATTCTCCCTGATCTCTACAAGTGGATCCTCTGAATCCCTAGTTTCCTATCTCTGATTTGTTTCCTAAGTTTTAAATTAATTATTTTACAAATATTTCACCATTGCTAATTGATTTAGAATTCATCTTAGCCTAGTTATAGTTCTATTTAATTTTAGATAACGTACAAGTTTCAGTCCCTTGGGATTCGACCTCGGTCTTACCGAGTTATTACTACATCACAACCCTGCACTTGGGGAGTGAACAAGTTTTTGGCGCCGTTGCCGGGGACTGTCGGCTACGTTTTTCTGAAATTAATTAGTTTTAGGATTAGTTTAGGATTAGATTTTCTTTTTAATTCTAGGTTTAGAAGCTTAATTATTTTCCTTATTAGAAAATTTTCCTAACTTTAGAAATTTGCTATTCTTCCTTCTATCTGATTTTTAGAACTAACTTAATTTTTCTGTTTTGTAGGAAACTTCTAATTTAGTAAGCTCTTTCTAATTTCTCTTTCTTTAGAATTTCTTCTTTTTTTTCTAGAAATTAGTTTACTCTTAATTAGGACTTTATATTCTTAGAAACTAACTTATTTTGTTTTGTTTTGCAGATTCTTAACCTAGGACTCCAACTTTGGTAACCTCTTTCCATCTTTCCCCTTTATTTTCTAGATTTCTTCTTCCTTTTTTTTAAGTTAGAATTTGAGGGCTAAGTGTGTTTTATGCCCCATTGGGCACGCGACAACACTCGACGTCTCGTGACTGAAGGAGGATTAGTTGAGGGGTTGACTGTCCATCGCAGGACTAGACACTACTTGAATTCTCCTGAGTTAGAAGACGTTATGGCTGAAAATCAACCTCAAGCACTACCCCAACCAGGGGTTGAGGAAGTACATGATGAGAATGAGGTGCATCAGGCACCCCCGCCTCGTACTTTACGAGATTATTTACAACCGGCGGGGGTGAGTACGCCCTCATGCATGATTTTTCCTGAGAATACAGGACATATGGACATCAAGCCAGGGGTTATCCAACTCCTTCCTAAGTTCCATGGGCTTGAGTCTGAAGAACCATACTTGCATCTGAAAGAGTTCGATGAAATCATAGGCACCTTATACTTTCCTAATGTATCTGAGGATACTATTAGGCTGAAACTCTTTCCATTTTCCTTGAAAGAAAAGGCTAAGATTTGGTTACATTCACTGCGTCCTAGATCCATTGGCACATGGAATGATTTGCAGAGGGAATTTATAAAGAAATTTTTTCCACATCATAAGACAATTACCCTCAGGAGAGCAATTATGAACTTTGTCCAAAAGGAAGATGAAACATTCTTCCAATGTTGGGAAAGGTTCAAGGATCTAGTTAATGCATGCCCACAACATGGCTTTGAAATATGGCGCATTACGAATTTTTTCTATGATGGGCTAACATCTTCCATGCGCCAAATGGTCGAGACAATGTGTAACGGAGATTTTATTAATAAAAATGTCGACGAGGTATGGGATTACCTCGATAGTCTCGCGGAAAAAACACAATCATGGGACTATTACCTAAGAACGAACACCACGTCTAGGCCGACTCATTCAAGGGAAAAAGGAGGAATATATCTCCTGAAAGAGGATAATGATCTTAACGCTAAGGTGGCCAATCTCACCAGAAAATTTGAGGCCATGGAAGGAAGGAAGGAAAAGGTTAATGAAAGTGTTTGCGGCATCTGTGATTGCAACATTCATACTACTAAAAATTATCCTTCAATACCTGCCTTTCGAGATGTATTGAATGAACAATCTAATGCCGTAAATAACTATCAAAGACCTTTCAATGGATCACCCTCTAATACATACAATCCTGGCTGGAAAAATCATCCGAATTTTAGTTGGAGGAACGGACAAACTGCTACCCCTCAAGGTTTCTTCAATCAAAATCCAAATCAGGGGAAACCTCAAGAAGAATCGGTTCAATTTTCCATACAAGAGCTGGCTCGGACAATGCAAGGAATTTCAGATTTTATGCAAAAAATAGATTCACGTATGACGGCTATGGAAAAAGGGATGCTCCCTGCACAATCACTCCCTAATCCGAAACCGCAATACGAGACAGGTGATCCCAGCTCTTCGAATCAAATGGGGCACGCTAAATCCATCACCACTCTTAGGAGTGGGAAGGTTATTGATAAAACCCTTCCGGTTAGGCCCGAAAAGCCTCAAGAACCAGAAGAGGACAACAATGATGGATCTAGTGGCGCCCCACAAAAATTTGAACCGGAACCTCTAGAAAAGCCAGTTGCTCCGTTTCCCCAACGGTTGGTTGAACCAAAACGTCTATCTAACTCTCAGGATATCCTAGAGGTGTTGAAACAAGTAAAAGTCAATATTCCTCTGCTTGATGTTGTAAAACAAATACCTTTATATGCTAAATTTCTAAAGGACTTATGTACTACCAAACGATGGAAAAGTGTTCAAAAGAAAATCTCCTTGACTGAGAAAGTGAGTGCCGTCCTAAAACAAGATGTGCCGCAAAAATTCAAAGATCCCGGTTGCCCAACCATATCATGTGTAATCGGGAACTATCGAATTGATCACGCACTTCTTGACTTAGGAGCGAGCGTCAATCTGATTCCCTATTCGGTATACCAACAGTTAGGTTTGGGTGAATTAAAACCCACTCGAACCACACTACAACTTGCTGATCGTTCTGTTCGTATACCAAGAGGGATCATCGAGGATGTGTTGGTCCAGGTTGATAGATTCTACTACCCTGTTGATTTTATCATCTTGGACACCGAACCCATCAATGACACGAGCACTCAGATTCCCGTCATTCTTGGTCGCCCATTCCTATCCACTTCAAATGCAATTATCAATTGCAGGAATGGTGTCATGACTATGTCCTTTGGAAATTTGACATTGGAATCGAATATCTTTTTCAATAACGGCAACAACTCAGAGGATGATGACGATTTCCACGATGTTAACATGATTGATTCTTTTGTGGAAGATAGAACACCTCTCACCTTATCCTCTGATCCTCTAGAGACGTGCCTGGCCCACTCCCATGATCTTGATGATGATATAATTAGGGAGACGTGTGCCATGCTTGATACTGCACCGGTACTTGAAGTTAACCGGTGGAGGCCACACATTGAAGAATTGCCCCAAACTTATGTAGTGCCTCTACCGTTTAACCTCAAGCCACCGAAGCTTGACCTAAAACCTTTGCCCTCTGATTTAAAATATGTCTATTTAGGTCAAGATGAGACATATCCGGTGGTGATTTCTGCCCACCTGGAGAAAGAACAGGAGAGTATGCTGATATCTACTCTCATTGAGCATAAGGGAGCTCTTGGATGGACGATAGCGGACCTCAAGGGAATTAACCCATCGATTTGTACTCACCGTATATATCTTGAGGACAATGCAAAGGCTGTTCGGAAATCACAACGTAGACTAAATCCAAACATGAAGGAAGTGGTTAAGGCCGAGGTTCTCAAACTATTGGAAGTGGGGATCATTTACCCCATATCCGATAGTCAATGGGTGAGTCCAACTCAGGTAGTTCCTAAGAAGTCCGGGATCACCATCGTAGCCAATGCCAATAATGAACTCGTGCCGACCAGAGTTACTACTGGTTGGAGAATGTGCATTGACTACAGAAAGCTGAATACCGTCACAAGGAAAGACCACTTTCCTTTGCCCTTCATTGATCAAATCCTGCAAAGGCTAGCTGGTCATTCTTATTATTGTTTCCTTGACGGGTATTCAGGTTATAATCAGATTGAAATCGCCCCTGAAGATCAGGAAAAGACCACATTTACATGTCCCTATGGCACCTTTGCTTATAGAAGGATGTCATTCGGGCTATGTAATGCCCCTGCCACCTTTCAGCGATGCATGACGAGTATCTTTTCTGACATGGTGGGGAAATATCTAGAGGTCTTCATGGACGATTTCTCTGTTTTTGGTTCATCTTTCAGCGAATGCTTAGCAAGTCTTAAATGTGTGCTGAAAAGATGTGAAGAAAAAAATTTGGTACTTAACTGGGAGAAGTGCCATTTTATGGTTCAAAAGGAAATTGTCCTTGGGCATATCATCTCGTCCAAAGGAATCGAGGTAGATAAGGCAAAAATCGATCTTATCTCTAACCTACCTCCACCCAAGAACATCAGAGATGTGCGATCCTTCTTAGGATACGCAGGCTTTTACAGACGATTCATAAAGGATTTTAGTCTCCTCTCTCGTCCTTTATGTAATCTTCTTCAAAAGGATACACCATACGAGTGGACTGAGCAGTGCCAAGAAGCTTTCACTAAGCTTAAGGGCATGCTAACCACTGCACCTATCATGCAGCCACCTGACTGGAGTCTTCCTTTTGAACTTATGTGCGACGCCTCTGATTATGCTCTTGGAGCGGTTCTAGGCCAGAGAAAAGATAAGCGGCCTTACGTTATTCACTACGCAAGTAGGACTCTAAATCCTGCCCAAGTGAACTACTCAACTACAGAAAAGGAACTCTTAGCCGTAGTGTTCGCTTTGAACAAATTTAGATCTTATCTGATCGGATCTAAGATCATCATTTACACAGACCATGCGGCACTTAAGTATCTTCTTTCTAAGAATGATTCTAAGCCCCGCTTGATACGATGGATCCTTCTACTTCAAGAATTTGATTTGAAAATTAAAGATAAAAAGGGAGTAGAGAACGTAGTGGCCGATCATCTTTCTCACCTTAATACCTCTGATTCCCTTGAGGCGACCCATATCAATGACATGTTCCCTGATGAACAACTGTTTAGAGTCTCCCATTCACCTTGGTTCGCTGATATTGCTAATTATCTTGCTACAGTGCCATACCGACACACTGGACGTCACAAGATAAGAAGAAATTCTTTACCAAGGTGCGTAACTTTTTCTGGGACGATTCATATTTGTTTAAATATTGCCCAGATCAAATCTTAAGGAGATGCGTACCAGAAGATGAGCATCAGAGTGTCATCTCCTTCTGTCATTCACAGGCCTGTGGTGGTCACTTTTCTGCTAAAAAGACCACGGCCAAGATTTTACAGTGTGGCTTCTACTGGCCCACTATGTTCAGGGACACTCATGAGTTTTGCAAGGCTTATGAGCGTTGTCAGAAATTGGGAGCATTGTCCCGTCGAAATATGATGCCCTTGAATCCCATCCTTATTATAGAAGCATTTGATTGTTGGGGCATTGATTTCATGGGACCATTCCCCCAATCATTTGGAAATCTGTATATTTTGCTCGTCGTAGACTATGTCACTAAATGGGTCGAAGCAATTCCGTGCCGCAAAAATGACCATAACACGGTCATTAAATTTTTGAAAGATAATATCCTGTCGCGGTTCGGAACACCTCGAGCCATCATTAGTGACGGGGGCTCACACTTCTGCAATAGACCATTTGAGAGCTTAATGAAGAAATACGGTATCTCTCATAAGGTGAGCACCCCATACCATCCACAGACAAGTGGACAAGCTGAAATTTCTAATAAGGAGATCAAACATATTCTAGAGAAAACGGTTAACCCTGATCGTAAGGACTGGTCAATCCGATTGACCGATGCCTTATGGGCGTACCGTACTGCTTTCAAAACTCCTATTGGAACATCTCCCTTTAGACTTGTCTATGGGAAAGCCTGTCACTTGCCTGTGGAATTGGAACATAAAGCATACTGGGCGATCAAAAATCTGAATTTCAATCTGGACAACGCTGGCTCGCTATGCAAACTTCAGTTAAATGAACTTGAAGAAATCCGGAACGATGCGTACGAAAACTCGAGAATTTACAAGGACAAGATGAAGGCGTTTCATGATCATCATATTCTACGAAAATCATTCACGCCAGGTCAGAAAGTCCTCTTATATGACTCTCGACTACATCTCTTTCCGGGTAAGCTTCGATCTCGTTGGACCGGCCCTTACATTGTTGTTACTTTTTATCCTCATGGGGCCGTCGAGATAAGAGATCCCGACAATGGCAAGGAGTTTAAAGTTAATGGACATCGATTAAAGCCATTTGTTGAGACATTTGATTCAGAGGACATGTCCATGCCTCTGATTGCTCCTGTTTACCATGACTGATCTCCTAGTCTGATGGAGGTATAGGTAGGTTTATCGCTTTCATAAGTTTAGGATAGTCGCTTTCATAGGTTAGTTAGTTCAATGTTTGTGGGTAACATTACTGCAAACCCTCACGAGACTACAACTCGTCTGCTAGGGGTAACTTAGGGGTTTAAAGGCTTGTTGCATACGCTAAATGCAATCGAGAGCACCTGCGAAAGTGGTATAGGTAGGATTTTATTTTTTTTATTTTTGTTCTGCTTTCTCTCTCATGCTGACAAGCTTCCATGCCGTGATCTATTGGAAACTCTCTTGATTCGTTATTCAGGTAATATCTTCCCATCACTTCTCATTTACTTTCGTTGTCCCATGTGCATTGCATGCTCATATCTTTTACATTGAGGACAATGTAGATTTTAGGTTGGGGGTGGGAGATTAGGTTTCCTAATCAGTATTTTCTTGGTCTTGAGCAAAAATTGTGAAATTTTTTTTACAAATTTTTCTGAAAAAAATTTTTCTGAAAATTTCTACAAATTTGAAGTGATTTTGACAGATATCCCTAATTTAGATCTTCAAGGTACATAATGGTGAATTTATGACTCTTGGATTCCGTATCTGTTAGATTTCATAGTTAAGTGAATTATTAATCCATGATTAGAAGTTGTAAACATTAACTGAGTCATGATTTCACATGTCACATCTCGCTTTCACATTAAGACTTCAGTCTGATATTGAAGGGTTAATTTGGTAATCACTAAGCACGAAAGGAACCAGCCTGAAATATCTTGCCATCATGGTATAAAAATTGGAAAGGTTGGATAATTAATCTTCACCATAGGTTTGCTCCCTATAGGTGTGGAGTTAATTCCCCATGAATGATATCTAAAAAGAGTCAGGTGTACGATCTTCACCATAGGTTTGCTCCCTATAGGTGAGGATTTGATTCCCCTTCCTTGGCATTACTTTGAATAGAAAAATTACAAGTTAATAGGCTAATCTATGAGGCAAGTTTTGGATTAGGTTTTCATTGTCATGAATTTTCTTGTTGGTTACCAATGATATCATGAAATTGACGATTGGATCTCTTAATGATGATAAGCCGAGATTAGACTATACATCCATGGATCTCAATGTTTAAATTTTTTCTAATTGATGGATTAATGCTTTACACTTGATTATGAAGTCTACCGTATACTTGAGCTCAGGAGAAAATAATTTCTAACATTCATGGATATTAAATTTCTCGTATTTTGTTCAAAATCTCACTCGATTTCATAGAAAGTTCTCCTATAATTCTCAACTTATTTTTCGCATATTTTGCTCGGGACTAGCAAAATGCTGGTTGGGGGTTGTGTTGAGGGTCAAATAGTGCATATTAGACCCCAAATATTGTCCGAATTTACGAGCATAATAGTGCTTAACGGCTGATTCAATCGTGTTTATGTTGCAGGTTGATTTTACAAGCTTGGATGGAAAAAGGATGTTAAAATTTGAGATTTAACGATCTGATGACACCAAAGGCAAGGGACACACTCCAGGGGACCAAGATTGACAAATATACACGGTCAGAAATCCGAGAAAAGTTAGAAATTGAAGCTCAAGTGGCCTAAAGGACATCCAGAATGCAAGATCACGAGGTTCTCACCATCCGTTCGGCTCGAAACTTCATACGTCGCCTGAGGACCATAAATTAACCGTACATATAAAATTTCAGCCATTGAAGATCTCGGGAAGTGCCCCAACTGACAGATCAGCCTATAAACTGTTGATTCTGGGCCCACCTGATATCTGGAACTGCCTCAAAATTATTATTGATGCCTTAAATAAGGAGTCAAAACAGATGGACGGTGCAGATTTCTCTAAAACATTGCAATGGACCCCATATGAGATGAGTGTGTACAGTGCACATGTGCACTCGTCGTGCACCAAAATTTCCAAAAGTCGGTCAGCGCAGCTGACCGACGTTTCCGTCTACAACTCAAAAAAAAAAAAAAAAACGTGCAGCGGACGCACGACGCTGGCCATTTTTGCGATCAGTTGTGGGCCCCACACGTGCCCCATAAGCTCAATCCGATCCGTCCACCGTGTAGAGGGCTTCGAGCACTACAAAACCATGTTATCACTTTTTACCCATGCGTGCACACGTGTGAGATACAGAGGCCACAAAAGGGCTGCTCGGTAGCGTTCAAAACTGATTCTTTTATGATTTCTTCTCTGAGCCACGTCAATGGACGTTCAAAACCACCCATTCTTGACTGAAATTTCGTTCTGAATCCAATGGATGGGGTGGATTTTCCAAAAAATGCTTCTGTGGGGCCCACCGACCATAACGGCGAAATAGTGTGAAAGGTTTCGCACATCCACGAAAATCGATTTTTCCGGACAGTTTTGGCCCACCATCTTTGATGATATGGCAGATCTGAACCGTCTATCATGTAGAGGACCCAAGAAAGTACTAAGGGACGGTGTTTCTTTAGAATTTGAGCAAGGAAAGTGGCGTGTTTCGAGGCACCGAACTTGGCTGCGAAAAAGCTTTCAATGGGCATGCATAGCTTTCCAAATCCGATTTTCACCACTCCAGCAGCTATAAAAAGAGGTTTTGGACGTGGGGAGCATTCATTCAAGGTCTTGGGAGGAAGAACAGAGGGCTCGAGCTTGGGTTTCAACGTGGGCAGAGGAGAGAGAGAGGAGCTTGGTTTTTTTTCTTTCCCTTTTCTCTTCCTTTTCTTTTTCTCTTTATTTATTTGGATTGAGCCCATCCATGGCAGGCTAAATCCTCCTAGCTAGGGCTAGGAGGTGAAGCTTGTAGTGAGATGAGAGATTATATGCTTTTAATATAATTTTAATTTTTGAATTGAAGTTGGTTTTAGTTTGATTTTAATGGAAATATTTTTGGTCTTTAATGGTCTGTTGTGACTGAAATTACAATGGGTCTGCAATGCTTTGAATATTTTCTTATCCCTTTTATGTTTATGACGTTAGGACGTCCCGTTGTTCACCATAGTCTCCTGGGCATGGTTGGATGACGGTACCCTTCTTAACCTTCATACATATGATTGGTTGGTAATTAGTTTAATTCTGTTGTTTGCCATAGTCTGTGGGCATGGTTTGGTGATGGAATCCATTCTAATTTATCTTCCTTTCATCTCTTTGAAAACTAGATCAACGGCAGTTCAGTAATTTTCATAATTTTTGATGCAAGCATAAATTCTTCCTGATCTCTACAAGTGGATCCTCTGAATCCCTAGTTTCCTATCTCTGATTTGTTTCCTAAGTTTTAAATTAATTATTTTACAAATATTTCACCATTGCTAATTGATTTAGAATTCATCTTAGCCTAGTTCTAGTTCTATTTAATTTTAGATAACATACAAGTTTCAGTCCCTTGGGATTCGACCTCGGTCTCACCGAGTTATTACTACATCACAACCCTGCACTTGGGGAGTGAACATTGGGCCAGTTGCTGCTGTGGTGGTGGGTTTGGAGGGTTAGATAGGTTCTTGTTTTAGGGTAAGTAGAAATGGGTGATATGAACTGGTATAATAGCGGAAGCAGTAGATATGTTCTGCTTGTGGTGTTTTTACGTTTGCATGGTTTTGTGGATAGTCTGTTTACCATCTCTCTCTCTTAAAGCTATGATCCTGCAATCATGTGAGCCCCATCTGGAGTTGGATATGGGGTCATTTCATTTCAATGTTCTAAAATCATCTATACAATAATTTATGGCTAAGATCATCCATTCACTCATCCAGCCTCACTAACTTAGGTTGGACACTAGAGCATGGAATCCAGTGCATTGGCCGTTCTGATCAGTGGACCATCTCTGGCACCCCAGAAGTGGCAAAGACAGACAGAACCCGGACAAAGACACACAGAACCCGCACTCGTCATTTTTATATGGAGTCCGGTTATTCTACAACCTTTGTAAAGAGGCTGTATGTGGGCACATGACGCAGGGATGAACGTGATGAGGTCGAACACCATCTTCCTCAAGGATAACAACTCCGTATCCACGGAGCTTCTCTAGACTCCTTACATAGACTTCTCGAATCCACAAGGAAAGAAAGCAAGAGAATAGAAATAAACTCTAATAAAATTCAAAATTAATTGCTGAATGAATAAAAACGAGTTTACACTTCTTTAAATAAGGGAACCAAGTAACAGGAAAGAAATCAGACTCAAACTACAACTAAAACTCCTAGAATCCGCGACTTACTATAAATAGTAAACTTACTATTTATAGACGGTCGTGATGTCTACTAGTGCGCAAGGTTTTCGGCCAAAAATAGTAAGTGTCCTATTTGGCTTCACCAAACCGTTCTCCTAAGTATCCTAAGCACTTTTCATGTTGGACACAACTCCTAAAGCCCAACGGATGAAGAGCGAGGAAAAGGTTCCTTGAAATCAATGTCCCAGCAATCAAATGCTTTTATGATAAGGATGAGATTCAAGGGCATCATATTTCGACGGGACAATGCTCTCAATTTTTGACAACGCTCATAAGCCTTGCAAAACTCATGAGTGTCCCTGAACATAGTGAGCCAGTAAAAGCCACACTATAGAATCTTGGCCGTAGTCTTTTTAGCAGAAAAGTGACCCCCACAGGCCTGTGAGTGACAGAAGGAGATGACACTCTGATGCTCATCGTCTGGCACACATCTCCTTAAGATTTGATCTGGATAATATTTAAACAAATATGGGTTAGCCTAGAAAAAGTTACGCACCTTGGTAAAGAATTTCTTCTTATCTTGCGACGTTTAGGGTGTTTCTAGCAAATCTGGGCTGCTATTTATAGTAAGCAAACTAAAACTTACTATTTATAGTAAAAACGAAATTAAAACAGGGAAACGACCGTTGATCAGGGTGTTTCTAGCAAATCTGGGCTGTGCAACCCGGCGTAACGGGGTTGGTTGTCTAAAGTAGCTCGTTCTACCCCAAATTCATATATTTTATGTCAGATAAGTCATTCCAGATTGTAAGATACGTCTGATCTAAGGTCCAATGGTCCGGATCACTTATGTTATCGACCGTGCCTTTTCTGATCCATCTTGGCCATGAAATTGTCCGCGACCCGCTCTACATCAGCACACCATGAAATAGGGGCCCACGTCCAATCACAACATGCCGTGTCCCAAAATCAGCTAGATAAATAATTAAAAACAAAAACAAAAACTAAAAAAATAAAAAATAAAATAAAAATAAAATGTGAATCTTGGGATGGAAACGCCTGCCACCAAAACCTTCCAGAATTTGGGCCCACCGTGTTTATCCAATCGATTCAGAAATGCACCCCCAAAATCAGGCCATTCATAAACTCAGACAAGCTGGACCATGTTATTTTTAAGGATTTAAGCATGATTATTATTATTATTATTATTATTTTTTATATTGAGTGGCCCACCTAAGCTCTCGATTGGCCTAATTTTTACAAACGATGGACGGTTGGATGTCATGCACACATCACACTGGATCCCACACATGACGGTGAAGAATAAGCTCTGCCTATCTTGTATGAGTTAGTATTCGATAACGTAGCACTCTTCATTTGATTGTAGAGATGATTACTTGGACCGTCTATCTTCCTGCATAATATGGTGGATATATAGTCCACGATAATAAAGCCGAGAGTACGCAATCCCAGTTATCGGATCCAATCTGGAAATGGATTTGGCTACTCCCCCTAACATCAGCCCGGTGGCTGATGGTCGCTGCTCTGTGGGCCCACCATGATTTATGTGTTTCATCCATTTTTACAGATCAAGGGACGCGGATTGCGTACTACCCCGCCCGGCCTTAGCTCCGAACGGACAGTTCTGTGGGTGGGCCTACCGTGATGTATCTTTACATTCAAGCCGTCAATCCATTTTCTCATATTATTTTAAGGCATAAACATAGAAATAGGCAGATCCAACGATCAAGTGGACCACACTAAATAATAAGCTTAGTTGCAATAAAATGCACAGAACATTAAATGTCAGTTGCATTAAATGCAAGAGTCATCTATGGTGTGGTCCATTTGATCGTTGGATCCACCTCATTTTTGTTTTTACACTTTAAAATAATCTGAAAAAAAGGATTGACGGGTTGGATGCAAAGATACATCAAGGTGGGCCTGCCCACAGAACTGCCCGTTCGGAGCTAGGGACGGGCGGGGGTAGTACGCAATCCGCATCCCGCATCAAGACGGTAAATTCTAGTAACGTCCAGCTTCTAAGGGAAGACTTAACTAATTCAATATCTCCATGCGAAGATCCACCAAACCGATGGTCCGGATTCACCGTCCTCGGCGACTCACGTGAACAAATTAAGGAATAGAGGACGTTTCCTGTTGCCTTCCGTGTCTTAGTCTCCGTCCATCCATTAATGATAGGGTAGAGCCAGCAGAACCGGAATATGGTAGATCCATACTTTGGAAAGTACAGTGGCAAAGCAATGAATCAATCTGATCCTTCCATCTAGATTTTCCTACTTTGGATGGATAACGTTTCTAAATACAAACCCATCCGTCTGAAATATTGCTTTCAAATTGATTAGTGACCAAACACTCATCCATGTAAACCTGAAAAATGTGATGAACAGGATTGTCCAAATGGTGTGATTTTTGAAAGATGAGCCATCCATGACAGACCCCACTAAATAGACGGCCAAGATCAGTACATATCCTATGGAGAGATTGTTTGGCCCCTTTCAAGTTCCCTTCGACTACCAAGTCTGTAGCCAGTTACAGTGGCAACGGACGTGGATTGCGATCCAACCTATTCACGAAGTTATATAGACATGAACGAAGAGAAAACACAAATATCAGCTCCACTCAAAACTTATGTGGCCTTCACAGAGTTTTCAACGGTAAAACCTTAATTCCCATTTTATAGTCCCTCGAGCCTCGTATCTGCCTGATTTTTTATATCACAACGGGATACGAAAAATTAGATGGACGGTGTAGACCCATACATCACGTTACCCACTCAAAGCTCCCGCCCGTTTCTAGCCGGAGACAGGCGGGGTAGGAGGCAATCCGCTGGATCAACTAGCGTCCCGACGGAAACAGATTGGCTAGTGGTAGGTGATCCGTGGGCTCCACCATGATGTGTTTCATCTATGCGGTTTATCCAAATTTTTAATGTTAATTTATGGTATGAACTCAAAATGAAGTAGATCTAAATCTCAAGTGGATCAGACATTGTTGATTGAACGCTTAATATTAAAAAACTTGTGTGATGGTATAAAATTTTTGCTCAAGCTGAAATTTGCTTTTTCCTTTATCCACGTCAGCATGGCTAATCAACAAGTTTCGATGTCAAGTAAACATTACAGTGAGCATTAGGAGGTTTTTAATGGTGGACATTCATCACTACTGTCACTACTGTTGTCCCATAGTGTGGTCCACCTAAAATTTATATCTGCTTCATTTTTAGGATAATAGCTAAAATTGATCTGTAAAAATGGATGGACGGCGTGGATAAAACACTTATATCATGGTAAAACTCCATAACACGGATCACTAAACACACACCTGGCCAGGTGCAACGTCACTAGCCGAACCGCCCTCCTGTGCGAACATGGATATATCCCATGGTGTGGGTGCACAGATAACATGAGCAAGATTATCGGGCCCAATGTGATACTCACGTGCACCCCCACACTACAAGAAAATAGGCCTTTAGCCACAATTTTTTAGCCTCAGGTAAAAAAATGGAGGCTAAATGTGTCTTTTGGCCTTAGTTGCTTAGCAATTGAGTCTAAAAGTTCATCTTTCGCCTCAGTTATATAGGAACCGAGGCAAAAAGTCTACCTTTTAGCCTCAGTTACATAGGAACTGAGGCTAAACATCTACCTTTTAGCCTCATTTGCATAGGAACTGAGGCGAAAAGTTTATTTTTTAGCCTCAGTTGCATAGGAATTGAAGCAAAAAGTCTACCTTTTAGCCTCAATTGCATAGGAACCGAGACGAAAAGTCTACCTTTTAACCTCATTTGTATAGGAACCGATGCCAAAAGTTTACCTTTTAGCCTCGATTGCTTAGAAACTGAGGTAAAAAGTCTACCTTTTAGCCTCAGTTGCATCGGAACCGAGCCAAAAGTCTACCTTTAGCCTCAGTTGCATAGGAACTGAGGCCAAAAGTCTATTTTTTAGCCTCAGTTGCATAGGAACCGAGGCCAAAAGTCTATCTTTTAGCCTCAATTGCATAGGAACCGAGGCGTAAAGTCTACCTTTTAGCTTCATTTGCATAGGAACCGAGGCCAAAAGTTTACCTTTTAGCCTTGGTTGCTTAAAAACCAAGGCGAAAAGTCTACCTTTTAGCCTCATTTGCATAGAAATCGAGGCCAAAAGTCTACCTTTTAGCCTCATTTGTATAGGAACCGAGGCCAAAAGTCTACCTTTTAGCCTCATTTACACAGGAACCGAGACCAAAAGTCTACCTTTTCTACCTTTTAGCCTCACTTGCATAGGAACTGAGGCCAAAAGTCTATTATTTTTGCAACTCACATTCATAATTTAACCCACACCAATTCTAGTGGTATGGTCTACTTGGGCTCACCTTAGAATTGAATCTGATTTCTTTTTGGACTTATGCTCTTAAGTTATCGGGAGAAATATTTGGGCCCACCTTTGCCGTCCATCCATTTTTTTCAGATAATTTTACGATGTACTCCTCAAAATTAACCAGATCTAAAAGTCTAGTATTTTGCCTCAGTTTATACGGAGAAAAATAATAAATTTTTCGTGATGAAATTAAAATTCTTTAATTTATTTATTTTTATCACTTTTGACCGATTTTAACGACAGCTAAAGCTGGCCAATCTCAGATTGGTAATTAAGTCGGACGGCTAGCCATGTGCGATAACTGGTCAAGCATAAGTCGCAATAAACAGGACATGAGCTCTTTTCAGAGGCTGAGTAAGAACGAGGGGCAGTCTCGTAATAAAATCGAAATGAAAGGGCATTTTATTTAATACCTGTCTTCTTCTATTCGCTGCTTGGGCCTATCACAGCACTCCTGCTACTTTAACAGAGTCCTCTCTCTCTCTCTCTCTCACCGATTCCTTGAAAGAAGAAAAAGAAAAGAAAAAAAAATTTCAAAATCAAAAGCGCTCGTATTTCGATCAGACAGGCGAGCAATTCAATCTCTCTCTTCCTCGTTTGGGATCTTCGATTGGAGGAATCGAATCGAAGAAGAAGCTCGATCTTATTGGTATTCTTGTTGGAATTTCTTTGGGCCCAATTTCTTTACTGAAATCCATCTGCTTTATTCTCCTTTTCTTTTGAATGTGTTTAGTGAGATTCTGCTGCGTTTTTCTTATTTTTTTGATTATCTGAAGCTTTTTTTCGAATCGGTTTGAATCGGATTATTTGCGGATCTTTGCTTGATTTCTTAGTTCTTTATTGGAATCGCTCGGTTTTCGCTTCGATCTCCCGATGGGAAGTGGAATTTCCTTTTGATTTTTCTTGCATGCTATGATTTGTTGCTTTCTTCAGATCTGTGTGGAGAATTCGCTCAGTAGAAACTTCGGTTTTCTAATCCCTTCTTGAAGCTGGGTCGGTAGCTTCTGAGATCCTGCTGCATCTAAGATTTCTGCTTTCAGGTAATTCGAAAGCTTTAAAACACTCTTTCTTTGAAGGATTCCTCTCTCTGTATGCCGATACTTCTTGTTGGATCTCTTTTTAGCAGATGATTTCGTTTGATTGTACCTTTTAGGGCCTGTTTGGATGCCTGTAAGTTGGGTAAGTGGGAAGTCACTTACAGGGAAGTCACTTACAGGTTGTGTTTGGGGGAGAAAAATCGCCTGTAAGTAACTTACAACCCGTAAGTCACTTACAGGCAAATCTACCAAAAAACTGCAGGGCGAGGGGGGTGGGAAGTCACTTCCCTGTAAGTCACTTACAGGCTCAACGGTCATATTTTTAAAAAGAGGGGAAGAGGGAGAAACGCACCAACCCACCAACCACCATTACAGCCATGAAGCTCCAGCCAATGAAGAGGAAGTAGCAGCCATTGAAGGAACTCCAGCAAGCCTTGCAGCAGATCAGCCAATCCACATCCTACAACACTATTACCGCAGCAAAGCTTCATTATTACCGCACCAACAACCGTCATTTACCACACCAACAACCACCATTGATAAGCTTCTATAAAAAGGAGATTGCAGGTTTCGTCTCTCCATCCCAAGCTCTCTCTCTCCCTCTCTACAATCTCTCTCCCCCTGCCTCTCTGCAATCTCTCTCTCCCTCCCCCTCTGCAATCTCTCTCCGTCGCTGGTAACCTCGCTGTAGACGGTAGGTTTCATCCACCCTTTTTTTTCCCCTTTGAAAACGGGAGTGGTTTTGACATATTTTTTTTCCCTTTGAAAAGGGGGAGTGGTTAATGTTATTAAATAACGCACGCTGACACACCTGCACACGTGTGCATTTCTTCACACCCGTTATGGACCTCTAATCCGAACGGACCATGTGATGCAGCATCCCATGAAAAAATTTAGGGACCAATTTGCACCCTGAATTAAAACTCTGGTGGGCCATAGAAAAGAGAGATACAAATCAAGGTAGGGAAATGTTTTCTTTTTTCATGGCCCATCGATATTTTAGATCAAAGTATAAGTTAGTTAATGGGGGTTTCATGGGGTTCTGCATAACGTGGACCGTTCGGATTTTGGACTCAAATCACGTATTATGAGTTCTCAAAAAATTCTCAAAAGAACTCTTGCCAAATGGTGCACGGCTGAGTATTATGCTGAGTAATGCGTAAACTCCGTGGGATCCACCATGATATAAGTATTTGATCCACACTGTACATCCATTTCAATACTTAATTTTAGATGAAGAAATAGATGGACGGATTGGATAAACCAGTCTTAATTTGGGATTGCATTGAAACTGGTCCTAAACATCACTGTATCTCTTGGTTTCTTCCTTTTCTTTTTGCATTATTTTTTAGTTTCTGTTCTTATGAATTGGAACATCAGTTGTTGCTGGAACATCAGTTGTTGCTGGAACATCAGTTGTTGCAGTTCTCTAACTGGAACATCTTATTTTCTTGGTTTTTCATTAGTTGTTGTTTGCAGGTTCCTATTTTCTTGATTTTTGGTTTCTGTTCATGGTTTCTCAGGCTTCCTTGAATTTTTATTATTTTCATTATGTGCATTGGTTTCTGTTTACAACTTCTCTTGTTTCTTGATTTCTTGCATTGGGCTTCTCTTGGCTGTCAATGGGACAGTTACCTGTACTTGGGGTTGTTGCTGGAAAAGCATCTGCTCCGTTCTGTTACAAATTGTGAGAACACACAAAAAAATTCATACATTTTGAAATTTTATGGTTTTGGATGATAGCTTCTTTGTATGATGATGGAAAGTCACAAGCCATTCATATATAGTGAAAACTAACTAAATTTTATTTGTTTTATAGGCAAAACCTGAAGCTATTCATATCAGAAACAAGCCATTCCCGCTACTAGCTCAGTTTGATATTGTATGTGGGGACGATTCTGCTACCGGGAACGCAGCACGAACCACATCCGATCTTGAGGAAGAAGTCCTCCATTCATCTCATTACATGGATGACATCCCATTGTCCTCATACCCCTCTGGATCATATACACCATTTGCACCACCCGATGATGTATATTCTGACGGAACACAAGGTCAATATCAAAATGGCGAAGGAAGCGGTCAAAGGGATGTGAGAAACTCTGCTCCAAGGCCATTAAAGAAGAAGAAGAATGCCTCTATTGCATCAACTGTTATTGAAAAGTTTGAACGCATGCAGGAAACAATGGATGAATATGTTTCATTCAAAACTAAAACAGCGGGAAGACTATGGGATGAGTTGGAGAATATGACAACCATTGATTCTGACATGATGTATAGGGCCTACACATTCCTTGCGGAAAGACCGCATTTTGCTTCTACGTTCCTAGATCATGTAAGTCCTATTCAAAGGAATGAATGGTTGGAGAGGATGATTCCCTAGTAAAAAATTTTAAATGTCATTTCTATAGTTAAAGAAGACATTGGTAATGTAATTTAATTATTAAATTTTCTATTAATGTTTTTAAGTTTATTCTTAATGCTTAAATTGAGTTATTACTCCATATTATAGATATTTTGAATTCGTGGGCCCACTTTTATAGCCCACTTGATGATTTGTTTAGCTTAATAATTATTTCAAATATTCATCTTGATGGGCTTAACAAAATAACATTTTTGATCCTATGTTTTTTTTATATAATTATAACATTTTAGAACGATTCCCCAATCCAAGCTCTGCTCGATGTGAATATACAACTTTCTACCTGTAAGTAACTTACAGGCTATCCAAACAGAAAAACTAACTTACCTGTAAGTGACTTACAGCTTACATCCAAATAGGTTACCTGTAAGTAACTTTCACCCTGTAAGTCACTTACAACTTAAAAGAACTTACAGGCATCCAAACAGGCCCTTATTTTGGGGATTTTGATGAAATCTCTAAAATACTTGATTTCTAGCAAGTTTATCTCGCTCTGGATCTTTATTTTTTCTGTTATTTACAGCGATTTTGATTTCTGTTGTTGTTTTCATTTTCCTGGCTTCTGTTCTTTCAGATCCTGAAGAGAAATTTCTTTCTCGAGCGGATCGTTCCTTCTTTTATGTTCTTAATCGAGCATCTTGCATTTTTTTTTGCCGATGTGAATCGAGATGATATCTCGACTTTTCAAGACGTCCGCTGCTGAAGAAGTATCTCAAAACATATATATATATTTTGCTTGATTTTTTCAATTGATTTTCGTGAGCTTTACGAGTTGTTTTGGTGCCTATAACATTCCGATCTATGTATTTTTCTGCATTGTATCCCAATTTCCGAAATGAGACGTTTTCTTGACTTTCGAAGTCGATTTCTGCTAGAAAAGTAGCTGAAGTCGTATGGTTTTTTATAGCTTATCCTCCTGATTCCCTGTATTTACGTTCTATTTCTGGTATTTTCTGCCTAATTTTCGGAGCTTTTCTGAATCAGTCTGAATTGAAAGAGGAATGTAGGCAAAAAGGTGAGGGGTAGATTTTTGTATTTAGTACTCAATGGAGACAAATCAGGTTTTCTGGTAAGTGGTTTTAGAGGTTTGAAAAAGAGAAGAGTGGCTTGTTATCATGTCATAGAAGAAGGTTCAAGGCTTCAATAGGGGGGTTGTGAATCTTGTGATCATATATTATTATGAATATGATGGCTCCTTTTGTTGTAAATGATTCACCAGGTAGGGTTTGAAGTGGTCAGTGGGTATTTGATTTATCCTGCTGCTTGTATCTAAAACAATTGCTATAGCGATGAGAGCAAGACTTCAACATTTTAAAAAAATAGCAATATTCGCTCATATTTTTAGGGACTGTTTGGGAGAGCTTGGAAAGTATTTAGGTGGTAAACACTTTTGCCAAAATGCCATTTCAAAGCCAATACCTAACTGTTGGGAGAAAGGCTAAGATGATGATAATTGATATTGCTCTAAGGATACTTCAAATGTCCTCATTCTTTATTACATCCTTCATAGTCTTTCACGACAATCTCAACATACTTGTTTCTGCAGCACTTATCCTCCGCTTGATAAAGTTGGTAGCTAGCAATTAGTGTTCTAAAATTCCACTTCTCTTTTCATATTAGTTCATTGTATCCTCATGGGGGTGAAAACAACTGCAAAACCTTGATACCCAAATGTTCCTAATGTGCATCATAGACACTTCAAAGAGTGGAAAATTGCATTGCCTTGTATCTGTTATGATTTTCTTGTCACCTACTCATTTGTTACCTGCTGTGTTATTTTTCTTACCTTCCCCAAGCCATGGTCTTTAGAGGCATGCTCTTTAATATCAGATGGCCGAGACTGTATCTTTAATGTGATCTCTCCCAAGAGGTGCATGGACGGTTAAGGTGCTATGAGGGTATATTCTTCCAACTACCAGGAAATGTATTCTCTACTACTTATGCAAGTTGCCAGATAGGCGACTAACTTTAATTTACTCTTCACCTTAGCTTTACTTACATATGTGGTGGTAGTGAAATAAGAGCATCATTTCCTACATTTGTTAAAAGAAAAGTTATATGATACTCAGTCTGCAGGCAGTTAGAAATTGTACACATGGAACATATTAACTCAAATAAACTGACTAGATCGTGCAGTCCACTGTCACTAAGTCACAATCGCCATATCGGATTGTTTAAACAATCCTATCCTCTGATTCATGGCCACTTGTTTGTGGAAATAGGACCGTCAGATTTTCCATTTTAACATTTCAATAAATGTCCGCCGGTCCGAGATTCAGATAATCAAATAAGCTTTATTTTTTGGTTCATGATACATCTACACTAGTTAACATAATTTGGACAAATAAAACCAATGAGATTTAAAACCCATGGATTTAAAACCCATGGGTTGTGTCGACTCAAAGCTACAACCTAACTTGTCTCTATATGCAGTAATTTATAAATTAAAAATATTAGCAATTGTAGAAAAAAAATAAAATAGTTGTCTGCTGTAAGTATTGTAAAATAAGAAAACACATGGCCAAGTACAGCATAGTTTGCTGGCTGAGAGTGTCTATTCATCTTGCAGAAATTGCGAGTTTGCTGAAAACAGATCCAAACAATTTCCTTTTTTTGGTAATAGATCCACACCATTCAGGAAAACATGTTTCTTGATGGTAATTGTAACCTACACATTTGAAATAGTTCATCTTGACCATGGTAGCTGGAAACACCCTAGGGCCATTTGAAATGCATTTCAGAAAAGGTAGTTGTAACCTTGCTGCCATGCCTATCTTATGTGGTGGCATTTGCATGACCTGATCTGTACATGCGTGTGGGCTTAGCAAAGGTCATCATTAAAGAATTTATCTCTAAATGCAACTAGCATGTGCCTGCACTAGATGCATGTGGGCTTTGATTGCATTTCTTTGGAATGCATTACATTTAAGATAATGGTTATTAGCTGGTTGGTAAATGTAAATGCATTGGAATGGAGCGATGGCTGCAATTCTCTACAAATTCTGAATGGAAAGATTTGGAAGGGTGCTTTTGGTGTCTAAAATGGTTCTGTTGTGCTGGAACTATTCTCCACACGACCCTAGTTGGGGCTTAAGATTGGTTTTTACTGAAGATTTTTGGCATTTCCTTCCAATTGCAACTGCTGATAGCATTTCCCTTGATTTTGGTTCGTTCTTCGTTTTCCTTCTCCATTGGGAGAGGAGATTAGAGAGGGGCGATGACGTGGGCAGCGGCTAATATCAAGCTTATGGAAGAGCAGAAGTCACTAAAACTGGCTTCAGATGAAAATCTTGAGTTGAAAGCTCACATGGAAAATCAATACCCAACAGACTCAGCTGTTCCAAGAAATAACAACATTCCAAAAGAGAAAACATGAACAAAATGCTTGCTTTTATTGAGAATTCAAAGCCTGTTTCAGTGCAAAAGAATGAAACAAGTCCTAGATCATTTAGGAAACCAACTTATCATTTCTTCCTTCTTCTGCCCTTTCCTGATTTCGAAGTTCCTGCATTGTGAGTCACTGAAAGCTTTGAAGTTCCTGCATTGTGAGTCACTGAAGGCTTCGAAGTTCCTGCAGTGTGAGTCACTAAAGGCTGCTGTTTCATAGTCCTTCCACGATGTTCAGGGACTAACTCTGCAACCTTAAGCATCAATTGTTTCCCTGGAATAAACATAGCAAGTCACATGACAAACATGCTGCTGAATCATGTCACCCATGCATATACATTTTTTTGTTGGCTTCATCTAAAAAGCTGGCACTTGAAACTGGAACCCATCATTTTACGATTTTTCATTGATTTAGAAGAATCATAAACATTAAATGCAGATAACAGAATTAACTGGATTAAGCATATTTCTATGTGCATTCTTTAGTGCTATTAATAAATATAAATTGCAAACATAATGATCACAATTATAGAGTTTGCTAACTCCCCCTGCACATGCTTCCACACGCATAGTTCTCTCTGATCTGTATTAAAGCGCTCTCTCCTCTTATTTTTGTGCTATTTTTTAATCCTTTTACTTTATGTTTGATAATGTCTTGGATTAGAGATCTTTCTTTAAATTATATCAACATTTTTTAGAAGATAGAAACAATTAAGATTCAAGATATATCTGATTTGGATATTGAAACACAAGTACTGTTGAATAGTGATGTTGACATTTATTTTTATTATTTTATTTTTTTTGCCTTTTCTTTTTAAGAATCGACTTTTAGGCCCTTGGTACTATTATAAGGGAAGAAAAAGCACAGAGGAAGACCAACTCACAGCTATTGCTTCATACAGCATGCACACAAGCACACACATGGTGCACATACTAATACACATGGCACTACACTCACAAACTCACCCCAGACACAACAAAATTTCTCATATGACAAGATGACTAGCATGGCACTTTAGGTATTTAGGCCACAAAAATCCCTGCGGTGTGAATTATTTGTCCGGCAATTCCATAGAAAAACATTATAATTTATGTCAGTTCAGAATTAGTTCAGGAAAAAAAAAAACCTTTCTAAATTAAGAATTTTTAAAAAGACTTCAAAATAAGGACAAAAATCCATAAGTACAATCCATCTAGGGCTCCAGTTAATGTGTATCAGCCTGTTCTGGGGAGTCATAAACTCAATGTCAACAAAGAGATAAAATGTGTATCAGCCAGTTAATGGTGGCCTTCTTTCCATGCCTTTTGCTGCATTCTTTCAAATTTGTAATACAAGACCAGAAATTATCTAGTGCTTTCAAAGAACCGTGAGTTATGGTCATCTCTTATACCACTTTTTAAAAGAAGTAGAAAGTAAAGGATTAGCAATCAATCCCTGTAGCTGTAGATATTGATTCTCTTTGTACTCTGTTGTAACTATCTTATTTCTTTCCTAGACTTGTAGTTGTAAAACAATCTGCTTGTGTTGTGTAGTTTGTTGAATATGGGAATGAGAGTAGCATTGTTAAGAAAGCAAAACAGTATTCAGCAAGGTAACTTTGGTTCTCTAGCAATTTGCTAAGCTTTTATTTCATTTTATGGTTCTGATTAATGATCTGACATAACTACTTGTAATGAACAGAAGATGGAAGAGAAAGAGCCATTGCAAAGGCTGACACGAGTTCCAGATGTTGTCAAGCATCGAGGCTTTCTTCCTTATGAATGGGAAAGTATTTCATACAGGGACCCTGATGTCCAAATGAATGACTGGGAAGAGGTTGTAGTGGAGTCCAAGCCAGGCCAATTGTTGAAGACCCAGTTGGCCCGTTGCATGGATTGTGGAACTCCCTTCTGCCACCAGGTATGAGTTGGACATTTGATATAGTATGGAAGAGTCTAACATTTGGTATTTTTTAGGCATGGCTCAAATGTCTATTTTGATGCTGTATTTTATTTATTAACTGATCTTTGTTGTCTTTTTTTTTTTTTTCATCTACATGTGGAAGGAGATCTTTCCAATGTGAACCTTGTCGTGTAATAAGACAGTTCTCCTTGTCATGGTGTTTGCAAATCATTTCAGTGGAATTTTGTTGCATTCCCACTTCACCTTAAAATACTATCAAAATATGTGTGGTTTGCCATTCAAAAATATAGTTTGCTTTGTCTTATGTTGCTCATTCTTTATTCCAGTGCTTCAAATTAGACCTATTATGCTCAATTTATAATAATGGTATAACAGAATTTACAGTTTCCATCAAGTAAATAAGAGAAAAAAAAAAAGGAAAAGCCACAATCCAGTTCATAGCATGGTTTTGGCTGTTTTGTGTACTGATTAATTGTTATAGCAAGTTGGTCTGGGTATCTCACTACAGATATTTGGTAGGTGTGAAGCTTCTGATGCCAATAGATACACTCTAGAATGTCTTGGATGACTAGGTCACTGGGATCCCTGTGTATTTTTTTGTGGCATCGGTTTGCCCGATGTTGATAGAAATGTGATTTTTGATGTATCTGGTGGGAATGAGTTGATTTTCGTAGTAGTTTTTGCTAAAGTTGTGTGTTATTTATTTATTTATTTATAAGTATTTCTAAGATTTTTCTACTTGAAATTTGAGATTTGGATATGTTATAGAGGAAATTCAAGTTGATTTTACGAGTAATTTAGGTTTATATATTTAGAAGAAGGAGAGCTGCTAGAAGACCTCCTTATCATTCAGATCTAGATCCAAATCAGTTCAAGGTAAGCTCAATTCTTTTCATTTCGCTCCTTCCGCTCCTTTTCTCTTGATCTCAAATTTGATCAGATTAGGAGAATAGAGAAAGATCTGTTATGTATTATGTTTTTTAGGAGCATGCACTTCCTACATCCCACTTCCCTCTGCTAGCAGAAACTGATCCTCATTGGAGATGGATGTGATTCATCTTCAATTTAGATAATTTTGCATTTGGGAGCGGTTGTGGATAACTAGCTGTAGCATGACAGGAGTGATCTATTTTTAATTACAATTGTAGATCTTAGATTTATCTGTCTTCCCAGCTGTTTTTTCCCCGGTTTTCTTCCTAGAGCTGTGCCAAATTTCTAGTTGTTGTGCTGCTCTGCAAATTGAAGTCTTCCATTTCCTTACTGTTTTGACTCTGTTTTTTTGTTGTTGTTTCCAATAACTATGGTTCTGGCCTGTATGTTTGTTTTCCTTTAAGTTTTTCCATCGGAGAAGTCACCTTGCCATAAGACATATGAGGCATCCATGCAAGCCTAGGGTACATCTTCCCAATAACTTCATCAAATTCTTTCTAGAATATGATAAGCAGATGAGCTCTTGTTGCAAATTGTACTATACAGGAGAAGGAGATGCTTCATCTGGCAAAAAGTAAAAAATCATACTAAAATATTGGTGCCTTAACTGTTGCATTAACTGTATACTCTGTACTGATTTTTCTCTTTATGGTAGTGTAATAGTGCTTGAGGAACTACTTACATGTTGTCTATGCAGGATGGCATGTGCACTACATGACTTTGCATGCACCTAGATTGACTTTGCATGCATGAAGATGCTGATATCTTAGTCCATGAGCCTGCAGCATGCATTTGGTTATGCATTATATAAGATGTTGAAGTCCCATATTTCCATCTGAATAACCTTTCACCAAGCTTATATAGGTTCTTTTCTGTAGCTTCACAAGAAATGTATGTTACGCTGCTCGAGTCTTAGTCACATCTGTGTCCTATCTTGTGAGTCAAGCTCGGTCCAGTTCTATTTATTGCCTTCAGATGCCTGCTGTGTTCTTCTTGCATCGGGTCATGAAAATCTACTTTGGGGCCAGCCCAAATGGTAAGAACTACAAAATCCCTTCTCTCTACTTTCACTCAACACAAATTTGTATATTTATATGGGTTGCATGGCTAATTTGTACTCATGGAAACTACATTGCATTCAGATTTGTTATTTCTTTTATAAGAATATTTTATTTTGCAGCAATTTTATTTTGCAGTTTAAACTTAATACCTGACTTTTTTGAGTTCTTTGCCGAACTCACCTTGTTCCTACATTGTTCTCATTTTTGTGAGAGTTTTTGTTCTTTATATTACGAGTGATCAAAGGTAAAGTTGAGGATGTTGAATTTCTTGAGAAAGTGGACATTCTGATTTCTAGGGCTATATGATTCAGAAGGGTGTTCTCAAATGACCATGATGTAACTTCTGCAGTGTTAACAAGCTATGATTATGAAACAATTTGATTCAAGTGATTGAATTTGGTAATTTACCTCATGAACTGTGAATCCTATTGTGGATGGAGCATATCACTAAAAATTCACTTACCAAAAGCAATTCTAACCATCCAATTAATTGCTATCAAATGGATGGTTCATAGTAAAATAGTGAGTGGCTCATATTTGAAGAGAGAAAAAATCATATGGTCAAACTTATTTTCTCACTGCACTTTTTCTTTGAATTCAAATTACAAACATTTATAATAGATGTTTATGATAGATTATTCTCATTTCTGGAGTCAATGAAGTACACTTCTGTAATATCAATCCACTGCGACTGATATATTGAGTTTATAATCATCACAGTGGGAGGAGAGGTGGGTTTGAGCAACTGGATTTGCAGCATGTGTTCATATTTGGCAGGCGATTCATCCAGCACTGAATGCTTTAGCTAATCTTGTTTGCCTCCTCCTTCGATCAGCACTGAATGATTACAGACCATTGTATCTTTTGATGATCTTAGTTAATGCAGTTACTCAGTCCCAAATTAAAGTTTTTGTGTATAGTTTTTCTAACAGTATGTTGCTGTGTTTGCATTGTCTACTTTGTGTAGTGTGACTTGCATCCTAATGTGGGTCACGTATAATCAGAATCCTTCCTATCCTCAGTGCAAGCATCTGTTTCAGTTTCTCAGTGTTCATCAATCACCAGATGGAAGGTATATGATGGTCCTGTTTGTAAATATCTTTCAATATTTACCAACTCCTAAACTCGATACTAATAACAAACCCCTGTTGATTGAGAAGGTGCTCCTGTCAATTTTAGAGAAGTTCTTCTCCAAGCTTCTGAACTTGCCTGATGTAAATAGGAGCTTGAGGTAGATCATCTCCATCCTCTCAAGCAACCAGCCTCTCTGCCCTCAGCTGTATCTGTACAGCACAGCTGACAAGGTCATTCCAGCTAATGAAAACGCTGATGATCTTGATATTCACCAGTTGGGTATGTGCGTGGTTCATCACCTCCACTGGAATCTGGAAAAAATCATGGCGTGTAGCTGAAGATGATGCCAAATCCACCTTCTTCGGATACTCCGGTACTTAAATTCTCACTATAGTTACTTGTTCTTTCACATGCCTTCTTTGAATGGAATTGCATTGCAGCAGCACTTTGAGATTCTCCTTTATTAATCCTCCTAATTATCAATATTTCTCTGATTTGTAAGGCCTTAATTTCGCTGTATACTCCTTTCCTATCCTTGCTGTGGTGATCTTGGGTTTCATTTACTTGCATCTAAATGCCACAAATCGAACGATACTTATTGTTGGATCTCTTTTCAGCAGATGATTTCGTTTGATTGTACCTTTTATTTTGGGGATTTTGATGAAATCCCTAAAATAATTGATTTCCAGCGAGTTTATCTTGCTCTGGATCTTTATTTTTTCTGTTATTTGCAGTGATTTTGATTTCTGTTGTTGTTTCCATTTTCCAAGCTTTTGTTCTTTCAGATCCTGAAGAGAAATTTATTCCTGGAGCGGATCGTTCCTTCCTTTATGTTCTTAATCGAGCATCCTGCATTTTGTTTCTTGACTCAAAACTCTGTGGAGCTTAAATTAGAATTGCATCTTTTCAGGGTGCATGTATCAATTCTCTTTAGTTAGTAGGGTGTCGTTTGATAATCTGATGGGGTTTGATGGTTGATACTTCACATGATTGCACTTAGAAGTTGCACACAAGGATGCGTGTAGCGCAAATTGAAACTCCATATCGTTGGATCCACTGTAGATAGGTGATAGGTCACACCCAAAATCAAATGGATTGGATGATCCTAACCTATGATTAATGGACATTGGTTTGCTCAACTCAGACCGTTGAGTATTTTTCATTTTGATTGTCCATTAGGTGTCCACCAGTTGGACAGGACATCAATTTAAATTTTAGTCTATGACCGAGTTAAGGTGGGGCCACAATTGGATGCTTTAATCTTAGTTACGTGTATGCAATGTGTACAATTTGAGTTCATGCACACAGACCATCTCACTATAGTATCAAAGTTTTTCTCATTGTTAACTGATGATGTTGTGTGGTGTTGACTGTTGACTAACCATGCTCTTGTTTGAATCTCTATGCAGAATGGAACTACTGAAGAAGTGAAGAAAATTGTATCTATGCTGAATGATGGCAAAGTACCCTCAGTGGACACAGTGGGTATGATCATCAGTAGCCGCTCCTTTTGTCATTTGTTACATTATATTCATCTCGATGCATTCAAGAGATCTAGCAATTCATGTTGATGCAAATAAGTAGCCAAACTCCCACATTTTATTTATTTGTATCTTCAATGTTTTGTGAATTTGCAAGACACATGGGTGTTTTATTGTTAAAACTGCGCCTATTTTTTGCTCAGCTAATGGATTGTGTGCATAAGCCAGTGGCAGCGATTGCTCTTTGATATGGTTACAGATGATGACTACGAGCTGTATGTGTTCCTGGATACTTGGTTTCATACAGTTGGTTCATAATGTATGATTTAACATGTGCAACTTTGGCCCGAGAGTTGACTTGTAGGTCTCCTGAGCTGAGTCAGCTCAGTGAATCTAGTTACTTTTATTTTATTTTTATTTTTTATTTTATTTTATTTTTAAGTTACCTACTTGCCTAATTCTTTTATTTTTCTGAATTGGAAATCATGATATTGGGAATAAAGGAACTAGAAATTATTATAAAGAAAACAGAAAAACTTATGTTAATGTTAAGGAGTGTAATCCTGACTTAACATATATGTTGGCATAATTTTATACATTGAGTGTGTAAGAGCCAATGTCTTTGGTACCCATGAGGGATACACAATATCCATGATGCCCTCTAGTGACAATTGTTCGGTTTATATGATGGATAAGGAAAGATCATACTTCTATGATTCTGATTTTATCAATCAGATGAAATAATAATGGCCAATATCCTTTCATGCATTATGTTTGATATCAAGGAAAAAATCAGTTTTGGCTTCAAAGGGGACTCATTTTCTGGCGAAGATATGGGGAGCTCATGTCAATTTGGTAATGTAAATTTTACCTATGGTCTCAATAGGACAATTGGTGCCCTAACGACCATGTTCGTGAATCCACTCTGTTCACTGGTCAGCCCACCATGGGCCATGGACGGTCCATAGCTCAATAATTGGACTGAGTGATTATTTTTTTTTTCAACTTTGCAGATAAAGACATTGTCTCCACCATCATCATCTAAACCTTATCCCAACTAATTGGGGCTGGCTACTTGCGGATAAAGACATGTTTGAAGAAATTGGTTGTTGCAAAACCTAAATGGGACAATTGCATCCTTTTTTTTTTCTTTTTTTTTTTTTTGCCTTGGCAGGGAAACATTATTAGTTTTCATTTACTTTGTTTTCTAAATAAACACCCCAATCTGCTATTATGTAATGTGCCCTAGAAAGGAAACTTTCTGTGAAAAACATGGATGTTTTATTCTGTGCATCTGTGCAACCATCACTCACTCTTCCTAGCAGCAGAGAAAATCTGTGGTCTATTAAAGTTCTCCTAAACTATTTCTTGTCTAATATTTTCCATCTCTTTTACTGTTCCAGCATTTTGTTATTTCCATTTCATTCTGGACGTTTGTGCTGTATATTCCAGTTGCATGGCATATTGTTTCATGTTTCAGTCAATTATTACACATTTAAAGAAGGATCGTGGGTGTTGTTGATATGTTTCATGTTTCAGTCAATTATTACACATTTAAAGAAGGGTCATGGGTGTTGTTGATATGATGCAAATGTTTTCTTCTTGCAGAGGTTGTGGTAAGCCCTCCCTTTGTCTTTCTTACCTTGGGGAAAAGTTCTCTGCGGCCTGATTTCCATGTGGCCGCCCAAAATTGTTGGGTGAAGAAAGGAGGTGCTTTCACTGGAGAGGTTAGGTGAGATCTAACACATGCATATCAAAATGGCATTTGAAATTTCACATTTTGAGATGCTTGTTGATTCTTGCCATCAGTAGTAGCAGATAATAATATTACATCTTCTGCCATATTATAAGCTCAACTTATTGAGATGTGGTTGCAAAATTTAAGTACAGTAATTATTTGATTTAAAAGAATTACACTATTTACACAACACAATTTTTGCGAAATGTGATTTGGTACCACATGTCAATCCTTTTCTAATTGTTAGCTTTGAAGGGCCCACCCCCTTCAAATAAAAGCAATGACGACGCGACACTTTAGAGAAATGGTAGTTTGCTAATTTATTTGAAATGGCACTCATTAAATATATGAACTCAAAATTAAACCAGCTAATTTATGGAGTCCACTGGCTTAGTTACAGTCTGAAAATCAGATAGTTTGGACAGTCCCAACCTCTGATTTGTGAACACTTGTTTTTTGAAATAAGACTATCGGATATTTTTCATTTTGACTGTCCAATAGATGTCCAGCAATCTAATAATTAGATAACAAAGTAAAGATAATGTTTGGTTCATGATACATCCAATCTGGTACCCATAAGTTGGGCAGTTTATTATGCACCAGACAGTTGCTTTAATGTGTTCGTTGAGAAGACTATTTTTTTGTGTATGCAGAAATTTGGTCTTTTTTGCCTCCATCTGGCTGTGTTTCATGTCAGATGATTAAAAAAGAAAAAAAGAAAAAAAGAAGAAGAAAAAAAAGATATAAATTTAGGAAGCCTGGCCGAGGGACAACCAAATGTGTGCATGAGTGTCTGAATTACGTTTGCTAGTGATGATATCTTATACCAAAAAATACCATCTTTTGTGACAGCAGCTTTTGCAACATTGCTGTTATTTTGTAACTCTGAGTCGGCTATCAAATCTGTTTGTTTATGCACTGCAACCTTGAAAATATTTGTTTTCACTCCATCTGCATGCTTTTGGTGCACTTGAAAGTTTATTAACTCGCCTTTTTATATTTAGAACTGGAAGATGTGTTTCTCATTGTATTTCCCAACCTTTTGGTCTTCTGATGACATAATACTCACTAGCTTCTTTCTTGTCACAGATCTCATAAGAAAGTTGATCCATCATGGGAAGACAAAAAATGTTGTTGACTTTGCATATGCTTTTGACCTTGTAGATGACTTCCATCCCAGGCCCCTTTTGAAGGCTTACATGAATACATCCAAGAAGGCTGCTCAGGAGGTTGTATACCAGGCCTCGTCTTCAGCCTGCTGCTGTTTGCGTTGAGATTTCAAGTCTCTTGGACTGAGGGAGAAAACCCATCTCTGTTTTTCTTCTTTCCTTTTCTTTTCATTCTGTTTTTTCATGTTTCATGGATTGGGATTCCAAGTCTATTTGACTGAGAATTGAAGACTCTTTCTGGGTTTCTTGGGTTTTATTTGAGAGGAAAAATCCATTAAAGTATTGTAGCTAATGTTGTGGATTTTATTGACTATGCTGTGTTTATGAATGGGTTAAAACAAATAATTTAGCCTTAGTTGTTGAAAACTGAGGTTAAAAAGTGAATTTAGCCTCAGTTGATGCCAACAAAGGCTGAATCCATCTTTAGTCTCAGTTTTGCCTCAATTACCTAAACTGAGACTACAACTCCCGTGGCTAAAGGCTTTAGCCTCGGCTATTGAGAACTGAGGTTAAAAATAGATTTAGCTTGGGTTGGAGGCAATTGAAGCTAAAATTTTGATTTAGCCTCATTTCGAAAAAATTGAAGCTAAAAAGGTTTTTAGCCTCACTAAAGAACCGAGGCTATAAGTCATTTTAGCCTCAGTTGCTAAAACTGAGGCTAAAGCCTTTAGCCACGGGGGTATCAACCTCGGTTTGGATAAATGAGGCAAAACTGAGTCTAAAGGCTTTAGCCTCAGTTTTTAACCTTTTTAGCCACAGTTTTGAAGTGAGGCTAAAGCCTCCTTTTCTTGTAGTGCCAACGTACCTCTTTTTCTTTTCTCTTTTTTGATTCAGTTGCGCCGTGGAAAAGGAAAACCCTCCTTAAACGATGGGCATAATATAGAACATCACTGGAAACGAATTAACAGCTTCCGCATAAGAAAAACGAAAACAAGCAAGGCCGTACAATTTATTTTTATCGTAAATGATCATCACCTATCTCTGTTACTATGGCTAGAGTTGAAGTAGCATATACGATGGGATGTTGTTAAACCTTAGTAATGTGTTTAACCTAGTGGGCTCACTTCTATGAGCCACCAAATAATTTGTTTATCATAAAAATCAGCCACATGCTTTATTGATTTGGACTTATCCCAATAATCTATCTTCCATAAAAATAATAATAGTAATAATAATAATTTATATGTTCTTTAATTATTTTTTAAGAATTTATTACTCCAAACTTTGCTGTGAGTGAATACCTAAATATAAGTTGTAAATAGATTTCAAGTTATCAATAACTTAAACTCAAATAGAACCGCATGTAAACACTTTACACATGTAATCATATTACTTGTAATTGGATTACAACTTAATGACTTTACATGCATCCAGACGAACCCTTAGACGAAGAAGAATGCCAATCGATGATCAATTCATGGGACCCGCTAATCAAGTCATGTAGTAATTTTTTCATCTGGAGTGAAATGACTCTAATTGTCGCGAATAGTTGGTAAAGAGGGGGGGGGGGGGGGGGGGTGTTGAACGAAGAGTCAATGGAATCAAACCCTCTATGAAGAGTTTGAAAGGTAATGACCAGGTCTGCAACTGGTCGATGAGTCACCGGTTGATTGCAAGTTCAGTAGATGAATGGAAAATGGATGCCTTGAGCCAAGCCAAATTGACAAGCAATAAGATTGGGACAGTACTCTTTGATGTCAGCCTTGACGATACTCATATCCGTTATTCCGCCATATATGAAGGTCTTTGCAGATCATATAGCTTTTCCAAGCTGCATCCCTAAGGCTTGCCATCTTGATATCAGTCGACTAGTAGTCTTCAGTGAACTATGTCGGACCGAACTCTTTATCTTTAAAAGAACAGAAAGAATGGTTCGACTTCTTAATGGTGAAAGAAAGAAAAAAAATTCATATATTTAGTAAAAGAATAATTAATTTTGTGACAAAGAATGTTGCAGTGACTGAAGGAAGTAAGATCCACATTCGTAGGAATCAATTTAACGAATATTTCTATAAAATATTCATAAAACTATATCTAGACAAGTCATATAAACCCACTAGTGGTAAAATTTCTTTGTAGTAGTTTTAAACATATTACAGTAAAGGTAGTCGAGCACAAATGGGGTGAGAGCAAGCTGATGTCCTTGAGCGAGCTCCTCGGACAAATAGATATTCTTTAGTACTTTGCGGGGCACTCACACAGTAGGAATCGACAAATCTACATCAAAAGGAAAACCATGTATTCTTGCTCATCAACCTCATCCTGAGATTTGCGTTGTAGAACTATGTAGCTGGAATACGGAATACGGCGTGCTAATCTTATTTAGAAGGATGAAGGGATATTGATTCTTTACAATGAAGCCCAGATAGATGGGCTCCCCAAAAGCAGGTAGGTGAATGCAAATACATTCATAATCGTTGTACCCATGGGGCCACATCCAAAATGGAATGTATTAGTCAATTGACTATATAAAGTTAACATCGCATCAAAGAGGAATGTATTGGGTGGATATTCGTGTAAGGGGAGTTTTATACATTCATAGATTCATGCATGCCTCCATATGTCACCATGTTGTACCTCAACGTGAGTGAACCATTTAGCCTAGCCATTCATCAATTTTGGCCATGCTCGTGGGGATTTAAATGCATGGGAAGCATTTGAGACATTGTCATATTGGACGAGAAACTTCATTGAGACACTTTGGAAAGTTGGGTTCGATCTTGTGAAGCTGTTTGTGAGTGACAACAGGATGGAAGGCTGGGCTGAGTGTCAATAATGTTTTGTCTATTTTAGTTGGAGCATTAACCAATGTGTCATTAACTACTCCTGACAATAAAATATCTAGATATTTGATGAATGATTCTCGATGAAAATTTGAAGTGAAAAAAGAGAAAGATGTAACCGTGATAATTGAGAAGATAAAACTGGAAAAAGGGGTTTAACGCAAGAAAGAAGAAGCAAAAGGTGAAGGAAGAGAGGCATCGACCTAGAGTTTGTTTATGTATCAATGCAATACGTGTGCATTAATGAAATGATAATCATAACTACGCGTATGATACAATTCTATGAGACCTATCACATGGATAACTTAAAAGAGTGAGGCAAATGATATCTTTTGGTACGGCCTCGATTAGGTAGCACATTGGGGGAACAATAGGTAGACTAATGGATGATTGCATTTATTACATCAAGCAACGGAACAAGGCCACTTTAACATTTTTCCTATTGGCGAAGCGACATTGGGGGGGGGGGGGGGGGGTGCACAATATTATACCTTATTTCTAGCCATCTACGTTAAGCCATAAGCCAATAGGAGGGTGACATGTGGCATTGCATAAGATATAAGAGGTCAATGAAAAGATGTTCAAGATAATTGGAGTGCTTTTTGCGAAATCATAGGTAGCGTAAATCCATCTTTAAATGTCAGTGGATGGTTGATAGACTTTTGTGATTAAGTTACTCAAAAGTCTAATGAGCAAAGAGAGAAACATGGTCAAAAAGGTTAATTTATATAAGGCAACCGAGAGGAACAAAGTTTAGTTAACAAAAGAAGAAGAATTATAAAAGGAAAGCGTAACAAGAAAATGATGTAGAAAAAAGGCTTTTTAACTAATGTAACCATTACAGTAATGGAAAGATTTAAAAGAACGAGCTATAAAAGAAATCTATAAATAATAAGACACTACAAACCAATCAATCTACAATCCAAGACAATACAATAAAAATTAACCAATCTATCATTTTATCTTTTATCTCAGCTTATATCATATGAGTATGTGTAATTCTTAGTTATAATATTTAATTGTAATCCAAGTCTATACTCGTATGCTGAATTTATTCCCTATTTAATATTATGTGGTCCTTTCAATAGATATTTTTGTAGTCACTTGTAATGACTGGTTGTGAGTTTTGCCATTTCATTTGATTGCACTAGTATTCTGAAAAGTCTTTTATTGAGAAAGTCACAAAATAAGCCATGTTCGAAGGAAAAATTCCACTCTTCATTATCATCTAATGATTATAAAATTCAGCAAGTGGCCAAGTAAGCAACTAATCTTCTCAAAATCGGATCATATGCATTCACACTGGACGTATCTTATTATTTTGGCACTTGGGGTTAAAGTTGATTGGTTTTTATCAAGCTGCTTTATCAATCCTGGCACGCTTGCACACATTTTTATACTATTATACATGAAAGAAAACAAACGAGTGTCCAATAACAACATGGATAAAACACAGATCATGGTAGCCTAGCTTTTTCGTAACACATAATATGGAAGTAGGTACTTTAGTGCCACATTAGGCAATCAAAATCCGATCTTTTCTTGCTACGACCCATCCACAATTCAACTAAGATAGTTGAAAGTTTTATACATCCATGTAACCATAGTAGTTGTGGCATATAGTTGCAATCCAACCCCTCCAAATACGACCATGTATTGCAAGTATGATCTTACCCATCCAATCAAAATGCAAAAACATTCAATGGTCCCACTTTCCAAAAGAAACAGCCATCGATCGAAAGTTATGATCATCCAATAATTACTAGTTTTGTTATCTGAGATAGTTACAATAGGATCCACGACTTGGACGATTTCGATCAAATTAAGTGCATGCCAGGTGAACATCATCTGCATGTGTATGGATACAAATAATCCACCAGAGTATGAAATAACCTATCTAAATTCAAAACCAAGATCAAAGGAGAGAAACGACGGGGAAAATAAAACAAATGCCTTTTCCATTATCAATTGGGAAAAAAAAAAGAGCAAACAATTAACAAAGAACAATGATAAGGGTCAAATATTGCATATCAAACCCAGTTATTGCCTAGATTTACCAACCTAATACTGTTTAATGGTCTATTTTAATTGTATTTGTGATGCAAGGTATATTTACGAGCTTGGATCGAAATAAGGTGCTAAAAGCATGGAGTTAACGCTCCGAATTCACCAAGGCCATGGACGGACTCTAGGGGACCAAGATCAACGGAATTACACGCCAGGGATCTGAGGAAGTCAAGTTGTTCACATTAAGGAGGCCAGATCCTGAGAGCTAGAGTAGATCCATGCCAGAGGAGAAAGTGAAGAAAGAAGAGAGAGAGAGAGAGAGAGAGAGAGAGAGAGAGAGAGAGAGAGAGGCGAAAAAAGAAGGGAGATCTTTATGTTTTTTCTTTCTATTTGAATTCATGGATAACTAATTTTTTTACTAGGGCTGAGATGAAGCCCTTAATTTGAATGATGCTTATTTTTCTTTATTAATTTCATCCAGGATTTGATTGATTTGTTTCGTTCTCTAGTATACTTCACTTCAATCTCTGTACTTCTCCATTATATGAGCTTAACCAAAGTCTAGATGTAGATGTTGTTTGAAATCTTATTTTAGGTGCTTATGTCTGACCATGAACAGGTTTCCTATAGAGAAAGAAATAGGAAGCTGTATCTCTCCATGCCTAACCATGGATGGAAAGATGTGATCCGTATGCTTTAAGGGATTATACATTCTGTGTGCTCGACCAAGGACATATAGTGTGTTTTATTTATTAAATTTATATCAATTTGAATTAGGATGCATCAACAGGTAAAACAAGGGTTAAGATAATTAGGGGTGGATTTAAAAGTCTCAGTATTCTCCTTGATTGAATTTTCCTTATTGCTCTTAGTTATTTTTCATAGATTTGTGTTGATAGTTCGCTAAACTATTTGTTGGATTAGTTAAGAAGAATCATAAATTTTGAATTGTGACAACCAGTCCTCGTGGGAACGATCTCGTAATACGTACCATATCTACATCTGATTCATAAACTTACGAGTTTAAAATCATTTAAATTAGGTTGGTTTAAATAAAACATCAAACAACAGCAAGAACAAGATTTGCTATCTTCATAGCAAGAACAAGATTTCTCAAAATAGCCATCATCATCTTCTCACAAGCACCACCACCATCATCATCAACATGTCATCTCATAGAACGGAATGCAGTTTCAATGCCGTAAAATTCAGCCCCATCGAAGATTTCCTCCTCGCTAGCACCGGATACGAACCCAAATTTAACTGTGGCTTTCTTAACACATACGATATAATGCCATATCCAATCTCTTCCTTCACCGCCGAACTCTATAACTTCTATACTGCTCCTGGTCCTTGTGCAACCCCAATCTCATCATATTAGCAGACTACAATGGAGACTCACACCTCATAGACATCCGTCATCATTCCAACCCCTTCATACCATTCCACAAACACAACCATACCGTCATCACATCCGTCGACTAGAGCCCCAACGGTGGTTCCTTCCTTTCAGCCTCTTTTAACGGCAAACATCAACCATTGGATCATTGGTTACGGCATCCTCCAACACACCTACAACCAACCTACGACTGTGTCATGTGTCAGCTGGAATCCCTGAAATCCAACCAATCATGCATCCACATCTGTCGTAGGCATCTTTCAGATCTAGGACATCCACATTAAGAATCTCGTGATGACTATCAATGCAGAAGATGCACCTCTCATCTCCTGTGACTGGAATTGGCACGGGATAACATATATTGCCACTGTCTTAAACTACAAGGAGTACATTAGGGTTTGGGACATCAAACAGTATGATATCCCTATTAAATCCATTAATGGGGCCCACAGGTTTGGGATCTGCGGGGTAAAGTTCTTGCCCCACCATGAGTACCAGATCGCATCGTCTTCAGTTGATCGTAAAGTGGCAGTGTGTGATTATGGGCCTGAGGAAGGTCTAATAATCACAAGGTATGTGTTGGGGATTTGTGTTACAGAATCACACAGATCTAGATCTAGGATAACAATTTAAGAACACTAAGAAAACACAAGAGAATATAAATATTTATCGTGGAAAATCCTTGTGGGAAAAAATCATGACATAAAGCGATAAAATTCCACTATGAAAACAGAAATTACAAAGAGAAAGGATTTACCCGATTCAAAAATCTCAAATCTCACCCTTGTTATACCCTTTAAAAACCCTAAAACCCTTTTAGGAACCATTAGAACCCCTTTAGAAAGCCTTAGCATATCCTAGAATAGCCCTAAGGACCCCTATTTATAGTTTAGGAAACTCCTCTTCTGTGCCTCTGTAAAATTGCCTCAAATTTATGCAGTCCACGCAAAATCTGCTCACAATCTGATACAGAATTCCACTGTGAAAGCATAAATTACAAAGGGAGAGGACTTACCTGATTCGAACAACCTCAAATCTCACCCTTGCTACACCCTTTAGAAATCCTAAAACCCTTTTAGGAACCCTTGGAATCCCTTTAGAAAGCTTTAGCATGCCCTAGAATAGCCCTAGGGACCCCTATTTATAGTTTAAGAAACTCTCCTTTTGCACATCTTGTGAAACCCCCTCAAATTTACACAGTCTGTGCAAAATTTACGCACAATCTGTGTAACCCTCGACTAGTCGAGCCAAGTCCTCGACTGGTTGAAGGGCACCCTCGACCAGTTGAGCCTGGGCCTCAATTGGTTGAGCACCGAGATACCTAAAAGAATAACACGCTGGACTTTGAGTCAAACTGGCCTCGATTGATCGAGCAACCCTCTCGACGGGTCCAGCAGCCCCCTTGACCGGTCGAGCCAGTCCCTCGACTAGTCGAGCAGCATGGGAATTAAAGATTTAAGACATCAGTTTACAACAATCTCCACCATGTCTTTAATCTTCAATCGTGTAGCTCCTTGACCTCTTCTTTTATCTCTACATCGTATCATGTTGCGGAATCACACAGATTTAAATCTAGGATAGCAATCTAAGAGCACCAAGCAAACACAAGAGAACACAAAGATTTAACGTGGAAAACCCTTGTGGGAAAAAACCACGGCACAAAGTAACAGAATTCCATTATGAAAATAGAAATTATAAAGAGAAAGGACTTACCCGATTTAAACAACCTCGAATCTCACCCTTGCTACACCTTTAGGAACCCTTAGAAGCCCTTTAGAAAGCATTAACATACCCTAGAATAGCCCTAGGGACTCCTATTTATAGTTTAGGAAACTCCTCTTCCGCTCCTCTGCAAAACCGCCTCAAATTTACACAGTTCGCACAAAATCACACATAATTTGCGTAGCCCTCGACTAGTCGAAGGAGGGCCTCGATTGGTCAAGCGGACACTCAACTGGTCGAGCAGCGTAGAATATAAATATCAATAGCCTCTGGACTTCAAGTCGAGCGGGCCTCGACCGGTCAAGTGGACCCTCGACTGGTCTAGTCAGGCCCTCGACTGGTCGAGCCAAGCATTGATGATGTGAAGACATCACTTCTCTGACAACAATCTCCACCGTGTCTTCAATCTTCAACCATGTAGCTCCTCGACCTATTCTCTTATCTCTGCATCACATCATAGCTTCTCGTGCACACTTTGTCCTTCTTTTTTGCTATCACCAAGCCCAAAGAAGTTGCACAGAACTTAAACTTCTATACAGGAACGTTTTAGGTGGGTATGTCTGCCGAATCAGAATCCACGTGCCCAACAACCTTTGCTCATGTCTTCTTAAAAGGAAAGACATAGTTTTCTTACCATCTCACCGCTATCCAATATTGCTTGTCAGGGTATTTACTCACAATACTGATAGCCTGTGAAATAACTGGTCTAATACAGGCCATGGCATGCACTTCCAACCGCATTCGAATAGGGCTCATGAGATATCATACTTTTCCTCATCTCTTTTGGGACATGTCCTGAGGAAAACTTGAGGAGAGACACGTAAGGAACACTCTCTGGCTTTACCTGGTCCATCACATACTTGATCAATACCTGCCCAAGGTATTTTTCCTAAGATAACCAAAGCTTAATCCTCTTCTAGTCTCAATGCTGAGAACCTTCTTTATAGCCCCCCTGATCCTTCATCCTGAATATCCCACTTAACCGAGTCTTTAGTACATTGATTTTAAACATGTCATAATTGGCGATCTACATGTCATCAACATATAATTCCTAATTAACCATGAAGGAATCAAACCACTTACCTAGGCGATTGTTGAGGGTCAAATATTTCATATCAGACCCATTTATTTCCTAGATTTACGAGCATGATACCGTTTAATGGCCCGATTTAATCGTGTTTGTGATGCAGAGTGTATTTAAGAGTCTGGACTGAAAAAAGGTGCTAAATGTATGGATTTGACGCTCTGAATTTACCAAAGCATGAGTCAGACCCCAGGGGACCAAGATCGATAGATTTTCATGTCAGGGATCCAAGAAAACTGAGAAACTGAAGCTCAAGTGGTCCGAAAGACGTCCAGAATGCAAGATCACAGGGGTCCCACCATCCGTTTGACTCAGAACTTCATACATGGCATCGGGATCATAAATTAACCGTACACATAAAATTTTAACCAACGGATCACTATGGAAGTGGCCTAATGGATAGATTAGCCCATAAATTCTCAATTTGGGGCTCGCCTAATATCGGAATATGCTTCAAATTTGGTTTCAACCGCTTAAATGGGGCGACAAAACATTTGGACGGAGCAGATTTCTCGAATACATCACCGTGGGACCCACACATGCGATGCATGTCATAACACACACACTAGTCGCGCCGCACTGGACGGTCAGCTCGGTCAAAGACGGGCTGACCCGTCCCTTCTTCTCTCTCGCGCACGAAATCAATAGCGGACGCACCCGGTCCGTCGGTTTCTCTCAGTGGGGCCCACTCATCATCCAAATGGATGATCTAGACCGTCTAGTTGCTCCGTGGAGTGGCCAAGATCCTCGCCAAGCTCGCCTTTTTGGCCCATGCACTTGTACGTATGTGAATCGTCAGAAAATGCAGGATGAACGGCGGAAGTAAAACGTCAATGGACCACGTCAAAAATAATTGAAAACCATCCATTCCTGACCGGTTTTTCGCTAGGAATCTAATGAACGGATCAAATTTCTCATAAAACATCAATATAGGGCCCACCGAACACGTAAGTGCGTGTACTTGCGTAAGCCTACACACACCCGTGAAAAATTAAATTTTCTGGCCCTTTGTGGCCCACTATCTTTGATCATATTGATGATCCAAACCGTCCATCATGTAGCTCGTCTAAAAATGTCCCAAGGGACATTGGTTCTTTAGAAAAGAAGCGAGGAAAGTAGGAGGTTTGATGGCTATTTTCTTGACCGCGTAAACAGCCTTACGCAGGAACCAACTCCAGCAGCCGACTTTTGCCACCCTTATAAAAGGAATGAGAGAGAACGTGGAGAGGGAGTTGAGGAGATTGGCAGGGGCCATGGAAGCTAGGCAGATAAGAGAGTTATTTTTTTCTTTCTTTTTCTTTTTATTTTATTTTGCTTTGTTTAAGAGATCTCATCCACTCATGTGTGGCTAAACCTCTTAGCGAGGGCTAAGAGGTGAAGCTTGTAGCGTGATGGGAGGACCTGTTGCTTGTGCCTTTTGTTTAAGACTGAACTGATGTTGATTTTAGCTTATTAATGGGAATGTTTTTAGTTTTTAATGGTCTGTTGTGACTAAAATTACAATGGGTTTGCGATAGCTTTGAGCATCTTCCTTTCCTTTACGTTTATGACGTCAGGAAGCCCTGTTGTTCACCATAGTCTCCTGGGCATGGTCGGATGACAGTAACCTTCCTAACCTTCATACATGTGATTGGTTGGTAATTAGTTTAATTCTATTGTTTACTTTGTCTCCTGGGCATGGTTTGGTGATGGAATCCATTCTAATTCATATACCATTCATCTCTTGAAAACTATATCAAGTAAGTTCAGTTTAATTTTCATGATTCTTGAAGCAGGCATAAGATCTCCCTGATCTCTACAAGTGGATCCTCTGAATCCCTAGTTTCTTACCTCTAATTTCTCCAAAGTTTTAAATAATTATTTCACCATTATTCGTTCAATTTTATTTGATTTAGATTACATCTTAATCTAATTCTAGTTTTACTTAGTTTTAGATAACGTACAGGTTTCAGTCCCTTGGGATTCGACCTTGGTCTTACCGAGTTTATTACTACATCACAACCCTGTACTTGGGGAGTGAACAGCGGTAGGTCATACCACGACATCCTGCAAACTCTTTTTCTTATCCTTTAACTTCGAACCACTCTGGTTGCTTCATGCAGATCTGTTCTTCCAATTTCTTGTACAGAAGTGCAGACTTCACATCCATCATTCTAGCTTAAGATCACATTGACATAGATCTAATAAGCACATGTTATACCGTTGACGCAAATATCTCTGAGAAGCCATCCATTCTCTTTGAGCATAACCCTTCGCTACTAACCTCACTCTGTATCTATGTTATATCCTCTTAAAGATACACCTGCATTCAACCGCTTCCAGACCCACTGGAAGCTCCATTAACTCATATGTGTCAATCCGGTACAACAAGTCCATCACATTGCCCATAGTCACATTCCACTTATTAGCACATGGCTCACTAAGAGCCGTCTAAATAGAAGACGAATCCCCTGTGATATTGGAGTTGTCCATGTACCTCAAGGATATCCTATAATTATACCATGTGAGTCTTCTCATAGGTGATTGATCCACCTACTTTGTATCCCCATCCACACATGTCAGTCTTCCTGTCATGCCCGCTCATGTGGCCATCCCTAACATGCCACACATGTGTAAAGGTGGAATTCGCTACAGCCACTGCAGCTCTACCTTTTGAAATGCTCCCGATCAACCTATAAATGTTACCGAGTCGTTGCACTTTCATGATTACCTGTGCCCCTTTAGATATCTTAAGAGCATCATCAATACCTATGAACTTGTATCCCATTACCTTAAGTACACCTAGAGAAATCAGATTCTTCTTCAAATTAGGAATGTGTCTCACATCAGTCAGAGTACGCTCCACTCCATCAAACATCTTGATACGCATTATACCAACAACCACAACATTACAGGCACTGTCATTGCCATAAATACCTGTCCACCATCGTTATCCCTATATGTAACATCCTAAAAATCGGGAATCGAGTAGAAACCCAACTCCCGAGTTCCAAAACATCACTTATACAATATAGATAATGATGAATGAATGTTGTTCATATTAGTACAGCAAACATGAGTGGGATTAGACCAAAAAAGCATATCATACTCCAGAGACGGTTAAGTTTCTTAAGCGGAAGACTGTGATAAATATATAAAATGTATAATTTATTGTAAGTCTCCAGAGTGTGAACATGTTACCAGGTTAACTAAATACATGTATACTCCAAAAATGGAAAGAAAAAAATATACATGGATATTTAAATAAAAGGTAAAATACCAAGTGTATTGACATCTAATCAGTAACCTTGTAACCCCGTCAATCAGAACCTGCATATAGGAGAAATCCTCCTCATCATCATAAAGCAAAGTCCGACTCTGCTTCACAAGCATCGCCCTCACCTGAAACTAAGATAGGGTCTGGTTGGTGTGTACAACACCGTCCCATAGCGTGGGAGTGAGTAGCTAACTCAGTGGAACAATAAAGTAAAGATTAACATGTTATCAAATCAGTTAAGTGGTAATGATAAAGCAAACATAGCAAACATTCCTAAATACTATAGTTAATGTAAGGATGAAATGACATGATGTATGCCCTCAGCAACATACTCCCTCATGTGACACCATCTTACGTTCACGGCATGCTTTCTTCCCTCAATGCTCCACATCTTCCAGGCACTTGCAGTGCGATATGAACATGATTACCGAGTTGTTATTAGTCCTTTTCATACAGCAGGATTGGGAAGTTAGAGTACCTCCCTTGTATCATTTCTCAACAATGATCCATTCTAGGGTCGTCACTCCTAGATAATTTCATACGATGATGTGGTTCTAGGTCGCTGTAAAGGGCTGTTAGGGCTGTTACACGCACTCGTTGCACGGCACCCCCATCACCTTATCAATACAGGCCTAATTTATACTTTGTTTACTACGGGAAGGCTCGTCGCTTTTCTGCAGATTCAGAGTATGTTCGAGGTCACTACAAAGGGCTATTAGGACTGTTACACGTACTCGTTGCACCGCTCCCCCATAACCTTATCAGTGTAGGCCAACAGCTCAAATACAGTATCTCATACCACCGTATTCGACTCACGAGCTCTGGTTGCTCACTGGTCACTACGGGAAGGCTCGTTGCCCCAGCGTAGGCCGACAACTCGACCACGGTGTCCCATACCATCATGCCTGGCTCATGAGTCTTAGCGGATCGAGGTATCATGGTTAATGGGATTTTCACTGGTAAGTTTGGTACTTTAGATTCGAGCAGTAGCGTCCATACATGGTTAACATACATCGGGCTAATCGGATTACTTGACGAGTTTAACTAGTACGAGCGCCCGTTGAGTTGATCGACATGCAGTGCATAAGCACCTCGTGTGGCCTAACCACTGTCGACAAGCAACGCACGACTCGGGTTAGTCAACGCGTCCTTCGTGGCGAATATAATTCAACCACGAGTTCAATTCTATTACCGACTGCCTGAACTATAGCATAGCCCCAAGCACTTACAAATCTGAATCAGTAAGCATATGAGAGAGACGGAATTGAATTATCAAGTAATCCAAGCCTGTTATCAACATGTTATAAGATACAACATATGCAGTTAACCACACACAAGCATTTCATATATAAGGCAATCAATTCAAACAACATACATGGAGGAATTCATACACATCATCAAAGTAGTTGAGAATCCTATCTCAACACTAATCTACAACATCATTTACTAAATATTTACTCATGCAAGCATTTATACAAACACTTAGACTACACACATTAGCCTACATAACCTATGTTGGCCAAAATGTGTATTAGGGCGAATCCTTTCGCCAGACAGGTCATACATCCATAACTAGCATATATACACGGCAAATACTCATGGCAATCATATCAATAAAATTTATACGTATACGGTATTTTCTACAAATACCCAAAATATCTAAAATTTCATATACTTCTTACGTATTCGAAATGGAAAATGGAAAGCATGTTCTACATGTGAAATAGCATCCATGTCACGAATCTATCATTATCCGACATTGAAAGCTTTGAAAACAGATAACCTAAACATCTAAAGTCCGCACCTTACGCCGTGAAGCGTAACGAACACGTTAGAAACTCTAAGTCTTCGTATACGTGGAATATTAACCTGTAATACAAGCTAGGTTAGCTATCTAGCTACTAGCATCAATGAAAACCTTAAAACAAGCTAGGGTTAGATTTTTCTTACCTAAGAACAGGATCAGAAATGCCGAAATAGCTATACGGAGAGGTGGATTAGGCACGTAGCAAAGCTGGGAAGAATCCCAAGAAGAATCACCAACTTCTCTCTCACTTTCTCTCTCTTTTCTCTCTCTTGATTTGGCTAGGGTTTGAAATTCATATAGGATTTGTGAGAGGATTTAACGCCTTTTTATAAGCCCAAAAGCGACGGAAATAGACTTGGGGCTAAGGTATACTTAGGTTATAACCAAATCGGGTCTGTTCCGATCAAACGGAGTACTTCTGGAGGTCCTGTTACTAAATGCGGTTGGACTTAAGCTCTCTAATATTGGATCTAGGTCAAGCTAAGTTTTCAGTCCGGTCGGGTTTCCAGATCGACCGTGGCGGACCAGCTTCAGTTCAACGGTTATGGGAACTCGATCAGAGCTACAAGTACTATGACATGTAAGGGCCAACTATCCTGATCCAAGGGTGAATTTAGGTCAAAATCTAACGGTCAGAACGCTTAAAAATAACGCGCAAGTGAACCGTTCCAGATTACTTAAGAATGTATTTAATTTTCTAAAAATCTTCGCTTTCTCACTCTCTTCACTCCAGACTCAAGGAAACAGTCCCAGGACATCGTTTGACCTTTATTTTTGAGTGATAGTCAAGTCCAACTAGGCGGTCATAATGGTCTAAGTTCATCGCTATCGGACTTTCGACGTGTGGTCCAGGTCCGATACGAAGTTTCACGATGCTCTCAAGAGCAACTGGATTTAAAGATTGATCCTAGGTTCCTATGTAACATAGCGTTAGCAGTCTAACTCATTTTGGGTCTTGTAGTTCGTATTAAAAGTGGTTCAAGTTAATTCTACTGAGTATTCAGTTTGGTACTTAACCAAAATTTACCCTAATGATGGTAGAATACGGTCCTAGGGCCATTCTATGCCCCATTTTGGGCACTTCTAGTTATCGTATTATTTTAATTATTTTTTTAGTGGTTCATAATTAATTTTACCCTATCTCCACCAAATTTTATAAGGTTTTGAGTTATAAAAAATTTTTAAAAATTCCCGAAGCAGCAGCTGTCCAACAAGTGATTTTCGGACAGTGGTCACAACATCCTGCTTTAAACTATATTAAATATTTTATTATATTTTTCACATATTTTTATATAAAACTAGACTCATTTAGCTTCAATTTAGTTTTTAAATTACCTAAATCAGAGTTATAACGAAGAACATATGATTTTTCAAAGTTAGACAAGATGCGTAAAAAAATACAGACACCTGGCTGCTTGTCCACTGTACGGACGAAGCCTCGCCGATTCGGCGAGGTCCTCGCCAGTCACTAACCTATTTGGTGAGGGATCTCCCTAGGGGGAGGTCCCCCCCCCCCCCCCGGGGATGTTGAAAATATGTGAAACCCACCTCGGGTCCCCCCAAATTGTGTCATTTGGGCCCACGAGTCCGTCGAGGCGTTTATCGAGTCTTATTTGCAAACTGAAATGAGTTACATGATCTACAATATATGATTTTAGGGTAGAAGATGCTAATCCATCCAAATATCCTATCTACATCATGAAATTTTAAATATTAAATAGTCAAAATACCATTTTACACATGTATTTACCATTTATAGTAAGTTTTAGTTTAAGTATAGTTCTTCACCTTTTAAACTTTAAGTTTTATGTCTAATATAAAAGTACTTGGAGAAATTTGAAGAATGAGGTGGTGAAGGGTGAGATTTTGAAGGAAATGGGTTGAAAAGCGATTTCTAGACTTTAGGATTGATCTTTGAGAGTGATATCGTTGACCCATTGCCTAAGGAAGTCTAATTCCAGGTTGACAAAAATCCAAGGTGTTACAATCTACCCCCCTTAAAAATAATTTCATCTCCGAAATTAGCGAAGGGTAATGAGTAAAGATTCTATTATGCCTTTTGCCTAAACTGTACTGATTTCAAATTTATATACATGGTGGGGTATATACATCTATACTAGTCTGAAACATTTTTATCTATCCTCCTTAATAAATTTTACTCTTTATCTCTTGCTTATACCTTGATGGTTTGCTACAATTTATTTTCTTATCTATTTGGAGTCTTGACAACGATTTCCATTGTTAGGCCTATGATTTAACATGAATAGGTTCAACACTTAAGCCCTACTTATTCCCTCTTTAAAGATTTCACTATTAACATTCTAACGAAGATTCAGTCCCTATTTAATGACCTAACCTTACGTATCACCTGAATTAATTTCTTTCGATCCTGGGCCAGTGGGGCATGGGTCCACCACACTTCCACTGTGCTACACTGATCTAACGGTTGCATTAGCAGTCCTAACTAGATTGGGCTCATAATGTTCTACCCCCTTTAAAAATTATTTCTACTCTCAAGGCTCAAGAATCTATGTCTCAATCCGTATGTCGAAACAAGGTGTAATTTAAGACCTATCCTTGACATGGAATGGGATACGGTCTCCCAATACATAGGTCTTCCTTTCATTGACGATGTATACTATGGCATTGACACCTATGGTTATAGAAATGAGCCTAGTCTCTATTGTGGTTGATTTCAGGGCCAGGTGTGAGTTGGTGGCAAGATATCTAATTCTCCACTAGCTACTCTACTGGCTATATGTCCTTAACATTTCCTAAGGGTAAAGTAATAACTTTTGGTTATAGGTAGTCGGGCCAACGTGAAAGAAAATTTGTGTAGTGGGTCTGAACCGGATACATAGACCTTCTGTCTAGCTATGATAGAAAATTTGTTGCATCAATTCTTAACCTTAGTTGATCCCGATCTTCTTCTTGATCAGACCATTGAGTTCATTGGTAACTACTAGGATTGAGAAATCGATTCAAATCGCGAATACCTTGCTTATATACAGTTCCTTTACTCCGCGTTCCCAATTGCAATAAGTCCTTGGGAGGGCACTTCTAAGGGGCGTGCTGGTTTATCCTAGCATTCAATCCGAGGGATATATAAGTTTTCTCTAAGCATAACTAGTTCTGAGTCAAGCAAGCTTCTTAAGAGTTAATAAAGGAGCCTATAAGTATCAAGGGAATCCAATAAAGGAACGAAGTCTCACTCTAACTAAATTAAGATAACTAACTACGTCTATATTCCAATTACCTTAACAAAATTAGTTTTTTACATTCTTTAGCATAACCAGTAGCTTAGTCTTAATAAATTTAACGATGCTCGAGCACTTCACATATGTCTATACTAGCTAAGGAGGTCCTAGGGTTTACGTTTTTAATTAACTAGCTTTCCTATACCGTCAGATCTTTCTAAATCTAAGAATAGCGACTCTAGGTACAAAACTCTAAGGGCCTGTTTGGCTAATGGTATAAGGCTATATTAAATGGATTGCGTCGCTAATCCCACCTCGAGATTGGGAATGACATGTTTGGAAGAAGGGTGAGATGTGATTTAAAATTAATTTTTATAGGCTTTAGAAAATGGGCCTTGTGTGAGAGAATGTGAGATGGGATTTCCAAATCCCATGATGATGAAATTCCAAGTATAATTTGAAAGGAAATCCCGGGATTTATTGTTAATTGCATACATTCCAACCATGGCTTTGGAAACCATGGGTTACACCCAAATCTAAGGACAATACCTTACACGTGCATTTATTGTTACTTTTACAATTCTATCTATCCTAATCTCACCTAATGCAGTTGGTCAAACGGGCCCTAAATGTCCCATCATTTGGAAGTGTGCAGGTTATGGGACATAAAAATGTGAGTTTTGTGCCCATATGAGAGGGTATAATGAAGGTGGAAAGTTATACAGAGTAGTTTTTAGGCAATGGTGGTTGATGGGTGTAAGATGTAGAAGAAGATGAAAGCTTGAGTGAATAGAAGTGGGGATGCGAGATCATTTTACATGGTCTCGGTTACGTATGGGCTATACTACGACAGTTAATCTCGCTGGTCGACGAAACTTGGGATTCTAATGTGGTTTCTAGATTTCATCGCTCCCTTCCTAAGTCAGAGTGCATCAGTGTGCGTTGTGTTACCATAACCCAGGTCCAGTTTAATCCAAATCATGCTCTGATACCATCTGTAACATCCTGAAAATTGAGGGTCGAGTAGAAACTTAACTCCCGAGTTCCAAAACATCACTTATGCAACATAGATAATGTTGAATGAATGTTGTTCATATTAGTGCAGTAAACATGAGAGGGATTAGACCAAAACAATATATCATACTCTAGAGACGGTTAAGTTTCTTAAGCGGAAGACCGTGATAAATATATAAAATGTATAATTTATTGTAAGTCTCCAGAGTGTGAACATGTTACCAGGTTAACTAAATACATGTATACTCCAAAAATGGAAAGAAAAGAATATACATGGGTGTTTAAATAAAAGGCAAAATACTAAGTGTATTGACATCTAATCGGTAACCCTATAACCCCGTCGATCAGAACCTGCATATAGGAAAAATCCTCCTCATCATCATAAAGCAAAGTCTGGCTCTACTTCACAAGCATCGCCCTCACCTGAAACTAAGACAGGGTCTTGTTGGTGTGTGCAACACCGTCCCGTAACGTGGGAGTGAGTAGCTAACTCAGTGGAACAATAAAGTAAAGATTAACATGTTATCAAATCAGTCAAGCAGTAATGATAAAGCAAACATAGCAAACATTCCTAAATACTGTAGTTAATGCAAGGATGAAATGACATGATGTATGCCCTCGCCAACATACTCCCTCATGCGACACCATCTTACGTTTGCGGCATGCTTTCTTCCCTCAATGCTCCACATCTTCCAGGCACATGCAGTGCGATATGAACATGATTATGGAGTTGTTATTAGTCCTTTTCATACAGCAGGATTGGTAAGCTAAAGTACCTCCCTTGTATCATTTCCCAACAATGATCCATTTAGGGTCGTCAGTCCTAGATAATCTCATACGATGATGCGGTTCTAGGTCGTTGTGCTATCAGGGCTGTTACACGTACTCGTTGCACCGCTCCCCCATCACCTTATCAATACAGGCCTAATTTATACTCTATTTACTATGGGAAGGCTTGTCGCATCTCCGCAGATTCAGAGTATGCTCGAGGTCACTACAAAGGGCTGTCAGGGCTGTTACACGTACTCGTTGCACCGCTCCCCCATAACCTTATCAGTGTAGGCCAACAGCTCGAATACAGTATTCCATACTACCGTATTTGGCTCACGAGCTCTGGTTGCTCACTGGTCACTACGGGAAGGCTCGTTGCCCCAGCGTATGCCGACAGCTCGACCACGGTGTCCCATACCACCATGCCCGGCTCATGAGTCTTACCGGATCGAGGTACCATGGTTAATAGGATTTTTACTGGTAAGTTTGGTACTTTAGATTCAAGCAGTAACGTCCATATATGGTTAACATACATTGGTCTAATCGGGTTACTTTACGAGTTCGACTAGTACGAGCGCCCGTTGAGTTGATCGACATATAGTGCATAAGCACCTCGTGTGGCCTAACCACTGTCGACAAGCAACCCACGACTCGGGTTCGTCAACGCGTCCTTCGTGACAAATATAATTCAACCACGAGTTCAATTCTGTTACCGACTGCCTGAACTATAGCATAGCCCAAAGCACTTGCAAATCTGAATCAGTAAGCATATGAGAGAGACGGAATTGAATTATCAAGTAATCCAAGCCTGTTATCAGCATGTTATAAGATACAACATATGCAGTTAACCACGCACAAGCATTTCATATATAAGGCAATCAATTCAAACAACGTACATGGAGGAATTCATACACATCATCAAAGTAGTTGAGAATCCTATCTCAACACTAATCTACAACATCATTTACTAAATATTTACTCATTCAAGCATTTATACAAACACTTAGACTACACACATTAGCCTACATAACCTATGTTGGCCAAAATATGTATTAGGGCGAATCCTTTCGCCAGACAGGTCATACATCCATAACTAGCATATATACACGGCAAATACTCGTGGCAATCATATCAACAAAATTTATACGTATACGATATTTTCTATAAATACCCAAAATATCCAAAATTCCATATACTTCTTACGTATTCGAAATGAAAAACGGAAAGCATGTTCTACATGTGAAATAGCATCCATGTCACGAATCTATCATTATCCGACATTGAAAGCTTTGAAAACAGATAACCTAAATGTCTAAATTTCGTACCTTACGCCGTAGAAGCGTAACGAACACGTTAGAAACTCTAAGTCTTCGTATACGTGGAATATCAACCTGTAATACAAGCTAGGTTAGCTATCTAGCTACAACATCAATGAAAACTCTAAAACAAGGTAGGGTTAGGTTTTTCTTACCTAAGAATAGAATCAGAAACGCCGGAATAGTTATACGAAGAGGTGGATTAGGCACGTAGCAAAGCTGGGAAGAATCGCAGGAAGAATCACCAACTTCTCTCTCACTTTCTCTCTCTTTTCTCTCTCTTGATTTGGCTAGGGTTTGAAATTCGTATGGGATTTGTGAGAGAGGATTTAAGGCCTTTTTATAAGTCCAAAAGCGACGGAAATAGACTTGGGGCCAAGGTATACTTAGGTTTTAATCAAATCGGGTCTGTTCCGATCCAACGGAGCACTTCTGGAGGTCCTGTTACTAAATGCAGTCGGACTTAAGCTCTCTAATATTGGATCTAGGTCAAGCTAAGTTACAAGTCCGGTTGGGTTTTCAGATCGACCGTGGCGGACCAGCTTCAGTTCAACGGTTACAAGAACTCGATCAGAGCTACAAGTACTATGACATGTAAGGGCCGCCTATCCAGATTCGAGGGTGAATTTTGGTTGAAATCTAACGGTCAGAACGCTTAAAAATAATGCGCAAGTGAACCGTTCCAGATTACTTAAAAATGTATTTAATTTTTTTAAAATCTTCGCTTTCTCACTCTCTTCACTTCAGACTCAAGGAAACAGTCCCAGGACATCGTTTGGCCTTAATTTTTGAGGTAATAGTCAATTCCAACTAGGCGGTCATAATGGTCTAAGTTATCGCTATCGGACTTTCGACGTGCGGTCCAAGTTCGATACAAAGTTTCACGATGCTCCCAAGAGCAACCGGGTTTAGAGATTGAACTTAAGTTCCTAGGTAACATAGATTTAGTAGTCTAACTCATTTTGGGTCTTTTAGTTCATATTAAAAGTGGTTCAAGTTAATTCTATTAAGTATTCAGTTTGGTACTTAACCAAATTCTACCCTAATGATGGCAGAATACGGTCCTAGGGCCATTCTATGCCCCATTTTGGGAACTTCTAGTTATCATATTATTTTAATTATTTTTTTAGTGTTTCATCATCAAGTTTACCCTATCTTCACTAAATTTCATAAGATTTTGAATTGTAAAAAAATTCTAAAAATTCCTGAAGCAGCAGCTGTCCAACAAGTGATTTTCAGACAGTTGTCACAACATCCTACTTTAAACTATATTAAATATTTTATTATATTTTTTACATAGTTTTATATAAAACTAGACTCATGTATCTTCAATCTGGTTTGAATCACCTAAATCGGAGTTATAACGAAGTAGATATGATTTTTTAAAGTTGGATAAGACGCGCAGAAAAAATGCAGAAACTGGGCTGCCTGTCTGCTGTACGGACGAGGCCTCGCCGGTCACTGACCTATTTGGCGAGGGATCACCCCAGGGGCGAGGTCCTCCCCCTGGATGCCGAAAACATGTGGGACCCACCTCGGGTCCTCCCGAATTGCGTCGTTTGGGCTTACGAGTCCATCAAGGCGTTTATCGAGTCTCATTTACAAACTGGAATGAGTTACATGACGTACAATATATGATTTTGGGGTAGAAGAAGCTAATTCATCCAAATATCCTATCTACATCATGAAATTATAAATATTAAATAGTCAAAATCCCATTTTACGCATGTATTTACCATTTATAGTATGTTTTAGTTTAAGTATAGTTATTCACCTTTTAAACTTTAGGTTTTATGTCTAATATGAAATTACTTAGAGAAATTTGAAGAATAAAGTGGTGAAGGGTGAGATTTTGAAGGAAATGGGTTGAAAAGCGATTTCTAGACTTTAGGATTGATCTTTGAGAGTGATATGGATGACTCATTGCCTAAGGACGTCTAATTCCAGGTTGGTAAAAATCCGGGGTGTTACACTATAACTAGTGAACCAACTCCGATGTGAAGTCATGTGAAAAGATGTCCCTGTGTCTAGCATCCACTCGTCCTGACGATCATTGTCACACCCCAAACTCAAAAAATGGGCTCACAAAATTTCTGATCGTTGAATCCGACACCAACAACCTCCGTAGTGCCCCATTCTCAGATCCCAGCACTGGCATGCCAGATTTCAATCCTGAGATTCTACAAGGAGGATTTTCAATATGAATTTTTTTTCTTTTGTAATGGAGCATAACCACAAGCATAACTAAGTCACAAAACAACATCACCACATATCCACTATATCAAAAACTTTAAGTACAATGTGAAAAGGAAAATACAAGGTGATCAAAAGCTCCAAAATAGCTACTGCTGTCCAACGCTACCTGCATGCAACTATCATGTATAAGCTTATAAAAGCTTAGAGGGTGGTGTAAGTGCATGCGTAAGGCAAGTTCCAAGTATACAATATCAGAGTAATACGAAAATATGCGGTAAGTCCATGAATGCTATCAGCTATACTAAAGCTATGTGATGCAAGGCATAAATGTTATCAGCCATACCAAGGTCATGCGATGGGAGGCCTATGTAGTCAAATGTCAAGTACACATATCAGTACACATATCAAGCATGTTAGTCCTCATCAAGTACACATATCAGTACAGTTCCTCTCTGGATATCACCAGGGTCTAATACACTTTACATTGACTACCTCCTCCCTAGCTGCGTAACCAAGCAATTGAAAGACACCACATTATCCGCCTGACCAGTACTTTGCCAATACCTACCTGGCTCGTCGATAACAGACTCATTTATGTGCTGGTCAAACTCAACCTAGCTTATAGCCCCCTCACTCGAGTGGATAAGGCCACAACCCCTTCCAACCAACCACGACACAGTGGGAAACAGGGCCTTCTGGTATTCGGCACTGAGCGCTCGTGTATCCACTCGGTTTAGACGTTGGAGCAGCTCCTAGTACTAAAAAGGTTCTGGGACTTTCACCCAAGGATATCCTAAGTGCCTATAGTGCTAGAACCAAGTATTTTCGGTATCCGATACGGCCATCCACGATGTGCCTGTGGAACCACGACCCTGATGTCGCTAAGACATACAAATGTAAAATGCATGAAGCACACTATCCAGTCATGCAACAATCTTACGCATACCACGCGCTCATGTGGGTAACTCCTATCAACGAGTCTCATAAATGATCTGCCCAATGGCATATGCAATGATCGGTTACTACTCACATCAAGCATACATATAATGCGTATGGGCATGAGTCATGGAGTTAAACTAAGCATGTTATAAGGTGATGAATTTCCTCACAACGAAGATGAGCCTAGATGGCCTACGCACAATAAGTATAGGCCTATCAATGGGCCCTACGGAGATTTATAATGTGGACATTAAACTAACATTATTCTTACAATGTGGACGTCAAACCAACATTACTCCCAAGGCATAGCCCGCTATATATGTCATTACATAACCCATGGTGGAATCACACAATGCAATAGCCTTGTATACATCCCATTAGGCCTCGACCCATGGGCCTCAAATACATTAAATGGGCCTCAACCCACGGGCCCTAATACATCACAATGGGCCTTAACCCATGGGCTCCAAATATAGCACAATGGGCCTCAACCCACGCAATAGGTGGGCCCTGCTCATGGGTCAAAGATACATCATGATGGGCCACAAGTATATTCAAGTGGGCCTCTCGAATGTGCCACAAAATACATCAAGTTGGACCTCACAGATGATTATATCACGGAGTGGCCCTGTCGTGATGTGTTTGAGATCCAACCAAGTTAACACAGAGCTAGATGAAGTGAAAACAAAATATAAGCTTAATTGGAAGATATTGTGGCTCCTAAGAAGTTTGAACGGTTGATGTCACTGTCTCCACCATTTTCAATGGTGGGGTCCACTTGAACCTTAGATCTGACTCATTCTTAGTCTCAAGCCCTAAAATGCACTTTCAAAATGGTTGGACGGCTTGGATGCAACACATGCATCATGGTAGGGTCCACACACGTGGCCCACCAATTAAATGTCCACCATCACTCTCCCTGTAACTAGTGAACCAACTCTGATGAGAAATCATATGAAAAGATGCCCCTGTGTTTAACATCCATTCGTCCTTACAATCATCGTATGGCCGTCTGATCGTAGACATAGACAAAATATCACTATCACATCCACTCGATCCATCTGACGTGGCAGCATTGGCCTCCCTATATGAAGCCTCAGAATCTTCTCTCTTAGATTTAGGATTTATACAATCCTTCTTCACATGTCCTTCCATCCTACAATTTCAGCACTTTACCTTTACCCTTGTCCTTGGATTTGGATCTAGAACCTGAAGAATCTGTATCTTGTTCAGAATTCGTACCCCTTGTAATCAGTGCATCAGAAGATATCCCCATGTCACCGTTAAGCTTTCTCATGGCCTTCCCTTAAAAGGCTGAGATAACGGTGTCGACACTTGGGGTTTTATTTCACTACCCAAAAAAGGAGAAAAGGCTACGGATAAAAACCGTAGCCAAAAGCCTATGGCTACAGTTATAGTCCGTAGCACGACTGTAGTCATTGATGCCATAGCCATAGGTCAAAGAGCTATTGTTACGGATTCTATCCGTAGCCATAGAAGCAATGGATATGGATTAAAACCGTAGCAATAGTTTCTGTAGCCTAAAGTACTTATAGCTACGGATTATATCTATAGCTGAAAGGTGAGCAAGAACCATAGCAATAGGCTTAATTTAACAACAGCTACGGTTTTAGATACAGGGCTACGGGTAATAGCCATAGCTATTGAAACTATAGGTACGGATTAAATCTATAGCGATATTGTCCGCATTTTAAATTTATATACAGCTACGGATTGTATCTGTTGTGAAAAGTAGAATGCGAACTGTCGCAAAAGGCTAAATTAGCAAGAGCTACGGTTTTCAACAAAGGGCTACGGTTAATAGTTGTAGCTAATGCCTGTTGTTTATAAAAAAATTAAATAGTAATGGCAGCTCTTACCATTGTAGTACACCCTAATAACTCATATAAGCTGATATAAATAAATATTTATTTAAACTACTAATCCATTCATTCAATCCACTCATGAAACAATCAATCATGAAAACCATAATACCAACAAATTAGTTAACAACTCAATCAAATAATCAATCTCACTTGTTTATTATTTAAAGTTTTCAAAACAAACTCAATCAAACTATTACACAACATTAGGTTCCACAAATAATACAAAGTTACAACCCAAGATTTGGGTATGACTTTTGCTTGGCAGATGAACAACTACAACTTGTTCGGTAGTCTGAAAGCATCCGCAAAGAAGAAGAACTCGTCATTAGCAATAATTTATAGTGGAGTCCATATCGATAGTTCAGATTGCTCCACTAGCATGTCCCTGGCTCCTAATTTTACTTTTAACAGCTCCAGAGGTTTATTTCTCAGCATTTAAATGTCAAAAAAACATAGTTAGCATATGAAGTCTAAAGTAGACTTGTTTGACACATGTACAAGCATATGGATATCCAAGCAAAAACATATGAGAGAAAAAGAGAAAGAAACCTTCAATGATCTTGAATTAAAAGGGTAGCAGAGAGCTGATGTAGGATAAACTTACTCCACGCACAATCTCTATCGTCTCTTCAATTTCTTTTCTATGAGCTGAAATGAGAGTCTCTTCTTCCTACACAAGTGAAGCAAGAACACAATTCCAAACTCAAAAAAAAAAAAAAAAAAAAAAAAAAACATTGCATACAGAAGCAGGCTTTGTACATAATTCCTCAATATGTGCCTTGCAAAAAAATTTTCCTGGAAAAATGACCAAGATTTAAATGCAAAACACCAAGGGAGAAAAAACAAATGCAATAGAAATCTTTGTACAAAGGTATCTTCAAACAGATGTTTCAAAACTTATCTCCAAATCAAGCAACTCAAAGAATGTTAAAAACAAAACTCATGTCATACAAATACACCATGTCATTCATGGAGCGTGTGATACATTCCTCTAAGTAACTCAACTTACCTCTGATTCTGAAATCTGTATTTCCTGAATCTAACAGAGCAAGACCAACAACAATTTTCTTAGGTGAAGACAAATGCAATTGCTTGGAGAGACCTTCTAGAAATCCTTCACTCATCACTTTACTTCTCAATGCTTCACAAAAAAATATGGCGAAATTTGGTCTACGCAAAAAGTATCTAAAGATAGGTGATAGAAGATCTGGCTTTGACTGAAAGTCTTCACTCCGAAATTTCACTTGATCTAAGCAAGCTTGGAGTAGTACAATGCTTCCCTCATTCCCATATTAAATAAACTACACAGCACAAGCAGATTGTTTTACAACTACAGGTCTAGGAAAGAAATGAGATAGGGAAAATATTCAGTGCCACTAACTTAATATAAGAATTCGTCTGGATCACTGGTAGCACTATAGCATCTCTCTTTTGTACACTCTACATGTATGTTATTACTTATTACCCAAGTAAGCTAGCTAGCCATGCATCATTCATGTATGCATGAATAAATTTGTATCCAATAGTAGACCAACAGGACAATCCACTAAAACAGAGTTACAAGTATCCTCAAAGAAGTTAAATTGAAAGATACTTTTGCTCTACTGGTTTTAATAGCTGATTCTACATCTGATTGGATAATTATCAACTAGAGATATGTTGTAGGCATAGATTTCAAAAGATCATAGCTTCATGTTCATCAATCAGCCCACAACGAGTACAGAACATAAATGAAAATGACATGTCAGAAGTTATATCAAGATTTTCTTTTTTGAGCTCCAATATCAGCTTTTCTTGGTGGAAAACCAAGTGCTGCATTGTAAATATTCCACTTTTTCCTCATATTGGTAGACTCACTATAATTTTCAATTACATGGATGACCTAACAGATTGAATTATTGCAATTATGTTCAACTGAACATCCATACATCAAATGCTTTCCACACACACAAGAAATGAATGTAAATATTCAGCTCAATCAAGAGACGAGATTTTTATAATAACATCATATTCTTGCAATCAACTATGTGCATCCAAACAAATCCTCCATAACAAGAATAAAATCAGCTTGCTTTTCAAGTATAAACCAAAATGGTTTAATAAAGAGAGTTGAACCTTGCAAAACTTGTGTCTGTGGCTGAAGGAAATGAATTAGAAAAAAAATGTTCCTCTGCCTCTGCTGGACAGGACAGTGAAGCCTCATCCATTTCTTCATGTATGTCCATTTAAATTTGTTTCAATGTCCAATATTCATGCTTTTGAAATATTATCACACCTTGTTTATTCCAACTTGACGACAAAAGCACTCAATCTAGGAAAAAAAGAAAGAAAGATGCAATAACACTGTTGGAATAACCTCCTCCTTGAACAAAATAATTTGTTGGCATACCAATTAAGCCACATTCTGTTGGTAATTTTTTCTTTCTAAATCTGCAATGTAAGCAAATCTGAACATTCTCATGCCATCAAAATGATCCATAAGCCTGTATTTAAATTGAGAGCTTTTTTTTAGTCCATGTGCTACCATATAGCACACCATGGAGCACGCCACATGCAACTAGTTGCATAGTTTTCTCATTACCCAACTAGTTGGGCATGGGATGTTCAACATCATAACCAGGGTAGCAGTAATGGCTTCAATCATTCTAGATTTTTCTTCTTCTTCTTCTTTTCAATTTTGGAGGCATGACTTTCTTCATCCCAATCCATCTGCAGCTTTCAAAACTCTTTTCTTCTTTAAAAGGAAGGGGCCAAAAAGTCAGGAAAATCAACCTACCCAATGAGTCTTTTTTTTTTCCTTTTCCTAGCAATATAAATACATCCATTTCCTGCCACACATCTGCAATACTCACATGAATACAAAGCTGGAACAACTAAGCGCTCGTAAAAATGAATTTCTAACAGCTGCTTACCTTTAAATCTCTTTAGCACAAGTTGGTTGTCAGGAAAAAAGACCAAACCATGAAATGAGAAGTGCCACAAAGATTGTGCTACTACTGGCATTAGTAACTACCACTGCTTTAAAAAATCTTACTCTTTGAGACTGCTCTCTGCCAAAAAAAAAAAGGAAGAGGTGAGTGGTTAGAATTTTATCAGAATAAGGATATGAATCAATGTCATCTTGAACTCCAGTTTGTGTTGATTTGAGAACTGGAAATTAAAGAATTTGCAGAGCTGCCATTAAAAACAAAAGTAGATAGAGAGAGAGAGAGAGAGAGAGAGAGAGAGAGAAGCTGCGGGAGTATCTTAAAAAGGACCTTTGTTGTTCTTATCGCTGTTGTTTAGTTACACACATTGCATGCTTTCTTAATTTTGTTGTCAAAGGATACATAGTTCCATTTCCAAGGAGGGCTTCAAAGGCTTGATATAAGCAAAGAAACTTTCATAAATAAGGCAGATTTCTCTTGTTTTGAGCTTGTTTTCTAAAGCCAAACTACAACGTTTAATCTATTAAAACTTTGTAAGTAATAGCTTCTTGAGTTTATTTCTTTAATTATCCAACACTGCAATCTCATTCCAGGAGTGGTGGTAGTGCTGAATATGTAACAGTTAAATATCTCCATCAACATTCTATTTGTAAGAAAAAACAAATAAAATTATCTAAAGTTGGTTAACACAGATGGAAGAATACCATGTGTAGCTGATGGAAATATACATTACCCACCTGTTGAAAGAAGTTATCAGCTATGGAAATAATTGAATTGAATAGATACTACAGAACATTCTAAGTCTGTTACCATGTGGGGAGAGGCATTTGATCAGTAAAAGTGAAATGGTGAGGATTGATTTCAATAGAGATTTACTGCAGTCACCATTCACAGAGATTGTTACTTTTGTTCTTGACAAGAAGGGAACAGAAGAGGCTGTTAAGTTCTTTAATATGTTGCAGCCATTGCTGATGGAGATTCTCTTTTTAGAAGGATATAGTGTTGGCTTGAATGATTTTGACATTCCCAAGGCTGTTACTGAAGATATAAAGAAGAAGATTCAAGACATATCACCTTTGCTGCTTCACTTGAGATTAAATTACAATGAAAGTTCTAGAGTTGCAAGTGGAAAGCTACTTGAAAACTATTAAACTGCCTATTGTGACTCGTAGTCTAAAGTTATCTACTTTGGGTAATTTGATAGATTCTAAAAATGATTCAGCTATCAGTAAGGTTGTTCAACAACTTGGCTTTTTGGGGCTTCAACTTTATGACCGAGGGAAGTTTTATTCATGGCGTTTGGTTGAGGATATGAGTTTTCACTTCTAAAATAAGTATTCTGTTAATAGTGTTGACTATCCTTCCGAGGCATTTGGGTTAGTTAAGAGCTCCTTTTTTCAAGGTCTGACCCCCTATGAAGAGTTGGTCCATTCCATATCATCCAGGGAAGTGTTGATCCGTTCTTCCAAAGGACTTACTGAACCAGGAACTTTGTTTAAAAATCTAATGGCCACACTTAGAGATGTAATTTTCTGTTATGATGGGACAATGAGAAACCTCTGCTGCAATTCTATAATTCAATTTGAGTATGGACAGGTGGACGAAAATAGTCTTGGAAGTTCTCTTGTTGGTGAACCGGTTGGTGTATTAGCTGCTACTGCAGTATCAAATCCTGCATATAAAGCAGTTCTTGATTCTTCTCAAAGCAACAACTCTTCAGGGGAATTAATGAAGGAAATACTACTTTTATGCAAAGTTAACTTCAAGAATGATATTATTGATCAGAGAGTTATTCTGTATTTGAATAAGTGCTTCTGTAAGAAAATGCATTGCAAGGAGAATGCAACATATTTAGTTCAGAATTGTTTGAAAAAAGTCACTTTAAAGGATATTGCTTTTGACGACTCCATTAAATACCAAAAGCATCGATAAATACCTGAAAGTTCAGAAGCGGATACAAGCCTTATTGGCCATATTCACCTTGATAAGATGCGCTTGAAAGGACTCGACCAGAGCATGGATGAGATCCTGCACTCTTGTTAAGAGGTTATAAATTGCTTTGGGAGAAAGAAGCACGCTCTTTCACCTTTTTTTAAGAAGATTTATTTGTCTTCCTACGAATGTTGCACACTTCAGCAACAATGTGATGAGAAGTAGTCTCAGCTACCATGCCTGCAGTTCTTCTACAAAGATGGAAATGGTGGTCCGCAGGGTGATACAATTGAGAAAACTTTGCAGATCTTGGCTGAAGCTATCTGCCCAATTTTGTTGGGGACTCTGGTTAATGGTGACCCTCGAGTGCATATGGCCAACATTATTTGGATTGGTTTAGATTCGACAACTTGGATGAGAAATGATGGGAAGTTGCAGAAGGGTGAGGTGGCTGTTGAGGTGGTCATTGAGAAAGATGCAGCCAAAAAAAGTGGTGATGCTTGGAGGGTAGCCATGGATTCATGCCTACGTGTGATGCACTTAATTGACACGAGGAGATCTACACCATAACCTCTGATGGTTGCAAACATAAGAAATTATGCAAAAGCTAGCATAACCTCTGATGGCTGCATGATCACAACCATCCCAACAAAGGAATCCTGATCATCACATATGGGCACTATCTCATTTTTCATTTCAGCATAAGCTACCATGCGATACTTGGAATTTCTCCATCATTACAATTTTCACTGCCCATAAATTTAAAAAGAAAAAAAGAAAAAAGTCATTTGTCAGGTCTTGAGCAAGGGGAGTCAAGTGTTAGTTTTGCACCATTTATAAAATGGTGGTGAAACTTTAGACATACACATGGCATGCTTGTATGGCAATATAGACCATCCAAATCAATGGATGGAGCACAAGTGCATAATAAAAAATCTTCACAGAGAAGATAACATTAACCATCAGATTTGTCCTTCCAAATTTGGACCATTTACTTTTATTTTTAACCATCTATCCATATGATATCCACTAATTGGATGGTTAGGATTGCTTGATCAGTGTGCTTTAGAAATGTCTGATTTTAGAAATGCTCCATCAACAATGAGATCCACAATCTGGATGGTGTGTAAAGCTGTAAATCAATCTGATATGTAAGGTGGATGAGTCAGAAAAGAACATAATCCCCACTTTGTCAAATCAGGTGAAGAAGGAAAATGAAAGAAAAGAAGAAGAAAAGTTGGGAGAGAAGTACAGAAAGAGAAGAGGGGAGTCTAACAACATAGAAAATCTGCGTTTCCAAGGTGAAACTTTACGTTTTGGGCAAACATAGATGTTTGACTTCAAGCATCAACAAGTTCCTATATAAATAGGAGAAACTAATAAAGTCGATTATAAGCTAAACACCCGAGATGGTCTTACCATAAGACTATTAAGGCCAAATAGCTTGATAGCCGGACCTTCAAGAAGATTCTAGCAAGATCTTTTCGATGAAGATTTAAGTAATCTAAATCAAGAAGAAGAATGAAGCAATCTCATCAATTGAGAATGCAAGAATTACGTTACCCTCAATGAAGATTTAAGGATAACAAAATCCAAACTTGAAAAAGATTGGGAAACATGTGACCATATAACTCAGCTGTTAACAGAGCAATTGTCATATGTCACTAGTGTGCTAGAATATCCATTAGATTATGGATATGAAATACCTATCATTGAAGATTCAATTGAATCAATTGAAGCTAAACTAGCAGTTTGGCAGCTTGGATCCATAAGACATCTGCATTGATATCCATAAGAAAACATTGTACATAAAAAACCCATAAAAAGACAATGTTCAAAAATGACAGAACAGAGAATCTTGCATCCTAGATTTGGGATGGAAGAGAACACTGATCGAATTCAGATTACAATGAAATGATACATTTGTGACATCTAGGACACTAGCATCTACAAAGACAGGCAAATTGTGTACACAGAACATGTACTCGAGGGTGTAGATGGAGAAAGATTTCTCAATTAGTACCACACTACGTCAAATTGGGCAATTTGCGACGTATTTTTGCGACGAACTTTGTCCGTCGCTAAAATTTCTTGGTTTAACGACGGATTTAATCCGTCGCTAACGGAGAAAGTCCGTCGCTAATTATGTTCTTCTCGAAAATACGGTCGGAACGTTGCTGAATTTAGCGACGGATCAAAATCCGTCGCTAATAACTGATTTACGACGGATTTTGGTCCGTCGTTAATATGCGACGGATTAAATCCGTCGGAAATTTTCATTTTCACGCAGCCCTAAATTGCCGCCCAAGACGCTGAATGGCGCGCTTTTCAGATACTTTTGCGACGGATCATGGTCAGTCGTAAAAAAACTTTTGCGACGGATATGGTCCGTCGTAAAATGCCTATTGCCATAATTTTTTTCTTTTTTTAAAGAATATAGTGGAAAATTATAGTTTTTTTTTTGTCTAATAGCTGTTTTTTAATAGAATTTTGGTGGTTTAATTGTACATATTTATATCTAAGATTATTTTTTAACAATTGATTGAATGCATAAAAAAAATTTATTCTATTTTTATATTAAATGAGTGGAATTTTTATTTTTATTTTTAATTTAAAATTAATATTTAAATGACTTGCAATATCACATGAAAAAGAATATTGAGAAGTTAAAAAAAATTTAACAATGTTTGAGAAAGAAATTAGATTTTGAAAAAATAAAAATCATAATTTAATAAAAATCTATTTTGTACGAACAAAAAAGAATTTTGAATAAGTTGATAAACGTGAAAAAAAAGATATCCTAAAAAAGAAAATTAAAAATATTTTTTAAAATGTGAAATTTTTCACAATGTTGAAAAATGAAAATAATTTAAAAATGAAAATGAGAGTTTGAAATTTGAAAAATAAAATAAATTTTCATATATTTAAAAAATGTGAAATTTTATTTTATTTTCACTCAAAATAAAATTTGAGTGAAAAAAATAAAACGATATTAAAAAAATTGATACTTTATCCAAAAACAAACATTTTGAAACGAAAAATAAATAAGTCAAATAATTTTGTGATTTTGAAAAATAATTGAAAATGTTCAAAATTTGAAATTAAAAGAAAAGGTTTTTAGAAAAACACTAAGATTTTGAAAAATATATATATTTTTTTAAAAAAACTGAAAAGTTGAAAACTACATGATGCTTTTGAAGAAAAAAAAATCGGCATTTTGGTCTTTTTGGGGAAAAAAAATAAAATTCATGAAAATTTTAGATATTTTTAAAATAAAAATTCGAACTTTGTATTTTAATTTATTGTTTGAAATATTTTATAATAAAAATGATATTTTGTTAAAAGTTTTTAAAGAAAAATTAAGAGTTAAAAATATACATTTTTTTTAAAAATGTTATTTTTAAATGAAAATTGAAATTTATTTATGAAAAAAAAATTAATAAATTATTAGGCACATCCACTAATTGAACATTTAACTGTTTCTGGAGAATCAAATTACTCCAAATTGAAAATTAAATAACTTCATATGTTTAAATCAAATTTCACTCAAATTATTGATTAATCTTGTATGCCCATTATCTTTCTCATATGTAGCTAGGCTGATTGGGGCGAGTAACTAGTAAATTGAGGGCATTGATCAGTAAAATAAATTGAATGGGCTAAACATATAAAATGGGCTAAATATTGTTGTCAAAATTGTGACCCAACTTATTGACCTTGCGAAAACCTAAGAATTGATGTTAATAAGTTTTGTGGGCCCCATCATGATGTGTGTCGAAAATCAATACCGTGCATTTAATGTGTCCCCTTTAGGTTATGAGATATCTCAAAAATCATCCGTAAATGAAACTCAGGTGGGCCATACGATCTAAAACCATGTCAAGACATTTTAAAAAATATAAAAGCACTTGGTGGGGCCCACATGAGTTATGGATGCGGCTAAAACTTAGTTTGACCCCTCATCCAAGTGAGACACACATAATGAGTTGGTTGGATATGTGAATCACATTAAGGCAAGCCCAATACATGATTATGAAAATTTTAAGGAAACCCCTCTACATTTAGGCGAGTTAGTCATTACCCTTACCAAAGTAAACTTTGTGGCGTCTACCGTCATTTATTTATTTTATTCATTCCGTTTATCCACGTTAACAGATAATTTGAGGTCTAAAGAACAAAAAGGAAGCATATCTAAAGCTCAAGTGGACCACACCACAGGAAATAGTGTGATTGAACCTCTACCATTGAAAATTTCTTGGAGGCCATAGAAGTTTTAGATCAAGCTGATGTTTGTGTTTTCTCTTCATTCATATATATTTGATATTATGAATAGGTTGGATGACAAATAAATATTATTGTGGGCCCAAGGAAGGTATTAATGGTGGAAATCATTATTCTACATTGTTTCGTGTGGCATGGTCCACTTGAGTATTGGATTTACCAAAAATTTGGGATCAACCCACACTGTTCATCCATTTTTCAAGATCATTTCAGAGAATTATTCAAAAAATGAATCATATTCAAAGATTAAATGGACCGCACCACAAACAACATGGATGGGAATGGATTGACTACTCCCTGCCACCGGCTTGTTAGCTAGTATTCGGTGCTATGTGGGCCCCACCATGATGTATGTATTTCATCCATTATGTTCATCCATTTTTACCGATTATTTTAGGGCTTGATCAAAAAAATGATAGGGATATAAACCTAAGGTGGACCACATCATAGGAAAAAAATATTGATTGGATATCCACCATTAAAGTCCTCTTCTATGGGTGGGCCCCACTATGATGTACGTGTTTCATCTATTCTGTTCATCCATTTTTTCAGATTATTTTACAGTTTTATACCAAAATTTAGTAGGACATAAATCTCAGGTGTACCACACCACATGAAAACAATGGTGATTGGATATCCACCATTAAAATCTATCTTAATTAAGGCCCACTATACTATTTATTTGACATCCAATCTGTTGATTAAGTCATATAGGACCAGATGAAGGGAAAAACCAAAGATAAGCTTGATCCAAAACTTTTATGGCCCCCAAAAGGTTTTTTATGGTCCACGCTCATTCAACACTGTTTCTAATAATATGGTCCATTTGAGATTGGGATATACCTCATTTTTGGTCTTATACCATAAAATTTTCTAAAAAAATAGATGGACGGTGTGGATGAAACACGCACATCATGTTGGGGCCCACAGAGCACTGACCAATGGCTAACGGACGACGATTTCCTGTTAAAGCCCTTGGCATCCTGTGCAAGGATGCTGGGTGGGGCCCAACACTATGTGTTTGGAAAATCTACTCCGTTAATCAATTTTTAAAGATTATTTTAGGACAAGAGACCAAAAATGAGTTGGATCCAAAAATCAAGTGGGTCACACAAGAGGAAACAGTATGGAAACAAAAACCTACATTGAAACCTTTTGGACTCCACCATGATGTTTATATGTCATACAAACAGTTTATAAGGTCATTAACACTAGTAATAAGTGAAAATACAAAAGGAAAAAGAAAAAAAAGCCTGAAACAAAGCTTTTTATGGCCATAAGAATGTTTCAATGGTTCTCACTAACCTCCACTTTTTCATCTTGTGTGGCCCACTTGAGTTTTGGATATACTTCATTTATGGTATCTTTCTCTAAAATGATCTCTATAAATGGATCAACGGAGTAGATTTCCCACAAACATGGTGGTGGGCCCCACCCAGCATCCATGCGCAATACCGTGAAAAGGCTTTTGCATGAATTGGACGTCCACGTCCTGGAACAGATTGGCTACTCACCTGAGACGCCGGTGGTCGGTGCTCTGTGGGCCCCATCATGATGTATGTGCTTCATCCATTCCGTTCATCCATTTTTAAAGATTATTTTAGTGCTTGAAAAAAAAAATTACAGGGATATAAATCTTAGTTGGGCCACACCACTGGACAAAAATAATGAATGGATATTCACAATTAAGATCCTCCTATGGCCCACTGTACTGTTTATTTGACATCCAATCTATTGATTTGGTCATAAAGACCCATATGAAGGGAAAAAACAAATATCAGCTTGATCCAAAACTTTTATGGCCCCTAAAACGTTTTTAATGGTCAAATATATTCAACACTATTTCCTATAATGTGGTCCACTTGAGATTGAGATATACTTCATTTTTTAAATATATTATAAAATTATATATAAAAATATATGGACGGATTGGATGAAACATATACATCATGGTGGGGCCCATAGAGCCCTCCCCTTTCCAAAGCTTTGTTTACGCTTTATTTTTCTATAAAAAAAACTGTGAATTTTATGCAGAATGTAAAATAGTGGTGATTTGTTCATGAAAATAGTGGCAATGATATAAAGTTATCCAGACCATTAAAATAATCCGTCTAGTTGTATTTATTTAATATTTATAATTTTATTATATAATACGATCTTAACCATCTAGAAAATGGTCCTTCTTACATGTATGATTATTAACAGAGTATTTGTTATAAACAGTGGTAAACACACACTGTTTCGTATTTCAAAATTTTATAAAATTTCGAAAAGGATTCTCAAAATCACGAGCGCCTTCTCCCATTCTCTCATTCCTTCCAGCCGCAAGGCTTCTTCTTCCATCGAGTGGTGCGGCTTTTCTTCCATCGAGTGGCGCTTGGAGACGACCATTGCACCGACCCCACCAACAGGATCCACCTATCATAACTGTTGGTGCTTCTACATTTACTACTGGAAAAGACACATCTACCTTCCAAAAGGTATGTACGCTCCTGATCCTTTTATCTGTGGGGACCACTTCTTTTTCCCGGTTGGGATCTTCTGATTGGTGTGTTTTTTCGGTTTGTGGTACATTGTAGAGGGGATTGTGGTTTTGACGGCGGGGATTGGTTTTTCTATTTCTGAATGTGTGTTGTTGATGGGGCTGTGATGGTCCCATTGCTTCCTGGAAAAATACATAGCTGACATATTCACATCAATGCTCTTGCATTTGTGATATAATCCATTGGTCACAATATCATAATATGGAAAAAACATAGTGGAAATTTGAGAAAAACTTTTGTACTCGAGTGAGGGCTGACAAGCTGGCAGTAATACTTAGTGCACTTGGCATTGAAATAACTCAAATTAAACTGTCCAAACTGTGGGCCACAAATTTAGATAGATTATAGCCTAAACATCATACTGATTTAATTAATTAACTAGCTGATTGGTGGGCATTTTATCAATGGTTGAGATGAAAAAGTGTTAATGGTTGGGATTTGGCCAACTGATGTCCAACATTCAAAGGTTAGCTTTGGCAATCGAGTTTTTATTTTTGGAAAATCTTATTTTGACCGTTTAATTTGAGTTAATGCAATGCCATGTACAATTTCAGAGTGCCTGAGCATCAAGCCTCAGACTTAACACTATAGCGGAAATTATTCTTTGAGTCATCTACCATGAGCTTCATGTAACCTATCTGACACCTTCCATGTTGCAAGAAGATAGTGAATTGGGACCATCTACCTTGTGACCCTTGCTGTGGATGCCCTGCAGTTCAAAATCCACTCTAATCAGTGGTCCAACTACAGTCGGGAAAGGTGTGTGAAAGTGATGACTGCTTTTGTGTGATCATTGTTGTTTTTGAAGTGCAGGCCACCATAGCACAATCCCCTTGGTTGAAAGAGAAACTTTGACGGATGATACACTAGCTTCTAGAATTACTTAGAAAATGCATGAGTGCCATTCATGTAATTCAAATTAAACTGCCTGGTGACCCATTAAATCAAAGGTCTTGATCACTCTAGGGAGCTTGTGGAGCTCTGTTATGTTGGCATTCCTCTTCAGAGGAAAGCTGGGGGCATAGCTCAAACAGAAAAGAAGGAATTGTACGATCCTGACAGGGGAGCAAGTGGGCCAAATAAGGGGAGCTCTACAACCAACCCATTCAACAATAGGGTCTAAATTTTAGGCAGACCCAATTCATTAGTATATGGATCGAGTTGAAGTCCAAATCCAAATAACCTGGGATTGGGTTGAGTACGGGTGAAGTCTAGACTGAGGATTCAGACCCAACCCATTTATCTGTAGTGGTTTGGGATGAGTCTAAATCGAGTGGGTCTAATTTCTAATTTCCTATGTAAAATTGGGGGTTCTGAGTTTCTTATTTGTGGCGAACATGGACCTTTCCTTTTGTGCACCTAGTTTATGCATGTGTTGACTTATGGTTATTTTATCCGAGCCATTTATCTGATGGCCTCATCTGGACTGAGATGCCCAAAAGTTCTCCCAAATTGGAAAATCCCAATCATCAAATGTTTGATATTTTCTGCTGAATATGGATTGTTGGTGTGTCATGTATCTGCATGCCAATTGAGGGTATTTTTTGGGCATGGTGAATCCATGATGTTGACATCAGATTAACAGCTCATATACACATGTACTTGGTGCACGACAGGGTAGTCCTCTTCTTCACAGACAATAAACTCACCCCTTAACACAGATATCTTGTTGAGACAACTTAATTATCTGTTCTCTTTAAGCAAGTTTCTGTATGACATCAATTGCCTTAGTTTATATATTTTTTAGCTTAGCAATTCTCTAGTTATCACAAAATATGTTTGGATCACACTTTTTTGTTGGCCTTTATACTAGGAAATTTCATTCCCCAGCTTTTCATTAAGCTCTTTGAGCTTCTTCCAAGGATGTGCATGTGAGAAGTTGAAAGTTGGCCTAATAAAGTGTTAGAAAGCACTCAAATAGCCCTATAACCCATGTCATCTGCACATGAAAATTCAAGTGTTTTATGGCAAAAATCCCTCTTCTTACCATTAATCTATATGAATATTTTACAAAATTTTTCCATATTATAACATATCTATTTACTTTTTAAAATAAAATATTTTATTAGTAAAATATTCCATATTATAGCATTGATGTGCTCTTGTATTTCTGAATGTGTGTGGCTGATGGCGGATATTCTAATATGATCATGTGTCACATTGGGGAAAGCTAAACATCAAACAAAAAAAGAAAAAACAACAGGGGAAAGCTACCCTGAAGAAAACAAAGCTTTAATAGTTTTATTAGTAATTGTGGTCTTTATTTTTCTCGAGTTTTTTTTAATCTTTTGTTGGCATTTATATAGTATGAAGTTTGTACATATGTTAGCATATTGTTGCTGAATGTGGCAATCCAATGCATCTGGAAGATGAGAAAATTTGTATCTGAAAATGCTCTCTTTTCCCACAAGGAGTTTCTAATCGACAGTTGTAACAGGCCTTACAAAGAAACATACCAGGGATATTATTCCAATCCTTAAATTTATTTAATTAAAAATTAGAGGTTTTGACGTACACCTGAGTATCCTTTCATCTGTCGTCATAAAAGAGCTAAATAGTGGGACAGTGATGCCGACCATTAAAAACTTCTAAAGGCCACAAGTTTTAGATCAAGCTGAATTGGTGATGGTTTGAGGTTTTTTTCTTTCTTTTCTTTTTGGTACTAAGAGAATAAAATTGTGTTTTCAGGTTTACCAGCGACACATGTACGGCTGGGACTGTTAGGAGAAAATAGTCATTGGTGATGGTTTGAAAAATCAACTTCTCTTTTGATAGTTGGAAATTAATGTATGCATGGCTGTTCGAGAGGATATATCCACAACACAACGAGTGCACTGTCATTATCTTTTAGCCACTTTCTATACAGCGCACCATACTGAATTTTGAATTGCAATTTGTGCTGCTATGGTCTTTGTTTTCAATATGGCGTAGGAGGACAGACAAGCTTGTTGATGGCTAGGTTTTCATGTTCATTTGGCTAGGTTTTGGAAGCCTTTGGAGTAGACCCCATCAAGGGATTTACAGATTTTTAGGTATTGGATTGAGCTACAGTCTACTTTGTTATTACTGTGACTCTATTCGTCATTTTTAAACTAAGGAAATTGGGTTCTTGACTAGAGCTTCATTTTGGATCTCGTCTTTATTATGTTTATGCAGGTGGTGGAAAATGCAAAAATCTAGGCAGAAATGGTATGGATTTTATTTTTTTTTAAAAATAAATCCGGTCTTTTTTTAATGGCCAGAGAGAGTTCTATATTACAATGGTTCTTTTAACTGTATAGCTAATTTCATTTTTTTGCTGACATTGTTGTAGGAGACAGCCATGATACGATTGGATATAAGTGAATATATGGAGCGGCAAAGAAAGTAGTTGGCAAGATTAAAGTAGAAGGTTAGTTTTCAATGGTATAAACTGAATTTTATAATGTTTGGTGCCATCGATCAAATCCCACGACTCAACCCAAACCATCTTCTACTCCAGGTATTTTCTACCTATCTACTGTAATTCTGTTCTTCTAGATTTGTTGCCAGGCCATCTATAGGGTGGGGCCTACCTGATAAATGAACTGGGCTGTTATTTTGACGAGGCCATCTACAAGGTGGGGCCACCTTTGATTTTCATGGGTTTCTTTTTTGGATTTTCATTTATTTCATTATCATTTGGTACTCACTAGACACATTTAGGGTCTTTTCAATTTCATTGTATTTTCAGTTAATGTATTTCCTGTGAAAACTAAACCATAAGGTGCAACACACTGTGCTTGGACCATTACCCAAAATCAGAAAACCCAAAGGCCTTCCATATAAACAGAAGATCAGTCCTTTCTCTCTTGTTTAACTTTTGCAAGAAACAATAGTGGGCGGCATCAGTTCTGGTGGTTAGCTAACTGCTGCTCCCAATGGTGGAGTTCTAGTACTTTCCAACTATAAAAAATCTCCCATGCTTGATTCCGAACTCAACCTGCCACTTCCAACTATGAATGATTTATGGTCTGTTGTTTATAGGAAGGGAGCTTTGATTTTTACAGAGGCACCAATGTTGAGATAAAATTGATCATCTATCTGGAATCTATAGGTGCAAATGATCTCTTACAATCAATTGTAGTTTAGCTTAATGTACAATCCAGCTCTCATGCCATTGTGATGTTTGATGAAGGCGCTGAATATTTATGATTTCATCAGCTATTTTTTTGTTTATTGCCATTTGTAGGCTGCTGAGAAAGGACACCTGCCTTTGTTGATCTTGAGCATGAAGGAAAGCATACAGCAAAATAGGCCGACTATCATATTTTTGCATGGCTCTTACAAAACCAATGAATGGTTGCGGCCATTACTCAAGGTAAAACTCAAATGCTACTGAATTCTCCCATCCCTTTGTCATTATACAGAATTCAAATTTGTACATCTATTTCAACTTTTTAAAACAGTGGGTCACACTACAGATGAGTCATAGCTCATGACCAAAAAGATAAAAGACATAAAAAAAGAAAGAAAGAAAAGATAACTAAAGGATGACTATGACCACCAGTGAGTTATGCTGAGAATGCAGGGGATCCTTATAGAGATCAAATGGAAGATTGTATCAGTTTAATAATGGAAGAATTGAAATCTAGAGGAATTGCCAATAGTCACTCTTGCATACCAGGTAATTCATTTAAAATTTTAGCTTTTGGTTTCTAAGTTTGATTTCCAACTGCTTTATGCTTCTCAGTTCTTCAATTTGTTTGCCACTTATGAGACATCTAAATCACCATCATCTAAGCCTTATCCTGACTAATTGGTGTTGGCTTCTGAGACATCTAAATAAATAGTGAAAATTACATATGTGCTCCGCCAACCAAGGCTTTAGAACTCGCCAAAACTAAGTGGACTTGGTTTTGCTAAGGAACAAATAGATAGGTCCCTTTGAAATATGTATGTTTCAGGATGAGTTGCTGTGTGATAGGTCTCTTTGAAATATGTATGTTTCAGGATGAGTTGCTGTGTGACAGGTGGCAGTTTTAACTAACAGAGCCACAAACTTACATATTCCTAACTACCCAAGTCTCAGTGAGTTTGGTATCCCTGATTCAGTGGTTTGTACAAGATTTCATATAGGTATTTAGCAAATTTGAGTTGACTCAGCATGTTTTCTAGAATTGTCTTCCATTCTGGGTTCAACTGTTCTCAGTTGGATCTCTTTTTCATGTTTGAAATTGGTTTTCATTTTCATCAGTCTCTCACAGAGTCTCCATCGTCCTCTTATATGCTTAATGTTGCAATGTTGCATCATCTAGTTAGCATTATATGCCTTTACTTTTCCTTTGTGTTTATAAACCATCTTTTGAGATGGTTGGCTAAGTTTTTTAATTTTATTTTTTATTTTTGTTGCATTGAATGGTTGGTGTAGACAATCACTTTTTTATTTATTAATTTTAGTCACGGTCTCCTCCACATGCAGCTTTCTACAATTGTTATTGAAAAGGTCTTTGTTGCAAACAACACATCGTGGTCCAAGATGAAGTCCTAGCTCATAGGTTGAGCCTTATTCCCATCAAAGCTGACCCAAGGCTGTCCGAATATGTTTCAGGTTGATAGTTCCTTGACTCTTTTTTTGCTTTCGTTAATTTGAATTGGGCTTTTTTTTTTTTTACATTGATTTTTTTTTTTATGTATGTATTAGGTACTTCTTCAAGGTCTTTCTTCAAGGGATTTAATATGTGGAAGGAAGAAACTGTAATGAAGGTAAAAAATCTAAGATTATATGGTTTGCTAGATCTGTTTCAGGCGTATGAATTACTGAAGAATAAGTGGATAATTGTGAAATCTGAACGTTTGAACTTTTTAACGGTCAAAATTTTATTAGCTTTTGCTCGTTGTTGCATAGTTTTTTGGTTTAAAACCATTCTGGAATAAGAAAAAATACCGTTCATCAAGGTTTATGTGACCTTACCAACAGGTTTAATGGCAAATAAACATTATGGAAATATTATCGTGGGAAGTAGGGCATTAAACACCATTGTTTCCTATAGTATATTCCACCTGAGATTTGTATCTTCGTCAGTTTTGGGCTTATAACCAAAATGATCTAGCTACGAAAACAGATGGACGGCATGGATATAGAATACATACATCAATTCCCTGACCCGCTACCTCCAACAACAACAACCATAATAGTTTCTATAGCCATCCTTTTTCCGAGCCATCGATGAGATGGCTAGATTGCCTGACAAAAGTGATTCTTTAAAATCATAAGCAATCCATAATAGTTTCTCGCAAATAGATGGATCAAATTGTTGCCTAGACATATTTATGTAAATGACCTTGACCATCCATATTTAAGGCCATTGCTCAAATGGTTAAAATGTCATATCAGATTTTTTAGAGGTAGCCCATAAAATGTACCTTGGACTTGATAAACAGTGTCCCAATGCAACTAGGAGCATTATAACTTAATAGTGCTCTGAGAGCACTGGAGCATTGGAATTTGGACTTTTATCTTTAAATTTCCTTATTTTGACACTTTGAATTCAAGTTGAGATATTTTAGGAGAGTTTTATGTATGAGCCGATGGGGTTGTAATATCGATTGATTTGAGCTAGCAGTTAGCACTTAGTACTTTGTATGGTTTTAAAGCCAGTTATTAGATCATGATGTTGTTTTTTAGTGAATAAATTGGTTTTTCTTGCTTCCTGCGATGGGCTTCAAAACCCTATAGTAGTGATTCTTCTAGAAACCCTTGGGTTTTATTCCTTAGGCCCTCCTGCGAACTAAGGCGGCACATTTATTTTTATTTGCTGTTATTTCCTCATTTCTTGGCAACTATTGGATTGATTGGAAACATATTGGAGCATCTAATGTGAAATTGATCATGTCGTGCTTCATGTAGGTAAAAATTTCGTGGCCTAATTTGATGCTCATAGTGGGGTGTTGCTGAACCATTTTGGTTTAACAGAGGCAAGGTAAGCAGTTCCAAACCTCTTAACAGAGGAGATTTATAAGGGAAATTAAAAAAGAAACAAAGAAACAAGGAAAAGATCAAACTATTAGAAGTTGGGTATAACTTACGGCGACAGTGTGCACCAGGAGTTGGTGCACACATCTCCCCCCACCTACTAATGATAGGTTACATGGAAAAAAAAAATGGCAATGGGATTTTATAAATCTATTTTTGAAACACATTTAGGGTCTCTTTGTTAGCCACTCACGAAAAGAATTTTTTTGATGCATATTTCTATGAAAAGAAAATTATGTAAACTTTCTAGAAATTTGATTTTATTTTGTGAAAAGCACTATTGAGTTGTTACCAATTTTGTGAATAGGATTCTTATTAAACAATTGTGTGAATTATTTTTTGAATGACTATTAGGTGTAAGATTTTAAAAAACAATAATATTGATGATTTTTTTTAATTCGCAGATATTTTAGCGACGGACTAAATCCGTTGCTAATTTCTGAACAAACCAAATCAGCGAGATTTTTTATTTTTTGCAATGCAATGGACCTTATCCGTCGCAGATTTAACGACGGATTTTATCCGTCGAAAACAAAAAATGACCCAGTAAACAGCGACGGACGAAATCTGTCGTTTATTTGGTTTTACGACGGATTTGGTCCGTCGCAAATCCGCGATTTTGGCGTAGTGCCACTTACTCCATTTGGAACAGAATCCCAAAAGTGCATAGGATTCCCAATGCAATATGGATTCAGCGGACTGAAAAACAATCTGGGATAGTAGCAGTTTAAACATTGGATTGAAGATAAAACAAGTTCAGCAGTTACTTTTGGCCAACGAATTTTTGTGGTGATGGAAGTTGTGTCAGGATAATATTTGTTTCTACAGTGTATCTCAGTAGTAATAACCAGATGAATGGTTTGGATGGCATAAAAACATTATGGTTAGCTCCAGGATGGTCTCAATGGTTGACATTTCGTTCCCACCGGCCCAGTTGAGTTTTAAATCTGCCTGATTTTTAAAATCCTATCCTACTGCTATCTTTAAAAACATATGGACACAGTGAATTTGTCACAGACATCAATATAAGAGCCAAAAATATACAAAATACACAATCCAAAAATGCATTCCATTAACCTACAAGCAACAAAATGAAATTGAAAATTACAATGGACATACATGTTGCATAACCACTCGATAGAAACAAAGAGGTAATCTGAAATTTGAAAGTTCTCGAGACATACCTCTAAAATTCAAAATTGCAACTAAGGCCACAAGCTCGGAAATCTCGTTCATTATAGTTAAACCTGTAAATTAATGATTTCCTTAATCAAAACTAATATCATAATTGAATTGACTCTAGAAGAACTACAGCCCGCACAATTTAGGTAATCTTAGACAGGTCAAATACAAAAGTGCATGGAAGAAGTTAAAGACCTTAGGTGAATATAAATGTATTACAAGGGTGAAGAGAAAAAGACCTCTAGAAGTGATTTCGAGAGTTCCACATGCTCAAGAACTTCAGCTTGTATCTCCCTGGCTCTCGCCATTACCGGTAACCTATGAGAGAATGGCATAATATAAAATTTATATAGATGTTGTTGTTGCATCCAATAATATAAACTCTGAAACATCATAATGAGCTTCTTTTTCCTAGTAGTTGAGCCTTTAGAGTGTTGTGTGATCGCAACATTCCAATTCAACTTGCGGAAAAGTTTTATAAGACAACTATTAGATCAGCTACAGAGGAGAGGTTTGGACCATTAAGAAGGAATAACATAGGGAAAATGTTTAGGATTTTGAGATGGATGTGCACTAGAAGGATAGAATTAAGAATGACATTCTTCGAAGTAACCTGAGGGTCATCATGTTTGGAGATGAAATAATAAAGCTGATTCAGATTGTAAGTGAAGTGCCAAGGACTATGATATCTCTTTATAAATCTCAAGTTAGCCTGATTTTTTAGTCTTTATCATAAAGTTAAGGACTACGATATCTCTTTCTGCTAACTGTTTTCCCAAAAGAGCACCCTATGCTTTGTACCTGCACCCAAAAAACTCTCAAAGATATGAGCACACAAAATAAACAGATTCAATTCATCGACAAAAAGATAGATATTGTGTTAAATGTATAATTCTTGGATTCATATTTCTACTGCCAATTCATAAACATTAAATTAAATACCTTCATATCTAAATTGTTGTGAGAAAAACAGAGCTTCAATAGACTTTGAAAAAGAGAAATCAGTTAATGCATTAAAGATTCGGGGCAAGAGAGTATGAAATGGAGGCCAACGATCCATGAGGCTAAACATCACCAGAAAAAATATGAATGCATTCCCTTCTAGAAAAATATGAACAACAGTAGAATGGGAAGCCAAAGTTTTAAAAAATTAAAATTAAAAGAAGTGTCACGAGAAAACAAAATTTGAACATAAAGATGATAGTGAGGGGAAGCATCTAGACCTAAAGATGATGAGTTAAAGGTACCCCCATGATCACCTACACCTCGAAAAGCAAACATTAAGCAAACAAAGAAATACCTTCTTGCAATATTTCCCACAAAAATATAAAGATTCGGAGCCCATCAAGATAAAATCATGTCCCCAAGCACACTCCCTGTGATTTGCGAAAATATTACAAGTGATCAATTAAACATAGGAAAAGTTTAAGGCTGAAAGGATCTGATAACCAATTGAGGCATCCATATTAGTAGATTTACTTACATTTGTGCCTACATTGAATATATTTGAGTAACATAAAAGATTCTCAGGTTCTATCTTCTACCGTTTAGCCATCATACAGAATGCACATCTACAACCAATTGAGGCATCAATGTTAGTAGATTTAAAACATCTGGTACTTTCATCGTGTACGACATCCCATCAATGCAAGACACTTCCATCATGCGTCTCAACATTACAACAACATATATACACATTTCAGATAAAAATTATGTTGACAAACCTGTAAAGAAGTGTCACGAGAAAACAAAATTTGAACATAAGGAGCAATGATGTTTCTTAAAGAAAAATAAATTTGATTTAAATAGCCATTCATTTCTTCAACAAATCCGAGCAATGTTTGATTTAAATAGCCAACATGTAGTCTAATCATAAGGAAATGACAAAAGAATTAATAATGATGTTTCTTGCTATTCATATCATAGTAAAGAAGGTGACAGTATGCAGAATGTCCTAGAAAAGCACTATTTGAAGTACCTTTCATATATACCACATTTAGAATGCTCATAAGGTCTTTGAAGTACACAATCTCATCATTGGCTGAACATGACATTCCATAAAAGAGCTCCACCTAGGTATTCATAGTAATCCTCCACTATGGCATATTAATGCATAGATATGGAAAATTTACCATTCCTCAATATTACAAAATAAAAAAGAAAAAGGGAAAAAATGTCTTATTCATGAATTCCCAAAACACACTCAAGCTGACATGTAGTGAAGACTGTTTCATTATTATGAAAAACACTATTCTATTGATGATTTGATCTCAACATTGAAGGAAAATTTTAATGTCATATAAATATGGAGGTAGGCATATAAATATCACAGTGATTCCAAAGAAGGTTTCAATGGTGGGAGTTCCTATCCCCACTGTTTCCTATTGTGTAGCCCACTTGAATTTTTGAATGTGCTTCATTTTAGGATCACATCCTAAAAATAACTGATGGATGGAGTGGAAATTGACACGTAGGTTCGGCTTCGTATAACAGATGCGAAAATTCTTGTCCCATATCTTTCCTTTATTGCATTTACTAACGACTACTTTTAGTTTGCACAGATTGAGCCATGGCTTACTGATCCTGACTGTTGATAAGATGAATCTCACCATAGATGGGCAATGCCTCAACACTCTCCGAGATGTGACCATCCTAACCCTTTCACTGCTTGCATCTGCAAACAGATGATTTGGTAAAGAAGCAGAGTAATGGTCCACATTCAACTGAAAATGGCAAAGGATGTTCGAATCTTGGAGAATTTTGGAGCATGGTTCATCAGCTGGGTTCCATCAAATTAACAGTTTGGATGCGCGAAACCTACAAGCTGAAAACTAGAGGATACTTTGCATATTCCTGGGCTGAAGATCCACCATTTTCTAATCCATGCACTCAAAGTGAAGCCTGTGATTTGGGTATTATTGATTTGGTGGGGCTCAACAAGGATGGAAGATCCTAACCCCTGACATTTACTGCATCATATCTCTTTTGCTTAAATGGTGGGCCCCACTAAGAAACAGAGATATTGAATGTACAACAATGCTACACGTTATCGGTTGAAGCATTTCTTCAAACAACTAACATGCAGGTGTCGGCGGCCATGGACTATAGCTAGCGGATATGGCTGTCGTTGCCATGGCTGCTGCCCAAATTCTGATAATCGAAAAGAGAAGTGAGATAGACAGAGATGAAGGAAGTGAGATCGAGAGAGAGTACCTTCGATTTGATGGTAGCTATTGCTGATAATGAGGGACGAGCAAGCTCTTGTGATGGTAGTTGTTGTTGATGGAGGTTGGGCGGCCGTGCATTGGGGCGAGATCCGCTGCTACAGCAAATGGGGAAGACTATAGACATCGTTGGTGGTTGATGGGTTAGGGTTTGGAGTAAACAATAGGACAACAATGTTACTCTGCTTGCAATGGAGGTGTAGCAGGTCACTGCGAAAGTTTAGAGAAGAGGAGGGTTAGGGTTTGGAGATAGCAACGATTAGGGGTATGGAGAAGAAGAGGGCTTTTGATGTAAGAAGTAAAAAAAAAAAAAAAAAAAAGGAGAAAATAACTTTTTATTATAAGAGAGAGAGGGCGTGAGCATTTATTTCGCTGGCCAAGGTTTCCCACATGACGGGCTGCCAATAAAAATGGCTCGAGAATTCCCACATTTCTTATAGTGGGAGTTCGTGAGAGGGGAGACGAGAGAGAGAAAAGGGGCGCAGGAGAGAGGGAGAGAGAGAGAGAGAGAGAGAGAGAGAGAGAGAGAGGGAGGGACATGAGAGAATAGGGTTTTTTTGTGAGAGAGAAAGGGACAAGCCGGAAATGAAATGTCTCCCCTGAGCGGGGGAAAAGAAAAGGGGCCCGCGATTTTCCACATTTTCATCTGCTACGGTCCTGCTACGGCTTTAAACCGTAGCTAAAAGTCAAGTTGACCGTAGCTATTGTTCCAGCCGTAACAGGCCCTCAGCGTACATTTGACTGGCAGACAGTCTTGTTATGAGCTTTGTGGGGTCCATCGTGACGTAATCGATATATCCACTCCATCCATTAATTTTGTAATTTTTTTATAGGAATTGACCCAACATCTAGACAAATTAAAGGTCTAATTGAACGACACTATCAATTAATGGTATGTAGTAATCTCCACTATTTCCTACCGTGTGGTCCACTTGAGCTTTGATCTACTTCCTTTTTTAAGCACTTACCCGAAGATGCTCTTTAAAAATGGATAGACGTATTAGATGGAGTACACACATTTTAATGGTCCTCATAAAGTCTCTCATGGGGCTATCCAAGGTTATATGGAGGAGTTAGCCTTTAGCTACGGTTTGGCATTTTTAGCTACGGTCTATATCCATAACTAAAAACTAGGATAGTCCGTAGCCTTTGGTAATTTTTTTGGTAGTGTTTGTGGTACACATTGTGTTCTTAAATGACTCATAAGACGCCGGAAGAGAATTCAGTAACATATATGCTTGTTCTTCATCTTTCATCACTTCCTCCATATCTAGCAATTTGCAAACTAATTTATTAAAGTTACTGATGTAAGTCTCTAGATCTCCACCCTCTGCCATCTTGAAGTTATACCACTGCAGCTTCAAGCGTAGGAGATTTTTAAAGGATTTTTTTGCATAGACATCCTCTAACTTTGCCCATAACTTAGACGTAGTTTTCTCCCTCATGACATTGTAGAGAGCCTCATTCGTGAGACAAACGAATCAATGATAAAGCCTTCATATTAAGAGTATTCCATTTATCATCAGTCATAGTAGACTTTCGCTTCTCAAGAGCACCATCTTCACCTTGCTTGATTAAGGAACTGATCATATTGATCTTCCATAACTGCAAATTATTTTTCCCTGAGTACTTCTCAATCTCATACTTAGTGCTTCCCATTATTACTAATCCCTCAGATTCAGATCTGTGCCCCAATGATTGCTTTGATGCCACTTGTTGGGGATTTATGCTGTGGAATCACACAGATTTATATCTAGGATAACAATCCAAGAGCACCAAGCAAATAAAAGAGAAAACAAATATTTAACGTGAAAAAACTTTACAGGAAAAAATCACGGCACAAAGTGATAGAATTCCACTATGAAAACAGAAATTACAAAGAGAAAGGACTTACCCGATTCGAACAACCTCGAATCTCACCCCTGTTACACCCTTTAGAAACCTTAAAAACCTTTTAGAAACCCTTGGAACCCATTTAGAAAGCCTTAACATACCCTAGAATAGCCCTAAGGACCCCCTATTTATAGTTTAGGAAACTCCTCTTCTGTACCTCTGCGAAACCACCTCAAATTTACGCTATCCGTGCAAAATCCGTGCACAATATGAGTAGACCCTCGACTGGTCGAGCAACGCGGAATATAAAAATCAATAGCCTTTGAGCTTCAAGTCAAACGAGCCTCGACCAGTCGAGCCAGACATTGATGATGTGAAGACATCACTTCTCTGACAACAGTACGATCATCATGCGGGAAGAGTTATAGGGTTGGATATGAGCAAGCAAGTCTGGGGTCTGTTGGCCAACTATGGAGAGAATGGGCTTGTTCATGTGTGGTAGCATACACTGTCTGAGGCATGAAGAAGGAAATCAAAGGCTAGTTCTTGTTTCTACAGCTTCTTCTTCTTCTTCTCCTTCTTGATGTTCTTAAATTGATGTTATTCATTCCTCTTACATCAAAACACAAGTGAAATGAATTAGATCTTTGGTTTTTAAGTGGATTACAAAATGATTCAATGTGTTCTTGAAACCTTGGCTTTTTGGTTTAACAACTTATGTTCTGTAGGTTGGGAAAATCTTCAAGTGATCCAGACCATTCATCGCATGGGTCCCACTTCGGTGATGATTCATCAAGATCCACCCACCATTCATATTGTGGGTTGTGTACATGGCCAATTGGGTAAACCACGTGTTGCCAATGGATGGGAGATTGTACCTAGATCGGATAGATGGTGGTTCTTGCACATGGGCAGTTGGAAAAACTACATTACCAAAACTTTGTGAGCTTTAAAAACTCAAAATCAGATAATATAACTCAAAACATCAATTGAGTAGTTAACAGTGTTTCAACTAACTTGGTCATCTCTCTGATTTCATTTCGAGTTTCTTGGGTTCTAAAGATAAGACTTCAAGCCAGACGTAATTAAATCATGTGAATCTCACCACTTTCCATTCTAACCCTGTTTATTTTGGAAGATGATATAGAGTGGGTCGCAGACAGTTTCATGGCTAAGATGGATCAGAAAAGGCCTAATCAGAAGTGGAGGTGATCCGGACCGTTAGAACTTAAAATGGACGTATCTCACAAACCGAAATGAGCTATCAGACGTATACCATAGATGATTTTGGGGTAAGACGAGCTAGTATAGCCACCCAACCCTGCTATGCCAGGTTACCCACGCCAAATTTGTGAAATGCCATCAGATTGACTGTCGAAATCCTGTTTTAATTTCAATTTTATGATTTATAGTGAGTTTTAGTTTAAGTATAACTCTTCATCCGTTGGGCTTTAGAAGTTGCACCCAACATGAAAAGTGCCTAGAATAATTAGGAGGATATCATGGTTCAGCCAAATAGGACACTTACTATTTTTGGCAGAAAACCATGCACACTAGTAGAGATCACAACCATCTGTAAATAATTAGTTTACTATTTATAATAAGTTGCGAATTGTAGGAGTTTTAGTTGCAGTTTAATTCCAAAACTTCTTCCATGTCTTAATATCCCTATTTAAAGGGGTGTAAACTCATTTATTCATTCATCAATCAAATTATAAATTTTATAGAATTTATGTTCTATTTTTTTTGCTTTTTCCTCATGGATTCGAGAAGTCTCTGTGAGGAGTCTAGAGAAGCACTGTGAATTCGGAGTAGTTATCCTTGAAGAAGATGGTGATTAACCTCATCACGTTCATTCCTGCGTCAAATGGTATCTAAGTGAGGACTCCCCTTGGGCCGATGGCAAACAACGAAGGTATGAACCAAAATCTTGTGGACGATGATACAACGATTTGTTATCTTTCGGAAAGAATGGAAGCTTTCCACTGAGAGAGTCAGTTGACCATGCAAGAGCTACAGGAAACACTCGACCGTCTTGTGGATGCATTACTTCCGCCCCAAGCCCTAGGCGATGCTCAATTGCCTATAGTTGTTGTATGGGATAACTCCGATATTCGTAGAGCACTACCAGTGGTGAATCATATCGCTACACCAGATGATTCGAGCTTTAGCAACAAATACCTTGATGAAGACTTTACCCAACGACCAATCCATGGAGGTGATTGTCTAGATCTTGCTGAAAGAGACTATCAAGGTAAGGTCAAACTTCCTAGTTTTAACGGTTTATTACGCATAAAATATTTTCTCAACTAGTTAGCCAAAGTAGAATGATATTTTAATTACATGGATGTGCCAGAGAATAAAAATGTGAAATTAGTAGAATTTAAATTGAAATTTAGTGCTTCTGCATGGTGGGAAGAATTACAACTCTCACGTGCCTGACAGAATAAGGCACCCATCTCATCATGGCCACGGATGAGACGTCTTCTTTGATCACGATTCCTTCATAATGATTACGAGCAGGTATTGTTCCAACAATATCAAAATAGCCGACAAGGGAATTGAACCATCACAGACTACACCAAAGAATTCCAGTAGTTGGCAACGCGAAACGATCTATTAGCAACTGAATCGCAGAATGTAACACGATTTATAGGTGGATTACAATTGACAATTCAGGACCAAGTCCAAATGCACCTAGTCGGGACCGTGGTTGAAGCGGTTCAATTGGCAAGTTGGGTAGAAACGTAACTTGTAAGAATTCCTACTTGGCCTTATCTTTCAACTCGACCCACCATGACAGGTCCCACACAAGATCCAATGTTAGTACGAGGAAAAGAACTAGTAGGAGGATGTCATCAACCTCTTGCCAGCGTGAACCATGATATGGGGATCAACTCATCTAGGCCTTAATGTGTAGCACCTACAACAGCGAGCCTAAGTAGGATTCCAAATCCTTATGTTTGGCCAAGGCCAAACAATTGTTACCACTGTGGCCAACTAAGGCACTTATCAAACACATGTCCTAAACGCCCCGTAAACCATGACCATAAACAAAGGGGTACTAAAGGTGAGGCTACAGAAGAAGACCCTGGTTTTGATGAAAGTGAACAAGCCACTAAGGAAGGAGTAGACGACAATGAATGGACGGACAACAATCGTAGTGAATCTCTAGTCGTGAGGTGATTACTTTACACCCCACAAAAGGAATTACATCCACATCGAAACAATATATTCCATACGCGGTCCACCATTAACGGTAAGGTCTGTGATATAATCATAAATAGTTGTAGTAGCGAGAACATTATCCCAAAAGTGATGGTGGACAAGTTCCAGCTACCAACAATAAAATATCCTTCCTTGTACTCAATTGGCTAGATTTTTTTTAAAAAAATGAACGAGACCAAGGTAACTGAATAATGCAGTCTCATTTTCAATTGGTAAAACTTATAAGGATCAAATACTCTGTAACGTGGTTGTTTCGAACAGAAACAAATGCGTTTGATTTGGGAAGTTATCTCATTTAAACATAACAGAAAGAGTCTTTGAAACAATCATCATATTTCATTGATACAGAGTTCATTTACGTCCTCGTAACATCCCTTGATTCTAAAATAGATCATTTAGAGAAAGTAAATCATTATAAATGAAGCTTTATGTATCAAATCTGAAATTCGGCAGCCTTTCGGCAGCTACTTTGATCATCTCCTAGGACTTAGGAGGAATGTTGATTTAATCAACTTGTCTTCACTTTTGAACTCATCCTTTAGGCAGAGGAGAGGGTTTGAAGTGATGAAGAGTGAACTTGAATGCTTTCAGGAGATCCAGTAGCATTTCGTCCTCCATTCAAGACAAATCATCTAGTGCTTTTGCGTACACGCGCAACCTGCAAACTGGTTGCGCGACCCCGCGCAATGGAGCAGTGAGCGACGTGTCCCCGCACAACAGTAATGTTACATGCGTAATGGGGATTTTTGTTGCTCGTCCCTGTGCAACGAGGACTTGTACTATGCATCCCTGTGCAAAGGCAAAGTTACTACGCACAACGGAGACCTTGCTCCTCACCTTTCGATGCTCTGGTCTTCCAAAAATCTTCGATCATCCCAAATGAAGGGAGTGAGGGGGTATTTATAGGACCCTCACACATGCCAAATCTCGATCTTCGTGCCATGGCCCACTCCTGCATCTGATTTGGACCGTCCATCTGCTATTGACATTAGAATTCTTTGCACCTACACGCGCAATATAAAATCTTATTACAAGTACCCGTGCAATTAAGGTTGTCTGCACGTCCTCGCGCAATATGGAACTCATAAATTCTTTTCTTGAACTTGTTGCGCGACATCGCCCAATAAGTGGTTGTTGCACGTGGGCGCAAAACACATAGTCATTGCATGGCCACGTGCAACTAACATCTTTCTCCCCCATTCTTCTCTTAATATCTGATGATAATTTTATGCTCCAATAGATGCCCCCTTGATCCGTTCTTTGTTCTCTTGAATCAAAGAATCAGGATCAATCTTCACCAGTTTATATACTTCCAGTCATTGTCTTGCGCGTCCACGCGTAACAGCACACCTTGCGCGGCCACGCGCAACGAATATCTATTACGTGACCACGCGCAACTCAGGCCCAAGTTGCATACTCGCCCCTCATTTTTCCCTATAAATACTCGCAACTACCTCATTTATCCACTTCTATCTGCTGCAGCGGACCTCTTACAATTTTTCCTTCGAGCAATTGCTTGTGCGACCATGCACAACGTGCAAGGAAAAAATCCCTTGTGCGTCCTCGCGCAACTTACTTCTTTTTTCTTCACGCAACTCTGTTGCGCGTCACGCGCAACGAATACTTGTTTTGATTCATGGTTACTTGGTTGCACGTACACGCGCAATGACCTTCTATCTACTTATTGCACGCAACTAGTACTTGTCTCACTTTGTTCACCCGATAATGACTTTCCCAACTTCTTTCTTCTTCAGGTTCTAATCTTCTCTAGTCATGGCTTGCACTAAAAGAACCTTCATCGCTGTCGATCCCCCCACCGATCAGCCTTCTCATCAAGACCTCCCTTCTCATCAAGACCTCCCCAATGCTGATCCTTTTATCACGCCCCAAGCCACAGAGTCTCCATCGTTCCCTGCTCAACCCTTACGCAAACGTTTCAAGACCACTGTCAAGCGCCCTGCCTATATAAAAGAGTCGGTGTTACCAACATTTGATTTCTCCCCCCGCATTGAGGCTTTATCATCTCATATTCAAAGGGTCATCATTATGGGAGACCTTAAAAGGTCGCTAATGCACGGTCGGGATTATGATTGGGATAAATGGCTAAAAACGACAGTGCATTACCAAACAAGCAGCCAAAGACCGCCTGTCAGAGAAGATACTCCTCCTCCCAGAACGAAGAAAGTCCGCAGAAACAAAGCGGAAGAATTCCAAGAGAAGATCAAAGAGCATAATAGGAAGAGGCTCAACAATTCTTGGGAATCAGTCCGCTCAGTCCAAAGTACCATAGAATTTGATAACCCTTAAAGACGAGGCACCGTCTCAATCCCCATCAAGATTCACCGTCATCATTCTATGTTAATTCGTGAGCCTAGGGACTTCTTAACCTCTGAGAGATTATCTTACTCAGATTCTTGGTCGTTTAAAGAACCGAAGATACTGGAAGGCATCCTGCGACCACCAAAACCAAGACAGCAGATTGGCAATGTGCACCCCATGATCTTTCTTGTGCCTTCTTATGACCTCCATAGCTTGTACCCCACTTACTTTTACGAGACGCTTCAACAGCATTTCAGCTATTGTCAACTTATCTGGCTCCCAGAGGAGTTCAGAACGAGAGGCTCTCTGACTCCTCGAAATTACTATTCGGAGTGGGCTGCTGCAGTCATGAAAAAATACACGGACACTCTGTTGAAGATTGATGTTTTCACAGCAATTGAAGCAACATCGCAGCCTTTCTACAGGGAACTTTCTATTTTGAAGGCTTTCCTTAACTACTGGTGTCCCTCCACCAACTCTTTTCATTTTCCCGAAGGTGAAATGAGCATCAATCTTTAGGACATCCGCAGAATCGCTGGTTTACCGATAATAAGGAAAATCTTCAACGAATTTATCCCTACTAATGAGGAATTTGCCTTCATCTCTTCACCTGACCGTATACCTTCTATTTCAGAATCGACCACGAAACTTTTCAAGTAAATGTCTAAATTTCCGAACATCCACAAAATTCATCCCATGCAATGGCTGGCCCATTTCAGCCGAGGTTTCAAGTAATTCTCTTTCTTCTTTTAACCCCTTCTTCACGTTGCGGTTTGCTATATATATAATCTTGATTTCACCTACTGATTTTTCATATTTGAGGGCAATCGTTCACAAGAACTTGAACGCCTTCGTAAAGGTATCAAAGATCGTGCCGAATATTCTGTTTATGGTGAACTCGCAGCATTTCTGGCTTATTGGTTAAGCATAGTAGTTTTCCCAAGTTCAAAGTCAACTGATGTCATTCGTCCATCATTGTTTATGATGGCAGGTGTCATGTCTGAGGGAGTCAGGTGTTCTTTTGCACCTCCCGTCCTTTGTTAGATCTACAGAGGCTTTGGAGAAATTGCTTCCCATGTGAAGAGCCCTTCTATTGGTTCTACCTCAACCTTCATGCTATGGCATTATTTCTTTAGCTAGTCGGAGTTTACTTCCTGTGGACTTTTGATGTGCCAGAAAAGGCTTATGTTCATCCTTCAAAACTTCCCCTCTGCTTCTTCTAAAAGAGATCTATGGTGAAGAGATCTTACGATTGGGCAAAAGACGCTATTTCCTCGAACGACAAGATAAATTACTTTCATTTCCGCCTACATGTTATATTGAAGACATAGAGAGGACAGGCACATCTTCACTTACTGTAGCAGAACGGGGATTCTTTGTATCTAATAAATCGTGCAACCTCCCATCGAGGGAAGGGACAGAATTCTGGCGGGAACCATATTATCAGATCTGTTTTGCTCGTCAATTTAGTTTTGATCAAGCAGTGCCGAAAGACTGCGGGCTAGTTACCAGGAGAATGCAAAGTTATGGCACTGGTCCATTTAATTAGGCAATGGTTTGGAAGTAACTGTTATGCCGAGCAGATTCTTCCTTTATTATTCTAGGCTGCGATCGTATTCCCAGAGCATCATACAATCACATAAGGAGGTGGGTACACCAATCCCACTTGGCTAGAAAAAGCATGCCAGTGGATAAACCTGTGTGGCTTTCTCCTCCCGAGCTTAAGGGTTGTGTCATCGAATCAGGAGTCGATTTCATTTCGAAAACTAGTCATGTCCTCTCCACTGGTTATCACTGTGTCAAGATATCTGTAGACGAACCTATTTGCAAGATAAAACCTGATAATACCCAGGAAGGTTGGGTAGCGTATGGTGAAACTCGTGAATTTGAACCAATTTCTCTTCATCAAAGAGGAAGGGTTACAACAGACATTCCCCTTCAACCAGAGGATACTACTAATCCTCCAGATCAACCGTCTCTACCTACTCATCTCCAGCAATAGCCGACCGCCTCTCCTACTTCTGGGATTGCTCAATCTCTACAGCAGCCAATTTCTTCCCCTGTTTCTAAGACCGTTCAACATCGGCAGCAACCAACTTCTTCTCTTATTACCAAATCTCGAGCACGTGCCCAAGCTTCCCCCCAGGAAAGGACTACTGGCATTGCCTCTCCGGCGGTGACTACCGCAATCGCTCAACCAAAGAGCCAGCAACCTCCTTCTAAAGGAAAATAAATCATTGTTGAGGAATCGAGCAAAGAAGATCTGAGTAGTGAAAGCTCAACTTCTTCATCTAGTGATACTATCTCCGATGAAGTTGACATGGAGAGAGAAAGCTAAGATAGTGACTATGAAGAGGGGGAAGTTAACATTAGCAGTCGAGACGAGAGAGCTGCAGAAGATATTCCGGCGAATGAGGGAGACATCCTCCCCTCTTCTGAGGCTATTCCTTCAAAAGTTTTATCTGCCGCAGGGGAAAGGAAAGAAGAATCCCTAGTCTACAGAGAATACAGATATTCACCTCGTAAGAAAATTTTGCTATTGTTGTTTGCTCCTTTTCTTTTCTCTTTTCTTCTCTTACACGTTCTACTTCAGGTGGTCAAGATTCCCCTCTGGATGTACCTCCTGTTGCACCAACAGCCTCGCCAAGATTTTCAATGCCTCCAAAGGTAGCAGTGCGTAAGATTCCTTTTCCAGCAGAGCCGATTGTTTTGCTCGCTCATAATATTGTCGTTTCGAGTACTGAACGCGAAATGACTTCCCCGGCGGAGCTGACTGATTTGCCTACTCCCACCACTATTGCTTCAAGTACTGAAAATAGGGCCCCATCTCTTACAGAGATGGTGAAACCTACTCCTCTTGCTAGGGAGACACAACTGCTCACTATTTAGGTGCCAGCGAGAGGTGGTTCTTTTTTTTTGTTCATACTTTTTATGTTACCTATTCATAAAACTTTTATTATAACTTTATATTTCTTATTTGTTAATAGGGGATTTACCTCAAAATGGTGCAGTGAGTTCTAGCTCTATTGGTACTTCATTGAATGCACTATCGTTTGAGAAGGTTTTCGCACACAGATTAGCCCTAATCAAGAATTCCATACTGCCTATTGTCGAAATCTTCAAAGACCCCGATCAATGGTCTGATTTAGCTGTCGCTTTAACTGTCCTGGATGGTGCTTCTCAGATGGCTAAAGTTGATGTTTCGTCTGTGCGCAATGCTCTCTTAAGATTTCATAATTCGATAACTGCCGTATCCTCAGCTGAAACTGTGACTGTTCCTCCTAAAATCCTGGAGTACAGGAAACAACTTGCGTATTTCAAGGAAAAAGTTTCTCAAATCTCTTCCATTATCTCTTGCCATGATCAAGAACAATCGTCTTTACAAGAACAATTGAAGACCTTTGTTGACGAGAAGAAATCTATCGAGGATCATATTGTCCTTCTGAAGTGAGAAATCACTCAGTTAAAGCAATAAAGTTCAGAAGCAAGTTTAAACATTGAAAGAGTCCAAGAAAAGATAGAGTGTAGCTATCATTCTGTGGATCCCGAAAGATCCGAATTGGCAAAAAATGAGGAATTGATCGCTTCCTTAGAGGAAAAACTAGCCGATACCCCAGATCCTACTATAATTATTTCAAATGCCAGACTGGAGCATGCTGCAGCTCAAGTTAATCTTCAAGATAATTTGCAACAGTATTTAGCAGCATTAGGTATTACAGGAGAGCTATGAAATGTATAATTTTGATGTATTTTGCTACTGTACATGCTTTCACAATTGCAAGTTGTACTAGTGACTTATGATATTTCAAATGACATTTTGATTGGTGTATTATGGTACAATAAACTTTCTTTTACTTCATTTTTATCATACCGTATCTTTTTATACATACATATATATATATATATATATATATGTGTGTGTGTGTGTGTGTGTGTTGTTAGTAAGGGCCTCCTAAATGATCTTTATCTTAATTGGCGGTACTATATTTCAGTTTAGTTAGTCACACACAGTTTAAGCTCTTAAGTAGTGGAGCACACATAGTTTAAGCTCTTAAGTAGTGGAGTTGGGTCTCACGTGATGGCCTCTGTAACTCTTAGGAGTTCACTGGACTTCTCACTGCCTAGGGAGTTCACAAACTGCGATCCATCAAAGGGGCCCAGTGAAGCTACAGGGGCGGTGAACTTAGTTGGTTTTACGCACAGGGTTGGCTGCGGTAACTCTCTAGAGTTCACAGATCTCGCAAGGCTACCTTTGGGGTACCAAACCTAGGGCCACCAGTCCATCAATGAGTAAGTTTAAGCCCTTCCTTATGAGTTAGTACTAGAACCAAACTATAGATCTGGAGGGGCTTACGCATGGTTGGCCTGTCTAAAGCTCGCACTATGCTTCGTCTGCAAGGTCAAGCCCATTCACGGGAGGGAACTTTCCTCCGTTCCCTGTGACACTGTTGGAAAGCTGTACAGACTGTATGGGGGTTACGCATGACTAGCCGTTGGAGACTTTTAGTCACTGGCTCCATCAGTTGCCCACATGGGTATGCATACGATGGCCTTCACAGGCTTTTTAGGGCCACTGGCTTCTCGCTGCTACCCGAATGGCGATCTTGATAAGTCTTATGCATGGCCGGCCCTTCTAGAGCTTGATCCCTTTAGGGTTTGGTCCTTTCGAACTTGATCCTTTTTAGAGCTCCTGGCTCTTTTAGAGCTTGATCCTTTTAGGGTTTAGCTCTTTTTTAGGATTTTTCCCTTCCTTAGGATTTGGACCCTTTTAAGGATTTTGGCTAGATTGCCTTAAAATGTCTTAATAGATAATAGTAGATGCGATCATTGACATCGTGAGAATAATAGCCATCTCTGACTGAAATTGATATGTCATCACCCTTGCTAATATCTTCAAGAATATCCGTCGGTGCTATTAATAATGTATTAGCTTGGTGATGATATCGATTTCGATAGAGTTCTGCAGAGCTCACTTGATGATGACGATTTTTCTTTTCTTTGCAATGCTCATGGAATATAGTCTTGATATTCTTACAAATTTCTTCTTTTATTCATTTGATGATACATAGACATGATCTTGTCCATTCTTGCCCCATTTTGATGCAGAATCATTATGCCGATAATATTCTGGATCAAAATCAATAGTTTCGCTAGGGACAATATCTTTTGATGAAGCGAGCATTGACCGGTACACTGATACCTTGTCCATCTTGATTTACTACTCTGTATGCCCCATTAGAGTATACTTCGCTTATTATATATGGCCCATCCCATTTGGGCTCGAATTTACCCCCTGTTTTACAGGTGATTACTATCGGTCTTTTCAATATAAGCACCATGTCCCCCTTTTTGAAAGAGCGGTATTTAACCCGTTTATCAAAAGTGGCTGATATCCTTGCCTGATATGATTGCAACCACTGTTGTGTGACTAGGCATTTCTTGTTGAGCAGATCTAATTCTTTCAACCTTATCTTCGCATTCTCATCCTCCGTTATAAACTGATGCACTGCCACCCTGAGCGATGCTACTTGTGTTTCAATCGGGATGACTGCCTCGACGTCATAGACTAGTGAATACGGTGTGGCCCTTGTTACTGTGCTATGAGTAGTTCTGTATGCCCATAATGCTTCTTGCAATTTGTCATCCCAATCACATTTGTTCCCTGTCACTGTCTTTTTCAGTATTTTGACAATCGTTTTATTAAACGCCTCTGCTAGTCCATTGGTCGATGGATAGTAAGGAGTTGAAAACAAATGCCTAATGCTGAATTTCTGACATAACTTTTTCATGCCTCTATTTTTGAAGGGAGTGCCATTATCCGTAACGATTTTCTTTAGAATACCATGTCGGTATATTATGGCGTGGCGGATGAAATTAACCACATCCTTTTTCTTAACATTACGCAAAGCAACTGCTTCAGTCCATTTGGAGAAATAATCGGTTACTGCCAGAATATACTGCTTTCCTTTGGATGAAGGCGGGTTTATAGGACTAATGACGTCAAGTCCCCAAGCAGAGAAGGGCCAAGAGGCAACAGACTGATACAAGTCTTCCGGGGGAACATGTATAACATCTCCATGAATTTGGCATTCATGGTATCATTTCGCATAATCTATTGCGTCTTTAAACATGGTGGGCCAATAATAACCCATTTAATGTATTTTGTGGAATAGATTTTTACCCGCTTGATGTGCTCCATATTCACCAGAGTGTGCTTCCCGCAATATCTGGTCTGCTTCTTGTTTATCTAAACAACGTAGCAACATCCCATTATACAATTTTCTATACAACACTTCACTGCATATGATGAACCTATTCGACCGCTGCTTGATCTGCTGTTTCTGTACTTGATCTTCTGGCAAGATATTATACTTGAGATAATCAACAAAAGGTTGACGCCAATCATCTGTCATTATTTCTAAACATGATATAGGAAGCGTCTCGATGACTTCTTCGATGACTTCTGAAGACGGTAAGAATCTTCTTTCTTCTATAGTTACTTGGAGAGGGCTTCGATTAGGGCAGGACAGAGCTGCTGCCAAACTAGCTAACGCATCTGCTTTGATATTTTCAGATCGCGGTACGTTCTTAATTTCTACATGACTGAACGGTTCTAGCAATTGATGTGATTTTTGGTAATAGGGAAAGAATTCCTGCTTTCTCACCTCAAATTCAGTTGTCAATTGATTTATAATCAATTTGAAATCTCCGAAGATGTGCAAAATCTTTATCCCCATCTGTTGAGCCATTTCCTTCCCAATGATGAAGTATCTGTATTCAGCCTCATTGTTCGTGCACGCAGTAACTAATGTGAAGGAGTATGGTAACAGGTCACCTTGAGGAGTTATGAATATCACCCTTGCCCCCGCTCCTGATGCTCGTGCGGCACCGTCGAAATACATTTGCCATGAGCTTTGCGACTCGGCCAGCATAACTTGCTCATCCGAAAAGTCGTCAATGATAGTCTCGCAGTCTGCAATGGGATGCGCCGCGAGGAAATCTGCCACCGCTTGTCCTTTTACAGCTTTGGCCGGTTCATAAGTAATAGTGTATTCTGAAAGCAACAACATCCATTTGGCCAGTCTTCTAGATAACATCGGCCTTGTCATTAAAAACTTGATTGGATCTTCTCTTGAGATCAAAGTTATGTTATGGGAGAGACAATAATGTCTGAGCTTTTGGACTGCGAATACTAGTGCTAGACACTCTTTCTCAATTGGAGAATAATTGCATTCGGCCCCCATCAGTGTTCGACTAAGGTAATGAAGAGCGGCCTCTTTCCCGGCTTCATTTACTTGAGCCAATAAAGCACCTAAGGAATTCTCAGCTGCAGATATGTATAAAATAAGAGGCTTCCCTTTTATTGGAGCTGTGAGTACCGGCAGCTGCTTCAGCAATTCCTTTATCGAGTCAAATACGTTCTGACAAGCTTGATCCCATACAAACTCTGCATCTTTCTTCATCAAATAAAAGAATGGCTGGCATCTCCTTGCCAAGTTTGAAATGAAATGGTGAATATATGCCAATTTTCCTTGTAAACTTTTTAATTCTTTTAACGTTGTCGGTGGTGGCATATTTTGAATGGCTTTGACTTTCTCAGGATCGATTTCGATACCCCTGTGTCGTATAACGAAACCAAGAAATTTACCTGAGGATACCCCAAAAGCACATTTGGTTGGATTCATCTTCAACTGTTTCTTTCTTAATCGACAAAAAACTGATTCTAAATGTTCACGATGCTCCTGATGATCACCTGATCTGACCACCAAGTCGTCGACGTAGCACTCAACATGTTTATGCATCATGTCTTAAAAAATATTTTGCATTGCCCTTTGATATGTTGCCCCAGCATTTTTGAGACCGAACGACATGACTTTATAGCAATAAATTCCAAGCGACATTCTAAATATCGTTGCTTCTTCATCTTCAGGTGTCATTCTAATCTGATTGTACCCTGCATAACCATCCATAAAGGACATAACAACATACTGAGTCGTGCTATCAATTAGTAATTCTGTTATAGGGAAAGGGAAATCATCTTTCGGACAAGTCTCGTTCAAATCCCTGAAGTCAATGCACACTCTGACTTGTTCATTTTTCTTTTTCACAGGGACAATATTCGATATCCACCTAGGATACTTGACTTCTCTGATAAACCCAACTTTAATCAGCTTACTGACCTCTTCTTCGATCAATGAAATTAAGTCCGGATGAAATCGCCTTTGTGCCTGTTTAACAGGCCTTTTCTCCTTTGAGATATTTAATCGGTGCATTGCTACAGAGGGTTCTAAACCTGGCATCTCTGCATACGTCCATGCGAAGACATCTTTAGTTTCTTTGAGCAGTTGGAAGTATTTCTCAGATTCTCGTTCAGAGAGACGCCACTGATAAATGTGTTCCAGGGTTCTTCTTCTGTACTCAAGTTTATTTCTTGCAAGCTTTCTATCGTTGGCTGCCCCCCGTCTTCCATCCGCCTTGGAGCTGCTTCAGGATACTTGACTATCTCTGGATCTTCTTCAGATGCTTGTGCGACTGTAATCCTATTTACTGACGACTCTGCCCCCAATCCTTGGAATTTTCTTCGCTTTTCTTGATCAACCCCAAGAGGGATCTGAATTCCTCTCCCATGATTTAATCTCATGGGTTCTTCGCAATCAAAACCCATGCTTCTCATGATTTTCTTGCTTACCGAGCTATATCTTTCTAGATTTTGTGGAGTCAACTTACCGTAATGTACGTTATTTTTGACTTCTTCTCTTACTCTTGTTTCTACTGCAATGTAAACTTTTATCGGCTCGGGGTATCTCGTGCTGGCTTTGACTTGAAACCTTCCTGAAGCAACTGAAAATGGCTTACACCTTTCAATGCTAGGCAGCGGCACTATATAGTTAGACTGCAAGATTTTTAATTGCTCTGGTGACAGTAAAGTTAGTGGCGGCTGTCCTGGTTATCTCAGACGCTTTGGTACAAAATACAATTTCTTCTTTGTATCTGCAGTCTTAGAGGATTCTCCCCTTTCTCCCTTGACATCATTTGCTTGAATGCCTTTTAGTACTCTACTCTCATCACTATTCCCTGCTTCTTCGATGAACCCTTTGTAGCAACTAGCGTCCGCGAAGAAAGACTCCGCTTCTGCATATGGCCTCGCATCAGTGATCACCTTATGTTGTCTTCCATCCTTACAGTATTTGAAGCATTGATGCAAAGTAGAGGGTACAATGTTATACTGATGTATGCATGGTCTCCCCAAGAGAAGGTTGTACATTGTCACGGTATTTATGACGTGGCATACAACATTGGTAGTCAATTCTCTTATTTCTAGTATCACCGTAATCTTGTCGAGTGCTCGTTGCCCGTCTTGATTAAAGCCTTGTATCATCATTCCACTAGGGTGTAGATCATAGCGGCGATAGCCCAGCTTACATAACATCGAGAGCGGTAAGAGATTCACTGCAGATCCATTATCTATCATAATCCGTTTAACCTTCTTCTCACCAATATGGCCTTCTATCATTAGTGGCCCGTTATGCTCCATCTCGCAGATCAAATCCTCATCGGAGAATGAGATGACTGGTAGGCTATTCGCTTGTTCGCTATGCTCTTCGCGCCTCATTTCTGTTAGTAAAGTTTTTCTAACATCATGGTCGGATAGTGCTTGAACCAAACTCTATCGAAATTCTTCTGACAACCTGAGTGCATCATAGATGCTTAACCATGCCAGTATACCCTTCAAATGATTGACCACATCATAAGTCACTCTCGCTGTTTCACCCTTCTCTTCATTTCTATCGCCACTGATCTGTCTTTCAGCAGCTTCTTTTCTTATAACCTCTACCTTCTGCTTCACAAGGCTTGTCATCTTCTTTCCTGATCGTAACGTAATTACTGTTGCTTTCTTTGTCACCTTTTGGTCTTCTCTTTCCTTTACTTTTTGGGCCCCTTCCCAGGCGGTGAACATGTTTACTGTGGCCCCCATGCCCTTTTCTTTTCCCTCATCGGTCACTATCTCACCCTTATCTATTAGTCACTGTATTATACATTTTAGTGTGTAGCAATTCTCCGTCAGATGTCCCACCAGGCGATGGTAACAGCAAAAATCCCTTTCTCTGGTCTTTGTCACATCTTCAGGATGCTTGGGTTCGGGTAATTCTATCATGCCGGCTTTTAGCAGCTGCTTCATCATAGGAACGACATCTTCTTTATCAAAATTGAACCCTTCATGTGAATTAAGCATTCGAGGTCTTTTCCCATTATATCCACTCCTTGACTGGCTTCATCCTTCCCTCCGTTCTGGCCTTCTATCCCTTGAGTCCCTTGCATTTTTACTCTTATTATCACGATCAACAGTATTCATATTCATCCTACTGGGCGCTCTTCTAGCTGTCTCGTGGTGAAATGTTGGCATTTTACGAGTCATTAATTCTAGGGTATGTGCTTTAGTAGCTAGATCACGGAACGTTCTGATATCAGCATTGGTCAGTCCAAACGCGATTCCCATTTCCATAGAATTCAGACACATTTTGACCTGTTCCTTTTCCTCTGGTAGCTGTCTACACGAGGCTCCCAATGTTTTCCATCTGTCTATGAACTTCCCTACTTGTTCTCCTTCTTTCTGCCATATGGAGGCCAATTCTGTAATACTAACATCACATTCTGAGGAGAAGAAATTTGACATAAAGGCGTCCTGCATTTGTTCCCAAGTTCTTATCGACCCCGAAGCTAGGTTGGAATACCATCAAAACGCTTTGTGTGTGAGCGATGATTTGAACAACCTCAAGCAATACTGCGGTATCGTAGAGAAATTTCTCATACCGGTAATGAAGTGCATCAGATGTTCTTCTGGCGACCCTTCTCTATTAAACTTCTAAAAATCTGGATGTTTAAAGTTGGCCGGGAACGAGACATATTCTACCTCCCTTGAGTATGGTGTTCGGTATCGGAAGCGGCCAGTATTTTCATGCTCTCTCTCTACTATCACTGCTTCTTTGATGACTTATCTGACGTCATCTTATGTTATGGTTCTCGTGGCTAGAATAGATCCTCGTGATCCTACCCCAAGTAGATGAGAGCCTTCAGGCCGATCTTCCTATCCATTCCTAATGCTCATCATTGGTGAGGCCGCCATCTAAGCTACATTATGTACAAGGGTTGTCAGTATAAGCCCCGTATCTTAGACCGTATTGTTCCGTAGACTTCCGCGGTTTTACTGGTCAAATTTTGGCAACCTTCGACCCTTAACCGATATTTGCGTGCGACCTTGAGTCACACGTCGTTAACCTAAGTCAACTCAACCCAAGACCTTTACCATAGCGACCGTATTGTCGCCGCGGTTCCGATGTCGTGACTCGCGCATTGAGGCCATACCCTGGTCAGGAGATGTGGGTCAGAGTTCGGTGAGAGGAAAGACGCTGCGCGTTGTAAATCTCAAAAAAAAAAAAAGAATCTCTACCCAACATCACATCAATCACATCAATCAAATCACTCACCCATACCTCTCCCACCAACTAATTAAAGCAACCCATGCTTAGCCTATTCCTCTTATCCCAAAAGTCAAAGAGACCCATACTTCCCATGCCTTATCTCTTACACACCACTCCTCCCTCTCTCCTCACTCCTCTCCCATCATCTCTCTCATTCTCTCTCTCATTCTCCCAAGCAACCCCAAGAGATGAATCATCCATGGCTTCCATGGAGAAAACCATGTGTGGCCTACCTTCCTATCACCCAATCCTAACCTCTTAAGTCGATCTCAACCGTTCAATCTTATTCCCTTGAAGATCTACAACATGTTGGTGGAAGAATGAATAGAAGATCAAAGGTGGGTGCTTGTTTCTCTTTTTTTTTTCTCTTTCTCGTTGTATTTATTTATTTCTTTGTATGATGATATGGCCGTGTGGCCCACTTGGATGGACCCCACCATGAAGCCTAAATTGGACCCAAATCATTTGTAGGTGAGGCCTACTTTATATGTGTTGTTCCACACCATCCAACCATGTGGTGGCCCACCTGAGTAGGGCCCACCTTGTTCTTATGAGCTTGAACGTCCAGCGTCCAGGGACGCTGGACATGAAAACAAAGTATCAGCTTGATTTCAAGCTTTGGAGAAGGCCACTCTTGCAACTCTACCTTGGTGTATACTGTTAATCTAAGCTGTCTATTCCGTTCCTCAGATCATTTTAGGCGTTGAGCTGAAAAATGATGCTGATCCGAGTTTCTGGTGGGCCATAACATAGCAGACAGCGTGCTTACCATCGAAATTCATCCTGTTGATTTGATGCGCCAAAAATATACTGAATATTGGGCTTGATGGGTTTGTATTGAGCCCTGGAATCTAATGGCTGGGTTGGATCCACCTGATGTGGGCCCCACATACAGAAAAACCTAAAAAAATTCTATTTTTTTAAAGAAGAGAAAAAAAAATTTGAGCCAGCGCCTACTGCTACTGACGCTGCTGCAGGACGCTCCTGCGTTGTCTGGCGGTTGGGCAGGCACCACGGTCCATATGTGGGCCCTACCATGATGGTTTTTGAACATTAGCACCATGAATTTGATAGCCCATTTGGGCAGTGGGCCCCACTCCAAAAATCAGCCTTATGCAAGGCTCAGGTGGCCCACATCACAAGAAACAGTGAGGGTTGTTCATCTACCATCCAAATTCTTTTGGATCTCACACTAGCCGTGGATCATTACGAAATTTATTTTTCTTTTTTAGTCGGTCTGTGTGACCTTATTAACTGCTTGGATTGCAATGGACATTATGGTGGACCCCACAGTGATGTACGTGTATGAGCCCCCACAGTGATGTACGTGTATGAGCCATGCCGTCCGTCCGTACATGAGGTGTGAGACCCATTTTACATGTGCTGCACATACACCGTCCATCTGAACAGTGTTGGATGGTGCTGTGTACTCCCCCATGATGTGTGTTTTGGACGCACACCATCTAGCTGTGGACCCCATGTGATGTATGGGTTTTATCTACACCGTCCACCATCTGAACCCACCTCAACACACGTGTAGTCCAGCAGCTGGAAGTTGCTGTTGTAAGTGACGTCAGCAAGTCTGGTGGGGCCCTGACATATGTATTCTAACCACGCCGTCTGTCCTGGGGCATGAAACCCACCCCTGCACGTGTGGGATCTCCACGTCCAGCTAGCACATGGGGCCCCTGATGTAATTGTTCTATCCACGACCGTCCATTGCATGGACGTGGACCCCACTTGAAGTATGGGTTTTCTTCACGCCATTCATCTCTGGACATGGGTCCACCTGATGCATGTGTTTATTACCACCGTCCATGTGGACGTACATGGACCCACCCCTGTTTTCTATGGTCTGGATGGTCAGACGGTCCAGGATATGGGACCCACAAGGGGTATGTGTTTTATACACACAGGCTATATAGCTGTGTACTGATGTCAGCAGTTCTGTGGTGTTGTATGATCTCAGCCTTCCATCTGTTTGGCCAACGGTGAATGAAGTCACCATGATTTATGTATTTTATTCCTGCCACCCATTCAATTGGCTTTGTATGGGACCCGCCTTGCTGTTCGTATTCCATATGCACACTGTCCATCCGCTTAAGGACGTAGACCCCACCTTAACGTGTGTGTTTTATATCCACACCGTCCACTGGACTGGCACGGTGGGCCACAACCATGATGTTTGTGCAATCCACTCATCCGTACATTAAGACTGTGTATCCACACCATCCATTTAGATGGTGGGCCACGTGTGTGGATCCCACCATAGTGCATATGTTATATCTATACTGTCTGTCCAAGCATCCAGTGTGTCTGGACATTTGATTGGATATAATAATAATTGTAATAATATATTAATATAACATAATATATTATATTTGATGGTGGGCCTATGTAGAACCCACCTCTTTGGGAAACTGATTGGCTGGTCTACTACTCACTAGCTATATAGCTGCTACATGGTGCCATCAGCTAGGTAGGTTTGATCCGCACCGTCCAGACCTTGGATGGTGGGACCCACTATGAAGCACGTGTTGTATCCATACCGTCTAAGCATTTTGAGAGATCATTTTATGGCATGAGAAAAGAATGAGACGGATCTGAAGTTCAAGCGGACCCCACTATAAAAAAAAAAAAGAATTAATAGGGACAGTGATATCTACCGTTCAAAACTTCTCAAGGGCCACATTAATTTTCAATCAAGCAGATATTTTTATTTTCACTTCGTCTGTCTCTATGTTAACTTATGAATATTTGGATCTCAAAAATGCATCACGGTGAGTCCTATAAATGTTTAACAGTGGGTGAGGCTGCTCCCACGATTTTCTTTAGTGGGCCCTAAAGGATTTTAATGGTAGCGATCATTATCACCACTACTAATTGTGGTATGGATCAATGATCTCTCATCTATCATCTCCGCCGTAATTTAGAGTGTGGTCCAGATGATCTTTTGATATGACTTATCTTTGGCATGTGGTGCGGCCCACTCAATGTGTATGAGGCCCATTAGTGTAACCCATTGATGTATTTGAGGCCCATGTGATAGGGCCCACCTGTTTGAATCTGAGGCCCATGGGCGAGGCTCATGGGTAAGGCACAATGTGATGTATTCGAGGCCCTTGATGTGTGGCCCACTTGATGTATTCGAGGCCCAGCTACATGGACCATTTAATGTATATGAGACCCATGCGTAGGGCCCGCTTACTGTGTATATGAGGTCCATGTGCAGGGCCCACCCGTCGTGTATATAAGACCCATTAATGTGGTACAATTGATGTATACTTGAGGCCCACTCGGATGTATTTGAGGCCCATGTGCAGGGCCCATCTGTCATGTATTTCCATCCCATATGTTGTGGCCATTATGATATAATTCTGGCCCATAGTTGAGGCCCATTGTGATGTATTGGTGGTCCTTAGACGAGGCCCACTGTGTTGTATATTAGGCCTTTGTGTGAGGCCATCACCTGTGATGTATATTCGTGGCCATGGTGTTGTATATTAGGCCCCTGTGTAAGGCCATGGGCCCACTATATGTTTGGCCCTATGTAGGCCACTCCTTGGGAGCAATGTTGGTTAGATGTCCACATTTTGACCTTTCCTTAAGCCTTGTTAGGCCCATTCTCATCATTCCCTCAGTGGGTTAACCCAAATAAGTGGGCCTCATTCGCCGTACATGGATGGCTTCGTGTTATCGGATTTGATATAAACATAGCCAAGTGTTGATCTTTATACTATAGTTGATCAGCTGATCATCTATGGACCCCGTTTTGTTTATCTGCTGATTACTGGTGCGCTTAATTTGACCAATTTACCGATTCTGATTATCGATCGATTTCGATTACCACGATCGATTGCCAATTCTGATTGACGTGACCGATTTTCTGACTCTGATTACCGATTAATTCTGATTGACGTGACCGATTTACTGATTCTTAATACCGATTGATTCCGATTATCGTGGCCGATTGTCGATTTCGATTACTGAGGCCTACTTCGATTCTGATTTCAATTGCCAAGGCCGATTGCCGAGACCTATATGATGTATATACGACCCATAGTTGAGGCCCATTGTGATGTATCGGTAGTCCTTGGACGAGGCCCACTGTGTTGTATATTAGGCCTTTGTATGAGGCCATCGGCCCATTATGCGTTTGACCCTGTGGGGGTCATTTCTTGGGGGCAATGTTGGTTAGATGTCCACATTGTTGAGGCCGATTGTTGATGCTAGTTATTGATACCGATTATGAGTATGTGACAGCATAGCATCATAATACATACGCATCTTCTGCATGTTTGTTATGAAATGTGATTGACCATTACATATGTCATAGTGCCGGTTGTTATGAGAGTCCCTGATAGGTGGAGATTGTCTCATATGAGCGCACGGTAGGCGCAGGATTGATGCATAACTGGATTGTATGACTCATGCATCTTGCATTGTGTGTTGTGATTACTGTATGCCCTAGCGACATTAGGGTCATAGCCTCCACAGGCATATCGTGGATGGTCAGATGGGATACTGAAAATCTGTTCTACATGGGGTGCTATAGATATCCTTGGGTGAAAGTCTCAAAACCCTCTTGGTTCCAGAGGTTGCTCCAACGTCTAGACCGAGTGGGTAGATGAGCGTCGAGTGCCGATTACCAGATGGCTGCGCTCTCCACTGTGTCGTGGTCAGTTGGAAGGGGGTGCGGCCTTACCTGCCCGAGAGGAGGGGGCAATGCTAGCCTGAGTCTGACCAGCTTGAGGAATGGGTCCGCTATCGACGAGCCGGGCCCGATATTGGCAGGCGGATAGTGAGGTCTCTTCCACTCACCTTGTTGCACGCGATGGGGCGACAATCTGGTTTGGAGTGTAATAGACCCCGGTGATTTCTCAGAGAGGAACCGTACTGATATGTGAACTTATTGAGTGAAAATTACATGCTCATTCATTTATTCACTATCCACTCGGGCTGGTGGTGCGTAACTAATTATTATGTATCTTCGTTATGGCAAGGATTTCGGTTGGGCGTACGACTAACCTGAGATCAGGAGTTTACCACGTTGAGTCTGACTATCCAAATTTAAGTATGGGACTGGTTTGGATAGAAGTCCCTTGTGGTGGACCCCGTAGCCTGCGATACTACATACTATCATCCTAAATTCACACTCTAGCATGGTCATTTCATTCGATTTGCATATTGCATTACATCCTCGGCATCTGATATTTGGCTCTTCATGACTCCTTATTGCATAGTTGTTCTATATTGTGTATTCTGCTATTGATTTACTTATGGACTTGTCCGTACTTCCGCTTATTCTGTTATCGTATGATTTATGATCTTGTTAGTATTTCTGCTTACTTTGATAATTCATGATCTTATTAGTGTTTTTGCTTATTCAGACATTGTATGGTTTATGGATTACAGGTTCTCCGGTATTATATGATTATGACATTATATTGAATACTTGACACTTTCCTTATGCACACACTTACACCACCCTCTAAGCTTTCCATAAGCTTATGCATGATAGATGCGTGCAAGTGATGTTAGGCTGCAGCAGTGTTGAGCTTGGAGCGTGCAGTGGTCTTCTGGAGCTTGATTTTCTATATATGTATTTCCCTTTCAGTGTTGTACTCAAACGATTATATTAGTGGATATGTGATGATAATGTTGCTTTTATGAATTGGGTAATCTTGTGGTTATGCTTATTACTAGTTAAATGTACAAAAAAAATCCTCCTTGTAGGATCCCAGGATCGGAATCTGGCAAATGAATGTTGGGAGCCGAGAATGGGGTACAACGGAGGCTGTCGGCACCGGATCCGGTGACCGGGATTCTTGTGAATCCGATTTTTTGAGTTTAGGACGTGACAATCAGGGCTTCCCTAAGGTGTCCGCACTTTTCCATCAGTGCTCTTTGGGCTTCTGCCATCTCGTTAATGCGATCCTCCGTGGTTGGTATATTGCCATGATTTATCTCAGTCACATGTACTACAGCTTCTCCACTCTTAGATGAAACTGTAACTGGGGTGAGGCGACAGTATATAGGTGTAACAGGACTCACAAGAGAGGAGAGGCTGGCATCTCGTTCGACTTCTCTGTGCCTCTGGTGCTATCAATCGATTGGGGTGATGCGGACGTCAGCGAATTTATCTGCGGGGATATGGATACGGGCGAATTTTCCATTACAGCTTTGCCTTTCTGCTCTTTCGTCCATCTTACCCTTGGGGTGACCAAAGCCGGAAAGTCACTCGAAACCAATTACGGAACCATCCGCCCGGGATATATTTCAGGAGGAGCAAGCTCGGGATACTTCTTAGCTGCATTACGGGTGACCGGCCCTCCAACTCTTGACGAAGTTAGATTTATCCGAGAGTTTCTTGCATTTCGTACTCTCGTTTTGTGGGACATCACAACAGTCCAGCCATTATCGCCGTCCATCGATTGGGGCAAAGCAGACACAACCCCGACTGTTGTTCGAGTCATGTTATTCTTGGTCACGGGAAGTTGAGTCGTACATGCGGTGGCTTGGTTTGGCACGTACTCTATCAGAAATCCAGTTGAAGTGAAACGGAAGCTCGCTTCTCTTGCGGGAATCGTCATTTGATTGTAACTTGCAGTTGAATCCGGATACCTTTCATCATGAAATACATTTATGATTAGTATTTGAAGAATAAGATGATCTACCTTAGAGATGAAAGGGAGGATGTTCCCACTGAGAGTCGCCATTTGGAGTCAGAAAGATGCTAAACCATGATGAAAGTTCCATAACTATCTCAATGTTAATATTAAATAAGATAAAATCCCCAGCAGAGTTTCCATTTTGTTTCGAACAGAAACAAGTGCGTTTAATTTGGGAAGTTATCTCATTTAAACATAACAGAAAGAGTCTTTGAAACAATCATCATATTTCATTGATACAAAGTTCATTTACGTCCTCGTAACATCCCTTGATTCTAAAATAGATCATTTGGAGAAAATAAATCATTATAAATGAAGCTTTATCTATCAAATCTGGAATTCGGCAGCCTTTCGGCAGCTACTTTGATAATCTCCTAGGACTTAGGAGGAATGTTGATTTGATCAACTTGGCTTCAATTTTGAGCTCATCCATTAGGCAGAGGAGAGGGTCTGAAGTGATGAAGAGTGAACTTGAATGCTTTCAGGAGATCCGCCAGCATTCCATCCTCCATTCAAGACAAATCATCTAGTGCTTTTGCATACACGTGCAACCTGCAGACTGATTGCGCGACCCCGCGTAATGGAGCAGTGAGCGACGCGTCCCCTCATAACAGTAATGTTACACGCACAACGGGGATTTTTTGTTGCGCGTCCCCGCGCAACGGGGACTTGTACTGCGCATCCCTATGCAAAGGCAAAGTGACTACGCGCAACGGAGACCTTGCTCCTCACCTTTCGATGCTCTGCTCTTCCAAAAATCTTTGATCATCCCAAATGGAGTGAGGGGGTATTTATAGGACCCTCACACATGCCAAACCTCGATCTTCATGCCATGGCCCACTCCTGCATCTGATCTGGACCGTCCATCTGCTATTAATATACGAATTCTTTGCGCCTACAAGTGCAATACAAAATCTTATTGCGCGTACCACTACGCCAAAACAGTGAAAAAAGGACGGTCAAGAACCGTCTCAAAGGGCTATAAAGGACGGTCTTGGACCATCGCAAGGGCCGTCATATTTTGGGGCGTCGTATTACTTAAAGGACGGCCATAAACCGTCTCTAAAGAAGGACAGTCATGGACCGTCTCTAAAGAAAGACAGTCTATAACCATTTGTAACGATAAACAGCAAATGGCTGTATTAAAGCTAAAAAGGACAGTCTAGAACCATCCGTAAAAAGGACGGTCTATGACCGTCAACAAAAAAGACTGTTATAGGCAGTCCCTGATGAACCATTAAAGGACAGACATGGACCGTCCCTGCAAAGGACGGTTATAAGCCGTCTCTAATGAACCTAAAAAGGACGGTCTTAGACCATTCTTAAAAAAGACTGTTTTAGACCGTCCTATTTAAAGACTGTTTTGGGCCATCTCTGATGAACCTAGATACGACGGTCTTAGACCGTCCCTGATGCTGAAAGACCTGGTAATAAAAAATCTAATATATTCAATTGAAACCTGTATTTTTTAATATTTTAAACATAAAGAAATGTTGCAATACAATTAAAACTAAATATTAAACAAAATTTATATTATTTCACAATAAAAAAAATATAATATTTACAACAATAAATTGAAAATGGTCTTAAATAAAAATAAATAAATAAAAAACAAATCTTCTGTGGTTTACTCCTAGCACGAGTGGCGTCAAAAGGTTGAAGTGCTTGTAGGCCTAAATTTAGGTACAATTAATTAAAATCCTGCACAAGAAAAAAAAAAAGAGTCAAAATGTAGCATTCAACAAAGATAAAAAAAAATGAATTAAAAAATATGCTATTAATTACAAGGTTGAAAGATTTTACTAACAATGACTTATGCAAAGAACTAGAATATGCTTTTAGGAGAATCAATTGACCAAAATACCTTTTTTTCCTTTTTGATTTTCTCTTAGAAAGTGTCAAGGTAAAGCATTTTTAGGCTCTCATGGTGTGTTCATCACATTCAACCCATACAACAGGTTCATTCCACCATGATGATCATGTGAGGCCAAAAAATTAAGTCCAATAATCAGGTGGGCTACATATGAATTTGAAGGTCTTTGGGTGGTTTAGGCCAATCTTTTATTCCATTCCAATACAATAAACATTGGATTTAGCAGACGATGTGGAATTGAGAATAGGTTAACGTTTAGGTTTAGGAAATCGAGTTTGGGTTCGGGATTGGGTTTAGGTTTGGGTTTTCAAGTTTAGGTTTAGGTTTAGGTTAGGGAGTTGAGATTAGGATTAGGTGTAGGTTTAGGTTTAAAGATTTGAGAATACATTTTGGTTTTAGGTTTAGGTTTAGGTTTAGGTTATAGGTTATAGGTTTAGATTTAGGTTTAGGTTATAAGCTATAGGTTTAGGGAATTGAGAATAGGTTAAGGTTTAGGTTTAGGAAATCGGGTTCGGGTTCGAGAATGGGTTGAGGTTTGGGTTTTCAAGTTTAGGTTTAGGTTTAGGTTAGGGAGTTGAGATTAGGATTAGGTGTAGGTTTAGGTTTAGGGATTTGAGAATACATTTAGGTTTTAAGTTTAAGTTTAGGTTATAGGTTATAGATTTAGGTTTACGTTTAGGTTAAGGTTTAGGTTTAGGTTATAAGCTATAGGTTTAGGGAATTGAGAATAGGTTAAGGTTTAGATTTAGAAAATCGGGTTCGGGTTCGGGATCTGGTTTAGGTTTGGGTTTCAAGTTTAGGTTTAGGTTTAGGTTAGGGAGTTGAGATTAGGATTAGGTGTAGGTTTAGGTTTAGAGATTTGATAATACATTTAGGTTTTAGGCTTAGGCTTAGGTTTTAGGTTATAGGTTAAGGTTTAGGTTTTAGGTTTAGGTTTAGGTTAAGGTTAGGTAATAGGTTATAAGTTTAGGTTATAGGTTATAGGTTAAGGTTTTAGGTTATAGGTTTTGGTTTAGGTTAAGGTTATAGGTTTAAGTTAAGGTTTAGATTTAGGTTATAAGCCATAGGTTTAGGAAATTAAAAATTTGTTAACGTTTAGGTTTAAGAAATCGGGTTCAGGTTCGGGATCGGGTTTAGGTTTGGGTTTTCAAGTTTAGGTTTAGGTTTAGGTTAAGGAGTTGAGATTAGGATTAGGTGTAGGTTTAGGTTTAGGGATTTGAGAATACATTTAGGTTTAGGTTTTAGGTTAAGGTTAAGGTTTAGGTTTTAGGTTTAAGTTTATATTAAGGTTAGGTTATAGGTTATAACTTTAGGTTATAGGTTATAGGTTAAGGTCTTAGGTCATAGGTTTTGATTTAGGTTAAGGTTATAGGTTTAGTTTAGGTTACGGTTTAGGTTAACGTTATAAGATATAGGTTTAGGGAATTGAGAATAGGTTAAGGTTTAGGTTTAGGAAATCGGGTTTGGGTTCGGGATCGGGTTTAGGTTTGGGTTTTCAAGTTTAGGTTTAGGTTTAGCTTAGGGAGTTGAGATTAGGATTAGGTGTACGTTTAGGTTTAGGGATTGGAGAATACATTTAGGTTTTAGGTTTAGGTTTAGGTTTTAGGTTATAGGTTAAGGTTTAGGTTAGGTTATAGGTTATATGTTTAGGTTATAGGTTATAGGTTAAGGTTTTAGGTCATAGGTTTTGGTTTAGATTAAGGTTATAGGTTTAGGTTAACATTATAAGCTATAGGTTTAGGGAATTGAGAATAGGTTAAGGTTTAGGTTTAGGAAATCGGTTCGGGTTCGGAATTGGGTTTAAGTTTAGGGTAGGGAGTTGAGATTAAGATTAGGTGTAGGTTTAGGTCTAGGGATTTGAGAATAGATTTAGGTTTTAGGTTTAGGTTTTAGGTTTTAGGTTTTAGGTTAAGGTTTAGGTTTTAAGTTTATGTTAAGGTTAGGTTATAGGTTATAAGTCAAAGGTTAAGGTTTTAGGTCATAGGTTATGGTTTAGGTTAAGGTTATAGGTTTAGGTTTAGGTTTAGATTAAGGTTAAGGTTTAGGTTAAAGTTATAAGCTCTAGGTTTAGGGAATTGAGAATAGGTCAAGGTTTAGGTTTAGGGTGTGGTTTAGGTTTAGGGATTTGAGAATACATTTAGGTTTTAGGTTTAGGTTTAGGGAATTGAGAATAGGTTAAGGTTTAGGTTTAGGAAATCGGGTTCGGGATTAGGTTTAGGTTTGGGTTTTCAAGTTTAGGTTTAAGTTTAGGTTAGGGAGTTGAGATTAGGATTAGGTGTAGGTTTCGGTTTAGGGATTTGAGAATACATTTAAGTTTTATGTTTAGGTTTAGGGAATTGAGAATAGGTTAAGGTTTAGGTTTAGGAAATCGGATTTGGGTTCGGGATTGGGTTTAGGTTTGGGTTTTCAAGTTTAGGTTTAGGTTTAGGTTAGGGAGTTGAGATTAGGATTAGGTGTAGGTTTAGGTTTAGGGATTTGAGAATACTTTCGGGTTTGGGATCGGGTTTAGGTTTGGGTTTTCAAGTTTAGGTTTAGGTTTAGGTTAGGGAGTTGAGATTAGGATTAGGTGTAGGTTTCGGTTTAAGGATTTGAGAATATATTCGGGTTTAGGATCGAGTTTAGGTTTGAGTTTTCAAGTTTAGATTTAGGTTTGGGTTAGGGAGTTGAGATTAGGATTAGGTGTAGGTCTAGGTTTAGGGATTTGAGAATACATTTAGGTATTAGGTTTAGGTTCAGGGAATTGAGAATAGGTTAAGGTTTAGGTTTAGGAAATCGAGTTCGGGTTCGGGATCGGGTTTAGGTTTGGGTTAGGGAGTTGAGATTAGGATTAGGTGTAGGTCTAGGTTTAGGGATTTGAGAATACATTTAGGTATTAGGTTTAGGTTCAGGGAATTGAGAATAGGTTAAGGTTTAGGTTTAGGAAATCGGGTTCGGGTTCGGGATCGGGTTTAGGTTTGGGTTTTCAAGTTTAGGTTTAGGTTTAGGTTAGGGAGTTGAGATTAGGATTAGGTGTAAGTTTCGGTTTAGGGATTTAAGAATACATTTAGGTTTTAGGTTTAGGTTTACGGAATTGAGAATAGGTTAAGGATTAGGTTTAGGAAATCGGATTCGGGTTCGGGATCGGGTTTAGGTTTGGGTTTTCGAGTTTAGGTTTAGGTTTAGTTTAGGGAGTTGAGATTAGGATTAGGTGTAGGTGTAGGTTTAGGTTTAGGGATTTGAGAATACATTTAGGTTTTAGGTTTAGGTTTTAGGTTTAGGTTTAGGTTTTAGGTTATAGGTTAAGGTTTAGGTTAGGTTATAGGTTATAGGTTATAGGTTAAGGTTTTAGGTCATAGGTTTTGGTTTAGTTTAAGGTTATCTAGGTTTAGGTTAAGGTTTGGGTTAACATTATAAGCTATAGGTTTAGGGAATTGAGAATAGGTTAAGGTTTAGGTTTAGGAAATCGGGTTCGGGTTCGGAATCGGGTTTAGGTTTAGGGTAGGGAATTGAGATTAGGATTAGGGGTAGGTTTAGGTTTAGGGATTTGAGAATAGATTTAGGTCTTAGGTTTAGGTTTAGGTTTTAGGTTATAGGTTAAGGTTTAGGTTTTAGGTTTAGATTAAGGTTAGGTTATAGGTTATAAGTCATAGGTTAAGGTTTTAGGTCATAGGTTTTGGTTTAGGTTAAGGTTATAGGTTCAGATTTAGATTTAGGTTTAGGTTTAGATTAAGGTTAAGGTTTAGGTTAAAGTTATAAGATATAGGTTTAGGGAATTGAGAATAGGTTAAGGTTTAGGTTTAGGGTGTGGTTTAGGTTTAGGGATTTGAGAATACATTTAGGTTTTAGGTTTAGGTTTAGGAAATTGAGAATAGGTTAAGGTTTAGGTTTTGGAAATCAGATTCGGGATTGGGCTTAGGTTTGGGTTTTCAAGTTTAGGTTTAGGTTTAGGTTAGGGAGTTGAGATTAGGATTAGGTGTAAGTTTCGGTTTAGGGATTTGAGAATACATTTAAGTTTTAGGTTTAGGTTTAGGGAATTGAGAATAGGTTAAGGATTAGGTTTAGGAAATCGGATTCGGGTTTGGGATCGGGTTTAGGTTTGGGTTTTCAAGTTTAGGTTTAGGTTTAGGTTAGGGAGTTGAGATTAGGATTAGGTGTAGGTTTAGGTTTAGGGATTTGAGAATACATTTAGGTTTTAGGTTATAGGTTAAGGTTTAGGTTAGGTTATAGGTTATAAGTTTAGGTTATAGGTTATAAGTTAAGGTTTTAGGTCATAGGTTTTGGTTTAGTTTAAGGTTATAGGTTTAGGTTAAGGTTTAGGGAATTGAGAATAGGTTAAGGTTTAGGTTTAGGAAATCGGATTCGGATTCGGAATCGGGTTTAGGTTTAGGGTAGGGAGTTGAGATTAGGATTAGGGGTAGGTTTGGGTTTAGGGATTTGAGAATAGATTTAGGTCTTAGGTTTAGGTTTAGGTTTTAGGGTATAGGTTAAGGTTTAGGTTTTAGGTTTAGGTTAAGGTTAGGTTATAGGTTATAAGTCATAGGTTTAAGGTTATAGGTTTAGGTTTAGGTTTAGGTTTAGATTAAGGTTAAAGTTATAAGCCATAGGTTTAGGGAATTGAGAATAGATTAAGGTTTAGGTTTAGGATGTGGTTTAGGTTTAGGGATTTGAGAATACATTTAGGTTTTAGGTTTAGGTTTAGGGAATTGAGAATAGGTTAAGGTTTAGGTTTAGAAAATTGGGTTCGGGATTGGGTTTAGGTTTGGATTTTCAAGTTTAGGTTTAGGTTTAGGTTAGGGAGTTGAGATTAGGATTAGGTGTAGGTTTCGGTTTAGGGATTTGAGAATACATTTAAGTTTTAGGTTTAGGTTTATGGAATTGAGAATAGGTTAAGGTTTAGGTTTAGGAAATCGGATTCGGGTTCGGGATCGGGTTTAAGTTTGGATTTTCAAGTTTAGGTTTAGGTTTAGGTTAGGGAGTTCAGATTAGGATTAGGTGTAGGTTTAGGTTTAGCGATTTGAGAATATATTCGGGTTTGGGATCGAGTTTAGGTTTAGGTTTTCAAGTTTAGGTTTAGATTTAGGTTAGGGATTTGAGATTAGGATTAGGTGTAGGTTTCGGTTTAAGGATTTGAGAATACATTCGGGTTTGGGATCGGGTTTAGGTTTGAGTTTTCAAGTTTAGGTTTAGGTTTGGGTTAGGGAGTTGAGATTAGGATTAGGTGTAGGTCTAGGTTTATGGATTTGAGAATACATTTAGGTCTTAGTTTTAGGTTTAGGGAATTGAGAATAAGTTAAGGTTTAGGTTTAGGAAATCGGGTTCGGGTTCGGGATCGGGTTTAGGTTTGGGTTTTCAAGTTTAGGTTTAGGTTTAGGTTAGGGAGTTGAGATTAGGATTTGGTGTAGGTTTCGGTTTAGAGATTTGAGAATACATTTAGGTTTTAGGTTTAGGTTTAAGGAATTGAGAATAGGTTAAGGATTAGGTTTAAGAAATGGATTCGGGTTCGGAATCGGGTTTAGGTTTGGGTTTTCAAGTTTAGGTTTAGGTTTAGGTTAGAGAGTTAAGATTAGGATTAGGTGTAGGTTTTGGTTTAAGGATTTGAGAATACATTTAAGTTTTAGGTTTATGTTTAGGGAATTGAGAATAGGTTAAGGATTAGGTTTAGGAAATCGGATTCAGGTTCGAGATCGGGTTTAGGTTTGGGTTTTCAAGTTTAGGTTTAGGTTTAAGTTAGGGAGTTGAGATTAGGATTAGGTGTAGGTTTAGGTTTAGGAATTTGAGAATACATTTAGGTTTTAGGTTATAAGTTAAGGTTTAGGTTAAGGTTAGGTTATAGGTTATAAGTTTAGGTTATAGGTTATAGGTTAAGGTTTTAGGTCATATGTTTTGGTTTAGATTAAGGTTATAGGTTTATGTTAAGGTCTAGGTTTATGTTTAGGTTTAGGTTATAAGCTATAGATTTAGGGAATTGAGAATAGGTTAAGGTTTAGGTTTAGGAAATTGGGTTCAGGTTCGGGATCGGGTTTAGGTTTGAGTTTTAGGTTACAAGTATAGCTTTTGGGATTTCAGAATAGTTTTAGGTTTAGGTTATAGGTTATAAGTTTAAGTAACTGAGAATAGGTTTAGGTTATAGGTTTAGGGTGTGGTTTAGGTTAAGGGTGAGGTCCCTGCAAAAATAGATATAAACACGGACTGTCCAAATTGTCAGGCCCTTCCAATGCTGTCCATAGAAAATGGGCAGCTTCATCATGGTCAGCAGTTCCCACCTTCTAGGGACCCCCGCTCATCCGGATAGTTCCGACACACATCCGGGTATACTCCATTAATTTCGAGTAAATACATAAACACGACCTGTCTAAATGGCCAAGCCCCTCCAATGTTGTCCATAGGAAATGGACAACTTAATCATGGTCATAACAGCGGCTCCCACCTTCCAGGGACCCCCGCTCATCCAGATAGCTTCGACGCACATCCGGGTCTGTTCCATCAATTTCGAGCTAATACATTTAAAAATAACATAAATATATCTAAAAGCATCTGGATACCTGGGGAAGGCCTCCCATATTTGTATTGTTGGTTACTCATCCCTTTGTCCACAAGCCACAATCGACCGAAGGAATAATATTATTAAATGACATGTACACATAATTTAATGTTTACACATCATTAAAGATATAATATAAGGAATAAGAAAAAATGAATTTACCTGTACACATCATTAAATGTTTCCCTATAAGGAAGTGATATTATATCTTTGATAGCCACAACCTGTATGACAGAGAAAAATGTAACCAATACAGTCTGTTACAATTCAAAGGAGAAAAAAGATTTGTGGCTGCACCAATATTCTAGTACATTACAAACGGCTGCCTACGTACCCAAAAAGTCAGATTAGGATCAAGCCACTACGTAGTTCTTTTAAATTAACCAAGTTACTAAAGGTCATAAATTTCATATTTAACAAAGTATCATTGAACATCGTCTTAAATCGTTTCTGGTTGGTGCATTTAAAAAAATTTGGTGCACAATCAATGTATATTCTTGTTACATCTCGTACTGCAACAAGAGACAACGTTCTTGTTACTCCAGTTCCTATGATAAAGGCAAGCAGGGATATACCTGTATATATATGTGTGTGTAAAGTAGGTTCACTTGGGACATCAATTAAAAAGTCATGTCCCAAGAATTAGGTAGACTAGGTACTAGAATGAGCCACAAGAAAACAATTAGATGGGTTGCCACTGTTTCCTCACCTGCAAAGTCCTGTCCATCTTTTCAACCTTACAATACCTATGGTTTTCATCCCATCCCCATTGTTTGTTGTGGTTTGGCCCACCCAAGTTGTGGATCTAGAGGATAGAACCTAGTAGACCGTGGACTTTACAAACGCTGAATATTTTTTTCTCAATTAATTCCACAAGAAACGAATCCATTTTAACATAATTCTATGGACATCAAAGTGCATAAAGAAAAAACAAGTGGAATAAACAATCAATTGGGAGCAAAGCTGCAAAAGCTAGGTGCTTGCAAAAATAAGGGTATGGGGAGATGCTGCTTCTAACCTTTCCTCCTTTGACATTCCAGAGTGGATGCAGATAGACGGGAAGTTACATTCCACAAGCAACTTGTTCAGCTCAGCTGCCCTGCTCACACTTTTGACAAAGATGACAACCTGATTGAAATCCAAAGCATCTAGGAGATCATTCAGCTTGCGATTTTTTTCCAACTCGCTCAATTTGATGTAGTGCTACCACAAATCCACAATTTATCAGTCAAGAGAAGTATAAAAATAAATTATGCAGATAAATTTCTGGTAATTACATCTTGCATAAATTTCTTACAGACAGGACGAATCTCCTTGCTTAGTGTCGCTGAAAACATCATGACTTGCTTATCATGAGGAGTCATTTTAAATATCTCCTGCACATCTCTCCGCAACTTGGGTGATCATCCACCTAACACAGTGAAGACAACAAGAATATTTTTTGCTCACTAAACTGAAAGACAACACATAATCTTCACACAGCAGCAACAACATAACCAACAACAAATTACATTTGCATCTCAGTTCATACCTGGTGGCTGTAAGTAATATTCGTGAATGCTTCCACAGGTTAAACATGGCCTATAGTTGCATGAACTCCAAAAAACAAAGTTAGACATGGCCTATAGTTGCATGAAGAAAGAAAGGAAGTGCTAACAGATTCACGTGCAGAAGCAAAGCAGCATCTATCTCAAATATTAGTAAGTATAAATGGCAAAGAAGCAGGAGCTAGAAAACAAGTCCATAGCACAAGTTCATAAAGCATTCATAAAGCATCCCATTTAATCGATAAAGAAATTTTAAAAATAGGTTAACCATAACATCAATCCACAATCAATTTAACAATCTTGGTCTTTTAAAACTGGAATATCAAACATCAACCCAAAATCCTGCCAAAACAAAGATGACAATGTGACCCTTCCTCTCGATCTTGGCTGTCAGATAAGTGAGTTCCACTTGGTCTACATCATATGTACCCATACACCTGAACTAAATGATGATAAATAAAATCAATTTTCAAGGATACTTATACAAGTAAGCTAAGGAAGAATGAACATACTTTAAAATTTTACATTCTACTTGGTAAGGAATTATTCAAAAAAAAAAAGAAAAAGAAAAATAAAAAATCCAATCTCAACCACAACCATAATCGTAATTATTAAAAAAAGAAGAAAAAAAAAGAAATCCAATCCCTGATTTTCTGGTTCTTTTCACACTTTCCTCTATGTCAAACCCATGTGGGGCGAATGTTAGACATACTCAATTCAATGAAGTCTGTCAAGCAGATGAAGAGCTCCACAACATGATGCATTTTATGTACCTAACTAACAAGTAACAAGTAAACAAACCCATCAAAATAGGAATGTTGTTTTACAATATGGAATTTTTATCCAAACTATCCGAATGAAAATTAGCAGAAGTTTCGAAATTGAAATTGACAAATCAGATATAGATCTTATACATGGAGAATCATCAACAACAAAATAGCTAGTGGGAAGATGATAGGCCAGCTCACAGTAATTTCAACAAACACAATCAATGCAGGAATTTATTAAGAATCCGATTTCAGCCATTTTTCACATTGACTTTTCAGTAATATTGCAAGTGATCAATTAAACAAAGGGGAAGTCTAGGCTAAAAGGATTTGATAGCTAATTAAGGCATCTATGGTAGGAGATTTACTTACATCTGCATCTACATTGAATATATTTGAGTAATGTAAAAGATTCTCAAACCATCAGATCCATCAGATCTCAAACCCAAAAGACAAATAGGACAATTGATTATTCTTAAATGCAAATGAAGGGCCCAAGATCCATAAATTAAATCCTTAAACCAAGCAACATGCCACCACATTGACAACAACAAAAAATTTCAGCAATGCTTCAAAGCAATGAAGTATTAAAACTGAGCGAAAAAAAAAAAATCATGAATCAAGTCAAAATGAAATCAAATGGAAAAAATAAAGCAATCATATGTGATGCACTGAAATTGCAAATGGCTTAGCATTTATGGCCAAATTGCACATCCATGACTGTAAGCATTTGTTGAATCAAGAAAACTAAAGGCATTTTTAATAGGCTCACTTTTCCACCAAGCAATAGGAGTTATTCAGCACACTTGCTGAATATAATGATCAAAACAAGTGCAATCCAATCAATCAAATTCCTCTTAGGAATTTCATCGAACACCCCATGTGCACACCCAATCACTTGGCATTTTGCATAAAAATTTAATAGCCCGGTCTGCACAAACGGGGCTCATGAGTTTATACAGCAACATGTTCTGCAGCGGCCAGCTTTCTGTCCTGGCATAGGAATCTGATTCCTGATCAGATCCATCAATTCCTTAAGGAAAAGAAAAGAAATAAAAAAAAAACAATTTCAAATACCTGTACATGCAACTGGAAACTATCCGACAATATACCTGGGAACAAAAGCATGCTAACCCCAAAAAGGGTTTCAACAATGCAAATCCCTAAAAAGGGATTCGACAATGCAAATCCCTAATTCGGGATTCGATAATGCAAATCCCTAATCAGGTATTCTAAATTGCAGAAAGAAACAGCAAGAATTTTGAGATTCTCCACTTCCAAATCAAGCAACAGCAACAACAAGAATTGTAAAAATGCAACAGCAACAGCAAGAATTGTAAAAATGCAAACCCACTTCTAAATCAAGCAAGAATCAATGCCCTTAACCTCAAACTCCTCAATGCCAAATCAAGTAACAGCAACACCGTTCTCTTCTTCTTCGTGGCCGGAACCAGGTCCTTCTGAGATTGCGCAGCAACCGTCGTCGAAAGGAGGGCGATGCACCGCCTCCGGGCTAGGGTTGTTTGGGACCGGGACGACGAGAGAGAGGGGCTTGGGGTGTCTGGGACCGGGATGGCGAGAGAGAGAGAGAGAGAGAGAGAGACGGCAGGAGGGCGGTGAGAAAGGGCAGAGGGCAGGGGTGAGAGAGAGAGAGAGAGAGGGACGGGTTCGGGACTGGGCGCGGCTCTGTTTTGAGCGCGCACCCGATTTTGGGCCGGACATGTACGGTGCTATGTGGGCCCTACCATGATGTATGGGTTTCATCCATTTCGTTCATCCATTTTTAAAGATCATTTTAGAGCTATACGCCAAAAATTAGAGGAATATAAATCTCAGGTGGTCCACACCACATGAGAACAATAGTGATTGGATATCCACCATTAAAATCCTCCTAAGGCTCACTGTACTGTTTATTTGACATCCAATTTGTTGATTTGATCATACAGGACCCAGATGAAGGGAAAAAACAAAAATCAGCTTGATCCAAAACTTTTATAGCTACCAAAATATTTTTAATGGTTGACGCTCATTCAATACTATTTCCTGTAATGTGGTCCACTTGAGATTTGGATATATCTCATTTTTGGTCTCGTATTGTAAAATTATTTGTAAAAATATATAGACGGCATGGATGACACACATACATCATGGTAGGGGCCACAGAACACCGATCACTAGTAATTGGTGAGTGTTTGGGAAGTAGTCAATCCGTTCCCCAAGTGTACTAGGTCAATCCTGTGAGGCCCACCATGATTTATTCATTTTATCCACTCCATCCATCAATTTTAACATATAATTTTATTATAGAAGCTCAAAAATGAAGCTTATAAAAATATGAAGTGGACTACATCATAGGAAATAGTATAAACTGAACATCTACCATTGAAAAATTTTGGGAGGCCACTGAAATAAGATAATGTTTTGAAATCCGTATGTTGTGAGTTTTCCACTACATAATAATACAAACTCTATTGACAGTCATACATGCATGAGACCAATTTCTAGATGGTTAATATAGTATTATATAATAAAAATGTATAAATATTTACCATTTACAATAGACCGATTATTTGAATGGTCTGGATAACTATATATCTTAGCCACTATTATTATGATCAAGTCACCACTATTTTACATTAAATACAAAACTTACAGTGAAAAACCAGAAAAATGAAAACGGTAAATAGAGCTTTGGTTCTAATATGGCTTTGTGGGCCCCACCATGATCTACATCGTCCATCATTTTGGAGATATCATATTAGGGCATGATCCAAAAAAAGAATCAGATCCAAAGCTCAAGAGGACCCCACCACAAAAAAAAAAAAAAAAAGTGGGGAGAGTGACGCCCACTGTCAAAAAATTTTAAGGGGCATGAAAGTTTTTTATCAAGCTAATATTTGTGTTTTCCCTTCTTTCATATCTGCTTTAACACATGAATAGGTGGGATCTGAAATAAACATCATGGTGGACCTTTGGAAGGTTTCAACAGTGAGATCACTCTCATCACTGTTTTCTATGGTGGGGTCCACCCCAGCCTTGGATTTGCCTCGTTCTTTCGACCATGCTCTAAAATGATCTCTCCAAATGTATCGACGGTGTTGATACAACACATACATCGTGGTGGGGCCCAGAGCCTTGGATCCAACTCGTCTATTTTAACGATGGGTGTTCAATCACCGTTGTTTTCCTATGGTGTAGTCCATTTAAGATTTGGATCTACTTTATTTTTGGGCTCATGCTCCAAAATGATATGAAAAAATAGATGAACAGCATGGATAAAACACATACATCATGATCGGCCAATAAAGCACTGTCTAATAGCTACATAACTAGCCCACAAAGCTCTATCCAATAGCTACATGACTGCGAACATGGAGTCATTGCGGTGAGCATTAGAGAATCTACGCAATTCCGTGAGATTGTGAAAATCTTGGCACGAGTCATTATTTCGCAAACTCTCTCATTCTCATGACTGATGAATCCTAACCGTGAGTGGAATCTAATGACTCATATATAAGCTCGCATTAAAGCTTCATGTGGCCTTGTGCGTAGGAGCGGGACTCTCTCTCTCTCTCTCTCTATATATATATATATAATATTTTAAAAATATAAAAACTTACGATGTATTTGTTATATCCACACCGTCCATCCATTTTGAGATATCATTTTAAGTCAAAAGCCAAAGAATGAGATAGATAAAAATCTATAGTAGACCCCACCATACAAAACAACGGGAGGGTAATTCCCACCATTGAAACTATCCTAAGGCCCATTGTAATATTTATTTGAAATCCAACTGGTTCAAAAGTTTTTAAAAAAAATGGTCGTGGGGCCAAACATCATGGTGGGGCCCACACAACACCAACCACCAGTCATTGGATGGTGTAGGGGGAGTAGCAATCTATTCCCCTTATTTATGGTGTGATCCAATTAATTTTTGAATATGATTCATTTTTTAGACAATTCTGTAAAATGATCTCGAAAAATGGATGAACATTGTGTGTTAATTAATCCCAAATTTTCTGTAAATCCAAAACTCAAGTGGACCATGCCACACAAAACAGTGTAGAATAATGATTTCCATTGTTGATACCTTCCTTGGGCCCACAGTAATGTTTGTCATCCAACATGTTCATAATATCTCAAAGATATGAATAAAGGGAAAACACAAACATCAGCTTGATCCAAAACTTCTATCAAATGCACAGTGTTGATGCTCGACACACATCATGATGGGCCCTTCAAAACTTATTAATATTAATTCTTAGAGTCTCAGGGTGTCAATAAGTTGGGTTACAATTTTGACTAGAATATTTGACCCGTTTTACATGTCTGGTCCTCAATTTGAGTAGTTACTTGCCCGATCATGCTATATATGAGAAAGATATTGGGGAACAAGATTGATCAACAATTTGAGTGAATTTTGATTTAAATATCTGAAGTTATTTACTCTTCAATCTGAACTTATTAGATTGTCCAAAAATGATTAAAGGTTGTTCATAATATCAAAAATATATGAATGAATAGAAAACACAAACAACAGCTTGATCCAAAACTTCTATAGCATCTAAGAAATTTTAACCAGAATAAGGTTCAATCACACTATTTCCTATGGTGTGGTCCACCTGAGCTTTGGATATGCTTCCTTTTTGTTTTTTAGACGTCAAATTATCTGTTAACATGGATGAATGGAGTGGATAAAATTTTAAAAAAAATAACAGTGGATCCCACAGAGTTTAATTACTCTAATAAGGGTAACGAGTAACTCACCTAAATGTAGTAGAGAAGGGTTTCCTTAATTAAAACATTTATAATCATATATTGGGCCTGCGTACATGTGATTCACATATCCTATGTCCCACTTGGATAAGGGGTTAGACCAAGTTTCAACCGCATCCATGTCTGTATTAACTTATAAACATCGCGGTGGGCCCTAAAAAGGTTTCAATAGTGGGTGTCACTATCCCACTCTTTTCCATGGTGTGGGTCCACTTGAACTTTGCATCTGCCCCGTCAGTCAGATGCACCATTCCATTGTAGGCCACGAGGTTAAAAATAAAGTCAATCCATGACTTGGGTGGGCCACACCACATACTATAGTTGAGAGGGTTACCCTCCCATTGAAACATTCATAATCATTTATTGGGCTCACCTAGATGTGGTTCATAGATCCAGCCCATTCATTATGTGTCCCACTTGGATGAGGAGTCAGCCCAAGTTTCATACACATCCAAAACTCATGTGGACCCCACCAATTAAATGCTTTTATATGTTTTAGGGATGTCTTCACATAGTTTTAGATGCTATGGCCCACCTGAGTTTCGCATACGACAGATTTTTGGACTCAAAGGGGACACATCAAATGCATGGTATTGATGTTCTACATACATCATGATGGGGCACACATAGATTAACCTCATGGGAAGTTCCCATGAGGTGACCTTATAGTACCATTTCACTATTTAGGTAACTCCTTCATGGGTGTTACTCTAACCGTGTAGGGCCCACCTTGATATATTTTATGTATATCGACACCATCCCTATATTTTTCCATCATATTTTAGGATGTGATTTCAAATCATAAGAACTCAATAATCTCAGGTGGGTGATCATGCCAATCAAAACAATGATGAATAAATATTAAAAACCTTTTGAAGGCCACAAAAGTTTTAGATCAATTTGATCTTTGTGCTTTGTAATCATCTAGATCTTCTTTACATTATCAACAAGTTGGATTGCAAAAAAACATTATTAAAACCTTACGATGGGCTCTTTATAATTTTTAATGGTGAGGTACTATATTATCATTCTTTCTAGTGGTGTGTCCACTTAAGATTTAAATATACACAATTTTTTATACTCGATCCAAAAACGGGTTGGAGAAACATAGGGGCAATAAGGATATACAACACATCATCAATATCTAACTTTTCAATTTTTTTTGTCAAAATATAAAATTTAGTTTTCTTTTTTAAAAAATATATTTTTTAATAATTTGTCAATTTTTTTACAATTTTGTTTAATTTTTAAAATTTTCTTTTTCAAAATATCACTTTCTTTAAAATATCACTTTTGTTATATAACTTTTTTTCTTGCCAAAATATAAAATCTAGTTTTCTTTTTTAAAAAATATATATTTTTTACAATTTGTCAATTTTTTTACAATTTTGTTTAATTTTTAAAATTTTCTTTTTCAAAATATCATTTTTTAAATCTCACTTTTATTATATAACTTTTTAATTTTTTTTGTCAAAATACAAAATCTAGTTTTCTTTTTTAAAAAATATTTTTTTTTTTACAATTTGTCAATTTTTTCACAATTTTGTTTAATTTTTTATATTTTCTGTTTCAAAATATCATTTTTTTTATTGAAATCTTTTTTTTTTTCAAAGTTATTAATTTTTTTTTTCAAAATGTAGATTTTTATAAAATCATAGTTTTTTTTTTTTTAAACATTGTTAATTATTTTTTCTAAGCTTCTTAACTATTTTCTATTGCAGGTCATATTTGAGCATTAGAGACGGTTATTGATCGTCTCTAATACAGATGGTCTTCCACGATCTTAGAAGACGATTAAGGACCGTCTCTAATAGAGACGGTCAGTAACAGTCTCTAATAGAGACGGTCATTGACAGTCTCTAATAGAGACGATCTATGACAGTCTTTAATAGAGACGGTCTTTGACAGTCTCTAATAGAGATGGTTTTTGACAAGGCAATAAGACAGTTAAGGACCGTCTCTAATAGAGACGGTCATTGACAGTCTTTAACAGAGATGGTTTTTAACAGGGCAATAAGACAGCCAAGGACCATCTCTAATAGAAACGGTTTTTGACAATCTCAGATTACAAGTAAAAGATGGCTAATGACCGTCTCTAATACGAACGGCTAGTGACCATCTCAGATGACAGCATATAAGACGGTCGAAGACCGTTTCTAATGCGGACGGTCTTTAACCGTTTCAGATGAGGTATATATGACGATTAAAGACCGTCTTAAATTATTTATAGACGCAGAACAATTAAAAACAATATTAGGGACGGTCAAGAGCCGTCCCTAATTTTAGAGACGGCTTACGACCATCTCTAAAGCATCTTTAAACCAAGCAATTTTAGAGACGGTCCAGAACCGTCTCTAAATCCGTCATTTTTTCCATTTTTCACGTAGTGTACCCACGCAATTAAGGTTGTCTGCGCATCCTCGCGCAATATGGAACTCATAAATTCTTTTTCTTAAACTTGTTACGCAACATCCCGCAATAAATGGTTGTTGCACGTGGGTGCACAACAAATCATCATTGCACGGCCACGTGCAATTAACATCTCTCCCCCATTCTTCTCTTAATATCTGATAATAATTTTATGCTCCAACAGTGGTCGACATGTAAGCATGTCATATGTTACTCAGTTAACCATGGCAATCAGACCGTGATGCGACCTACCGAGGACAAGACAATGTTTACATCTTCATCAAGGATAAACGAAAAATAATCATTGCTTCTATGACACCAAAGAACCACCCTGAAGCTTCAAAAGTGGAGGGGAGTTCCCTCCTGAACATTCAGGATTTCATAGAGGGATCTAAAAAAATCTACGAGGTATATGCCATAGTAGTGAAGGGCAAGGAATCGAAGCCATCAAACATTCCTCTAAGTTTAAGGTTATTGCTAAATGAATTCAAAGAAAGATTTTTCTAATGGATTACCCCCTATGAGAGACATCCAACATCACATAGGCCACATCCCTGGGGCTAGCCTGCCCAGCCACCCTCACTATCGAATGAGTCTGAATGAGTGTGAGATACTTCAGGGGCAGGTGAAGGAATTGATCTGTAAGGGCCTTTTGAGAGATAGCATGAGCCCATGTGTCGTACCAGGGTTATTAACACCAAAAAAAGATGGGAGTTAGTGCATGTGTGTCGAAAGCCAGGGAATTAACAAAATTACCATCAAATATTGGTTCTCAATACCATGGTTAGATGACATACTTGATATGCTAGAAGGGGATAAGGTGTTCTCTAATCTAGATCTGAAGAGCGGGTACCATCAGATTCATATCTGACCCGGTGATGAGTTGAAAGCTGCATTCAAGACCAAGGAAGGGTTTTATGAGTGGTTGGTTATGCTCTTCGGTATATCGAATGCACCAAGCACTTTTATGCGTTTGATGAATCAAGTGCTAAAACCGTTCACTGGCCAATTTGTGGTAGTATATTTTGATGACATCTTGATATATAGCCAGGATGAGACAGAGCATAGGGAACATCTCAGGCAGGTGTTGCAGGTTCTATAAGTTAACAAGTTGTACCTTAACTTAAAGAAGTGTAGTTTTTTAACAGACATCCTTTTGTTCTTAGGATTTATTATAACATTCACGGGTATCCGTGTGGACGATGAAAAGTTGTAGGCATTAAGGAATTGCTGATCCCTATAAACATTCATGAAGTGAGAAGTTTCCACGAGTTGGCGACATTCTATCGTCGATTCATGTGGAATTTTACCATGATAGTCGCACCTATTACAAATTGGATAAACAGGGGACCAATGAGGCTGACAAGAGCTTTCGTGAGACCAAGTATCGGTTGTCCACAACACTGGTCTTGGTTCTTCCTAAATTTGACAAGTTATTTGAGGTTGAGTGTGACGCTTCATATGTCGAAATTAGAGTATTATCACAGGAAGGTAGGCCAGTAGCTTTCTATAGCTAGAAGCTTAGCAAAGCCCGAAAGAAGTGGTTAACGTATGAGATTGAGCTATACACAGTTATTCAGGCACTGCGACATTGGTGACATTATATTATTCAAAGAGAGTTTGTTCTGTACATTGACAATCAAGCATTAAAGTTTATTAATAGTTAGACTAACATGAATTGTGTGCATGCTAGATGGGTTATATTTTTACAGGAATTCACGTTCATTCTGAAGCGCAAGTCAATGCAGTAAAATAAGGTGACTGATGCACTTAGCCATTATGCATCACTACTTGTTACAATAAGCAATGAGGTGGTTGGCTTCGACTGTGTCATGGAGTTGTATGTCAATGATGAGGACTTCAAAGATTCTTTGATGAAGTGTCAAGAAGGTCAACCTAATAACTTACATATATAGAAACGTTTCCCTTTTAAATGGAATCGATTGTGTATCTCCCAAAGTTCTATGAGGGAGCAGATTATTCAGGAGCTATATGGAGGTGGCCTTGGTAGACACCTTGGGCAAGATAAGGCATGAGCTCTTGTGAAGGAGTGGTATTACTAGCAGCAATTAGTATGTGATGTATGAAAAGCAGTGGAATGTTGTCATGTTTGTCAAACCTCCAAGAGGCAATCTCAAAATACGAACCTCTACACCTTATTACCTGTGACTAACAATCCTTAGGAGGATTTCTTTATGGACTTCGTGCTTGGTCTTCCACAAATACAACACGACATGGATTCAATGTTTGTGGCAGTAGATCATTTCTCTAAGATGGTGCACTTTATCCCATGCAAGAAGACCCTGGATGTAACACATGTGATGAATATATTCTTCAGATAAGTTGTACGGCTACATAGGGTTCCTAAGACCATTACTTCTGACTATTACACGAAGTTCATTAGCCACTTTTGATGGACCTTGTACACTCAATTTGATACATGACTTTACTTTAGCAACTCCTACCACCCACTGACTGATGAGCATACTGAAGTTGTGAATTGCACATTGGGAAACCTCCTTCAATGTATTTCAGGTAAAAAATCGAATCAATGAGATTTTGCCTTGTCTCAAGTGGAGTTTTCATTCAACAACATGGTGAATAACTCGACAGGGAAGTCCCTGTTCCATATTATACAGTCAAGTGAGTCGCAACACACATAACTTGGTCCCTCTACCCAAGCTCCTAGGCATGAGCATTACAGCAGAACATATGATAGATAGGATCATGGGCATTCATGCGGAGGTGCAAACCAAGCTACATGTCTCGAACGAGAAGTATAAAGAACAAGCGGACAAGCATCGGTGACAAAAAGTGTTCGAGGTGGGCGACCATGTTATGGTCCATCTATGCAAAGAGATTTCCGACCAAGACATACAAAAAATTGAACAATAAGAAGATTGGACCGGTATCGGTCATCCGAAAGATTAATGATAACACTTACATTGTTGATCTTCTGGATGACATGACAATCTCATGGACTTTCAACGTTGCGGATATGACCGAGTATCATGAAACAAAATAGGACGAGTTCTTTTGAAGTAGAGGGGACTGACATAGAGCGGGTTGCAGAAAATTTCATGACCAAGATGGATCAGAAAAGGCCCGATCGGAAGCGAAGGTGATCTGGACCATCAAAACTTAAAACAGATATATCTCGTAAACCGGAATGAGCTATCGGACATACCGTATATGATTTTGGGGTAGGACGACCACTCAACCCCATTATGCTAGGTTTCCCACTCCGAATTTGTGAAATACCATCAGATCGACAATCGAAATCCTGTTTTAATTTCATTTTTACTATTTATAGTAAGTTTTAGTTTTAGTATAACTCGTCATCCATTGGGCTTTAGGAGTTGCACCCAACATGAAAAGTTCTTAGAATAATTAGGAGGACATCATGGTTTAGGCAAATAGGACACTTACTATTTTTGGCCGAAAACCATGCGCGCTAGTAGAAATCATGACCGTCTATAAATAGTAAGTTTACTATGGCTTAGTTTTAGTTTAATTTTGAAACTTCTTCCATGGCTTAGTATCCCTATTTAAAGGGTGTAAACTCGTTTATTCATTCCTCAATCAAATTACAAATTTTATAGAATTTATTTTCTATTTTCCTTGCTTGTTTCCTCGTGGATTTGAGAAGTCTTTATGAGGAGTCTAGAGAAGCTCCATAAATTCGGAGTAGTTATCCTTGAGGAAGACAATGATCAACCTCATCACGTTCATCCCTGCATCAGCAGACAATATCAAAATGTTACAATATTGGTATTAGTTGAAAGGTATCAAATTGCACTCAAAATGAGTCTCACACTTTCACGCCCGGCACTTTAGATAGAGAGTGTGCACCCTTAGACCCGAGTTATGTTCTATAACTTGTACACTAAGTGTACATAAATTCACCCGTCAAACAGTTAATAAGAGGCACAATTAAATGCATTCTAGGTCATTACCATATTAACATTTATACATTCAATTGTTTTCACATAATTTGTTGATACTCCATCCATAACATTCACATTCATAAAAATAAGTCCACCCATTAAGGACTTTATTTAACTAAAATTAATTCAATCATACCTCAACAAGGTCATATTATGAACAATTCTCAATTGAGTCCAAATAGCACTATATATAAGGAATGGAAAAATAAATATCCTAATGAATAAGCAACATTAATACATTAGCCATCCAATGTAGCAATCTCTGCATCTGCTAAATACGGTGTAACACTCCGTACTTTCCGGTACTCAGGTGTTTCCATTAAACGCGAGCATATGTGGGAACACATGTGGCCCATATTACAAATCATCATTCAGTGATTCACGGTCCATGGCGATGATAAACCCTTAACAGTCAAGTTCAATCGGCCCTGGACTCTAATGGCTTTTAACGTTTGAATTTGGGCTAGAACAACACACAATACATCTGTAAGGTCTAAAGTCAATCCACTTTGGGATTAAGCCTTAATTTATTAACATAGGTTAGCGTCTTGTATAATAATCCAACTTGCAATCTAAGCTAGCCATCGATGCTTGCGACAGTACATAAGATCCACAACCTGGATAGGATGGATAACTGCTAAATTACATAGGTTAGCCATCGGGGCATAAATACAATTGTCAAAAGTTTCCTAAACTAGTACAGGAAACATTGGCTTGCTTAAGATCAATTGTGGAATTACCTGACCATTAGATTGGTCATCCAATTCAGAATATTTAATGTGTAATAATTATCTAATATACATAACTTATTATATATATGTGTATTATGCAATCTAACTAGTTAATAGTCATTTATAATAAATAAAATAATACAATATAAATATATACACTATGAAATGTTATTTATATACTTTATAAATACTTAAAATTTCATATTAAAATGATATGTAGCCATAATCCATATTATATGCATACACTTATAATATTATTAATATAAATTACAAATTATAGAATTTATAATACATAAAAATAAAATATACCAGAAAAATTTATAATGAATAACATATTTCAAACATTTTAACGACTTATATAAAATTAAAATCTAACACATGTAACCATACAAATAATATACAAATAACACATAAATCTTTACTTACTGATATTCATATAATTTATATATATCAACAATATGTGATAATATAAATTATATAAGATAAAATATATAAGTGATAATAATAATAATAATGATAAGGAAATAATTAATGATAATAATAATAGTAATAAAATTTATATTAATTAGATTAGTAATACATCATGAAGGTCTCGAACATACACGAGACCCATTAGGACCCTTTCAACCATTGACGTTCAATTTCGAGGTGATCCGACCGTCGGATCAATGGGAATCCACCAGTAAGACCCGAATCACAAAGTGTGGCCCACCTGAGCTTTTGATCTTCCTGATCTTTGGTCAGGGGTCATACATGGACCCATGGAATCTGATAAATGGGCCATATTCTAAATACCAACATTGTGGGCCCCACTCTGGAGCGTGCATGCACATGGAGTGCATGGCGTGCATGCACTTGCAGTGCACCGGACCCAGGAGACCCGGTCGATCAAACCGCGTCTGACTGTGGAAAAATCGAAAGAGGAAGGATTTCCCTCTTTCCTTTTTCAATTTTTTTTGCCAAAACAGACGGTCGGACAGGGTCCCTCCTCGGTGAGCTGTGGCCCACCTACGTGATCAGTTCGATCAATCCAAACCGTCCATCTTGTGCGCGATGTGGCTCTAACCAAAATCACGCTTTCCATGCGCAGCCACTCAGCCACACATGCCCACGAGTCTAGGTGCAAATCGGCCCTATAAACACAAAGCTTCTAAAAATGAAAAGCATCTGTTGTTACGATCCGCGTGAGGGGTCTTTAGCTGATCTCAGCCGTCTGTTTAAGAGTCTCCTCCGTCCGATGCACATGGTTTGGGGTTTTTAGTTGTAGAAAAATCAAAACTATGGGCGGTTTTGTATTACCGGCTGCAGGTAAAGGACGTTGCAAAGCAATGCAATCCAAGCCCTTTGTTTGCCATCCAACGGTCCAGCAACATTATGGCAAGCCATAAGAGGGAGGTATTTTCAAGCTGAGGGCTCTCCATTTCTAGCAACAGTTTGAAATGAAAGAAACGGTTGTTCTCTCCTTCCCTTCGAACCCACCACTCCAACCTTCCTTAAACTACGAAAGAGCCTATCTACGAGCTTCCTAAGGTCCATACGGACCATCTGAATGAAGCGGATTGAAAGCAGGAGAAGTAGTTTTCAAGACGCCATTCATGGTCGTCTCCTCCTCCGTTCGAGCCGCCGAGTCACATTGGTTCGGGGCAATTTCTGGTTAGATTTGGAGCTCCCTCTGGCCGGAGATGGAAGAAGAAAAGAAAGGAAGAAAAGAGAAAGAAAAAGGAAGAAGCGGACAGCTGTTGCCGTTGTCATGAAGGAAGGAAGGAAGAAGAAGAAGAAGAAGAATGAAGAGAGAGAGGACGGGTCCCTACCGAGTCAGCCAGGTCCATCCTAAGTCGAGGCAACATCTGGTTGGGACCAATCCATTGCTGGACGTCCCTGGTAAAAAAGGGGGGGGGGGGGGGGAAGGAAAGGAATAAAGAGAAGAAGGAAGAGAGCATGAGTGCGAGCAGGAACGCTGCACACCCTGCCGAGTTGGGCCTAGTTCGTTCTGGTTCATCCCTGGGAGGAAACAAAAGAAAGAAAAGAAAAAGGGAAGAAAAATGAGAGAGAGGCAGCGTAGGGCTGCTGTTCAGCTAGAACTGAGTCGACTCGGTTTCTGACTAAGTTGATTGGGTCGAGTGGCCTAGTCTAGCTGGGATTCCATCAAGGAAAAAAGAAGAAAGAAAAAGAGAAGAAAGAGAGAAAAAGGGAGAGAGAGAGAGAGAGAGAGAGAGAGAGAGGAAGTAGAAGGGAGAGCATGATGTTAACTCGGCTATCATATCTATCGAGTTGACTCGGTCGAGCTACATATGGAGTTGGGCCAGCTCAGATGCGTCAAGTTGAGCTACCAAGTCAACTGCTGTAAGCCAGCTTTCTCTCCCAAAGTTAATCATTTGCTTTATTATTATAATTAGTGATACTATAGCTATTTTGATTATTAATTTTGTTTAGCCATTAACAGGTTATGTACGCTAATATTAATTTTTTTATAAGCAAATTACGACCATTAGATGTTAGATATTAGCATTTACCTATCATTCATAGACATTATCACTTATAATAGATCACACCATTCATTACCATTATGATTATTATTTTTGCTACATTAGCTAATATAAATTATAACACAAATGTTGACAATTATTATTAAATTACAATTGTTACCATTCCCATCATTATTAGGATTGTTGAATATTGGGATGCATAGTCATTAGTAAATTATCTATTCTAATGATAGTTATTATATACAAGAAATTAAAATAATATCATTATTAAATACTAATGTACTGTCTTATCATAAATAGTAGACCATAATATTAATTATCATTATAATAATTATTAACAAATATTAACTATAACACTAATGTTAGTGAATATTTTATAATTATTAAATTAACTGCACACCAACTAGGGTTCAAACCCTAAAAATCTAAACCTAGATATAAACCCTAAGGATGAAACCCTAAATTTAAATAATTTAAACCTTAGGTTGGGACTTTAAACCATAAATAGTGTGTTAAGCTTAGTTCTAACCGTAAAATTTTACAATGTATGGTAGAATTTGATTCTAATGACACCTGTGTTCCCTAACAACATTAATGGACGGCTCGACATGTAAGGTGAGGACTCACCCTTTGAGCTTCCCACTTAAATTCATCATAGGTGTTGCATTAATTCCTTTTCCTTTAGTATCTCTTACGTCACTTGATTGAGTGGCTTAACTAATTATGTGAATAAGTGAATATGTTGATATGTTGTGCACCTGATTCCTATGCTAGATAATGAATACATCTCTTTAATTATAGTAAGTACAAATGAGTGAAATATGCGATCTTTAGTCAGGCATTGTTAATTAACTGTATGTTTACCGATTGTGATTGAGTGATGTAATGAATGAAACCTATCATGAACTCATCATCTTGTGGTTCATATTTGACTTACGTAACTTGGATCGCACATATGCCTTGCATGGCTTGGACCGCACATTTCCCTACGAGGCTTGGATTATTTATTTACCCTCTATGGCTTTGATAGAACATTGACGTCATTCTATGGCTTATTAGTTATATTTTCTTACCTTGTTAATTTTCGAGTCATTATGCGGAGTTCGCTATGATTTCTGGTTGGAGCTGAAGTTTGCTTGTCGATTTTCTAGCCATCTTATGAAATTCATATGATTTTTGAATGACGCCGGAGCTCCCATGTTGGTTCTCTCTTCATCTTGCGGGGTTCAATCATACCATGATTTTCAGGTGGAGCTGAAGTTAGCTTATCGATTTTTTAGCCATCTTGTGAAGTTCACGTACGATATGATTTCCAGGTGAAGTAGATGTTTGTATGTTAGTTTCCTAACCATCTTGCGATGTTCAGTCGTACCATGATTTTTGAGTGGAGCTGAAGTTCGCTTATCAATTTTTTAGCTATCTTACGGTGTTCACGTACGATATGATTTCTGAGTGGCCTAGAGTTTGTTTATTGGTTCTCTCTTCCTCTTGCGGTGTTCAGTCATACCATGATTTTCTAGTGGAGCAGAAGTTCGCTTATCAATTTTTTAATTATCTTGCGGAGTTCACGTATGATATGATTTCCAGATGAAGTGAAGGTTTAAAGGTTGATTTTCTATTCACTTTACATATCTCACTCGTACCATGATTTCCAGGTGGAGCTGAAGTTCGCCTATCGATTTTCTAGCCATCTTGCGAAGTTCACGTACAATGTGATTTTTGAGTGCAATAAAAAGTTAGGTGTAATAGAAAGTCGTATGATTGATTATTTGACTAGCTGAACACATTTCCCTATATTACGATTGTTATTACACTTTGCTCATGATGAGATTCTATTGATTGGTTAAATTTTTGAGTATATGTGTATGATTATGAAATGTCATGTTTAATATATCTAAAATCATGACTTGCTTTCTATATTGATTATGAATTATGAGTGCGCAATCTTAGAGGGTGTTCCTCATTATGAAAGTTATTGACGCTATCAAACCGTAACAGCTGATGCAGGTGTAGGGCGAGCCGTCACCGTTCATTTTGTTGATAGAGCAAATCAGGTAGTTGGGGAGCTAGACGGGGTCCTTACAGCCCATATTGAGCTCCACCACTAGTTAATAGATTCCTGTCTTTACTTATATGAACTTTGTATTTGGAATTGTATAAGTCCGGTATGGGCGCTACATTTAGATTTTTATTATGGTTGGATTGCTTTTATACAATGTATGGTTTACTTTAGCTTTGTTGCTGTTAATTCTGGTTAATGATAAGTGGTTTAAATTTACACTAAATTTTATAGGCTAACTCTCGGGTTTTTGATAAACGGGTCATATACTCGGGTCCTAAAAACACGAGGCATTACATATGGCCATTGATCTTGCACATTATCCACCATCTTAGCCTTATTTCTTGGCACTTGACTCGGATTTCTTGTCTCATTCATTTTTATACAGTTGTCAATTCACAGTATTAGTTGGCCAAGCTAGTGAGTGAACCCAACATGGTTCATATGTAGCATAATATAAGATAGCACAAGCAAATATGAAATAGTATGTGTGCAGCATGAGCTTGAATGTGGAGATGTCATGAGATGCATGTTAAGTGGGATGATTATCCACTTTCTTCCGTCAACCCGAAAATTGCACCTGATAGGCATCTACATAGGTAGGCATAGGCAATCAATTATCCATTTTGTTAGTATGAGTAGGTTTCCACTATCATGGGCATCTAGCAATGAAACTACTAGGCTTAACTATGTAGGGAGATCTCCCGAGAACCCAGACACAAAGTGTGGATGCATTCTCAATTGATGCATGAAATATATGCTCATTGTCTATGCATCGTTATGTTAAATCAATAGATACATATCTCTCTCTGAGAGGAACAGTAAGATCATGATGTAAATGTTTAACATGTTCGCATATTCAGTATACATCAGAAATATATATTGAAAAGTTCATAATAACACAAGAATGAAAACATCGCCATCATATCATTCACATCATTCATATCAGCCACAACATTCACATATTTTATTTTAACTATATAGGTATGAGACATGTTGGGATTCACTCACCTATTCATGGTATGGTAAATTTTGTTTAAATAGTCGAATGCTTTGGAATCTTGAATCCGAATCCTTAAAAAGAATTATTTATAATTTAATTAAATTGTCTCACCAAATGGGGTCTACCTTTGATCAAGTCAGGATGTCCCACTATAACTTCAAAATAAGTTTAGTACTCCATTAACTTGAATTTGAAAAAACAACACATGAGATTGTCAATCGATGTAGTCAATTGATTGATCGAGCCAACTCGAGGGCGTTCGATTGGTCTACTAATCAATCAACCATCGATTGATGAAATTTGGATTTTTATAGTTTAAGTCTCTAGACACTTTTGAATCCCTTCGATCAATCAAACCCGACTCGACGATCGATCAAAACTGGTTAAATTAAATCAGTTTGCTTGCTAGATAGTTTTGGTAATTCTCGATTGGAACCCCTTATCAATCAAACCTAGACATTGATCAATTGAAACTCAATACGATTTTTCAACTTGGTCTTTGTACAAAAATTCACACATTCAATCTATCGAACACTAACTTCAATCAATTAATCAAAGACAGATAGGTTTTGTTACACGGTCTGATTTTTTAAAAATTTAGGGTTTGTCTTCTTCTTCCTTGGCATTTCTAGATTGGGTCCAACCCATCCAATGGTTTTTCTAATTGTTAATTTTTTAATAATCAAATGATCGCTTGGATCCGAATTATCTGTCAATGTACGATTGTCAATGAAACTATTTTATAGCATGGCCTTTAACATTATCTATATAATACATATATTGTTGAGAGAAATCTCCAAGTCGAATCATTCTAAGGTTTGAGATTTTGGTACGATTCATCTTTAAAATCTTATTCAAATCTCCCTAAACTGATTTGGCTAGATTCCTCACAGTCGATTTCTCAAGTTACAGAATTTAGCACAAAACCATTTTCTTTCTTCAAAATTTCTTCCTAAATCAAAATGATGAACGTAGAGTGAATCCAACACGTCCATTGGTTAAATCAAGAGTTTTTAGGTGGGAATTTAGAATACAAGAGAAAACGGTGGGAACTTACCGAAGGAGGCTCCTCTTTCGTTGGGTCTCTCTCTCTCTCTCTCTCTCTCTCTCTCTCTCTCTCTCTCTCTATCTATCTATCTATTTATCTATCTCTCTCTCTCTCTCTCTCTCTCTCTCAGATTTAGGGTTTTCTGTAGCAAATTCCTGCTGCCATTCCCTTTAAATAGAGAAGAGCCCTGGATCTAGAAGATTCCAGTAGGGTTTTGTAGAATTTGACAAAAAAAAAAAAAAATCCTACAGTGTCAGGAATCGATCTTCTAGCCTATCCTTCCACCAAGAGTATTCCTACCAATTGACTTAGTGATTGATTTTTGTTAATAATTAGAAATCAATTTATTACTTTGGTTAGTCTGAATCTCATGTGGTTCACAAAAATCAGGGTCATTACACACACTGCATAATGTAGAATAGGTTGCAGATTCGTTCATGGCTAAGATGGACTGAAGAAAAGTTGCCAAGAAGGATCACCACAAAAGTTAATGAAATTCAATTATAGTTTGTTTAGTATTAGTAATTGTTATTGCAGTTAAATGAATGGTTAGGATTGAATGTTGCCATTTGGGGTCTCACCCACCACCCTTCCTTGCCTAAATCTGTATGTCTCTTTCTAAAGAATGCCTGCCTTCCCTCTTTTGAACTTCACTTTGTGTAGCAAGATACCTTTACCTAAGGTTAAAATCATTGCAGTCCTCATGCTCAAATCTGCCTTTCAAATCCCTCCCTGGTTCTTCTTTACGGTCTTGTCCTGTTTGGAATTGGAGTCATGTACTGTCCTCCTCTCATACGATGGCAGTGAAGGAAATAATGGTGACCATAATGATCAACGGATATTACCATTGGCGACGACTGCGACTTTTGTGTCAAACACGTTCTAAGCTGCTCTTCTCTGGTTTTGGGTCGATTACATTTGAAGTTATTTCCCTAGTTTTGTCATATTTGGACTGCATGTGGTATTATAAGCTCATATTGATTCATCACAGGTGAGTACAAATTTGCATGGTGGGGCTCCCATTAGGATGAGCCAATGCCCTACACATGACACGTCGGCATGAAAATATTGGGTTGCATGCTAGCTAATTATTATGTTCTAAGTGTTAAGTGAATGTTACTCTTTTTATAAATTAGGGACGATCATTACTTTAATGTAAGCATTTCTAATGAACTAGCATTTTCTCATCCTACAATTTTTTTCAACCCGGGGAAGAATAGTATGTCGGTCGGTCTCCATTGATTTAAATGTCAAGATGATACATTTGTAGAAGTCACCTCTTTACTTGAGATTAATTGATGAGTTATCTAAAGGAGCATTTGCATGGTAAGTCACTTAACATAAGCTATTTACACCTCAAGTAACCTATCTTGGTTTCTACATAATAGATAAGTTTTTAATATACTTATATCAGCCAAAAAAAAGGATTTTTTATCCATATGGCCACTTACCTTTTTGGCTATGGACCAAAAACCTCTTGCATTTAAATTATTTCTCCAAACTCGCTTATAGTTCAAACTGTTAATTATTAAACCACCTACCGTTAATTATACATATGAATTGGTTTTTATATTTCTTAATGTACAAAACTGCGCCCCTTGCTTTACGGCAGCTCGCAATCTCAAGTTAGATTATTACCTTACCAGCCCTGACCCTGACTGCACATGCAGGGGTCCACCTTGATGTTTGTAAGAAATCCACCCCGTTCATCTATTTTTCCAACTCATTTGAGGGCATGGACCCAAAAATGAGGCAGATCCACGGCTCAAAGTGGGCCCCACGATCGCCCTGAGATATTTCAACGTGGACATTCTTTCCCAATTTTTTTGTGGTATAGCTATACTGTTTTATGTCGAATATGGATTTCCTTCATTTTCTTGCCCATGCCCTAAATGAGCTGAGTTAATTGATGGATGGGGTGGAATTGTCAAAAAAATATTTACCCCCTGAATATTTCAATAGTAAGCTTTCAATTCTCAATCTTTATGTTTGTGTGGCCCACTCAAGCTCTCTAATAGCCTCATTTTTGGGTCCATGGCCTAAAATGAGATGACAAATTCGATGGACGGGGTGGATTTGTAAAAAATATCATGATGGCCCTACTTACTGTCAAGCCACCCTTGACATGTAAGCTTGAATGTCCAACTACCTCTTTGAAACACATTTATTGATGTTGATTGTCTTGCAACTATCACCTCGACCACATGTGGGTTCCACTTTGATGTTTATGAGAAATATATATTCCATCCATCTATTGGCAGCACATTTTAGGGCATAAGCCATAAAATGAGGCAGATCTAAGGTTCAAAGTGGTCCCATAATGACCTTAAGATATTTCAAAAGTGAGCATTCTTTCACATTGTTTCGTATTGCATGGCTAAATTGAGCTTCAGATGTACCTCTTCTTTAGTTACATAGCCTAAAATGAATTGACAAAATAGATGAATGATTGGATTTGTCACGAACATTATAATGAGCCCAACTTACGTCAAGGTGAGGTTTACACGAAAATCAAAACCCATACAGGCAGATTGTCTGGGACACAGGATTAGCTACTGAACCCAGCAATAGAGAGAATCACTACCGAAGTGACGTCAGCAAGCTCTGTGGACCCTATGTGTGTATCCACACCGTCGATCCATTTGCAAAGAGAAATTTAGGCCATGACCCAAAGAATGAGGTAGATCTAAAGCTCAGTACGTGGACCATATCACAAAAACTAATGGGGGCAGTAGATGGATGGTGTGGATAAAATGTATATATCATCGTGGCACTCACATGGCACTGCCCAGCACCAACCTTGCTACCTGCAGTGTCAGTAGGCAATTGACATCCCAAAACACACAAAACACAGTCCACTTTGATTAGGACATTTAAATAGGCTAAGGGCTGCTCGACTATAGGTGGGGTCCATCATAATATTTGTGACAAATCCACCCCATTCATTCGGATTTTTCCTCTCATATTAGGGCATGGGCTAAAAACTGATGTAGATCCAAAGCTCAAAGTGGGCCTCATGATGGCTTTAAGATATTCAATAGTGAGTGTTCTTTTCCAATATTTCTTATTATGTGGCCCATTTGAGCTTTTGGTCTGCCTCATTTCTGGGCCCATCACCTAAAATGAGATGAAAACACTACAAGAAAACAGACCTTTACCAGCGATCAAAACCGTTGGCAAAGGCCCAGAAAACCACCGGCAAATCCTTTGCCCACGGTCAGCTAACAGCCAGTAAAGCCTCGGTCAGTAAAGGCTTTACCGGCCGTCAGGACCTTTACTGATAATTGTGGTGGACGCCACTAAATCACTAGTTTTTGCTACACTACTTGAATATTGGTAATCAGTTACGAATAAAATCCGTAGCCATTGGTACCGTAGCCCTTTAAAACTTATTACGGATTAAATCAGTAGCTATAGGGACCATATCCACCAACAATTCGTAGCAATAGAGAAAATCTTTCTTATCAAAAAGTGTTTTTTTTTTTTTTTAAAAAAAAAAAGAATAAGCAGCTAACATACCTTGGTTAATGTCAATGATCTCCTTATTGCCAATGATTGCCAATGTTTCCAAGGGACTCATTTCTTCTGTCGATCTTTGGTGAGCTGTGTAGCAGTAAAAGGCATCACATCAGCACTAGTATTTTAGAGTCCTTCGGCAGGTTCAGGCCCTCAATGATATTGAGGTTCACCACCTGTGAGTGGAGGTTCTCTGTTTTGTCTACCAGAAGCTCAATCTTCTCACCACGGTCCAGAACCTGCACAAAGGGGGATTACAATGGGTTTATATTGTTCTACACATCACAGGATTTAAATAATTTGGGGGCTTCAAAAGACAGGGCTGCATGGAGGACATTAATCTTGGCATTTAGGTGGCCCAAGGAAAAAGTTTTTTCTAACTGCACAAAAAATAAATCCAATATATTCAAGTCAATGCCATCCTTGCTTAAATTCTTTGTCACAAACTCAATGCACATATCACTGAGTGGGATATCAACATCAACAACATGAAGACTAGGTACAAGAGATGCAACTCTTTTTAGAGATAATATTAGCTCTTTCTTAATCACCGGCAGTATAAGAACTGCAGATAAATGACAATGATTATCACTCTGACATAACTATAATAGCTTAACACAAGGTCTAACTTAGCAAGATTATTTAATAACATACACAAAAATATTAGTCCATGTAACCGATATGAAGTTTGCCATTCAGAAGAACCAGCATACTAAACATTCGCTGCAGAATAAAACAAGCAAAACTGAAATTATTATGCATTGGGCTATGGTTGGGCTAATGGGCTATAGTTGGGCGCAATTCCTTATTCATCTGAAATTGTGAATGAGTTAAGCCATCGATACATTCAAAGGCCATAGGCTATAGTTGGGTGCAATTCCTTATTCATCTGAAATTTTGAATGAGTTAAGCCATCGATACATTCAAAGGCCATGGGCTATAGTTGGGCACAATTCCTTATTTTTCATCTTGCATATCTCTGTGTTTTGCTGCTCAAGATAGCATGCAAACTGAACATATGATGCCAAACTTAGGCTACTTTAATATGCAGCACTGATAACAGCCATCTTTTCATGTTGTTATGCCCATTTTGCAATCACTGTTGCATTTTCAAACCCCCCCAATAGGACAAAGACTCACCTATGGTGAACTTGTGGAGATGGAGCATGTCCATCACACCGACATGTGCAAGAGCACATGTAGCAGACAAGCTGCACATGTCCTCAGTGAATGTTGAGTTCAATGACCCAATGAACACATTCGACATGGCACAGATCATCTTATGCAGCATGGCTTCAACCTTGGGGATAAAAAGGCATCCATATAACTTAAACCCAGGTAGGTGCAAGGATACTTTCCAACAAAAATCACCCATATAAAAATGTAATTATGAGAAGGTTTTTGAAATTCCACACATTATGTTCTGAGAAAATCTAAATGGCTAATTTGTGAGTCCACAGATAATAAATAAATAAATGTCGGATCATGTCAGAGACTCAAGACATTCCGACTCAAAGTTCAGTCAGGTCAGGAATGAGTTCTTCAAGCACTCCTTTGTCACCAGGTTCTATAGAAACCCAGTGACTGCTTGACCCAAGTCTGCATTGAGTTGATTATACACTTATGAGTAATTGATCATTATAAAGTTAGAGAAAGAAAAAAAGAAGAAAAAAATGAGAAAGAGTAAAACAAGCTTACCATCTCTAAGGAGTTACATTCCAACAGAGAAGCACAAGGATAGAAGCAGAATTGCCAAATCAGGTGACCATACTTGACCTGACCAATTCCAACCAGAGGGTCAACCCAAGCCCAATCTAGCTTAAAGAGGACCTAACTGTAATTTTATATTCATGAAGAAGTAGCACACATTAGCAGTTAAAATTAGCTCATACTGCAAATCACCATTGATTGTGTTTCAGACCGCCAAACAATGATTGTTGATTTGTCGGGAAGTTGTCCATGCGGTGCCACTTTGCAATGTGGTGAAAACAAGCTGGCTGATTCCAGAATGTGATGAGACATGTTCATAGTCAGTTCAAAGAACACAAGAGATACAGATATTCTTATAGAATTCTCTAAATACAAAGTATCTACTACATAGCTTGTAATGATACACATCTGATAAATTACAAATTTTAGCTGTTCAGAAATCCAGATTGTCCAAATTGCTGACCCAATTGCAGATGAAGCTATACATCACTATCAGATCTTGTGGGTTTGGTGGTAACATAGGTCCCCACAAAAGAAAAGAAAACTAAGGGAAAAGCGATATAGCTTTTGATTACTTGTTGTCACCAACAAAGTCAGTGAAAACCACATCATCTTCAATTAAAAAACAATCAGTCGGTGGCCAAATATCAAGTTATGAGCTTACCTAGCAATATCAAGAGCAAATCTCAGAGCTTTAGAAGGCTGTAGACGTCCTTTCTTTTGAAGGTAATTTGCCAAATCTCCCTGAAATCCACCGAAGTACACGAATCCATATGGTTTAATGACATACATAAATGTTACCTAGACAATGCAGTCTTCAAAATAATATTTTAAGTGATGCCATATGTATTATCAACATCGATGTAAACATGTAAAATGTATGGGGAAACAGCAATAGAATGGAATTATGGGACAACTCAAAGAAATAAAAAAATTTAGATCACAAATCACTGCTGCATTTTCAAACCCCCCAAACAACACTTGATTTAATAACCTGACAGGACCATCATAGTAAAATCAGGTCATGTTCACAATTTGTGGGGGATCCAAACAAGCACAAAAATACCCAATCTAACAGAATAAAAAACAGCCAAATTTCCAAAAGAATGGTAACAAAAAGCCACTTACAAAGCTCAAACGGTGAATAGAGCTTCCTCTGATCTTGACTTTGTACCGCTCAAGTTCAGGTGGCAAAAAAAGAAGAAGAAGAAGCAAGTTCAGATAGTAAAAAATAAATCTATAATTAAAAAACAACCTAGATGATAATTAGGTGTTAGAAAAGATAATGTCTCTGTCAAGTGAAAATAAGAACTGGATCAGACTTAGAACTGCATTAACTCAAATCTTATAAAATATGTCCTTACACTGTCTTATAAAATCTCACCACTTGCTTTTCAACTCAAATCTCATCACTTGCACTGTCAATTATTCCACCATTTGAAACAAAAGAACATGAAATTTTAATGACAATGGGAACAAATAACCAACGGTCTAATCTCAAGATAAAATGCATAAGACACATCCATTAATAGTAGTCATCATAAATAGTTTTGTTGCTGAAGTTAGGTAGGTAGGTAGGTAGGTAGCTAGCTGGCTGGCTAGATAGATAGAGAGAGAAAGAGAGTGATGCAGTTCTAATTTGATTAGTAAGAAGTTATCTTAAATGGTTTTGTTGCTAGTAATTTTAATTTACCTGTAGATAGACAGATTAGATAGATTAGACAATTTTTTATTTTTTAATTTTTTACAACTTAAAGAAAGAAACATAAATAGATAGATAAAGGTTTTAACAATTTTAACAGAGAGAGATTAACAATAATTAAGAGAGAGAGATAGTTTAACAATTTTGAGAAATTCAAGTATATCAAGATATACCTCTTATATACAATAGACATAAACTAGTGGTAGTCCAGAACTTTCCAAGAAAGAGATTTCCCTTGGTAATGATCTTCTTTTGTTGACTATTTTAGTTCTCTTAACCATTCCATATTAGTATAAACATATGAGGTTGTTCCCTACCGTAGCAATTGCCATCATTTCAAATGCTTGAATCCCTGAAGCACAGCCACCAACAAAACAAGAAAAGAAAATTGAGTTTAAAAGGTTTAAAAAAAAAAAAAAAAAAAAAAACCCATATCATATGTTCATAAAATAAATAAATGCTTAAAAACATAAAACACCCTTTAAAATCTCAGGGGAATGCCGAAGTCACTTAGAGGTTCCTGTTGGTCCTTCCAGTTCACATTTATTGATATTTGAATGGTTTTGTGGCTGACCCCAATTTTTTGGGTAATGAGGCTCAGATGGTGATGATGATTTTGAATGTCTTTTTTTTTTTTTTTTGCAGTTTGAATCCCTGCAGATGTGTTGAAGAGAATATCCCAATTCCATTAGTGTTTTTTATTTGTTGACAGTTTGACAATCCATTCTAATGTAATGTAATTCATTACTCTGAAATACCCTAGTGCCTGCTTGGTTGCCACATAAGAACAGTTACATATGATTTCAGACCATTTTTGTGTTATTTATGTTTTTGGGTGCCACTTTTGAAACAAAGGCATTATGCCTGAATGATGATGATGCTCAAATAGTGATGATGATGATGATAGGTAAGTTCAAGTGCCCTGTGAATAAAGGAGTAGAGCATGACTGCAGTGAGTTGCTAAGAAAGTGCAATATTTTATAGTAAGGACAATTAAAAAGTAAACAAACACAGATACCATTAAATTCTATGGAATTTCATACTTATACTGAGTAGGGTGGAATTCAGAAGATGTTACCACATCCGCAAGTAGAAGAAAACATGTAAGAAAGGCATTTTATTTCGTCAAATAGGAATATTAAGAACCTGTAGCAAGCATGGGACAAACACCAAGAGCTACTCCTTGACTAGCAACAAAAAAAACCCACAAAGCCTGTACACGTGTTGACAACACATCATCGGAGAGAGAGTACATCTAAGACACTAAACACAACAATTGAGAAGCTCACATACCATGATACCACCAAGCACAAACCAGATCTTCTAAGAAATAGAGATCCAACATAATATTCCCACAACCAACAACCCAAAAACCTTTTACTCAGGACTCCTGTAATAAAATCCCTACTGTTCAGCAGTTCTCAACATTCACCCCAAGCTTCAAAACATATTCTACATACAACATGATGTCAATTCCTCTTAACCAACATATGCATAACTGCCTAGCCATTCCACTATAACCTCTGATCTCTGACCACCTCTAACATACAAATTGTATGATCCATTAACAAAAGAATGGAAGAAGGCATTTCACATACTGTCCATGTACATGGAACCACAAAAATAAGAGATTATTGTGAATTATCTACAACAACCACGAATGCAACAACAACCAAGACTGTAGACTAAGTTTAGCATCATCCAATGTGTCTGAAGCAATGGAAAAACAACATTTACCAAAATATGAAAATCTCCTCTTTGGCAAGTGAAGAAACTTGGCATACTCCAGCTGTCCATCCATCATGTGCAGCTGTAGAACCAACAACTGACATGTGACAATCCCTACAAGGAAACCACAAGATCCACCATAGAAAAAAAAAAAAAAAAAAGGTAACCAACATCCTATATTCAAAGTAGACATGTGACAGCTGATCCTGCACACCTGGGCTTAGTTGCCTCTTGAACCTTTTTTTTATTTTTTTTATTTTTTAAAATGTCTCTTTTCCATTAATGGCAAGGAATGTACAAAGAGATATTTCGGGCAGGCCTACCCAACAAAAGACGATAGGCGCGCCTATCATGAGAAAAGAACAAAAAAGAAAGAAACAAAAGGGTCTCGAAAGAAGGATCAACTCTCTCTCAAATTCCCCAACCCGACCCTATCCAAAAATAAGAGGCCCCTACCAATGTCTGGGAGATCTGCTTCAAGGTTTGGTGTAGCCTCTCTAGAATGGTTGGATGGAATAGGGGGGTGCGGTTTGGCCGTCGAAGCTGCTTCAAGGAAAGAAACCTCTACATTCCTCTTGGGTGATGGACGGCCGGTAGTAGGGGAAAATTCAGCAGATGGAAAGTAAAGCTTGATACACAAACTAGAACTGTTGTCGTGCTATCATGAACAAGTTTCCAAAGAAGTAAGAAACCATGCCATGTCTTGGAGTTATTTAACATAAACATTCTAGATAAGAGAAACACCATGATCAAATATAGTTTGTATACTAATGCAGTCAGCAAAATAGTACAGTTAGTAAAAACGACACTTTCGTGGGGAGCATTGCTCATGGAAATCATAAAAGCATTCTAGCCACAAAATTAAATCAGTTGGAAAGCAATCATTCCGCAAGCAATGAGGATGGAAGGAAAATCAATCACAATCAGTAATATATGTTAGAATCCACAAGTCATGCATCATTAGTAATTGAGAAACATATGGTGATTTTGAACTAAAAAGGTAGTTGAGAGCCAATGTAGGACAAACTTACTTCACGCACAATCTCCATCGTCTCTTCAATTTCTTTTCTATGAGCTGAAATGAGAGCCTCTTCCTCCTACACAAGTGAAGCAAGAATACAGTTCCAAACTCAAAAATACCAACCAGACACCGAGATTGAGTTATTATTAGGAATATGATACGCCTGAGTAGGTATTTTATTCCAAGGGAAAGCAGGTCAAGTCCACCTAGAGCCATCAAACTTTCTGTAGCTAGTATTGGCCAAATGCTTTCCTCCACTAGGTTCTGCAAGAAAGGACCAAATAAATTATAACCACATTTGATTTGAACTGATTAATATATGCACTTGACAAGCTGAAACATGCACTATATATCAAGTTATAGTGCCAAACAATATGATCCATTTGAAGCAATAATACATCTTAAACAAATATTTCTTTTATAAAACCATGAATGAATAGACATTTGAAGAATCTTCCTGCATCCCAGTTCCTGCATATCCAAATTTAATATCAATTAAGCTAACTGCCATAATTGAGGAATTACAGGATCCCACTGATAGGGCATTCTTAATCTGCCAATTTGTAGCCTATAGAAGCAGTTAAGAAGAGAAATTGAACAATGGTCCATATTCAACTGAAAAAGATCCAACGTGAGAAATTTTTTGGGCATTCCCCATCCACGGTGAGACTCAACAGCCCAATAAATAGATTGCTGAAATGTGAGACCCACTTGTCTGGCATGGAATTGAAAATAGTTACTTAAAATAAAATGCATGACTAGCCAAATAAGAACAATGAGACTCGTAAACCGGATCATGGAAGAAAAGACGATATGATTCGGCAACAACTGCAGCACATGCATCACGAGGATCTTTAAACTTTGAAACCTGAAAATTTTAATCATGAAATAAGGTGTAAAAGAAGAAATCATAGAATAACTGTAGTAGAAGAAATAAGAAGATCAATGCATAAAACAAAACCTTTATTATCAAAAGTAGGGCATCCAAGCTTGAAATGAATATTTTTATGTAAATATGTCTTACAAAAGAACCCATGTGAAGTAAATGTGCCATCCATGTTTATGAAAATGGACCCGAATATCCAACGAGATGAGAATCCCTCTAATGTAAAAGATATATGTTGTATTCAAAATTATATTCTAGAAATAATTTGAGAAGGAAAAATGTATTGAATCATTCAACAAGCATTAATGTACCAGCCTGCAATTGGTTGAAGATGTTTACCAAATTTCCTTCAACCAAGGCCTTTGCATCTTTCAGCACTTCTGCATCTTTCTAATGAACAACCTAGATAAATCAACTACCAGCATCACAAAATTAAAGACAACCAAATTAAAGGTAATGACAATCACAATCCAGCAAGCTTTTGGCACAATCAGTTCTACCACATAAATAGAAAATCACACTTAAATGCTCTAATGACATCATTGCGCTAATGCTGCCAAAATCAAAGACACATTTGACACTTGTAGAAACAAGTTGCAACAGGAAGCAATGGCAGTCCAAGACTGGACAGAGGGATTGGAACAGAGCACATTGCAAAAAAGAGTCTTCACCTCAAAATTGCATTTCAAAAACCCTGCAAAATGGGGATTTGGAATACACTCAAATCCCAAAACACCATTGGCAGGAAGATATGGTGAATTTCGTCACGTTATTCATAGAAATAAATGAAAAGAAGAAGAAATATGGAGCACATCATAAACGTATGGGATCTTGGGTGGTTTGATCCTCACCGTAATAGTAGGTAGACAGAATAGTGATCCTCTCAGTAGGCTGAAAATGAAAGAACCATCAGTTCCAATGTTTTGAAAGGACAAAAAACTCTAATTAGTTATTTAATTGTTGAAATTATTAACTTGTTAAACATACACGAAGCAATGAAATAATCAAGTATAGAAATAAAATTCTAAACCCAAGATAAACTACAGATAATAATTTCAAATCTACATAGCATATAAACAGGCGTTGCTGGGATCCACAACAAAGTCGGACAGATCGGGATTCACCTTCATTGTCACGGATCCCCCATACCGAAACTTCAGAATGGGCAATCCTCTTCTCATCGAGAACTCGAAAACATGGATTCACATCCTGGTGCTTCTAGCATCAATCACGATCCCATACCCTTTCTTTCTGAAGCCTCTTATGATGGTCAAAAGATAAAAGAATACAATAAGGATGATGACGACAGCCACGACGAAGATCCGGAGGTTTCCATGGCCAGGCTTGGGATTTGAGAAGATGAGATAATGGGAGGAGATGGCGCTTCCAGGGTTTTGGTGAATCCATGGAGCAGCAGAAGGTTGAACTTTAGCAGAGAGCAGAGGAGATGGAGAGAGAGCGCTAGGGTTTTGAGAGAGAGAGAGAGAGAGAGAGAGAGAGAGGGAAGGCAGAGAGAGACAGTGAGTGGAGAGGAAGAGGCAGAGAGAGAGACTCGGGGGCGGCGAGGGCCAAAGTGAAAATTGCAGATAGGGTTTTTCTTATTATTATTTGGTCCTTATAGGCCCCTTTGCAAGCGGCCGTTAAAATTGGCGGCGGGCAAAGGGTAGCTCCATGCGTCGGCTAAGCTCCATTTTCTTATAGTGAAAAATAGATGGACAGTACGAATTTCTTATAAATCCATGTGGCCCCATGAATGCTTCAAGGGTAGGCATTTGATCCCACTGTTTTCCATCTTGTGGCCCACTTTAGCTCCGGAATATCCTTATTTTTTGGGATTGTGGCCTAAAATGAGCTAGCAAAATGGATGAACGGTGTGGATAAAACATAGACATCATGATGAATCCATTGAACAAAATGAGAGGGTAATATAGTCATTTGGCAAAGGTAAATATGGTCATTTGGCAAAGTTAAAAGCCGAAGGGTACAAACAGTAATAAATGCAAACAAGTAGGGTAAAACAAACTTTTAGACAATTAATGGCTAAATCCATTAACTATCCATTAGCATAGGTGGCTCTGGTACCTATATGAATTAGGTAAGCAGGATTTAAGAAATAGTTTAAAAGTGGGAGGTTTTTGGTCCATAGAGGAAAAAGTAGGTAGCCATATGAAGAAATCCCAAAAAAAAAAAGTAAAAAGTAAAAAAGTATATATATATATATATATATATATATATATATATATAGAGAGAGAGAGAGAGAGAGAGAGAGAGTCGTGCTCGCCTGCCGCCTATGCACATGCGCACCTTTGCACACATGTCATGGGCGTCTAATCCAAACGGTCTATGTGATGCGGAATCCCATGAAACCCTAAAAGATAAATTTTCACCCTGATCTAAAATTCTAGTGGGTCATAGCAAAGAGAAATGTAAATCAAGGGATGAAAATGTTTTCATTTTTCATGGCCCACTAAAGTTTTGGATCAAAGTAAAAATTGGGCTCCAGGGGTTTCATGAGGTGCTACTTCACGTGGACCATTCAAATTTTAGAGTCACATCACATATGGTAAGTTCTCAAAAAAGTTTACACAAGTTCCATGCGAACTGGTGCGTAGCTAAGCATTCAGCTATATATATATATATAAAAGGTCAACCTAGCCATGTGGGCCCCACCATAATGTCTGTCAAACATCTACCCCCATCAATCAAATGCACCATTTCATGGTTGGCCACGGGCTTAAAAATCAAGTCAATCCATGACTTGGGTGGGCCACACCACATTCAACAATTGAGAGGGGTTACCCTCCCATTAAAACATTCGTAATCATTTATGGGGCCCACCGAGATATGGTTCACAAATCCAGCCCATCCATTGTGTGTGTCCCACTTGAATGAGGGGTCATACCAAGTTTCAACCGCATCCAAAACTCAGGCAAGCCCTACAAAATTCTTTTATATGTTTTAGGCATGTCTTCACATGTTTTTAGATGATATGGCTCACCTAAGTTCTGTATATGGTTGATTTTTAGGATATCTGATAACCTAAAGGGGACCCATCAAATGCATGGTGTTGATGTTCGACACACATCACAATGGGGCCCACACAGCTTGACCTCATGGGATGTTTCCATGAGGTCGACCTTATAGTACCATTTCATATATATATATATATATATATATATATATATATAAAAGCTAAAAAATAAAAGAGTAAAAACTAGGTTTAGTTTCCAACATCACATGAGTACTTATCCCTGGGGTACATTGGTCCACCCTTAATATACACCATTAATCATGTGGGCCCAACCTTTGATATAGACCATTCATTATCTTGGGCTCATCTTGGCCCTGTCTTTAATGTGAATAGTATAACATGTGGGGCCTACCTTCACTGCTGATTATCCTCCTTATGAGGCCCACTTTTGATGTGATCAACCCATCATGTGAGGCCTACCAAAGAAGTAGGCCACTACAACAAAAAAGGCATTTAGCCTCACTTCAAAACCATGGTTAAAAAGGATAAAAACCGAGGCTAAATCCTTTAGCCTCGATTTTGCCTCAATTATCCAAACTAAGGTTGCAACCCCTGTGGCTAAAGCCTTTAGCCTCATTTTTAGAAACCAAGGATAAAAAGGTTTTATAGCCTCGGTTCTTTAATTGAAGCTAAACGAACTTTTCTAGCTTCGATTGTTTGAAAATGAGGCTAAATCCAAATTTTAACCTCTATTTTTAATCTCGATTCTCCACAACTGAGGCTAAAGCCTTTAGTCACAAGGGTTGCAGCCTCGGTTTGGATAACCGAAGCAAAACCGAGGCTAAATTTTAGATTTAGCTTCATTTACAAACTGTGGTTAAAAATTTTTAATTTTATTTTAAAATATTTATTTAAAAACAATCATAAAAATAAAATACCAACAAAGCAGTTAACTGTCTATTTAAAATTTTCAAAATATTACAGGCACAAATAACATTAAGCATAAAAATACAATACCAACAAATAGTTAACTGTCTATTTAAACTAACAAAATAGACACAAATAGCACTAAGCAAAGTTCTACTTCGTGTTGCTTTCCACACAAGTTTGAGAGTTGCCTTGTGTTGCAGATCTTGAGAGCAGATCAGATAACTGCTCTATAGACATTTTCCCCACTACAATCTTTGCTAACGTTTCCCTCTGCTCATTCCTCTTTAGTCTCTTTAGTCTTTCTAGTTACAAACAAACGTTCTTCACTGTCGCACCCATTTGCTTCAATCTATTTTCTTGTTGCATGCTCAATGTCATGTTCAACTGCAACCTAAAACAAAAAAGGAAATAATTCAGAAATGAGATCCATTGTAGTTATGCAGTTGGAAAGAAGTAATAAATAAAACATCTTGTATAGCTAAAGATTTACCTAAAATTATTCATTGTGAAAGTAACTGATTGGAAATGAAAAATAAACAATCAACACAGATATAATTTTGCAAATGACTGCACCATCCATCATTGACAAAGGTCAAGTTTAAATGCTTGAATACTACAAGTACCTGATGATGGATTCTAATTTACCCTCAACATTTAAATGTTTCAGCTGCAAATGAATTATGTTTTCTTAATAAAACCATCACATAAGGATCCTTATCAAACATTGAAGGAGCTTATGATTTAAGAAACAAATTGACCTGGAGATGAGAAGGATAATCTGTCTCTGATATCTATTTCTAAGTTAGTAACAACAAATTTCTCTAAAGCTCCTCTATGAAAAAGAAACGAGAATATCTAGAATTTTATACTACTAAAACGGCATCTTTCCTGAAAAGATGTATACATAGCTATAACCTTATAGATTGTGGGTATGGTTTAAACAAACCTAGTTTAAAGATGCATGTTCCACAGATAGACCTAGATACCGTATGTTTCAACCCGAATTATAATACAGTTGGCTCGCAAAATTGTAAAAAAAATAATAATAATAATAAAATCAATTTACAAGTTGTTCTATGTTGCTTAGCTGGAACTATTTACAGTAAATTGTATATAACAAACAACTTAAAAGATTTTTAAATCCTTTAGATCTGTATATATGCATTAAATGCCAAAACCAATAAAAAAAATTTACAAGTATTATGTTTTGATAGTTGCAAAGCAAAGGTGGGATTGCATTGAGATAAATCCAACAAAGATAATATTGTATTAGATATGGGAAGTAGCTTTAAGTGTCATCTAATCATAACTTTCTTTTGAGTGCTTGTCACTTACCACATCAACCTACATATTAGAAAGCATGGACCACAATTGCTCGGTAACAAAGTCCTCTGAAACATGAACTCCCTGGTTATAACAAAATAACTCCATTAGAAAAACCTTATTTCAAGATCAGGCATGAGCAAAAATTGAATAGCACTAAATGTTGAGGAGAAGCCTTCAATCTTCAAGCTTTCATGTTGCTCGACCAGTCGTAGGTTCGAGCCTTGGCACGACTCGAAGTCTAGCGAGTTGTGCTATTTTTTTTTCTAGTCTAGGACCAGTCCTGGAATTTCCAAGACCAGTCTTAGGGGTCTAGGACCGGTCGTAGGAGGGCTAAGACCGGTCGTAGGATAGCTAGGACCGGTCGTAGGTTACGCAGTTTGTTCCGTGATTTTGCGCGAAACTGCACATTTGAGTCCTTTTGCAACTGGGATGCGGAAGGGAAGTTGCCTAAACTATAAATAGGTGTTCCTAGGGCTTTTCTATATATGACAAAAGCTTTCTAAAGGGGTTCTAGGGTTTCTAAAGGGTGTAGCAAGGGTGAGATTCGAGGTTGTTCGAATCGGGTAAGTCCTCTCTCTTTGTAATTGATGCTTTCATAGTGGAGATCTGTCGCTTTGTGCCGTGGTTTTTTCCCAAAAGGGTTTTCCATGTTAAATCTGGGTGTTCTCTGTGTTCTCTTGTGTGCTTGGTGCCATTGGATTGCTATCCTAGATCTAGATCCGTGTGATTCCGCAGGTTCAAAATCCCCAACACTAAAGAAATTGAATAAAGATAAAGAACACTAAAGAAAAATCTTAGCTTCAGTTTTTCATCAACTATATCGGACTTTTAACCTCGGTTCCTTAGCAACCGAGGTGAAATAGTAAACTTTTAGCATCGGTTTCTTACCAGCTGAGGCAAAATGGTAGACTTTTAGCCTCAGTTTTTCACCAACCGAGATGAAATATCATACTTTAAGCTCGGTTCCTTAGCAACCGAGGCGAAATAGTGAACTTTTGGCATCTGTTTCTTACCAACTTAGGTACAATGGTAGACTTTTAGCCTCGATTTCTCACCTACTGAGGCAAAATGGTAGACTTTTAGCCTCAATTTCTCACAAACTGAGGCAAAATGGTACACTTTTAGCCTCAATTTCTCACCAACCGAGGCAAAATGGTAGACTTTTAGCCTTAGTTTTTCACCAATTAAGGCGAAATAGTGGACTTTTAGCTTCAGTTCCTTTACAACCAAGGCAAAAAATGAACTTTTAGCTTCGATTCCTTTACAACCGAGACTAAAAAGCACATTTAGCCTCCTTTTTTTTTGAACCGAGGCTAAAATATTGAGACTAATGGCCTGTTTTCATGTAGTGAGGTTATTTATCATGCAGGCCCACCTTTAATGTGGATTATCCATCATGTAGGCCCAACTTCGAAGTGGGCCATCCATCAAGGGAGACTCACCTTGGATATGGGTCATTCATCATTAGGGTTCAACCTTCGATATGAATTGTCCCCATTTTGGGTCCACCTTGATATGGGTCATCTATAATGTGGAGCCCACCTTTAAGATCCACCACCCCATCTTTGATGGGTACCTTCCATCATGCAGAACTCACCTTGGATTTAGGTCATTAATCATCGACACCTTTGATGTGGATCACGCATTATGTGGGGAAAACCTAGATATGAGTATGTTGGAGCCTAAATTTAAGAAGGAAAAGGAAAAATGGGAATCAATGTGCTTTGGTTGCGAGGCACGCAACAGGGTGTTGATAATGGTCCATTGCACAGGGTACAAAGGAGGTGCATTGATCGCGCAGCTTGAGCTAATGATAGTCCATTGTGTGGGGCACAATGGGATTTTAAGGTCCACGCAACCGGGAGGTTTTTTGTGAAAAGTGAGGTTCATACGCGTGGTTGCCTATAAATACCCCCTTTTTCTCTTCATTTGCAACATACATAAACTCTGAAAGCCAGCATAAGACCAGGAAATTCTCTAAAGAAGTTCACACGTATCCAAGGATACTTGTTGCATTGCACGCAACAAGGGAGCCGCGTAATGGTGGACCTAATATTCATCATATAGCAGGTAATAAGGCTATTGCGCGCGCAATGACTTCATATTCATGATTTGTATCTTTGTAATTCTTCTAAGAATCCAATTGATTTCAAAGGAAAAGAACTTCTAAAGGATCAAAAAGATTATCAAGGAGACATCGTTTCTGCACAACAACTTCTCCATTAGGAGGATCATATGATGAATCGAAATGCTATCAAAATTGATATTCGAACGGAACTTGATTATTATATTTTATAACTATATGCTATATTTTAGAATCAAGGGGAAACGAGGATGTAAATGAATTCCAGAATCAATAAAATATTTTGTGATGATTGTTCTCTCATTATTTCTTTGTTATTATTGAATAAGTATCCCCTATCAAAATAAATTCATTTCTTATCGAAACAAAATAACGACTCTGCTGGGGAATCAATTTTATTTAATATTAACTTAGAAATTATTTAGAGAATTTTTATCATTGGTTGGCATCGTACTAATGCCAAAATGGCAACTCTCAATGGGAACATCCTCCCCTTCATCTCCAAAGTAAAGGATAAATTTATTCAAATCCCTATTATTAATACATTATTATCTTTCACAGGAATTGCAACTTTATTTGATCGCGATGACCGCTTGTTTTAATGAACCAATTCTACTTTACATTAACTAGATCTATCATTGAGTATGCTCGTAGTAAATCCTTGAATCAAAAGAACTAATTAGTTTCAACCACAAATAGCACATTGCAAACTATGGCAGGAGTGATTTCTGTAACACCGGTAACCCAAGACAATGATGAAGAATGGATCGTAGTGCCTCAAAAGAAATCAAGAGCCCAATCTCATGCAGCCACCAATTCATCTTCGTTACAAATGATCAAGGGACCGATTACAAGTAGTGCTACAAAGCGAAACCTTGCTCTCACCCCACCTCCACTATACCCAGGAAGATCTTCCAACTCTTTTACTTCACAAGACTTTCTGGTCATCCCTATTGTAGCCACTCAATGGACTAGAAAGGAGAAAGGCAAGTCGCCTGTGGAAAGTGAATCATTTTCTCCAAAATTCACCACATTGTCACAAACGATATCTCCACAAACTATTGTACCGAGATCGTCAGAATCCTACGAAAGTGTCAAAGGATCTAATAAAAGTTCTCTCCCATCAAGTCCTCCCGTAACAACATACCCTTTCCCTATTCCAGCAACAACATAATTAAGGAGTGGGGAAGCCGCTGTATGCATGGCAGATACGAGCCAAAATCCATTACCATATATAGACAAACGCTTAGTTGAAATGGCATACGCACAGATAGCTTTAATGGAAGAATGTAGAAGTTTCCAAGAAGCATTGGTGACACTTTCTCACAATGTAGCCCAGGTTGTGGCTCCTCCTGTGATAGCCGCAGTAAATGGCCATGAACAATGGCTAGAAGGTTCACAACCACCAAGAACAAGGTCACGTGGATTGGCTCCCGCAGCACGAGTAATAACACAAGATGAGATACGACAAGCAATAACAAAGGTCTTCAAAACGAAAAGAGACTGAGAACACCCAGGAAGATTCCGATTCAGAACACCATACCCTCAAGAGGTAGAGAAGTACCATTCCCCATAAATTTTAAGTATTCGGACTTTCAAAAATTTAATGGAGTTGGATCTCCAGAAGAGCACCTCATACATTTTATCACAACCATGGGCAACTTCTCTATGGTTCCCCAGTATTGCCTACAATTGCTTGGGTCTTCTTTAATAGGGAAAGTATTCCATTGTTACTCCATTCTAGCCCTGAAATCTATACGTACTTGGGAGCAACTGTAGGACGCTTTCATGGGAAATTTCTTCTCGTCTGATTGAGATGTTAGCATCACCAAGTTAGCTTCTATACGGCAAAGGGAAAATGAACCAGTAGAAAAGTTTATCAATTGGTGGAAGACTCTAGGGGCATCATGCAATCAATTACCCGAAGAGAAAGAACAAGTGAAAATGTGACTAAACTCAATGGAAACAAGAGTCGCGTTCAGCTTAACAAGTACTGATATACAGACATTTTAGGATCTCGCCACAAAAGCCCATGCACTTAAAATGATGACTAATAGGATTCCAGCATTTCAGAATGAAACAAGCCGAAGAGGACCGAATAGGTTGATAGCGAATGTTGTCGACCGAGAGAAGAAAATGGACATTCCTAGCAATAGACAAAGAATAGAAAAAAAGAAGATACAGATCATTACAAAGGTTGAGTAAACAACAAACGGCCTCAACCGTACGATTCTCATAAAGGATATGCATTTAAGAAAAAAGACGCTATCACCATGATGAGCCAATTACTAGCCGCCGGAATGATCGAATTGCCTCGGTCAAAGCGCCCCAAGGAAGCTAAGATGATGAAAGAAAAGAATTATTACCATTATCACCATTTGTTAGGACACTCAATAGAAAATTTCTTCATGTTAAAAAATATATTGCAGAGCATGATAAACAGAGGTGAAATTATAATAAGAAAAGAGAAAGAAAGGAACGAAAAAGCGGTTGTGAACACATTGTATGTCCGAGACGCTGCACACAAAGGGACAGAGTACGAGTAAGGCAAAAATGAACAATATCCGCCACATGAATACTATAGAAGAAAGATGAGAGAAAGTTGCAATATGATTACTGTCAAGTCTTCTGAAGAATTGACCAAGATACCACTAACAAATACGTGTAAAGCAGCGGTAGTCACGTTGCGTTCAAGAAAGAAGATAACAAGTCCACTTTAAAAGTCGAGGTTTGAAATAACGCAAAGCGAAATGCTTGAAATGTTGCCCATTAACAAAAAGGAAGGGAAGAATAAAGTTGAAAAAGTAACCTACAACGTCGTAAGTCATCTAAAAGGCATTTATGCTTGCCTGAGTATATACGACGGATTACGATTGTCAAAGGACTTCAGAAAGACATTGATTCAAGCTCTGTCTAATAATAGCATCAGAGAGGCATTACTTGTTGAAATGGAAAGTATAAAATTAGCAAGACTCAAAAAGCCCAAAACAACGAAAGAAAATGATTGCATGTCCATTGTTACCTTTTCCTATGATGATCTAACCTGCGACAAAGAACATAATAGGCCATCGATGATTATCATCCATATTCAATAATCCATATTCGTGACAAGTAGATTAAGAGAATAATGATAGATAATGGTTCTGCAGTAAATTTATTGCCATTGAAACTATTAAACAAAGTCTGATACCTCATTCTCATTTGCATCTTAGTGGGATGATGATTTAAGGATTCAACCAAGACACGCAGCGAGTATTCGGGAAAATCACGTTGACACTAGAAATAGAAAAATTGACTGTGAATGTCATATGCCATGTTATTAACTTGGTGAAAACATATAATCTCCTCCTGGAAAGGCCATGGATGCCTCAGTATGGCATTACACCATCTACTCTACATCAATGCTTCAAGTATTGTAATAACAGAATTCAGTATAAAGTAATGGCTGACATGAAGCCGTATACAGAAGCAGAATCATTTTTTGTAGATGCGAGCTATTATGATGGATTCATGATAGAAGACAAGAAATGAGATGATGGAGGCGTAACAATAGAAGACAATCGAGCGTAGGCAATAGAAAACAAAGTTGTAAAAATGGAATTGTCTTGGAAAGCAGATAAGAAAAAGAAATTCTATTTCCTTCCGAAACATTTAAGACTGGCTGGGCTGCCCCCTTGACATTATTGTCGCCAAAACAGATGAAGATTCTACAGTCAAATTATACAGTGTCGATACCACACGCCGAAAGAAGTATGCCACTTCCCCTCATGCCAAAACGGTTTTATGTCAAGCCCAATGCAAAGAATCTTGAGCCGATTAAATTTTATGCCCCTCTAGGTAAAAGAACAAAAGAGGAGATTGATGACAAGGTGAATCGTAATAGGTTGAGATCAAAATATTTGAAGAGATATAGTCCGATCAGCAGGAAAATTATGCAGAATATGGGTTTTGATTGTGAAGAACTGACTAGGTCAAATAACGGATACAGATCTTGATTGGTGTGAATGAAAGGAAACAAGAGAAATTTCGTGGACTGGGTGCATCTTCTTCTCATGCACAAGTAAACATGATCGCTACTGATCCAGTAGCCAGCACTAGATAGATCTTGAAATAATTAAGCATCTTGAAATAACTCTAAAATAGATGGAAGATAGGAGGAAACCAATGGTCGACACTTTGCAAGAAGTGAACTTAAGAAGAAAAGAAGAACTGCGACATACATACATAAACGCCATTTTATTCGAACAAGAAGCTTATCAATATATTAAGTTATTGAAAGAAAATAGGGATGTGTTTGCTTAAACATATGCAGATATGTCAGGCTTAGAACCATCAGTGGCGATGCCTCGATTGAACATTTCCAAAGATAAGAAACTAATCAAACAAACCCAAAGGCGATTCCACCCAAATATGATTCCTTTAATAGAACAAGAGGTGAATAAACTGATTAAAGTTGGTTTCATAAGGGAAGTCAAGTATCCTAAGCGGATATCCAATATTGTCCCAGTAAAATAGAAAAGAGAAAAAATTAGAGTATGCATCGATTTCAGATATTTAAATGAGGCATGCCCGAAAGATGACTTATCGTTACCTATAAAAGAATTGTTGATTGATAGCATAAAAAAATATGTCATCAAATCCTTTATGGATGGATATGCCAGGTATAATCAGATACGAATTGTACCTGAAGATGAAGAAGCAACAGCATTCAGAACTTCTCTCAGAATTTATTGTTATAAGGTCATGTCTTTCGGTCTCAAAAACGTTGGCACTACATATCAGAGGGAGATGCAAAATATATTTCAAGAAATGATGCATAAATACATAGAATGTTATGTCGATGATTTGGTGGTTAGATCAAACAATTATGAAGAATAACGTGAACATTTGTCTTCAATTTTTCATCTGCTCAAAAAGAAACAATTGAAAATGAATCCGACAAAATGTGCCTTCGACATGCCATCAGGTAAATTCCTTAGTTTCGTCATCAAGCATAGAGGAATCGAAGTCAATGTAAGAAAAATTAGAGCTATTCAAGATATGCCACTAATGAAGACATTGAAAGAACTAAAAACCTTGCAAGGAAAATTGGTGTATATTTGACGCTTTATCTCTAATTTAGTTAGAAGGCACCATCCATTCATTCATCTAATGAAGAAAGGAACATAATTCATATGAAACCAGACATGTCAGAACACATTCAACTCTATTAAAGAGTTATTAAAACAACCTCCGGTATTAGCAGCCCCTATAAAAGGAAAACCTCTAATTTTATATATATCTATGGCTGAAAATTCTCTAGGGGCTCTACTAAGCCAAGCAAGTGAACAAGGTAAAAAAATGCTCTCTATTACCTAAGTCGAATCTTGATAGGCACAAAGTGTAATTACTATACCATTGAGAAGATATGTTTGGCTTTAGTATTTGTGATACATAAATTACAGCATTATTGTCTTTCCCATGACATAATTCTGATCTCGCAAGTCAATCTAATAAAGTTCTTAATAACGAGGCCAATGTTGTCTGAAAGCCTAGCTAAGTGGATGTTACTCCTCTCAGAATATACAATCTCTTATGAACTGGTAAAAGCAGTGAAAGGACAAGAGGTTGCATATTTGTTGGCAGCTCATCCTGTTTCAGATAATGAAATAATCTCTTACGAATTACCAGATGAACAAGTATTGCTAATTGAATGGCCTAGTTCATGGAAAATGTATTTCAACGACACTTTTCGGATTTCAGGAGCAGGCACGAGGATAATATTTATCAACCCTTATGGCAATCTGTTGTCGTTTCCTTCACATTGGGTACTGCATGTACCAACAATGAGGTTGAATATAATGCCCTCATCATATGAATGGAAATAGCACAAGAGATGAAGATAAAAGCCTTATTCAAGGACTCTAAACAGGTGATACGGCAATTAACAACTAAATTTGAGATAAGAAAACAAGAACTATTACCATATTGTTGACAAGCGCAAAAGTTAATAGAAGGGTTTTTGCAATGTTGAAATTAAGCATATACCGCGATGCTAGAATGCAATGGCATATGCTTTATCCAGCTTAGCAATAGCTTTATCCTGCTCTGACCAGAGTCCCCTCCAGGTAACGATCAAAGAACGGAGGTTTCTACCATTGTTAGAGCTCCTAAATGAAACTCTTGAAGCGATACTAGTATCATGTCTAGAGATCACTGAAAATGATTGGCGCCAACCCTATATTAATTATCTCAAATACAACGTTCTTTTAAAAGACCCATCACAAAAGTTATAGATCAAACAGAGGTTGAAAAGATTTGTTATATGCAATGAAGTATTGTATAGGAACTCTTATAATGAAATTCCGTTACGATGCTTGGATATAGAAGAAGTAAGCCGCATATTATAGGAAGCCCGTTCAGGTGAATGTGGAGCCCATCAAGCTGGTTGAATTTATTTCATCGCATACATCATATGGGATATTATTGGCCCTCCATGTTCAAAGATGCGATGCTTATGCAAAGTGATGTCGTGAATGTCAAGTGCATGGCAATATCATACATGTGCCTCCTGAAGATCTGCATCAGTCAGTGTCCTCCTATCCTTTCTCTGCCTAGGGATTGGATGTCATCGGCCCTATCAATACCCCTTCATCCAAAGGACGACAATATATTTTGGTAGCAACAGATTATTTCTCTAAATGGACTGAAGCCATTGTGTTACGTAATTTTAAAGAGAAAGATGTCGTACATTTTATTCGTCATGCAATCATATATCGTCACGGGATTCCAAAAAGGATCATTACATACCAATAATGGCACTACTTTAAAAAATAAGGGTATGGAGAAATTATACCAAAAATTCAGTATTTAGCATTCATTCTCGATGCCTTATTATCCCCGGGCGAATGGATTGGCAAAACCCTTCAATAAGACGATAATCAAGATACTGAAGAAAATTGTCATAGGGAATAAACGTGATTGGGATGAAAAATTGCAAGAAGTCATGTAGGCCTATCGAGCGACTCATCAAACCGCTACTAAAGCTACGTTGTATTCGCTAGTCTACAATGTTGAAGCTGTCATCGTTATCGAAATGCAAGTCGCATTACTCAGGGTAGCAGTGCATGAATTAATCACAGATGATGAAAATACTAAGTTAATGCTGATGGGGCTAAATATGCTTAATGAAAAATGGTTAGTGGCGCAACAATGATTGAAACTGTATTAGGCACCTATATCCGCCAATTTCAAAAAGAAAGTTAAGCATCGTTCTTTTAAGAAAGGCAACATGGTATTAATGTTGAAAAGATCCATCATGGTCACTCACAAAACTAGGGGCAAATTCGATCCTAAATGGGATGGTCCATACGTAATAACTAAAGTATACTTGAATATGGCCTATCAAATCATAGATCATAATGGACAAGGTATCAGAATACCCGTGTCACACCCCAAACTCAAAAACCGGGCTCACAAAATTCCAGATCGTCAAATCTGACACCGACAGCCTCCGTAGTACCGCATTCTTGGCTCCCGACACCATACACTAGGTTCCGATCCTGGAATTCTACAAGGATGATTTCAAAAATGATTTTAATTCATAATAAGCATAACCCACAAACAACAACCAACAACATCATCACAAATCCACTATGATAAAAAAAACTTTGAGTATAATGTGCAAAAAAGGGAAATACAGTGATAATAAAGCCAAAACTCTAGAAGCTCTGCAGCACGCTCCTGCTCCTGAACTGCTACTGCCTAGCGTCACTTGCACGCAATGGTCATACATAAGCTTATAGAAAGCTTAGAGGGCGGTGAAAGTGTGTGCATAAGGTAGAAATGCATGTTTGTAATATTAGAGTAATGCAGAAATGCCGGTAAGTCCATGAATGTCATCAGCCATACTAAGGCCATGCGATGCAAGGCATGAGTGCTATCGGCCATATTGAGACCATGCGATGCAAGGAGTGAATGATGTCAACCATACCAAGGCCATGCGATGCAAGATATAACTCAAGCACACCAGTCCTCATCTGAATCCACATATCAATACAACTCATCACTAGAGCATCGAATATTAGTACAGTTCTCACATAGGACAATCACCGGAGTCTAGTTCACTCTACGCCATCTTGTCATCCCTATTCGAGTGCACAACTAGGTAAGTGAAAGAGACCTCACTATCCGCCTACCAATATTGGGCCCGGCTCATCGATAGCAAACTCATTTCTCAAGCTGGTCAAACTCAACCTAGATATTGCCCCCTCACTTAGGCGGGTAAGGTCACGCCCCTTTTCAACCGACCACGACACAGTGGGAGACACAGTCTACTAGAATATGGCCCTCGTGCACTCATGTATCAACTCGGTCTCGACGTTGGAGTCATCCTCTGGTACCATCGGGTTTAGAAATTTTCACCCAAGGACATCTATGGCGTACCGATGCTAGTAACATTATTTTCGGTGTCCAATCCGGCCATCCACGATGTGTTTGTGGAGGTTATGGCCCTGATGTCGCTAGGGCATACAGTAATTACAATCACATAAATGCAAAGTGCATGAGTCACGCAGTCCAATCATGCAACAATCCTATGCATACTGTGCGCTCATGTGGAATAACTCCGCCTATCAGGGAGTCCCATAAACCACCTGCACGATGGCATATGCAATGGTCAATCATATCTCATAGCAAACATACAAATGATGCATATAGGCATGTATCATGATGTTATGCTGTCACAAACTCATAATCGGCAATGGTAGCCGGTATTGGCAATCGACACCGATAATCTGCATCGATAATTAACCTCGACACAAGGCGGGGTCCATAGATGGAAAGCCGATGATGGATCAATTAAAATCAATGGGGCCCAAGAGTTTAGGTTAACCCACTAGAGAATGATGAGAATGGGCCTAACAAGGCCTAAGGGAAGGTCACAAAATGGACATCCAACCATCATTGCCCATCAATGTGGACCTTTAACCAACATTGCTCCTAAGGAATGGCGCTCATAGGGCCAATCGTATAATAGGCCCATGGCCTCATACAAGGGCCTAATATACATCATCATGGGCCTCGCTTATGGGGCATATACGCATCATATTGGACCTCACTCATAGGCCAATATATATAACATCAGGCCATATTAAATGGGTCGAATCAAATGGGATGATTCAAATGGGCCTCAAATACACTAAATCGGGCCTCACCAAATGGGCCTCAAACACATCTCATCAAGTCTTATTAAGTGGGTCCCAAATACATCAAATTAGCCATATCAACGGGCCATTCCAGTTACACCATTCATCCATCTATAGAGATCATTTTAGAGCATTGTCCAAATAAATGAATCTTATCAAAAGATCATCTGGACCATGCCACAGATAACGGTGGAGATAATGATTTTTCCACTATTAAAACATCAATGGGCCCACCATAGCGTTTATTTTTCATCCAATCTATTTATAAGGTCACAAGGACCTAAACCAATAAAATAAAATAAAATATCATATTGGTCCATAACTTCAGTGACCCCAAAAGAGTTTCAATGGTAGACGTTCAATCTCATGTTTTCTGCAGTGTGGTCCACATGATGCCAGATCTGTCCCTTTTTTTTATCCCAAGCCATAGAACGAGCTCACCAAATGAATGGATGGTATGGATATAATGTATACATCTGGGAGGTGGGTCCCATGGAACTTACTGAGGTTAGTACCAGCTATACAGCTAGTGTGATGTACTCCAACTAATCTGCCTCACAGTGGGGCCCACAGACGTCACTACAGCAGGTATATTTGTTGGTGTAACCAGCAAATGGATAGTGTAACAATACACATCAGGGTGGGCCACTACATGAACGGTGCAGGTACAACACGTATCGTGGTGGAGTCGTGCATGGCACCTTCCGGATGGACGGTACAGATGAAACACATACATTATGGTGGGTCCCACCAGAGAGACAGACGATGTGGATTATCCTTCAGATCATAGCAGCTGTAAAGCTACTGTGCAAGAGGCCAGTTAAGGTGGGTGGGTCCCACGTGGTGCCCACCTCCATTATACATATACATTATTTATATATATATATATATATATTAATTGGTTTATTATTATTATTATTTTTATTTTAACAAACACTGCATCCAGCATCCTTGTCCAGGCCTAGACAGATAGCTGGATGTACCCTTACGTCATGGTGGGCCCCACACGCTGCCATGGTGGGGTCCACGTCCAAAGCATGGATGGTGTAGATATAACATATACCTTCTGGTGGGATCCACCGTCCACATGGCTGGATGTTGTGGATCTCACATGCCACATAAAGGGCCATATAACTTGCAGACGCATGTCAGCAGTAGCTAGGTAGCTGCGTGTACACCAGCCAAACTGCATCCAGCGTCCATGGACTAGACGGTTGGATGTACACTTACATCATGGTGGGCCACACATCAAAGAGAGAAAGAGGGAGAGAGATAGAGAGATGAACGTGAAGGGGAGGGATCCTGCCACTATTCGGCCCTCCCTTTTACAATTCATACATCAAGTGGGTCCCACAATAAGTGGGCCCTTAAAACAAAAGAATCAATGGCAGATCACCCACCTATCTGCCTTCTTCTTTTTGGCTCCTTGGACTCCTATGCTTCTTACCTTTAATTTTAATGGAGGTTGATGAAGAATGAAGGGTTAAGATGAGAGATGAGAGGGTGCGAAAGTGGGCCACACTTAGTTTTTAGGAAAGCTTGGAGAGCTTGGACATTGGGTATTTCTCATGGGAGTTGGGGAGTGAAGATAGAAATGAGAGGGAGGAAGAGAGGAGTGATGGATGAAAGAGATGGATGCAATGGGTGTTAAGGAATGGGGATGGGAAAGCATGGGTTAGGTTGAAATTTGTATAAAGGTGGAATGGGTGAGGAGAGGAGAGAGAGAGAGAGAGAGAGAGAGAGAGAGAGAGAGAGAGAGTTGACTTGGGGAAAAGAGAGAATGGGTGCTTGTACTTGGAATAAGGTGAGGTGGCATTGGGGTATGGAGGATGTACTTGACTTCATTGATGTGATGGGTCGTAGAGATTCTCTCAGAATTCACAACGCGTGGCGTTTCTTCAGAATAAACATGGGCCCACATCTTCTAGCCTAGGAATCGGATCAGTGCATGAGTCGCGACATTGGAACCATGGCGACAACGCGGTTTCTAAGGTACAAGTTTCGAGTCGAACCGACTTCAATATGCAGGACTCAGCTTAGGATCACGTGTAAACATTAGATACAGGTAGAGGGTTGCTAAAATTTGACCTGGAGGACTGCAGAAGCCTACAGAATGGTACAGACTATGATATGGGCCTTACAGCTCTCCCCTCCTAATAAAAATTTCATCCTTAAAATTTACACAATCATCGCAACTAAACATAACTCATAAGGAAGAGGAAACATAGCATCATCATATAAAATCGGAGACAGCATATATGTTACAATATATAATCAATCATCAAAGAGATGGGGATAGTGCTCTCAAATCTCAGCCTCACGCTCTTAAGATGCCTCATCAACAGAATGGTGACTCCACTGAATTTTCACCAAGGGAATGACCTTGGCCCGGAGGACCTGCTCCTTCCGATCAAGGATACGAACTGACTGCTCAATATAAGAAGTGTCCCCACGAACCTCCAGTAGTTGTCAATCAATAACAGGAATTATGTCTGACCTTCCTCAGTAAAGAGACATGGAAAACGTTGAGGATTCCAAACAACTGAGTTGACAAAGCAAGCCGATAGGCCATGGCACCAATGCGCCCAGTGATCTCGAAAGGTCCTATGAATCTCAGGGCAAGCTTATCCTTCACTCCAAATCAAACTACGTCCTTCATGGGTGAGACCTTGACATATACTATCCCCAACAACAAACTTTAAGGGACGACGTCGGCGATCAGCAAAACTCTTCTACCAGCTCTGAGCTGTGCGCATCCTCTGCCTGATGATATCGATAGCCTCTGACATTTACTGCACAATCTCGGGACCTAGGAGACACCACTCTCTGACCTCGGTCCAATAACTCAAAGATCTACACGGTCTGCCATACAATGCCTTAAAAGGAATTATGTCAATGATCGTCTGATAGCTGTTGTTGTATGTGAACTCATTCAATCGTAAATGCTCATCCCAGCTACCCGAGAAGTCAATTGTGCAAGCTCTAAGAATATCCTTAAGGATCTGGTTGACCCTTTCAGTCTGTCCATTGGTCTACGGATGATATGCGGTACTGAATCATAAGGTAGACCCCATCACCCTCAGAAAACTTTTTCAAAACTGAGATGTGAACTTCGGGTCTCAGTCGTAAAATAATCGAGACTGGAACACCGTGCAGTCTCACAATCTCATCAACAAATAACTTAGAAAGTTGGTCTGAATGCCAAGTCTCACGAATCATAAGAAAATGTGTCGACTTTGTCAGACGATCCACGACAACCAAGATGACATCATGACCGTGATAAGTCCTTGGCAAGCCCATAATAAAATCTATCAATAGTGCTCCCACTTCCATGTCGGGACACTGAATGGCTGCAATGGACCAGGGGATCTCTGATGATCGTCCTTGACACGCTGGCATGTGTGAAGACCGTATCCTAGTCCTTACTGTTCCGTCAATTCCCCCGATCTTTCCCGTCGAATTCCGACAACCTGCGACCTATAATCAACGTTTGTGCACACCCTAAGTCGTATCTCATAGATTTGAGTCGGCTTAATCCAAGACTTGTACCATTGCGACCACACCGTCGCTGTGGTTCCAACGTCGTGTCTTGCATACCAATCCGATACCCTAGCTAGGAGATGTGGACCCGCGTTCAGTTCGAGAAAACACTGCGGGTACGAATTTCGGGAGAATCTCTACAACTTGTCACATCCATCGACCCATCAACCATTCACCTCAACCAAGTACACCATCACCTCACACCCTTCCCCAAGCAACCCCCAAAGTCAAAAAGGTTCTTACACACCCATACGTTTCTTACACCATCTACCACAAAAGTCAAAAAGTCTCTTACATATCCATCACCACCACATCCATCACCCATCTCTCTCTCTTTACAACCCTCACTCTCTCATTTTTCAACTCACTTCCAAGCTACCAAGATACCATACATCCAAGCCCTTTCTAAACTCCAAGAGAACTTTGTGTGTGGCCCACTTCCTACCCTCTCATCTCTCATCTCAACCATCCAAACTTCATCTCCTCCATTAGGATCGAAGCCAAGGAGCAAAGGAAGCCTAAGGAGCAAGAACAAACGGTAGGTGATCTTGGATCTCCACTTATTTATTTATTTTGTAATTTAAGGGCCCACTTGTGATGGGACCCACCTTGATGTAGGGTTTGTATCAAAGAGGGGCCCATAATGGCGGGGCCCCTCCATCCTCGTTGATGTCTCTCCCTCTCTCTCTCTCTCTCTCTCTCTCTCTCTCTCTCTCTCTCTCGTGCATGATGGCTTGTGGCCCACCTTGATGTATGATATCATCCACCCTGTCCACCCATCCAAAACGGTGTGGCCCGCCTTGATCATGCCTTTTTAAATCAGTGTCATCCATCCGTTTTATCTAGGTCATCCAGTGGGCCTATATGATAAGAAACATAAATATCAGATCCATCCCAATCAAGTGGGCCATGTTTGTGTGGAACCCACCTTGATTTTATTTAGAACATCGTCCACCCAGCGTCCCTGGACGTTGGACGTGTTGACTGTAGTGTGAACCGACAGTGCTATATACTCACAACAGTGTTGTTTTTTTTTTTGAGCTTTTGGGTGGGTCATGTGTACAGGCTCCACCTTGATGTATAAAGAAAATCCACGCCGTCCATCCTATTCCTCGACTCATTTTAGGCGTTGAGCCGAAAAATGAGGCTAGTCTGATTATTCGCCAGGCCATAACATGGAAAAAAGTGTTTCTACCCTTGAAATCTTCCCTGATGTCTCTATACACCTAAATACCTTGAATATTGGGCTCATGTAGCCTGTCGTGAGCTTTGAAATCCAAAGGCTGGTTGGATTTTCTAGATGTGAGCCCCACATAAGAAAAACCTTGAGAAAACTCCCAAATAAAAAAATGTGTGCGCAGGCTTGCTGTGCTGGAGGATAGGCAGGAACCCATAGTCCTAGCCCTGGGCCCCACTATGATGTGTATTAGGGATTAACACCATGCATTTGGTGGGCCCCTTTTTGGGCTGTGGGCCCTCTGAAAATCAGCCGTACGTGGTGCTCGGGTGGCCCACATCACAAGAAACAGTGTTAATTGAACGTCTGCCCTTGAAACCCTTTTGGGAGTCCAGGGGTTTTGGATAATTTTTTTATATTTGTTTTTACTCTTCATTCAGGTCCTAAGACCTTATCAACAGATCGGATGGAAAAATAGACGTTACGGTGGGCCCCACGTAGGACCCAATGGTGTACGTGTTCTATCCTCACCGTCCACTCCAAGACGGTGGGACCCATGGTATAGGTGCATGTTCAGGCCGTCCAGGGCCTGGACGTGGTTTATATTAAATATAATATTAGTATATTATATTATATTATATTATATTAGCATGTAATATGGTATATTATATATATATATAATATTATATTAGCATGTAATATATATATATATATATATATATATATATATATATATATATATATATATATATATATATATAGGTTATATACATCTACGAGGGTAGGCCCTACATGGGACCCACCTCTGCTGTTCTTTTAGCAGCATATGATGCATGTTCAACAACATTAACTTCCTTATGGCGTGTGAACCTTTTGCTGCACACTGCCACAAGTTCCGTGGGCCCCACCCATTCCATCCATGTCGTCTATTTGTGGGACCCACCATGATGCATGTGTTGTATCCAAACCATCCAACCATTTGAGATATCATTTCATGGCATGGGATAAATGAGTGAGATCCAAAGTTCAAGTGGACCCCACCATTTGCAATAATAATAGGGTATAGTGACATCCACCATTTAAAACTTTTTAGGAGCCACAGTGGTTCTCACCCAATTGGATAATTGGTTTTCACTTCATCTATCTCTATGCTAATTATGAATAGGTTGGATCTTAAAATGCATAATGGTGGGCCCGATTTGATATTCATGAGGCCCATTTAAATCAGCCCATTGATCGACCCATTAATTTATCCCATTAATCATCTGTAACGCCCGTGAAAAATCCATACTTGGGCTTGAGCACTAATTCGACCCGAAATCGCGTAGAATTAAATTCCATGGAAATTAAGCGTAAGTTAGCTAGCGCAAGCTAGAGTAGCTAGGAAATAGTCCCTGATCACTTTAAATACGTTCTACAAGACCCAAATCGAGTAGAACAAACAACTCTACAATACTCTATAACCTCGGATCAAACTCTAAGCGGGTTTGTTCTCTGGACCACATTGAATTCTTGTATTGGATTTAGACCGCGCGTCAAAGGTCCGATACCTCCTATCTTAGACCGTTAGAACCGCCCAGCTGGACTTGACAATCATCTCGAAAATCAAGTCAAACCGATAATCACAGACTATTTCGTTGAACCCGGACTGAAGCGACCGCGAACAGGGACAGAATTGGAATTTCAAATTCAAATCTGGCACACGACTTGACGCGTCAGTATTAAACGTTCTGACCATCAGAATTCATCCAGATTACACCCTCGGATCAGGAAAAATTTCTATTTATTATCATGAGACTTTCAGCCCTGATCTACGTGCGGTGACCGCTAAACTGAAACTGGTCCGCCACGTGCGATCTGCGAACCCTGCCAGACTGAAAACTTAATACTTGCTACATCTGGTACGCATGAGCTTAAGTCCGATCGCAATCGACCAGGGGACCACCAGAAAGCAACTTTTGGACCGAAACAGCCCCGAAATAGATAGGCACCAAGTAAACTTCGTTCCGGAGCCCGTTTCCGGCATTTTTAAGCTTATAAAAGGGGTTGAAACCCTCATTTCTCTCTCCCATCCAAAAATTGCAAACCCTAGAGAAAAGGAGAGAGAGTTTGAGAGAGAGAGTGGAAGGGATTTTTTCCGTTTCCGAGCCGCCGATTGCTACTGCTTCAGCGACTCTTCCCAATCACCTGGCTGGTGATTTCTCCGCTTTTTCAGGTATAAAACAACCCTAGAACTTGCTGATTTAGGGTTTACTTAGATTCACGGCGTGTTAGCTAACGTAACTTGTGAAATAGGTCCTCCTACTGCCGTAGACGAAGCGTACACGCTCCGTTCAAAATCCCGCATCCGTAAGAGACTAGGTGAGGATTTTAGACGCTTTGATTGACGGTTTACAATGCTTTCAATGTCGTTTAATAGTAGATTATCGACGGCACCGCCGTTTGACATGTACAACATGCTCTCCGTTTCCTGTTTCGTAAATGAACGAAGAATATGAGATTTAGGGCATTTTAGTCATTTGTAGGAAGTACGGTCTACATTCATATTTTGCTGACGTGATTGACATGGTTTGTTGTCGCATTAGGGAGTTAGGAATGCTTGCATAATTAGTTTGGCGAAGAAATTCGCCTAGTTGCGCACTTTGGGTCAACATACTATATGTAGACTTAAGGGTGTAGTGTATGTGTTTGTATAAATGCTTGTATTAGTATGTATTGAATTAAATGATGTTATGTGGTAGTTTGAGATTGATTTCTTAGTTAATATGCTGACCTAAATGATTTCCTACATGTTGACCATATACATGATTCCATTACATGCATGGAAAGTATGTGTTGAAGATTTGCTTAAGTTGAATGTTATAACATGTGTTAACATGCTCATATGATTATATTTAAATTCCAATACTCTTACATAGATTGCTGATGTGATTCCATAATTGTTTGGGACTAGACTTAGTCCACGCAGTCGGTAACCGAGCGAATTCGTGGCTGACTGGTTATAGCCACGAACGACGCGTCGATGAACGTGATTCGTGTTTGAAGTTGGCGGCAGTGGTTAGGCCACGCGAAGTGTTTTACGCACTTCATGTCGTTCGACTTGAGATGCGATCGCGCTAGTCGAGCCCGTCAAGTAACCCGACTGGCCGATGTATGTTCACCTTGTATGAGTCATAACTGCTTGAACCTAGGGTACTGAACTTACCATTGTAAACCCTGTTAACCATGGTACCTTGATCCACGAAGACTCATGAGCCGGGCATGGTGGTATGGGACACCGTGGTCGAGCTGTCGGCCTACGCTGGGGCCACGAACCTCCCCGTAGTGACCAGTGAGCACCTAGACTCGTGAGCAGATTATGGTGGTATGGGACACTATATTCTAGCTGTCGGCCTACACTGATCAGGCGACGAGTCCTTTGTAGTGACCGCGAGCGTATTCTGAGTCCACGGGAGGCGACGACCCTTCCGTTGCAGTAGAGTACGGTAGGCCTGTATTGATAAGGTGATGGGGGAGCGGTGCAACGAGTGCGAGCAACAGCCCTGGCAGCCCTTGCAGTGACCTACGAAATATACATCGTATGAGATTACTAGGAGTGACGACCCTAGACAGGATCTATGTTGGGATCGATACAAGAAAAGTACCTTAGTTTCCCAATCCTGCTGTTTGAATGGACTAATAACAACTTGAAAATCATATCACCATAGCATTGCATGTGCCTGGAAGATGTAGAGCACTCTAGGGAGTGTGGCATGCCGCGGTCGTAAGATGTTGCCGTATGAGGGAGATCGTCGGTGAGGGCATACATCACGTCATGTCATCTTGCATTAACAACAGTATTAGGATTGTCTGATTTACTGCTTTACTATTATCGCATGATTGAATTGTGAATATGCTAATCCTTGCTCTATGATTCCACTCAGTTGATCACTCACTCCCACGTTACGGGATGGTGTTTGCAACACCCACCAGACCCTGTTGTAGATGCAGGTGAGGCGGAGATTCAGGAGGTGGAGCCAGACATTGACGAGGACTAGGACGAGTTCTCGTACATGCAGTATCACGACGGCTTCCCGTAGGCGACCTGGATCGTTGGGGCTTCAGTGGGACTATTTGGAACACTACATTTTTTGTTCACGTATATGTATATGAGACTCAGAGATGTATTCATACTTTAAAGACAGATGAGATTTACTTTGTTTTTCCATACAGTGATATACATATTGTTTAGTCTTCCGCTTGCTTTTATCACTGGATCTGAAGTATGAATTGCAGTTTTGGTATACTTTTACTCATGTGAATGCTTTAAATCAGACAACATTGAATCATAATCATTTTTGTTGCATAAGTGACGGTCTGGAACTCGGGAGTTGAGTTTATGCACGACCCCCGATTTTCAGGGTGTTACATCATCACATTTAAATCGACCCATATAATGCGGCCCATGTAATGTGACCCACTTAATATTCAAGGCCCATGGGCGAGGCCTAATGTGATGTATTTAAGGCCCATGGGCATGGCCCATTGTGATACACTTGAGGCCCTCATATGAAACCCAATGCGATGTATGTGAGGCCTAATGTGATGCATGTATAGCCGTTGCGTTACATATAAATCCCTTATGCGGGCCACTCCTTGGGAGCAATGTTGGTTAGATGTCCACATTGAGGGGCAATGATGGTTAGACGTCCTCATTGTGACCTTCCCTTAGGCCTTGTTAGGCTCATTCTCTTCGTGGGTTAACTCAAATAAGTGGGCCCCATTCGCCATATCGAATTTGATATAACCATGGGTGAGTACCGATCTTTATACTATGGTTGATCGGCTGATCATCTATGGACACCGCTTTGTTTATCTACTGATTATCAGTGCCAATTATCGAGGTTGACGCCGATTATCGACCCTGATTATCAGTGCCAAGTGTCGATGCTGATTATCAATTTCGATTGTCATGATTGATTTATCGATTTCGATTGTCGTGGCCGATTGCCAATTTCGATTAACTTGACCGATTGTCGATTAGCGATCGAGGCTGTTTATCATGACCGATTGCTGATTCTGATTTGTGATCAATTTTGATTATCATGACCGATTTATCGATTCTGATTATCGATCGATTTCGATTATTGTGATCAATTTGCCGATTTCGAATGTCGAGGATGAGTATCGAGGCTGATTCCGAGTGTCAATTCCAATTGTTGGGGCCGATTTCGATTGTCGAGGCCCATTATGATGTATTCGAGGCCCATGTGACGTGGCCCATTGTGATATATTTTTGGCCTATATGGTGAGGCTCGACTTGGTGTATATTAGGCTCATGGGAGTGGCCCATTGTGATGTATATTAGACCCGTGAGATGCGATCCACTTAATGTATATGTGGCCCATGAGTGAGGCCCATTGCGATGTGTATAAGCTCTTGAGTGAGGCCCATGGTATTGTATATTTGGCCCTGGTGTGAGGCCATGAGTCCACTATATGTTAAGATCTATATGGGTCATTACTTGGGGATAATGTTGGTTAAATGTCCACATGTCGAGGTTGATTGTCGATGTCATTTATTGATACCGATTATGAGTATGTGACTGCATAGCATCATGATACATGCCCATACACATCATCTGCATGTTTGTTATGAGATGTGGTTGACCATTGCATATGTCATTGGGCAGGTTGTTATGAGACTCCCTGATAGGCGTAGGTTATCTCACATGAGCGCACGATGTGTAAGATTGGTGCATGATTAAATTGTATAACTTATGCATCTTGCATTGTGTGATTACTGTACGCCCTAGCGACATCAGGGTTGTAGCCTCACATGCATATCATGGATGGCCAAATGGGATACCGAAAGTGTTTGGTTCGAGCATCGGGCTACCATAGATGGCCCTGGGTGAAAATCCCTAAAACCCTCTTGGTACTAAAGGACGCCCTGACGTCGAGACTGAGTGAATGTACATGAGCGCCCGAGTGTCGAATACCAGGAGGCCGCGTCTCCAACTGTGTTGTGGTCAGTTGGGAGGAGGTGTGGCCTTACCCGCCTAAGGGAGTAGGCATAGCTAGGCTGAGTTTGATCAGCTTGAGGAATGGGTCCGCTATCGACGAGCCGGGTAGGTATTGGCAAACTACTGGTCAGGCGGATAGTGGGGTCTCTTCCACTTACCCAATTGTGCGCTTAATGGGGCGGCAGGTGGCGTGGAGTGTACTAGACCCCGGTGATGATCCCAGAAAGGAACCGTACTGATATGTGGACTTATTGAGTAGGAGTTCCATACTCATGCATTCTTTTCATTCACTATCCACTTGGGCTAGTGGTGTGCAACTAATTGTTGTGTACCTTCACATGGCCAGGATTTCGGTTGGGCGCGCGACTAACCTGAGATCAAGAGTTCACCACATTGAGTCTGACTATCCAAATTTAGGTATGGGACTGGTTTGGATAAAAGTCCCTTGTGATGGACCCCATAGCCTACGATATTACGTACTATCATCCTGACTTCACTCTAGCTTGGTCATTTCATTCGCACCGCATGTTACATTACATCTACAGTACTTAGCATTTTGGGTTGCCATGTTTCTGCATTGATATAGTCATTGGTACTCATGCCATGCATCGCATAGCCTTGGTACGGCTAATGGCACTCATAGACTTATCAGTATATTTTCACTTATTTCGATATTGTATGATTTATGGCATTGTATCATCGGCATCTAATATTTGGCTTGCTTTGACTCATCATTTGCATAAATGATTTGCATTGTGTACCCCAATATTATATGACCCATGGACTTGTCAGTACTTTCACTTACTCTGATATTGCCTACTTAGCACTTACTGTCACGCCCCAAACACAGAAATTGAATTCACAGGAATCTCGATCGTCGAATCCGGTGCCGACAGCCTCCGTAGTACCCCATTCTCGGCTTCCAACGTCCATACGCCAGATTTCGATCCTAGGATTCTACAAGAAGGATTTTTTTTTTTTACGTACATTTGTTTCATAACAAGCATAACCACAAGTTTACCCAATTCATAATGGCAACATCGTCATCACATATCCACTAATATAAACATTTGAATACAGTGCTGAAAGGGAAATACATATGTCAAAAATCAAAGCTCCAAAAGTTTGCTGTATGCTCCAAGCTCAACACTGCTACAACCTGACTCCACTTGCACGCATCTATCATGCATAAGCTTATAGAAAGCTTAGAGGGTGGTGGAAGTGTGTGCACAAGGCAAGTGTCAAGTATGTAATACCATGCCATAATCATACAATATCGAAAAACTGGTAATCCATAAATCCTACAATGTCTGAATAAGCAGAAATATTGATAAGATCATGAACTATTAGAGTAAACAGAAATACTGACAAAGTCATAAATCACACGATAATAAAGTAAGCGGAAATACTGACAAGTGCATGAGACATACAATATCAAGGTACACAATGCAAGTCAGTTGTGCAAATGAGGAGTCAAAGCAAGCCAAATATTAAATGTCAAGGATACAATGCCATAAATCATACAATATCGAAATGAACGGAAATATACTGACAAGTCTATGAATCCCATTAGCTGTACCAAGGCTATGCGATGTAAGGCATGAGTACTAATGACCATATCAATGTAGAAACATGGTAACCCAAAATGCTAAGTACTGCAGATGCAATGTATATGCGGTGCGAATGAAATGACCAAGTTGGAGTGAAGTCGGAATGATAGTACGTAGTATCGCAGGCTATAGGGTCCATCACAAGAGACTTCTATCCAAACCAGTCCCATACCTAAATTTGGATAGTCAGACTCAATGTGGTAAACTCCTGATCTCATGTTAGTCGCGCACCTAACAGAAATCCTGGCCATGCGAAGGTATATAACAATTAGTTACGCACCACCAGCCCGAGTGGATAGTGAATGAAACAAATGCATAAGTATGCAACTCCTACTCAATAAGTCCACATATTAGTACGGTTCCTCTCTAGAAAATCACTGGGGTCTATTACACTCCAAACCAGATTACCGCCCCATCACGAGCAATAAGGTGAGTGGAAGAGACCTTACTATTCGCCTACCAATATCGGGCCCGGCTCGTCAATAGCGGACCCATTCCTCGAGCTGGTCAGACTCAGCCCAGCATTGTCCCCTCCTCTCGAGCAGGTAAGGCTGCACCCCCTTCCAACAGACCATGACACAGTGGGAGATGCGGCCTAACGGTATACGGCCCTCATGCGCTCATGCATCCACTCGGTCTAGACATTGGAGCAACCTCTAGAACCAAGAGAGTTTAGGGACTTTCACCCAGGGATATCTATAGCACCCCATTTAGAACAGATTTTTGGTGTCCCATCTGGCCATCCACGAAATACCTATGGACGCTACGACCCTGATGTCGCTAGGGCGTACAGTAATCACAACACACAATGTACGATGCATGAGTCATACAATCCAGTCATGCATCAATCATGCGCATACCGTGCGCTCGTGTGAGATAACCTTCGTCTATCAGGGAGTCTCATAACAACCTGTCCAATGACATATGCAATGGTCAACCACATCTCATAACAAACATGCAGATGATGCGTATGGACATGTATTATGATGCTATGCTGTCACATACTCATAATCGGTATCAATGATTGGCATCGACAATCGACCTCGACAATGTGGACATTTAACCAACATTGCCCTCAAGGAATAACGCTCATAGAGCCTAACATATAGTGGACCCATGGCCTCACACAAGGGCCGAATATACAACACCATGGGCCTCACTCAAGCATATAATATACGTCACGATGAGCTTCTCACATGGGCCTAACATACATCACAATGGGCTCCATCGCCTGACCCTCAAATGCATCATAATGGGCCTCATCACATAGGCCTCATATACATCACATTGGGCCTCAAACACGGGCGGAATATACACCACAATCAAAATCCACAATCTGCCATGATGATTAGCCTCGATCGATAATCGGCCAATCGGCCATGACAATCATAATCGGTAATTGGCCACGATAATCGGCCTTGATTGATAATCGGTCAATCGGCCAAGACAAATCAGAATCGGCCTAACAGGGCCTAAAGGAAGGTCACAATGTGGACATCCAACCATCATTGCCCATCAAAGTGGACATTCAACCAACATTGCTCGTAGGGAGTGGCCCACATAGGGTTAAACATATAGGGGGCTCATGGCCTCGCACAAAGGCCTAATACACATCTCAATGGGCCCCATCACTATAGGCCGCATCACATGGACCTATATACATCGGATAGGCCACGTCCCATGGGCCCGAATACATTACAATGGGCCACATGGGCTTCAAACATACAATAGGTGGGCCCTACACATGGCCTGATACAATCAAGTGGGTCTCATACCTCGGTCTCCAATATATCTCATTGGGTCTCAACCCATGGGCCCCAATACATCTCAATGGGGCTCGAATACATCACATTGGGCATTAGATTTAAGCAGGTGGGCCCCAAGTATACATTACAGGTGGGCCCTACACATGACCAGGCGGTGTGGATGAATCACATCCATCAAGGTGGGTGTAACACCGTGAAATTTGGGGATCGAGTATAACTCGATTCCCGAGTTCCAGAACGTCACTTATGCAACAAATATACTTATGATTCAATGTTGTCTGAGTTAGTGCATTCACATGAGTGAGATTATACAAAAAACTACAATTCATACTTCAGATCCAGTGATCAAATACAAGTGGAAGACTGCAAAATATATATATATATCACTGTATGTAAAAACAAAACCATCTCAATCTATCTCCAAAGTATGAATACATCCCTAAGTCACATATACATATACAAACCAAAAATCAACATGTCATATGGTCCAACTAACAAGTCCCGCAGATCTAGGCCACCTACGCGAAGCCATCAGAAAACTGCATATACGAGAACTTGTCCTGGTCCTCGTCGTAATCCAGCTCCACGTCCTGAATCACCTCGCCACCAACATCTAAGACAGAGTCTGGTACGTGTTGCAAACACCGTCCCATAACGTGGGAGTGAGTGATCAACTCAGTGGAATCATAGAGCAAAGGTTGGCATGTTATCAAATCAATCACGCGATAATAGTAATGCAAACAATCAAACATTTCTAGATACTGTAGTTAATGTAAGGACGCAGTGACATGATGGATGCCCTCACCGACATACTCCCTCATGCGACACCGTCTTACGTCCGCGACATGCTTTCTTCCCTCAGTGCTCCACATCTTCCAGGCACATGCAGTGCGATATGGATAATGATTATCGAGTTATTTTTAGTCCTTTCACACAGCAGTATTGGAAAACTAAGGTACCTTGCTTATATCAATCCCAACACAGATCCTGTCTAGGGTCATCACTCCTAGTAATCTCATACGATGGTATATTTCTAGGTCACTGCAAGGGCTGTCAGGGTTATTGCTCGCACTCATTGCACCGCTCCCCCATCACCTTATCAATATAGGCCTAGTTGTACTCTTGTCGCTACGGAAGGGTCGTGACCTCACGTACACTCAGAATAGGCTCGAGGTCACTAAAAAGGGCTCGTCACCAATCAGTGTAGGCCGACAGCTCGACCACGGTGTCCCATACCACCATGCCCGGCTCATGAGTCTTTATGGATTAAGGTACCATGGTTAACAGGGTTTTCACTGGTAAGTTCAGTACCCTAAGTTCAAGCAGTTATGACCAACACAAGTTAAACATACAATGGTCAGTCGGGTTACTTGACGGGCTCGACTAGTACGAGCGCATCTCAAGCTAAACGACATGAAGCGCATAAAACACTTCGTGTGGCCTAACCACTGCCGTCAACCCAAAACACGACTCGCGTTCATCGACACGTCCTTCATGGTGAATAGAAGCCCACCACGAATTCCAATCTGTTACCGACTGCCTGGACTAGAATATAGCCCCAAGCACTTGTAATCTAAGTCAACCATCATGTGAGAGTGACAGAAATGCAATACAACCAATCAAAGCATGTTAATACATGTTATAACATACCACGTAAACAAATCCATCAACACATGTATTCCATATCCATTAGGAAATCCATTTCATATAACAACCATGGAGGAAAATCATGTAAAGCATCATGTTAATTTGAGAATCCAATCTCAAAACTAACCTACAACAACAACATGTACTCAATACATACTAATACAAATATCAATACAAACACTTAATCTACACACATTAGTCTACATAACATATGTCAACCAAAATGTGCAGTTGGGCGAATCTCTTCGCCGAACAGATCATACACGCATAACTAGCATAGGTACATGACAATTATACATGGCAATCATTTTAGCGAAATACGTACGCATACAGTATTTCCTACAAATACCTAAAATACCCTAAATCTCATATTCTCTATACGCAGTCAAAATGGAAAACAGACAGCATGTTCTACATGTCAAACAGTATTCTCGTCGATAATCTGCTATTAAACGACATTAAAAGCTTTGAAAACCGTCAACCTAAGCATCTACAATCCTCACCTTTCGCCGTAGAAGCGTATCGATTCGAATAGAACGTCTACACTTCGTCAACGTCTGTATGACGACCTAATTCACAAGATAGGTTAGCTACTTCGCTACTTATGTTGCTAGAATCCCTAAAACAGGCTAGGGTTAGGGTTTTCTTACTGAGAATGAAGTTAGAATCACCAGAAAAGTGCTTTGACTGCGATGGCTAAGCACGTGTGGTAGAAGGGTCGATCGGCAGGAACTTTCTCTCACCACTCTCTCACAATCTCTCTCTTTCTCTCTCTCTCTCTTTCCTAGGGTTTCTTAGAAATTCGTATGTGAGAGATATGAGAGGGTTAAAGGTACTTATATAGGCTAAAAAGTCACCGATGTAGACTTTAAGCCAAGGTATACTTAAGTTATAACCAAATTGGGTCTTTTTCGGCCCAAAAGGACACTTCTGGAGGTCCCCTCGGTCAGACTTAAGCTCATGGATGTCGGATGCTGACAACATTAAGTTTTCGGTATGACAGTGTTCCCAGATCGCACGTGGCGGACCAGTTTCAATTCGACGGTTACCGAACCTAAATCGGGACTACAAGTTTCATGACATGAAAGAGAAATTTTTCCTGATCCGAGGGTGAAATTTGGCTGAATTCTGACGGTCAGAACACTTAAAAATAGCGCACAAAGACACGTGCCAGATTTGAATTTATTTTCTAAAATTTTTACCTTTTCTCACTCTCTTCGCTCTGACCTCAGTACAATAGTGTCAGCACATCAGTTGGGCCTGATTTTTGAAACGATTGTCAAGTCCAACCAAGCGGTCATAAGGGTCTGAGATTGGAGATATCGGACTTTCGACGCGCGGTCTAGATCCAATATAAAGTTACCAAACATGTTCCAGGACAATCGAGTTTAGAGTTTGATCCTAGATTTCAGGTTATTATAGTGTCATGGATTCTACAAGTTTTAGGTCTTGCAGAACGTATTTAAAGCGAATAGGGACAATTTCACAGCTACTCTAACATAGCGCTAGGTAACTTGGGCTTAATTTCTAAAGGAATTACTCCTAAGTGATTTCTGATCGAGGCGGTACTCGGTTCTTGGTACGGAATTTTTTAAGACGTTACAATCTACCCCCCTTAATAATAAATTTTATCCTCGAAATTTATACCTTTTCGTATTCCTCGAGAAGCTGTGAGTAGTTCTTTCTAATTTCGGCTTCTGTCTCCCACGTAGCCTCTTCTTCTGTGTGATGCGTCCACAACACTTTCACAAGGGGGATGACCTTGCTACGCAGTACCTGCTCCTTCCTATCGAGTATATGCGCCGGTCGCAGTATATAGGTAACACTACGCCAAAATTGTGGATTTGTGACAGACAAAATCTGTCGTAAAACCAAATAAACGACGGATTTCGTCCGTCGCTTGGTCCGTCGCTGTTTATTTGTTTCTTTTTAATTTCCCTTCTAAATCTCCTCTGTTAAGAGAGGTTTGGAACTGCTTACCTTGCCTCTGTTAAACCAAAATGGTTCAGCAACAACCCACTACGAGCATCAAATTAGGCCACGAAATTTTTACCTACGTGAAGCACGACATGATCAATTTCACATTAGATGCTCCAATATGTTTCCAATCAATCCAATAGTTGCCAAGAAATGAGCAAAATAACAGCAAATAAAAATAAATGTGCCGCCTTAGTTCACAGGAGGGCCTAAGGAATAAAACCGAAGGGTTTCTAGAAGAATCACTACTATAGGGTTTTGAAGCCCATCGCAGGAAGCAAGAAAAACCAATTTATTCACTAAAAAACAACATCATGATCTAATAACTGGCTTTAAAACCATACAAAGTACTGAGTGCTAACTGCTAGCTCAAATCAATCGATATTACAACCCCATCGGCTCATACATAAAACTCTCCTAAAATATCTCAACTTGAATTCAAAGTGTCGAAATAAGGAAATTTAAAGATAAAAGTCCAAATTCTAATGCTCCAGTGCTCTCAGAGCACTATTAAGTTATAATGCTCCTAGTTGCATTGGGACACTGTTTATCAAGTCCAAGGTACATTTTATGGGCTACCTCTAAAAAATCTGATATGACATATTAACCATTTGATCAATGGCCTTAAATATGGATGGTCAAGGTCATTTACATAAATATGTCTAGGTAACAATTTGATCCATCTATTTGCGAGAAACTATTATGGATTGCTTATGATTTTAAAGAATCACTTTTGTCAGGCAAGCTAGCCATCTCATCCATGGCTCGGAAAAAGGATGGCTATAGAAACTACTATGGTTGTTGTTGTTGGAGGTAGCGGGTCAGGGAATTGATGTATGTATTCTATATCCATGTCGTCCATCTATTTTCGTAGCTAGATCATTTTGGTTATAAGCCCAAAACTGAAGAAGATACAAATCTCAGGTGGAATATACTATAGGAAACAATGGTGTTTAATGCCCTACTTCCCACCATAATATTTCCATCATGTTTATTTGCTATTGAACCTGTTGGTAAGGTCACATAAACCTTGATGAACGGTATTTTTTCTTATTCCAGAATGGTTTTAAACCAAAAAACTGTGCAACAACGAGCAAAAGCTAATAAAATTTTGACCGTTAAAAAGTTCAAACGTTCAGATTTCACAATTCTCCACTTATTCTTCAGTAATTCATACGCCTGAAACAGATCTAGCAAACCATATAATCTTAGATTTTTTACCTTCATTACAGTTTCTTCCTTCCACATATTAAATCCCTCGAAGAAAGACCTTGAAGAAGTACCTAATACATACATTAAAAAAAAAAAAATCAATGTAACAAAAAAAAAAAACCCAATTCAAATTAACGAAAGCAAAAAAAGAGTCAAGGAACTATCAACCTGAAACATATTCAGACAGCCTTGGGTCAGCTTTGATGGGAATAAGGCTCAACCTATGAGCTAGGACTTCATCTTGGACCACGATGTGTTGTTTGCAACAAAGACCTTTTCAATAGCAATTGTAGAAAGCTGCATGTGGAGGAGACCGTGACTAAAATTAATAAATAAAAAAGTGATTTTCTACACCAACCATTCAATGCAACAAAAATAAAAAATAAAATTAAAAAACTTAGCCAACCATCTCAAAAGATGGTTTATAAACACAAAGGAAAAGTAAAGGCATATAATGCTAACTAGATGATGCAACATTGCAACATTAAGCACATAAGAGGACGATGGAGACTCTGTGAGAGACTGATGAAAATGAAAACCAATTTCAAACATGAAAAAGAGATCCAACTGAGAACAGTTGAACCCAGAATGGAAGATAATTCTAGAAAACATGCTGAGTCAACTCAAATTTGCTAAATACCTATATGAAATCTTGTACAAACCACTGAATCAGGGATACCAAACTCACCGAGACTTGGGTAGTTAGGAATATGTAAGTTTGTGGCTCTGTTAGTTAAAACTGCCACCTGTCACACAGCAACTCATCCTGAAACATACATATTTCAAAGAGACCTATCACACAACAACTCATCCTGAAACATACATATTTCAAAGGGACCTATCAATTTGTTCCTTAGCAAAACCAAGTCCACTTGGTTTTGGCGAGTTCTAAAGCCTTGGTTGGCGTAGCACATATGTAATTTTCACTATTTATTTAGATGTCTCAGAAGCCAACACCAATTAGTCGGGATAAGGCTTAGATGATGGTGATTTAGATGTCTCATAAGTGGCAAACAAATTGAAGAACTGAGAAGCATAAAGCAGTTGGAAATCAAACTTTGAAACCAAAAGCTAAAATTTTAAATGAATTACCTAGTATGCAAGAGTGACTGTTGGCAATTCCTCTAGATTTCAATTCTTCCATTATTAAACTGATACAATCTTCCATTTGATCTCTATAAGGATCCCCTGCATTCTCAACATAACTTACTGGTGGTCATAGTCATCCTTTAGTTATCTTTTCTTTCTTTCTTTTTTTGTCTTTTATCTTTTTGGTCATGAGCTATGACTCATCTATAGTGTGACCCACAGTTTTAAAAAGTTGAAATAGATGTACAAATTTGAATTCTGTATAATGACAAAGGGATGGGAGAATTCAGTAGCATTTGAGTTTTACCTTGAGTAATGGCCGCAACCATTCATTGGTTTTGTAAGAGCCATGCAAAAATATGATAATCGGCCTGTTTTGCTGTATGCTTTCCTTCATGCTCAAGATCAACAAAGGCAGGTGTCCTTTCTCAGCAGCCTACAAATGGCAATAAACAAAAAAATAGCTAATGAAATCATAAATATTCAGCGCCTTCATCAAACATCACAATGGCACGAGAGCTGGATTGTACATTAAGCTAAACTACAATTGATTGTAAGAGATCATTTGCACCTATAGATTCCAGATAGATGATCAATTTTATCTCAACATTGGTGCCTCTGTAAAAATCAAAGCTCCCTTCCTATAAACAACAGACCATAAATCATTCATAGTTGGAAGTGGCAGGTTGAGTTCGGAATCAAGCATGGGAGATTTTTTATGGTTGGAAAGTACCAGAACTCCACTATTGGGAGCAGCAGTTAGCTGACCACCAAAACTGATGCCGCCCACTGTTGTTTCTTGCAAAAGTTAAACAAGAGAGAAAGGACTGATCTTCTGTTTATATGGAAGGCCTTTAGGTTTTCTGATTTTGGGTAATGGTCCAAGCACAGTGTGTTGCACCTTATGGTTCAGTTTTCACAGGAAATACATTAACTGAAAATACAAAGAAATTGAAAAGACCCTAAATGTGTCTAGTGAGTACCAAATGATAATGAAATAAATGAAAATCCAAAAAAGAACCCATGAAAATCAAAGGTGGCCCCACCTTGTAGATGGCCTGGTCAAAATAACAGCCCAGTTCATTTATCAGGTAGGCCCCACCCTGTAGATGGCCTGGCAACAAATCTAGAAGAACAGAATTACAGTAGATAGGTAGAAAATACCTGGAGTAGAAGATGGTTTGGGTTGAGTTGTGGGATTTGATCGATGGCACCAAACATCATAAAATTCAGTTTATACCATTGAAAACTAACCTTCTACTTTAATCTTACCAACTACTTTCTTTGCCGCTCCATATATTCACTTATATCCAATCGTATCATGGCTGCCTCCTACAACAATGTCAGCAAAAAAATGAAATTAGCTATACAGTTAAAAGAACCATTATAATATAGAACTCTCTCTGGCCATTAAAAAAAGATCGGACTTATTTTTTTTAAAAAAAATCCATACCATTTCTGCCTAGATTTTTGCATTTTCCACCACCTGCATAAACATAATAAAGACGAGATCCAAAATGAAGCTCTAGTCAAGAACCCAAATTCCTCAGTTTAAAAATGACGAATAGAGTCACAGTAATAACAAAGTAGACTGCAGCTCAATCCAATACCTAAAAATCTGTAAACCCCTTGATGGGGTCTACTTCAAAGGCTTCCAAAACCTAGCCAAATGAACATGAAAACCTAGCCATCAACAAGCTTGTCTGTCCTCCTACGCCATATTGAAAACAGAGACCATAGCAGCACAAATTGCAATTCAAAATTCAGTATGGTGCGCTGTATAGAAAGTGGCTAAAAGATAATGATGGTGCACTCGTTGTGTTGTGGATATATCCTCTCGAACAGCCATGCATACATTAATTTCCAACTATCAAAAGAGAAGTTGATTTTTCAAACCATCACCAATGACTATTTTCTCCTAACAGTCCCAGCCGTACATGTGTCGCTGGCAAACCTGAAAACACAATTTTATTCTCTTAGTACCAAAAAGAAAAGAAAGAAAAAAACCTCAAACCATCACCAATTCAGCTTGATCTAAAACTTGTGGCCTTTAGAAGTTTTTAATGGTGGGCATCACTGTCCCACTATTTAGCTCTTTTATGACGACAGATGAAAGGATACTCAGGTGTACGTCAAAACCTCTAATTTTTAATTAAATAAATTTAAGGATTGGAATAATATCCCTGGTATGTTTCTTTGTAAGGCCTGTTACAACTGTCGATTAGAAACTCCTTGCGGGAAAAGAGAGCATTTTCAGATACAAATTTTCTCATCTTCCAGATGCATTGGATTGCCACATTCAGCAACAATATGCTAACATATGTACAAACTTCATACTATATAAATGCCAACAAAAGATTAAAAAAAACTTGAGAAAAATAAAGACCACAATTACTAATAAAACTATTAAAGCTTTGTTTTCTTCAGGGTAGCTTTCCCCTGTTGTTTTTTCTTTTTTTTGTTTGATGTTTAGCTTTCCCCAATGTGACACATGATCATATTAGAATATCTGCCATCAGCCACACACATTCAGAAATACAAGAGCACATCAATGCTATAATATGGAATATTTTACTAATAGAATATTTTATTTTAAAAAGTAAATAGATATGTTATAATATGGAAAAATTTTGTAAAATATTCATATAGATTAATGGTAAGAAGAGGGATTTTTGCCATAAAACACTTGAATTTGCATATGCAGATGACATGGGTTATAGGGCTATTTGAGTGCTTTCTAACACTTTATTAGGCCAACTTTCAACTTCTCACATGCACATCCTTGGAAGAAGCTCAAAGAGCTTAATGAAAAGCTGGGGAATGAAATTTCCAAGTATAAAGGCCAACAAAAAAGTGTGATCCAAACATATTTTGTGATAACTAGAGAATTACTAAGCAAAAAAATATATAAACTAAGGCAATTGATGTCATACAGAAACTTGCTTAAAGAGAACAGATAATTAAGTTGTCTCAACAAGATATCTGTGTTAAGGGGTGAGTTTATTGTCTGTGAAGAAGAGGACTACCCTGTCGTGCACCAAGTACATGTGTATACGAGCTGTTAATCTGATGTCAACATCATGGATTCACCATTTCCAAAAAATACCCTCAATTGGCATGCAGATACATGACACACCAACAATCCATATTCAACAGAAAATATCAAACATTTGATGATTGGGATTTTCCAATTTGGGAGAACTTTTGGGCATCTCAGTCCAGATGAGGCCATCAGATAAGTGGCTCGGATAAAACAACCATAAGTCAACACATGCATAAACTAGGTGCACAAAAGGAAAGGTCCATGTTCGCCACAAATAAGAAACTCAGAACCCCCAATTTTACATAGGAAATTAGAAATTAGACCCACTCGATTTAGACTCATCCCAAACCACTACAGATAAATGGGTTGGGTCTGAATCCTCAGTCTAGACTTCACCCGTACCCAACCCAATCCCAAGTTATTTGGATTTGGACTTTAACTCGATCCATATACTAATGAATTGGGTCTGCCTAAAATCTAGACCCTATTGTTGAATGGGTTGGTTGTAGAGCTCCCCTTATTTGGCCCACTTGCTCCCCTGTCAGGATCCTACAATTACTTCTTTTCTGTTTGAGCTATGCCCCCAGATTTCCTCTGAAGAGGAATGCCAACATAACAGAGCTCCACAAGCTCCCTAGAGTGATCAAGACCTTTGATTTAATGGGTCACCAGGCAGTTTAATTTGAATTACATGAATGGCACTCATGCATTTTCTAAGTAATTCTAGAAGCTAGTGTATCATCCGTCAAAGTTTCTCTTTCAACCAAGGGGATTATGCTATGGTGGCCTGCACTTCAAAAACAACAATGATCACACAAAAGCAGTCATCACTTTCACACACCTTTCCCAACTGTAGTTGGACCACTGATTAGAGTGGATTTTGAACTGCAGGGCATCCACAGCAAGGGTCACAAGGTAGATGGTCCCAATTCACTATCTTCTTGCAACATGGAAGGTGTCAGATAGGTTACATGAAGCTCATGGTAGATGACTCAGAATAATTTCCGCTATAGTGTTAAGTCTGAGGCTTGATGCTCAGGCACTCTGAAATTGTAGATGGCATTGCATTAACTCAAATTAAACGGTCAAAATAAGATTTTCCAAAAATAAAAACTCGATTGCCAAAGCTAACCTCTGAATGTTGGACATTAGTTGGCCAAATCCCAACCATTAGCACTTTTTCATCTCAACCATTGATAAAATGCCCACCAATCAGCTAGTTAATTAATTAAATCAGTATGATGTTTAGGCTATAATCTATCTAAATTTGTGGCCCACAGTTTGGACAGTTTAATTTGAGTTATTTCAATGCCAAGTGCAGTCAGTATTACTGCCAGCTTGTCAACCCTCACTCGAGTACAAAAGTTTTTCTCAAATTTCCACCATACGTTTTTGCATCTTATGATATTGTGACCAATGGATTATATCACAAATGCAAGAGCATTGATGTGAATATGTCAGCTATGTATTTTTCCAGGAAGCAATGGGACCATCACAGCCCCATCAACAACACACATTCAGAAATAGAAAAACCAATCCCCACCGTCAAAACAACAATCCCCTCTACAATGTACCACAAACCGAAAAAATACACCAATTAGAAGATCCCAACCAAGAAAAAGAAGTGGTCCCCACAGATAAAAGGATCAGGAGCGTACATACCTTTTGGAAGGTAGATGTGTCTTTTCCAGTAGTAAATGTAGAAGCACCAACAGTTATGATAGGTGGATCCTGTTAGTGGTGTCGGTGCAATGGTCCTCTCCAAGCGCCACTCGATGGAAGAAAAGCCGCACCACTCGATGGAAGAAGAAGCCTTGCGGATGGAAGGAATGAGAGAATGGGAGAAGGTGCTCGTGATTTTTAGAATCCTTTTCTAAATTTTATAAAATTTTGAAATACGAAACAGTGTGTGTTTACCACTGTTTATAACAAATACTCTGTTAATAATCGTACATGTAAGAAGGACCATTTTCTAGATGGTTAAGATCGTATTATATAATAAATTATAAATATTAAATAAATACAACTAGACGGATTATTTTAATGGTCTGGATAACTTTATATCATTGCCACTATTTTCATGAACAAATCACCACTATTTTACATTCCGCATAAAATTCACAGTTTTTTTAATAGAAAAATAAAGCGTAAACAAAGCTTTGGAAAGGGGAGGGCTCTATGGGCCCCACCATGATGTATATGTTTCATCCAATCCGTCCATATATTTTTATATATAATTTTATGATATATTTAAAAAACGAAGTATATATCAATCTCAAGTGGACCACATTATAGGAAATAGTGTTGAATATATTTGACCATTAAAAACGTTTTAGGGGCCATAAAAGTTTTGGATCAAGCTGATATTTGTTTTTTCCCTTCATATGGGTCTTTATGACCAAATCAATAGATTGGATGTCAAATAAACAGTACAGTGGGCCTTAGGAGGATCTTAATTGTGAATATCCATTCATTATTTTTGTCCAGTGGTGTGGCCCAACTATGATTTATATCCCTGTAATTTTTTTTTTCAAGCACTAAAATAATCTTAAAAAATGGATGAACGGAATGGATGAAGCACATACATCATGATGGGGCCCACAGAGCACCGACCACCAGCGTCTTAGGTGAGTAGCCAATCTGTTCCAGGACGTGGACGTCCAATTCATGCAAAAGCCTTTTCACGCTATTGCGCATGTATGCTGGGTGGGGCCACCACCATGTTTGTGGGAAATCTACTCCGTTGATCCATTTATAGAGATCATTTTAGAGAAAGATACCATAAATGAAGTATATCCAAAACTCAAGTGGGCCACACAAGATGAAAAAGTGGAGATTCAGTGAGAACCATTGAAACATTCTTATGGCCATAAAAAGCTTTGTTTCAGGCTTTTTTTTTCTTTTTCCTTTTGTATTTTCACTTATTACTAGTGTTAATGACCTTATAAACTATTTGTATGATATATAAACATCATGGTGGAGTCCAAAAGGTTTCAATGTAGGTTTTTGTTTTCATACTGTTTCCTCTTGTGTGACCCACTTGATTTTTGGATCCAACTCATTTTTGGTCTCTTGTCCTAAAATAATCTCTAAAAATTGATTAACAGAGTAGATTTTCCAAACACATAGTGTTGGGCCCCACCCAGCATCCTTGCACAGGATGCCAAGGGCTTTAACAGGAAATCGGCGTCCGTTAGCCATTGGTCGGTGCTCTGTGGGCCCCAACATGACGTGCGTGTTTCATCCACACCGTCCATCTATTTTTTCAAGAAATTTTATGGTATAAGACCAAAAATGAGGTATATCCCAATCTCAAATGGACCACATTATTAGAAACAGTGTTGAATGAGCGTGGACCATAAAAAACCTTTTGGGGGCCATAAAAGTTTTGGATCAAGCTTATCTTTGGTTTTTCCCTTCATCTGGTCCTATATGACTCAATCAACAGATTGGATGTCAAATAAACAGTATAGTGGGCCTTAATTAAGATAGATTTTAATGGTGGATATCCAATCACCATTGTTTTCATGTGGTGTGGTACACCTGAGATTTATGTCCTGCTAAATTTTGGTATAAAACTGTAAAATAATCTGAAAAAATGGATGAACAGAATAGATGAAACACGTACATCATAGTGGGGCCCACCCATAGAAGAGGACTTTAATGGTGGATATCCAATCAATATTGTTTTCCTATGATGTGGTCCACCTTAGGTTTATATCCCTATCATTTTTTTGATCAAGCCCTAAAATAATCGGTAAAAATGGATGAACATAATGGATGAAATACATACATCATGGTGGGGCCCACATAGCATCGAATACTAGCTAACAAGCCGGTGGTAGGGAGTAGTCAATCCATTCCCATCCATGTTGTTTGTGGTGCGGTCCATTTAATCTTTGAATATGATTCATTTTTTGAATAATTCTCTACAATGATCTTGAAAAATGGATGAACAGTGTGGGTTGATTCCAAATTTTCAGTAAATCCAATACTCAAGTGGACCATGCCACACGAAACAATGTGGAATAATAATTTCCACCATTGATACCTTCCTTGGGCCCACAATAATATTTATTTGTCATCCAACCTATTCATAATATCAAATATATATGAATGAAGAGAAAACACAAACATCAGCTTGATCTAAAACTTCTATGGCCTCCAAGAAATTTTCAATGGTAGAGGTTCAATCACACTATTTCATGTGGTGTGGTCCACTTGAGCTTTAGATATGCTTCCTTTTTGTTCTTTAGACCTCAAATTATCTTTTAACGTGGATAAATGGAATGGATAAAATAAATAAATAACGGTAGACCCCACAAAGTTTACTTTGGTAAGGGTAATGACTAACTCGCCTAAATGTAGAGGGGTTTCCTTAAAATTTTTATAATTATGTATTGGGCTTGCCTTAATGTGATTCACATATCCAACCAACTCATTATGTGTGTCCCACTTGGATGAGGGGTCAAACTAAGTTTTAGCCGCATCCATAACTCATGTGGGCCCCACCAAGTGCTTTTATATTTTTAAAAATGTCTTGACATGGTTTTAGATGGTATGGCCCAACTGAGTTTCATTTACGGATGACTTTTGAGATATCTTATAACCTAAAGGGGACACATTAAATGCACGGTGTTGATTTTTGACACATCATGATGGGGCCCACAAAACTTATTAACATCAATTCTTAGGTTTTCGCATGGTTAATAAATTGGGTCACAATTTTGACAACAATATTTAGCCCATTTTATATGTTTAGCCCATTCAATTTATTTTACTGATCAATGCCCTCAATTTAACTAGTTACTCGCCCCAATCAGCCTAGCCACATATCAGAAAGATAATGGGCATACAAGATTGATCAATAATTTGAGTGAAATTTGATTTAAACATATGAAGTTATTTAATTTTCAATTTGGAGTAATTTGATTCTCCAAAAACGGTTAAATGTTCAATTAGTGGATGTGCCTAATAATTTATTAATTTTTTTTTCATAAATAAATTTCAATTTCCATTTAAAAATAACATTTTTTTAAAAAATGTATATTTTTAACTCTTAATTTTTCTTTAAAAACTTTTAACAAAATATCATTTTTATTATAGAATATTTCAAACAATAAATTAAAATACAAAGTTTGAATTTTTATTTTTAAAATATCTAAAATTTTCATGAATTTTATTTTTTTTCCCCAAAAATTCCAAAATGCCGATTTTTTTTTCTTCAAAAGCATCATGTTGTTTTCAACTTTTCAGTTTTTTTTTAAAAATATATATTTTTTTCAAAATTATTTTTTTCAAAATCTTAGTGTTTTTATAAAAACCTTTTCTTTTAATTTCGAATTTTGAACATTTTCAATTATTTTTCAAAATCACAAAATTATTTGACTTATTTATTTTTCGTTTCAAAATGTTTGTTTTTTGATAAAATATCAATTTTTTTAATATCGTTTTATTTTTTTCACTCAAATTTTATTTTGAGAGAAAATAAAATAAAATTTCACACTTTTTAAATATATGAAATTTTATTTTATTTTTCAAATTTCAAACTCTCATTTTCTTTTTTAAAATATTTTCATTTTTCAACATTGTGAAAATTTTCACATTTTAAAAAATATTTTTAATTTTCTTTTTTAGGATTTTTTTTCTCAAAATCAAATGCTTTTTTTTTCACGTTTATCAACTTATTCAAAATTCTTTTTTGTTCCTACAAAATAGATTTTTATTACATTAAGATTTTTATTTTTTCAAAATCTAATTTCTTTCTCAAACATTGTTAAATTCTTTTTAACTTCTCAATATTCTTTTTCATGTGATATTACAAGTCATTTAAATATTAATTTTAAATTAAAAATAAAAATAAAAATTCCACTCATTTAATATAAAAATAGAATAAAATTTCTTTATGCATTCAATCAATTGTTAAAAAATAATCTTAAATATAAATATGTACAATTAAACCACCAAAATTCTATTAAAAAACAGCTATTAGACAAAAAAAACTATAATTTTCCACTATATTCTTAAAAAATTGGAAAAAATTAGGGCAAAAGGCATTTTACGACGGACCATATCCGTCGCAAAGGTTCTTTTACGACTGACCATGATCCGTCGCAAAAGTATCTGAAAAGCGCGCCATTCAGAGTCTTCGGCGGCAATTAGGGCTGTGAGAAAATGAAATTTTCCGACGGATTTAATCCGTCGCATATTAACGACGGACCAAAATCCGTCGTAAATACGTCGTAAATCATTTATTAGCGACGGATTTTGGTCCGTCGCTAAATTCAGCGACGTTCCGACTACGTTTTCAAGAAGAACATGATTAGCGACGGACTCTCTCCGTTAGCGACGGATTAAATCCGTCGTTAAACCAAGAAATTTTAGCATCCTCACCTAACTGCACCTGTTCCCATCTAATGATATGAAAAGGATCAGGAACGTATTTCTTCAGCATAGAAATATGAAATACGTTGTGTACGCTCGCAAGAGGCGTGGGCAAAGCCAGACGATAAGCCACAACACCTACACGGTCGAGAATCTGAAATGGACCAATGAATCACGGCGCTAGCTTCCCCTTCTTCCCGAACTGAAGAACTCCCTTCATAGGAAAAACTCGTAAGAATACATGATCTCCAACCACGAACTCAAGCGGGCGCTGTCTCGTATCGGCATAACTCTTCTGTCTGCTCTACGCTGTAAGAAGCCGGCGTCTAATAGTATCAGCCTTCTCCGATGTCGCCTGCACTATCTCTGGACCAATCAATCTATGCTCACCGACCTCTGCCCAGCAATGCGGTGCTTGGCAAGGTCTCCCATACAAGGCCTCATAAGGTGTCATACCGATACTGGTCTGAAAACTGTTGTTGTACGCGAACTCCGCATATGGAAGACAATCATCCCAACTGTCTTTGAAATCCAGTACGCAAGCCCGCAACATATCCTCCAAAATCTGGTTCACCCGCTCCGTCTACCTGTCTGTCTGTGGATGGAATGCCGTACTAAACTTCAACTTCACACCCATAGCCTCCTGAATGCGAATCCAAAAAATAGAAGTGAAGCGCGTGTCTCTGTCTAACACGATCTCTAACGGAACTCCATGTAGACGCACAATCTCTCTGATATACAGTCTAGCCAACTTGTCTGCAGAGTTCGTAACTCTGATCGGTAGGAAGTGTGCTGACTTCGTCAAACAGTCGACGATCACCCATATAGAATCATTTCCCTTCCTCATCTTCGGCAGTCCTGAAATGAAGTCCATGGAAATGAAGTCCCACTTCCACTCAGCTATGGGCATAGGCTAAAGGAGTCCAGGAGGTCGGCGATGCTCTGCCTTCGCCTGCTGGCAAGTGAAACAACGGGACACGAACTCTACGATGTGGGTCTTCATGCCCTCCCACCAATATGTCCTCTTCAAGTCGCGATACATCTTTGTACTGCCCGGATGCATCGCAAGTCTGGAACTGTGTGCGGCCTCGAGAATCTCTCGTCTCAAGTCAGAGATATCTGGGACGCATAGGCGGCCATGATAACGTAAGCCCCCATCCATTCCGACTCGACACTCGGCATCTGCATCGTCACTGGCCTGCTCTCGAAGCTCAGTCAGACACTCGTTATCCCTCTGCGCCGCGATGACCCTGTCATCGATAAGAGATTGCACCTGAACATGTGCAATAAACTCAAATGGCTCCTCCAAGTAAGTTTCTGCTCAAAGTCTCACAAAAACTCAACTATGTCCCACTCAGCAACCATCAGCGGAGCCACAAACTCCATCGCCTTCTTGCGGCTCAATGCATCAGCCACCAGATTGGCCTTGTCAGGATGGTAGGAAACCTCGAACTTAAAGTCCTTCAAGATCTCCATCCATCGCCGCTGCCTCATATTCAGGTCCCGCTGTGTGAATATATACTTGAGGCTCTTATGATCGCAAAAGAGTTCGAACTCTTTTCCGTAAAGGTAATGTCTCCAGAGCTTCAATGTAAAAATGACGGCTGCCAACTCAAGGTCGTGTGTAGGGTAATTCTCCTCGTGCTTCCTTAATTGTCTCGAGGCATACGAAATTACCTTATCCTTCTACATAAGGACACAACCCAAACCAACGCTAGACGCGTCAGTGTATATCGTGTATTTCACCCCTTGCTATGGCAATACTAGCACAGGGGCGGACGTAAGCTTGTCCTTCAGCTCCTGAAAAGCTGTCTCCGACTTTTCATTCCAGGCGAACTTCACATCTTTCCGTGTCAACTGAGATAGAGGTCTGGCGATCTTCGAGAAATCTCGAATGAAACGTCGATAGTAACCTGTCAAACTCAGAAAACTAATCACCTCAGTGACCGAACCAGGCTGCTTCCAGTCCTGCACCGCGGCTACCTTAGCAAGGTCCACCGCTATCCTATCCTTGGACATCACATGTCCCAGAAACTTGACTTCCTCCTTCCAGAAGTCGCACTTCTTATACTGTGCGAACAACTGATGCTGCCCCAGTGTCTCCAGGACCAATGTAAGTGCTCCTCATGCTCCTCTCGACTCCTGGAATATACCAAAATGTCGTTAATAAACACTATGACGAATCGATAGAGGAATGACCGAAATACCCTGTTCATCAGATCCATGAACACGGCTGGTGAGTTCGTAAGACCGAACGACATCACGAGGAACTCGTAGTGGCCAAAGTAGGTCCTGAAAGCTGTCTTCTGCGCGTCCTCATCCCTGACGCGCAGCTGATGATACCCTGACTGTAGATCAATCTTTCAGAAGTACTGCGCTCCTCTCAACTGATCAAACAGGTCATCTATCCTGGGCAATGGGTACTTGTTCTTCACCGTAATCTGATTCAGCTTGCGATAATCAATACATAATCGCAGCGAACCATCCTTCTTCGTCACAAATAGCAAAGGTGCTCCCCAAGGAGACACACTCGGTCGTATAAAGCCAATCTCCAACAGATCATCGGGTTGTTTCCTCAACTCCTCCATCTCACACGGAGCCATGCGATACGTCGGCAGTGAGATGGGCATCGAACCAGGTACCAGATCAATAGTAAAATCAATCTCTCACCAAGGTGGTAAACCAGGAATCTTCCTAAACAGATCCCCATAATCACATACTACTGGCGTGTGCTCAAGTGTCGAGGCATCAACGTCCGGCAATAAGGAAGCGTAGCTAAGTATTCAGAAGGGGAGATTAACCTGCACTAGAAACGAAAAGGGCGTGCCCTCCGGCTCATAGACTGTCACCATACGAGTCTCACAGTCAATCTCGGCCCTCCCTGCAGTCAACCAATCCATGCCAAGAATGACATCGAGATAATAGAGAGAGGGCGACGATAAGGTCAAGAGTCATCGTCCTGCTCCCAAGATCCACCAAACAACCCTCACACATCATGGTGGTATCAGAAAAGGTCCCGTGCGCTGTAAGAACTCACACCCCATCCATCCGAACAGTCGGTAGCCCAAGGTGCCTGACTATGGAATGCGATATCAATGAAATCGTGGATCCTGTATCCACCATCACAAGTATAGGAGTACCTCCAATGTGGGCGGTGACCTCAAAGGCCAAGGGCTAAACAGCCTGTCTCAGATGCCTCTGCTGTCAATGTATGTACCCGAGCCTGTTACGGTCGATTCGGTCGTGGTACCATGGGCCGTTGAGGCAGCCTGAACTGAGGTGAGGGAGGCCTAAAAGAAGGATGCGTAGGAGCCAACCGTAACGGTGGAGCAGATAATGCCGGTGGGCGAGGACGGTTGATCTTCTGCGGTGGCATAAAGCAGCTATCCCTCATCCGAGCAAAACAACTCTCTATAGTGTGACCCGATCTCCCACAATACGTACAGGTCATGCCTGGGCACCTCATCGGAAGTACTGGGCCTACTGGCACAAAAGCCCTAGGAGGAGGGTCGATGAGAGGCCTCTTGCCAAAAAATGGCCTGTCCTGCATATCTAGTAGTGGCCTAGCAACAATAGGACCACGAGATCGTGCAAGTCGATCAACATCCTGCTCTGCCCTCATGGACATGTACCAATTCTGCATAGGAGGATATGCTGACGCAGCACATCTTCAACCGAATGTCAGGTCGTAAGCCCTCGAAAAATCGTCGTATGCGCATCTGCTCGTCAGCAAGTATCGTCGGGACGTATCTACCCAACTCGGTGAATCGATGCTCATACTCTGTAACTGACATGCCTCCCTGCCTGAGGAGTAGAAACTCGTTCTCCCTCTCGTGCCTGTAGGTCTGGGGATAGTATTTCTCGTGAAAGCGGAACTCGAATGCTGCCCAAGTCTAGATATAGCCAGCAGCAACTGTCCGTAATACGCTATCCCACTATAAGCTGGCCTCTCGCTCGAACATAAACGTGGCCAACTCAACCTGCTCAGACTCCGAGCAGTGCAGTATCCTCAGAATCTTCGAAACATGGTCTAGTCAATACTCGGCCTCCTCGGGTCTGTGAGAACCCGTAAAAGTAGGAGGCCGCAAGCGTTGGAATCGCTCGAGTAGGTCTCGTGTATCAGTAGCTTTCCCCGTAGGGTAAGCAGATGGTGCAGGATGGGCCATATCCTTATCCTGAATCGAAGTCCCAGCATCCTCAGCTGGATGCACAGATGGCGCAGGTGGAGTCGCACTACCACCTTGGGCTAAGGCCCCTGCAATAGTAGCTAAAAGCTGTTAATGCTGCTGGTGCATCACGGTCATCAACTGCTCAAACCTATCAGGAGGTGGAGCAGGCTGAGGCATATACTGCGTCGAGGAGGACGCACGGTACTGCTCTCTCACTGGCGGTGTGAAAGGAGGTGGTCCGACTGTAGGAACTGTAGAAGGATGAGACTCAGGTGCAGTCTCACGAATCAGGCCCACAGCAGGGTCTGTATGCTCATCACTCTGGGGAGGAACCCGATCCATCGGCTCTCCCAGTGTAAGACGTTCTGTACTCCGAGTCACCTTAGGTGGCATTCCCTATATTCAAAATAGGGTGCAACCCAGTCAGTTTCAGTAATAACACATGTACACCACCACACAATCATTCACATAACAAGCCGAAGAAACTCCATGCATTTCATTAAATCAAATTTCATCATAATACAAGAGATATATCCTTACATGCATCATGACAAGAAATACATGAGAAACTAAGCTAGTCAAAACTACAACTGCAACACAAACTAACTACTAAGCCTTCTCAGGCTCACACACAGAAAACAGAAAACAAACTAACTACGGCCAACAAACATCTAAAATCCAATCACTCGTCCGAGTCTGACGATGGAGGAGGGGCACCCTTATCCTGCAGATAACACAGGATGGCCTTCAAGGTGCGAGTCACCTTGCCAAACTTCCGCTTCATGACGGCCTTAGTATCCTCAAGCTCTTGTTTCACCTCGGCTCGGAGTTCTTGGACTTCCTGTCGCAAGGAAACCTGACTCACCTCAAGTCGGGCTATGTGAGCATCCCTAGTAGCCCGGGTCGCAGGAGGAGGACTCTCTCAGTATCTTGAGCCTCCTCTTCTTCTTCTTCTTGGACTTCTTCCTCTATTTCTGCCCCAACTTCCTCTTCACTTTCACCCTCCTCGCTATCATATTCACCCTCACTATCATCATCAAGCTGGGCCTCGCACTGCCGTGGCCCTATCTTCATCCGATTCATGGTAGCCTCATCGATGAAATGAATCGGCACAGGCAACTTCGGCCCAAGTCTGTAAGAAAACTCAAGTGCAATCTTGCATATGAGTCGGCCAAAGGGAAGTGACTCAGACGTTCTTCTTGACTTCGCTACGAGGATGATCTGTCGCAGTATAAACATGGGCATGCACACATTCTCTCCCTGGCCCACTTGATACAAGAAATTAACCATGAGACGCGTACATTCACTGTGGTTGGTCGACCTATGATACACGTTGAACGTGCAAATGTGGTGCAACAGGCGAAAGTCATCCGACATGTGGGTCGCTAGGAGGCTCTTGTTACGCTGCCACGCAACTAAACCACCACATAGAAACCTGGTGCGACGATCTCGCTCATGAACACTCCTCAAGTTCTTAGCACTTGGATGTACCTCGCCAAGAGGTACATTCAGAATTCGAGCTAACAATCGAACATCGATCGTGGCTTCCCGATCTCTATCAAAGGGAATCCTGAACTACCATGGCTCCATCGTAGGATCCCGAATATGAGCATAAAAGGCACGAACAGTGCCCACATTTGTACGAGACTGGGCTTCAAAGAGCGGACCCCACCTGGCAGCTTCAATGCGCTCAAACAACAGAAATTCACCAAAGAGCCGCTCATCCACATGCGCCTCAAACAGAACCTTGCGGTCAGCATACACGCTATGGGCCAAGTCTGCCAACAGTGCTCTTCCTATATGAGCGTGGGGATCCAAATCCCGCTTCGTATGTAGTTCTCTCCCAACATTTTGACTAGCGGCGGCACTTGAGCTAGCAGCGCCACCTCTCGGCTTCCTCGAACGTGAAGGGCGACTAGGCCCAGCTTCTTCAGCGGCAGTTTTCCTCTTTCCCATGAGAGAGAGGATGGTGGAAAGGGAGAAAAAGGCTAAAATAGCCTCTACAAAAGCCATGAAAAATGGAGAAAAGGGGAAAATATGGCTGACCAAAAGGGCTGACACGAATCTCGGCCCTATAGAGGAGTGAATCAGGCCCTCAAAGGCTAGGATTTCAAATGAAAAAGAGCAAAATAGGTTGAGATGGAGGCTCATACGAATTTTAGCCTCCAATGGAGGATGAGAGAGCTCCAAACGACGAGAATGGAGAGAGAAGGGAGCTTGTATGGTTGTGAGTGATGGAGTGGCATCGGTTGAGGCAGAAAATGGGAATGAGAGTGGTTTGGAAACGGGATTTAAGAGGGAGGCAGCAAAAACGTGAGAAGGGAGAGCTTAGGAGGGGATTTTGTGAAGGAAGTGAGTGTTTGGGGCACTTTTAATGGATGGCCCCTATGCACAGGGGCTACACTAGCCCCCAAATGATGTCGGCCCGAAGCCCAGCCCGATCCAGGCCCAATGTACAGCGAGGCCTCGCCGAACCGGCGAGGTCCTCGCCGACCAACTTTAAATCCGACGAGGCCTGGCCATCTGGGCGTGGTCCCCCTGTCCTGTGGTACCTAAAAATGTATGGGTCCCACCTCAGATCATCCTAGATCAGCGTGGATAGGCCCACGACTCCATTTCGATCCATTTCGGGTCATTTCGGGTGTTGACAGCTGTATATTCACATTTAGTGACATCTAACAGTTGGGATTGGGTCCAGAGAGGTCTAAACCCGTCCACACACGAATTAGAAGTGGTCCGGGGTCGTTTCATGCGACCACGGATGCACACGAACTCAATCAAAACGATCGATTTGAGTGAACTTCTCCAACTGGCGAAATTGAAGTCCTACGACTGTTTCTAGGTTTTTCTCGCACCCACCTAAGTCAAAGGGGCAACAGCGTACGTCGCATGGTCATAACCCAGGTCCGGTTTAATCCAAATCACTCTCTGATCCAACTTGTAACACCCTGAAATTCGGGGATCAAGTATAACTCGATTCCCGAGTTCCAGAACGTCACTTATGCAACAAATATGCTTATGATTCAATGTTGTCTGAGTTAGTGCATTCACATGAGTGAGATTATACCAAAAACTGCAATTCATACTTCAGATCCAGTGATAAAAAACAAGTGGAAGACTGTAAAATATATATATCACTGTATGTAAAAACAAAACCATCTCAATCTGTCTCCAAAGTATGAATACATCCCTGAGTCACATATACATATACAAACCAAAAATCAACATGTCATATGGTCCAACTAACAAGTCCTGCCGATCCAGGCCACCTACGCGAAGTCGTCAGAAAACTGCATATACGAGAACTCATCCTGGTCCTCGTCGTAATTCGCCTCCACGTCCTGAATCGCCTCGCCACCTGCATCTAAGACAGAGTCTGGTACGTGTTGCAAACACCGTCCCGTAATGTGGGAGTGAGTGATCAACTCAGTGGAATCATAGAGCAAAGATTGGTATGTTATCAAATCAATCACGTGATAATAGTAGTGCAAACAATCAAGCATTCCTAGATACTGTTGTTAATGTAAGGATGCAATGACATGATGGATGCCCTCACCGACATACTCCCTCATGCGACACCGTCTTACGTCCGCGGCATGCTTTCTTCCCTCAGTGCTCCATATCTTTCAGGCACATGCAGTGGATATGGATAATGATTACCGAGTTGTTATTAGTCCTTTCACACAGCAGTATTGGGAAACTAAGGTACCTTGCTTATATCAATCCCAACACAGATCCTATCTAGGGTCGTCACTCCTAGTAATCTCATACGATGGTATATTTCTAGGTCACTGCAAGGGCTGTCAGGGTAATTGCTTGCACTCGTTGCACCGCTCCCCCATCACCTTATCAATACAGGCCTAGTTGTACTCTTGTCGCTACGGAAGGGTCGTTGCCTCACGTAGACTCAGAATACGCTCGAGGCACTACAAAGGGCTTGTCACCAATCAGTGTAGGCCGACAACTCAACCACGGTGTCCCATATGACCATGCCCGGCTCATGAGTCTTTATGGATCAAGGTACCATGGTTAACAGAGTTTTCACTGGTAAGTTCAGTACCCTAGGTTCAAGTAGTTATGACCAATGCAATTTAAACATACAATGGTCAGTCGGGTTACTTGACGGGCTCGACTAGTACGAGCGCATCTCAAGCTAAACGACATGAAGCGCATAAAAGACTTTGTGTGGCCTAACCACTGCCGTCAACCCAAAACACGACTCGCGTTCATCAACACGTCCTTCGTGGCGAATAGAAGCCCACCACGAATTCCAATCTGTTACCGACTGCCTGGACTATAATATAGCCCCAAGCACTTGTAATCTAAGTCAACCATCATGTGAGAGTGACAGAAATGCAATACAACCAATCAAAGCATGTTAATACATGTTATAACATACCACGTAAACAAATCCATCAACACATGTATTCCATATCCATAAGGAAATCCATTTCATATAACAACCATGGAGGAAAATCATGTAAAGAATCATGTTAATTTGAGAATCCAATCTCAAAACTAACCTACAGCAACAACATGTACTCAATACATACTAATACAAATACCAATACAAACACTTAGTCTACACACATTAGTCTACATAACATATGTCGACCAAAATGTACAGTTGGGCGAATCTCTTCGCCGAACAGATCATACACGCATAACTAGCATAGGTACATGAAAATTATACATGTACCGTATGCGTACGTACATGAAAATACGTACGCATACAGTATTTCCTATAAATACCTAAAATACCCTAAATCTCATATTCTTCGTACGCAGTCGAAATGGAAAATAAACAGCATGTTTTACACGTCAAACAGCATTCTCGTCGATAATCTACTATTAAACGACATTGAAAGCTTTGAAAACCGTCAACCTAAGCATCTACAATCCTCACCTTTTGCCGTAGAAGCGTATCGATTCGAATAAAACGTCTACACTTCGTCAACGTCTGTATGACGACCTAATTCACAAGATAGTTTAGCTACTTCGCTACTTATGTTGCTCGAATCCCTAAAACAGGCTAGGGTTAGGGTTTTCTTACCGAGAATGAAGTCAGAATCACTAGGAAAGTGCTTTGACTGCGATGGCTAAGCACGTGTGGTAGAAGGGTCGATCGGCAGGAACTTTTTCTCACCACTCTCTCACAATCTCTCTCTTTCTCTCTCTCTCTTTCCTAGGGTTTCTTGGAAATTCGTATGTGAGAGATATGAGAAGGTTAAAGGTCCTTATATAGGCTAAAAAGTCACCGATGTAGACTTTAAGCCAAGGTATACTTAAGTTATAACCAAATCGGGTCTTTTTCGGCCCAAAAGGACACTTCTGGAGGTCCCCTGACCGAATGCGGTCGGACTTAAGCTCATGGATGTCAGATGCTGATAACATTAAGTTTTCGGTACGACAGTGTTCCCAAATCGCACGTGGCGGACTAGTTTCAATTCGATGGTTACCGAACCTAAATCGGGACTACAAGTTTCATGACATGAAAGAGAAATTTTTCCTAATCAGAGGGTGAAATTTGGCTGAATTCTGAAGGTCAGAATGCTTAAAAATAACGCGTAAAGACACGTGCCAGATTTGAATTTATTTTCTAAAATTTTTACCTTTTCTCACTCTCTTCGCTCCGACCTCAGTACAATAGTGTCAGCACATCAGTTGGGCCTGATTTTTGAAACGATTGTCAAGTCCAACCAAGCGGTCATAAGGGTCTGAAATTGGAGATATCAGACTTTCGACGCGAGGTCTAGATCCAATACAAAGTTACCAAACATGTTCCAGGACAATCGGGTTTAGAGTTTGATCCTAGATTTCACGGTATTATAGCGTCTTGGATTCTACAAATTTTAGGTCTTGCAGAACGTATTTAAAGTGAACAGGGACAATTTCACAGCTACTCTAACATAGCGCTAGGTAACTTAGGCTTAATTTCTAAAGGAATTACTCTTAAGTGATTTCTGATCGAGGCGGTACTCGGTTCTTGGTACGAAATTTTTCAAGACGTTACAGTGGGACCGGCAGAAGGACGGTGTGGACATAAAATACAAACATCATGGTGGAGTCGTCATCACTATCCAAAGACATCCAGCACCGTCCAGATCATCTGAACGGTGTGGATAAACAAATGCATCACGGTGGGGTAGCACAACACCATCCAAACTGCCCAGCACAAATGGATGGAGAAAGTATAATACATACATCAAGTCAAGGCCCCACTGTCCCTGTGGATGGTGGTGAATGGAGCACGTCGTGCGTCCAGCACAGATGGACAGTGTGAATATGATACATGCATCAAGGTGGGGTCCTCCAGTGGGACAGATTGGATAAAACCCATACCTTTTGGTGGGGTCCACGCATGTGGACAGTGTGGATCAGCAACACATACATCATACATGGGACCCACAGAACTTCTTGTCATCGCAGCAGCTGTCAACTGCGTGAGTCCCATGTCTTGTGGGGTGGACAACAAGGATAAAGCTCAGCTAGCAGTGTCCAACCTGATTGGACGACTGGATGTAAAACAGATGGACGACATGAGTGTAGAACAGGTGGACAACGTGGATCCATACGTCCAGGTGGTCCCTACTATCCAGATCATCGGATGGTGTAGATATAAGACACATACAACACATGTGGGTCCCACACGGAATGGCGATGTGGATAAAATACATATAACAAGGTGGTCCACCGTCCAGATGCTGGACGCGTGTACACAACACATACATCATATTTCATCAGTTAGTCCCACATTTGGATGGACCACAATTCATAATTTTAGTGGATGAAGAATCTTATACGTCTGATTGGTTTACTGCATCATATCAAATGGTGACTTTACGCAATAGTCTTTTGTGGGGCCCACCTAGTGGAGGATCTAGTACATGGATCGTTGTGGGGCACACTTAACACAGTTAAAACCATCAATCTGCTACTGGGCCACACGATTTGGATGGTTTGGAATTATCCACCTATACGTTATCCTTTATCTACATGCACGTGTATCATCATGCTCATCCAGATTACCAAATGACCGTGGGTCCACATTGATGCATGTGTTGTATATCGAGGCAGTCCATCCATTGTTCCAGCTCATTTTAGGGTAAGACCCCAAAAATGAATCAGATCGAAATCTCTGCTAGACCACACCATAGGAAATAGTAGTGATTGAACGGTCACCATTAAAAACATCCTAGCGCCCACTGTATTGTTTGTTTACCATCCAATGTGTTGATAAGGTCACAAAGACCTGGATAAAGGGAAAAACACAGCACCGTCCACACCTTGGACAGTGCAGATAAAAGACATCAAGGTGGGCACCATGGATGCCCTGGATGAAACCTGTATACCAAGTGGCCCACACGTGTGGGAAGTGGGGTCCACAACTGGACGGTGTGGAGCAAAACTCACACATTCTGCTTACTCAGTACAACAGCTATATCACTGGTATTTGCGTACATAGCCAATTCTCTTGCAGGTGGGTCCCACGTGGGGCCCACCATAATGTTTATTTTCCATCCAATATGCTCATAAGGTCACAAAGACATGAATAAAGAGGAAAAACAAATTTCATATCGATCCAGAACTTCCAGGACCCAAAAGAAAAGCTTTAATGGTAGACGTTCAATCCTCTACTGTTTTTAGTGACGTGGACCACCTGATAGACAACGTGGATATAGAACAAATACATCAGGGGTGGGTCCCACCGTCCAGATCTATTGGACAGCATGGATATACAACAAATCATTAAGGTGGGCCACATGGTTATTGACGTCACAGCAGCAGTAGTAACTGCTGGTCCTAGCAGAGGGACAGTGTGGTTGAAACAGATGAACGGCGTGGAGAGTACATACATCACGGCTGGCCCCACCATCCTTCCACCGGACGGTAAGGACAAGGCATCATGGTGGGCCCCACGTCCACATGTGGATGGTGTGGGTGGGGCACATACAACACGTGTGGGGTTACATAGGTGGACCGTGTACATCACACATCACGGTGTGATTTCCACTGCACCATCCAGACATCTCTGGACGGTGGAAATATAAAATACATGCATGTAGTTGGGTCCCACATGCCACGTGCAGCATGCCCAATGTGCCTAGCACGTGCAACACCGTCCCAGTTGGACGGTGTAGATATACACATCAGGGTGGGGTTCAGACGGATGACTGGATGTTGCACGTTCATCGTGGTGGGCCACGGATCTGCTGACGTCCATCCAACAGCCGTATGCTGCAGGGACCCACTGTCCACATGGATGGCATAATACATATCTCAAGATGGCCCCCACCCTCACACGTGTAGCACTTGTGAGGTGGGTCCCATACCCAGAAAATGTATGGGCAGAGGAGATAAAATACATAGATCATGGTGGATTCACCACCACCATCCAAACAAATGGACGACTGGAATACAACATATACATCACGAGGGGCCTACAGGGCTAGCTGACGTCGTCAACTATGTAACTGGTGAGGTATACCAGCCAACCTACTTCTCCAATGGTGGGTTCCCCTGTCAGCGTGGCCCCACCAAAGTTCTGAATCAAGCTGGTATTTGTTTTTCCCTTTCATCAAGGCCATCCACACGTATGGGCAGCAAAGTGGGTCCCGCAGTCTGATGGTCTGGATCATCATACCATATCATAGGTGGGCCACACACAAAAGGAGAGAGAGGAAGAAGGAGAAATAGAGAGATAGAGAGGGAGAAAGAGAGCATGGTGGAGATGGGAGGGGCCCACCACTATGGGTCCCTCTAGATATAATGCAAACACCAAGTGGGTCCCATTATAAGTAGGCCCTAAAAATAAAATAAAATAAAAATGAGATGATGAACACCCACCTTTGTAAATCTTCTAGCCTCTTTGGTCTCCCGAGCTCTAAGGGATGCGATTCAACGATCGAGATTGGATCATGGATGGTGGAGATGGGAGGTAGGAAAGTGCGCCACACAAGCTCTCTCCCATGGAAGTTTAGACGTGAGTTGCTTGGAGAATGAGAGAGATGAGAGAGAGGTGTAAGAGAGAGAGAGAGAGAGATGGGTGTGATGGGTGAAAATGTGAGTGATAGGGATACTTTGTGTAAGAGAGTGTTGACTTTAGGGGTTGCTTGGGGATGGGGCGATGTGTACTTGACATGAAGTGTGATCGATGGGATTGATGGGACATGATTTGAAATCTTTATTGGGTTTACAATTGCGCAGTGTTTTCTCGAATCAGACGCGGGCCCACATCTCCTGGCCTGGGTATCGCCTCGGCGCCCGAGTCGCGGCGACAGCACGGTCGCTAGGATACAAGTCTCAGGTTGAGTCGACTCGGGTTGACGGTATGTGAATTAGGGTCGCACGTAAATACTAGTTAAGGGTCGAAGGTTGTCGAAATTCGACCGGAAAGAACGAGGAATCCTACGGAACGGTATGGATTAAGATACGGGTCTTACACTTACCTTGTGCACACACTTTCACCACTCACTAAGATTTCTATAAGCTTACGCACGATAGATGTATGCAAGTGGCGTCAGGTTATAATAGCATTAAGCTTGGAGTGTGCATCAGACTTATAGAGCTTTGATTTTTGACATATATATTTCCCTTTCAACACTGTATTCAACTGTTTATATTAGTAGATATGTGATGATGATGTTGCCCTTGTGACTTGGGTAAACTTGTGGTTATGCTTATTATGAGTTAAATTTACATTGAAAAATCCTCCTTGTAGGATCCCAGGATAGGAATCTGGCGTATGAACGCTGGAAGCAGAAAATGGGATACTATGGAGGCTGTCGGCACCAGATTCGGCGATCAGAAATTTTGTGAGCCCAGTTTCTGAGTTTGGGGCGTGACGGCATGTGTCACACTCAGCCACAAAACTGGCAATCTGGCGCTTTATCCTCGCATAAAAATACTATCTCCTCATATTACGATACATCTTTGTCGAGCCAGGGTGGATAGAAAACCGTGATCGATGTGTCTCGGTCATAAGATCTCTGCACAACTCAGGAATATCTGAGACACACAATCGGCCAATGAAGTGAAGTCCACCATCAGAACCAATTTGTCAATCTGTCTGACTCTCAGATGTTGCCTCTGCTCGATAATCCTGTAATGACTCGTCTGTCTGGTGAGCCTCAATCACCCTTGTGACAAGAGAGGGTTGAATCGACAGGCTCGATAATTGAATGATAGAAGACTGCAGACCAAACTTGAAGTCATACTTATTATATCCTCAAGCATCCTCCACTCCTAAATAATCATGTGTGCCACTATACCCCATGGCTGACGGCTGAGGGCATTCGCCACCACGTTTTCCTTGCCTGGGTGGTACTAGAGATCAAAATCATAGTCCTCAAGAGCTTCATCCAACGCCTTCACCTCATGTTCAGCTCAGAGTGAGGGAATAGGTACTTCAAGCTCTTGTGGTCGAAGAAGAGCTCGAACCTAACCCCATAGAGGTAGTGCCTCCACACCTTCAGTGCAAAGACGACTGTTGTCAGCTCCAAATCATGCATGGGGTAGTTAGCTCACAAACCTTGAGCTAGCGCATTAGCCACTGGTCTCCCGTACTGCATCAGGACAGCTCCCAAGCCAATACACGAAACATCAGTAAATACAACAAATTCATCACTCCCAGAAGGAAGAATGAGGACAGGAGTGGACATGAGGTAGTCCTTCAGCTCTATAAATGCTCACTCATAGGTATCGCTCCAAATAAACTTTGTGCCCTTTCGAGTCAACTTGGTCAACGGGGCTGTGATATGGGAGAAGCCCTCAATGAAACGCCGGTAGTAGCCTGTTAAACCAAGAAAACTGTGGATCATTATACGAACAGTAGTGAAAAGTAAGTGGCCCTAAAAAGCCCGTGAAGGCAATCGTATGCTTAGAACCATGCGGGTAGTGGAGAGCACATATAAGGACAACCATGCATAAGACCAATGCCTCTTGTTTGGCTTCTGGCAGGGAAGGTAAGAGAAAATTCCATCTCATTACTGGATCAGACATTGCAAATGAAGAAAAAGTGAGTTGCAGTGTGCTCTTTAGCTTGTCCATAGATAAGCCAATCATGCGTAAGACCCCCCAGGTTCCTCTCTTAATTTCAATAGAAACTCATGGGGAAGGGTCAACCTCTAAATGAGTTGCCCTCTCATCGATGGACTGATGACCTTCGATTTGGTACCTAGACAGGTAGTCTTGTGCACCCCATGAACTCTAAAGAGTTACTGCAACCAACCCTATGTTAAAACCTACCGAATTCACTGCCCCGGTAGCTTCACTAGGCCCCTCTGATGAATCGTGGTTTGTGAACTCCTCGAATACATTGGTTTAGCGAACTCAGATGAGTTACAGAGACCATTTGCATAAGCCCCTAGGCTCCAACTACTTAAGAGTCTAAAAAACTGTGATTGCTCCAACTACTAAAAAGCATAAACTATGTGTAGCGCCTTTAGAATTAACTAAACTCCAAATTAGTTCTGCCCATCAGAATGAATACCACATAAGTGATACTAGCAATAAGATGTGTTGTTGCCTCATTATATTATAAAGAATATGATCATAAATCCTGAACTAATGAATCAAAATCTAACATGTACATATATTCATTTCACTATTTCCAAAAAGAACATGCTTATCATGCTATGATCATAATTTAAAGAACACTCTTAAGAAGAAACATTGAAATTTCATTAACATCAAGCTAAAGTACATGATCAAAATTAAAAGTATTATAAATTCTTTGAGACACCTAAAGTTGTCATGTATCTTTGCAAATCTTGCTTTAAGTAAACTTAAATAGTAGCACTCGTCAGTTCAGCTTCAAGAATGATCTTAGCTTAATCAGGTGCATCAACTAGCTCTCTCTCCAAGAAAACAACAATTTTTTCATTCTTGGTTATCTCAGATTTTTCAAGTTCAGTGATACGGACATTAACCTCCATGTCTGCCTTAATCTTGCTTATGTTCAACTCTTCTTCTTGCTCTTGAACCTCAAGCTAGGTAATCTGCTCCTTTGGAAAGGCTGTTTGATCTTTGATAATTTTCCTGTTCTGATCGGAGGCCTTCAGACGTTCTTGGAGAGAGATTTATATTAATCATTATAACCAGAAATGATGGTTGCAGTTCAAGAAACCTTTCCTTAAGGGACATCAATTCTCTCCAAGTCTCTAAAATCTTTGAAGCAATGACTACATTACGTGCTAATTCCAAATGATTTAGCAAAGCATAAAAATGAGTTTAAGAATCGTGTAGATGAATAATATTTATGTGCGATACCCTCACTGCGTGATCAAGAATGGTAAATGCATTTTTCAAAAAAGGCCATTGTTCAGAATCCTTCCTTAAACACACATCCAACAATGGAGAGAGCATTTTTAATCAGGACAAGCATATAAGGAGGAACTTTGTCTAAAGAGAGCTTGTCCAATATTGTAGCCACTGAATTCAAGCTTGCTAAGCCACTAGAAGAAGGCATAACTACAATTATAAATTTTAAAAAAAAGGAGAAGAACGATGTAACAATAATAAAATATGAGGAATAAAGACAAATGAGAAGATACCTAAGAAGAAAATATATCATCTCTGGGGGCAGGTTGCAAAATAACTGGCGATGTTGAGGCCCCTATTTTTGAAGAGTAGGGAATATCTGTGGTAGTAATTGCAATATTAAAAGATAATTCCCTAACTCTAGTACTTGAATCCAAGGTCAACGATGTCACCATTTCGACAAGATTAAAAGGAAATTTGAGATGGCGAGTGACTGGTTAAAGAATGGCAGGGTGTGCAATTGCCATCCCTTCAGCATGAACTTGCTCAGTAACGATTCTATTTTCCTCGGCAATCAATGGGACATCTGAAGTATCTTGATTCACTTTTACGCAATGAGGAAAAACTAGTGCCTCTATCGCTATCCGCACTTCTGGTTCAGAAATTCCAGTTTCTCTTGACGATAAAACTTCTGTAATGCCAAGAAGGGCTACGAGATCTTGTTGAGGCATATCAGTAACAGGTACAGGAGAAGGAGAATATAGAGCATCAAAAGATACAAAAATGTTTGCACCCAAAGAACAATTAAGATCCCCGTAGTCGAGTTGCTCTTCTTTAATGAGAGTGCCTGTCCGGACAGTTGGTGGAGCATCCTAGATTCCCGTTGAATTTTTGTACCTGGAGCATCTCTAATTCTACCTTCTTCAACAATATCTACTTCTTTATCCTCTCCCTGATGATCATCTTCAATTTCACCCTCTTTAGTGAAGCTTCTGCTAAAAGATGTTTCATTGGTTTCAGTTACTTCGGAATAGCTATACGATTTCTCCTCATAAACTATTTGTTTACCTTTAGATGGAAGATCTGCCTCAAAGGGAGTATTGGATATTCCTTGGGGAAGGAGAAGTGCTTTAATGGACTTGTACTTGGGGTGAAACAGATCTCGTCTGAGAACAAGTTCTTGGAGAAGATCGGATCGACCCTGCTGCAGGAGATGCTGTAGTAATAGCCTTGCCCCTGGTATCTTCCCTTGCTCCTCGAGTAGGAGGATACAAAGTAGTGGTTGGAACTTTAAAAACTTATTGCTTGTTTGGAGAAGCAATTTTGGAAGACTTTCTCTCTAATTGCCTTATGAGGTCCAGAGAAGCCCCACAAACTATCCATCCTTCTAACGCGTTGGCAGGCTTTATTTGTTGGATGGGTTCTTCCAAGGAATTTTTTGAACAAATTTGGCCGGGAGCGGCGGCATGATCTCTTTCAATAATATAGTCAATGCCTTGCTCTAGTATATAATTTCTTATCCTGGGAGGAGGTATCCAAATAGGCTAATCCACCGGGTAGCAATTGCATACGAGATGAAATTGATGCATCCACCACCACCACATCCAAACATAGGAAGCTTGAACTTGGTGATTATAGACAGGGACAATGAAGTGGGAGATCAAATTCCTGGCCAGCAATTGTTTCCATATTAGAGCCCAATTATAAGGGCTTACTCCGTAACTCCTCATTATTCGAGTGACGGCCTTTCTGTCTTGCGGAACAGTTTGATCCTAACCGAACTGTCATGTAAACCTACTCGGATAGTAAGGTTCACACCAAAATTTGAGGCCTTCTCTAAGGGGGAGACTACTCGACCTGATGCAGATGAAAAATGATCGCTCAACCGGTTCCAAATCATTGTTATCTATTGCGTCTCTGTCTTCAGCTTGGTGAGACAGGGAAATTGGAAAAAGTTGATAAAATCTGTGCTCTTGATTTTGTCGACTCATATGTCTTCTTAATCATGTTACGCTACTGATAGTGGCACAACGAGAGGTGTTCTGGATTGATGTAAGCTTTTTCAAGGTCTTCATATGTCCATGAAAAATATACACCCAGCCAGCCAAAGAAATAATGTCAGGCTATATATGCAAATGAAGCTCCAATAGCTAGACTTGAACAATGTGTTGCGACATGCCCGAATGCTCTATAGAAAGAGTAGAGAACAAGAGGAGAAAATGAATTTCTTGTGCCTTCAGCCATCGCTCCAACAACTACAAACAGAGTCAGTCGGATAGCATCCACCCATTTCGAAGTCGATAGTACTACCAGACTGAGTCAATAGGCTAGGAAAGCAGCTAATTCAACTTTAGAGCTATAATCTACTAAGTTCCTTATTTGGCATCTGAGGTTTTCCAGATCTTGTGAATGATTGCTCGAAAAACTATAAAAAAAAAAAAATAGAAATATCAGAGGGAATATATTATGCAAATATATATACTTTTTCAAATATACGAATGAAAGAAGTTAGAAAATGTACAACAAGCTTCTTATAAAATGCACGAGCCATTGGAGGGGTGATATCTTTCAAATATTAGGAAACTTAGACATCTCTCGAAAGAATTCTGTAGTGGTTTTAGAGATTGAAGGCGTCTTTGGGGATCGAAGTAAGCGAATTCTTCATTAGTAGAGATAAATTCGTCAAAGAAGCGTCCCGTGACTGGAAGTCCCACCATACGGTGGAGATCCCATAAAGTTATGCTCACTTCACCTATGGGTAAATGGAAAGAATTCATCGTCAAAGACCAGTATTTCAGGAAATATTTATACACCCTAGTATCCTTGAAAAAATGGTCAAAAGTAGCCTCAGTGGCACTATACAAGTCTACATCACCCAAGACTTGTGTATATCTCTTCAGGATGGATGTTGCCCATGTATTATAGTAGATGCGATGAGAAAGGAAACCGCGCGTCCGAAACTCCTCGTTCCCCTACAAAGAATCCCTATTGTGGAAGCGTTGTTGAATAGTTTCAAAATAGTGAGTAGGATAGAGGGTGTGCAGATTGTAGTAAGGGATCAAGAATCATATGTAGGATATATGGCCCGTCTTCTGTTGTAAAACTCTCTCCAAGACAATCTAAGATTTTTAATTCTTTGATAACCCAATTGGCAGTATAAAGGAGCCTATTTTGTGTCATTTGGTCAATCGGTTCACTGCGAAGTATAGAGAGATTGCAATGGAGACTCATCGGAATGATAATTATCTCATCCTTATAAGGATTTCTGAACCAGATCACCTCTTGTTGAATCTTAACACCATCTCATGTGTTTTGGTAGCGCTTCTTGATGTGCTCCTTGATTTTCTCTTGAAGAATCTCCCCTTCGCTCTTCTTCTTCTTCTTCTTCAAAAATGTAGGAGGAGGCAAAGATTCTATATCAGCAGGGCGAGAACTATTGGTGTGGAAGTTGGCTATGGATTTTAACCAAGTCTCCCAATTAGATTCGGGGCCTTCTCTCGGCAGCTTCTTAATGCCCCCCATTATGATAACATTCTGAATTGGGTTGGTCAAGAGAAGTATGTGATTAGACAAATCGATGGTCGGAGGGATTTGTTCTCTAAAAAGAGAAGGTTGCTCACTAACCACCTGAGTTCTCTTCTTAGGCCAGTCTTCAGCAGAGTGAGATTGTGGATTTGAAGACTTAAATCGCCTGGAGGGAGTGGCTTGCTCCTTTAAAGAAGCATGTTGTCTATTAGTGCAAGCCATGAAGAAGCTGAAGACAATTTCAGCAGAGTTCAGTGACTTTAAAAAATTCTACAGGAAACAAAAGTGTTGCGTACAGGGGGTTGTTGCACATGGGGAAGTGTTACATACAGGGGGTTTATTGCACGGGAATACTATAGCGCACAAAAAGGTTCTAGCTCTAGAAGTGAAAATGATTATTCTCTGCAAACTACTACTTATATAGAAGCTTGGAACCGAATCTATTGCGTGGACCCAATAATGCAACAGATATGTCATGCCTGCAATGGATTATATGAGATGAATTTTGGAACACAAGTTGATCCTCCATTTAACCTAAAAGTGAAGATTAAATGAGGGACCAATGGGGCATCTTTTAGAGCATAAATTTAAGAAGGAAAAGGAAAAAATGGGAATCATTATACTTTGGTTGCACAACACGCAACAGGGTGTTGATAATGGTCCATTATGCAGTGCACAATGTAGGTGCATTAATCCCGCAACTCGAACTGATGATAGTCCATTGCCCCGCAACAAGGGAGCCGCACAATGGTGGACCTAATATTCATCATAAAACGTGCAACAAGGTTGTTGCACGCGCAGTGACTTCATATTCATGATTTATATCTTTATAAGTCTTCTAAGTGTTCGATTGATTTTAAGGGAAAAGAACTTATGAAGGATCTAAAATATTTTTAATGAGACATCGTTTCTGCACAACTTCTCTATTAGGAAGATCATATCATGAATCGAAATGCTGTCAAAATTGATATTCGAATGGAACTTGATTATTATATTTAATAACTATATGCTTTATTTTGGAATCAAGGGAAATGCGATGATGTAAATGAATTCCAGAATCAACAAAATATTTTGTGATGATTGTTCTCTCATTATTTCTTTATTATTATTGAATAAGAATCCCTTATCAAAATGCATTCGTTTCTTGTCGAAACAGGGTCATCATCTTATGGGGCCCACCATCAAAATATATTGTCCATCATGTGGGGCCACCTTCAATGTCCAAAACTCATACCCACCTTTAATGTGGATCGTCCATTATGTGGGCCCCAACTTCGATGTGGGCCATTAAGCAGGGCTTGCCTTAGATTTTTTATTGCCCATCATGTGGGGCACACCTTTAACATAGATCGTCCATCGTGTGGGATCCATCTTCGATGTGGGTTGTCAATCTTGCAAGGCCTACCTTGGATATGGGCCATTCATCATTAGGGGTTGACCTTTTATGTGGATTATCAATTATGTAGGGCCCACCTTAATGTGGATCATCCATCATGTATGGCCCACTTTCAATTATATTGTTTATCATGTGAGGCCACCTTCTGTATCCACCGCCCCTCATTTGAAGCCCACCTTTGATATAGATCATCCATCATGTGGGCCCTACCTTTGATATAGATCATCCATCACGTGGGTCCCACCTTCAATGTTGTTCATCCATCATGTGGAGCCCACTTTGGATGTGGGTTGTTCATCATTAGGGTCCCACCTTTGAGTGGATAATCCATTATGTGGGCTCACCTTAATGTGATCATTCATAATGTGAGGCCCACCTTTGGTATGTGTTTCAACAAGAAACAAACGCGCTTCGATAAGGAAATTTTTATTCAATAATAATAATAAAGAAAATAGAAAAACATTTATCATCATAAATTTTATTAATTCTGAGTTTGTTTACATCCTTGTGTTTCCCTTGATTCAGAAACAAAGTACAATGAAAGAAACGAAGAGTGGTTTATTGGTAATTTTGAAAGCATTTCAGTTCGAAAAGTGTCTGTTGCATTGACTAAAGAGTTACGCAAGCTTGAGATCGCCGTTCTTCACTCATATGTGCACAGTTTGTACACCAGAGGACAAGTCGTAAATATGTCAAACTATTATGCGGGTACTTCTACAGGTGGGAGATTCCGTTGTGGGAGACTTCCGTTGTGCTAGATTTCCATTGTGCTGGATTTTCATTGTACGGGATTTCCATAATGCGGGATTTCCGTTGTGCTAGATTTCCTCTTACTCCGGGAGCTCCTTAAGTTTCTTTTACTTCTCTCCTTCTAAATGAGGATAAGAAAGGGGTATTTATAAGCTTTTGCACACATGTGAAGGCCATTTGTGCACAACAGGGGGTGCATAATATGGAGTGCACAACAAGGGGCGCAGAACAAGGAGCACACAATTTAGGAGCACACAACAAGGTTACACAACAGGGAGCGCACAACAGGGGGCGCACAACAATGGGTGCTCAACAGGGAGCACACAAAAGGGGGCGCATAACAGGAGGCGCACAATAGGGAGTGCACAACAAGGAGTAGGAATTCTAAAAGTGCTATCATAGGGACAGGGATGTCTAAAAATGCTCCCACAGGGACTGTGATGTCTGAAAATGCATTTTCTATGCACCAACAGATGCCCCCTCGATCCTTCTTTGATTTATTTATGAAATCAAATGGAGGATCGATCTTATTTTGCACAAAAAAATCCTGTCAGGGAAGGATCGCTTGAATGGAGATCTTCAATAGTTGAGTTCGAACGGAAGACTGAATGATCATGCTCGAACGGAAGATTGATTGATCGTGCTCGAATGGAAGACTGAATGATCATGCTCGAACGGAAGATTGATTGATCGTGCTCGAATGGAAGACTGAATGATCGTGCTTGAACAGAAGACTAAATGATCATGCTTAAACAGAAGACTGAATGATCATCTTCGAACAGAAGACTGAATGCCCCTAGTCAAAAGCATTGAATGAATATTTCAATGAGGATAATGGCAGCAACGGAAGCATTCTGTCTTCATAGCGGTCAATCAAATTGAACTTCATTCTATAAACATGGCCACAATTGCATCCTCCACAGTTTTAACTCCCTTATTCGCACAATTCTCTTTTCATCGAAACTTGGTACTGTAATAACTGTGGCGACTCCATCTTTGAGTAACTTGATCAAAGAACTGTCTTTCAATACTGATCCTACTTCAACGATCTCTTCGATCAACTCCAGCGGCTCTTTCTTTGAACTCCGTGGCTAGGGAATTGCTCTTTAATGTTGCTCCTACTGCAACAATCTCTTCGATTGTCTCTTTTATTCATAGTTTGCATAATCCAAGATTTCAAATAGTAATCTTTCCTGCAAATTAATCAAAATTAGTATCTCAAGATATCATAATTTTACAATTTAGTTTCATGAAGTATTGATAATTTTAAAATATATTGAAAGCTTTTAGAATTATTATAATATTTGCAATATGATAATGATTTAGTCATTCCATCTTTGTACTTGTTAGCGTGCTTTGCATTACATTTTTTGTATTCTTTGCTCATTATATTGTGCTTTCAGAGATGTTATTTTCAGCTCTAAAGGTTCAACCGCTGAGTTTTTTATAGTTTGTACTCCTTGGCATTTCTTTGTAGGCTGGCTAGGAGTGTATTTTCCTTGGACCTTTGCTAATTCTAAAAAAGACTATTCAAATCTTCATTGGCTTCCATTCCAACAATATCAACTTTAAAAAATGATTGAAAGATCAAATGGTTGGGTCACCAAAAAAATAGAGAACACTTCTTTCAATTTTCATTTACTAGCCTTCCGGAGTTCATAGAAGTGATGGATGATGGTTCTATCTCTTTTGGTGAACATTTGTTCCTTAACTAAAGATAGTTCATTTTGGCATGAACCATATTATCCAAGCAGATTTGCTCGTCAATTTGGATTTGACCAGACTGTATTGGAGACTTACAATGTCATTACTAGAAGAATGAGAAGTTATGGCATCGGACCATATAACTGGGCCTTGATATGGAAGAAAATTTTAAACGTTCACACTGGATCACGCTTCATAATTCCTAGCTATAATTATCTAGTTCATGCTTCTTATAGATGGATGTGTTGGTGGGCTCATCAATATTACTTAGCATGTTATTATTGCCTAGTTGATTGTGCCATATCGATTCCTCCTCCACGCATAAGAAATTATCAGAAAGATTAAGGCATAGATTACTTTGAAGAAATAGATCATACCCCCTCTTTAGGCTAACCCCCCTCTTTAGGCCAATTTTGCATAAAGATTTCTTCAGAAGATGATATATACGAAATGAAGCCTGCTAATACCCTTGAAGGATAGATAGTATTTGGTGCTGAATCCAAAGAATACATCTGAATTTTAGATCATCCAAAAGAGAATGATAATTCTTCATATTTTCATCCTCCTCCACCTCTGCAGATTTTGTGAGATAACCTTCCTTCATTATCAGGAAAGCAAGAGACGGGAAGGCATCATTATTTTCTTTGGAAGAATAAACATATTATAATTAAAGACTCGTAGTCAATCCTGAAGAATTTAACTTTTAAACAGAAAGTAGCAAGTATTTTAAACAAACTTACTATTGTTGTAATTTGAACTTGATCAAAGAGAAACGTATTTTTGCGAGATAACCTTCCTTCATTGTCAGGAAAGCAAGAGACGGGAAGGCATCATTATTCTCTTTGGAAGAATAAACATATTATAATTGAAGACTCGTAGTCAATCCTGAAGAATTTAACTTTTAAACAGAAAGTAGCAAGTATTTTAAACAAACTTACTATTGTTGTAATTTGAACCTGATTAAAGAGAAACGTATTTTTATATGTTATTTAATCAATGTTTGAGATTTTCATCAGGCAATTACATATTTGAGCATATCTTGAGTAAAATAGATAATCATATATATCTGCAGCATTTTGATGCTACACATAGTTTAAGCTCTTAAGTAGTGGAGCTAGTATACTTTTGATTGAACATACTTTGACTGGACATGACTTGACTTGAATGGACTGGACTGGACTGGACTTGACTTAACTGGACTTAACTTGACTGGAAACTTTCACACAGTTTAAGCTCTTGAGTAGTAGAGTGATCACAGTTTTTTAGACTCATGAGTAGTTGGAGTCGGGTCTTATATGAATGGTCAATGTAACTCTTATAAGTTCGCTGGACTTATTGCGACCGGGGAGTTCATAAACTGTGATCCATCAAAGGGGCCCAGCGAAGCTACCGAGGTGGTGAACTTGGTGAGTTTTATGCACAGGGTTAGCCACAGTAACTCTCTAGAGTTCACGAGGAGTGCAAAGCTACCTTAGGATACCAAGTCCAAGGTCATCGGTCAATTAATGAGGGGGTAATTTATTTTAGAGATCCTGTCCTCATGAGTTACTATTGAATCAAGCTAGGAATCTAGGGAGTTTTACGCATGGTTGGCCTATCTATGGATAATGGTCAAAGAGCACATTTTCTCTCACCTTCCCCCGTGACGTTGTCAAAAGCTATACAGACAGCATTGGTCTCATGCGTGATTGGCCGTTGTGGACTTTTTAGCTGCTTAGGGCTTTTAGTCGCTGGCTCCATCCGCTGCCCGCATGGGTCTAAGCATGTGATGGCCTATACAGGATTTTTAAGGCCATTAGCTTCACACTATTACCTGCATAATATTTGATGTGTCGCTGATTAATGGTAGGTCTTATGCGTGATATTCCGCTGTCGTAAATAATAAATTGATAACTGTAGTACTAATGTCGTAGACAATAATATCAATTTGATAATAATGGCTTTATAATAGCGGTCAACAGCGATTAGTGATTGTGATAAATATCAATTTGACGATAATCATTAGTGCTTGGCGATAATCAGTGATAAATTTGATACGCTTGATATGCTTGAGAATCTACCTTTTATATAAGGAAAGGAATACATGGCATTGCCTTTTAAAAATTTTTCATCATTCTGCTTGTCTTGCCCCCTTTTGATTAGGAAGTATTATAATGATAATCTTTGGAATTAAAATTATAGCAATCTTCAAGGATATACCTGCCTCCAGTCTTGTGAATATACTTGTCTTGTGGCTTCACATTCCGATCACAAAGATATGAAGAGTTGTGTCCATATTAGAATATTGTTCTTCTTTCAAATGATCCTGACTATCTTCGATCGGGATTGGGTGTTATTACTTTCTCTCTTATATCACACATTTTCCTTATGACTATTTCACCATTGTTCATCATTTTTTATAAAATATTCTTCAAGGTGAAGCAATTCTCAGTTCGATGTCCGAGAAGTAATAGCAGTATTTTCTCTTATCTTCTTCATATCCTTTGGACACTTTGGTCATGACAATTTGATTTTCTTTACGGCTAGTAATTGGTTTATCATAGGAAATTTATCGTCTTCTTCAAATGTATACTTCTCACAGTTCTTGAATTTTCTGAATTCTTTCTTTACTTTCTTAGTTATGGAATCATAACACTTTGTTTTCTTTTCTTCTTTGGCAATATCTATTGCTACTCTCTTAAGATTTTGAAAAAATCGATTCATACGAGAATTGAGTAGCTTCACATTAATCCTTTCTAAATTATAAGCTTTTATAATTAAATCTTGAAAAGTCTGTATGTTTGGACCAATAAGTCATAACATAATATTTGGTTTTATGCATTCTATACATAGCTTAACTTTCTCTTCTTCTCTGGAAAGTTGTGAGCATGATGCCCCGAGGGTTCTCCATCGACTGATGAATTCATCAACTGATTTGTCTTCTCATTGGAAAGCAGAGGCTAATTCAGTTAAATTGACTTCTCTGTCGAAAGAGAAGTTTTCGATAAAAATACTCTGCATTTGTTCCCAAGTATGAATAGATCCTAAGATTAAAGCTGAATACCATCTAAAGGCTTTCCCTGTCAGAGAAGACTCGAATAATGACAAACAATATCGAGGAACTCTAGAGAAATTTTCGATTATTATTATGAAGTGCATCATATGTTATTCTGGTGACCCGTACCCATTAAACTTCTTAAAGTTTGGGTATTTGAAGTCAGTGGAAAATGGCATTTCTTCTATTTCAGTGGGATATGGTGTCTAACATCGAAACGTTTTGTTCTGATTTTGTTCCTTCTCTAGATAAATGGTTTCGGTGACCATTTATCGGATTTCTTCATACGTTATGTTCTGAGTAATATTACGCACCAGTCTTTAAAATGTTATGGCATTTTTATTTGTGGTTCAATGTTGCTCATGGCAGTCACTGTTGGAAAATTAGGAACTTCTTCAGTAATATGCTCATCTGGTCAAAGTCGATTAATATCTGCCGACAAGTTTTTTATTTCTTTATACTTTGATTGTCCTGAACACTGCATTACCGATGCCGTTGCGGAATATGAACTGTTGTGATATTGAGTGACTGAGGTGAGGCTGCGCTTCGTGGCATTTCGTATAATCGACCCTTTAACCGTACTAGGCAGGACGGTACTCCTTATGGGAGAAGATTGAATCCTTCGCCTTTTTTATGTCACTATCATCCATCCTTAATCATCTCGCTGCGCTATTGGTGAAGCAGAAACCATTCCAGACATCACTTGACATTACTTATCCTTGATCGCAACTGATTTAACCTTCTCCAGTACTTTCTGTAGTAATGATCCCGTATTATTGATGCAATCTACTGGGAATCTGTTAGGTGTGAAGTAGACAACCACGTTAATCGGGAGAAAAGTCATTGCGGTTGTGTAAAGACAAAATACATGTTATTCAGAACAGAGTATCAGTTATTTTAATTAAATAAAATTGTACTTTGTTTTAGAAATGAAGGGGAGGATGTTTCCATTGAGAGTCGTCATTTTGACGTCTATACGACGCCAAACAGTAATGAAAATTCTCTGAATATTTTCTAAGTTATCATTAAATAATAACATTCCCCAGCAGAGTTGCCATTTTGTTTCGACAAGAAACGAATGCGCTTCGATAAGGGAATTATCATTCAATAATAACAAAGAAAATAGAAGAACATTCATCATCATAAATTTCATTAATTCTGAATTTGTTTATATCCTTGTGTTTCCCTTGATTCAGAAACAAAGTACAATGAAAGAAACGAAGAGTGGTTTAATGGTAATTTCAAAAGCATTTCAGTTCGAAAAGTGTCTGTTGCATTGACAGAGAGTCGCGCAAGCTTGAGATCCCAGGTTCTTCACTCATATGTGTACAGTTTGTACACAGGAGGACAAGTCACAAATATGTCAAACTATTGTGCTGGTACTTCTGTTTGTGGGAGACTTCCATTGTCGGAGATTTCTATTGTGCTGGATTTCCATTGTGCAGGATTTCCATTGTACTGGATATCCATTGTGTGGGATTTTCGTTGTGCTACATTTCCTCTTGCTCTAGGAGCTCCTTGAGTTTCTCTTACTTCTCTCCTTCTAAATGAAGATGAGAGAGGGGTATTTATAGGCTTTTTCACACGTTTGAAGGCCATTTACGCACAATAGGGGGCGCACAACAGGGAGCTCACAATAGGGGCGCACAATAGGGGGCGCTCAACAAGGAGCGCACAATAGGGGGTGCACAATAGGGGGCACATAATAAGGAGTAGGAAGTTTGAAAGTGCTATCATAGGAAACTAGGATGTTTAAAAATGTTGTCACAGGGATTGGTATGTCTGAAAATGCTACCACTGGGACTGAGATGTCTGAAAATGCATTTTTTATACACCAAAAGTATGGACTATTGATGTAGAGCAGGTCTCGAACACTTTCATGGCCAAGATGGACCAGAGAAGGTCCGATCAAAGGCAGAAGTGATTAAGACCATCAAAACCCTAATGCAGGCATATCTCGCAAACCGGAACGAGTTATTCAACGTATAATATATGATTTTGGGGTAGGAGAAGCTACTTTAGCTAACCAATCTTATTTTGTTGGATTTACCTTACTAAATTTGCAAGATTTCATCAGATCGATGGTCAAAAATCCATTTTAATTTCGTTTTTAGTATTTATAATAAGTTTTAGTTAAATCATTACTCCTGATCCTTTGGGCTTTAGGAGTCGTGCCTAACATGAAAAGGGCTTAGAAAAATTAGGAGAATAACGTGGTTAGGAAAAATTGGACACTTATTATTTTTGGCTGAAAACCATGAAGTCTAGTAGAAATCATGATCGTTTATAAATAATAAGTTTATTATTTATAGTAAAGTCACATTTTTTAGGGAGTTTGAGTTAGAGTTTGATTATGAAACGTCTTACTAGTTTTGGTATCACTATTTAAAGAATTGTAAATTCATTTTTATCATCAATCAATTTATTTCCAAATTTATTAAAATTTATTTTTATTTTCTTATTTTCCCTTGTGGATTTGAGAAATCTCTACGAGGAGCCCAGAGAAGCTTCGTGGATTTGGAGTAATTATCTCCTTGAAGAGGATGGTAATCAACCTCATCACGTCCATCCCTACATCAATTAGTATCAGAGCAAGGACTCCCATCGAGCTGATGGCAAATAACGACAGTATGAACAAAAATCCCGTGGACGGTGATCCAAGGATTCGTTATCTTTTAGAAAGAATGGAAGCTTTATACCAGGAGAGTTAGTTGACCATGTAAGGGCTATAGGAAACACTCGACCATCTTACGGATATGTTAATTCTGTCCCAAGCCCAAGGCGATGATGCTCAGCTACTTATGGTTGGTGTACAGCACAACCTAGATTTTCATAGGGCACTTCAAAATATGAATCGTATGACTACCCCAAATGAGTCGAGCTCTAGAAAAAAGGACATCAATGGCAGCTTTGACCAATGACCAATCCATGGAGGCAATCGACTAGATCATGCTGAAAGAGATAATGAGGTAAGGTTGAACTTTCTAGTTTTAATAGCTTATTGCATATAAAAGATTTCCTCGAATGGTTAGCTAAAGTAGAATGATATTTTGATTACATATGTGCCAGAATATAAAAATGCGAAATTAGTAGCATTCAAATTAAAATTCGATGTTCTGCATGGTGGGAACAATTACAACTCTCACATGCCCGACATAACAAGGCACCCATCCGATCATGGCCACAGATGAGACGCCTTCTTCAATCACGATTCCTTTCTGGTGATTATAAGTAGGTATTGTTCCAACAATACCAAAATTCTCGATAGGGGAATCAAACTGTCACAGATTACATTGAAAAATTACAGTGGCTGGCAACACAGAATGACTTGTTAGAAACCGAATCATAGAAGATAATACAGTTTATAGGTGGGCCATGATCGGTGATTCAGCACAGTTTATAGGTGGGTTATAATCGACAATTCATGACCGAGTTCAAATGTAATTTTAATCAATTTATTTTGTTTACAAGTTGTTTTCCAAACAACTTGCATTGCAACTTTATCTTTTTATCTTGGGAGTAGACTTGGGCTCTATAATCCCAAATATTTGTCAATGGATCATCTTTCGATGACATATTTATGATGACATATTTATAAGTATGAATTTTAAAAGAAAGAATATTTGGTTAAGCTGAGGTAACATAAATAATTAAGAAAAATAAAGAAAACAAATGAAATCAGCTAACCATATGATATTTAAGCAATATTAAGCCATTTAAAAGCATAAATGAAAAGAAGAGATATATATATATATATAATATTAAAATACATAAGCTAATAAGCATAGAAAATATCCATCCACCCATCAAATATTACAATTTAAGTCTATAAATAATAATTGTCAAATCGTCATAAGAAAACACAAGGAAAATAGAAGGTACAACCCATCTTGCTTCATGCAATTATTGCAGGTACTGTCTTATCCTAATTCTTAGTCTACTCTTCATCGAATTCCTCATCAACAGAATTACCTTTTCCCCAGATCAAATGCAATCAATCATATGTACAAATGAGCATTTTAAATAATTTCAATGTAAGCGAGCTTCAATACTAATTCACGACCCTATTCGTGCTAAAAGAATATTCTGACATCACAGTTGAAATTGGAATTATCAATATGCCCCGTGCCATCAACGAGAGAACATGTACTAAGATTCACGAGCTTTCAACTTCTACCAGTCTAAAACATCAAATTCTTCACCTTTATACTTTACAAGTGGCTCCTTTAGATAGTGGTCAAGTTCTCTTTAGGTCTCAACTTGTGCCATGAAAGACATGAAATCATCGATCGTGTTTCATTTTACAACAACACTAGAACTAAAACCCACTTAAGGAGTCTAATGTATGGTATTGTCTTTTGTGGTTGTAAGAGTTTATGCATAGAAATTGTACAAATCTCTAACTGCATCACGAATATTATTGACCTTAGTGACACTCTTCTCACCATACAATTTTTTAACATAAATATAACCATGAACACCTTGTATTGATGATTAAGAACAACTGCAATGGCCATTACCAAACTGCACTCAAACCAATACTTATCAAACTTTAATTGTATACATGTAATCATTATTTGTAAAAAGCCTGGTCTACTACAGCTACTCAAAACATGCTTTACTCTCCAAAGTTCTGGGAGAAATATATTTGTTATTGAATACTTATTTCCTGAAAAAATCTTTGTTGTGTCATAAAAAATTGAAAGAAACTCACGAAATGCTTCAGCTCTTCTCCAATCATCATTAGAAGGCAACCACCGATATGCAATATTATGCTCTGCATAGTGAGGAATGTATCAATGAAAGTTATTACTGAATTTAACATTTCGTAGGTTAAATTCCAACGTGTTATGACATCTAACTTTATCATTCTCTGAGATGATAAATTCAATTATTTCACGATCTCATTCCATATATTCAATCATGAAGGTGACACACATATGTACTTCACACTCTCTTATGTTCTCGATCATTGGCTCCATTATTTTAAGCCTACCTTGTACAATCAAGTTTAGGATGTGGGCACAACACCTAACATAAAATATTTTTGTACTGAAATATAAGTCACTGGTGGGCCTAAACTGGTTCCACAAAATCATTATCACATTGTCATTTGCAAAGGCATTGTCTGAAGTTATCGAGGAGATTTTCTTCTTAATACCCTACTCCATAAGGCATCTGTAGGGTTTAGGGTTTAGGTTTAGGTTTTAAGTTTATAATTTATAAGCAATGTAATTCATAATTTATAAAAATAAACCACTACTAATTTAATTCACATTCTCGCTTACATACATTTTCATGCATACTCTCTTTATCATTGTATGGGAGACCTTATATTTGGGGTTAAGGCCTCCAGCTAATTAACAAAATACTGACTCTCTACCACCGGAAATGATTTTTCATTTACAATAATAAATCTAGTCGTAACCTCATTCATATGGTCCATGGTATACTTATAGGTAGACAAGGTACCCTATGATAAATCCACCATATATTAAGTAAATGAAAGTGTTTGTTGGCCTGAGGTCTAGCTTCTCACTTTTTAATGATACTTAAATAGGTGTTTCTTCATATTTGTTGGTCGGAGGTCTAGCTTCTCACTTTTTAATGATACGTCAATAAGTGTTTCTTCATATCTAGTCATCAACTTATTCAATAGCTTGTTTAGCATATTAAGCCTTGCAGTACTTACATTATTTCTTCACTATGTCGTTCTTTAGGATTACTTCTTCAAAATCTTCTCACACTAACAATCTTTTTTTTTTCTTTTATTAAACTCTGGGAGGTACTAATTTCAATGGGCACCTCTTCATCTTGTAGACCTAATGCTTCATCTAAGATCATCGGCGAAGTGACTGATAAACTGTTGGAGGTATTGGGAATTTTCTCATTAATTATCTACTAATTGAAAGATATTAAATTAAACTAGCACTATAATGTCTTAAAAGTATATACTAAACCCTAAATTAGTCACCCATCCAAGGTTAGATATATTATAATATTTTCATATTCTCATTTAAATGCTCACGCTGAAATTCCGACAGCATCTCCCCTTTCCAGATAAGTTGATCTTCATTTTCATTCCCATGCCAAATCTCTAAGCAATGTCAAGACATTTGACATGAGAAATAAAAATAAAGAAACATATCTAGAGAGAAATGGAACGCAGAACAAACATGAGCATTTAAATAGGTTATATGAAAGCATACTATCTAACATTAAATTATAAAATATGGGACAATTTAAGCAATTTTTATGTTATAAAAAATACACTATATCTATGCCTGGCCACATAAAAATCCTCAAATGGACACCTAATTGTCTAATTTACAAAAATAAACCATATTAAGCTAACTGTCTAATGCACAGTAATAAGCTAAATAATAAGCAATGTAATTCATAATTTATAAAAATAAACCACTACTAATTTAATTCACAAAAATAAACCACATTAGGTTATTTGTCTAATGCACAATAATAATCTAAGCAATTGGGGGTCAGGGGAATAAGGGTTTAGGCTTATGTTTAGCCATTTAGGGTTTAGGGTTTAGGTTTTAGGTTTTAGATTTTATGTTTTATGTTTAGGTTTTAAGTTTAGGGTTTAGGGATTAGGTTTAAGGTTTAAGTTTTAGGGTTTGGAATTTAGGATTTACGGTTTAGAAATGGCTCAACATAAGCTAATCTGACCGCACCTGAGCCAAATCGGACACACCACAGCCAACCCGGACGCACCTGACCCTTTTTAATTTAGACATTCAATCCTATACGACCCCAATTTCATAAAATTTCAAAATTAAAATAGATGAAAATCATGAAATGGAAGTATAGAAATTATAATGATTAGTTGATTTGAAGAGTTAGGTGGATGTCGAGAGTCGGCGGGGAGCGGGTGGGCTAGGTGGGTGCGAACGAGCCGCTGAGTTGAGATGAGCGGCTAAGAAGTGGTGGTTGTCGGGTCGGGACAGACGGACAATCGGGTGCGGCCATGTGGGAGATGAGAGAGAGAGAGAGAGAGAGAGAGAGAGAGAGAGAGAGAGAGAGAGAGGTTGGTCTGGTGATGCTGAGTGACTATCCAGCTCGGGAGAGGAGGAGGAAGGGAGGAAAAGAGTTTGGGTTGGGTGCGAGTGTGCGGCGGGTAGGTCAGATTAGTTACACACACTACCCAAACACAAGTAGAGTCGAAGTTCATATTAAGTTGAGTAAGTATCGAGTCAGATTACGGGTCGAGTCCAATCGAGTTAATGGGTGGCCTAGATTTGACTCAGTTTGAGTTTAGATTTGGCAAAGTCCACTCGGTTCAGATCGACTAACCCACTTGTTTAGATTGAGTTGGGTCTAAACAAGTTGAACGAGTCGAGTCTGTCGAGTCCACTCGTCCCGTGCCCAACTCTATATATCAACATAGAAAACTTTTTCCTCAACAAAGCCCCTGTTGTTGTTGGATCTCTCCATGTGGAGAGGCTAATTTCCATCAAGAAATGGACAAAAGAGAATCATCTATAACTCTTTGCTTCATGGTGCCCTTCACTGTGAAAGCCAACAGTACCATCCTTTTCAAATGGCGCGTTTATCAAAACTGTCAGTTAACAAGCAACTGACAAAACCACCATAGATTGGATGGTTAAGATCATCTATATTGTGTGATCTTTAGATGGTCCCCATTGTGATGAATCATAGGCCCAGATGCAAATAGAGAGATGGGAGGACGCAGTTAACATTTTTTTGTCCATGCTCAACTGATGAAAAATGGTTCACCTCTTCAATATCTCCAGCAATGTGTCATGGTTGGTTAGCAAGCTTGCCTTAGTAAAATGGCTCTAACACTAAGGGCGTGTTTGGCGCATAGTATTAGATGGGCTTAAGTGGGATGGAATTGCATATGGTCCTGTGCCAATTCCACTCCATGTTTGAGAAGAATGGAAAAGCTTGGAATTAGATCACATGGAATTGCATTGGGTCTCGTGCCAATTTCACTCAATATTAGCAAGTTGTGTAGATCTCACCATGATGCGTGGGCTATATCCACCTCAATAGTCAAGTATTGAGAGGTTGATACAAACTTGGTTCTAAGCACAACCTATCACCAAAAACCAATGGTTTATGGCAGGACAACCTTACTAGAACCTGGGTGAGTATCAAAAACTCAAACTGAAGAAGATATGAAAGAAATAGAAACTAATCTATTACAACATTCACCACACAATGCTGAAATGTAAAGATTACAACATTCACATCCACAAATACATCCCACAATCTTAAACCATAAAAGATAAAGAAATAAACCACACATCCACCAAACATAAAGAATTATATTGGTCCTCTTGTGTGTACACCAACTATTAAACAACAGCCACACAACTACCCCACTCCTAATATCCACTCCATCGGGATATTAGCATTCACTAATCAAAATAGGTTTTTCAAGGTTCACCTAAAACCTTCACAATTGTATCTTTCAAGTGGGCTTACATAATTCAAAAACCCCACACTTTGAGTTTTCTGGATCACCTCAGACAAACCACGAATAGAGATTTTCTGGAACAATCTCACAAACCAAACAAATAGATTTGAATTACAGAAAAAAGTAAAATACTTATCTATATAGTGATTCTGAAGCAGCCTGGTAGAACCAACTTGATGACGACGTAGATGTTCAACGTTTAGTATCACAAGTATATGGGGTTCTAAGTTTAGATGATTTTTTAATTAAATCAGTAAGGGTTTTGCTTTGATTTTGATCTCATAAAAGGGTAAATCAAATATCCCTTTTTAACATAAGAATGGAACAGAGAATAAAAATCAAAATACAATAGCTACTTTAAAGAATCTTAAATATACACAAAATAGCTTAGAATGTACTCAAAATAGTCTCAGAGTAATTGCTTAAGAATGATAAGAATTGAATGAAAAACTCTGAAATTCGAGCATTATTTATAGGTGAAAAATCAGTTCGCACGACTGGCCTTGATTTAGCTACGACTGGCCTTATCCAAACAGATTTTCAAAAAATTCTGACGCGATAAAAATTTTCAGTTACACGACTAGCCTTGTGGGTCCCACTACTGGTCGAGTGGCCTTCTCGACTGGTCATGGACACCACACGACTGGTTGTGTGAGTCCAAATTACTCGCTGGAAAATGAGTCGAGCACTACACGACTAGTCCAACACTATTCACACGACTGGTCGAGCAGTTTTCAGAACTAGTCATAAACCAACAGAAAAATTTTAAAAATTCATAACAAATTCTGGACCGGTCGAGTGAATGCTAGGGCTAGTTGAAAGAACATAATTTTACACTTATAAAATGACCAAAATGACCGACCGAAAGTATGAAATTATCTAATTATGATCTAAGGTCAATCTAGGTCAATCATACGTTACTTGATTGAACATATGAATCATCAAACTATTAACCACTTCAACAGCTTTAAATTTTGCGTTTGAACTCAACATACCGAACACGGTCTTTAACTAAGTCTTGAGTTCTTGGACTTTTCTGGTTCCAGATCTTGAACCGCAATTTTCTTGAACACTAAGTCTTCACTTTCTTCCAGTTTGAAGATCTTGGCAAGTTTGTCGTAGATATAGACAGGATAAATTCAGCGCAAACAGAACAAACATCGAAGATTCAGTGTGAACAGATACACAATCTTGATACACATCAAGATACAAACTTGAAATGGTTTGGCACACTAAAATTTGACAATACTCAGGGTTTGTCAACATAACACTTTCAATCTCCCCTTTTGTCAAATTTGTGACAAAACCAAAATTACAATATGCACAATAGATATTCAATCAACACATTCCACAAGCATATTATGATACGATCCATAATCAATAATAATCTACTCTCCCCCTTAATCCACTACTCTTTGCAAAAAAAAATAAATATTAGTCACATTCATCATCATCATATCATTATCCTCATATCATCGACAATGTTCTCCCCCTTTTTGTCACAACATAACAAAGGAAGCGAATAATGATAAATGAAGATAAGAAGAGAGTAAGTAGAATCAATAACTACTCATCCAAATCAAATAAAACAAAGTATCTGAACTAATACCATTCACAAGTTTCACGACTGGTCGTGTACATACTTGACCGGTTGTGCCACGAATGGTTGAGTGTGTACTTAACTAGTCGTGTAACACAGAAAATGTGTAATTTTACGTATATTTAAATAAAATAAAAATATAAAATAATATATACAAACATTATGATACAAATGAGCACAAATCATCATTCATATTACACATATCAAGATCAAATTTCAATTTTGAAAATCAATTTTTATCAAGCAGTTTTGTGAATATGTCAGCTAGTTGATTTTCGGTCTGAATATATTCTAATGAAATTATCTTTTCTTCCACCAATTCACAAATATAATGATACCTAATATCAATGTGCTTGGTTCATGAATGTTGAATAGAATTTTTGAAAATATTAATTGTGCTTGTGTTATCACAATATAATATCATAGATTCTTACGCAATTCCGTAATCGCTTAACATTCTCTTCATCCATACTAGCTAAGTGCATGTATTACTTGTAACAATATATTCAGCCTCGGCAGTGGAGAGCGATATGGAACTTTGATTCTTACTTAGCCAGGAAACTAGACAGTTCCCACATAAAAACAAGCACCACTGGTTGATTTACGATCATCAATGTTACCAGCCTAATCAGCATCTGTGTAACTAGCTAATTGCACACTAGTATCATGTGGATACTAGAAATCAAGATTAGCTGAACTAGTGACATAACGCAAAATTCGCTTAACAGTAATCAAGTGGAACTCTTTAAGGTCTGATTGATATCTGGCACAAATACCAATGCTAAAAGCAATATCCGGTCAACTCGGAGTTAAATAAAGTAAACTTCCTATCATACTGCAATACAACTTGGGATCCACACTCTTACCTGTTGAATCCTTAGATAATTTCAGAATGATACTCATTGGAGTATCAAAATTTTTTCCATTCTTAAATCCAAACATTTTAACAAAGTTCAGAGCATATTTGGTTTGAGAGATGAAGAATCCATCAAAAAGTTATTTGACTTACAACCCTAGGAAATAATTTAGTTCTTCAACCATGCTCATTTTGAATTTGTATTTCATAAAATCTACAAACTCAATAATCATGTTAGCACAGGTAGATCCATAGATTATGTCATCAATATAGATTTGCACAATTAAAATATGATCTTTATGTTTCTTAAAAAATAATGTTTTATCTTCACTCTCCATTACAAACTTATGACATAACAAGAATTTAGTTAATTTCTCGTACCATGCCCTGGGAGCCTGTTTCAATCCATAGAGTGTCTTTTTCAAGCGATAAACATGATTAACATGTTTAGGGTCTTCAAAACCCTTTGGTTGTTCAACGTATACTTCTTCATGCAAATCACTATTTTAAAATGCACTCTTAACATCCATTTGATATATTTTAAATTTTTTAAAGCATACAATGGATACAAATAGTTTGATTGATTTAAGACGAGCTACTGGGGCAAAGGTTTCATCGTAATCAATACCTTCAATTTGAGTGTACCCTTGTACAACTAGCCTGGCCTTATTTCTAATTATGTTACTAAGTTCATCAGACTTATTCTTAAAAATTCATTTTGTTCCAATAATATGTTTATCAATTAGTCTTGGAACTAAATACCAAAGATCATTTCTTATAAACTAATTGAACTCCTTTTGCATAGCTACAATACAGTTTTCATCTATAAGGGCTTCTTTTACATTAGCCGGTTCTATCTGAGATGTAAAGCATACGTAGTTACACATATCTTCTAATTGTTTACGAGTGCGTACACCAGTGAGGGGATTTCCAAGGATTCGATCAGTAGGATGATCTTTATTTGATCATAGTTCAGTATTATTTTGATTGGATGAAGAGTCTGGTTTATCAATTTGAAGAACTTTTTTATCTTCTGAACTTGTGACAAGTGTATTCATATGATCATCAATGACCACATTATTAGATTCTTGTATTACACCGATCCTTTTGTTAAGTACCTGATGTGTTCGACTATTCAGAGCATACCCTTAAAATATCCCTTCATCACTTTTGGTGTTAAATTTACCCAAATGTTCTCGATCATGCAAGATATAACATTTACTGCCGAAAACTCAAAAAGTATTTGACAAAAGGCTTCTTATTAAACCATATCTCATAAGACGTTTTATTATTATATTTACTAATATAAACACGGTTAATTATATAACAAGCAGTATTTACGGCTACAGCTTAGAGATTTTTAGGAAGCTCCACACTGTCTCATTTCTTGAAACACCCTATTTTTTCTTTCTACTATCTCATTTTGTTGTGGTGTTTTGAGAGTAGAATATTCATATGATATTTCCTGATCACTACAAAATTTCTCAAAACTATTATTTTTAAATTTAAACCCCTGATCACTATGGATCTTACTGACTTGTAACTCTTTTTCATTTTGGATACGTTAAGTATCCTTTTTACTTCGTCGAGAGTTTCAAATTTCTCTCTTAAGAAGACTACCCAAGTATACCTAGTAAAGTCATCTACAATGACCAAAATATACTTCCTGCCACCTCGACTCTCTGTTCTAATAGGTCTAATGAGATCCATGTGGAGGAGTTCGAGTGATTTAGATGTGACATTAGAGTTTATCTTTTTGTGAGCACTCCTGGTTTGTTTACCAATCTGGCACTCACCACATATCTTATCCACTTTCTTTATTTTGAGTAAACCTCTTACTAAATCACTTTTGCTCAATTTATACAAGTTGCGGTAGTGTTCATGTCCTAGGCACTTATGTCATAGTTCGGTCTCATCAGTATGGACCATGTAACACGATAGCTTAGATGAGCTTGAGTTACTAACTATATAGCAGTTCTCAAAAGTTTTGTGACCAGTTAATATTATAAAACCATTCTTATTTAAGATTTCACATTTTTAGTTTGAAAATTTTACACTATGATTATTATCACAAATTTCAGAAATGCTTAATAAATTATGTTTTAAACCTTCTACATATAAAATATTCTCAAATAGAGAGAGGTTAGGAAGTTGAACCATACCTTGGCCAATAATTTTGCAGTTGCTATCATCATCGAATGTGACTGAACCATCAGTCATATCTTTAAGACTGGTGAAGAGACTTTTGTCACCTGTCATATATCTGAAGCAACCATTATCCAGGTACTACTTTGAATGGCTCATGGCTTTGAATGCAGTGTGGGCAACCAAACAAGCAACCTTAGGGATCCATTTCATTACAGTTTTGGGTTTGGGAACATAGTTGGTCATTTTTTGTTTATAATTTTTATATGTCCTACCCATTGAGTTAGATTTCAAGAGCTCCTTAAGCAAGTCTATAATTTTCTCAGCTAAAGGATTACGGTTCTAATTTTTATAGTTGATATGGTTCTTTTTAAGATTTATAGACTAAAAAGTTTTAGTCGTTTTATAAAATTTTGATTCAGACTTTTCCCCTTTGAGTTAGAAGACTTGTCTTTAACAAATTTAGGAGTATTCTTATATTTGAGAAGAGTATTTTTATTGTAGCCCAATTCAGATCAATCACCATATTTTCTATATCCAGATAGAAGTTTTTCTAATTTAGGGTCACCTTGGGCATACCTCCAAGTATCCTTCAAACTCAAAAGTGAAGATACTTCTAGTTTTAGGTTTTCATTTTCAGATTTTAAGTTTTCAATTTGGGATGTTTTGAAATCTAAGTCACACTTAGTTTTTTCAAAGCAATTTGAAAGGTGCAATTTTTTTAAAACCAGATTATCAAAATTCTCTTTCAATTTTAAAAACTTTTCTTTTTGTAGTTTTCATTTAATAGCTATTTTACAACTTTCCCTATATAAGGCATTATAAGCATTTTGAAGATCTTCTTCATTTTTATGATCACTTCCTAGATTTTCTTCACTGGTTGTATTATTATTCGAGAAAGCGAACTTGGCTAAAGTCATTAGGGCTTTAATATCATTACCCGACTCAGTTCCAGAATCTTCTAACTCAGAAGAAGCTTCAGAGCAGAAAGATTCATCCCATGTAGCTAACATACCTTTCTTTTTAGGTTTGTCCTTTTTAGGACATTAGTTTGCTAGATGCCCATATTCATGGCAGTTGTAGCATTGCTGTCTTTTAAAGATTTTCAGTTTTTAGATCTTGATCTTTTCTTTTCAAAAGGTTTTTGAACATCAACCCTCTTTTTATTTTTGAAAATCTCATAAAACTTTTTAACTAAAAGGGTCATATCATCTTCAGAAGTTTCTAAATCAGAATTATTATTTTCATGAGAAATACTTTTAGAAGATTTAAGGGCGATAGATTTACCTTTTGGAGCTTTAAAGTTTAATTCGTAGGTTTGTAAAGAACCAACCAGTTCTTCAACCTGCATATGGTCAGTATCACGAAGTTCCTGAATGGCCGTGACTTTTGAATTGAACCTTTCAAGTAGTGAGCGTAATATCTTTGCACAAACTTTACTTTCTGGGATGTTATCCGAAGAACCCACATAGAGTTGATTATATCATTCAACTTAGTATAGAAGTCCATGAATATTTCACTTTCTTCCATACATATTTCCTTAAATCTAGTAGTGAGGATTTGTAGTTTAGACTTCTTAATAATAGTCGTACCCTCGTGTGTCATTTCTAAGATATTTCAGGCTTATTTCGCGGTATCACAAGATATAATTCGTTTGAATTCATCTGGCGATAGTGCGCAAGTGATTGCATTTAAAGCCTTGGCATTGGCACTACTCTCAGTTCTCTGAAGAGTGGTCCAAGTGCTACAAGGAGCAACTTTTAGAGTTTTAATTCCATCAAGGCCTAGAACTTCAACAGTAAGTGGAGTCCATTTAGTTACTGTAGCTTGCCACACATTCTCATCAATAAACCTCAAAAATATTCTCATTCTGGCTTTCCAATAAACATAATTAAAGCCATCAAAAGGTAAAGCCCTAGTGATAAAAAGGCTATCAAAATTTGACATCTTAAATGCTCAAACCGATTAGCTCATGAATTAAATCCAACTAAACAAGCTATCAGGCTTTGATATCACTTGGAAAGGTTAAGCAAAAAAGTCCTAAAGAAGAGGGGGGGTGAATAGGATTATGCCAAATAAAAATAATAAGCGAAATAACAACAATAAAATAGCCAAATAAAATGCAATTAACCAAAGAAAATAACAACCTCAATAGTCAAGTATTGAGAGGTTGATACAAACTTGGTTTTAAGGACAACCTAACACCAAAAACCAATGGTTTACGGCAGGACAACCTTATTAGAACGTGGGTGACTATCAAAAACTCAAACTGAAGAGGATATGAAAGAAATAGAAACTAATTTATTACAATATTCACCACACAATGCTGAAATGTAAAGATTACAGCATTCACATCCACAAATACATCCCATAATCTTAAACCATAAAAGATAAAGAAATAAACCACACATCCACCAAATATAAAGAATTATAATGGTCCGCTTGTGTGTACACCAACTATTAAACAACAGCCACACAACTACTCCACTCCTAATATCCATTCCCTCGGGATATTAGCGTTCACTAATCAAAATAGGTTTTTCAAGGTTCACCTAAAACCTTCACAATTATGTCTTTCAAGTGGGCTTACACAATTCAAAAACCTCATGCTTTGAGTTTTCTGGATCACCTCAGACAAACCACGAATAGAGATTTTCTAGAACAATCTCACAAACCAAACAAATAGATTTGAATTACAGAAAAAAGTAAAATACTTATCTATATAGTGATTCTGAAGCAACCTGGTAGAACCAACTTGATGACGACGTAGATGTTCAACGTTTAGTCTCACAAGTATATAGGGTTCTAAGTTTATATGATTTTTTAATTAAATTAGCAAGGGCTTTGCTTTGATTTTGGTCTCATAAAAGGGTAAATCAAATATCCCTTTTTAACATAAGAATGAAATAGATAATCAAAAACAAAATACAAGAGATACTTTAAAGAATCTTAAATATGCATAAAATAGTCTAGAATGTACTCAAAATAATCTCAGAGTGATTGCTTAAGAATGATGATAATTGCATGGAAAACTCTGAAATTCGAGCACTATTTATAGGTGAAAAATCGGTTCGCACGACTGGCCTTGAATTATCTACAACTGGCCTTATCCAAATAGATTTTAAAAAAATTCTTGCACAATAAGATTTTTTTTGTTGCACGACTAGCCTTGTGGGTCGCACGACTGGTCGAGTGGCCTTCTCGACTGGTCATGGACACCATACGACTGGTTGTGTGAGTCTAGATTACTCGCTAGAAAACAAGTCGAGTACTATTCACATGACTGGTCGAGCAGTTTCCAAGACCGGTCGTAGACCAAAAGAAAAATTTTTAAAATTCATAACAAATCCTAGACTGGTCGAGAAAATTCTAGGACTGGTCGAGCCAGTGTTAGGGCTAATCAAAATAACAGAATTTTACACTTATAAAATGACCAAAATAACTGACCAAAAGTATGAAATGATCTAATCATGATCTAAGGTCATTCTAGGTCAATCATCCTTACTTAATAGAACATATGAACCATCAAACTATCAATCACTTCAGTAGCCTTAAATTTTATGCTTGAACTCAACATACCGAACACAGTCTTCAACTAGGTCTTGAGTTTTTGGACTTTTCTGGTTCCAGATCTTGAACCGCAATGTTCTTGAACACTAAGTCTTCACTTTCTTCCAGTTTAAAGATCTCGGCAAGTTTATCGTAGATATCGGCAAGATAAATTCAGCACGAACAGAACGAATGTTGAAGATTCAATTTGAATAGATACACAAGCTTGATACACATCAAGATACAAACTTGAAATGGTTTGGCACACCAAAATTTGACAATACATAGGGTTTGTCAACATAACACTTTTAGTATATCCATTTAATGTACCACCGTATTACAAGCAAAGCACAAAATTAAGCTCATCCCATGGTAATTGGGGACAACCCCTACCATGGGTAATAATTATATTTTTTGAATCCCATCCCACCTAATCCTTCCCAATGTCATGCTGTGTTTGGGGCACGGCATTAGATGAAATTATGTGGGATGGAATTGCATTTGGTCTCGTGCCAATCCCACTCAATGTTTGAGAAGAATGGAAAAATTTGGAGTAAAATTAATTAGAATTGCATTGGGTCCCATGCCAATTTCACTCAATGTTAGCAAGTTGTGTAGGTCCCATCATGATGTGTGGGCTATATCCACACCGTCCACCCATTTTTCAAGATCATTTTAGAACATGGGTAAAAAGATCAGGTAGATCTAAAGCTCAAGTGGACCCCACCATAAAAAGTAGTGGGGATTGAATACCTACCGTTGAAAACTTCTTTGGGGCACATATGTTTTGGATCTGCCTCATTTTTAGGCCCATGCCATAAAATGAGGTTACAAAATAGATGAACGGTTTGGATATAACACATATGTGTTATTGTCAATAGTTTCCAGTGATGGTGGGTATATCCATTCAATGTACCATCGTATTACAAACATAGCAGTGAATTAAGCTTATCCCATGGCAACAGGGGACAATTCTTGCCATGTATAATAATTATATTTTTTGAATCCCATCTCACTTAATCCTTCCCAATGTCATGTGCCAAACACCCCTTAAAAGTTTTCCTTGGCTTTGCCTTCGAAGTAGATTGTGTTCGAACCTTTGTAGACATTTAAGCTTTCCACCAAATATGTGTGGGGGCATACCATGATGTATTTGTTTATCCATGCCGTCCATTGCTTTTCCAAGATCATGCAAGACATTTAAGCATCTGACCAAATCTGTGTGGAGGCCTACCATGATGTATTTGTTTATCCACACCGTCCATTACTTTTTCAATATCATGCAAGGGCATGTGCCCAAATTTGAGTAGATCCAATGCTCTAGTGGACCACACCAAAAAGTAAGCTTTTGTTACATTAAATGCACAATAGTTGCATTAAATGCAAGAGTCATCACTGGTGTGGTCCACTAGAGCATTGGATCCACCTCATTTTTGGGCCATATGCTAGTACGATCTTGGAAAAGGGATGGACCGCTTGGATAAACAGATACATCACAGTGAACCCCCACATAGATCTGGTCAGATAGTCCAACTAGGGTTGGAACACAATCCGCTTCACTTGTTTCTTAACTGACCAATTGATGCGCATTTGTGTGAAATTTCTTCACGTGGGGCTCACCTTAATGTGGGTCTTCTATTATGCGGGGCCTACCTTCAATATCCACCGCCATTATGTGGAGCATACCTTTGATTGGACCATTCATTTTGTGGCCCACACTTTCAATGTGGGTTGTCCATCATGATAGGTTCGTTTTGGATGTAGGCCATTCATCATTAGGTGTCCGTCTTTGATGTAGATTGCCCATTATGTGGGCCCCTTCATCAATGTTAATTGTCCTTTATGTGGGGCCTATTTTAAACGTCCATTGCTCAACTTGTAAAACCCTCTTTTAATGGGGACCGTCCATAATATGGCCCCCACCCTATATTAGCCCTCCAACAATCTAGGCCTCCTGGAGATGGACAGTTCATCACGGGAAGAGGGAGTATAAAAATGAAAAGTTAAAAAGCAATATAGTTTTACTTGCAAGTATAAATAACTTCAAGGTGTTTAGTTATCAAAAAGTATTTACTCAACTAACATAATTATTAACCATGAATCAATCATTCGAATTAGACGTGGATTGGACAAATGTTTCACCGACGGAAGGAAAAAAAATAAAAATTCTAGTTAACAAGATAATCACAATCCAAAATAAAATAAAGAGAATTACAAAGGACAATAGAAAAATAACTCCTAATACATATAATAGTCCTAACTAGATATTGTGATGATAAAAGATCAAATCAGGTAAATAAATTTGGCAGATATAAAAAAGAGGAGGCGGTTAATCCATAAATGGCACTATTTTATGAAATCTTTCGTTACTTCAAATGTGATTTTAAGGGCACTGGAATCTCCATAGCTCGTGGGCCCATGTGGTGTGTGTATCACATCCAACCCATCCAACCCAGCCACTGGGTGATTACTCTCGGGTTATTCCAAGGCATGAAAATCAGCCCAGTTCAAAACTTTGGTAAGCCACGATACAAAGAAGAAGAGCTGAATTTTTTTTCATGATCCTTCGTCCAAGGCAGATGAATGGTCTAGACGGTATAAATTCCATATTGGATGATACGATAGACCCCACCTAATAAAGGGTGGGCGTACCCTCTCAACCTGTCCCCTTTCTGGCTCCACTCCTTTTTTAGGCTGCTTTTCGGGGCTCGGTAAACATGAGGCAGCGTATCCGATGGACCCGCGAAGTTGTCACATAGACCCACTTCCGTTGTACCACCCAAGCCCACCAACAATAAAGCTATGTGAGCCCACCATGTTGTCTACTTAACATCCACACCGTTCATCATGCGTCCTCCTTGACGATAGTTCCAAAGGCCAAAAATCAGACACATCCACAATTCAGGTGGGCCATACCACATGGGACAATGGAGATGGGGCAAGGACCATAGGTTTTTTTGTGTAGGGCCGCCATGTCTGTATTTCTTCAAACCCATTCATCAGGCGTGAACGACAATCGGGAACGGTAGATATAAAAATCAGCCTGATTGGAAACTCAGGTGAGCCACACATGGTGAACTTAGAGGTTTTACGGGCAATTTTACTTTGTTCCTATTGATTTGCTTCAAGTTTTTCTATCAAGCTATCTTTTGCTTGTACGGTGAACCAAAGGATTCCAACCTGATGGAAGGTGTGGATTTCACACAGCCACATGGTGGGGCTCACAAAGCTGTGGTGTTTTATGCGATGCCTAAACTAGGTTTTGTCCGCGATTTGGTCCAGTGGTCCTGATTGAACGAACAAATGGCTGCTAATCAGAGATTAAGACTGTTCAATCAATCTTAGTTTTGGCAGGCGCCCTTTATACAGTAGGTCACACAACTCAAGGCGGTTTACTTTAAGCGTTGCACATGTGTACAAGTTCTGAATGCCTGCGTATCAACCATCACAGAGTTGCAGAGTATCAAGTAACTCATCCTTTTAAATTCGTCCAAAGATGTTTGGCCATATCGCGATTCCGCTGTATCGAGAGACAGAGAGAGGGAGAGAGAGAGAGAAGGAGGGAGAGATGAAGGGTTGCTTCCGTTTCATCTCTCCTTGATCTTCCTTCTCGTTCCTCCGTTAATCTTATGTTGGCTCCCAATAAACGGTTAGATCTTCCTCCAATCCCTTCCTTTACTTAAATCCATCTGCTATTCTCTCCTCACCGCAAAATCGCGATCTTTTCCGATGAAGAATCTTGATGAATTCGGTGTTTCGATTGTGGGTTCTGCCAAAACCTAGTTTTTTCCCCTGATTTGTGTGCTTTCTGTTCTGGATTTGGTGTTTTACATCTTTTTGGAAAATTAGTTTTTTTTTTTTTTGTTTGAATTTATGGGAATTTTAGTTTTGATTTGGATTCCTAGGGTTTCAATTATAGCTGATTGTGTCGTTTTTGTAGCTGTGGTGGATCCTTGTAGTTGTCTTCGTTTCTATCTGAATGAAATGTATCTCTTGAAAGGGAGGGAAAACCCAATTTTCACGATATCAGCATGACGATATTGTATTGGGAATTTAGCAAGATAAATTCATCAGGCAATGTATCGGGAAAGTACTATTTGTTGGTTTTATGGGGATGGATTCTTATATAGATGCGTAGTATCTGAATTCATTGTCGATGGATTCCTATTCTAAACGGTTTTAATGATATTCAATATCATACCAAGATTGATAATATAGGAATGTGTCACATCGTATTGGGAATTATTATAAAGTGATATTGTACATTCGAATGATATTTTGAACCTTCGGAAAAACAATGTTAACAAGCATAGATGGATGGGGAAGTTAGAATTATGACTGGATACACCTGTGAGATTTTTGGGAATTGGCTAATCCTTTGGATTACTTATTAGCATTCTCTTTTGTGGCAACACCTTGAACCTTTTTTCTTATAGATTTTTTATGCATGGTGTGGGTCATGGCCTGTTTTAACAGCTTTGACAATGAGTCAAGTTATATAACACAACAGGTAAAATGCCTGCCCGTAACCCAACATATAAATGTACATTACATAGTCCGTTTTAGGGATTGGCGACTTCCCCATTCAGTGACTTTGGCACTGGACGTTCCCAAAATGGGTACTATCGGGTCGGATGAATTATATAATAGATGTCTGTTGGCATTCCGACATTCCTCCTTTCAGGGCCTATCTGAAAGAGAATCTAGTACCTCTTGGTCGTAAGGGATGTGGCAAATCCTCTAAACCTCAAATTTCTCTGGACACAAGTACAAGGGTGGTTATAAGTATAGTCATCTTTAAATACAACTCTCCAAGTATAATTGTTTAAAAGGTCACAACTTTGCACTATAAATTTTAAATAGCCAGTAGATATAGGTTTGAAAAACTTGGGTATGTTTAAAGCATGGTACTAGGAACTTGTGATGTGCCTTTTACCCACTTCTTAAGAAATGATACTTGTTTGTCTGGGAAACTTATTTCTTAAAAGAGATGCATGAATTCCTGAAAAACAGGAAAATTTTCTAAAATCAGGAAGCTTCCAAAAACGAAGGCATTGTTTAGTGTGGTAGCTTTGTAGATTGAAGGGAAAGAGGAGAAGAAGAGAGAGAGAAAGTTGGGAGAAAAAAGTGAAAGGGAATTAGGGTTGGACTCATATGGATGTCCACACCCTCTCCCCTTGTGTGTTACACACACACACACACACACACACACTCACACACACACACATACACACACACACAGAGGAATGCTCACTTGCGCACCTTTGCACACGTGTCATGGGCAAAGAATTTGAATGGTCCATGTGATGCTGCACCCCTTGAAACCTCTTAAGCCCAACTTTCGGCCCAATACAAAACTCTAGTGGGCCATGGAAAAAGGAAACAGTTTCCTCTCTTGATTTTCATTTCTCTTTGCTATGGCCCGCTAGAGTTTTCGATCAGGCTGAAAATTGGGCCCATAGAGTTTCAAGGGGTGCCGCATCACATGGACCGTTCAAATTCTGTGCCCATGACATGTGCAAAGGTATGCATGTGTGCTCACGTAAGAAGGTGCGCAAGTGAGCATTCCTCTCTATGGCAGGAAGGCAAACACATTTCATGGGATGGGTGTGATTGTGATGAATGTTGGGAAGATTAGCTTGATGAAGATGATTCCCATGGTTCTAAAAAGAAACGACTTTCTTTTCAGCAACATTTTAAGCAGCGATATGAAGCAGGGGACCCTGAGGTTGGTCTCCTAGGTGAATCGTCTGGAAAGTTTGATTTTTATATGCTTTATCCTAAGGACAAGTCTTCCCCTACTTCTCTACCTTTGCCATGTAAATCACCAATTCCACCATTAAAGCCACCACCTCTAAAACCTACACTAGCTCCAGACTATCAAAAGGCACTTTCCCTTCTCACCACCAAATCTCCCTATTCTTCACTACTTACCATTCCCTCTACTCCTCAAATACCTGAAGTTTGCATGATGGAATCTTCGCCTGTGTCTGTTTCTTTTCTACCTTCTAAAGATTTTGAATATTTGCAAGCATGAGAAGCTCATACTTGGAAAATAAAAACCCCGGCTAGTAAACAAATCTCTATTGTTGAAGCAGCTCTAAATTGGCAAGCAGAAAATAGTCTTAAGCAAAATCAGGCTCACAAGCAGCTCTTAGCAACTCAGAAACTTTTGCTAAACCAAAAAGCACAAAATCATACTATTCTTATTAACATGCTACAAGCTAAACTTGGAGAGCTCCATAGTGAGCTTATGCAGATCGCCACTACTATTACATATTGGAACATTACTAGCTCATTGCTTGCACATAAGGAAGCCGATAAGAAATCACTCCAAAATCAGCCCAACTCGACAATGGCGCCCTCATCTCACCCACAACCAAACTATCTCCAAGACTTTCCCCCTTTAACCCCTACCTCATTACCCTATGTCCTACATTATCAACCCCAACCTCTCCACATACCACCTACAACCTCTAATCCTTTCAAAGACCCAATCCCTTCAGCCCTCCAAACCTTACCTTCAGCAATAGGAAGCCTCATCACCTTCTATTCCCAAATCTACCAGCTCTAAAAGCTTTTCTAAAACACTCAAACCATCCGCGCCAATGTCTCCTTCCTTGCATGCTTCATTGAAGAACCCAATGCCTCTTCCAACCTTGCCATGTCCTCCCTTCCCACAACTGATCAAGACCTCAACCCAATCCATTCTTTTCTTCAAAGCCATACCCCCCGATCTTCCAACACCTTCTCCATCTTAGAAAGTTCCTCTACAGAAGTTGTCTCCGACACTTCCACTTCATCTCTAGTCTCATTCTACCCAGACAACCACTTAGCTGATTCCGTGCATGCAAAAATTGATCCTCAACCAACTGCACATTTGGCATCTGACGATGAGCACTCAACGATTGATGATCCTCCATCGCGTCGTACTCCCACACAACTCACGCGGAAAGCATTAACCAAAAGCATCTCTTTAATCTTGATGACATACCTCAATCTCAATGATAATGTCGTATTTTTTAGATGTATTCTTGGTGCACTGCTAAGCTACAAACTCCAAATGCAACTGTCACTCGCTCTATTCAAAAGTTTGTTGATCATCTTACCGAACATCTCAAAGACTGGTGGAACGGTCTAAGAGAGTATCAACAACTTTAAGCTCTACAGATGCAGTTAGTTGATGCTTTCATGGGCCTTTTTTTTGGTGAATTCGTAGGATCTATGGATACTTAAAAAGAAATAGCTCGAACCGAGTTCCTCCAAGCCAAGTTGTGTTCCTTTAACAAAAAGGACCTGGAAAAACATTATAATATCCAGTCTTGAAGATTTTATATCCTCAATGGCATTGATGTTCCAAATCTTAAGTAGACATACTTGAATTCTCTCCCTGAACCTTTGGGAGATGAGACCTTAAAACTCCTCAACCTAAAGGGCCATAATCTCCAACAGATATCATTCGGTTTGATCCATCAGTTCAGTATCCAAGCGGTAGAGAAACTATGCAACCAACATAAGTTCATCAAGCATATGGACCGCCTAGAAAACATTTCGGTTCAGCATGTGACCGACATGATCTTTTGATCAAATGCAAAGATGATTGCACCTGTGCATGCCATACGAAAAAGAAGCATCATTTTAAGAAATTCAATAAATCGTTGGCTTGTCGTATTCCTTTCGCTAAGCGGAAATGATGGAAGTTCTTCAAGAAACAATTTCGGCAAAATACGACTAAACGACACTTCCTTTGTGCAAACGAGGACACTTCTTCAAAAATTGTCCTTAGCGTTCGAAAAAAACGCAACATGACTTTCCTACAAAAAGCATCCACCTTGGCAAAGGATACTGAGTTCTCGAATATTGAATCTATTTTCTCAGTCATTGATGATTTCATCCTGACGTAGTTCTTGCCCTCCCACAAGAATCATGTTCAGTCTCCAGCAGTGACGATGAAAAATCTCTTGACGTTTTTAAATGATGCGGACACAAGCGCATTCAAGGTGTACCAACGAAGAAAGCGCCAACCACAAGTGCTGTCCTTGTGGATAGGCGACTATTGAGGAGCTGAAGACCTTTCACATGTGATTGGACATATAGAAGACCCCATTTAGGGAAGACACATTTGAAGGAAGATTGGAAAAAGAAGACCAGGCACCTGAACTTTCTCGTACTTATGTTATTTGCGCGTTTTTGCTTAGTTTAGGGTATTTTAGTAATTATATGTCTTTATTTGCTTATTCTAGGGGTATTTTAGTAATTTTATGTCTTTATTTGCTTATTTAAGTGGGCTAAAGCCCTAAACTCGAATTGGAACTATTTGATTAATGAAAAGCAAACCCTTTGGTTGCCTCCTTCCTCTCTTCTCTCTAACGGTGCTTCCTCTATGCCCTTGATCTTCTTCTTCTAATTTCGTCTGATGCCCCTCCAAATTCTTCAAGGTAATTATTTTCTTCTTTCTATTTTCCAGTTTTGGCTAATCCTTCTTCGATCAAAATCTTGAGAACCGATCTAAACCCTAAACCCCCAAATTCTCAAATTCCTAATCCGATAAACTTCTTGGTTCTTCGGACTAGTGATCTTCATTGATCGATTGGGTGTGACCATGCAAGATCGGGAGGTCTCATCCCTCGCCGGATCAAACCTAAGTATTAATTGAATCTCATATTCCACGGTTGTGATGATGACGTGCTCCATTGTATGTTTCTTTTATGATTTTCTCAGTTATGATGATTATTGCTAGAATTTTAGATCATTTATTCATTTTATTTTCGCTATTTAATTATGTTCATGAGCATGCATCATAATTAGGGCTGTCCTGCGTCAAATTTGGTATCAGAGACTAGGCTTGCATGGTTTTCGTTTAAATCGAGTTATCAAATTAGGGTTTTGATTTTTAGGTTTAATTTGGGAAAGTTCCAGATTTAGAAAGTTTTCAATTTTAGAAACTTTCCAATTTTAGAAAGTTCCTAATCTGGAAAATTTTCAAATTTGAGTTGTTTCCTGTTTCAACTTAATTGTGACAGTTCATAGTAGTTTTGCATTTATCACATTTATCTTGAAAGTCATAACACTAAGTAGTCTAGTTGGGTCAAGGTGTCCCGTATCGGTATCGGTTGGCGTAACGGTGACCTCCAAAATCGATACGGATACGGGGGCGTAACGGCGATACGGGGGCGTAACGGCCCGTAACGGCGCAAAATTTTTTTTTGCCAAAAAAATATGAAAAAATATGGATTAAATCCGGAATATTCTAAGCATTCCAAATATGCATTCATTTATAAAATGGAACATGTTTATGGGGGCGTAACGGTCCACTCTTTGGTGAGAAGTTGTATCGGACTGTCTGATGAATTTATGAACCAGATAACCTGAATTTGACTACAAAATTCATATATTTAATTTTCTAACTATCTACTACCAATGATAGATATATTAGAATGAATGTAATATGTAAATATCTTACATTAGGTGTGTTTGCAATTATTTTTGAGGAATTTCTCGAACATACCTGTGCAGTGTTTAGGTGACTGTGATTCATGTCTATGACCTGTCATCCTCAAGTCAAGAATATTAAAAAAAATAAAATTAGTAGTGTCTGATATACTCCCCTGCAACTTGATTAAGGATTACTTGATTGGTTGTCAGGGGAGCTATTTTAAATACAAATTCGGCAGTGTCAAGTGTGTGCATAATTGCATGGCTTCTTGCAATAATACTTGTGAGCTGTCTGCTGCAAAATGCAAATACTTACCTTAATACAAATATATACTCACAATCACAAGTCACCACCAAAATGAAAATCTGCTTTTTTGTGGTTGCTCGACCTCCACATCATCGTCATCATCACCATCAGGCTGAGGCTGTCCAATGGGTGTAGGTTCTGCATATCCATAATATCCAGTGCCAGAAGGAAATACTAGATCAACGAAACCAGAGGATGACTGATCCTGACTAGGTAACGACTCTGACCCTGAGTAAGGATATCCACTAGTGCCCGTCGAATAGCCATACTGGTAACCATACTCAGGCTGTTGAGAATTTTGAGATTGAGAGTGCGTCTGCTGTGATGAGTAACTTGGATTTGGATCTGGATATCTATAATCATATGGATATTGATCGGGAGGGCTACTCCAACATGAATGTGATGGAACGGGCTCAGTATAACCATCATAATTATAATCCAATTGACCATAAGAATATCCATCATAATAACCAAGACCATGAGCCTGTTGATGTTCCGAACCCCCCGGACGCGGTGCACCACTAGATGTACCCTCCTGCTGGCTGTATCGTGACTCGGTACACTCGTAGGTTCGACCTCGTGTACCACCTCGTCGATGTTCATCGGCATCGCGATCTGTAGACGGCTGAATAGGGCGTTGAGCAACACCAGAAGTGACAGCACCAGAGGCAGGGGGGTCATCGTCACCATCATCCGACACGGACACGCTACCACTACTCGTACTCTTTTGTTGATCTCGAGCCGTTTCCGTACGTGGCATAAACGCTGCCCCTCTTACTCGGTCCAAGACATCTGCACGACTCTCTTGTTGTGCTTTGCGTATTTCTGGATCATCAATTTTCAATTCTTCACTATCCTCTTCAATTTGTTTTTCCCTTGTTTCCAACCAAGGTAAAAGTGGGTCATCCTCATCATAAATATTGTCCAAGTTTATTGGACAGTAGTCTGCGTCATCGGCAGCTGTAATGCTCCTATGATGTCGTCGCATTCTTAGTTTTATATTGTAGTGCATGAAAACAAGTCTATCTAATGTTCTAGTCTGCAATCTATTCCTATTCTTTGAATGAATGAGCGCAAAACAACTCCAATTCCTTTTGCAGCTAGAGGAAGATGTTGTATGGCTCAAAACTTTTACTGCAATTTTTTGGAGAGCCTTCGTACTCTCTCCGAAATTAATCCACCATTCGGCCGGTTGTAACCTAGATACTGCATGCTGTGCAAGAGCATCTCCAAAACTACCAAGACGATTTCCAAATGTATCTAATTCATTCAACGCCTTTATTTGCAGATCTAAGTCAGGTTCTAATCTCTTTATCACATTTTTTAGCCCGACACGAACTTCATCATCCGCAACAAATGATTGGGCATATCTATACCTAGGATTTAAGTAATAACCTGCTGCATGAAGATCGTGATGGAGTTGTTTTGTCCATCTCCTGTCGATCATCTTCCAATAAGTCTCCCAGCTTCTACTATCACGTTGAATTGCAAGCTTTGCCTTATCCATGGCATCATATAGGAAGCCCATGGTAGGTGCTTCATCGGTTTCAACAAGACGGAGTACCCTCATTAGTGGCTCCATCACCTTTAGGATCGTCTTAACCTTCTTCCAATATTTGTTGTCCCGTATGGTGTTCACAACGTCGACCGGTGTCCCTGATGTCTTCTTCCCATGTTTTGTGTTGAGCCATTGTTGGAAAGCGAACATTTCACTCAACTCTCCCCTATGCTGGAATAAACTCTCTAATGCTATAAAGTTTGTTGCGAATCTAGTCGCCGCAGGCCTCAACAATTCTCGTCCTTTCGTGAACTTTCTCATTATTGCGACTACTTGATTATGGTTGTAAATAAACGTCGTTACTTCCCTTGCCCTTTCGACCATTTCCTTAACATTCTTCTTCTTCCCAATATCTTCCAGTATAAGATCAATACAATGGGCAGCACATGGTGACGAAAAAAGATGTTTTCTCTTATTCATCAACATATGTCCTGCAAGCTTATATGATGCTTCATTATCTGTCACAATCTGCACTACGTTCTCCTCTCCAATCTCATCCACAACTTTATCCATTAGTCTAGTAATATAATTAGAATTTTTTGTTACTTCTGAGGCATCAATTGACTTGTGATATATAGTTCCCAAGTGGCAATACACCATGAAGTTGATCATGCTGCGTCTGGTTGGGCCAGTCCAACCATCGCACATGATCGTGCATCCTCTTGCTTGCCATACAGGTTTAAAGGTAGCCACGTATGTTTTCACATCCACATACTCTGCATCTGTCCATTTCCCCCTAATCTCCTTAGCCGTGGGAGCTTTTATTCCTTCACCTGCTTCTGCTGCTGCATCAATTACCACCTGCCAATATGGAGAATTGGCCGCGTTAGGAGGTATGTTGGCATGTATAAATAACTTTGCTGCTGCTCTACCTAATTTCTCAACGGAAGTTGTACTCCACATTTGTTTTATCTTCTTTTGTTTAGTTGATTCTTTCCTAAACAGGATTGGATCAATAGAGGGTCTCCTAGGCTCATTTACTTCTTCATCCAAATGTATAGGGGCATCACGTGAAGATGTCTGTCGTCGGCTTCCAAATACACGTCGTAACCCGCCAAACCTACCTCCCTACCCTCAGTCGCAGTTGCAAAAGCAGTTGCACTTCCAGTTGCACTCCCTGTCCCACTCCCACTCCCACTGCCCCCTCCTGTATCACGCACTGACCCATGCGTGCCAAACATGCGGTGACCTTCTTCCTCTTCGCGAGCTAGACGCACGCTCTCTCCTAGCTATGGTTAATTCCCGATCTAAATCTTCGTCAGAATCAATAATATCTTCATCACGAACGCCCATATATTCAGGACCAAACACCTCCTGTCGAGCTGCTTCTAAAATATCATCTTTCTTCTTTTGTACAGCAGCTCGTTTACCCTTCGACTCATCCAGACTAGCTTGCATTAATAGCATTATCTCTTTCGGTACTCTAACACATGGCGCAACTTGACCCTTTCGATGTGTCAAATGTTGTTTGAGACGGGTAATTCCACCAGACACTATCCTATCACAATACTTGCACTTTATTTGGTGCCTAGTACCACCAACCCTCTCACAATGTTGCCATCCAATATCCTCACTTATTGTTGGCCAGACCCAGACATTTCTTTAGGTTTAGGATACGAGTATGAGTGTATGACCTATGTTAATAAAGATAATTTTATGTTCTAACTAAACCCTAAGAAGCTCCAAAACCTGCCCAATATAAGCAAATAAAAATATAAAGTCACTAATTTGAAAATACAAAGAAAAATTTATAAAATGACACCCCAAATATGTAAAATGCACATTAACATATTCTACTATGATTAACACATCATATGGCATGATTAAAATAGCAAAACAACCACTAAAAATTGATTTTTCAAATTTTAAAAAAAGGGGCCAAAATTCATGCATAAATAGAAAAAAAATCTTAAAAAAATATAAAATGACACCCAAAATATGTAAAATGCACATTAACATGTTCTACTATGATTAACACATCATATGGCATCATCAAAACAGCAAAACAACCATTAAAAATTGATTTTTTGAATTTTAAAAAAAGGGGCCAAAATTCATGCGTAAATAGAAAAAAATATAAAAAAAATATAAAATGGCACCCCAAATATGTAAAATGCACATTAAAATGTTCTACTATGATTAACACATCATATGGCATGATTAAAACAGCAAAACAACCATTAAAAATTGTTTTTTCGAATTTTAAAAAAAGGGGCTAAAATTCATGCGTAAATAGAAAAAAATATAAAAAATATATAAAATGGCACCCCAAATATGTAAAATGCACATTAACATATTCTACTATGATTAACACATCATATGCAATCATTAAAACTGCAAAACAACCATTAAAAATTGATTTTTCGAATTTTCAAAAAAAAGGCCAAAATAAATGCGTAAATAAAAAAAAATATAAAAAAAATATAAAATGGTACCCCAAATCTGTAAAATGCACATTAAGCTGTTCTACTATGATTAACACATTATATGGCATCATTAAAACAGCAAAACAACTATTAAAAATTGATTTTTCGAATTTTAAAAAAAGGGCCCAAAATTCATGCGTAAATAGAAAAAAATATAAAAAAAATATTAAATGGCACCCCAAATCTGTAAAATGCACATTAACATGTTCTATTATGATTAACATATCATATGGCATCATTAAAACAGCAAAACAACCATTAAAAATTGATTTTTCGAATTTAAAAAAAAGGGTCCAAAATTCATGCGTAAATAGAAAAAAATATAAAAAAAATATAAAATGGCACCCCAAATCTGTAAGATGCACATTAAGCTATTCTACTATGATTAACACATCATATGGCATCATTAAAACAGCAAAACAACTATTAAAAATTGATTTTTCGAATTTTAAAAAAAGGGCCCAAAATTCATGCGTAAATAGAAAAAACTATAAAAAAAATATTAAATGGCACCCCAAATCTGTAAAATGCACATTAAGCTGTTCTACTATGATTAACACATCATATGGCATCATTAAAACAGCAAAACAACTATTAAAAATTGATTTTTTGAATTTTAAAAAAAGGGCCCAAAATTCATGCGTAAATAGAAAAAAATATAAAAAAAAATATTAAATGGCACCCCAAATCTGTAAAATGCACATTATCATGTTCTACTATGATTAACACATCATATGGCATGATTAAAACAGTAAAACATATTAAAGAAAGTAAATACCTATTTTTGAAGAATTTCTGAAAAATGGCCCACCAAGCTTTGATTTAACCAAATCCGTAATATAATGTGTTTTTGTCCCAAATAACCAACCAAGGTTGGTCGAAATTACTATTAGGAGTGAAAAATAGTTTGGAAGCAAGATGTGTGGAAAAAACAGCCAAAAAAACGCTTAAAAATAAAAAAAAATATAGCCCTTATCGGACCGTTACGGGTGACCGTTACGCCCCCGTAACGGCCCGTATTGGCCGATACGGCTACAAAAATCGGTAACGGCCGATACGGAGCCGAAACGCGTATCGGCCCTTACCGATACCGTTACGTATCGGCCGATACGGCCGATACGTAACCGATACGGGATACCTTGAGTTGGGTAGAGTTTGGTTCAAGTCTTCATTGTATGCCCACGAGAAGTGGTAGAGGTTTCGGACTTCAACCTACCATGAATAACGAGCAATTATCTGAGCAACTTGCTCAATTGATACAAAAGATAACCGCCCTAGAAGCGGGTCAAAAGCTTGAATTTGCCCGCCTTGAGAACCAAATTACCACTATCATGACTAAAGTCGAGCAACTAGAGGCGTCCCAAAAAGAAACCCTCGCTGTAGGGGATGATGCGTACTCCCAAGTGGGAGGAATCATTGAAGAATGCGCTGCCACACGTGGTGGTCGTGAGAATAGAGATCGTGGTAACGGTCGTGTTGTGGTGCGAGAGGCACGAGCCACATGTGATCATCAAGACCGCTATGATCCAGATGAGCGTGCGATGAAGAGTGTGAGAGTTGAGGCCGCGAGTTTTGATGGGCACTTGGATCCCAAGGCATTTCTTGACTGGGTTGCTGACATGGACCACTACTTTGAGTGGTATGGCATATCGGAAAACCGTCAAATGCGGTTTGCTAAGATGAAGCTTGTGGGTCAAGCCAAGCTCTTCTGGACCAACACCGAGCGTAAGATAGAGAGAGTTAGTAGGGCCCCTATCACACATTGGTATGAGATGAAAGAGAAGTTGAAGGAGAAGTACCTTCCTCTCTCATACCGTAAGAAGCTCCTTGACCAATGGCAATCCTTATGCCAAGGGTCAATGTCTGTCACTGACTACATCGCTAAATTTGAAGAATATATGATGCAATATGATATCCAAGAAGACCCTCTAGTAACGCTCTCGCGTTTCAAGACGGGCCTTCGTGCCGATCTTCAGCGTGAGCTTATGACTCGGCCCTTAACGAACTTGGATGAAGCATATCAAGTCGTGCAGGAGTTAGAGCAATATCTGAAGGCTCCTGTCGTTCGTTGTTTTGAGTTCCGAGACTCCAGTGCTAGATCTAGTTTCCAGAAAACTAGACCTAATGTCGGTAGTCAACCTAGGGCACAGGCGACCATTTCGCCTAGGCCTAGGGAGGACAAGGGCAAAGGGGTTCTTGGTGCCGGTCCTAGTAACATGAGTCAAGTGAGGTGCTATGAGTGTGGCAATCTTGGCCACATGTCTAATCAGTGTCCTACGAAGAACCGTGGGAGAGCCTTAGTTATAGGCGAGTCCCACGAGGGTGGAGATGACCAGAGTGATTATGAAGTTGAAGAGTATCACCCTGAAGGAGGACTCACTGATGAAGAAGAAGTGGATGGAGAAGCAAAGCTTGCAGTAGTCAGATGTGTGTTAGCTCAGTCTAGAAGTAGTACTGACTGGCGTCGAAGCACTATCTTCTACACCATTGCTAAGTGTGGTGAAAAGAATTATAAGGTGATAGTGGACAGTGGAAGTTGTCAGAATGTGATTTCCACTAGCACCTTAGATCACTTAAAACTGAAATCCACACCTCATCCAGACCTGTATAAAGTTTCTTGGGTTGACAAGACATCCCTACCTGTCACCCAGCAATGTCTAGTCCCCATCGAGTTTGGGTCATACAAAGAGTCTCTGTGGTGTGATGTTTTACCTATGGATGTGGGACATGTTATCCTAGGTAGACCGTGGCTATTCGATAATGATGTCACAATCTTTGGCCGTTCGAATGCGTGTACTTTTATGTATAACAGTAAAAAGATCGAACTTAATCCCATGCCACATGAGAATACACCAGGGAAGAAGAAGGATGAGAAGGCAAGTGAGCCTAGAGAAGTTGGAAAATCCAAATCTAAGTCTCTACATATAATCAGCGTAAGAGAGTTTGAAAAAGAGGCTAAGGAAGATTCTATGGTGTATGCTCTTGTGGCTAGAGAGATTACAGCTGAGGTTCCATCAGAGTTGCCCCATGAGGTGACCTCGGTCCTGAAGGAATACAGTGATGTATTTCCTGGAGAATTACCGAATGAGTTACCACCTATAAGGGACATACAACATACCATTGATCTTGTCCCAGGGTCTACTCTACCGAACCTTTCTCACTACAGGATGAACCCTGCGGAGCATGCAGAGTTGAAGAAGCAAATTGATGAGCTTCTGCAAAAGGGTTTCATCCAAGAGAGTATGAGGCCGTGTGCCGAACTTGCATTGTTGACGCCAAAGAAAGATGGCACGTGGTGCATGTGTGTGGACAGCCGTGCCATAAACAAAATTACTGTCAAGTATAGGTTCCCTATACTTAGACTTGATGATATGCTTGACATGATGGTCAGGTCCACTATATTCTCTAAGATAGACCTCAAGAGTGGATATCACCAAGTCCGTATACGCCCAGGAGATGAGTGGAAGACGGCATTTAAGACGAAAGATGGGCTGTATGAGTAGTTGGTCATGCCCTTCGGCTTGACTAACGCACCCAGTACTTTCATGCGGGTGATGACACAAGCTTTGAGGCCGTTCATGAAAAAATTCTTAATGGTGTACTTTGACGATATTCTTATTTATAGTACCACTAAGGAATCACACCTTGAACATTTAAAGAAGGTCTGTAGTGTCCTTAGGGAGAAAAAGTTGTACGCTAATCTTAAGAAATGTGCATTCATGTCTAGCCAAGTTGTGTTCTTAGGATTTATAGTGTCATCTGACGGGATGCGTGCAGACCCTGAAAAGGTCAGGGCCATAGTTGAGTGGCAAGAACCAAGGAACATTCATGAGGTGCGAAGCTTTCACGGCCTAGCTACTTTTTATCGTCGTTTCATTAGGGGTTTTAGCACGATCATGGCTCTCATTACCGAGTGCATGAAAAAGGGAGAGTTCGTGTGGTCTAAAGCCGCAATCAAGGCTTTTAAAGAAATTAAGGGAAAGATGGTGGAAGCTCCTGTCACGCGTTTACCTGACTTTTCTAAAGTCTTTGAAGTAGCGTGTGATGCGTCTGGTGTCGGGATAGGTAGAGTGTTGAGTCAAGAAGGACACCCAGTGGCCTATTTCAGTGAGAAACTGAATGAGGCAAAACAAAAATACTCCACTTACAACAAAGAATTTTATGCGGTAGTGCAATCCCTGAGACATTGGCAACACTATCTCCTACCGCAAGAATTCGTTTTGTTTTCTGACCATGAGGCTTTGAGATATTTGCATTCTCAGAAGAAACCAACCCAAGGCATGCCAAGTGGGTAGCGTTTCTTCAAGAATATTCGTTTGGTTTGAAACACAAGGCTGGGGTTGAAAACAAACCAACGGATGCCCTTAGTAGGAGAGTGGCGTTGCTCAACTCCTTGAGTGTAGAAGTAGTCGGATTTGAGCAACTGAAAGATAAATACCCCAGATGTCCTGATTTTGGGGGTACTTACGCGTCACTCTCTAATGACCAGCATATTATGTGTGAATATGTTCTTAAAGACAGCTTCCTTTTCAAGGGAGAGGCTTTGTATTCCCCGTATGTCCCTTCGTGAATTCCTCATCTGGGAGCTTCATTCAGGAGGGATAGCTGGCCATTTTGGTCGTGATAAGACCATTGCCCTCGTGGAAGATCGTTTCTATTGGCCAAGTCTTAAGCAAGACGTAGCCAAAATTTTAGGACAGTGTCGAACATGTCAGCTGACAAAGCAAAAAAAGCAAAATACCGGGCTATACACGCCATTACCAGTGCCACATGCTCCGTGGTAGGACATTAGTATGGACTTCGTGCTTGGGCTTCCTAAGACTATAAAAAAGCACGATTCCATTTTTGTCGTTGTGGACCGTTTTTCTAAAATGGCGCATTTCCTCCCATGTTCGAAGACGTCGGATGCGTCTCATGTTGCTCGTCTCTTTTTTGATGGTGTGGTGCATCTCCATGGGTTACCTAAAACCATAGTGTCTGATCGTGATGTTCGATTTACTAGCTATTTTTGGAAGACACTGTGGCACATTATAGGAACTCGTTTGCAATTTTCTACTGCTTACCACCCACAAACAGATGGTCAAACTGAAGTGGTAAACCATAGCTTTGGAAATCTTCTACATTGTCTAGTGGGTGAACATGTTAAGACTTGGGACCTAATTTTACCAACTGCTAAACTTGCTTATAATGGGTCAGTTAATAGATTTACAGGGTTGAGTCCTTTTGAAATTGTAAGTGGTTATAAGCCTAGAATGCCCATAGATCTCTTACCTATAGCTGTTACCTAAAGGTCTTCTGAGTCAGCTGATGCATTTGCACGCCATATTCATGATTTGCATACACATATTAGACAGCGGTTAAATAAGAGCAATGATGATTATAAAGTTTCAGTTGATTCTCATCGTAGAGTGTAAGAATTTCAAGAAGGAGACTGTAATGGTGCGAATAAGGCCAGAACGATTCTCTCAAGGATCTGCTAAAAAATTACAAGCGCGTAGTGCTGGACCATTCAGGATATTACAAAAGGTTGGGTCCAACGCGTATCAGATTGACTTTCCACCTGCAATGAGCATTAATCCAACTTTTAATGTGGAAGATTTAGTCCGTGCCCATACTCCCATTGTTGATACATCGTCCCTTTTATGGCCTTTTCTGAGTTTGCTACCCAACCCCTTTCATCCCCTCCTCCACCCATTACCTATACAGAAGAAATTGAGGAAATTTTGGATGATGAGATAGTATCCACGAGAGATGGAGGTTTCCAACGGTATCTTGTCAAGTGGAAGAACAAACCATCATCTGAATCTACGTGGCTATCGGACGACGCATTGCAGGGTATTGATCCAGATCTACTAGAGCGCTACAAAAGTTTCAACTCGTCGGAGTCGAGTTTTTCTCACCCGAGAGGAATTGATGCGGACACAAGCGCATTCAAGGTGTACCAACGAAGAAAGCGCCAACCACAAGTGCCGTCCTTGTGGATAGGCGACTATTGAGGAGCTGAAGACCTTTCACATGTGATTGGACATATAGAAGACCCCACTTAGGGAAGACACATGTGAAGGAAGATTGGAAAAAGAAGACCAGGCGCCCGAACTTTCTCGTACTTATGTTATTTGCGCGTTTTTGCTTAGTTTAGGATATTTTAGTAATTATACGTCTTTATTTGCTTATTATAGGGGTATTTTAGTAATTTTATATTTTTATTTGCTTATTTAAGTGGGCTAAAGCCCTAAACTCGAATTGGAACTATTTGATTAATGAAAAGAAAACCCTTTGGTTGCCTCCTTCCTCTCTTCTCTCTAACGGTGCTTCCTCTATTCCCTTGATCTTCTTCTTCTAATTTCTTGTGATGCCCCTCCAACTTCTTCAAGGTAATTATTTTCTTCTTTCTATTTTCCAGTTTTGGCTAATCCTTCTTCGATCAAAATCTTGAGAACCGATCTAAACCCTAAACCCCTAAATTCTCAAATCCCTAATCCGATAAACTTCCTGGTTCTTCGGACTAGTGATCTTCATTGATCGATTGGGTGTGACCATGCAAGATCGGGAGGTCTCATCCCTCGCCGGATCCAACCTAAGTATTAATTGAATCCCATATTCCACGGTTGTGATGATGGCCCACTCCATTGCATGTTTCTTTTATGATTTTCTCAGTTATGATGATTATTGCTAGAATTTTAGATCATTTATTCATTTTATTTCCGCTGTTTAATTATGTTCATGAGCATGCATTATAATTAGGGCTGTCCTGCGTCACTAAATATCTTCTAACCATCCTTCCTGAAGCCTTTCCAATACTTCAACCAACCCCTCCTATTCATGTTCATATCCTGCCTTAACCATATAGCCAACCCATCTCTGCTATAGCCCTTCTCTCATGATAGATTGGATTGTTTGTCATGTGGGATGTTGTCCAATTATCGCAGAACAACTACATAGGTGGACTCATTGCAAGCCCCATTTCGTATAATAGTTTCTTGATCCACATTAACTCACGAGTAGTATGAGCGATTGTTCTATATTTTGCTTCAGTGCTTAATCAGGCCACAATACTTTGCTTCTTACTTTTCCACATGTCTAGATATCCTCTTACAAAAGTATAGTACCTAGTAGCAGGCCACCTATCTAATAAAGAATCTGCCTAGTCTATATCAGAGTACCTTATGATTTGAAGATGATTATTTTGTCTATACAAAACTCCCTAACTTGGTGTTCTTTTAAGGTACAACAAATTTTGAATAGGTGCATCCACACGAGGTACACTTGGAGGGCTCATAAATTGGTTCGCCATACTCACAACATAAGATGACTAGTTGAGTGATAGTTAAATAAGTTTTTCAACCAATCTTTTCTATACCTCCCTGGGTCTTTAAATACATCATTTCGGCAAAGTATTCAAGTAAAAGGAAGTGGATAATCGAAAGGTGAAGCTAGTAGCTATGAAGTTTTCCGGTCACGCGTTAGCATGGTGGGATGATCTCCAAGTTGAACTAATCCTTCAAGGTAAGGAGAAAATATATTCTTGAGAAAAGATGAAAAATAAGTTAAAAGGGAAATTCTTACTTGTGACTTGCGCTCGTGACCTCTATCAAAGATGTCACAATCTACGTTAAGGGAACGAATCGGTAAATGAATACACATAGGAGTTCCATACCTTGCCATCACGAGCAAGGTTTCATGAGTACAGAGACCAAAAGATTTCAAGATATCTTAATGGTCTTAACCTAGATATCTGAAATGAATTGGCTTTCAAAGATGTTTTTAAAATGTCTGACGCATATACACTTGCGTTGAAAGCCAAGGAGATAACTAATTGGGGACTTGGGATACGATTTAGTGCCCCACGAGGGTCATCGTCGATAACAGGGCAGCATGCTAACTTTCCACATAAAGCAACCATAGAGCTTCCCATAGGCCTAGGGACAATGGGCCAATGTCCAATAATAAAGCCAAGGCCCAACCCGAGGGAATGTGGTTATGGATGAGGGGCTAATGTATCCTTTCAAATGCTTTAAGTGTGGGCAACCGGGACATTGTTCATTTCATTATCCTGAACATCAATCCACAATTAAAGTAAATTTGGTTGAGGAAGGGGAATATGTTAGACACTCGACTACATGCAAAACAAAATTGAAGAGGACACAAAATATGAAGACCATGCATATGAAGATGAGGTACATGTTGGGGGATATGTAGCAGATGTGTATGGTGATAGGAGAAAGTCATTGGTTATCTAACGGACTATGCTATCGACGCCTCGAATGGTTGATGAGGGGTGATGGTTGCGACACTATTTTTTGCACCCCTTGTACTTTTGGTGAAAAGATATGCACCATTTTGGTAGACGAGGGGAGCAATGAGAACATTATCTCACAAGAAACGGTAAACAAAATAAAATTCAAAGAACATAAACATCCGCAGCCATATCAGATTTGTTGGTTCAAGAAAGGGGAAGAAGTTTCCGTTAACTTCAGGTCCTTAGTTTCCTCCTCTATCGGATATGTGGTGTGACGTGGTCCCCATGGATGCATGCCACATTTTGTTAAGGAGACCGTGGTTATGGGATGCAATGTTTTCAATATAATTATCACATAAGGTATCGCCCTCTTGGGATATGGAAACATATCGATTATCAAATGGGATATATCGATTATATCATGTAATATATTGCTGTTGTTGGGTAATGTAGGGAAAATATTTGTTGAATTTTTCAATGAAACTTTAGGGATTGTTAAAAAAAGCAATGAGTACACAATTAAAAAAAAAAAAAAAAAAAGAAAAAAACCTAGTGCACATGATAGGTTTCCTTTGTATGGGGTCCTAATCTTTGTGCTATCTAACTGAATCGATGCACATACATTCAAAGTCTATTCATATAACTTTTAAATGTAAAAAGACAAGTATGGAAACATAAGAAATATATTTAAAAGCAGAAGAAGAAGAAGAAGAATCACTGGATTAAGTTACATAATGTTTGATTTTGTGTTTGGACACAAATTGCAACCAATTTATGAAAAATTGGAAATTTTCGATTTTTCTCAACTTTCCGCAACTCAGCCTGTCTCCCCCAAATCTCGAAATTGAAAGGTCCATATTAATGATTTTTCATGCAAAACATGACAAAATCATAAATTTGTAAACGTTTGACACTGATTTAACGTGATTTACAACAAAAGAAGAATGAATCGAAAATAAAAAAATCTCACTGAATCGAAGAGGTGGGATATATCTCCCTACTCGTGTGTTTCATATTGCATAGGTGGGATACAAGATATATCAGCCGATATCGTCGATATTTAAAACACTGTGGGATTGAGATATTTAAAACACCTATTCCTTCATAAAGGATGGTTTTAATATCACATTGCATCCTATGAAACATCTTCCAACACCCAAATTTGATTAAGAAGAGGGTAAAAAATCACTCAGTGTGCAAAAATTTGAAGAGGAAAGCAAGCAAACTGGCATCATATATGTCTTGGTTGCTAAAGATGATATGAAGCAAACAGATATTCCGCCTCCTATATAGGAGCTTCTTCGTGAATATAAAGTCTTGGTGCCCAAAGAACTCCTAGTTAGACTTCCTCCTATGAGGAGCATTCAACATCACATTGATTTAGTGTCGGGTTCGAGTCTACCAAATCTCGCGTACTATCGAATGAGTTCAGTTGAACGTGTTGAGCTCCATCGACAGGTTACTGAGTTACTACAAAAAGGTTTAATTCAGGAAAGCATGTCACCGTGTGTTATTCATGCATTATTAACCCATAAGAAAGATGGATCTTGTGGGATGTGCATGGATAGTCATGCAATCAACTGGATTACTATCAAGTTGATTGCATGACTAAAGCGGATATCATCATATACGTATTAGGCTAAGGAACGAGTGAAAGACTGCATTTAAGACTAGAGATAGATTATATGAGTGGCTCGTCATGCCATTCGGCCTTTCAAATGCGACAAGCACTTTCATGAGGCTGATGACAGAAGTACTCCGCCCTTTTATGGGAAAGTTCTTAGTTGTATATTTTGATAATATTCTTGTTTTTAGTCCTAATGCATCTTGATCATTTACGGCAAATATTTGATGTACTATGGAGGGAGTCACTATTTGTTAACTTAAAAAAGTGCTCTTTGTTGATAGTGTTGTGTTTTTGGGTTATATTATGTATGTAAGAGGACTGAGGTTGATCAAGAGAAAATCAAGACCATTGCAGAATGGCCCACCCAACGAGCCCTTTCAGACGTTTGTTCTTTCCACGGCTTGGTAACATTTTACCGGAGATTTATTCAAAATTTTAGCACCATCATCGCACTTGTCATCGATTGCATGTGAGGAGGCAAGTTCAAATGGACTAAAGCGGCAGATCGAAGCCTTGTTGCCATAAAAAAGAAAATGATAGAAGCTAGTTCTTGCACTTCCGAACTTTAATAAAGTCTTTGAAATGGTAAGTGGCGCTTCAAATGTTAGCATTGGCATGGTGTTGAGTCAGGAAGGAAAGCCATTCGCTTTCTTTAACGAGAAGCTTAATGATGTATGGAAGAACTACTCCACGTATGATCTGGAGTTTTATGCAGTGGTCCAGGCACTAAGACATTGGTGATATTACTTGATTCTTCTTCTATACTTGGATCATGAGACATTGAGATATCTCAACTCCTAAAAGAAGTCAAGTGCTTGCCATGCGAAGTGGATGGCTTTCCTACAAGAATATACCTTCCATTTGTGTCATAAAGCTAGAAGCCAGAACAAAGTTGCGGATGCTTTGAGTAAGAGAGTGGTTCTACTAGGAACTCTCGCCGTGGAGGTCGTCGAATTCAGGGCATTAAAAGAACAATACAAAGATGACCCGATTTTTAGCAAAGTACTTGACAGACGTGTGGATGGTCGAGATCGAAAGTGTGAATTCATCTCACATGATATCTATTCATGGGTTCTTGCGTATGCATTCCTGAATGATCGATGCGAGAAAAGATCCTATATGAGCTACACGGAGGAGGATTGGGTGGACACTTCGGAAGGGATAAAACATAACTATGGTGGAGAAAAAATACTATCAGTCCTGTATACAGTGTGACATTGAACGGTTCGTGGCACGATGTCGTTGATGCCAAGTTTTCAAAGGTCATGTGCAAAATATTGGCCTTTATATGCTGCTTCCCATTCCAGTCGCGCCTTAGGTGGATATTTGTATGGACTTTATTCTAGGTCTTCCTAAGACTCAAAGGGGAGCAGGTTTGATTTTCGTTGTGGTGGACCGTTTTTCAAAGATGGCCCACTTCATTCCATGCAAAAGGACAATGGACACTATGCATATCTCAAACATATTTTTCAAAGAAATTATGCGACTTCACGGGGTACCAAAGACAACAACTTTGGACTGTGATTCAAAGTTAGTGGGCCACTTCTGGCTCACTTAATGGAAGAGATTGGGGACAAGGTGTCCCGTATCGGTATCGGTTGGCGTAACGGTGACCTCTAAAACCGATACGGATACGCAGGCGTAACGGCGATACGGGGGTGTAACAGCGCAAAAAAAAAAATTTTGCCAAAAAAATATGAAAAAATATGGATTAAATCCGAAATATTCTAAGCATTCCAAATATGCATTCATTTATAAATTGGAACATGTTTATGGTGGTGTAACGGTCCACTCTTTGGTGAGAAGTTGTATCGGACTGTCTCATGAATTTATGAAGTAGATAACCTGAATTTGACTACAAAATTCATATATTTAATTTTCTAACTATCTACTATCAATGATAGATATATTATAATGAATGTAATATGAAAATATCTTACATTAGGTGTTTGCAATTATTTTTGAGGAATTTCTCGAACATGTGTAAATAGAAAAAAATATTTAAAAAAATATAAAATGGTACCCCAAATCTATAAAATGTACATTAACATGTTTTACTATGATTAACACATCACATGGCATGATTAAAACAGCAAAACAATCATTAAAAAATGATTTTTTAAATTTTTCAAAAAAGGGCCATAATTAATGCGTAAATAGAAAAAATATTAAAAATATATAAAATGGCACCCCAAATCTGTAAAATGCACATTAACACATTCTATTATGATTAACACATCACATGGCATGATTAAAACATCAAAACAATCATTAAAAAATGATTTTTCGAATTAAAAAAAAAAGGGTCATAATTAATGCGTAAATAGAAAAAAATAAAAAAAAAAATATAAAATGGCACCCCAGATCTATAAAATGCACATTAACATGTTCTACTATGATTAACACATCACATGGAATGATTAAAACAGCAAAGCAATCATTAAAAAATGATTTTTCGAATTTTTTAAAGAAGGGCCCTAATTAATGCGTAAATAGAAAAAAAATATAAAATGGCACCCCAAATCTGTAAAATGCACATTAACATGTTCTATTATGATTAACACATCACATGGCATGATTAAAACATTAAAACAATCATTAAAAAATGATTTTTCAAATTTTTAAAAAAAGGGCCATAATGCGTAAATAGAAAAAAATATAAAAATATATATAAAATGGCACCCCAAATCTGTAAAATGCACATTAACATGTTCTCCTATGATTAACACATCACATGACATGATTAAAACAGCAAAATAATCATTAAAAATTGATTTTTTGAATTTTTAAAAAAAGGGCCATAATTAATGCGTAAATAGAAAAAAATATTAAAAAAATTATAAAATGGCACCCCAAATCTGTAAAATGCATATTAACATGTTCTACTATGATTAACACATCACATGGCATGATTAAAACAGCAAAACAATCATTAAAAAATGATTTTTTGAAATTTTTTTTTAAAAGGCCATATTTAATGCGTAAATAGAAAAAAATATAAAATATATATAAATGGCATTTGTTGTATATCCATGTGGTCCATCCTTTTTGCCCACTTATTTCAGGGCATGGACCAAAAAATGAGGCTGATCCAAATCTTAGGTGGATTACAAAATGGGCCTTAAGAAGATTTAACGGCGGGCATTCAATCCCAATTGCGTGGTCCAATTGAGATTTTGATCCCTTCGTTTCAAGGATCATGCATTAAAATGAACTTGAAAAATTATGAATGGCATGGATTTACCATACATAAATCAAGGTGGGCCCCACCGCATGCAATAAAATAGTGAGTGTGCACTATGCAGCGTGCACTGCAGATTATACAAAAAAAGAAAAAGAGAAAACTGCGTGGCTGTTTTGGTTTTGCTGGAAAAAGAAAAGAAAAGAGAAGGAAATGAAAAAAAAGAAGATGGAAAGCAGAGAGGGGACCGAACCGAGAGAGAGAGAGAGAGAGAGAGAGAGAGAGAGAGAGAGAGAGAGGGCTGCCGCTGCAACCGTAGCAGCACCACAGCTGCAACCGCAGCAGCAGCAGCAGCAGCGCCGCAGCAGCATTGTAAGAAGAAGAAGAAGAAAAGAAACAAAAAAGGTAAGTTTTTTTTTTCAAGCCGTAACAGCTGTTACGGGTCCGTAACGGCCGTTATGGCCCTGTAACGGCCGTTACGGTCACAAAATTCCATAAAGGCCGTTTCGACCCCGTATCGCGTAATGGTGTCAGCCGTTACCGTTACGTATCGCCCGATATGGCAGTATCGTAACGGATACGGGACACCCTGATTGGGGATTAAGCTTCAATTCTCTAGTGCTTAATGGAACAGACAACCAAATCGAGGTAGTCGACAGGAGCCTTGGTAACCTCTTTAGAAGTGTTGTAGGTGACAATGTATCCTAGTGGGATTTGGCTTTATCTCAAGCCGAGTTGACCTAAAATAACTCAATGAATTGTACTACCGGAAAATCTCCATTTGAGATCGTAAATAGGAGAAGTCCACATCATGTACTTGACTTAGTATCATTACTGGTACAAGATCAAGTGAGCGAATAAAGAAGATGCTAGGATCAAGTAAGCGAAGATGTTGATGCTTTCGCTAGATATGTCCAAGATTTGCAAGTTCAAATAAAGAAGAAGATTGAAGACAATGATACTAGGTACCAAAAAGCTACGAATGAACATCGGTGTGAGAATGTATGTAACAAAGGTGACCTAATTGTGGTCTATCTCCACGAAGAAAGGTTTCCGAGGGGAACTTATAATAATCTCAAGTGTAAGGAGATTGGTCCATGCCAAGTCAAGAGGAAGTTGGGCAACAATGCCTATGAAATCAAGTTGCTAGATGACTTAGATATCTCACCGACTTTCAATGTGGTGAACTTATTTAGGTATCATGGTGATGCATTTGACGTGCAAAATGAAGCCATTATCGATATGGATCAATGTTTCAAATAGCACCCGTAGCATAGGGGTAGTGTGGCTGTAGCGTTACGTAGCATCCTAAATAGCATAAATCCCCTATAGCGTACGTTACAGGGGTCGTAGCATACGCTACAACTACATAGCGCGTAGCGTACGCTATAATGTATTTTTTTACTATTTTATTTATTATTATTATTATTATTATTATTATTATTATTATTATTATTTTCATGTTTTCTTTACATCTAATGTTGAGGAATGTGACACTTGTATTGTACTTGATACTTTTAACCTATGAGATTTTTATTTCTTTTCATAATTGTGACTTGTGGTTTCAATTAGACATTATTAATTAAAGTGGTTTGCTTAGAAAGTTGTTAATGTGATAATTATTTGATTTGGTTTATACATGTGGATTGACTTTTGATAAATGATAACTAATAACTTGTTTGAACATGCTTATAATTGATAAAATGAATAATCTTTTAGGCATTTTTATATTTTCCCGCATTTTTTTCACTATTTATTATATTTGTCATATTTTTTAATTAAAAAATAAAAGTATCGTGTAGCATAAAAAATAAAATATCGTGTAGCTTACGCTACACGCTATAGAGGGTTGAGCGCTACGCATCGCACTACCTCTATTTAAAACACTAATATGGATAAACAACTCTAATGCAGGGGCATTTTCACACTAGGCTCGAGTGGGGTGTCCTGTGGGATGCAGGGGCACACTCGAAGTGGCCAGCCCATGTGAGGCGGTACCCATGTGATGTGGGGACCACAAGGGGGGTTTGGCCGAGATCCTAACCCATGGGATGTGGGGTCGGGCTATGAGATAAGGGGAATAATTCGCCATGCTCTATTAATTTGAGCTTTTAGAGCAAGTGGCTAATTGTCCTGCATCAAATTGGTATCAGAGCGAGAGGTCTCTTATTTGAGACTCCTCATTGAGGGTGATTAATGCAGGGGCATTTTCATACCGGGCTCGAGTGGGGTGGCCTGTGGGATGCAGGGGTACATTCGAGGTGGATGGCTTCTATGAGGCGGGTGGATCGTGTGAGGCAGTACCCATGTGATGTGGGGCCCACGAGGGGAGTTCGACCAAGGTCCTAACCCGTGAGATGTGGGGCCCGGGCTATGAGATAAAGGGATTAATTCACCATGCTCTATCAGTTCAAGCTTTTAGAGCAAGTGACTAATTGTCCTGCATGAAACTCCCAAAGAAAAAGAAGGAAAAAGTTGAATAAGTGTTACGAATGAAGACTGCTAACACTCAATTGGGCCAATATAGGCAACACTTGGTGAAACAGAAGAACAAGCCCTATTTTGAATGCACATGGATCACGGGCGACGAATTGAAAAGATTCGATTCAGACCTCTACTAACTGTATGAAACGTCTAACTCGTCGGAGTTGAGTTCTTTCCAACCTGGGGGGAATTGATGTAGGCCCATGGGCCATTAGGACCCGACAATAATGTAGGCTCATAGCCCATGTGTTGATTTTTGGACTGATTATTTATAGATTTGGAGATAATAATTTACTATTTTTGGGAGATATGGGTGGCTGATTTAAAGATGCGAGGAGCTAGATTGAAGATATGGGCTAGATCTAGAAATTTGATTGCTTTTCATGTTTGCTTTTCTTTTGACTTTTGCCATATGAAGAAATACTAGATTAGGGTGCAATAAATTGTGATCAATTCTCTTAGTTGTAGAGATTTCAATTAAGGATTTCTTTAGGATCTATAAAAGCGGGGTAGTGGTTTAAGAGTGGGTAGATTCGAATATTTTTTAAGTGTGGTTTTTTTTTTTTTCCCTTTAACTTTTGTAAGAGGAAAGGTTGATATCAATAAAAGTTTTCTCCCTCTCTACTCCATTGTTCTTGTCGGTGTGTGTGTGTGTGTGTGTATATGTGTATATATATATTAATTTCTTTACGATTTGGATAACGAGATCTCATCGGCTTGATAACCGGGTTGCACTAGCTTAGTACCTGGAAGACGTCTATGTTTGTTAACCGGGTTGCACTAGCTTAGTACCTAGAAGACCTCTATGTTTGTGAGTAGATCCAGCATGTATTTCTATTGGGACAAATTAATTCTTTTGATCTAGCAACTTCTATACCAAGAAAGTATAAAAGATGACCTCGAACTTTTGTGAGAAAATGCCTTTAAAGATACTTTTGATCTCCTCAATCCCATTATTATTATTATTCTTGTTGTTGTTGGTGGTGGAGGTGGTGGTGGTGGTGGTGGTGTTTGTGTTGTTGGTGTTGGATTGGGGATTGGGGATTGGGTATTGATATTGGTATTGGCATTGGGGATTGGGGATTAGTATTGGTATTAGTGTTCAATGCCCTTATTATCACTTCCCATAACCACAATATTATCAACATTTACTACCAACACTAATTCTCGAGGTGCCTCTTCGTACAAAAATGGAATATCAACATGACTTTGAACAAAGTCACAATTTAATACACTTTACTAAAATTTTCAAATCATACATCTAGTGACTGCTTCAAACCGTAACACCTTTTGCAATTTACGTGCCTTGTATGAATCCCTGTTGAGCAACAAATCCTTGTGGTTGCTCCATATAGACCTCCTCTGTGAGATCACTATGAAGAAAGGCATTTTTTATGTCTAGTTGGAAGAGGGCCCATCCATTATTAACAACCAAAGAAATGATAACAGAAATGGAGTTCATCTTAGCAATAGAAGAGAAGGTTCAAGTGTAATTGACTCCAAGAGTGAGTATATATCTCTTAGCAACCAAGCAAGCCTTCAAATGTTCCGTCGTACCTTCAGGTGAAACTTAATGGTGCATACTCATTTGCAACTAACAACACATTTACCAACAAGTAGACTACTTAGCTCTCAAGTATTATTCTGATAAAGAACAACCATCTCCTCTTCCATTGCCTGCTTCCACACCTTATGCAACAATGCTTCTTGGTATGACTTAGAAATGGAATGAGAGGACAAGGATAGGACAAATCTACAAAAAGTGGGAGATAAGCATTGAAAAGAGAGTTGGAGATAGGGTAAATGCTTGCTATTGTTTTCTTAAGGCAATAGGAACATCAGACTTATCTGGAAAACTCACTGGATTACTAGGCTCAGAAGTGTATATGGTGGATTATGGATGACACATCATGAGTGGTCGCACTATCTCCCTGTTTTCATAGTGAGTAGACTTTCAACTAAGGGCCTATTTGATTTTCCAAATCCTCCATAAATATCATGTAAATAAGCAATTATTACTTTTTCATACTGTTTGAAAAGTAGTGTGTATTTTTGCTTCGAAAACTGGTCCGAAAGGACTTGTTTAAATGTGTGGGCCCCATCGTGATATATATGATATATCCACCGTCCATTTGTTTTAGTAGAACATTTTGAGGCACGAGCAGAAAATTGTGGCAGATCCAACACTCAGGTGGCCCACACCAAAGGAAATAGTGGCTCTAAGAAGTTTTTAACAGTAGATGTTCGAATTACTTTTTCCGGTGGTGTGGTCCACTTGAGCTTTGGATCTTCCTCAATTTTTTTCTCATGCCCTAAATTCAGCTAGCATAACAGATGAACGGTGTGGATAAGCCACATACATCATGGTGGGTCCCACGTATATTTCGCAGTGCTCTTGTTTTTAGCATTCAAAAAGTAGGGGTGAAATCAAGCATTGGGAACAATACGGTAATTACTTAAGGAAGTTATTATTACCCATTTACATCGCATTTATAGGGGATTTGGAAAATCAAACAGCCCCCAAGGCATAGTAGGAATGGAGGAGTCAATAGCAGAGGGCAAAGATTGGATTATGTCTTCTTCAACTGCAACAAGTACAAGCACAACTTCTATGTCAAGAGATTTACTGTCCTTTGAGAAGAATGGAGTGGACTTGAAAAAGTTAACACCCGCACATACATACTACCTTTGAAGTGAAGGACTGTAACAACGATATCCCTTGTGTTTAGGAGTACCCAAGAAAACACATTTAATGGCTTTAGGATCTAATTTGTCATGCCCCGAGTTAAATTAATGAACAAAATATACACATCCAAAAACTTTGGTAGACATAGGAAACAACAGAGTATTTGAAAAATAGAACTTCACGAGGTGATTGACCCATTAAAACAATCGATGGCATTCGATTTATCAGAAAACACGCCATGAGTACCGTATCACTCCAAAAACTCTTGGGAACGTTATGTGATTTGATAAAGCATGAGTCACCTCTAGCAGATGACGATTTTTTCTTTCTATAACACCATTTTGTTGTGGGGTGCGGGTATACGAAGTTTGAAGTAGTATAACTATTTCAATGAAATACTGACTAAAGAATCGAGAATATATTCCTTGGCATTATTTGCACAAAACATAGATATTTTGAATGAAGTTCATTTTTGTACTTCCATGTGAGAGGTCTTAAAGATAGATAATGATTCAAATCTGTCTTTTATTTAAAAAATCCAAGACAATCATGAAAAATCATTAACAAATGGAATGAAATACTTATACTCTTGACCTGCTAGAAATTTTAACTGGTCCTTAAACATCTGAATGAACTAAAGAGAAAGGAATTGAACTATGCTTTTCTGCACATGATAAGAAAGTAACACGGAGATGTTTACTCAACTCACACACTTCACACTCTAAAACCAACTCAAACGACAAAGAAGAGATAAATGTTTTGAGAATCTTTGAGGGTGGATGACCAAGACGGTAATGCCACTAGTAAGGAGAGATGTTCTTCTATGTTGTTGCGCCAATACATCACGGTCAAGATAGTATAACCCATCATGTTCATGTCCTCCACTGATCTTCATCATCATTTTTAGATCCTAGAAAACACAATATAAAAGATAGAAAAATCATGGAGCAGTCAGTACATTTGGTGAGCTTGCTAACAAATAGAAGACTTGAAGGAAATTTAGAGAATTAAAGAACAAATGATTATGAAAGGTAAAAGCTTGGATGAACAATACTCATGCTGCATACATTGGATTAGGTACCACTTGCGAAAGTAATGGATGAACCCGTTACCCATGTATTAAGTGAAGAAAACACACTGGATTAATTAATCTTCAAAGCGAAGGTTTGTACGATGCAATTGAAGAAGTTGATAAAAATAATTTCTACAAAGACGAAGTTACACATTTGATTCAACAATGTGAAAGAAAATGGTCTACATCCATCTGGAATTCAAGGAAGACAAACCATGGCGAATTGTCGGGCTACATAATCAACTACCAAAGAAGAAGTCAATTCCAAAAGGTATCACATTTTGAACTTGAGGATGAGTTCTTTCAAAGAAGGGGGGAATGATGCACCTTCCATTGGCCCAATTTAAGAGAAAAGTCCAGCCCATGAATCAGGCCCAAGTCAGGAAATCTAGCCTATTATTTCCAGCCCAAGTGCATTCATGATGCATGGCTTTGGGACCATGTTGCATGCATGGAAAAGAGAAGAATTTGAAATTGAAGTATGTCTTGGAAAAGTTTTGTTTGAATGATTTGGAGACGTTTTTTTGTCTTAGAAAGATGTTCTGTGCATTGGGAACTCATAGTTGTTATAAATGTAGTAACTAAAGGTTGGTGTGATTGGTCTTATGTAAGGACCGATTTTGTAATGAGAAGAAAATGCAATTTTGAGTTTCTAAAAGAAACGTATGATTTCCTGCAAATTTCCAACAAAAGAAAGAGTTGAGTGATTCCACCTTTGTTGTGAGTGAATCTGCAGCTTTGTGATTGCAGAAAGTTTGCGTTTCAACGGGTCTGTTGCTTACTACATTTTTGGTACTTCTAGCTAATGAATGATTTTTATAAATTTTCTGGTAATTCATCAACAAGTCTATTTTCCTTCTACAAAATTTCATTCTATTCTCAATCCAAGAAAATTTATTAAAATTCTTGAAGTACCAGCTGCCTGAAATCGGCAATTTTCTGGACATTTTCAAAACAACCTAAAGTCGGTCTCATTTGAGTTTGGGTTTATTTTCTTTTTTTTTATTTATTTTCCTGAAACTAGGCCCATCAAGCTTTATTTTGGCTTTCAAATCACCTCAACCAGAGTTGCCTTTAAGAAGATGTATTATTTTAGCATTGGTGTATTTAAGCTGTCTATTGCAGTTCATTGCGACCACATCGGGCTGCATCACACACACACACATAATAAAAACAAAAAAGATAAAAATACCCTTAATAACAAAAGAATATATACCCATTATGTCCCAAACCAAAATAATGACAATTCTAACCTTAATAACAAAAGAAAATGACTAAGAACAAAGGCTAAGTGTTTTGTACAGTGGTACAACCCACATCCATATACATTAACAAGTGCTTTTCTTTTTATTTTCTTTTTTATTTTTCTGAATGGTAAGTCAGTAACTCTATTTATTGCAAAGAACATAATACAAATGCAAAACAACAAATATGACCAGAAGGCATCTCAAAATCCAAAGGAAACCCCCACCCCAAAAATAGATATTACACCACCACAGTTTCCCCAATAATAATGGAATCCATGAGGGCAAACCAGGAGAATGCTTCCTTCACTAAATGTGGGATTAATCCTTGATGTGGGCCCACGACTCACCAAAGGGCTCAACATGTGTTGATTTGAACAATTTATTTATAGATTTAGGGCCTAAATATTAAGATTTGCAATTTACTGTTTGTGGAAAATATAGGGGCTGATTTGAAGAGATGAGGAGATGTGATTGAAGATATAGGAGCTAATTTGAAGAAGAGATTGAATATATGGGGAGATGTGATTGAAGATATAGGGGCTAATTTGAAGATGTGATTGAAGATCTGAAGGATTATTTTCTAGATATGCTTTTACTATTATTAGGCTTCTACCATCGTAAGTAGATTAAATTGATTGATCTTAGGTAGATTAAATTGATTTCAAATCAATTAGGATTGCACTATATTCATAGATGAGTAGCTAAAATGAGGATGTTGAGATGGATGAGTACAAATATGAGGAAGGATGGAATTAGAAATGGATGCATTGTAGGGAACTTAGGAATATCACCAATATGTAATAAGATGAGGGGAACTAAACTTAGATGGTTTGGTCATGTGCAATGGAGACCAAGAACTGCACTAGTTAGGAGTGAATTAGTGCAAGTTGAGGGCTCCATAAGGGTAAGAGGAAGGCCCAAAGGGATGTGGGAGGAGTTACAGAAAAGACTAGATGACCAATGGAATGGTGCCCTTAAGAGAGTGGCATAGTGGAAAATGATTCATTTAGCATACCCTATTAGTTGGGATAAGGCTTGACCATGATGATGATGGTGGTGATGATGATTATAATATAATATGTAAGTTAAAATGAAAAACCCTAAACTTGGTTATCATGGTTGTAATTTAAATTATTGTAAGGGTTTTTTTTTTTAACTAATTAAGAATTATAAATATGTGATATAATATATATATATATATATATATATATATATATATATATATATATATATATATATATATATATGTAGAGAGAGAGAGAGAGAGAGAGAGAGAGAGAGAGAGAGAGAGATGCAAAATAACAATATTTGTTTAATCTTTTATTAAATAGGTTAGGTGGGTTGGGTTTGGTTGGACCCATTTATTTATAGATGGGTTGGGTTGAGGTTGAGATTTTCAACATGTTTAATAAATGGGTTAGAAAACATGTTAGGCTAAGTCCGTATTTTAAGTATCGATGATATTGACCGATATATCCCACGATATATCTTGTATCCCACCTGTGCGATACAAAACACAAGTAGTGGGATATAACCACATGTTTGATCCGGCATGCATTTTCGATTTTCAACATGTTTAATAAATGGGTTAGAAAACATGTTAGGCTAAGTCCATGTTTTAAGTATCGACGATATCAACCGATATATCCCGCAATATATCTTGTATCCCACCTGTGCGATACGAAACACAAGTGGTGGGGTATACCCACATGTTTGATCCGGCGTGCATTTTCAATTTTCAATACCTTTTTTTTTTCTATAAATCATGTTAAATCAGCGTTAAATTGTTACAAAATCATGATTTTCCATGTAAAATCATGGATGGGGGAGCTTCGATTTCAAGATTTGGAGGAGAAGGGCTGAGTTGAGGAAAATTGAAAAAAAAAAAAAACCGAATTTCTCGCAAATCAATTGCAATCTTTGTGTCCAAACATAAAATAAAAAATGTATAGAATTTGATCTACTGATTCTTTTTTGCTTGTAAATGTATTACTAGTCTTTCCACACATCTTCTTACATTTATAAATTATATGAATAGACTTTGAATATACTTGCATCAATTTAGCTAGATAGTGCATAGATTAGGAACCCATACAAAGTAAACCCATTGTGCGCACTTGTTTTTGGTAATGTTTTGATTTATAAATGTGTTGATGTCTTTTTTAACAATCGCTGAAGTTTCATTAAAAAATACGACCAATTTCCTAATGTTTCCCCATGTTTCCAACAACAGTGATACATTACATGATACAACTAATATATCCCATGCATTAACCGATACGCATCTGTATCCCAAGGGTGCAATACCGATATTTTGAACACTGGGCTAGGTTAGGACTGCAAGCCTTTAGACACAGTCCAAGCTAAGCTTGATTAGGAAATAGGCTTCATTTTCAAGCCCAAGCCTGATTGTATGGCTTCATGGAGGAGTCTGAGGTTGACCCATAACAAGCTAGATCCAAAAGCCTGTTAGGCTAATGAGACCATTAAAAGCCTTGCAAATGATTGAGTGTGGCCCACCTTGAGGTTGACCCATAGAAAGCTAGGTCCAAAAACCCGTTAAGCTAGTGTCACCATTAAAAGCTGCCTTGCATGTGATTGAGTGTGGCCCACCTTGGACTGTCACAGGGGCTGTGATTAGTCCTTGAGCTACCTAATGAAGGCATGTGATAAGGGCAATTACTTTGAGGGCCTGTTTGAATTTCCAAATCCCATGTAAATGCGTTGTAAATGGGTAATAATTATTTCCTTCAATAAGTACCGCATCATTCCCAATGCTAGATTTGACGCCTACTTTTTGAACACTAAAACTGAGGACACTACAAAATGTGTGGCCCACGATGATGCATGTGGCTTATCCACACTGTCTATCCGTTTTGCCATCTGAATTTAGGGCATGAGCAAAAAAAAAATGAGGAAGATCCAAAGCTCAAGTGGACCACACCACAGGAAAAAGGGAATGAAACACCTACCGTTAAAAACTTCTTGGTGCCACTATTTCCTTTGGTGTGGGCCACTTGAGTGTTGGATCTGCCTCATTTTTTGGCTCATGCCTAAAAATGTTTTGCTAAAACAGATGGACGGAGCGGATATATCATATATAACATGATGGGGCCCACAAATTTAAACGAGTCCTTTTGGACCGGTTTTTGAAGCAGAAATACAGACTTCTTTTCAAACAGGATAAAAAAGTAATAATTGCTTATTTATAGGGTATTTACAGAGGATTTGAAAAATCAAACAGGCCCTGAGGGAAAGGAGGATAGTGTTTGTTTTCAGGAGAATGTGGGTGGGAGGCAAGGGACCCTAGGCATTGGAATTTCAATGGTTGTACAATGTGGTGAGTACTAAGAGAGCCATGATGAAGGATGGTTTGGAGTTTTACATGGAAGGATTCTTTGGAATATTGTGTTTGGAAGAAACCATTGGAGGTAGGGGTGGCAATGGGTTGAGTCATGTTGGGTTCAATTAATAACAAGGATGTGGGGTGAAATTCTGCCAGCGTGAGTGTGTGGGGTGTGTATGCGTGTGTTAAAAAAAAAAAAAAAAAAGTAATAACAAGGATGTGGGGTGAAATTCCACCAGTGTGAGTGTGTGGGGTGTGTGTGTGTGTGTGTTAAAATAAAAAAGTAATAACAAGGATGATAGTACCAACCCAAACCCAACCTATTTATTAAAAGAGTTGAAAATCTCAACCCCAATCCTACCCATTTATAAATGGGTCAACCCAAACAGATATTACCTGACCCACAGTTTTTTTTTTTTTTTTTAAATGTCAGTGTATAAATGTAAACGTATCAACTACATATTTGAAACACTTATTAATATAAAATTAAACCTTATCACAATCCAAATTACAACCGTTAGAATCAAGTTTAATTTTTATTTAACTTATATATTATAGCATAATATATAATACATATATATTCAGCATTTGCATGGGGCAAACCATATTCACGATCTGCTGGATGCGGTCTAGCAAACTCAACCCAACCCGTTTGATTTCTGGTTGACAAAACACAACCTGAATGCAACCCATATGGGAAATGGGTCGACCTGAACCCTGAATGTCCAGTTTGGGTTGGCAGGTTGGTTCAGGTTTTGCCACCCCTAATTGAAGGTAATGGAGAACTTTAGGCTGCTATAGATGCTATCTTGTTTTTACTGTTTCATAAGTGTGTCAAGTGTAGATTTTGTTCCAAAATGTCGGGATCTGAGTCATTTTATCCAATCATATTGTTTCCTTTTAGGTCTGGCTTCAAGTGAGTCATTTCCTGTTTTATGAGTGTGTCAGGTGTAGATTTGGTTCCAAAATGCCAGGATCTGAGTCATTTCATGCAACGATATTGTTTCCTTTCAGGTCTGGCTTTAAGTGAGTCATTTCCTGTTTTATAAGTGGGTCAGGTGTAGATTTGGTTCCAAATTGTGAGGATCTGAGTCATTTCGTCCAATCATATTGTTTCCTTTCATGTCTGGCTTTAAGTAATGATTGCTGTAACAGGTACACACTTGGTAAAGGTTTACTCTCAAGGGTCAGAAATCAGGCCTATGGTTTTCTTTCTGTGGTTCATCCACTACTCTAGCCACGGACGAATGCCCTTTCAATAATCAGGCTTCTCCTGCCATCACTATGTGGAGTTTCGCTTCAAATGCCATAGCAGGAAACATAGTACCAAAGAATATCTGTCAAAAGCCGAGCCAATCTACATCCGAGTGCTCAGATGACGATGCTTCTTCAAGCACTAGCAGAGAAGAAGGGCTGGAATGCCCAATATGTTGGGAATCCTTCAATATTGTTGAGAATGTACCCTATGTCTTATGGTGTGGTCACACCCTCTGCAAGAACTGCGTCCTGGGACTCCAGTGGGCTGTTGTGAAATTCCCTACTCTCCCAATCCAGCTCCCGCTTTTCATCTCTTGCCCGTGGTGCAACTTATTATCCTTTCGGCTGGTCTACAAGGGAAATCTTAAGTTTCCTCGCAAGAACTTTTTCCTACTCTGGATGGTCGAGAGCATGAATGGCGATAGGCTGAAGTCTCATTCAGCATTTTGTGGGGACCACCAAGGGATTTGGCCTTCATTGAACATGAGCTCAGCCTCGGGGAGTCAAGCCAATCGCAGCAGCAGCGGCAGAAGGGCTCCATCCATGCACCCTGAGCAGCCTCCAAACAGAAACCATGCTAGCCTCGTTGCTGACTACTGGAACGTAGGGATGCTCCACTCTTCCCTACGCAAGTCGCTGGTTTTCTTTGTTCACTTGACATCCAAGTTCCCTCTGGTCCTCATATTACTCTTGATCGTCTTGTATGCCATTCCTGCCAGTGCTGCCATCCTGGCCCTGTACATCCTTGTCACTGTTCTGTTTGCATTGCCATCTTTCCTGATACTCTACTTTGCATACCCAAGCTTGGATTGGCTGGTGAGAGAAATCATCACTTGAAGTGGGCCATTCATTTCTCATTGAAAGATACTGTGCATAGACGATGGCCACTCCGATTCTCTGATAGATGCTTCTCTTAGTTTCTATTCCCAAGCAACAGTGTTATTCGACGACTTCACTGTTTTTGAGGATGGTCCACTGTCCTTTTAGGTGGCAACTGGGTCCATAAATTTCGCTGGCATCTGTAACTGGGCAGCCAGGCCAACTTCATAATGAGAATCAGTCCAGGTATAGTCATGTTTGGCTGCTGTTGTCTTAGTGAGTGTAAGCTTGTTTGACATGGTTGCTGCGAAGGTGCAACAGATCATGTTGGTAGTATGGAAACTTCGTTGCATTACATGAATTTATTTCCTTTTATTTTTTATTTTCTGTGACTGTAGATATGGTTGTGTTTTTTTCCTTTACTTTTTTTTTTCCCTTGTAATTTTATTTTCTGTGACTATAGATATTGTTTCATGTTTACAGATATTTTCATCACTTCACAAATAGTCGAAACTATCCACCTTCTGGGCACCACGATGGATGAGCCTCAGTCCACATTGTCTGGGAGTCTTGTCCAATCGAGCTATTTTGAGGATCTCAACTATGGTAACACATTCAATGAAAACAATGTCCGTCTGATGTTAATTTTGGAATGTGGCTCATCTGCGCTATTGCCTTCCAGATGGACGGTTTGGATCATCTGATCACGAAAGGATGTGGGCTGTATCCAGCAATTAATGATGCAGGAACTTTTGAAGCAACCAAGACAGGTAACAGGAATCGAATGTCTAATGTCGTCGAGCACGACACTTGCCGTCTATTTGCCCATCCACCACCCATATTAGATTATTATATGGTGGAGAACTGATCACCTACACGTGGTGTTGCCATCAGTTGTCATGCAGGCCTTCTATTTCCTGCCCAACTGACGTGCTGGAAATCTGCACATCTCGAAAATCAGGCTCATCTGCTTATTAATGGGCCACATCTGTATGTTGAAAAGAGCCATGGTTCTGGATGGGAGAGCATAGTGTGTCCTTTCGCAATATGATAGCTCCACCGTCGGCTGGATGACTGAATCGGAGATGCTGCCAGAATAAGTTTTCCTAATGGATGGATCAACTGCAGTTACTGTCTTCAAACGGATTGTTCTTCTTTGTCAATGCTTGGTGTACCGGCTGAGAAATGTATGACCAGTGGTCACAATCTCACTTTTTTTTTTTTTTTTTTAATTTAACGCACGCACACACACCCCACACACTCACGCTGGTGGAATTTCACCACCTATGGGTACTCGAACCACATGGGTGCATGCATGGGGCATATGGTAAGACTGATCTGGACGACGTTTTTATTTTTATTTTATTTTTTTTGAAACATGCATTCACTCTGCACGCTCTCACACCGCGGTGGTTTTTCACCAAAGTGGGTTCTCGAACCCATAACCTTGTGTTGGAACTCTCATGAGTCTAACACAAGGTTTTTATTTTTATAAGACTGATCTGGACGACGTTTTTATTTATTTTTTTTTTTTTTTGAAACATGCATTCACTCTGCACGCTCTCACACCGCAGTGGTTTTTCACCAAAGTGGGTTCTCGAACCCATAACCTTGTGTTGGAACTCTTATGAGTCTAACACAAGGTTTTTATTTTTATAAGACTGATCTGGACGACGTTTTTATTTTTATTTTATTTTTTTTGAAACATGCATTCACTCTGCACGCTCTCACACCGCAGTGGTTTTTCACCAAAGTGGGTTCTCGAACCCATAACCTTGTGTTGGAACTCTTATGAGTCTACCACTGGGGCATGAGTAAGAACCCATATGATCTGGACAGCTTCTCTATACATGCCCAGGCTGGCCCACTCATTAAGTGGCTCCAGATGTGCGCTGAATTTGAACCACTTGTTCTCTGTAACTGAACACGTTTTTTGCACACCTGTGGCCCACCAGAAGAGTGAATTGGACAAATCCAGGTTGTTGATCTAGCCAACCACAGAATACATGTTTCATTGGTCTGGAATCCGAGTAACCAATTCATTACACGGGTACCCTGTGTGCCCCTCCCACGCCACCGCGTCTCGTCGCATGACATCGCGTGCTGTTGCAATCCCTCGTGTGTCGCTCCCAGGCCATCGCATGGCCTCGGTTGCCCCTCCCATGCCACCCCGTGGCCTTTGCTTCGGTGAGACTTTGTCGCCCCCTCCCACGTCATCGCGTGGCCTTTGCTTCGGCGAGACTTTGTGGCCGTCCTTAGCAAGCCTGTTCGGCGTCACGTGCAGGGACCTCAGCGGTGTGCATTTGTTCCACTCAGGATGATGTGCATCGGTTTGGGCTGGAGCACGATGCTGGATGAATAAAGTTGGGGTAGCCCATTCTTGAATCCAACAGTCCAAATTCAAACGCATTTGAGTGGCCCGTTTGTTGAGCTGGCCAGCCTGATATTCAGGGTAGCATACATTCAGAAAAGAGTATGCGTTATGGACACTGAAGATCTCTCATGTGTAATGTTGGCTCATGTGGAGCCCTTGTGTTTGTATTTATGGGGCAAGATATGCACGCTGCACACAGACGTCTTCATTGCGGTTAGTGTCAAAGCACAAACGATGTAACTCGAATCCGGGAATTTCCGATCTGTATCACTGGGAAACCGCAGTTGCAAGTGAAACCACAGATTAAAAGGTCTAATATAGCAGAATTCACAGCTTTGCACCAATATATCCTCACGCATTGCAACAAGACACATAAGGCCTCTAGCAGTTGGATTTGTACTTCCTGTTTTCTCAATGACCTCTACCGATAAAGCCCCGTTTGGGAGCTTGGATTTTGAATGCTTTGGAAATGAAATCACAATTACATTGAAATCAAGGTAATCTATAATTCTCAGTTGTGTTTGGTTGAAATACATTGGAATCCAAAACTTGTATTTGGAATGCATTGGAATTCTTCGATACATTCACAAGATCTCTAATTGATTAACTAAATCTCTTCTTCTTCTTTTTTTCTTCTTTTTTCTTTTAAAAAAAAGGAGCATGCCACAGGGATTTCATTGATCATAAAAAATTTACAGGCATTTGAGGGGCCCAACAAAAAAGATGGCGGGCCACACCTATCATATATCCACAAGCTAGACTAGACAGAAGGAAATGAGAACCTTCAAGGAAAAAACTACAAAAATCAAAACAGAAGGAAAAAACCACCCGCCCCAATCACAGGCATCTTTACACTCCAATTCCTGCATTATCTAGCACTAAAGCTCCTCTAACTAACCTTAGAAGTTGAGAATGGCATGTGAAGATTTTGTCGGGGCAGCCATCACTTGCCATTCTTGCTAGCACATTAGCCACTGAATTCCCCTCTCGAAAGATGTGGTTGATCATGAGGTTTAGTCTTCATTTTTTTTCCTAGATATCCCCCAAAGTGTACCAAATGTTCCAGGGATTGGACGTGGCCGAATCCCCTAGCGCATTTGCAATGACCTTAGAGTCAGTTTCAACTCTGATATTTTCAAGTCCCAGGTTGGAACAGATGTTAAGGCCATCAAGCATAGCTCGTGCTTTTGCGCATGTGTTTGTAGCAGCTCCATAATATCTATGAAAGGCGAAGACGAGCTTGCCTAAGTGGTTCTGGCATATGACTCCTCCACCACTCTCAGCTGGGTTTCCTCTCGAGGATCCATTAGCGTTTAGCTTCAGCCATCGAACTAGAGGCTTTGTCCATCTAACTATGAATGGCTTACTAGCAAGGAGTTTATTGGTGGAGCTAAGCCTTAATGTCTGGATGATGATGTTCTCGGCCATGGAGTTTCTGTCCAAATCTAGAATCGTTGAGCCAATCTCTCTCAACCAGCAGCTGATGTTGTGTATTATGACCATTGCAGACATATTGCGGCCCTCAAATCGAGCTGATTTCTACTAAATTAGCATTTATATACCAAATTAATATATATATATATATGTGTGTGTGTGTGTGTGTGTGTGTGTGTGTGTGTGTGTGATATTTGATGAAATGATTATAATAAGCCTTTTAAAATATATACTTTGGCAAAAAATGATAAAATTTTGAGCCTTAGACGGGCCACAAATGTCAGGATTACAAATAAGCGACTCGCCGACATTTCTTAACTGACCATTTAGATGTCCAACCTTTAGATGGTTCAGACTATCCTATAGACGCTATTTTAGTTTTGCAGCCAATAATTAGATTATTTTGGGGTATCATTAGCATGCCATGTGTACGATGGTTTAGTAGCCTAGTAGCACCTTTATTATATTGCACATGAGACTTTTTTGCCTTTAAATATGAGTTAGAAAAGTCATTTCATTTGAATTACACCAGAATCACAACATTTTACTGAATTTTCAAAACACACCAAAAGGAGGTATTTGAAATAGCTTCAAATTTTTTTACTGTCAAATCGAAGTTATCAAATGCAAAAAGTTGCTACTTGAGTTTAAAATACAGCAATTTAACTCCAAATCCAAGGTTCCAAATGACCCTTAGATTTCTCGGCATTAAAATTCTCTCTACCTTATTTAAAGATTGGAAAGGTTGACAGTGGAATCGAAGATTCATTGGTTGAGCAAGCATCAGAGTAGTTAAATTCATTTTGTAATGACTAGATGAAGCATTTGTTATGGTTGAGGCAAAAAGATAGAAAATAAATTACTTAAAGATAGACTTAAGGCAAGTTACGATATCACTATCTTTAAAGCGATATTCGTACCCTATTAGTGATTAAACTAATTTGCAAGAAGGTTACAACAAATCCGCCTCCAAGATACAATAAGTCTCTTCTCCAAGATTGGAGAAATGTGGGTTTTGGCCTGCAAAACCAAAAAATCGCACCCTGAACACATTTTTATAGCGTACACCCCTGACTTTTGTGTTGTTACAATTTACCCCCTGAAGACTGTTTGCAAGTTACTGCCTGAAAAACTATCTGTAGTTTAGTGCCTGAAAACTGTAACTTTCCAAAAACCATCCAAAATAAAAAAAAAAATGAAGAAGAAGAAGAAGATGGGTTTATATAGGATCACAAGATATGTTTTAAATTCATGAAAAGACATCTTCTTCTATGGTGTCTTTTCAATAATAGTGGTATCTTTTCGACAATGGCATTCCTCCATTTCAAATTCAAATGATGTTCTCTTTACCAACAAGTACTATCATTCATAAATGAATGATCACCAACAATCACCAAAAGCCACAACCCTTTTTCTCAAAATTTTCTTTTATAAATTAAAATCTTTTTCTTCTTGTTTTGAAAAAACCCAACAATCCCCCACTACTTTTTAAAATACAGAGGTTAGGGTTTATAAGGAAAATATGTGTATAGGAGAATGTGTCTTATGAACTTGAACCTTCACTTAGTATAAACAAATCAAAGTTGTATTAGAATCTTTAGTAACTATAATCTTTAAATAAATATTCTATATGACACAATCGAACATGTTACACACACATATTTCAATTGTCATGTATTATAAAATTATAGCACATTAAAGGCGTTGTGCTCTGTCCTGAATTCATGAGTTCACGAGAGTAGCCAAAACTCTCGAATATCAGGAAGCGATGTCACGCCCCAAATTCGGAAACCGGGCTCACAAAATTTTTGATCGCCGAATCCGGCACCGACAGTCTCCGTAGAACCCCATTCTCGGCTCCCGGCTCCCATTCACCAGGTTCCGATCCTAGGATGCTACCAGGAGGATTTTCAACGTCAGTTTGATTCATGATAAGCATAACCAAAGGCATAACCTACAAACAACAACCAAAAACTCCGTTACATGTTCACTATGATCAAAAACTTTGCAAGTACAATGAGCATAAAGGGAAATACAATGATGATGAATCAAAATCTCCAAAGCGATCTGCAACGCGCTCCTACCTCAGCGCTCCTGCACCCCAACATCACCTACACGCAACGGTCGTGCATAAGCTTATAGAAAGCTTAGAGGGTGGTGAAAGTGTGTGCGCAAGGTAGTAATATAATTATGCAATATCAGAGTAATGCGGAATATGCAGATGGATCCATAAATATCATGAGTCGTACCAAGGCTATGCGATGCAAGATGCAAGTCAAGCATGCAACCCTCGTTTAAGTCCACATGTCAATACAGCTTAACTCTGGTATATCACCGGGTCTAGTACACTCTAAACCAGATTGCCGCCACATCGCGCGCAATATTGTAAGTAGAAGATACCTCACTATCCGTCTGCTAATATCGGGCTCGACTTGTCGATAGCGGACCCATTCCTCGAGCTGGTCAAACTCAGCCTAGCATTGCCCCCTACACTCGGGCGGGTAAAGCCGCACCCCCTTCCAACCGACCATGACACAGTGAAGAGCGCAACCGTCTGGTAATCGGCACTCAATGCTCATCTACCCACTAGGTCTAAACGTTGGAGCAACCTCTTGGTACCATAAGGGTTTATGGACTTTCACCCAGGGATATATATAGCACCTCATGTAGAATAAGATTTTCGGTATCCAATCCTGCTAACCACGATACGCCTGTGGAGGCTACGGCCCTGATGTCACTAAGGCGTACAATAACCATGTCACACAAATGCAAAATATATGAATCACGCTATCCAGTCATGCAACAAATCCTGTGCATATCGTGCGCTCATGTAGGGCAACACCGCCTAACCAGGAGCCCATAAACAACCTGCCCGAAGGCATATGCTATGATCAGTCACCTCTCATATCAAGCATACATATGATGCGTATGATCATGAGTCATGGAGCTATAGTAAACATGTTATAAAATAATGCACTATCCTTTCAAAGCAGATGGGCCTAGATGGCCTATACACAACAAGTACAGGTCTATTAATGAGCCCTAAGGAGAGTTGTAATGCGGACATTTAACCAACGTTAAACTTGTAATGTGGACATCAAACCAACATTACTCCCAAGGCGTTACCCGTAGTAAATATCAGGAACTAGGTTCGGATCACACATTGCAATGAGCCTCAGGTATATCCCATTGGGCCTTAAATACATCAAATGGGTCATATCATATGGGCCTTCCATTCGTCAAGCGGGCCACATCAATGGGCCGCACCAATGGGCCGCACCAATGGGCCTTAAGTGCATTGCAATGGGTCATAACCGGTTGGGCCTTAAACGCATCAATTGAGCCTAAACCCGTAGGCCTTATGCAAATCAAAAGGGCCTAACCCATAGGCCTTATACAAATCAAATGGGCCTAACCCCTAGGCCTTATACAAATCAAATGGGCCTAACCCATAGGCCTTATACAAATCAAATTAGGCCTAACCCATACATAGGTGGCCCACTCGATCATGATCGGTTCATCCTTCAACTCATGCTTTAAATTGATATTTCCAAGTGGATGGACGGTCTGGATGCATCACATGCATCATGGTGGGGTCCACTGAGATTGGACGGTGCATATGCATCATCGTGGGCCCCAGCACCACCTCCACTGGACGGAGGAAACACAAAAATCATGGTGGGATTCCACCGTCCACCGTCCGCCTGGACGGTGGATATAAAACACTTACATCACTGTGGGTCCCATGCGAGGCCCACTGAAATGTTTAAATGTCATCCCAACCGTTCATAAGGTCACTTGGACCTGGATGAAGAGGAAACACAAATTTCAGATTGATACAAAACTTCTGTGGGCCCAAGGGAGATTTCAATGGGCAGCCACCCAATCACCACTATTTCCAGTGTTGTGGGCCACCTGAACCTTGGATTGGGCTAAGTTTTGGAGGGCAGCCTGCTGACCTCAGGGCCCATAAAATGGATGGTGAAGATGTATGAAATGTACATCAGGGTGGGGCCCACGGCTGGGCCGTGGGGCTGGGCGTCCGCCCGCCCGCTCGTTCGTGCAGCGGCGCTGTCAGCGCTGGCAGCGGCAGCAGCTGCTGCACACACACACACACACACACACACACATATATATATATATATATATTTGAGAAATATCGCATGTGGGGCCCACATCGCATAAATCTACTCCGTCCATTTGATTCTAGGGCCCAAACATGCCGTAAAAATTTAATGTTTGACATTCATTTGGCGTGTAGAAACAACAATATGGGCCCTAATAGCCTTTGAAGGGTAAAAGTACTGTTTTCTATGGTATGGCCCGCCTGATCATCGGATTTACCTCATTCTTTGGCTCAACGCCTAAAATGATAAGGGAAAGAGGATGGACGGCTTGGATTGAACCAAAACATCAAGGTGGGGCCTATACAAGTGGGTCACACCCAAAGCTTGAACAAAGCTTATATTTGTGTTTTCCTTTATACAGGGACATCCAGCGTCCCAGACGCTCGACGGTCTGACCGTTGCAGAAAGGTGGGCCCTGTTTAGGTGCATTGAGGTGGGCCCTGTTTAGGTGGGCTACCTCATGGCTACCCACACACATACAAGGTGGGCCCCATCTAAAAATGGAATGGATCCAATACATGCATCCTAGTGGGGTCTATCCAAGTGGGCCACACAACCATAAATAATAAAATAAATAAAATAAAATAAAATAAATGAAATGAGAAGGGAGAGAGATGGAAAGTGGGACACGCTTGTGATGGAGGGCTCCGCCACTATGAGCCCTCCCTTGCAAGAGATCATACAACAAAATGGTTCCTTTTACACATGGAACTAACAAAATCAAATTCAACGGTGGAGATCCTTTCTCCACCAATATGGACGGTGTATATGACCTCCCTAATGCAATGAAATAAGCATCATGATGGGGTCCATGGAGAATGACCCCATCATGGAATGATCATGATGATCCAAGTGGTCCATCGGCCACAACTTAAGGTCTCAAGTGAGATCCAAACCATTAATCGGTTGGCCTCACTTGGCCCATCTCAAAAATATGAAAAACTATCATAATCTAGCACCCACCGTCCGATCTTCTTGCTCCTATGGGCTCCTTAGCTCCTTAGCTTTGATTTCAATGGGTGAGATGAGGAATGAATGGCTAGGATGGGAGATGATGGGGTAGGAAAGTGGGCCACCTTGAAGTTTTGGAAAGGGAGGGAGAGGCTCATACGTATGGAATTTTTGTTGCTTGAGAAGAATGAGATGAGAAATGAGAAAGAGAGAGTTGTAAGGGAGAGAGAGTGATGGGTGATGGAGTGATGAATGTGGTGGTGATGGGTGTGTAAGACCTTTTTAACTTTTGTGGCTCTTTTGTGTAAGAAAAGCATGAGCATGGAGGACTTTTGTGGCTTGCTTGGGAAAGAGTGAAAGTGATGTGTACTTGACATGTGATGGCTTGATGGATTGATTGATTGATGGGATTGATGGAATTAATGTGACACATCGTAGAGATTCCCTTGGGTTTTGCAACGTGCGGCGTTTCCTCGCACCGAACGTCGGCCTACAACTCTTGACCAAGGTATTGTCTCGGTGCGCGAGTCACGGCATCAGAACTGCAGTGACGGCGTGGTCGCTAGGTACAGATCTTGGGTCGAGTCGATACAGGTTGACGACATATGAATCAGGGTCGCGCGTTAATATCGGTTAAGGGTCGAAGGTTACCGGAATTCGACCAGTAAGATCGCAGAAGTCTACGGAATGGTACGGACTAAGATACGGGACTTATAAGCGACCCCACTTCCAATACTCATATAGGTGAGTCCTTATGAATACCTCTGTAGCTATAGCCTCCTTGAAAGGACTCATTAAGAGCAGCAGCTCATCCTCCTTTTTATCATTACGGGTACCCAGCACTATACATACATCCAGGAATGAAACGGATAGAAAACGTATAGTGCTGCTTTAAACACTTCCTGTGAGGTACTTTGCATATTAAACCTATTAACTTAGGTTAGGTTTCCCTCATTCGGTGTCTATGAAATTGACTCAAGTCTCATTCCTCTTGATGTTTTACTGACAACATCCATTACCAGTTCCTTGGTGAATGGGTTCGCTAGATTCTGGATAGATCGTAAATATTGCATTGTTATAACACCGTCACCAAATAGTTGCCGCAAAAAACTATGTCTTAGACTAATATGTCTGGATTTTTCATTATAAATCTTGTTATATGTCTTGGATAATGTCGCTTCACTATTACAGTAGATAGAGACCGGTAGTAAAAGCCTTACCAATAATGGTATTTCTAATAACAGGTTTCTTAACTATTTTACCTTTTTACTACTAGTTGTCAAAGTTATGAATTCAGATTCCATGGCAGATTGAGATATACAAGTTTGTTTCTTGGATCCCTAAGAAATGACACTCCTCTAAGTATAAAACTTCATCGACTGGTAGACTTGGATTCATTAGAATCAGTGACCTAACTTGCATAGCTATACCCTTCAAGCACATTAGTGTAACTAGAAAAGTGTAAACCCTAGTTAATTATTTTTCTTAAGTATCCGAGTACTCTAGAGATAATATTTCAATGACCTAAACTTGGATTACTTGTAAACCTACTCAATTTACGTATTGCAAAAGCAATATCAAGTCGAGTAGAAATCATAACATACATAAGACTATCAATCACCTTGGAATACTCTAATTGAGATACACTACGGCCTTCATTTTTATTTAACTTGATATTAGAATCAAAAGGAGTAGAAACTGGGTTCTTATTATAATAATCAAACTTTTTAAGTATCTTTTCAATATAATGTTATACCATCATTGTTTCTTAAAAGCTCGATATCTAAAATCACATTAGCTTCACCCATATCCTTTATGTCAAAACTAGATGATAAAAATCTTTTAATGTTATTTATAACTTCTAAACATGTACCAAAGATTAACATATCATATACGTAAAGATATATAATTACTCTTTTATTATTAGAGAATTTCAAATATACACATTTATCAGATTTATTAATCTTAAAGTCATATGAGGTGACTACTTTATCGAATTTTTCATGTCATTGCTTTTGTTCCTATTTAAATCCATATAGTGACTTGATCAATTTACACACTTTATTTTCCTATCCTATAACTATAAAACCTTCTGGTTGCTCTATATAAACCTTTTCATCGAGATCACCATTTAGAAAAGTTGTCTTTACATATATTTGGTAGATTTCTAACTTATAGATGGATGCTAGAGCAACTAAAACTCTGATAGTTGATATCCTTGCTACTGGAACATAGTTATCGAAAAAATCAATACCTTCTTGTCACGCCCCAGACTCGGTAACCGGAATCACAAGGGACCCGATGGCCGGTTCTAGCCGTAACAGCCTCCATAGTACCCTATTCTCGGCTCCTGAGGCAGGTTCCGATCCTGGGATCCTATAAGGAGGATTTTCATAACAGTATAATCATTACCAATACGAGCATACCCAAGATCACAACAAGTATGTCTGAGAATAACAAAAGCACACACCATAAAATTTACTATAAATTTAAACTTTTACAACTATCCATAAGGTCCAAAAGGACATACATGAGATAAAAGGAAAAGAGAGAAAGATTAGCAACACTGGAGCCCTCAATGATCAGCTCTACTCCATGCTCTGCTGCTACAACGCCTGTCTAGAATTTCCTGCACGCATCAATCATGCATAAGCTTATAGAAGCTTAGAGGGTGGTATAAGTGTGTGACGTGGTACACAGAAGAATAGCAGGAGATGCAATAAGGGAAACATGCTCAATGAGAATATCACTAGCCTTACCAAGGCTTATCATGAATACGATGCGATGAGTACTGGACGCCATACCAAGGCAATGCATGAAGGGGCTTACACAGCCAATGCTAATGCGATGCAAGTAATGTCAGTGCTCATATCCAAACCATAAGTCAAGTACAATTCCAATCATAAAAAAAATAACGAGGTCCATTACACTGCTGAATTACTGTCGCTCTACAGACCCCGCACAGTTAAACGAGCATAAGAGACCTCACTACCCGCCTGTGGACAGCCAATCACCAGCAAGGCCTGACGGTAGCAGATCCATTTATGAGCTAGTCAGACTCAGCCTAGCAATGCCCCCTACACACGAGGCAGATAAGGCCACACCCCTATCCAACTGACTACATGATAATGGGAGCTGCAGCTTAACGGTATAAAGCCCTCGTGCGCTCATGTATTCCACCCAATCACGACGTTGGAGTAGATCCTTGGTACCATGAAAGTTTTAGAAATTTCACTCATGGGCATCCTATGCACCAGGTATGCTCAACTAATATTTTCGGTGTCCACACATACAACCATCCACGAATACCCTTATGGAGGCAAGAGCCTGATGAAGTAAGGGCGGATATCCACAAGTTATGCAATGTCAGATGCATGAATCACACAATCACTCATGCATCAATCTCAAGCATCCATCTCTCAGGGAGATACCAACATGTCCTACACAATGGCACAACCATGGCCAATCATACCTCAACCAAGCATGCATATGATGTGTATGGGAGTGGTCCATGAAGATGAATAGGAGTGCCAATAAGGTGAAGATGAACTCTCTACCTAACCATGAAGGGGTCCAGGTACTTAACCAATTCCTCATAAGGAATACAACCTCTAATGGGGGCCCATATACCTGGGGTAGCCCACAAGATTAAGGAGAATAATGGTATGGACTTAAATAGTGAAACGGCTTAGCAAGGGTCTATGGTGGGCCTTTAACCACCCATAGAAGCCCATGGGCCTACCTTAGGGCCACCAATGTGAACATCCAACCACAATTGGTCCCCAAGAGGTACCCCATCTCTAATTGATCATGAATCAAGGACCAAGGCCCATGCAACATCAGAAATAAGAAATGAGCAGCCATAATTATACCGTAAACACTCATGTTGGGCTTCAGAAAGTGCGGCCCAATGTCTATCCAAAATATGGGTCCAAAGGGAACACACATAACCCAATCCATATATACCACTATGGGCCCATAAGAGAAAGGTTAGGGCCCAACATAAAGGCCACTAATCCCATATATTATGGTGGCCTAGTGGGCAGCCCATTGCTCAAACCATATGGGCAAATGTCATGCTCTCAATTAAGTGAGTTGGGCCTACAACTCGGCCCAAGTATAAAGTTGATTTGATGGACAACCAAGGGCCCATTTACTTGTGTAATTCAGCCCACTAACCCAACACAATAGTATGGTAAAAATGGCCCAAGAGTTCAATGGGCCTATCTGAAAAGTTTCAGCCCAATTAGGCTTAAAGAGTTCAACAACTATCTACATTCATGGACTTAATTAAATTCAACTGTGGTGGGCCTCAAAAGTATATTTATTAAGCCCAACATTAAGGAACTAAAGGTATAAATCATTTCCTCTAAGATCTTTATAATGTGGTGGGCCCCACTCCTCAAAAATTCAGCCCAAGGCCAAGTATAATTATAACATGTTGCTGTCCTAAATTCGGGTACTCCATTGGAGTGGGTCCAAGGCCTCTAAAACTCTGAAAATTAAGGGCCAAGGTCCCTCATCATGCATACAATGAGAGAAAACTCAAAAAGGTGGCCCACCATCAGAAGAAATATTTTTGAATTATGGTTTTTATTAAGGCATATTGCTGGACTGTACAGCAGAAAAATCTGTGAGTCCAACCATCTTGGCCCATTCTTTTGGATGCCCAAACAGGGTCATTTGAGCCTAAAATTTTACAGAGTGACACTTCTATAGGTGGTCCACACTCCCACAAAATTTTATAATTTTTACATATCTTTAAATATTTTAATTAATTTAAACAAAACAGACTATCCAAAAAATCAGACAAACTTGGACATCCCAGCGTGGTGGGCCAGTCCGGCCCTTTCCACGGTGTGTACAAGGGTCCATTGGCCCTGAAATTTGGTAGGTGGGTCCTACCATGATTGGACCACACCTCTACAAAATTTTATAATTTTTGAACATTTATAAGTATTTTAATTTATTTAAAGAAATCAATCTGTCCTGAAAATCGGACTGATCTGGACACCATATTATAATGGGCCGGTCCAGCCACCACCATGGTGTGTACAGGAGTCCATTGGCTCCAAAATTTTGTACGTGGGTCCTACCATGAGTGGGCTATCCCCCTATAAATTTTTATAATTTTTAAACACCTACAGGTATTTTAATAAATTTTAGAAATTCAACTTGTCCAGGGTAGAATGTTGCTGGAACAGTGCAAAAAATCCAGACCGTCCACCTCACTTGGACCACACCTTTGGGACTACAATGAAAGTCGATTGGGGCTAAAATTTGGCATGATTATAGGTGGGGTCCACACCTTTAAGAAACATACATTACATGGGACCAAACAACCCTCCAAATCTCTAAAAACCTGGCCTTAAAATGACTTAAAAATCTGTCCAGATGGTTCTGAAAAGCAACATATAACAGAAAATAAATAAATATAAACACCATTTAAAAGGGAATTTAATTCAAGAAAATTATGGTATGGACCACCCCAGTGGGCCTCACAAACATCTAAACCCTTCCCATTACAAAATATTCCTTACATGTGCCCCATATAGGTGGATTAGGGGCTCCAACGTCCAAGGGTGGACTATCATGGACGTCCACCCTCCATGGATGGTTTGGATATTTTTGCTCCACAAGGTGGGCCACACACTCATGATCAGAAGATTATTAACAAAGGAAAATAAAGATTCGGCCACAAGGGAAGGGTCTCCTCCACATTAAGGCCCTTCCCCTCATCACTCATGCATACACATTCCACTATATTGATGGGATTACAAGATCTACCCATACATGCATCTTCAAATCAAAATCCAATGGTGGAAATGTCATCTCCACCAAGGATCAAGGGTCTAGATGACCTAAGGATCCTTCAAACTAAGAAAGGAAACAATGGTGGGGTCCATGGAAAATAACCCCACCCATGAGTAATGCATGTACAAAAAGGATGGGCCAATGGCCACATCCAAGAAGACATGGGGCCTCCACCATCATTTGGTGGGCCCCACATGCTTCAAGCATGATGTGAAGAAGAGAAATAAGAGGAAGGAATGGAGATCCTAAGGTTCTAAGTATAAGCACACCCACCTACAAGGTCTTTAAGCAAATACCTCCAAGATGGTCTTCAAGCTCCAAGGTACATGGATCTATGGTTGAGATCTTATTTCAATGGTTAGATGGGGGGATATATGAGGGAAAGTGGGCTGAAAAAATGGAAGAAAGTTTCTGGAGAAGAAGAGAAGGGAGAGGGAGAGAGAGAGAGAGAGGGAGAGAAATGAGAGGGAAAAAGAGAGGAAGGAGATTTCAAGGCAAGCAATCATCTCTCTCTTGCCTTAGATAGAGAAGAGTAATCATTATAGTAGGGAGTTAGAAATAATATTGTAGGGTAGGTTAGGTGTGGGTGGTGTGTTAGGTCTTGGTAGTGTGAGCTAATGAGATTTAGGTGGTATGTGCAGTGTGTGTTGGAACTTGTGCAAAAGAGGGAGTGTGGGCCACATGCATCACTCCAAGGTGGGCCACATGATTAAAATTAAGGGTCATAAAATGAAACGTACACAACTTATGATCCACACACCGGATGGATGCACAAGACACGGCGTCGGAACCGTAACGACGAAGCGGTCACAATATCATAAGTATCAGCTCGATCCGAGTCAGGTCTACGCGACCGGACTCAAGGATGACACCAAGCACAATCCGAAGGTCGCGGGTTGCCAAAATTTGACCGGTAGGACCGCGGGACCACAAGAAATGAAATGCACACTCACACACACTCATGCACACATGCAAACTCGGGTCGGGTCTCACACTTCTTTTTGTGTAAATCCTCTAGCTACTAATTTAGCCTTAAACCTTTTTGTGGTTCCATTCAGTCTTAGTTTTCTTTTGAAAATCCTTTTACAGCTTATTGGTTTTGATCCTTAAGACAGATCAACAAGTTTCTATGTTCCATTTTGTAATATAGAATCCATCTCATCATTTATAGCTTTCTTCCAAAAAGAAGCATCCTGATATCTAAGGGCATCATCTATTATTACTAAATCATTTTTTATGTTATTTATTAACATGATTTCTTCTATTATGTTATCTTTCTTTCCTTCTATTAGCAGAAGGTAAAAGTCAAGTCCAAAAGATGTATCTGTTCTGATCCTCTTGATCATTCTAGGTTCTATGTCCTCTTTATCGAAACTGCTGATATCTTGATCAAGTATCTAAGAACTACTACTTGTATTATAATTTTGAGATCTTATCTCTTTTTTAGTTATAGAAGAGAATGAGTTTTCATAAAATTCGGTATCTGTAGATTCTATTATGGTATTTATCAGGATCGCATGATTAGATTCTATAACTAGAAACCTATAAGTTTTACTATTTTGTGCATATCCTATGAACATATACTTAAGAGATCTCAACCTTATCTTGGGTTTTTTAATATTAGTAAGCCGAATTAAGGCTCTACAACCCCATACATTGAAGTATGAGATGTTAGGAATCATATTCTTCCATAGTTCATATGGAATCTTATGAGTCTTAGAGTAAGGTATCCTATTAAAGATATGACAAGCAGTCAATAGGATTTCTAAAAAGGCCAAGCTATATGTCCTAGAGGGGAGGAGAGTGAATAGGACTATGCCAAATTTAAAAAGATAATAGCGAAATAAAATAATAAGATAGCCAAGTAAAGGAAAGCTAACAATCCACAATACAAAATTTAAAATAACCTCAAATTCTAGTATTGAGAGGTGGATACGAATGTTGTTCTAAAGACAACCTTACACCATAAAAATCAAGGGTTTATGGCAGGACAACCTTAGTAGAATGATGAGTATCAAATTCGCAAATTGAAAAGAAAAATAAAAAGAAATGAATTGCAAGAATTTAAATGTAAATTATTACAACATTCCCCACAATGCTTGAAATGTAAATTTACAACATTCACATCCACACATACATCCCACAATTCTGAATGATAAAGATAGAAAAAATAAATCGCACATCTATAAAACACAAAGAGTTACAGTGGTTCGCCTGTGTGTTCATCAAATGTTAAACAACAGCCACACAGCTTGCTATTCCACTCCTAATATCCTCACACAGGGGATATTAGCGTTCACTATCAAAATAGATTTTCTCAAGATCACTCAAAACCTTCACAATTGTGTCTTTCAAATGGGCTTACACAATTCAAAAAAACCCCACTTTTGAGTTTTTCTATCTCTCCTCAGATAACCAACGGATTGAGATTTTTCTGTCTTAATCTCAAATAAAACCAAAAGAATGAAATTTACAATAAAGTAAAATACCAGGATTTCTCCTTTTGTTGTAGCTCGGAAGAACCAAATCGGAGTAGAAGTTCGAATAAAAGTTCAATGTCCAATACTCACTTAAGAAATGGTTCTAGGTTTTAGATTGATTTTAAATTAAACCAGTGGGCTAACTATATTTGATTTTGATTCCAAGAAGAAAGAATGCAACAATTCCTCTTTTCAATTCAGATTGGAATATAGAAACAAAATCAAATCAATAAAGCTAACAAAAGAGAATTTTAAATATGTACAAAGTAGCTTAAAATGAACACAAACTTATCTCAGAGTGATGCCTTGATTTTTCTTTTAATTAGATTCTCAAACTCTGAAATTCGTGTTCTATTTATAGTTGCAGAAACTCGTCTACAACTAGTCCTGAGGACACTACGACTGGTCGTAGAAGAAACGGATTTTTAAAATTTTAAGCGCGATCAGATAAAACCGTTTCATAACTGGTTAAAGGTCGTCCACGACCGATCGTGAGCCCTCCACGACTGGTCTTGACTAACTCACGACTAGTCATGAGGCACCAAGTTCATTCGCTGGAGTTTGAGTCGAAGGCGCAGGACAGGTCATGAACAAGTCAAGTGTAAGCCCCGTATCCTAAACCACACCGTTCCATAAACTTCCGCGGTCTTACCCGTCGAATTTCGGCAACCTTCGACCCTTAACCAATATTTACGTGCAACCCTGATTCGTATGCCGTCAACCCGTATCGACTCCACCCAAGACCTTTACCATAACGACCACGCCATCGCTACGGTTCCGATGCCGCGACTTGCGCACTGAGGCGATACCCTAGTCAAGAGATGTGGGCCAACGTTCGGTGCGAAGGAAGCGCCGCGCGTTACGAAACTGAAGAGAATCTCTACGAGGTGTCACATCAATCCCATCAATCCATCAATCCATCAATCCATCACATGTCAAGTACATGCCAAGTACACATCACCTTTCACCCATTCCCAAGCAACTACAAAAGTCAAGAATCTCTTACAAGCCCATACCTCTCTTACACCAAAAGCCCTCAAAGTCAAAAAGTTTTTACACCACCCATGCTTTTCTTATACAAATGGCCACAAAAGTCAAGATTTTCTTATACCCATCACTCACCACATCCATCACCCATCTCTCTCTCCCTTTACAACTCTCTCTCTCTCTTTCTCATTTTCAAACTCAAAAAAATCTAAGGAAAGAAATCCCATACGTATGAGAATTCTCCAAGCCTCTCCCTCTCTTTCAAAACTTCAAGTGTGGCCCACTTTCCTACCCCATGATCTCCCATCCTAACCATCCATTCCCCATCTCCTCCATTGGAATCAAAACTAAGGTGCTAAGGAACTCATAGAAGCAAGAAGATGGAACGGTAGGTGCTCCTCTAGATGTAAAAAATCTGATTTTTATAGCCTAAATATTTTCTTTCTTTCATGAGGGAAGTATAAGACTCACCAATCAAGGGTGGAGATCCCACACAATCCCATGGTTGTGGCCTAATGGCCTACCTTATGCATGCATGATCCATGCATAGGGCCTTTCTCTATGGACCCCATCATGGTAGTTTTATTTCATATCATATTATGTTTGGGTCATGTAGACCTTATAAGTATGGTGGGGATGGCATCCTCACCATGCATTTTAATTATATGCCATGCATGTGCAAGATCCATGTTGTAAATATAAATCTAGGTATGATGTGCGGGTGTGATTGATCTTAGGAGGGCTCAATAGTGACAGAGCCCCTTTTCCTATGGCCGGATTGTCCTTCTATCTCTCTTTTTTCTCATTTTATTTCCTGATGTGTGTGGCCCATTAATGTATTTTCCTTTTTATTTAACTTATATAATAAATTTTATCTAAGTACATGTTGTTGTCCAGAATTTCCTAGACAGTTTCTGGTTGTTTTTGGACCAGATTTTGGGACTGTTTGGGGGCCTATTCATACCTATTAAATATACTTTTTTGAAAGGTGGGGATCTCATCTTGATTTTCTCCAAATTTCAGCCCCAACTGACCTTCATTGGGGTCCCAAAGGTGTGGTCCAAGTGAGGTGGACAGTCTGAATTTTCTGCACTGTTCTAGCAACATTCCACCATGGACAGTTGGATTTTTGAAATTTATTAAAATACCTATGGGTGTTTAAAAATTATAAAAATTTTCTTGGGGGTGGCTTACTTATGATAGGACCTACCTACAAAATTTTTGGGCCAATGGATGCTTGTACACACCATGGTGATGGCGGGACCGGCCCATTATAATACGGTGTCCAATCAGTCCGATTTTCAGGACAGATTGATTTATGTAAATGAATTAAAATATTTTAAAATGTCCAAAAATTTTGAAATTTTTTAGGAGTGTGGTTCACTTATGTTAGAACTCACCTAACAAATTTCAGGGCCAATGGACCCCTACCGTGATGAGGGCCGGACTGGCCCACCACGTTGGGACGTCCAGGTCTGTCCGATTTTTCTAGACAGTCTGTTTTATTTAAATTAATTAAAATACTTAGAGATATCTAAAAATTATGAAATTTTGTGGAGGTGTGGCCCACCTATGGAAGTATCACTCTGTGAAATTTCAGCCTCAAGTGACCCCTTTTGGGTATCCAAAAGAATAGGCCAAGATGGTTGGACTCCGAGATTTTTTCTACTGTGCAGTCCAGCAATATGCCTTGATAAAAAAATCATAATTCAAAAATATTTCTTCTGATGGTGGGCCACCTTTTTGGGTTTCCTCTCATTGTATGCATGATGAGGTACCTTGGCCCTCAATTTTCAGAGTTTTAGAGGCCTTGGACCCACTCCAATGGAGTGTCCAAATTTAGGACAGCAACATGTTATAATTATGCTGGCCTTGGGCTGAAATTTTGAGTGGGGCCCACCATATTATAAAGATCTTAGAGGAAATGATTTATACCTTTAGTTCCTTAAATGTTGGGCTTAATGAATGCACTTTTGAGGCCCACCACAGTTGAATTTAATTGGGTCCATGTATGTAGCTAGTTGTTGAACTATTTAAGGCCCATAGAGTGGACCCATTTGATGTGTTCCAAGGTCCATGAGATTGGACCCATTTGATGTATTTTAAAGCCCATGGGATTAGGCCCATTTGATATGTATAAGGCCCATGGGTCGAGAACCATTTGATGCAATCTAAGGCCCACGAGTTATGACTCATTGCAATGCACATAAGGCCCATTGGTGCGGCCCATTGATGTGGCCCATTTGATGAGTAAAAGGCCCATATGACATGGCCCATTTGATGTATTTAAGGCCCAATGGGGTGTACCTAAGGTCCATTGCAATGTGTGATCCCAACCTGATTTACGTAATGTTATTCACTATGGGCTACACCTTGGGAGCAACGTTGGTTTGACGTCCACATTGCGAGTATAATGTTGGTTAAATGTCCGCATTGCGACTCTCCTTAGGGCCCATTGGTAGGCCCGTACTTATTGTATGCAAGCCGTCTAGGCCAGCTGCGTTGTAAGGATAGGGCATTACTTTATAACATGCTTAGTATAACTCCAAGACGCACAGCCCATTTGTATCGGTCTATTTGATCGGCCTGCTCGTATCGGCCATTTGATTGATTTAGCCCATATGATTGATTGGCCCATCTTGATATATTTGTTGCTTATTGCTAAGGCCATATATGAGGCCTGTTGTTGAGGCCCACCTTGATGTGTATGAGGCCCGTTGTCGAGGCCCACCTTGATGTGTATGAGGCCTGTTATCGAGGCCCACCTTGATGTGTATGAGGCCCGTTGTTGAGGCCCACCTTGATGTGTATGAGGCCCATTGTTAAGGCCCACCTTGATGTGTATGAGGCTTGTTGTTGAGGCCCACCTTGATGTGTATGAGGCCCGTTATTGATATGTATGAGGCCCGTTGTTGAGGCCCACCTTGATGTGTATGAGGCCCGTTGTTGAGGCCCACCTTGATGTGTATGAGGCCCGTTGTTGAGGCCCACCTTGATGTGTATGAGGCCTGTTGTTGAGGCCCACCTTGATGTGTATGAGGCCCGTTATTGATGTGTATGAGGCCCGTTATTGAGGCCCACCTTAATGTGTATGAGGCCCGTTGTTGAGGCCCACCTTAAATATATATGAGGCCCATGTTGCAAGGCCCATTATGATGTATGCAAGGCCCATGGGTCATGGCCCATTGCAATATATGTAAGGCCCAATTGGTGCGGCCTATTTGATATATTTATGGGGTCTATGTCATTAGGCCCATCCTATTGTATTGGTGACCCGTCCATTGAGGCTCACCCGTGGTATATATTTGAGGCCCATGTGTAGGGCCCACCTATTGTGTATTTAAAGCCCATGGGTTGTGGTCATAGTGATGTATATTAGGCCTATGTGATGTAGCCTATACTAATGTATATTAGACCCAAGTATGTGACTCACCTGCGAAGTATATTTGAGGCCCATTGTGATATATCTGAAGCCCATAGGTGCGACCCATCCAGATGTATTTGAGGCCTATGGGCAAGGCCCATTGTGATATGTGTTAGGCCCATGACCAGGGCCCACCTGTTTCATATATTTGGCCCTTGAGTGAGGTCATGTGCCCATTATATATTTGATTCTATGTGGGCCATTCCTTGGGAGCAATGTTGGTTAAAAGTACACATTGTCGACGCCGGTTATTGATACCGTTTATGAGTATGTGACATCATAACATCATGATACATGCCCATTCGCATCATCTGCATGTTTGTTATGAGATGTGATTGACCATTGCATATGTCATTGGGCAGGATGATGTGAGACTCCCTGATAGGTGGAGATTATCTCATATGAGCGCATGACATGCACAGGATTGATGCATGATTGGATTGTATGACTCATGCATCTTGCATTGTGTTGTGATTACTATACGCCCTAGTGACATCAGGGCCGTAACCTCCACAGGTATATCGTGGATAGCCGGATGGGACACCGAAAATCTATTAGAGCATCGGGCCGCCATAGATGGCCCTGGATGAAAATTCCTAAACACCCTCTTGGTTCCAGAGGATGCTCCAACGTCTAGACCGAGTGGGTAGATGAGCGTTGAGTGCTGATTACCAGATGGTTGCGCTCTCCACTGTGTCGTGGTCGGTTGGAAGGGAGTGTGCCCTTACCCTCCCGAGGGAGTAGGCATGGCTAGGCTGAGTTTGACCAGCTCGAGGAATGAGTCCGCTATCGACGAGCCAAGTAGGTATTGGCAGACTACTGACAAGCGGATAGTGAGGTCTTTTTCACTTACCAAGTTATGCGCTTGATTGGGGCGGCAGGTGGTGTGAAGTGTAATAGACCCCGGTGATTTTTCCAGAGAGGAACCGTACTGATATGAGGACTGACATGATATTATGACACCCCGTTACTGTTGTGCATGTGGGCGGGTGCACGTGGGCGGACGCTGATGTGGGCGGGTGTGATGTGGGCGGGGCTGAGGCCTGGGCGAGCTACCAGCGGTTGGCAGGCTACTGTGCTGATAGGCTACTGAGTAGGAGTTGCATACTCATTCATTCATCCATTCACTATCCACTCGGGCTGGTGGTGCAACTAATTGTTGTGTATCTTCGTTATGCCAAGGATTTCGGTTGGGCGCGCGACTAACCTGAGATCAGGAGTTTATCACGTTGAGTCAGACTATCCAAATTTAGGTATGAGACTGGTTTGGATAGAGGCTCCTTGTGGTGGACCCCGTAGCCTGCGATACTACGTACTATCATCCCGACATCACACTCCAGCATGGTCATTCCATTAACACCATATACTGAATATTTCATTACATCTTCGGCGTGTGGCATTGTGGGTTGTTATGTTTCTTTATTCCTGTGACTTAAATGAGAGTGATGATATTTGTTAACTCTTTCGAATTGTGTATTACATTATATACTTGTCATTCGACATTTGATTATCTATGACTCATCATTTGCATAGCTGTCTTATATTGTGTATTCTGATATTGATTAACTTATGGATTTGTTCATACTTCCGCTTATTCTGTTATCGCATGATTATAATCTTATCAGTATTTCTGTTTACGCTGATAATTATTTCTCTTATCAGTGTTTCTGCTTATTCAGTCATTGTATGGTTTATGGATTAATAGCTTTCCAGTATTGTATGATTATGATATTGTATTAAATACTTGGCACTTATATCGTGCACACACTTACACCACCCTCTAAGCTTTCTATAAGCTTATGCATGATAGATGCGTGCAAGTGATGTTAGGTTGCAGTAGCATTGAGCTTGAAGTGTGCAGCTGTTTTCTGGAGTTTTGATTTTGACATATATATTTCCCTTTCAGCATTGTATTCAAATGATTATATTAGTGGATATGTGATGATGATGTTGCCTTTATAATTTGGGTAAACTTGTGGTTATGCTTATTACTAGTTAAATGTACACAAAAAAATCCTCCTTGTAGGATCCCAGGATCTAAAATCTGGCATATGAATGCTAGGAGCCGAGAATGAGGTACTACGGAGGCTGTCTGCACCGGATTCGGCGATCGAGATTCCTGGGAATCCGATTTTCGAGTTTGGGGCGTGACATCAAGAACTATTCACACGACCGATCGAGAGGACTCCAGGACTGATTGTAGCTCAACTAAAAATTTTAAAAAATTGCAACAACTTAGGACTGGTCCTAGAATTTCTTGGACTAGTCAAGCCAATTCTAGGACTAGTCGAACAGAGTCCAGGACTAGTCTTAGAATAGACCAAATTCATATAAAAAGATTCAATATGAATTATGTATACAAAATGACCTACCCTAAGGTCAATCATACCTTGAAAGTGTGATGTGAACATTGAGACTTCATATGATAGTTAAGCTTTGAAGATTGTGAAGCTTGGAATCTGTATACTTGATGTAGCATTGAGCTTGAGATCTTCTATAGCTTGAATTACACTTCATTTCGAGATGTACACTAACTTGAGTCTTTGAACAAGATCACTTTTTTCGTTGTATATTGTACATGTATTTCTTGAATTGGTTTGAAGTAAATCCTCATTCTTGACTTAAAGCAACGTGTTTAGAGAGGTGATGCAATGTCTTGATCATATAAACCAATGAGCTACACAAGACATATATTGATATTTTGGCACCACAAAATTTGACAACCATAGTACTTACAGCTTCTCCCCAAATTCTTGAACTTAAACTTACATTATTTAGCATAAAGTTTACCATGTCTATGAGAGACCTGTTTTTCCGTTTTGTTATTCCATTTTGTTGGGGTGAATAGGGAACTGTAATTTGGTGAATTATACCATGAGTTTTACAAAAACATCTTTCGGTCTAACTGGTTCTCAACTTCTGCCTTGTATGTCTTGAATTTTTGTAGTGCCATATATTTATTCTTCAATAGGTATATTAGGATATAACGAAAAAAATCATCTACAAAGGTTATGAAGTACCTCTTTCTCCCTCTTGTTATTAAACCGCTTATTTCACATATGTCAATATGAACTGGGTCTATGAGTTGTGATTCCCTTCCCACCATTGGAAACGGTTTTTAAGTTATTTTAGATTGTACACAAATACTACATTTGTCATTTGGTTTTGTATACTTAGGGATTAGATTAAGATTAGACATATTATCCATATCACGATAACTAATATGTTATAATCTAGCGTGCCAAACATCATGTGAATCAAGCATATAAATGGAAGAAGAATTTTATTCATAAAGTTTAATTTGAATATTTCACTGGATACATAACTCTTCCTTATATATACTTCATTTTTAGACACAATCAATTTATTAGATTCAAATAAGAGTTTGAATTCAAACTTAGTCAATAGACTAGTTGATATAAGATTCTTCCTAATATCTGGTACATACAAAATATTGTTCAGAGTAAGGACTTTTTCGAAAGTTAGATTAAGACATACCTTCCTTTTTTCTACAACCTTGGATATGGAGGCATTTCACATATATAGTTCTTGATTATCCCTCACTATTTCATAGGAATTAAACATGTTGTAATTTCTACAAACATGTCTAGCAGCGTCAGAATCTAACCATCATTTAACATCCTCATTCATCATATTAACTTTAGAGACGACAACTGCTAGATTCATGTCTTCCGTCATATTGACTTGACGTTTATTTTCTTACATTTTCTTTTTGTATGGTCGGCAGTCTTTCTTAAAGTGATCAGAGGTTTTACAAAAGAAGCATGGACTCTTCTTAAATGTGTTCTTTTTGAACTCTTGGTTATTAGGTTTGAGCCTATCATCTTTCTTGAAAGTGGCTTCTCTGATTCCTGATTCACACTATTCTCGACTACATTAACGTTACTTGGGGCCTCATGTTCACTTTTTGTCACGGAGCCTAGATTTTTCTTCTATTCGAATAAATGTTAAGAAGTCCTCTAAAGACTTTTTTTTTTCTGTTTTAATGATTTTTTAATATCCTTCCATTTAGGTAGAAGTTTAGTAATAATAGTGGATACTTGGAAGGATTCTTCAATATTAGTGTCATTGATAATAATCTGTTGGATGATAACATGTAACTTATTTACTTGATCAAGGACATGTTTTTCATCCAACATTTTGAATTTTAAAAACTGACTTATAAGAAAATTTTTGTTGTCTTCATCCTCTTATGTATATTTGGTGAGTAACGTGTCCTCTTATGTGTATTTGGTGAGCAGCGCCTACCACAAATCCTTAGTAGTTTTCTTTTAACGGTAAATAACGTATAACAAGTCAGAAAGAGCATTAAAGATATGACCTTTGCATAGGTAATCATTACGCTCATAATTTTGTTTCTTTTGAATTTGTTCTGAATATTATCCCTCATTTATATCTTAGTTTTATGAACATGATAATGCTTAATGTTCTATTTTACTCATGTTTGTGTTGTAAGGCGAATTTAAGAGCTTGGATTGAAAAAGGTGCTAAAAGTATAGATTTGATGCTCAAGAATCACCAAGGCAAGGGATGGATTTTAGAAGACCAAGATTGAAGAATTCACATGCCAAAGATCCAAGAAAACCAAGTGAGAAATAAAGAGAATCAAATATTTAAAATGAAGAAAAGAAATCCTAAAATTGTCCTAAAAAATCATATTCTGAAACTCTGAGTTATTTTGTGAAATTGCGTAAAGTCTATTTTGAAAAACTAACGCAGAATGAGATCTATTTTAGTAAACTGCGTAAATTTGAGGTGGTTTCTAAAGTTTTTCATTTATGTGCGAAAGTTAGAGTTCCACAACTATAAATAGGACTCTCTAGGATGTTCCTAGGCATCTTATAGAATTTAAGGAGTTGAGCAAAAGGGTGGAGAAGTCGTCGTCAAGAGTTTTTCTTCTTCTTCCTCAGTTGTTTTTATATTTTTTTTAAGAGACTTTGGTTCAATCATATCTTTGGTTGGCTAAACCTCTTACCTAGAGCTAAGAGATGAAGTTTGCAGCATGATGAGATTTTTTTTATATTTATTTTATGCGGTTAGCTTGTTAGTACACACCCATGTCAGTACACACACTCCATGTTAGCCACCCCTGCTAGGGATCGATACCAAGACCTCAATTGTTGAAACGAGGTATCTCCACTTAGTCTGTCAGTTAAGCTATGGATCTGAGTGTAAAGATGGGATGTTTCTATTACTTTGATTCATGTTTATGTTGAACTTCATAGATTTTAATTTGATATTTAAGGAATACTTTCAGTTTTTAATGGTTTATTGTGACTCAAATTACAGTAGATCTGCAATAGCTTTGAGTATCTTCTTTTCCTGATTGGAGATTGTGAAATTAATAAGTCCTGTTGTTCACCATCGTCCCTTGAGTATGGTAGGGTAATGAAATCTTTCCTGATCTTCATAATTATTCTACTTTGAGATTATGAGATTGGTAAATCCTGTTATTTGTCATTGTCTCCTGGGCATGGTTTGGTGATGGAATCCTTGCCAATTGTTATAGTTCTCATTCATTGAGAATTAGGTCAATGGAAGTTCAAATTTAGTTTTATTGATGTATTTTCCAATTGGTTAGGATAAGACTCCAATTCTAATTGTGTTACTTGAATCAAGCAAGAGGACTCCCTGATCACTACAAGTAGATCCTTAGCAACTTAGTTTCTACTTTTAAATTCTTAGTTTTAATTACTTAATTCACAATTACTTTCTCAATCACTTTAGAATTAGTTTTATATCTTCTTCTAGTTCTACTTTTAATGAATTTAAAAAACGTACAAGATCAGTCCTTGTGGATTTGACTTCGGTTTTACTGAAATTATTACTACATCGCAACCCTACACTTGGGGTTGTGTCCACTAACGTATTGTTATTAAATGGTGGTGAAGGAGGATCTTACGTGAGCACGTGATCCAACTTAAGTGATGTGAGAAAGAGATGAACCCTCGATTGCCATCGAAGAAAATTTGAACTATCAAACGGTGTAATTCGAACAAAGTCAGGATGACCCATAGAAGAGGTCATAATATTGTTTTGAAATTGTTAGGGTTGAGACGAAAAGATAGAAAATAAATCACTTAAAGATAGGCTTAAGGCACGTTATGATGTTGCTACCTTTAAGGCGATATTCACACCCTACTAGTGATTAAACCAATTTGCAAGAGGGTCACAATAAATCCCCATCCAGGATACAATTAGCCTCTTCTCCAAGATCGGAGAAATGTGGATTTCGGCCTTCAAAATCAAAAAACCGCACCCAAAACACACTTTTATAGCGTACACCCCTGACTTCTGTATTATTAGAATTTACTTCCTGAAAACTGTTTGCAATTTACTGCCTGAAAAACTGTCTGCAATTTAGCACCCAAAAACTGTAACTTTCCAAAAACCATCCAAAACAAAAAAAGGAGAAGAAGAAGAAGATAGAGAGAAGATTGTTGAAATTGTGATTTCGGATTGACCCAAATATGGATTCATATAGAATCACAAGAGATGCTTTAAAACTCTTTTCATGAAAGACATCTTCTTCTATGATATCTTTTCAATAATGGTGGTGTCTTTTCGACAATGACATCTCTCAATTTCAAATCAAATTCAAATAATGCTCCTTTTACAAAGAGTCACTACCGTGTATAAATGAATGGTCACCAACAATCACCAAAAGATACAAACCTTTTCTCAAAATTTTCTTTTATAAATTAAAATCTGTTTCTTCTTATTTTAAAAAACTTAAAAGCATTAAGCTACCAAGGACACTGGTTTGCTAGTCCATGCACCGACTTGAGTTATCAGCCGAGCCTGATCGGACATAGTTTCAACACTCGCATTGAGGTTGTTGTGCCCCGTCCCATCCCACATCTTCTAGGACTACACACGTATGTTGAATTCTAACCATCCATTGTTTTATTTATGAGAGACACTTCACATGGCACACGTGTCAGGGATTATGCTGAACCATCTTACTGTTCTCTTCAGAATTTCTATACTCACTACCGCGCTTTTAACATCAATTTGATAGCCAATAGTTAGATGATCATGATTTCATGATCAGTATGATTTTAAACATATACTTTATCCAGGGACTACATACTTTATCCACGATGAGGCTACATTTTAGATTGTATGGATAGCTCTACATCAGTGACACGTGTGAAGATGAATTCTCACTATTGATTTTCTTTTGGGAATTTAAGAAAAACCTTATTTAATATCAAATTTACATTTCAGCCTTTTTTTAAAAAACAAAAAATAAAATTTGAGAAAGGTTTTCAAAATGCTGCATTGAACTACTATTGTTCCACTCCTACTAGCTTTCCTAATGCTTGTTTGGGTCTGTGATACTTACGTGGAATCCACCCCCCACAACGAAGTGATACGTCTATAGCCCAAAGCTCAACTCTCTCTGTGATTCAAGTGAACCATATGATTAAAAACAATATACAAGACAAAGCTCACCCTCCAAGTTTTTTCTACTGGTGTGAGCCACTTGATTTAAGGGATGAACCTAATGTTTAGACAGTAGGCCTAAATTATGGCATAACCAAATGTTGACACCGTAGGCCGAAATTATGACACGACATCTAATGGTTAGACTGAATTTTATATAATTATCATGGTGGGCCTTATAAATATTAAGGGCGGACATCTCTCTTAATTGTTTTCATTGGAGTGACCTACTTGAATCACAAGTCACTTGATATTTTAGCTATGGGCCTAAAGTGGTATTACACATATGATGGTTGGAGTGGATTAACAATGATATATTTAAATTTTAAAAAAAAAAACTAGAGAGAGAGAGAGGCTCAACTCCAACAGATGCTATGGTACACCAAGGGAATAATTGCTAACTTATTAAGTGAATAGGACGTTGAGCACATTCAATAGATTCGACCAACCATGAGAAACACTTTTTGCAAAGCTTAACCACTCATCAGTTCAACTGCACTTGCTTTTTTTCTTCTTTTATTTTTTTGGGTATTTATAAATGGCTATACACTGTATTGTAAAGTGTTGTTAAGTTGATGAGTGGATAAGGCTTATTTTTGCATCAGGCGATAGTCATGGTGGGGGAACCTATTAAGAGGATTAGATGTCACCACCACTTAACAAGTTGGACCTCAAATGAGGGACCTTAAATTGTGGTCCAATGAGTTGGACTTAAAGATCTTGGATAAGGGCACCCAATCTTAATTTTGACAAGCCTGTGTTGAAGTGTATGTAAGATCCACTCCAACTGTTAAATGTGTAATCTCACTTTAGAGCTAGAAACTACGGGTGGGCCACACCAAAGGAAAGCGTTGTGAGGGAGATGTCCCCCCATAATTTTTATAGGAATCATGTAAAATCCATTCAAACTATTAGATGCACACTATAATTTAGACATGTAACCGAAAACTTAGGCCTATATATGCTATAGGTGGGCTAAACCAAGAAAAATAGTTTGGAGAGTGAGCATTATTATATACATAATTTTCAATCACGTGGTCCACCTGAATCATGAATGGGGCTAACTTTTGAGCTTTCGGCGGAACATGGAGTGATGCACCTTATGGTTGAGTGGATTTACATGAGCATTGAGGTGAGGGCCACTCAAGCTGCTAACCATTTGCTCGCATGGAAGACCTAACCGAGCAGTTAAAAATCTAACCAAAGTTAGTGGGATGATAATTCGTCAATTAATGAGGTTGCTTTACAGAAGCTTTTTCGGAAAAGGGACTAGAATCTAAATTCGATATAAGTCAGGCAGTTTGTTCATAAAATTCTTTCATTTTTTTGTCATCCAGGAAAAATCCAACCGATAACAGAGAGTCCACGTGTCGCGAAACCATCACAAGAGTGGAACTGGAGGCTGAAATTAAACATGGGATTTGATTGGGTGCGCGGCCTCCACTATTGCAGACGTTTTCTATCCCCAAGTGACGGGACACTCTAGCTTGATAGTCCGTTCATTTGGGACCCCGAGTCAGGTATATGCCACGTGTACGTTGAGGGATCTGCGCAGGACAATACTCTCCGTACAATGTCCAGCACCCGATCATTCCCACCTAAACAAGGAATTGACTCCAATGTTAGTTCTGCACAATTTAAACAGTGGTGGTGATTGTTCAAATGTAAACACGGTATAGATGTACAACAATCCACACCGTTCAAATATCTAGATAAAATTAGATGGAGCAGAAATGAAATTAATGTTAACAATATGATGTTTGCCTTCAAATTTAGAGAGCATAATATTTCCCTTTTAATAATTCATTAGATATCAATTTATTAGTTGGTTAGAACTAGTGTTTTAAGTCTTTTAAGCGTCGATTATTCAAGCTGGGCATGGGATGATTCGGCTTAGTAAACTCAACATGTCCAACTTGTTTACATTAAACTCGATCTAAATTAAGTGGGTGAGTTGATCCGAATCAAGTTGACTTTGTCTAATTCAAAATCAAATCAAGTCGAGTTCAAGTCACTTAGTAACTCAACTTAAGTTGACCCGAAAGACAACTCGGTACTACTCGAGTTGATCCAAAACTCGATTGTTACATATATATTTTAAAAAAACTTCATATCTTTCAGACCTGAGATGCCGTGTAGTTGATGGAGAGGTTGCAAATTGACAAGTGAATATTTGAATTGTGATTTTAACTTGTAGATTCTCATTGTACCTTACCCGACTCAGTGCTGAATTGACTCAACTCGATACTTATGACTAGGTTGGACTCAATTTGGATTAGGCTAAACCCGAACTCAGATCGAGTCAGGCATGATGACTCGATACCGAGTTGGGTCGAGTTTAGGTCAGGCCTATTTCAAAATCGAATTGAGTTGGATCAACCTCGACTCAACTCAATGCTCGCCTCTATCGACGATATGAGTTGATATATCCCACAATATATCTTGTATCCCACCTATGCAATACGAAACACACAAGTAATGAGATACATTCTACATGTTCAATTAGATGAGTGTTTTTTATTTTCCATTATTTTTTTCCGTAAATCATGTTAAATCAATGTTAATTGTTATAAATTCATGATTTTTCGTGTTTTGCATGAACAATCATAAATTAGAAGTTTTGATTTTGAGACTTAGAAGAAATAAGTTGAATTGTGAAAAATTGAAAAAAAAATAATTCTAATTTCATCAACGATAATCTTTATGTTTAAATATAAAATCAAACATGCATGTAATCTAATAATATGCTTCTTTTTTCTTTTTTATTTTAACTTTTGAATATATTATTTGTGTTTCCACATATCTTCTTAGATTTGTAAATTATACGGGCTTTCAATATGCTTGCACTAATTCAATTACACGTCACATTAATTAGGACTCTATACAAAGAAATATATGTTAGAGGCCTTGCACAAAACCTTAGGATCTAATCGCCCGAACAAACTAGAATTATGAGATAATAATGTAATGAAATAAATCAAAGCAACAATCACACACCGTACAAGAGATTTTTACGTGGAAAACTCTCAAAGAGGTAAAAATCACGGGACCTCGTCCAGATCAACAATCCACTATAAAAGCAGAACGTTACAATCTTCGTCACAAGCACACCTTGCTTTGATTAAACATTCATCACTCACGCAAGAGTGAATAAACAGTAAGAGAAACAAAGAAAACGGAGAGATCTCACCGATTACAAGGACGTAGAAGCGCTGAGACGATTGGTCCCTTCCACAAGCTTCCTATCTCTCTTTCTTCTTTCTCTCACACCCTAAATCTTTTAGCAAACCCTTGCAAAGCCTTTAGGAAACCTTCTTGTGATTTTTCTCATTATGAAAAACCCTAGAAAACTTCAATTTATAGTTTTTGAAAACTCCCTTCTGCATTCTGGTTGTGAAAGGATTTGAGACACAAAATCTGCGCAAAATCGCGGAACGAATCTGCGTAGCTTCGACTGGTAGTACCGAGTCCACGACCGGTCGAGCGCCACTTACGACCGGTCGTGGACCACCTACGACCGGTCGAGCACCCTCTGAAAAAATAGTCCGTAGTCGCTGGACTTTGAGCCGAGCTACAACTCGACTCCACGACTGGTCGTGACTAGCCCTCGACTGGTCGAGCAGGGCTCACGACCGGTCGACCATGGGACAAAAAACTCCATCAATATATTGATTTATAAGTGTATATTAACATTTTTCTTTTTAGCCATCATTTAAGTTTCATTCAAAATTTAATCAAATTTTCATATTTTTTACATGTCTCCAACAAAAGCAATACATTATGCCATGCAACTGATACATCTTATGTAATAAGTGATACCTATTTATATCCCAAAGATAAGATACATAATGCAATACTGATATTTTGAACACCGGTTAGAACTGATTGATCGGATGAATTTAGACGTGTAATTCATCTACAACAGGACTCACGAATTGGATGGGCTCGATGTCTCTTAATACTTGTCAAATGTAAGGAAGACGAGTCCCCACCACCATTTTATGAATGGTGGTAAACTAACATAAGCACTAGCCGATGGTGGATGTATATTTTAAAGCTTTGAAAAATAATAAGGGGGAAAAAAAAAGAAAAAAAAAGAAAAAGGAAAAGAAGAAGAAAATGGTGGCAGCCATTGCTGTAGCAGCTGCTGCTTCTTCATCTCTTCCAAAATCAGATATTCTTTCATTGAGAAAACCAAGCCCTTCATTTCTTGGTGGGTCCTTGAAAGACCTCTCTACTTTTCAGATAAAACCCAAAAACAGGGGAAGGGATTTCAAAAGTTTTGTGGTTGAAGCTTCTACAACCAGCAGCAGCAGCAGCAATGGAAGGTTTTATCTGAATTTCACTGGATTCCCTTTCCCTCTCGGCCCTTTCCTCAACAGGCGCACCATTCGGACCGAGGTAAGCTGCTTTACATTTTCTTTTCTGGAGGAGTCATTTCATACTCGGGCAGCTTGTGATGCTTGATACTCAGGCACACGGAAGTTGTAGACATGACATCTATTAACTCAAGTGAACCTAGTGTAACCAAGTCACAGTATCAAGATTAGATTGGTTCAACCTTCATAATCTCTTATTCGTGGACACTTCTATACGACCGTTGGATATTTTCCATTTCATCCGTCCAATGTATAATCAACTAAATATTTGGCTTGGGATACATCTAAAACCGGGACCAGATATTTGGCCAGTTCGATTTGAATTGTGTATGCAGGATGTGCGATTTCAAAGTGCCTGCATATCATGTTGTTGATGTCTCAAATCTTTCAGCAACAAGGTCTGTCGATGCCATCGAGAGACCATTCAATGCCAACAAGAAAATCTGGATATCCCATGTTGGTTGCTGGACACTTTGTGGTGTCCTACTTGATGCCATCGACAGGTCGTCAATGCCATCGAAGATGCCATCGGAAAAATCTGAAAAATCCATGTTTTGTTGCTGGAACGTTTTGGTGTTCTACTTGATGACATCGAGGGTGTTCGATGCCATCGAAAGTGTCATCGAGCGCGTGTAAAATTGCGTTAAGTGTGGGATTTGTTTCCGATTTTGATTGTGATTCTCCTAGAGGTTATATATATGGGTGTAATCGGGATGTGTGAGTAGGAAGAGGTCTTTCTAATTCGTTCCTAGGGTTTCAAGAGCATAGCTTGACTTGTAAGGGAGATTCAAGGCTTGTTCGGATCGGGTAATCTATATCTCTTGTAATTTTCTGCTCTCATAGTCTGTCGCTTTGTGTCGTGGTTTTTTCCCGCAAGGGTTTTTTCACGTTAAAATCTGAGTATTTGTGATTGGATTTGATTGTGCAATTGAGATACTTTGCTTGATTCATCTTTGTGTGCTTCCGCGGTTCCCCAACAAGTGGTATCAGAGCTAACGTTCGGAAGTAGATTGAATACGAAAGCATAGTATCAATGGCTTCTAATCCTAAGTTCGATGTTGAGAAATATTTCGGGAAAAATAATTTTGAGCTGTGGAAGGTTAAGATGACCGGTCTCCTAGTTCTGCAAGGATTAGATGATGCACTCATTGAGAAGCGATTGGAAACTATGACAAATGAAGAATGGAATAAGATGGATAAGAAAGCGAGAACTTCTATCCAATTGTGCCTAATGGATGAGATCATCTACAATGTCACGAGAGAGAAAACTGTAGCAAGTACATGGACAAATTAGAGGACATTTTCGCGATGAAATTTCTTGAGAATTTCCTGTACTTGACGCTTCACTTGTTCAATCTGAAGATGGCATAGGGGGCTGATGTTGAGGCCCACATTAATAACTTTTACAAGATAGTTTACAAATTGCTGCATATAGAGGATACAATGAAAGATGAGGATCAAGCATGCATCCTATTGAATTCTCTTCCGACTTCGTATGAGTCGTTCAAAGACTTGTTGTGTACCGGTAGATCGACCATTAGCGCTGTTACTGTTATCTCAACCCTTCATGTAAAGGAGATGAGAAAGAAAAGCGATGACGTAGGTGCCTCTACTGATGCATTGTGTACGAGGGGACGAAATTCTGAGCGGGACAATGAATTTTCTCAATCAAGGTCCAAATCCAAGGGCAAGCGCAAATGTAAGTTGAAGTGCTGGAATTGTGGGATGTCTGGGTACATGAAGAAGGATTGTAAGAATCCTAAGGTAAAAAAAAAAGAAAGAATTTGGAGGCTTCTTCCAGGGACGCCAACACTGCCAAGTCTGATGAAGTTACAAGTGGTTATAATGTGTTATCAGTGTCCATGGTTGAACACTTATACGATGATTGTAAGGATGAGTGGATTTTGGATACTGGGGCATCATATCACATGACTCTCTATCGGAGTTGGCTCACTAGTTACAGAGAGTGCGATGATGGTCATGTATTTATGGGTAATAATAATGCATATAATGTGGTGGGTGTTGGATCGGTGTGCATCAAGATGTTTGATGTCATGCAGTGTACCTTAACTGAGGTGAGACACATTCCTTAGATGAGGAAGAACCTAATATCTCTAGGTGCACTCAAGGTACTTGGATGTAGATTCACCTGTTTTGATTATGTCCTTAAAGTTTCAAAAATGACACTCATAGTTATGAAGGCACAATGAAATGAAAATATTTACAGGTTGATATGGAGTACTTCATCAGGTGAAGCTGCAACATCTGTAGCAGATTCCACGTCTGCACGTATGTGGCATGCACGTCTGGGCCACATGAGTGAGCAGGGTATGAAGGTACTTTCTGACAGTTGTTTAATTCTAGTCTTTAAAAGTATTGATTTTAATATATGCGAGTATTGTATATATGTAAACATCCATGATTATCTTTTAAGTCTGGTAAACATGTATGTAAGGGTGTTCTTGATTATGTGTATTCTGATGTATGGGGACTGTCGCCTATGGTTTTTGGTAGAGAGTCGTCATGGTTTGTCACATTCATTGATGACTATTTTAGGAAAACGTGTATTTATTTTATGAAAAATAAATTTGGTGTTTTCACTAACTTCAAGCAGTGGAAGGTGATGGTGAAAAAACAGTTAGGATGAAAGGTGAAAGTGTTGATGACAGATAATGATTGAGAATTCACTTTTGGGGAATTCAATCAGTATTATAAGGATAAAGGGATCGTGAAGCACAATACAATGCCCCACACCAGAGCAAAGCTGTGTGACTGAGAGGATAAGTCGGACACTCTTGGAGAAGCTTGATGCATGATTAGTATGTTGTGTTGGGTAAGAAACTGTGGACTGAGGCCATTAACACAGCTTGTTACTTGGTGAATCGGTCCCCTTCTACGACAATTGAATGTAATATTCCAGAGGACATGTGGAATGGTCAGCAAGTAGATTACTCAGGATTGCGAGTATTTTGTTGTGATGTTTACTCTCATGTACTGTCAGTTGAGAGAGATAAGATGGACCAAATGGCTAAAAAGTATATCTTTGTCGGCTATGGTGGTGGTGTGAAGATATATAGGCTGTATGACTGGGTCACATGGAAAATCATCCTTAGTCGTGACTTCAAATTCGACGAAGGATCCTTGTTCCATAAGGATGATCACAAGCAACCGGAAAAGTTGGTTGTGGACATTCAGTTAAACAAAGATGAGACACATGCAGATACAAAGACGCGGGTAGAGGTACAAGAGTAGGTGGAGCAACAACCTGTGAGAAGGAATCCGCCAAGGGATCGCAGGTTACGCGAGATACAGGAATGACTCAAATATTGAGTTTGCTCTCATTACAGATGAGGGGGATTTGTCTACTCTTCAGGAGGCTCTTGATGAGCCGAATGCCGAAAAGTGGAAAGTAATGATGGATGATGAGATGTACTCCTTGTATAAGAATGAGATGTGGGAGTTGGTGGAGTTTTCCGTTCGTCGTAAAGTGATCAGGTGCAAGTGGATCTTCAAGAAGAAATATGATAGGCACGAGGCAAGGTTGATAGCGAAGGGATATACTCAGAGGGAAGGTGTCGACTTCACTAAGATATTTGCGCCGATTGTGAAGCAAGTATCTATCAGATTCGTGTTGGCGCTAGTTGCTCAATATAATCTTGAGCTAGAGTAGATGGCTGTAAAGACTGCTTTCCTGCGTGGGGGAATTAGAAGAACAAATCTACATGAAACTACTAGAAGGTTATGAAATCCAAGCGGTGGAGAACAAAGTTTCCAGGTTAAATAGGTCATCATATGGCTTGAAACAGTCGCCTAGGTGGTGGTATAAAAAGTTTAATTTTTTCATGGTGAGTCAGAAGTTTACTAGGAGTGAATATGATTATTGTGTCTATTACAAGACACTGAATGATGAGAAATTCATTATCCTACTTTTGTACGTCGATGACATGGTTATCACCAGTTATAACGTGTCTGAGATCGACTTATCGAAGACTCAGTTATCAAGGACATTCAAGATGAAGGATATGATGGCTGCAAGGAGGGTTCTCGGCATTGATATACACAGAGTCAGGAAGGGAAGTAGGTTATGATTATCTCAGGCGGGATACCTTGAAAATGTATTTATAAAGTATGGGATGGACAAGGTAAAGCCGATCAACATTTTCCACGCAGCTTACTTCAAGTTATCTTCAAAATAATGTCCTAAAACCGATGAAGAAAAATAGGATATGTCTCGTGTGCCTTATTCGAGCATGGTTGACAGCTTGATGTATGCCATGGTCCATACAAGACTGAATATTTCACTTATGGTAGGTGTTGTTAGCAAATACATGTCTAATTCTGACAATAAACATTGGGAGGCAATAAAATGGCTACTTTGATACATTCGAGGTACGTGGGACTACGTCTTATCTTTTGACAAATCAGGAGTCAAATTAGTAGGCTATGTGAATTCTGATTACGCAGCCAGTGTGAACAGAAGGTCGACTTTCGGTTACTCGTTTGTGCTAGCGGGTGGAGCAACCAATTGGATGTTGAAGCTTTCGTTTATGGTGGTTCTTTCCACGACCGAAGCTGAGTATGTGACAGTAACAAAGGCATTCAAGGAAGGTGTTGGTTGAGGGGGATGATAAATCAGTTGTGGCTTCAGAAGGAGGCCATGCCGTTTAATTGTGACAGCGAAAGTGTGATCAATTTGGCTAAAAACTCTGTTTATTACTCATGTACTAAACATATTGATGTGTGCCTCCATTTTGTTCGACAGGTACTTGAGAAAGGAGACGTGACTCTAGAGAAATTCATACAAGCGTGAATCTGGCTGACATGCTCACTAAGGTGGTTCCTATAGAGAAGTTTAAGTTCTGTGTAACTTCTCTAGGCTTAGTAAAGGCGTAAAAGAAAGATGGGGTGTGCATGAGAAGCAAAGGTGAAACTATGATGTAAGGAAGAATTAAAGATGATGAAAATAAGCCATGACGAATGAAAATTGAAGACATGGTGGAGATTGTTGTCGATGTCTCAAATCTTTCAGGAATAGGGTCTGTCGATGCTATCGCCAAACCATTCGATGCCATCAATAGACCATTCGATGACATTGACAGTTGTTCAATGCCATTGACAGTTGCTCGATGCCATCGAGAAAATCCGGAAATCCCATGTTGGTTGCTGGACACTTTGTGGTGTCCTACTCGATGCCATCGATAGGTCGTCGATGCTATCGAAGTCCCATCGAAGATGCCAATGGAAAAATCTAGAAAATCCATGTTTTGTTGCTGGAACGTTTTGGTGTTCTACTTGATGACATCGAGGGTGTTCGATGCTATCAACAGATCGTTGATGCCATTGAAGGTATCATTGAGCGCCCATGCAAAATTGTGTAAGTGCGGGATTTGTTTCTGATTTCGATTGTGATTCTCATAGAAGCTATATATATATATATATATATATATATATATATATATATATATATATATATATATATATATATATATATATATATATATATATATGGCTGTAATCGGGATGTAGGAGTTGGAAGAGTTCTTTCTAATTCATTTATGGGGTTTCAAGAGCATAACTTGGCTTGTAAGGGAGATTCAAGGCTTGATCGGATCAGGTAATCTCTATCTCTTGTAATTTTTTATTTTCATAGTGCATTACTGTTGCTTTGTGCCGTGGTTTTTTCCCACAAGGGTTTTTCCATGTTAAATTCTGAGTGTTTGTGATTGGACATGATTGTGCGATTGGTATACTTTGCTTGATTCATCTCTGTGTGTTTCTGTGGTTCCCCAATATCATCCATGATACTCTGCCAGAGTAACAAAGCTTTCCTTTTTTTTTTTCCTTTTCTTTTTCTTTCTTATCATTTCCCATTTTTTGTGGAGGAAGTCTGTGATACTCTGATGCTTGTCATACTTATGACGCATCACCATACATGCAATGGATGGACCATAACTCAAAACTCACTTATCAGTGGATTAGAATTCATCACTGTGGAAGGAAACTTATCAACGGTCCCGATTCATTGGATAAATTGAGATGGTTAGGATTGTCATATATGGTCCATTCCCCATCTGAAGTGGGCCTCACATGTCATATGATTGATGTTGGTGGTAGGGTAGGCCATGTGTATGTCGGATGTGTATATAACTATCTTCCTAGTTTCTGCGGGAGTGTGATGTAGTTTCTCTTTTGCATCGAGCGTGTGGAATTGGAGTGGTCGGTTTTAGAAATGTATTTTCAGCTATGCTAAGTGTACACAGGTGTGCAATCAAACTCATGTACATGCGCCACATGTGCCAGTAGGTACGAGATCCAATCCATTTGTCAGGTTGATCCAACCTTTTACATGTTTTCTCAAAAATAAATTTGGTCCACTCTTTTGTACCCTATTTATGTCTGTTCTTACGAGAGCCAATTAAAGAGAGACACGTAGTATATCTAAAATCTGTTGAGATACCTGAAGAGCATTTTGTGGGTATACAGCTAGCATCTATCGAACGATGCCACGTCATCCATAAAGCAATAATTGCTAAACAAAACCTAGTCGAGTCAACAAGGAGGCTTGGAGCGGTTATTTGCGCAAGTGGGCAAGCTAAGAAGGGAAAAGGTTCCAGGGGTTCAATAGTGCTGAAATAGTTATACTAACCGTCCGAATGTGAGAAGCATTCGGATGATCGGTTTAAGGCTATAAATAGCAATGGAGTTCAACAAAGCAAATTGTCTCATACCAACCAAACCAAACTAAATTTATCTTTCAATTATCTGTCATTTATATTCCTTGGTGCAATACTTTACCTTTATCTGTCATTTACATTCCTTGGTGCAATACTTTACCTTTACCTGTCATTTACATTCCTTAGTGTAATCCTTTATTTCTCATTTACATTCCTTAGTGTAATTCGTAGTGATAATCAAAATAGTTGTTAATTTTAGCTGTAATTCGAGTCTACGCTCATACGTTGGATTCAGTTCGAGTATCAAGTGAAGTTCTCCATCCAGAGGGGAGTTTTGAAGTTGTTTTTCACGGCTTATTGTAAGATTTTATTTTTATTTTTTTGTTTCATTTGTACTGAAGAGAAAAAGTCCTTTCGCATGGAAGGCATAGGTGTGACCCATCTTCAGAAGATAAACCCCACCCTTTGACTATCGCTTGATTATCTTGAGCAACGTTGTGCAAGTGGCTAATAGGTGACCAATCTTATTAGATCTTGGTCATAAACGACCGATTTTCGGACGTATCTACCTATCTTGGCGCTTGGGGTCGTACTTGTTTGGTTTGAATTGAGCCGCATATTCAATTCTGGCATGCTCACACTAATCACGTGACCGAGCAGTAACATTCCCTTGGCACGGTGGGACCCTTGTCTTAGTTTACTTACTAATATGACAGTACGATTTGATCAATCGAAAATATGAATAGAAGCAATCGAATTGCTGGGGCTGAACCCTCAACAGCAATCGCACCACTTCCAACCGATGACGTGCCGGTTCAAATGACCCCTGAATTATTAAATTTAAATACTATTTCGATACTTGGTCCTGCCAGCTAGGAAGAGGCATCAACCTCTCAAACCACTTCTCTTGAAGAGATAATGGTTGGATTTCGGGATGTTCAAATGAGTATCTAGAACGCCTAGGAATATGGGAGAGCTCAAGCAGAGTCGGTACACTCTTAGGCCGAGCAGTTTCATGTTCAAACTGAGACTGTGAACAGATGGATGGCTAACCAGGCCTAGGCCATGCACCGATTGCTGACTATTATCATAAAAAAAACACCTACGACAATGCAATATAATGCCGAAGCAAGTTCTGTTCGCAACCCGGTTCAGTGGCCACCGATACCTCCCCTATAGCGGAACTCGCCTCTCGTTCTAATCCAGGATGGGCGGAATGCTTTGCTGCACGCCGAGTTTAGGCGACCAAAGTGGGAGGTCAAGAATTTTGTTTATGAAGTTCGGAATCAGGATATGCCGGGAGGACAACCCTTCCAATATTTTCCTACAAATCCATTGTTTCATGAGGGACAAAACCAGGTAGGTTCTGATTCGCCACCCATGGTTGAACCACAACGGATAGATCGTGACCAAATCATGCAAATGGTCTAAGAGGTTACATGCCAAGTCATCGGCCGCAATACTATCCCATTCTACCATAAGCCTTATACCGAATGGATCGACCGACAACACCCGTTGCCAAGGAATTATCGACTGGATTTTGCCCTATTCTCGGGTGATCCTGGTCAATTGACCATTGAACACGTTGGTCGATTTACTATGCAGTGTGGTGAACTGGCTAACAATGAATAGCACAAGTTGCAACTATTCAGTCATTCATTGATGGTAGCAGCTTTCACATGGCACTCCAACTTAATTGAATCCATACCTGTCAAGAGATGGAGGAGAAATTCAATGCCCAGTTCTTTTCCAAGGAAATGCTAAAATGTAAATATTTGCATTTATAAGAATAAAATAATCACAAAAAAGATGCATATTTAGGAATCAAATGATAAGTTTCCCTTTGATGGGGGCCTAAAAACATGTATTGTTGACTTAGCGAAATAATGGGGAAACATGTGGAAAATGGTGGATCCATCCATGCATGTACATACATACATACAAACACACATGAATGATCCATCCATCCATCCATCCAACCATGCATGCATACACATACATATATGCAATGACACATAGATATATGCATGCATCATTGCATGAATGATCCATCCATGCATACAAACATACATACACCCATCCATTCATCCATGCATATATACATACATGCATCCCTGATCCATGCATCCATCCATATATGCATGCACACACACACACATGCATTTCATCATACAACCATGCACCCATAAAAGAAAATTTGAAATAGAAAATTTTCTAATAAACATTTTTTTGGTAATATTTATACATTGGCAATATTATCGAAATATCAGCTATACATTGGCAATACAGGTGACGCTTGGAATCCACACAGTCGAAAAGATTGGCGATATCGATACATTGGCGATTCTTAGCGATAATATTTGGAAGTTCTGATACTACTGGTGTTATCGGTATCACCGAGTTGGCAATAGCGGTAATATTGGCGATATTATCGACAATATCGGTGAAATTATCAACAATATCGCTGATTTAGAGCAATGTTCACTACTACCTTCTTTTCATAGCATGCTGATTTCAGATCTGATCATGCTTGTCTTCAAAGTCTGTGAAGGATTGCATATGGCTATTCAAACAAGAGAAAGCATTAGGATTCAGCAGTCTCGTTTTTTTCTCCTTTTTTTTTTTTTTCATGGCATGCTGATTACAGATCTGATCATTCTTGTCTTCGAAGGCTGTGAAGGATTGCATATGGCTATTCGAACAAGAGCAAGCATTAGGATTCAGCAGTGTCTCTACGAACATCCGAATGACGGTCATAAAGCTCAAGTCAGGAGGATTGTGGATACATGCTCCTATTGCTCCAACCAAAGAATGCATTCAGGTTTCCTCATTCTGCACTTGTTCATTTCCTGTCATATATTCAACATAATACTTGTTTCTTTATTGGTAAAAATGTTTAAAGGTTACTTTTTGTTTCTTTACCAGCTTGTGAAGGAGTTGGATGCCCCTGTAGAATACATTATATTGCCCACATTTGCATATGAACACAAAATCTTTGTGGGTCCATTTTCGAGAAAGTTCCCACGAGCACAAATCTGGGTAGCACCAAGGCAATGGAGTTGGCCCATCAATTTACCACTTGAATTCTTTGGGATTTTCCGCGCCAAAACACTCAGAGATGAGGACATGTCCACCCCATGGGCTAATGAGATAGAACAAAAAGTTCTCAGCTCTCCGGAAGTTGGTAAGGTGTTTTCCGTTGATATCTAACTACTGACTAAATTTGCGTTGTTTCTACCGTACTTTTGTGGTGTTTTCTTCCTCCATAAGCTTGATTGTAAAATCATTGTCTTGGTTGAAAGGGCTGATTTCAGTTCATTGCATGTTTCAGGAATTGGGCCATATGTGGAGGTTGCATTTTATCATAAGCTTTCTCGGACATTGCTGGTAACGGATGCTGTAATTTTTGTCCCAAGGCAGCCACCAGAATGCATTAGCAAAGAATCCTTGTTAGCATCTGCCAAGAATGGTTTAGCAGTGAAGCTTCTCAGCAAAGGGAAGGATGTGCCAGAGGAACCGGTAGTCGACAACAAAATGAACTGTCAAAAAGGTCAGTATTTCAATTTTGCATATTTTCTTTAGCCGAACTATTTTGTGGTATATGCTTTACCTGTGCTTAGTAACTGTTCTGTTGTCCAGTTAGGCTTCCTTGTGAGGTCTTGAAACAAGATTTGGGTGAAAATTTACTTCGATTGGACTGAAATATGACATGTATAAACATCTATCAATAAGGGAAAGAAGAGGGAAGAAAGAAGAAAGAAGAGACAAGGCGAGCAAGGTGAGGGAGAGAATTTTATGTGGAATTAGGTTAATCAACTATTCGGTCTCTGACACTATTTCATTAATAAGAATAATACAAATGGACCAAGAGTATGTAATAATTGGAAAGGACAAAAATATGCCCTCCAGATACTTCAACACTCCCACGTAAGTTGGAGCATAAATATTGATCATGCGCAAGTTGGAAACTAGAATTCAGGTGATCAGAACAGGAATTTGGTGAATATATGAATTATCTGGTTGCTAGTTCATACATGTGGAGTTATAATCTCCTTATTTACCACCTTCTCACGCACAAAAATGACAAACAACTTTAATATGTTTAGTGAGTTAGTGAAACATAGATTGGTGGCAATGCGTATGGCAGCTTGATCATCACAAAATAATTGCAAGGGTTGAAATGGAGTGAAATTTTTTTCCCTATAATATCATTGTAACTAGTAAATTTGCAGACAAGCATAGGCCAATACTTTATACCAACGAATTGCTTCTTCCTCTTCCATGTCACATAATTTCCTCCAATACTTGTAAACCTGGGAATAATTGGGATTTGAGATTCTCTAGGGTTAATGGCCTGTATTTAAGGCTGAAGAGGAGGGAAATAGAGGAAAGATGGAACTTGAGATGAGCCACGTGCATGGACAGCAATTGGCCCTGGCGTACGTGCATGACCACTTGTCCGCATGTGTGTGGGGCCCACAAAGTCGAAAAGCGATTCCTAGGTTAAGATTGGCCAAGGTAGGATCGCTTCCACACCAAAATTTGTGTCAATCTGATGCACAGTTTGTGCATGGTGCTCCATTGAAGTTTCAGCCCATCTGATGGGCCAGAATATGGAAATCTATTGTAGAAGAGAACTTGGGTACAAGAAAGGGTGAATTTGAAGATGGGAGGGATGTAGAAGATGATGGATATGGGGTGTACAGAAGTGGGGATGATTTGGGATGATTGTGGCTTCACACCATGGTAGTTAGCCTTTTGAGGAAGGGGGGTTTCACACCCAATTCGATTCTTCAACCTAAAGAGATAGAGAAGAAGAAAAATTCAGAATTTTTATTCATAAACTTCATTGAAAAATACCTACATGGGGTTGCTTATTTATAAGAAAACCCTAAACCCCAAAAGCCAATTTTACCCTTGAGCCATGTGTGCACACTAATACTTAAAGCTGAAGTAAATGAAATAATAACTAATCTATGCAATCAAAGCCGTTCATGATGTTTCTAATAATGAAAATAGTCAAAACTCAAAATCCTAGATCATCTAGGGTAGTGGGCCACGATCATGAGATTTGATGGTGGAATCCATACGATGATCGGGTCCACTCCAATGCTCCATAGCACAACCCCTAACTGTAAGGCCCTCCATAGATGTCGTCGTCGATCCAGATCGATAGTGGGGCCCTCCTCCTTGAATATATGCGTAAGGTGGGGGGCGTGCGCATGATGTCCCTATCAGGACCTGGCCAACTCAGCTCTTGAAAAAGTTAACAAACGAAGATGTCTATTTTCCTTGTATCAAAGTCCCAGTTTGGAGCTACTATCAACTACCGAAGGATATGAATAGTTGCATCAATATGTGATGTACAAAGCACATGCATGAACTGGCTAACCACCACGATAGCATATGATACGTAAGTTCATGTGATCACGAGATTGATGGGTTGCTTTATTAACTCTCAGCAAGTACTAGATCATCTATAAGAGTGCCATGATCAACATATAACTTTTTGTCACGATCCATTGGTGGGTTGAAATGTTACAGCATAACATCTCAGTCTCCTTAAATTGATCCTGAACATCCTTTCATTGAGGTAGGACTACTGCTTTAGAGTGGAGGAATTGAATGCTGAAGTATTGCAAAGCTCCAAGATTCTTAATCCTGAACTTATGCAAAGAAATGCCTTTAAAGCTGTAATACCACAGTCGATAGAATCATTTCTTGTAGTTATATTATTATCGGCATGCACGAATGGAGGGACGAGTCGCTCCTTTATTCATTGAACATGATAAAACTGAATTTCAGCAAAGCTCTACTCAATTTGTCAAATATTGAGAGATTGTATGAGAATAGATATAGGTTTCTTTAGCCTAGAGACAGCTCCATGCTTCTTTTGCTTAAGAAAGCTAGGAGGAGGTTCATATACACGACCACTTGAAGGAAGGCATTTTTTACATCTAAGTGGAATAGGGACCAGCCTTGTTATCTTTCCAAAGTGCCCGCAGGGTCAACACCATGGGTTTGAGTACACAACTAGATTTGCATTGTAGTGCTCAGTAGAACCATTGAGTATGCTTAATGGTACATACCCATGGGTTTGAGTTCCACACCTAGATTTGCATTGTAGTGCTCAGTAGAACCATCGAGTTTGCTTAATGGTACATACCCAACAACATCCGATGGTACATTTCCCCTCACGTGAAGATATTGTTCCCCATGTTTCATTCTTTTTTGAATTCCATTTCCTTAACCTTAACACTTTGTCAAACACTGTTAGAAATAGCCTATTTAACAATATGTGGTACATAGACTGTTGAGAAAGCAACAATAGATGACCTATAGGAAGCAGAAAGGCTTTCAGTGAAATGAAATTGTTAATTAGATGAGCTGTAGAGGCAAACCATGTAAGAACAATAGAAGTTCATTTTGGTTTCCGAAGATTGATTGATTGGAAGAGAGTTAAGAGGAAAAAACATACAACGGATCGACATAGGAAGGTATAATACCAAGGTATCCCAAATCGGTTACGTATCGGCCGTAACTCTTTTCTAATTTTAGATAATTAAATGTAAAATATCTATAGCCAATACCAGGTTGTTTGGTTCATAAATTCATCAGACAGTCTGATATAGCTTCTCTCCAAAGAGTGGACCGTTACACCATCATAAACATGTTCCAATTTATAAATGAATGCATATTTGGAATGCTTAGAATATTCCGGATTTAATCTATATTTTTTCATATTTTTTTGGCCAAAAAAATAAAAATTGCACCGTTACAGGCCGTTACGCCCCCGTATTGCCGATACACCCCCATATCCGTATTGATATTGGTGGGCACCATTACGCCAACCGATACCGATACGGGATACCTTGTATAATACTTAGCATTGGACTGAGTCGTGGAGGACTGAATTTTCTTCCTTTTGTAGACAATAATTGGTTTATGCATACTTGATTGACTTGAATCGTTAGATAAGGAAATAGGAAGAGGACACATGACCCTAACTCATTAGTTACTATGTTCCCCTAACTCGAAAAAGGGTCTTTTAAAGGTTGCCCTTGGTTCGAGAAATAAAACACATCTTCAAAGAAGGTAACATCCATAGACATATAACTTTTCCAATTCCAAGAGTCCAAACACCTGCACCCTAGATACCAACAAACATGCACTATATACCTCTAGGACTTTTCATTTGTGTGACTAAGACTATGAACAATACACATGAGTAGTGAATTTGATGGCTTCTTGTACAAGAATTTGATGTGGTGAGTGGTGATTTCCCATTCTAGACATGTGAAAGAAAACGATTGATTAAAAGACTTGTAGTTAGAAGAGCATTACCTCCAAATACTCTGGAACATTCTTTTAAGAAGCTTGAGTTACCTAAAGGAGAAGACGGTTTTTCCTTTCAAGCAGTGCCCTTCTTACTTTTCTTGATGGGAAACATAGTTCGATAGTGTTTAGAAGACCCATAAGCTTTGCAACATAGGTCACCAAAACTAGGAACAAATAGAATAGACAACTTTTTAACTCGATAATGGAGGATGGTCTAATCTACATTGCCATTGGCACATATACACATATACTCACTATGATTCCTAAGTGATGCAAGAACACCAATTATGTCTTTATTTTATAGAGAAAATACAATCCTTCTTGCTTGTCTCGTCTTATTCGTCTAGAGATCCTGAAAGCACCATATGAAGGAAGGAAGGTAGCACAATAATTAAGGGGCTTGGTAATACTACTAACCGAGAGCAAGCTGTAAGGAAATTTAAGTATATATAATACAAATGACTATGGAAAAGTTATAGTAGGTTGGATGGAGCCTTTGCCAACAAGAGGAGTCCTAGTTCTATTAGCCAACTTGACATAATTATTAGGATGAGATGTATCATACGACCGAAAACAATTCATCTTACAGTTATGTGTGTAGAGGCTCCCTAATGAATAACCCAAGGATATGAGTTATAAAACACATGCAAGGCAGATGTGGAGGTAATTGATTGTGCTACAGTAATTTTAGATGAGATGCATTATCCTTCTGTGTGCCTTGTAAAAGGACTCTATATTCTTCTCGGATATGGAAACACAATCATTTGAGGGAGTTGGGTGTGAACACACTGAGCATTCATGATGAATAATTTCGTAAGTTGCTTTTGAAGGGCATTGATTTTTTTTTTTTTTTTTGGGGGGGGGGGGGGGGGCGCGGGTGTGATTGAGAGATTGATCTAAGAAGTGTTGGCCCATTTTGGTTTCTCATTGATATCCCAACACCTGTCAGCAATATGATTTGTCCCATTACAATGAGTAGACAAATGATTTTACCTATTCTGTCCACACCTATGACCTCCATTAATATCTTGTCCTCTACTACTTCAAAGAACGTGATTTTTACATGCATCATCACCTCGTTCATGCCCCTACCAATCATCATTGTTGAGTGAGAATTAGAGATCATAGCGAATTGATCTGACATAACCGGTTTGAGACGATATTGAGGATGTGGCATCATGAAACCTATTTTCCCATCATAATAGAGCAAATTTTGTATTCATTTTAGGAAGTGGCTTCACAATTAAGATTTATCCGCAAACATTGTGAAATTTCAGATTCCACCTGACTGGAATTGCATCAACCTTTTTGATCAAGTCTACTTTCCCTCATCTTATTACCTATTGATGCTAGTCATAATTTCCTTCAAATGCATTCATTTCTAATTCTATCCTTCCTTGTCTTGCCACTTGTCCATCTCAACATCTTGGTTTCAGCTATGCTCATCCTATGAGCAGGTTGTTTCTTAACTGCCCAACATTCTACCCCATAAAACGTGGCTGGTCTTATAGCTATCATATTAAATTCTCCCTTCAATTTGATCGGTATGGTGTGATCACATAAAACTCGAGAGGCACGTCTCCACTTTATCCACCCAGCTTTAATTCTAAGAGCAATATCCTTAAAATCTCTCTACTCATGAATTATCAACCGAAGGTATAAAAAAAGGTAATTTTGGGGCACTTCTCGCTCAGCAATCTTAACTAATTCCTCGTTGCCATTCCAATTGTTATTAAGTCATCACCCTGTAGTTCTAGCATTTCGTTTAACCCCTCCCTTGTTCCGTCAATCAAAACTATGCTATTTGCAAGCAACATACACCATGGTACCTCTTCCTGTAAATGCCACTCAAGTTCTTCTGCATTGTTTAAATTGATAGACTCTTGCTGTATTGTTTTCTCAAGAATACATATCCCTCACGTATATCCCAGATTTCTTTCATGGTCTGTAGTAAGAGTGCGTTTCTATTCACATGTGACTCTATTTTAATTAGTAACCGACTTTCATCCACTGCTTCATTTGGAACCATCTTCCAGTGGTTCATATTTGTAAATAAAGTTGATTATATCAATGCTTCCCAGAAATGATTTAACCATCTGTCCTATTGTATGTAATTGCTACAATTCAGTTTAATGGTAGTAATTTGAATATTAAGATTCTCCATAGCATTAGGGATTAATGATTGGGATGGGTCATGTCATGTCAGTATACACAATGGTCTCTACCAATCACAAGATCTATCTTAATGGTATTAAAAAAATAAAAAAATAAAAAAAATCAACATTTCAAAAACGTATGGTTAGCAACATTTGCACACACCTCCAATTGTAAAAAAAATTGTCTGTGACATGTTCATTGCATCAGAATGAAATAAAATCAAAGCACAACAATCACATCGAACACTTGACAAAGACAACTATATCTGAACTCTTCACAATATATATATATATTTTTTCTTTTTTGAGAGGCATCTGCCTTTATTAGAAAGCTGCACAAACGGCGGAAAAAAAAGAAGAACAAAAGAGAATTACAATCCTATGAGGGTTATTAGGACACTGGTGTCCATGTCCTTAAACTTGGAGGCCCACTCTACCACCCAATGCACTGCCTTTCGAAAAATCCAATCTTCTAGATTCGATCTATTCTCAAAATAGTGCTTATTTCTCTCTCCCCAAATGGCCCAAAGGGTGGCCATCCCTACCAATCTCCAAATCTCCTTGCCAATTTTCCCAATACCACCATCGTGCCACAATGCCAGAAAGGAAGGGAAAGAACATGGCATCACCTACGTGACATTAAGGGTGACAAGAAAGCTATCTCAAATATTTTTTTGCCCATGGACAATGTCAAAATAGATGTTCCATCGACTTGGTGTTTCTCAAGCGCATAATGCGTATGTTCGGGAGCACCAATCCTCTCTTGCGAAGGTTATCCATAGCACCCTATTCCGACCCGCCAACCAAACGAAGGACGCCACCATTGGGGGAGCTCTATAGGCATACCCCATGGAAGAAACCATATCTCCTCTCCAAACATCGAGACCTTTGCCCACCTAGAGCTGACCACTGACCCACCTCTATAGCTGAAAAGCTTGTCAACTTCTATTCTCGGCCTTATAATTACCCACACCTCCTTGGCTCCTATTGGCCCAAGAGAGAACTCACCGTCACACAAGCCACAGACTCTCGTAACCCACCTACGCACCTCCTCTGGGGACTTATCCTCCTTCGTCTACACCATTACCAATCGCTGTAGTAGTTTCCCTATGTCTTTTGCCAACTTGGGGCTGATGCAAATTGCGGGTCCTTATGGAGAATCTTCTTTTCATACTTGGTGATTTTCTTCTTGATCTTCCTTATGCTTCTCCCTGTCTATTTAAGTTGGGTTCTCTTCGGATGTAGTGTTTGCCTTTTCAGAGCCAACTGCCATATCCACAAAGGAATGGTGTCCAAAGACAACCCTTTTCCCTTTGGTATCACAGACCTCCAACCCATGGAACCCCATGTTTCTCTTCCTATTCTTTTATGTATTTGCTGTGCTACTCTCTTGCTTGCGGGACGATCTTTTGTTAATTTCACCTAGCCTATACTTCACCTGCTGCATCAAGATCTGGATGCCACTGTATTTTCTCCCATGGAGAGTTTAAATGGCGTAGTCAACCTTCTCTTCCATCATCATACAAACGAATGTAAATCCTCTCAGGGAGGTCTTCTGATCACTTGGAATGAACTCCTCCTTTACCTCTCCTGCCTTCTTGAAAACCCTAATGAAGGAGTACCTTTACCACTCTGTTGGGAAGGACTCCACAAACAAGGTCGGAAGTTTCGACAGAGGTGTCGCAGCACGACCTCCTCACCCCTTTCCTCTTCGTATCTGCTTCCTTGTACCCAACCTTCTTGCTCCCCCATTGTTTCTCCAGAAGTCACCATCCAGTTGACGCCTTGTCTTGCCAGAACTCCTGCCATCTATTCCTTTTGAATTATAATTTTCACGTTCTCCATCTTTATCTTTTCCAACTTCCTTCTCTCTCCAACACTCTCTCATTGTTTTGGATTTGTTTAACTCTTCAAAATACAATCCAAACAATTCCTCCAACAAGATATCCTATGATGCCTTCTATAGTGGTGGTTGTGTCACGGTAGAGTGAAAAGACAACTGCAATTTAGGTCTTGTTGCTTACATTCTACTGGGGCCTAAAATGAAGGCTTGTAATGAGGAGAAGGTTGTAGAGGTAATGAGCCCATGTGAGAGAAAGAGAGAGAGAAGGTGAAAGAGAATATTGGGAGAATCCATTCTAGGAAACGTAGATATTGAGAAGATAACAGAATAGCTAATGAGCCCATGTGAGAGAGAGAGAGAGAGAGAGAGAGAGAGAGAGAGAGAGAGAGAGAGAGAGAGAGAGAGAGAGAGAGAGGTTTGTGAAATTGGGTTACTAGACTGATTAGTCTCTTACTGTATTTGTTTGTAGTAGTACAAAAGGACAAAACTACCCTCACATAATAATGTGAAAGGGAAAAACTAACCCCCACACATATTTCGACAATGTTTGCAATTTGCATAAATAATTGAGGCTAGTTGCTCTACAAGTCCTTGTAGAAAAGCTTATTCCATGAGGGTTGTGCGGGGGACTACCTTGGTATGTGTCCGGCTTCCAACCTATCTATGGAAGATGGATGCCCCAAAAATCAGGCTGATCCAACCATCATGTTGGCCACAACGTGAGTTTGGAGGTTTTTGGGTGGTTGTCAATTTTTTCTATGGTGTTCCCCACCTAATGATTCTATAGGTTTGTTTTTCTTGGAGTGTCAGATGACTCAGATCACCATGGTGGGGTGCACTTATGCATGGTTGAAGGCAATACATGAAACATGGTGGGCCCCACACAAGTACAAGTAAATGAATAAGCAGGTGAATAGGCAACGTGAATAGCTGGTTGGTAACTTTTAATACATGGTCATAGAATAAGCTTATTCTATAAAGAAGTGTAGAGGAACCGACCTCACCATAATTTGGTGAAAATATACTACACGCTAAAATTGTCATACCACCACGATGTTGTTCTAAAATGGTAATTGTTGGTTGACTGTGATCATCTCATGTGTGGTTCTTATTATTATTGGGCTGAAATGTGTTAGAATAGAGTTTAGGCCCATGGACTTTGTTTATGTAATAATTTAGGTATGAAGGAGTATTTTCATACTTTTGCTTTTATTATGAAAGCCCTGATAATAAAATGGAGAGGCTATGAGTGTGAGAGGCCATTCCATCCTCTCTCTCTCTCTCTCTCTCTCTCTCTCTCTCTGTCTGTCTCTCTTTCGGTCTTTCCTTTTCCCATGTTTACTCTCTTTTTCTCCCTCAATCCTACCAAGAACATGGTATGAGAGCGTGATTGATCTGGTACTTGCGTCTTTTCCTTTCTTTCACTTTCTTCTTTTGTTTATATAAGCTGAAATCCTAAATCGTTTGGGAGTTAGTTTATACAAATCACCTTTTATCTTTCTTTAACCACCGCATGGTGGGTTGTGTAGTTGTGTCCTGTAAGTGTACTTGATGCCCCCTTATGCATACAACCAATCGTCATGGTTCAAAGTGGGACATCATGTCTATGGCTAGATTCGAAGATCAAAGTTGTCTATGACCAGATTTGATGATCAAGTGTGCGCTTAGAAGTTGCAAATCAATGTGAACAATTTTATCTACTTGTTATCAATATGTTCATGCATGTGTGGTGGTGATCGTTGATTTATGCTTTCTTGAAACAAGTGTTGGGCAAGTATAAATTCATTTATTCCTCTATCTGTTTGACTTCTCTTCATGTAAATATGATTGTAAAGAATGATACCAAGAACAATCTTTCGTCTCCATTTGAGCCAATAAATCTTCAAATTACATTGAGAAAACTTGATGGTGCTTGGGCCATAGTGGTAGAAGTGTTTCTTATAAGAAAAAGAACATTGAAGTATTTGACGTCTCCTCCTAAACTTGTTAAAATTTCAATAGATTATGAAGATTGGGTGGCAGAAGATGCTCAGATTAGAGCCCTCTTATCGAATAACATAAAACTGCATATTAGTGCAAATGCCATCTTTTCCAAAACAATAAAAGAAGCGTGGGATAATTGAGAGAAATGTATTTAGGTGAGAGGAATTTAACTCATATGTATGAGTTACTTTAAAATATCATTGCACTTCAGCAAGGAAATGAGTGCAGGAAAGTATTATTTGGCATTGTGAGGTATGTGGGAAGAACTGAATGCATATCTATCCATGTCGACTGATTATAAGACCGTGAGATGATAAATAGAGGAATTTCGTGTAGCCAAATTCCTCTCTGGTATTCGTTCTGAGTTTGAGCCTACGTGAGCTCAGATTCTTAGAGGTAGAAAATTTTTATATGCTACGAAGGTGTTTGCCCGTGTTCAACATGTAGTTAGTATAAATACACAGGAGTTCATCTACATCTGATAACTCTACGTTTGTTTCTTCATCTAGTAGAGGAGATGAAAGAAGTCGTGGTGCTTATGGTCATAGCGAACGATTTGGTAGTAGAGATTTAAGGGGAGGTTCAAGTATTTTCTTCAGGTTCTTCATTCTTTCCATCCCAAATCTTCATCTCCTCCCAAACCCTACTTTCCCATACCCATCCACAATTCAAACCTTAACCGACCTGAACCCATCCTCCCACGCCACACATGTGACCGTATGACCACATGTGTGAATCTCACCTGCCCCCTTTAGTTTCTCACCATTATTATATCAAAACTCCTTTCTTCCATCCTTAAAACCCTAACCCTAAACCTAAAATTTATAATTTTCCTACTTTGCCAAATTACTCAAACCCTAATTTTCACCCTAGGTTGTATTAGGTTTTCAATTTTGAAATAACCTGTACCCTATGCTAATTGGATGTCTCTACATCCATTAGATCATAGCTTTTTTGTTTTTTTTTTAATGATCTTGTGTTACGATGCTGGTAGCTTAGACTAGGATTATACATGATTTTCTTTTGATTTTCAAAATATTTGTGATGATTATAGCGATGTTTATATTTTTTTTTGTTAAATATCTTAATTCGGCCATTTGATCTTACATGTTACTTAGTTCATGCATCGGTCTTGCATCAAATTGGATCCCAACCCAACCCTAGAGATGTAAAGGAAAGGGGATAGGAAGTGTTAGCTCTAGAGGAGGTGAGTAAACGCGATGTTTCAATTACCATGGGATTGGTCACTTTTCGCATCATCCATTGAAAGAGAGGAACAAAACCTTGGTAATTGACGATGGTGAGGAAGAAGGAGATGAACAGGGCGATTTTGAAGAAGAATTTTATCGTCCCAACATCAATGGTGCTAGTGAAGAGGAAGTCACAGAAGAAGAGACCCCACCACTTGCAGTAGTCAGGTGCGCCTTGACCAATGCTAAAGAGAATGATAATTGGCATCGGACTACAATATTTTACACCTATGCAAATTGTGGAGAGAAGAATTGCAAGGTGATCGTCGATAGTGGCAGTCATACTGATTAGGGGTGTACACGAACTGAGCTAGCTCGGTCAACTCACTCGACTTGGCTCGAAAAAGCTCGAATTGGCTTAGTTTGAAGTTGAGTTCGATTCGAGTTGAGCTGGTTTTTAGAGCTCCAAAATGAGTTTGAGCCGAGTTCGAGCTGGCCTCAGCTCGACTCGTCTCGGTTCGATATATAGCTCGAACCCAGCTCGACTTGGTTAGGTAGTATAAAAACTTTAGAAAACCCTAAAATCTACCCTTCCCAGTTTCCCCCTTTGTTTGGAAAAAGAACCCACCCAACCTTAACCTTAGCTCCCTACCTCTCTCTCTTTGCTCGTCCCGCCCGACCAGCAGCGACCCTAGCTCTCCCTCTCTCTGCCTCTGCCTCTCTCTTTGCCTCTCTCTCTCTCTCTACTCGTCCTGCCCGACCAACGGCTCCCTCTTTGCTCGTCCTGCCCGACCAGCAACAATTGAACGACTCTGCCTCTCTTTCTACTTGTCCTGCCCGACCAAAGACTATCCCTCTCTGATCGTCCCGCCTGACCTCTGGTCTCCCTCTCTCTGCTCGTCCCGCCTCACCAGCAGTGACTCTGCTCGTCCCGCCCGACCAGCAACGACCGACTCAGCCCTGCTTGGCCGTCTGTAGCCTGCTGCTCACCCTCCTGCCGCCACTCGATAGTCCGGCCGTCACATGCCCTACCCATCGGTAAGCACTTGAATCAAACCCATTATCTCATTTTAATTTATTAAATTTCTTTATATATTATAAATATATATTATATATAACAAACAATAAATAAAAATATATTATATATTATTTATGAAGTAAGAAATTTATAAACATTAAACAATATATTATATTTATATATTACATATTAATGTGTATGGATGAATGATTGGTTGGATGGATGAAAATTGTGAGGGTTGGATGGGTGGATGGATGATTGGTTGGATGGGATGGAGGTATTGATAGATGGATCATGAATGGGATGGATTGATGGATATTATATACTGTTATTGTATATATAGATTAAATTAATGTTATATACTATATAGATTATATTATAATTATATATGTATATTAAATTAATGTTATATACTATATAGATTATAATATAATATTATATTATGAAAATCCTATATTATATTCCTATATTACATATAAATATATGGATAGATGGATTGGTTGGATGTTTGGATGGATGGGAGGGATTGATGCATGGATGGATGATTGGTTTGGTTGGATGGTAGAATCATGCATCATAAATATATTATAATATATCAATATTATTATATATATTCAATTAATGTTAGATTGGTAATCATATGATTTAATGTTATTGTTAGACTAGTTATCATTTACAATGATTTGATTTTAAATATTGCCCAATCCGTATAGTAAAGTAATGTTCATTTTAGTGTTATTGGTAATTGTTTATTTGTTAGCATCATTTTTTTTTTTTTAAAATAAAATTGTTAATTGTTAATTTAATTAGTAGATGGTAGCATCATTTTTTAAAATATTTTATTGTTTTAGTGTAGGATAATCAGTTGCCCATTTGAGGATTTCTATGTTGGCAGATATAGATTCAGTGTGTTTTTACTTACATAGAAATTCTCAAATTCTCTTTTTGGACAGTTCAATGTTGGATAGATAATAATGTTTTCATTTATTCTAATTTAAATGCACATGCTTGTTTCGGTTCGTCTCTTCTAATTCTCTTTGTATATATTTCCTGCATTTATTTCCTCAACAAATATCCACACTTTGTGTGGATAGTTAACGTGTGAACCAAATACAAGATTAATATATTATATAGAGATAATGAGAGATGTTGCCGAAATTTTGGCGTTGCATTTAAATTGAATAATAAAAGCATTTCAATCTATTCAACATTGAACGTATGACTGATTTAAACACTTAGGAAATTATTGAAAATTTAGAGGACATTTATACACACATAACACACAACTTAGAAATTCTTAAAATTTTAGAGGACATTTATACACACATGACACACCACTTAGGAAATTCTTGAAAATTTAGAGGAAATTGTTTCATATCTTTATATTAATTATTTAGAGATGGCTAGTGAGGATGAAGTCCCAACTACCCCTGGTGCCGGTGCGTCGGCCACATCTCTTTTTATTGTTGAGGGAAAGTCTTCAGTTGCAACTGCAAGTAAAGGAAAGAAACGATCAACTGTGTGGGATAATTTTGAAGAAATACTAGTTGATGATGTTGCTAATATCAGATGTTTGTACTGCAAAGTTCTGTACAACAAAAATACCCGGGGGGGGGGGGGGGGGGGGGGGGGGGGTTTGACTACTCATTTAAACAAACATAGGCAAAGTTGTTCAAATAGATCTAGAATTCCACCTTTAAGCCAAAAGTTGCTATCCTTTACAAAGTCTGAAGGAGATGCTTCTGAAGGTAAACTTACCACTCATAAGTTTGAAAAAGAGAAGCTGAAGGAGTGGTATGCAAGACTTATGATCGTTGATGGGCAACCATTTAGAATAATAAATAGTAAAGTGTTCATGGAATATAGTAGATTCCTTAATCCTCATGTTAAGGTCTCCCGTGTTACTATGAAGAGGGAGTGCATGAAGATGTACGCAGGTGAGAAAATGAAATTGAAAACAGTTTTGGCATTGGTTTCAAGGGTAAGTTTGACTTCTAATATGTAGACGGCGTCTAATCAAAGTTAGCTTCGAATCGAGCCGATTTGAGCTTTTTTGAGTTTGACTACTCATTTAAACAAACATAGGCAAAGTTGTTCAAATAGATCTAGAATTCCACCTTTAGGCCAAAAGTTGCTATCCTTTACAAAGTCTGAAGGAGATGCTTCTGAAGGTAAACTTACCACTCATAAGTTTGAAAAAGAGAAGCTGAAGGAGTGGTATGCAAGACTTATGATCGTTGATGGGCAACCATTTAGAATAATAAATAGTAAAGTGTTCATGGAATATAGTAGATTCCTTAATCCTCATGTTAAGGTCTCCCGTGTTACTATGAAGAGGGAGTGCATGAAGATGTACGCAGGTGAGAAAATGAAATTGAAAACAGTTTTGGCATTGGTTTCAAGGGTAAGTTTGACTTCTAATATGTAGACGGCGTCTAATCAAAGTTAGCTTCGAATCGAGCCGATTTGAGCTTTTTTGAGCTGAGTCGAGCGAGTTCACTGAGCTAGCTCGGTTCGTGTACACCCTTGAGTAGAAAACTTTTAAGACGAAGGATGAGTTATACGAATGGCTAGTCATGCCCTTTGGCTTGTCTCATGCCCTGAGCACATTTGTGAGAGTGATGACCCAGGTGTTGAGACCCTTTATGGGTAAGTTACTCGTGTATTTTGATGACATTCGTATCTATAACACATTAAAGGAACAACACCTTCACCATCTAAGGCAAGTTTGCGAGGTCCTCAGAATTGAAAAGGTATAGGCCAACCTTAGGAAGTGCACATTTATGTCAAAGAGCATTATCTTCTTAGGGTTCATCATATCATCTGAGGGCATGAGAGTGGATCCCGAGAAAGTCTGGGCTATAGTTGAATGGCTTGAACTACACAATATTCATGAGGTGCGAAGCTTTCATGGCTTAACAACTTTTTATAGGCGGTTCATTAGAGGATTTAGCTCCATCATGGCTCCCATCATGGATTGCATCAAGAAAGAGGAGTTTGTATGGACTAAGTTACCTCCAAAACATTTAAGGATATTAAGGGCAAGATGAGCGGAGCCCCTGTCATGCGCCTTCCAGACTTTTCTAAAGTCTTTAAGGTTGCTTGTGATGCATCTTGGGTAGGTATAGGTGGTGTGCTCAGTCAGGAAGTGCATTCCGTTGCTTACTTTAGTGAGTATTTGAATGAGGTAAAGCAACGATATTCCAGTCCAGTCCAGTCCTTGTACAATTGACGGCATTACCTATTACCGCAAGAATTCATCTTGTTCTCTGACCATGAAGCCTTACATTATCTCAGCTCCTATAAGAAACTAAACCCTAGGCATGCTAAATGGGTCCAATTTCTTTGGGGATACTCTTTCATTCTTATACATAAGGTTGGGGTTGAGAATAAACTTGTTGATGCCCTTAGTTGTCGTGTGGGGCTACTTCAAAGTATGAGAGTGGAAGTGACTGGGTTTGATCAGCTGAGAGAAGAGTATCCTACATGCCCAAACTTTGGTGAGTTGTATGTATCACTACGAGACAGTCAGTTGACCGACAATCACGGGTTTGTCATCATCGATGATGTGAGACCCTTAACCTTAGCATCCATTTCTCTCCGTCGGGTCCTGCGGTCCTACTGGTAGAATTCCGGGGACCTGCGACCTATGAATTGCATTTGCAATGACCCTTAAGTCCCATCATATACATCCGACCTAGATCGACCCGAAACTAGTGCCATCGTGATTGCATCGTCGCTGCGGTTTCAACGCCGTATCTCATGCGGGAATCCGAGTTGTACATCAAAAGATATAGATTGTGCTTGTTTTTTACCGTAGATCGCGATTTGTGGGCCCCACCTAGAGGCACGAAATTCCATGGATGCTTGCATCATACTAGGGGTCATGATTAGCCTACCTAGGATAGGCTAGGGTTCCCTAGGTAGATAGGTCCTAGCTAATTCTCCCATCATTGGTTACCTTATCTAGGAGGCCTCTTTTTTTGCTTTTCCCATGCTAACAAGCTTCTTTTACTCTAACCAAGCCCTAAAAATCTGACCTCTCCCTCTTCTCTAGGGAGAGAAGAAATCATTCATCCCTCTTTTCTAGCAACCCAATGATGGGTTTTGGTAAAAACTCCTTTCTCTAGCAATCCTTCTTTCCATTCCTTCTATTCTCTCCTCCCCTCTCTATCTCTCCCTCTCTTGCAACCTTGGATGTCCCACCCTTTGGCTGGAATCCAGCCCTCCATCCACCGAAAAACTCCATCATCCAGCACTTAACACTAAATCTTGGCTTTTGAATCTTGTACTTGGGAGCTTGGAGAATCTCTTGGTGGCGGTACCTTGAAGATTAGTAAGGTGGGTGCTCTTGTAAATTAGGATCTTAGATTTTTACTTTCTTTAGTTGTTCTTCTTCTTCATCTCATATTTTGAAGCACGTGGGGCCCACCAAATGATGGTGGAGGCCCCTTGTCTTCTTGGGTGTGGCCATTGGCCCATCCCTTCTTGCATGCATAATCCATGGGTTAGGCCATTCTCCATGGACCCCACCATGGTCTTTTCTCTTAGTTAGAAGGATTCTTGGGTCATCTAGACCCTTGATCCTTGGTGGAGATGGCATTTCCATTATTGGATCTTGATTAGAAAGATGCATACATGTGTAGATCCTTGCATCTTCATCAATAATAGTGGATATGTGGTTTGTGATGAAGGGAAGGGCCTCATTGTGGCGGAGCCCCCTATTCTTATTTTTCTTTTGTTGATATCTAATTATCCGACGTGTGTGGCTCACCTTGTGGTCTGGAAGCATCCAGACTGTCCAAGGAGAGTGGACGCCCATGGCTGTCCACTCTATGGACGTTGATGTCTTATTTGCTCTTTTATGGGCACATGCAATGGATTTTAAGGGGTGGATTAGGTCTGGATTTTTGTGGGGCCCACTGAGATGGACCACAACACAAGTTTTATGGGGTGATCTCCCCTTATTTTAGTACATATGCTCAGTTTACTTCATGCATATGTTGCTGTCTAGAAATTTTCTGGACAGTTTCTGGATGATTTTCGGTCGTATTTTTGGATTGTTTGGGGGGTTGTTTTTACCCTTTTGATAGACTTTTCCTGGAGGTGTGGACCCCACCTAGATGTGTACCAAATTTCACACCTATCCAACCTTGTTTGAGGACCCAAAGGTGTGGCCCAAGTGGGGTGGACAGTCCAGATTTTTTGGACTGTCCAGCAACATTACAGTTTAGAAAACCATAAATATAAAATAGTTTTTGAAATGGTGGGCCACTTTTGTGGACCCCACCTTGAAGTACACTTGTATGGGGAGGTTAAAAATATATTTCCCAAATTTTTGGAGGACTTGGGCTCACCCTTTTGGGGTGCTCAAAACAGGGATAACGGTATTTTATTTTTCTGCTGTATTTTTTTTAGACCTTGCTGTCCATGGTTGTTTACCCAGGCTTTTGTGTGGTGGTGGCCTTCCCATTCACCCGACTTGTGGCCCACCTTGTAGGGGACAACCCCAGGTGTCTATGGGCCATATATTTGATCAGATTTCGGGGTGTTTAGGGGCTAGGATATCAGCACCTTGCTGGACATCCAGCTAGGCTGAATGACCAGTGATGGGCTGGCCATTCACCCCACCTCAGGCCCACCTTCATGTATGTTTTTATCCTAATCATCCATCTCTTGTGTGGCCCACTTAGTAGGGGACCAGTCCCTGATGGGACGTCCCAAAGTGGGGCCCACTTGGACTTTGGAAGGGAGCCAGCTGTCCCACCCTTGGGACGCCCAAGGGGTGGGCTGGCCGTCCCACCTTGTGGCCCACTTGATGTATGTTTTTACCCTTGGCTGTCCTCCCTGGGGTGGCCCACTGATGTGCGGACCACTCCCTGAAGGGACGCCCACCGTCGGAACCCACCTTGATGTATGTATGTTAGGCCGTCCAGGCCCTTGGGACACCCAGGCCCACCTGGACGTCCAGCCTGTTCGGTGGTGCTGCTGGACTTGCAGACCTGCAGTAGGCCCACCTCATTTCTGGTGTTGCACTCACACTTTCCATCTGATGGGGCCCACTACAAGTATTAAGGACCATTACCAGATTTATTTTCTTCTATAAATCCCATCTGCTAGACCTCAGCAAGCCCAGGAAGCTGGGTGGGCTGAAAGTCCAGCAATGTACTATAAGAAGTATGATTCAAGTTGTGGGTATTGTAAGGGATGCGAGGCCCACCAAATGAAGAGTGGAGTACACACATGATCAGATTGATTCTGGGATACTTTTGGGCTTAATTGATGCTTTATAAGGCTCATCCTTGTTGTATATTGTGGACCATCTATAAACCAGATTTTTTATGGTCCATTAGGCCCAGTTGGACTGAAAGTTCTCCATTGGAGCCCAGTGTTGTTCAAGGGCTAACCCTATTATATTATGGGCCCAATGAACTATCTATGAGCCCAATTGAGTAAATAAACGTTGAATGCCACACTTAAACCCCTAGTATGGGCTGACTTGCAAGGCCTACCTTGAAACTTGTTGGATAGGCCTTACCAAGTCATGGGCTGATGTTGTGAGGCCCACACCTTGTATTTTTGGGCATGTGGGCTGTCCATTTGATCCATTTAATGCATGGATCCGGTCACAATTGAGAGTTGGGCCGTGGATGCCCCATTTGGTCTGTAATGATGTGTATGCTTGGGCCATGTTATTTCCTTATTGGATCCATGATATACATGAGGACCTTGGGGGCCATTATGTGTTGTGATGTGGATGCATGGCTGCCCTTTTTATTTTCATGATGATATTCGGGCTTTGGGCCTTGGTTTAGTTAGCTATCTTGATTGGGCCACCTTCTTGGGGACAATGGTGGTTAAATGTCTCCATTGTGGACCCCTCTGGGCCATTGGTGGTTGAATGTCCACCTTAGGCCTATTTGTTAGGTCCATTTTCATCATTTGGTGGTTGGATGTCCACCTTACACCTTTTTTGGGCCCGTCCCTATTCCTTAGACCCGTAGTATGGTTTACTTAGACCTTGTGGGCTATCCCAAACCACTGGGCCCCCACTAGTAGTATGTATCTTTTACCTTTTGAGGATTTTGTCTAAGTACCTAGACTCTACCTTGGTAAGAGGAGAATACAACATTGTCTCATGACATACTTTGTCACTCTCATGACTTATCCACGTGCATCATATGTTTGCTTGGAGCATGGATTGATAATGGTTTATGCCGTTGGGCAGATTGTTTTTATGGGACTCCCGGAGATATGGAGTTGCCCTACATGAGCGCTGGATGCGCAGGACTGATGCATGGTTGACTGACGTGATTCATGCATTTTGCATTTGTATGGCATAGATATTTGTCCTTGCTTCATTAGGACTGTAGACTCCACAGGTATATCGTGGATGACTAGATTTGGACACCGAAAATGTTTATTTGAGCACTTAAGGCACGTAAGATGTACTTGGGTGAAAGTCCCAGAACCTTCATGGTACCAGGAGATGCTCCAACGTCGAGATCGAGTGGAAAACATGAGCGCCGGTGCCTTTACCATTAGGCCGCGTCTCCCACTATACCGTGGTCGGTTGGGAGGGGGTGTGGCCTTACCCGCCCGAGTGAGGGGGCAATAGCTAGGCTGAATTTGACCAGCTCGTAAATGGGTCCACTATCGTCGAGCCTTGTTGGTGATTGGCTGTCCACAGGCGGGTAGTGAGGTCTCTTATGCTCGCTGGGCTGTGCGGCTAAGAGAGCTGCAGTCAGCAAGTAATATATTTGATCCCAATGATTTTTCAGAGAGGAACTGTACTGATTTGTGGACTTGATATGAGGATGAGCATGACTACATTGCATATTGCATACGGCACTTGGCTGTATAGCCTCACATTGCATAGCCTTTGATTGGCAGATGGTATTCTTGCCTTGCATTGCTTAGCCTTGTGACAGCTAGTGGTATTCATGGTCTTACCACATTCTTCCGCATACTCTGATATCGCATTTATGGTTCCTGTCCTGCACATACTTACACCGCCCTAAGCTTTCTATGAGCTTATGCACGATTGATGCGAGCAAGTGATTCGAGGTCAGTGAGTGGAGCAGGAGCTAGATCGTGCCGTTAATCCTTTGGAGTTTTCTTTATATAGACCTTGTATTTCCCTTTGAGCCTTGTACTTTAAAAAGTTTAAATTCTTAGTAGATTTTAAAATGCTGTTCCTGTAGTTATTTATCTGTGGTTATGATGTTATGATCTTGGGTATGCTCATTATGAATCAGACTTATGTTATAGAAATCCTCCTTGTAGGATCCCAGGATTGGAACCTGGTGAATGAGCGCTAGGAGTCGAGAATGGGGTATTATAGAAGTTGTTGTTGCCGGACTCGGCATTCGGGAATTCTGTGAGCCTGGTTTCTGAGTTTAGGGCGTGACAGATGAGCTCCTATTTAAAGGTGACACACTCTGCATCCCCCGTACCTCCTTCCTTGATTTCCTAGTTTGGGAACTTCATGCAGGAGGGGTAGTCGTTCATTTGGGGAGGGACAAGACCATTGGCCTTGTGGAGGATAGATTTTATTGGCCAAGTCTCAAGCAAGATGTAGCCAAGATTGTTGGGCAGTGTAGGACTTGTCAACTGGCAAAGCAAAGGAAGAAAAATACAGGATCATATACGCCTTTTCCAGTACCCCATGTTCTGTGTTAGGATATTAGCATGAATTTCGTGTTGGGCTTATCGAAAACTATCAAGAAACATGATTCCGTATTTGTGGTTGTGGATTGTTTTTCCAAAATGGCTCATTTCATTCTGTGCTTGAGAATGTCAGGTGCCTCCAATGTGGCTAAGCTTTTCTTTGGGGAGGTAGTGCGTTTACATGGTCTACATAAGACCATAGCGTCTGATCGTGATCTACGCTTTATGAGCTATTTTTGGAAGACACTATGGCACATGATGGGGACAAGGCTTTAATTTTCATCTGCCTATCACCCTCAAACAGACGATCAAACTGAAGTTGTTAATGGGAGTCTTGGAAATCTGCTTAGATGTCTTGTGGGTGATCATGTCCAAACTTGGGATACTGTTTTGCCTATAGCCGAGTTAGCATATAATAGTTCCAACAATAGGTCCATAGGCATGAGTCCATTTGAGGTTATGTATGGCTACAAACATAGGAAACCTGTAGATCTCATACTTATGTCTGTGTCCCATATGCCATCTGAGTCCGCACATGAGTTTGCTTGTTACATACATGAGTTGCATAGTGAGATCAGGAAGCGAATTAATGTAAGTAATGAAAAATATAAAGTGTTTGCTGATTCTCATCGCAGGTTTCATGAATTCCAAGTAGGAGATTATGTCATGGTTCGCATGAGGTCTGAACGGTTCCCACGTGGGGTCGTTAAAAAGTTATAAGTGCGTAGCACAGGACCATACAAAATAATGCAGAAACTGGGTCCTAATGCTTATGTAGTAGACCTTCCACCTACCATGGAAATTAGTTCTACTTTTAATGTGAAAGATCTAGTACAATACAAGGGTCCTGCTACTTCACCTTTTTTATTCATCCATAGACCTTCCCACAAACCATGACCTAGTCCTAAATCCATGGTCCTTACCTGACCAATCATCTGAGCCATTACCACCTTTACCTTCTATCCTTGCTTGAAGCAAACAGATAGAAGATATATTGGATACACAAGCAGCTTCCACTTGACATGGAGGGTTTTAGAAATTCCTTGTTAAGTGGAAGCACAGGCCGATCTCAGACGGTATGTGGATTACAGAGGACGAGTTACAACAATTAGATCCAGACATTTTGGAGCACTACAAAAGTTTTAGTCCGCCAGAGGTGAACTCTTCTCAGCCGAGGAGAGTTGATGAGGACATCATGTCACGTATACCCTTACGTACATATTAGAGGAAGAGGCGGGCTACACTGATTTCCATGTGGCTAGGCGAGTACCCATGATCATGCTGGAGACCCCATGTGCATGTGCGAGCATCTGGAAGACCCCACACTGGGAAGATGCACACGGGTTGCTTTATGGAGTGATCCAGACCGTTTCAGAAATTCCTTGTTAAGTGGAAGCACAGGTCGATCTCAGACGGTATGTGGATTACAGAGGACGAGTTACAACAATTAGATCCAGACATTTTGGAGCACTACAGAAGTTTTAGTCCGCCAGAGGTGAACTCTTCTCAGCCAAGGAGAGTTGATGAGGACATCACGTCATGTATACCCTTACGTACATATTAGAGGAGGAGGCGAGCTACACTAATTTCCATGTGGCTAGGGGAGTACCCATGATCGTGCTGGAGACCCCATGTGCATGTGTGAGCATCTGGAAGACCCCACACTGGGAAGATGCGCATGGGCTGCTTTATGGAGTGATCTAGACCGTTGGATCAGAGGGATGAGACGATCGGTCCACTAGATTGCATGGATTATATGATCGGGCCATTGATCATTGATCGTCCACATCAGATTTAGACTTTATCATCTTTTAGGTTTTTTTTTTTAATTTTATATTTGGACACATTTTGAGTGTTTTGGTTGATTTTATTTCGACTAGGGCTATTTTCGTTAAGATTCACAAGATAGGGATTATTGTAAATTTTGAAACTTATTGGATCTAAAGAAGAGAAAAGCTCTTACTTTCTTCTCCATCTTCTTGCGATTTGAAGATACTTCCATGCGATTTGGAAGGAAAATTGGTGCAAGGCTAATCTTCTTCAATAGAGGTGTGAGGTCTCCATCTATCCCCACACCATCTTCTCTTTTCTCCCCCGTTCGGATATTTTCTTCGGGTTCTTCATTCTCTCCATCCCAGATTTTCGTCTTCTTCCAAACCCTACTTTCCCATACCCATCCACAATCCAAACCCTAACTGACCTAAACCCATCCTGACCGTACGACCACACGCGTGAATCCCGCCTGCCCTTTTTGGTTTCCTAATTTTAAAATAGACTATACCTTATGCTAATTGGATTTCCCTACATCCATTAGATACTAGTTTTTTTTATTTTTTTTTATTTTTAATTTAATGATCTTTTGTTATGATGCTGGTAGCTTAGGCTAGGATTATGCATGATTTTCTTTTGATTTTCATGATATTTGTGATGATTATATCGATGTTTGTGTTTTTTTGTTAAATATCTTAATTCGGCTATTTGATCTCACATGTTACTTAGTTCATGCATCGGTCCTGCATCAGGTTGTGGTGATGGTAATTGGTGGTGTTCTCATTATGGTCTTTTAACTACACTGTTGGTAGATGTTGCTATCTCATTGGTAGGCCAACTTGTGAAAATCAAGTTCAATCTTCTAATGATAGTTCTAAGGGTTATGTCTCTGAGTCCATCTCTGTCCGTTCTGAATCAAACATCTTTAGTGATACAATTACATTGTTCAAAGATGAGAATGCTAAATTGTTAAAAGATCATTCCACTCATGCATCCTCCTTCACAGTTACTTTTATTTAGTTGGTATGATATGCCTTTCTCTGAAAGTGTTCCTTGCATTATTGATTCTAGATTTTCAGACAATACGACTGGTTAGCATAGTGCTTTTTCTTAGTCAGATAGTGTACTCCTATTCCCTTTGTCACATTAGCTAACGACACTACAATTCGTGTCTGGGTTGGGTACTGTTAATTGTACATCGCTTTTCCATTGTCATCAGTGTTATATATTCCTATATTTCCTTTGAGTTTTCTCTCAGTAAGTAGGCTAACCAAATCCTTGAATTGTTTTGTTACATTTCATCCTCTCTATTGTGAATTTCAAGATCTAAAGATGAAAGGATGATTGGTGGATGCCATGAAGTGAATGGTCCTAACTATCTCGATAGTAGAATAGTTGGAACTGCGATGTGAACTGATATCTCACTCGCTAGTGACATTACAGGCTCTCCTTGTTTCTCGTATGGAAGTCGTGGTTTGTACACTCAGGTACTTGAAGGGAGCTCCTAGCCATGGTATTCTCTATAAGCATCATGGCCATCTTCAAGCAAAAGGGCATTCAAATGTAGATTGTGTTGGTTCTCCATCTTATTGCTGATATACTATGGGCTAGTATACCTTTGTAGGATGTAACCTGGTTACATAGAAAAGTAAGAAGAAAAATATGGTGTCTAGTTCAAGTACAAAGGCAGAGCACAAGGCAATGGTTCATGCTACATGTGATCTTGTTTGGTTAAAGGCATTAATGTATGAGTAGGGGTTTATGATTGATGTTCGCATGATGCTATATCATGATAATCAAGCTATGTCTTATATTGCCAATAATCCAGTTCATCATTAGAAAACTAGACACATCAAGGTTGATTGCCACTTCATCAGAGAGAGAGAGAGAGAGAGAGAGAGAGAGAGAGAGAGTTGTGTAAGAAAATTTGCATGTCATTCATCAAATCTCAAGATTAGTTGGCAGATGTGGTCACCAAAGCTCTTGTTTGCACTCGTTTGGATCTCTCTTCATCAAGCTGCGCATTCATGATATGTATACTCAATGTCTTCTATAACGGTAATGGTGGCCATAACGGTCACCATTGTAACCTTTACGATACGGGTTGTAATGGTCGTTACGGCCATGGTAACAACCATTATGGGTTTTTTTATTTTTATTTTTTTATTTTTTAAAATTTTTAAAAAAATCCCAAAAACCTATATCGGCCCTGTAATGGTGTCTGTAACAGCTGTTGTGGTCTTTTTTTTTTTCTTTTCCCCATTATGGCCATTACGACCTCGTGAATTGTAACGGTTGTCACCCTTACCTTTACGTAATGGTCTTTATGGCTCCGTAATAGCTGTTACGGCGCACCATGTATATACTCCAGCTTGAGGTGGAGTGTTGGTGGACCATGAAGATCTCACCCATGGCTTCTCATTATTATTGGGTTGAAATTTGTGTTAGAATAGAGTTTAGGTCCATGGGCGTTGCTTATGTAATAACCTAAATATGGAAGGGCTATTTTTGTACCTTTTCTTTTATGATGAAAGCCCTAATAATAAAACGGAGAAGCTAGGGCTATGAGAGGCTATTCCAGCCCTTCTCTTTCTTTCTCTTGTGTTCTCTCAATCCTACTCAAGAACAGTAATGTACAGGAGTCATCACCTGATCCTCATACTCAATGTATAGTATATCAGAATTTTCATTTTATGTTGTGTGCCCATGGTTCAATCATTTATACTGTTTCCCAGTTGGGTGTCTCTGCGGATGGACCAAGCCCCACAATACAAAATGAATGGCTCGGAAGAGAAGTACAACGATGTTCCGTATTCATTTGAAAAAGAAGTCCCAAGGTCAGTGGGAGGATGTCGCCTGTCCAGAATGTGTGCATCAGACCACCATTCTGAAGGCCCCTAGTAATCATTGATACCTCAGTTATGAGGAGAGTAAAATAATTCAAGTTCCTGCACTCAAACTTGGATCATAGTAAAAGATTATGGATTACTGTTGAATTTCAGAAGCTTTTTTTTTTTTTTTTTCTCCTTTTTTCTTGTCGTTTTGAGAGTCAGCAGAGTTGTAGGCAGTCGGTGAATATTAACAACGTGTCTTTGAGTTTTTACCTGAGTCGAGCATTAACCCAGGTTGCTGCTCTTGCTTCCTACACATTTATACCTAACATTTTGAAACAGTCACTCCCCTGCTCCACCACCAAAATTCTCTCCCTGTCAATTTATTTTTTAGTTGAATATGCCTGTTGATTACTGAAAATATTTATAGCTACTACGGCCATAAATGGACTGCTAGAAACACTGGCTAAAAGTGTCTTTTCTTTTCTTTTTTCTCACAAGTAGTTTTGTTTTCCTCTAAATTTTATGTTCTTTGTCCAGATCATCAGAATGGTGATCCGTTGAGTTGCATGTGTAAGATCTTTTGAAGATTGATTGAAACTTAACATTGTAATGCAGAAACGATGATCTAAGTGCAAGGGCATATGAAATCTTATGGTTCTCTAGTTCCAGATTTTTTATTCAAACAGTGACAAATACTACATTTATAAATGTATGAGAATGTTGTGTGTGCAGGGTGGGAGAGAATGGTTCTCCAAATTTTGTTTCTAGGTCCATCAAATCTTTTGGAGCCCAATGCCAGCTTTGCTCAAATGTCACAGAAGCTGATTGTTTCACCCATTGTCAAGACATTGGTTTTCAGCAAAGTTCCTGAAAAGGTATGTCATCCCCATGTCTGCTTGTGGTTGGTGCTGATAGGCTTTTGTGTGGGTGTGCATGTGCATATGCATGCATGGGTTTGTGTATATAACCCTTGTGTGTGCATGCGGGTATGCATACACTTTGGTGCTCATGGAGTTATCATCATCATCGTGTGCTCCCACGTGCACTTGTGTGTGCTAAAGGCAATTGTGCGCATGTGTGTATTTTTCTGTGTCAGCTGGCATAGATGGGGCATTGTGTTGACTGTCTTAGTTTTGTGTGTGCACACACTTGTTTGCTTGATGGGCATGCATAATTTTTGTATCCTTGTGGGTTTTTGATCTTATGCATAAAACAGGGCTATGTAATTCGGACACCGTGACATGTTTGGACATGAGATGTCAAACACGGGGCCTTGGAGAACCCATAACAACGACACATCCTTATGAATGTAACAAATTGAAAAAAATGGTTTTACATGACTTTAGTTTATAAAGGTTAGGTTTAGAAAAAAGAAAAAAATAAAATAAAAAATCAAGATGCCTAAAAGTTGCACTAGAACTATATTGATAATGCTCCACTCCAATTATTTTCTATCCGGATTTTTCCCCGTATCAATAATAGACTCTTCCCCTAGATAATTTAGTAGCGGATATGTGCTGCTCATATACCAGAACATTTGATAAATAAAAGTTTTGCCAACAAGTGTGTTGATAGGCATGGAAAATTTTCACATAAGAGTTGATAGACATGGAAAATTTTCACATAGGAGAAACGTAATTGCAACCTAATTTAACATAACAGGCAAACAATATGCATATGCATTAATTGGAAAATTGGGTTTAGTAGTGGATGGCTTATATTCCTATTACACATCCTAGAAAATAGTTTTAAATATTGTCTGATACCAGTCAGTAACGCCCGAGCTGTGTCAATTTCAGTGGGAACCAGTCTGACTTGGACCATGTTTATAGGAAAAACACTCAAATTGGTCCTGAATTGTCTAGACTTGGGGCTAGTTGCACCAATTGGTCCTGTCTCATCTGAGTCAAAGGTAACTCATTCCTATTGGACTCATCTAGACTTGGGATGAATTGCACGAATTGGTCCAATCTCGTCTTGAGTCAAGGAAACTTGATCCTATTGATTCTTCCCTGTTTAAAATAATTTTTCGAGTGGTTAAATGAAAATTTTAGATAGATAGAGACGGAGGGAGGATTTGCCAATCCAAGGAACAATGACTGATGTTAGCATAGAGTGAGTGTGGTCACAGTGGCCCAACCAAATGCTCAAAGTGTTCACAACTTATGGTCAAACTTTGAGATTGTGAGGTAATGGGTATTGGATTTTACACTGCATATAAGCCACTCAAATTAAGCCATCCAAATTGCAGGCCCTTAGATGTCATGAAGCATGGAGCCTACATTAAAGGGTCGTTTGGATGCTGGTAAAATTCTTAATTTGTAATCCAATCACAAGTAATTGGATCACAGGTATAAGTGTTTACAACCCATCCCTTTTGGCTTTAAGCTGTAATCTATTTACAAGTAAACAGTTGTTTGTGTTTGGATAACCTGTAAATTGTTTACAGTTTGTAATTGAGTATGACAGAGCTTGGAGTGGTAAATCCTTTAAAAATCATCAAATGACATATAAAGCCTTCATTTAAGATGGATCATTAGGATAAGCCTAACTCAATAAAACATATAGCTGATTTTATGCTAAACCAATCATTTAGTGGGCCATGGAAGTAGGCCCTCCAATTCAAATTCCCTTTTGTGATGAAAAATTATTAAATATAAACAATTAATTATTTATTCATGTGTACATGTAGTGTATTGGTGACGTGTATAATATGCTCCATATGTACAGCAGCTCCCACATATGCTGGTCACGTGTACATGGCCATACATGTACAATTATACATACATGCATGATCAACCCACATGTACAACATGCCATACATGATACTAAGAGAGGTACAAAGATGGATTAGAAAGCGGGCCATACATGATACATGATTACATGTACAATGAGACCATAGAGGGATGACCCCACATGTACAATGGGTCAGATCTTGACTGTTAATACCTTGAACATGGATGGTACACAGAGAGAGGATTACAGTGGTCCCCATGTGTATAGTGGGCACGGTATACAATGGACCATAAATGCATGATGATCTATATCACTGAATCCTGGGCCTCGCCTTTGGAAGAAGGGGAGGGTGGGAATGTTGAAGCTGCACCTGCAGTTCTCCCTACATAAAAAAATTTCAAAAAACAAATTTGTTGCCTGTAAGCTGTAATCCGATTACAACCTGTAATTCCATTATAGGCAAATGCACCTGTTGGGGGAAAATATAACAAGTCCCTAAGTCGGCTTAAGGATCGGACTGACCCAATTGATACGGCTCAGACTCGCTAGGCATCGAGTCTAATCGCTGGATGGAGAGACATAGCCCGGATTCACCGGGCGCCGAGCCTGATCGCGGCTTGCATGCCTTGAGCCACGAAACGAGACCTTCAAGTGAGATCAATACGTCTCTAGGTCCCCCTGAGGATTTTATAGAGACAACTACCCGCCGACCCATTTCATTGGTCGGCCCTAGTTCTGACCGAGCTATAGTCCGACCCACCCTCTCAGTTGGCCAATAGAGCGGTTGGAGATTTGCCACATGACCTATCCGAATCGAGCCCCATCACTCCTTTCGGAAGATGTTTATTAAGCTCGGAATCGGCCCCCCATCTTCATCTGAGATCTTCGGAAGATAAGCTTTGATCCTGAAGATCTAGGAAGATCAAAGATTGTAGGATCATTCAAAATAAAGATTTATTCCAGTTAGGAAAGCTCTTTGAGGACTGCACCCCTATAAATGGGGACGCCGATAGGTGAAATGTACGCACACATTCTTGCCCTAACACCATTACTCTAAGAGCCAGATTCTGACTTTAGCATCGGAGGGTCCCTTGGTCAAGCCAGGTTCTCCTTTGTTTTCTTCCCGCACAGGTTTTCGAGTAGACCGAAGGGGGTGAGCCGAAAACAACATCAACAGTTTGGCGCCGTCTGTGGGAACCGACACTAAATGTCATTTTCCAGCTCTACCAAAAGCACTATACAACTTGCCATGGCAAGAACCAGGAAAAATGCCCAGGCCCTTCCTGACGAGGTTCCCGTTACAGGTCTGCCGGCGACAAATGGTGCCCCGAATCAGCCGGAGCGACAGGAGAATCGCTAGGGCTCCACAGCCTGCCAGGCGACCTCTGGTTCGACTAGGCGCACCCAAAGGAACCAAGGGAATGGGCGATTGGAAAGGGAAGTTCAAGAGATCAGAATTAATATGAATTACATGAGACAAATGCTAGAGCAAATGCAGCTCCTGCGGACATAGTCGCCCATCCTGGGGGATGGTTGGTCGAATGCGGCGCGACAATTCGCTGATCCTCAGCTGTCTGCCTCGCAAGTTGCTCTTCAGCCAAGTCAACATCAAGGCCCAACCGAGCCCGCTCCTTCTCATGTTTCTGTGGCAGTCTCACTGCTGGCTTCCGATCTATGACATGAAATAGATCGGAGAAGGCGTAACAGGCCTCAAGCCGAAGGAACAGCAGATGGTGAAGAACCGTGGAAAATCGAGATCCAAAATTTGCAGAAGCAGATTGCTGACCCGAGGCAAAACCGTCCAACCAGTCAGGCAGGACAGGAGGAGAAGGAATCCCCATTCGTGGACGAAATAATATAGGCATGGCTACCAACACGGTTGCGCCTTCCTCAGATTGTGCCCTACACTGGCAAGGCCGATCCCACAGAGCATATAGTCCTTTCGGACTTATATGGAATTGCATAATGCCTCGGATGCTGTGATGTGCCGAGCATTCTCCCTTACTCTGTCCGACGTTGCTCGCTTTGGTTCAAGCAACTGAAGCCGAGGTCCATTAGCTCATTCACCGAGCTCAGTGACGCCTTCGTTGCCAACTTTATCGGAAGAAATAAGAGGCTCAAGGCATCGGCGCATTTGGATAACATAGTCCAAAGGGAGGGAGAGCTCTTCAAAGACTACATCAAGCGCTTCAATCTCGAAGCATTGCAAGTTCGAAAGCATTCAAACAAAATAGCTCCCAACTCCATCATGCAGGGGTTAAGAGACGAACCATTTCTTTTATCCTTGGATAAGAATCCTCTGTCCACCCTGGCCGAATTCATGGCTCGGGCAGAGAAATACGCGAACGCCGAAGAAACTCGGATCCAGCGAGAGTCAACTTAGAACAGGAATACCTCGGCAAAACAACCGGCCAAGAAGGAAGCCGACTCAGCCAGCAGTAAGAAACCAAAGGATGATTGGCCTCGAGACGTACGTAGGACGGGTAAGCAACCTGACAATAAGTTCTCGACGTACACCCCGCTCAATAAACCACAAGAGCATGTCCTGATGGAAATCAAGGGTAAGGGGTTCATCAACTAATCGGACAAACTCCGTGGTAATCCCAACTGACGAAGTAAAAACAAATATTGTCATTTCCATTGTGATCACGGGCACAATACAAGTGACTGCTACAATTTGAAGCAGGAATCGAGAGGCTTATCCGAGAGGGCCATCTTGGCGAGCACGTGGACCAAGGAGCCAGAGCTACGGAAGAACGCTCGGGTGATAACCGACCCACGGAAGAAATCCGAACCATTGTTGGTGGTCACCAGGGCGGAGGCAACTCGAACAATGCCCGGAAAAATCATGCGAGGAGCATCAGTCGACCTGAGTCCGAGATAATAGTTTTGACTCGGCCCTCGAAGGGGAGAAAACTGAAAAAGTATAATGTGACGTTCACCAAAGAGAACGCTTGGGGAATCCACCGCCTGCACGACGATGCTTGTTGACACAGGTTCGTCCGCCATAGCAAACCGCAGAGTTTTCAGGGTCCTTGTTGACACAGGTTCGTCCGCCATAGCAAACCGCAGAGTTTTCAGGGTCCTTGTTGACACAGGTTCGTCCGTCAATGTGCTATTTGCCTAAGCGTTCGACAAGATGAGCATCGAATGGTCGGCGCTACGGCCGGTGAGGACTCCTTTGATCGGCTTCTCGGGCGGATAAGTCCTCCCTGAAGGAATCATTTAACTGCCCCTCATTGCAGGAGATGCACTGAACCAAGCAACGACCATGATTGACTTTCTTATAGTCAACCAGTCTTCAATCTATAACGCAATACTCGGCCGACCTTCGTTGTGCCTCCTCCAAGCCAGTCTCTACGTACCATCTCTTCATGAAATTTCCAACTGAGACGAGGGTCGGGATAGTCAAGGGAGATTAGCACGATGCTCGGTGGTGTTATGCCACTGCCCTAAGAGCGCCGTCTAAAGTGTTGACAATCGAGTCCCTCGATCCGCATGACGAGTCCCCTGAATGCGGCCAACTGGTAAAAGACCTCATCCGGGTTCCACTGCACGAGTCTGACGTCTCCAAGACCGTCCGGATCGGCTCATCTTTAACGTCGCCACTGAAGGAGAGGATAATAGCACTACTACGCCGATATGCCGACGTCTTCGCATGGTCTCATGAAGACATGCCGGGCATCAATCCTTTCGTCATGACTCATTGCCTCAACATCGACCGGACCTACAAACCAATCCGACAGAAGCGGCGGGCCCTTGGTCTCGAGAAGTATGCCGTGATCAAGGAAGAGGTTGGAAAACTCTTTAAGGCCAGGTTTATCGAAGAGATATACTACCCTGATGATTAGCCAATGTTGTACTGGTAAAAAAGGCCAATGGAAAATGGCGAGTCTGTATTGATTATACCGACCTAAACAAAGCCTGCCCAAAGGACAATTTTCCTCTTCCTAGGATCGATCAGTTGGTCGACAGCATTGCGGAGCATGAGTTACTCAGTTTTATGGATGCTTATTTAGGTTACTATCAAATTGTAATGCACCCTACTGATAAATCAAAAACCACCTTCATCACTGACAAAGGCCTTTATTGTTACCGAGTAATGCGATTTGGATTAAAGAATGCCGGGGAGACCTACCAAAGGTTGGTCAACAAGATGTTCGCCTGCCAGATAGGGCGGACAATGGACGTGTTTACCGACAATATGCTCGTCAAAAGCATTAAGGCGACCGATCACATTGCCGATCTTGAGGAGATGTTCCTCGTCCTTCGAGAATATAAGATGAAACTGAATCCGAGCAAATGTGCATTCGGCGTAAGCTCGGGCAAGTTTCTCGATTTCTTGGTTAGACAGAGAAGGATCGAGGCAAATCCTGAGAATATTAAGGCCTTGCTCGACATGGAATCGCCCAAAATGATTAAAGACATTCAGAGGTTGACTAGGAGGATAGCGGCGCTCAATCGCTTCGTGTCTCGAGCCATCGACAGATGCCTTCCCTTCTTCAAATAGTTGAAGGGTCGACAGATAGTTGATTGGATAGAAGAATGCGAGACGGCCTTCCAGCAGCTCAAAGGGTATTTGGGGTTGCCGCCCTTGCTTTCCAAACCCGAGCTAGGAGAATTGCTACTGATCTACTTAGCAGTCTCAAATGCGGCTGTAAGCTCGGCTTTAATTCGCGAGCATGAGGGCAAATAGTTTCTTGTTTATTATATTAGCAAAGCTCTTGTCCCAGCGGAAACGAGATATCTGACCCTGGAAAAAGTGGCCCTAGTATTGGTTTTCTCGTCTCGACGCCTATAGCCATACTTCTAGGCTCATTCGATTATCGTTATGACCGATCAACTGCTGTGGCAAATACTCCAAAAACTGGAAGCTTCAAGACAACTCACAAAATGGGCAATCGAGCTGAGTGAGTTTGACATCCAGTATAAGCCCAGAGTTGCGATCAAAGGTGTGGCCGACTTCATCATTGAAGTCATGCAGCAATCCGAGCCAACTACAGCCGAGTTAGAGAAGCCGATTGACCGGCAAGGTCAAGAACAACCCTCTCCCGCCCAATCCCTGTGGAAATTTTACGTTGATGGCTCTTCCAACTCTTAAGGCAAGCGGGGCAGGGGTTGTCCTGGAAACTCCTGATCACACATATATGCAGCATGCCTTAAGACTTGGATTTCAAGCCTCCAACAACACAACAGAATACGAAGCTCTGCTCCTAGGACCGCGTTTGGCATCCAGTTTGGGAGTTACCCATCTCGAGGTGTACAACAATTCTCAACTAGTCGTCAACCAGATAGTCGATATCTACCAGACCAGAAAAGAGAGACTAAAAGCCTACCTACAAAAGGCAAGAGAGTTGATCGGCGAGTTTCAGTGCTGTATCGTCGTCTGAATTCCGTGGGCCCAGAATGCCAAAGCCGATCTTTTGGCGAAGCTCGGCTTGGCCGATGAAGATGAAATCCCCAGGTCCGTCCCGATCGAGTATGTTGCTAAGCCGAGCGTTGATGAGACTGACTCTGCAACCGTGCTCCCCATTAACTTAGAACCTACTTGGGTTGATCCTATTGTTCAGGTATCTCGAGATCGGTGAATTGCCTGAGGATCGAGCCAAGGCCCAACGACTGAAGATCTGAGCCGCCCGCTTCACTATGCTCAATGGGATCCTATACAAGAAAGGATTCTTCGCCCCGCTTCTGTGATGTTTACGACCTAGAGAGGCCGACTACGTCATGCGAGAAATTCATGAAGGTATCTGTAGCAATCACTCGGGAGGATGATACTTGGCTCACAAAGTTGTTCGGCAAGGCTATTATTGGCCGACCATCCAGCAAGACACCTGGAAACTTGTCCAAAGCTGTGACAAATGCCAAAGATTCGCAATAGTTCCTCGGTAGCCACCAGAGGGACTCACCCAAATGGCTGGCCCTTGGCCTTTTGCTCAATGAGGGATCGGCATCATCGGACCTTTCCCCATAGGGAAGGGTTAGACAAAGTTTGTCGTCGTTGTTGTAGACTACTTCACCAAGCGGGCAGAGGCCGAACCCCGTCAAGATAATTGAGCAAAAAATTACAGATTTTGTTTGGAAAAACATTATCTGCTGATTCAAATTACCTCGGACTATCGTTTCTGACAATGGAAAACAGTTCGACAACAGACAATATCAAGAGATGTACCAGAACCTCAGGATCAGGAACATCTACTTGTCCCCACATCATCCCTAGGCGAATGGACAAGTTGAAGCCGTCAACAAGATTATCAAGTGACATCTCCGAACCAAGCTCGACCAAGCCAAAGGGGCATAGGCTGAGGAACTTCCTAAAGTTTTTGGGCCTATCGAACCACGACTCGGACTGCGACCAGCGAAACCCCGTTCTCCCTGGCGTATGGGTTGGAGGCAATCATTCCTGTAGAGATCGGATTGCCTACTGCCCGCGTGAGCTCGTTCGACGAACAGGACAACAAGGAGTTATTGTTGATCAGTCTTGACCTACTCAACAAACGGAGGGAACGAGCTTGGCTCCGGATGGCTGTTCGTCAGCAGCAAGTGTCTTGGTTTTATAATGCCTGAGTGCAAATCAAACGTTTCCGAGTAGGGGACTTAAGTCCTTAGAAAGGTGTTCTAGAATACCAAGGAGGTCGGTTCCGGTGCACTGGGACGCAACTGGGATGGAACTTACGTGATTGTAGGCACCATCCAACCTATGACCTATTGACTGGAAGATTTGACTAGTCTATTATTGCCTCATCCCTGGAATGCCGAGCATCTCAAGACCTACTATTCCTAAGTCAGTAGATGGACCAATAAATTTGCGGCAATTCATTACCATGTTAACTAGATAATAGAGTATAAAAACTTTTCATGAAAAGATGTGCTCATTGATCAGTGTAAAGGTTACATCGGTATTGCTTTAAGCATTTACATCAATATTACATTGGCAAACAATAACAAAAATGCATAGTGTCGAGGGAGGGTGATGCTCGCTTCTGCAGATGTTCTTTAGCTCGGCGCTCGGCGTGCTTGAAGTGCTTAAAGTAGATGAGGGGAGCAGGGAGGAATCCTGCTCCAATGAATCAGCTTTAAGACTCGTACGTCTCACCAAGAGCTAACTTAGGAGCCACAGGCAGAGTGACATCGGGAGCAGCCTCGGGAGTTGCCCCAGTGTATGCCTCAAGGTCAAATGTGACCCCCTCTGCTGGACAGTCAGACCCCGATTCGCTCTCATTGAAGGCGGAAAGGTCAAGCTCGGGGAAGCTCTCTTTCATCCCCCTTACGCACTCGGCGTAGCCCTGACGAAAGAGAGTGTTCCTCTCATCCACAAAGGCCTAGGACGATCGGTACTCCTCCACAACCTTCATTTGCATTACTGCAATGGCGGCCCTAGTGTCCGCCCTGATCTTGTTCGCCACGACACAAGCTTCGGTGCACTCCGCGTGGCTCTTATCATTTGCCTTTCTGGTCTCTTCTAGCCATGAGGCCAAACGAGCCCTTTCCACCAAAGACTCTTCAAGAGCGACCCTTGTTGCCTGTAGCTGGCCCTTTGCAGAGGCGACTCGAGCCTTAACAGATGATAGCCGAGCCTTCGCCTCTTCAGCCTGCCTATTGGCCATGGATAGCTCGGCCCGAGCCTTCAGCGTGCAAGGCGTGAACTGCACGAGGAAAAGGAAAAAGGATGGGTCAACATTGAGTCAGGTAGCCGAATGGACAAAACACAATAGTTACGCCCCTACCTCTAGGAGCACCCTTGTCATTTTGGTGAGCGTCGGCTCCATAGAAGGCGACGCAAAGAGGCCGGCGAACTCCTCAGTCCCCTGCCTACTTGCCTAGGGGAGTATACTCTCAACGTGCTGAAGGAAGCTCCCCCTCTCTTCCTCAGTAGCCTCCTCTCTTGGAGGCTCTTCCTCCTCCCTCCTCGGGGGGACCTGCTTTGCAACAGGTCCTGGCTCGGGAACGTCCCGAGGCCCAGGAAGAACTGCCTCCACCACCTCCATGCCCTCGTCTGAGATTTCTATAACGGCTTGATGAGGAGGGGCGACCTTCCCAGGACCCTTAGAGGTCGTTTTCTGTCTCTTCGACGCCCGAGGGTCACCTTGAGGTGGGGCTTTGACCTTGGAAGTAGGATGGAGAGTAGGCCGAGCTTCGGACATCTCTGCATTAGAATCACGAGCTAAGTCAGTAGCAAAATCGTTGCCACAACAAAAAAGTAAAAAGTTCAGGCCGTCAGTTACTTGTCAAAGCCGCATCTAGACCCGACTGAAGAAGACGCTCTAGTTGGAGAAGCCTTCTATAAGATCTCCTCTTTGGGCTCAGAGCTCGTAGATCCCGGATTCGTGCTACAGAATCAAGGCTGAGCTTCGGTCGTCACTGGGGGACGACTGAAAAGGAGCTACCAGTTAGAACGTGAACAGAATATGTAACCGATCAAAACAACACGCAATATTACTTGAATTACCTGCCTCGGAGAAGGCTCGGGGAACACAGGGTATGAAGGGTCCTGACTCGGCCGTTTCCCAGCGACCAAAGGCCCAGGACCACCGATCCCTCTAGTTTTTGTTAGAGGACGGAGGGTCGGTTATCAGCGCCCCGCCAGTTTTCCGCCAGACACAGAAATAATAAGAGTTCGGCCGTACTTGGTACAGATGGAGGAACTCCTCCATACTTAGCTCGGGCTGCTCCGTCTCGGCCCACAGGACCGCACAGCCGAACAAGTCTCTCCACCCATTCAAGGTAACTTGCCCTGGAGCCATACCGAGGCTACCTAGGAGACGCCGAGCAATCTCCTGAAGTGGCAGGTGGAGGCCGCACTGCAGTGCGACTTGGAAGATTGCGACCGCCCCAGGGGGGAGGGGTCGGTCGGGTAGCTCATCTGGCAGAGGAAGACGTAGGATGATTGACTCGGGTATACGATACCTGTTTCGGATTCGGAATAGATCATCCTTAGTCAAGACCGAGGGAACCAGCCCCTTAGGCCCCTCCTCTACCTCAGCCTCCTTGGCTTCATCCTCGGACGAAGGGTCAGACCGGCTAAGAAAATCTTTCATTACTGCATCCCGCCTGGGAGGCAAATTCAACGTTTTAACAGACGTCACCGGCCTTTGTGTCGGAGATTCCAGCACTCTTTGCGAATGCCGGAGAGTGATATCTGCATTCACCGCCATCTCAGCCAGCAACGAGGGTGATTCCGAGGTAGCCCAGAAGCTGCTCGCTTCACCTTTGTCTCCAAAAACTCCCTCCAAAGGGCATATGGAGCCTGGCATTTGTGAAATTAAAGAAAAGGGTGGGAGAGGAAGCTCACCAGAGATTGTAGAGATGCTGGAAAATGCAGAGAAAACAGGAGGCAGAAGATGAAGAAGAGGCAGAGAGAGTGGAGATGGGCAAGGATACTAAGGCATCCCCTTTATAGCCATGCCGCGTGGTTCCGACATTAAATGAAGAGCCGAACCGACGCCCCATTGGGAGCCCTAGTCCGACACATGGCAGCGCCCTGTGTGTTGTTTAGGACTGCCATCAAATACCCTGCCACGTGTCTCTCTTATTCGCTCTGCCATTGAAATGACGCTCGTCTTGCTCGTGCGACCTCAAGGATTGAACTAGCGCGTGGCGAAATAAGGCGACGTGCCTCGAAAGCCGTACTAAACCACCCCACGAATAATAAATGTTTCATCATGAGCTCGGTCCGTGCACAACCCGACCCAACTCCAATCTACTCCTCGGCCACCTTAGGTCGGCACGAGTAGGGGGGCTCACTGTTGGGGGAAAATATAACAAGTCCCTAAGTCGGCTTAAGGATCTGACCGACCCAGTTGATACGGCTCAGACTCACCAGGCATCGAGTCTAATCGCTAGAGGGAGAGACATATCTCGGATTCACTAGGCACCGAGCCTGACTGTGGCCTGCATGCCTTGAGCCATGAAGCGAGACCTCCAAGTGAGATCAATACGTCTCTAGGTCCCCCTAAGGGTTTCACAGAGACAACTACGCGCCGACCTATTTCATTGGTCGGCCCTAGTTCTGACCGAGCTCTAGTCCGACCCACCCTCTCGGTCGGCCAATAGAGCGGTTGGAGATTTGCCACATGACCTATCCGAACTGAGCCCCATCATTCCTTTCGGAAGCTGTTTATTAAGCTTGGAATTGGCCCTGCATCTTCATCTGAGATCTTCGGAAGATAAGCTTTGATCCCAAAGATCTAGGAAGATCAAAGATTGTAGGATCATTCAAAAGAAAGATTTATTTCAGTTAGGAAAGCTCTTTGAGGACTCCACCCCTATAAATGGGGACGCCGATAGGTGAAAGGTACACACATTCTCGCCCTAACACCATTACTCCAAGACCCAGATTCTGACTTTAGCATCGGAGGGTCCCTTGGTCAAGCCAGGTTCTCCTTTGTTTTCTTCCTGCGTAGGTCTTCGAGTAGACCGAAGGGGGCAAGCCGAAAACAGCATCAACAACACCCATCCAAATGACCCATGTAATCTGATTACCTGCAATCTGATTACTACTAAAGAATTTTACTAGCATCCAAACGACCCCTTAATTTACGCTTCATGCATGTACAGTTTGAGTTCCTGTTTATCATCCACTGCACTTTGCCAGAGTACTAAATTACTACCTTTTCCTCTGAATAGAGATCGCACTTTGCTAGAGTACCAAATAACTACCTTTTCCTGTGAACAGAGATTGCACTTTGCCAGAGCACCAAATAACTACCTTTTCCTGTGAATAGAGGGAAGGATTGAGTTAAGAAAAAAAGTTAGTGCTTGCCTTATCATACAAGTTGAAGAACTAACACATTGTTACTTGGTTCTCTCTCACTCTGGTTGAGAAAGTTTCCAGCTAGCGACATTCCCAATGAAATCACAAAGGAAATGGCTTATACCAACTAACAACTGGAAGCTAGGTGTTGGGACATTGCAATTTCCTTTGTAGTTTTATTGGCCCTTCCCCATCATTTTCGTCCAACAATGCTCTTTGTTTGGTTAAATTACTAGAACACCCTCCGATCAGCCCAAAAAAAGGCCAGAAACACTAACATGTCATGTTGTTTGTGGTAAGCTGGTAAAACAAATTTTCAATCTATCTTTTTCTCTCTAACATGTTTGTCCATTCATGCTTCTCTACCTTGACATAGATTCATCATATGCATGCATAATGACACTTGTGCATGTTCACCTGTTCCATACATGGGTAACTGTGACTTCCTGATCCTTTTGGTTAATTCTTGCACAATATGTTTGGGATCAGGGATATTCTGAATTTCTGTGCTTGTATATCCATCATGCCCAAGCCCATGCATGCAACTGTATATACTAAGCATGACCCATATAAACTGAGACACAGGCTATATTAACACCTGGTTGCCCTTGATGCTTGAAAATATAGGTGAGAGATTGGATCGATAGAATTGCCAAGGACTGGAGATTCAAGAGAATAATCCCTGCCCATTTTGCTGGCCCAATTAATGCAAGCAGGTCGGACTTGTTGGCAGCTTTTGCATTCCTTGACGAGCTCTTGGGTGAGCGATTTGTCACAAGGCCATCCCTCTCTCTTCTTTTCACATCCCTCATGGGCAAGGCTGCCAGTTACTTCCCTCCAGATGATATGAAGACATTGTCTTCCCTTGACCAATTCCTAGTCTCTGTTGGAGCTGTGAAGAAGACTGTCTCAGGAAGAAAACGGTGATGGAAAGTGCCATGTAAGTTTCAGCCTATCTTTATTGAATGGGAAAAGAAGAAAAATCTGTAGTATAGTTATCCATGTGACATTTCACTTATCTTTTTCCTCTCTATTCCTTCTTTCACTAAACAGAAGGAAAAGAAGTGTGGAGGGAAGAATGACTTGATGGTGTCCTGCTTATGTAAATTCAAGAGGATTTTGGTAAACAAAACTCTTAGGACACAAGAAAGAAACATGTAAATTATCTTGTAAGCTCTCCCATCTCAAAGAAATGGATGTTCTTCTTTAACTAAGATCAGTGCAAAAATAAGATATTTGGTGGTTCATGTCTTAGGGCTATTCTCATTGTAATTAAAGGTTATTTTGTTATTGAATGTTTAGAACCTAATCACTACACCAAAGCCCCAGGACTAATGGAATGCATCAAGCTAGGCTTTTAAACCACTGGGATCGTACCATACCACCATGCTCTGCACTCTACTTTAGTGGCAGCCTACTCTATGGTGGCACTTGCTTTGGCCTTTTTTTCCTGGTAGCCCTTTCCACTAGCCCTTTTTCACTTGAGGGCGTGGCGGCTGCACTGTGGTTATCCCAATGTCCAACATGTCCTTCCCATTCTTTTAAATCAGTTTTCTGGAACGGTGGGTATTAGTATGGCTGTGCATTTGTTGGTTGATGTCCTGGAGACACTGGTATGGGGTGATCATGGACCAAATGCAGAGGAAGACCCATCAGTTCTACAAAGATGTCTGAAAATTTAGTCAAAACGTCTTGCAATTCAGTGGTGTATATTATGCATCTAAAAGAACACAAAGTTGATGTTTCTGTTTCTTCTCTCTTTCATCTTTATTTATTTATTTATTTTTTCTACTTCTCTTCATAATCATAGTTATGTGGATTCAGTTTCAAAGTTGGCAACTTAATATTGTGCATATCTTCTTTTCCACTAATCTTTACCAGACCTTGCCTTCACATATTCTCATCAAGTTCTGCAGATGTCCTGCACCAGTGGTTTCTGTCACCCCTCATCAGGAATGGAGCTGTTGAGACACCATTAGAAAACTTTCACCTCATCTGGAATGGAGCTGTTGAGACGCCATTAAAAAACTTTCTCCTCATCAGGAATGGAGCTGTTGAGACACCATTAGAAAACTTTCACCTCTTTGTTGCCGTTGGATCTTCTCTTGCCATCTTCCAAACCTCTTCATACCCTCTCTTTCCCAATTACTGAAATAACTCAAACTAGAAACCCTGAATTCACCAAGAGTCACCATATATCTTGGATTGAAGATGAAAATTGAATGCTTGGAGTGAAAAATAAAATAGAAAAGCTGCCACCACTGTCAAAACCATTCTTCTTGAATAAAAACAATGAACCCCCTTAAGATGGTGCACCTCACACACCGATTTTCATCACCTCCCTGTGATGGAGATGCTATTACATCGGATATATTCTTTAACCAGAATCATTTATTTGCAAGCGTTCTTGAGAAGTACATGGCTCAAACACCCCATAAACCCACACAAACATGCACATGCTGCTAAAACACAAACACCTGCAGCAGCATGCACACCACACCAAACACTTGTAAAAGCTGCAGCATGGTCAATTGAACCAACAGAAGCACACAACCAAGGAAAAGTAGTCCTCTTTAATTACACCCTTTTATTAGAAAAAGGAAAACACCATGTACAGAACTGAAAAAGCTTCTGCATGCTCTCAGACCTTAGTGTATTTGTAAGTGCACCTCATTTCATTACTCTTTTAAAAGATAGTTTTTTCTTGGATGAAAAATACTTCACCCATTAAAAACACTACTAGAATTTATATTCTAGCAAGCTCTAGAAATAACAATCATTTAATACACTAGTTGCCAGTACCTAGAAAGGAAAGTCCACAAAATTTGGAAACATCAATTGTATTGAGAGGTTTGCTGGAATAAATTCCACTGAATTGCAATAAGATACGTAGCAGCTATGGCAACTGATTTTTTTTTTCCCCCCCAATGTCAAGCTGTTTATATGATAGAGTTTCCTTGGATAGTGGATTCTGGCCAAAACTCTCAGACTGAGTGTTTCAGCCCAGTTATTATACAAAGGTTTTGGTGACTCCATATGCAAAGCAAAAGAGCCAGATCATTGAAGGGTTAAGGGTTCGTTTGGATGCACTCTCAAAGGGGGTTTTTGATGCCAAAATACCACTTTAAGCTGATCCCCCACTTCACAAAATAAGCGCTAAAATGCCCACTTGCTGAAATCCAACCACCGGCTGTGAAAGAATGTTTTGATTGTTTGTCTATCCACCATCCAAAGTGAGATATAAACAAATTGGATAATGGGAAGATGACCTAGATTCAAAGGCTATAGGAGCTCTTGCTCCAGTGGTAGACTCTCAGGAGTTTCAACACTTGGTCAAGGGTTTGAGTACCCATAAGTGGTGAAATCCCACGCGCGTGTGTAAAAAAAAAAAAAAAAAAAGAGGCTATAGGAGCCTATATGTATCTTATTGCAATATATTCTAGGGAATGCACTCAGGTAGAATGTGATGGTTGACATGAAAGCACAATAAGATTTTACACATGGCAAGCATTAAAATCATATTAAACCGTTCAAATGGCGGGCCCAGCTTTAGATGGATCATAAGACGGATGTTTTACGCTTGTTTGATTACTTAAAACTGGTCAATTGGTAGATGTTAATTGAACAATTAAGATGGAAAATATCCAACCATCCAACTTCAACAAAAATGATCTCAGATAAGTGGTTAAGATTTCTCAATCAACTTGATTTGTGATGACGACCCAGGGCCTAAAAAGTCTACAATTCAGGGCCACATCAACAACCAAAGTAGGTGGCCATAAAAATCAACTTTATGTGGCAGGTTGAAGGAGGGCATCATCCATTTTAACTAGGGTTGAAAGTCGGGGGTTGGGTTGCATTGGTGCTCAACCCTAGCCCAACCCAAGGTTCCTATACCTCAACCCTAATCCAACCCAAACCAACCTTGGATTGGGAATTCTCAACCGAAGCAGGCTCAGTCAGGTAGATACATGCTAATATTTTTGTTATTACATTAGTCTATTATATTTCAATACATGTCTTAATTTTTATACCTATGATTTTATTAATTATATATGTAATTATTTATAGTAAAGAACTTTTTTTTTCCCCTAAATAAACAAGCTAAAATATAGGATAATTATTCCTTTAAAAGTTGTGTTGTGTAGCAAGCAATCTATGTGGGAGAGAGAAATCCTACGTATATTGTTAGCTCGAGTCATTAAAAATGACGTGGACTAATGAGACTTGACAACACTGGAATTTCATGTGCCTTCAACATAGATGATTCACACTCAATTATAATTTATAACTCGTATATTGGGTTCAGGTTGGGTTGGGCATCTCGAGACCTCAACCTAAGCCCAAGCCAAGTTTTAGCGTTTGTATAGCCCAATCCTGAGACCGAATCTGATACATCCGGCCTGAGCCCAATCCAATGTTGGGTCAGTCGGGTTGAACCTGCCCAACTTTGGGCCCTAATTTTAACTACCAATACAATTAGAACTACCTACAGGTGAGGTACCACAAGTTTCTCACCATCTTATCTGCCAACATGCCACTTACGTAGAACGTCAGTACAATTAAAATAAAAAAAGGGCCCCATCATGGAGATCAACTGGCGCAATAATCAGGATGGTCCACTTATCAGGTGGACTACGCCATCGCAGTCAATGGACGGGTGATGTTCTGACTCAACATAGAAGTGTGGCCCAACTAGTGAGACGATCATCTTGGCACTGATGTTAATGGTGGAGGGTTTCATTTTCATGGCACTGATGTGCTGCATAAGTAGCATATTTGAGATGATACAGTTTCATAAGTTGTGGTACAAAGCGGGTTTGCAGGGTAATGTAAGGGTTGGGTACTATTGCACGTACAAAATGCTATGGTTTGGTTGGAGGATTACCCTCTGCAACTAGTGTTAGGGGTGGCAATGGGTCCGGTCTGATTAGGTTCGGATTGGGCTTGGGTTAGGTTCGTGTTATAACAAACATAGATCTAACTTAAACACAATACATTATTAAACTGTATGAAAATCTTACTCCCAACTCAATGGATAAATCCAAATCCAACCCATCTACCCATTTAATTAAGTCTCAAGAATCAGTAGTAGACGCATTGCGTTTCAACACATAAGTTATGAGTTTAAATGGCCATGTTTCGTGCAAGCATAAAGAAAAATATGACTCATTTAATTAAAAAATAAAAGACTAAACTAAAAATAAAAATATGATCATTTTTTAAAGAAAAATATAAAATATCAACAACATTTTTAGAATATTAACATAAAATCAAATTATAACAATCTAAACTAACTTTAGATTTTTTAAAATATATATTATATTATAATATATGACATATAAATACATACATTGTATATATGTCTATCATTTAGTAGAGAAATAAAGGGGTAGACTATATTCATGATAAAAGTTTGTGTGAAAGAGTGAGCCCTCAAGATGATGGTTTATACAATATGGGACCGCCATAAAGACGAGAATGAACGGTCCAGATCTAGCGTTTCACGTAACCACTACTAAATCAAATGGGTCTAATCACTCCTCTTATTCTACAGTATAGATGACATTGGATTACGAACTATAACTTGGATCGTTCAAAAGACAAGTTTGATATTTATTCACGAGAGAACTTCTTTTCATTTATAGGGAGAGAATGAGACCAGAAATTATTTAGTATTATCCTCATCTCATTATCCAAATCTTCATTTCAAGTTGAATTTATATATATATATATATATGCAGGCTAAACCTCATTTGACCCGTCTACTAGTGATTGCCCACAAGTGGGTCTTACAAGCCTACGTCCAACACATGACCCATTTGATTCAGCTTAGTAAATTCAAACCCAACTTGTGATAAAATACAATTCCGTGTTTAACCCATATGAAAAATGAAATAACCTAAGCCCTGACTTGAGGGTTAGGTTGAATTCTGGTTAAGTGTCGCCACCCCTAGCTAGTGTTCCATTTTCAGCGAAGCATGGAGAGAGCACTGAATATGATAGTGTAAAGTAGCATGGTAAGTTAAAAATTAGGACCGTCCATCTTGTTGCCCCTACCTTGGATGGAAAAGGGTTTAAAATAAACATAAATGAATGCTCTTAGTTGTCTGATCAGTGGACTTTAAAGGAACGGTGGAAAACACAAATAATTAATGGTCAAACATTCAAAAAGATGATGGATGGAACATAGTTAGGGTTGGGCTGACAAGAGTCACTTGGAATCGATGGAAAAATCCTAGCCATCTGGTTAATGTCTATAGTTGATGGCAAGATTGATTACCAGTGTATAAAGTAACAATAATTTCTCGACTATCCATCCCATGGATCCCGCCATGAATGACACACAGATTGTCTTCCCCATCACCCCACCGAACCAAAGCTAGCAAGAGGAAAGTCTAATCACTTATTTGGACCATCCATTTTGATGGAGTAATATTTACCAAATGATCCAAACCATCCCTTGAAATGACCATCAAAATAAAAGTTCCATTTTGATTATCACAGAAAAAAATCTTATCACCGGATTGCCTATCCCTTGAAACTCACAACAGCAGCTTTCATCAGAAGATCCTAGATGTGCAATATGCAGTTGGGGCCATATGTACTGGTGATTAGAATCGTTGATCCTGAGGGCTCCGTCAGTGTCAGTGAATGTGAACCGTTGGAATAGAGAACGTTCAAATATCCATCACGTACACGTAAACATGGCAATTCAATGTGGGTCCTTGGGTTGAATGATATAAACATGTATGCTTAAACATCTTACATACTTACCAAATTAGCACGTGTGGCTGCACGTATTGGAGTGTGGGGAATTAGCAAAGCTCCTTGATACACTGACAACAATCCATACATGGGAATCAAACCCCCTTTAACGTGGCCTACAATTGGCTAACTCAAAGATGGCAAACTAGTGGGCCCTCAATTTATGTGGATTAGGTCCCACAATTTGGATGAATTGGGCTCATGTATGATAGTAACACGTTCAAGTGAGGTTCATGAATGGCTACACGTGGGCCCATATGGGCTCTGGCGCTGCTTGTGTCCAGATGTCTTTGAACTGGCTTTACCCATAGTTCTGATTGGGGCTGAAAGTCGGGCGCGTTGGGTCAGGTTGGTGCTCAACCCTAACCCAAACCAAGGTTCCTATACCTCAACCCTAATCTAACCCAATCTAACCTCGGGTTGGGAATTCTCAACCCAATCCTGACTTAAGCAGGGTCGGTCAGGTGGTTCGTTATTATATTAGTCTATTATATTTCAATACACATTTTATTTTTTTTTATCTATGATTTTATTAATTATATATGTAATTATTTATCGTAAAGAACTTCATTTTTTCAAAATAAACAAGTTAAAATATAAGACAACCACTCCTTTAAAAGTTGCGTTGTGTAGCACCCAATCTATTTAGGAGAGAGAAATCTAGTGTATCTTGTTAGCTTGAGTCATCAAAAATTACGTGGACTAATGAGACCCGATGGCATTAGAATTTCATGTGCATTCAACACAAATGATCCACACTCAATTATATATCGATTGGGTTCAGGTTGGGTTGGGCAACCCAAGACCTCAATCCAAGCCCAGCCCAAGTTTTATCGGGTTGGAGTTTGTATAGCACAAGCCTGAGATTGAACCTGATACATCCTGCATGAGCCCAACCCAACGTCGGGTCAGTCAAGGGTCAGTCAGGTTGAACTTGCCCGATTTTTAGCCCTAGTTCGGATGCCATGAACTAGGTGGGCCATACCTGAGTTTCGATCTTAGCACGACAGACCATACTGCCCTGGTCCAACCAAGGTACTTGGTGAGTAGGCTGGGCTGGGTTTGGAGAGAGAAGTGCATTTTGTTGGCTGGACGGGGCCTCACTTGGATGGACTTGCTAGGCCTTAGCTTGTCCAATTCTGGACAATTTACACCTCTGGTTAGGTGGGTCCCAGTAACATTCGCATGGACACAACTACAGCATGTCAGCTCCATCCCAGTGTCCGGCCCACTGTGGTTCTTTCATAATAATAAAAGTATTATGCTAGCCTGATTGTTGGCCCACCAATTCGATGGTTAAAAATGAAACTAAAAAAATGTTGACTCTAGTTGGAAAGTTGGATTTATCGTACACATTTGCATTGTCTTCATTTGCTATATGAATGTATACAACCAGATGAGGTTTTTGGTAGCCTCACAACAAACAAAGTTCAAGTTCCAAATTGGTAAGTTTGTGTTGGGTGGCCCACCTTGAAGATGAGAGAGTAGAAATTAGCGTCATTTAGTATCGGATGAGCTTGTAGGTTCTTGTAGAAGCATACTTCTTATTTTAAAATTTTTGGATAATAAAAAGTCACAAATGTCTATCTCATTGTTAGTTTAACTAATATAAACTGAAGGAAATGCATAAAGAGATGGAACCTGGCTATGAATGAGAAGGAGACGCGTGTGTGTTCCTCGAATGTCCAATTGATAATAACTCAGATATATATATTCAACAATGGGGAGCATAATTAAGAAAGAGGAACATAAAGTTATGGGAATTCAAGAGATGAAAATTCAACTAAATAGAAAAACATTAATTATAAAGGACCTATACTTGTAACGAGTCAAGGTTATTAACAGATTTCCTTATTAATGAAAGCATTTTCTTTGTAAGAGAAGGCTTTCCACGCATCTAATGAAATAACACCTATAAATTCTTATATTGTATGTACTTTTAATCTAATGAATTGTATATATTTTCATCATTGATACTTTGTTCATTGCTCATCGTTATTATGTATATATGGAATTGATATGATTAGGGTGAATTGTTAGGAGATTTCATCGAGGTTTTTGTATCTTTATAGGGTAAAGTAAGACAAGTTTGATGTGAAACACATTATGAGGTCTAATTTATTTGATTTTTCATGGGGTTAAAAAATTGTCACGACCAGTTAATAAGTTTGTGTAACTTAATATATGGGTCATTATGAATGGTGTGATTATTGTGCCTATAATGAATTTCTATCATGGGACATTGCCTCCACACATATGTAGGTGTATAAATGTATGCACATTGAATGGATCGAGGACGTCAAAGATGGATTTAACTATTTGGTATTAGGTATCACTTCCTATGCCGTGTTTTTTTTTTTGTTTTTGTTTTTGTTTTTTCGGTTAACTTGTTAGTACACCCACTGTCAATTCACACTTCACTGTTAGCCACCCCCACTAAGGAATCGATAGTAGGGATATTTATCCTAGACTTGAGAGGACTTAGGATCCTAGTTGGGATTTGATTGATTGCTTTGATTTACCAATATGTCTTCCACTTAGGTGGATCGATCATTCTCATAGGAATTAGGATTCTCATTAATGGATCTATGACCCTTATAAGTCTAGCCTTATACTAAAAATTGAAATGATTGATCAACTAGTCAATTGAACTAATTTTGTAAATTGTGATTAAACAATTGATTTCAAAATCATTATATGCATTATTTTGTAGAATCAATAGTTTATATTTGTTTTTAGATAATCATTCATGGTTGTAGGATATGGTGGGCCTAGGATAATGTGCCTTAGTGAGGTATATAAAATGATATGGGTATAATAAATAGTTTGACTATGTATATGTAAAAATGTGCAAACTTGGATAAATTTGATTCAATCAAATTTTTTATGTGAGTAAACAAGTTATCGTGGCAATTACTTGTGGTTTAAATAACTAACAATGATTACTTTAGAGAAATCCATCCATAATAAGGGAAGGTTGGTGGCAAAGACTTAAAGTCTGCAAATACATAAGAACAAGCTAGGTAGCCTCATAAAATTCCGCACCATATAAAATCTTTCATGACACGAAGAATAGAAACTCTAGGGTGACCGATTCAAAAGAAAGAGAAAGAAGGAGCAAGCATTGACCATCTTCCTTTCTTCAAAAAAGGTATAGTTGGTTTTAAATTTGTGTTAATTTTTGCATACTTAAAAGTAAATTTAATTTGATTTATCTAACTTCCATTGGTATCTTATGAACAAGTGTTGGACTTGCATGTCTAGTTGACTAGCTTTTATATATATATATATATATATATATATATATATATATATATATATATATATATATATATATGATTTCTGCTAGATTTGGCTTGCATGTTCATACGAGCTATAGTGATAATGCTCAACTTACTTTACAAGATTAATGGCAAAAGAACTTTTATAAGGTTCAACTTTCCTTCTTAACTTTCGATCTGTGATAAGAAAAAAGCGCTTGCAATTACAAGAAACCATTTTTTTTTTTCTTGAAAACCTACATCAAAGCTTATCATGTTTTGATTAATACAAATATATGTGTTGTATTTTTGCATGTATTTGATTATACCACATGTTGTTATTTTATATGTCAAGATTCATAAATGATTGATATGGTTTTATAGGCTTTCTTCCTAGGTTTTGATGATATTGAAATCATTTTTCCATAATATGTAAGAAGATTGTTTCAACATCAATCCACTAGATCTTTTAGATCCTATATCTAATTCATGTAAAAATTTAACTTTAGTTTTTCTTATATATCTAGAATATATGGTTCAAATTTCAGCTAAATCCACAACCAGATTTGCTGGAATTATGTTTTTACCAACCATATGCAAATTTAGACCATATATAATATTGTACAATTGTCATGCCCTAGACTCGGTAATCGAACTCATAAGGAATCCGATGGCCGGTTCTGGCCGCAACAGCCTCCGTAGTACCACATTCTCGGATCCTGAGGCAGGTTCCGATCCTGGGATCATACAAGGAGGATTTTCATAATAATATAATCATTTTCAAAATGAGCATACCCAAGATCACAACAAGTAAATCTGAGAATAATAAAGGCGCACATCACAAAATACACTATGAATTTGAACTTTTACAAGCTTACATCAGGTTCAAAAGGACATACATAAGGTAACAGAAGAAAGAAGGAAGAGAATCTGCAACACCGGGTCCTTGGATCGCACACCTATCCAAGCTCCGTTGTTAAGACGCTAACTTAGGATCTCCTGCATGCATCAATCGTGCATAAACTTATAGAAAGCTTAAAGGGTGGTGAAAGTGTGTGAAAATGGTGCTCAGAAGAAGATAAAGAATGTAGAAGGGAATCATGATCAATATTAATACCACTAGCCTTATCAAGGCTATCATGAACACAAGAAGTCATACTAAGGCAATATGATAATATAGGAAGCCATACCAAGGCTATATGGTGTAATGAGTAATGTAATGCAATGAGTACTAGGCGCTATGCCAAGGCGATGCATTATGAGGCTTATACAGCCGATGCACATGCAATGCGAAGTAATGTCAGTGCTCATATCCAATCCACATATCAAGTACATTTCTATCATGAGACAATCACCGGGGTCCATTACACTGCCGGATGACTGCCGCTCTACAGACCCCGCACAGTCAAACGAACATAAGAGACCTCACTACCTGTATGTGTACAGCCAATCACTAGCAAGGCCTGAAGGTAGCGGACCCATTCATGAGCTGGTTAGACTCAACCTAGCAATGCCCTCTTACATCAGGCGAGTAAGGCAACACCCCTATCCAACCGACTACACAACAGTGGGAGTCGCGGTCTAACGGTATAAGGCCCTCGTGCGCTTATATATTTCACCAGGTCACGGTGCTGGAGCAGATCCTTGGTACCATGAAAGTTTTAAAAATTTCACCCATTAGCATCCTATGCACCCGGTATGCTTAAGTAACATTTTCGGTGTCCAAACATGGCCATCCATGATGTATCTGTGGAGGCTATAGCCCTGATGAAGTAAGAGCGATAATACTCATATGCTACGTAATGCTAGATGCATGAATCACACAATCAACCATGCATCAATCCCAAGCATCCAACGTGCTCAAGAGGGGATACTCGTCCCTCGAAGAAAGTATCATGTAATGTCCAATGACATAATATGACCACACATACATAGTGTCAACCAAACATACAATGATATACATGGGCCATGAAGACGGGTCTAGACGCATTATACGGTGATATACAAAGTAGTACACTCCTCCTATCCAAGAAGGGACTAAGACTAGGTATTTAGACAGTATTCATAAGGAATCTCACCTCTAGTGGGGGCCCATTTACCTGGGGTAACCCATGAGATTAATTATACAAACTATGAGTTTAAGCAATATAGAAATGAGCCTAACAAGAGTTTAAGATGATCATCCAATCACTCTTAAATACAACCGGGCTTAGGGAGTTCATAATGGGGACATTTAACCACCATTTCTCAAAAAGGCATATCAACCATGAATGATGTGGATAGAAGGCCCAAGGCCTACATTAAAGATAAAAATAAATGTAGCTAACCATATACATATATATTCCTCATAATAGGTCATAAAAAGATAAAATATCACTTTTAACAACATGAGCCCCAAGAGAAAAATTAAGGCCCAAGGCTTAATTCCTAATGGCCATAGAATCCATGCATTGAGTCAAACTTGGTGGGCAGTCCGCGTACACAATATACGACTAAATAAGTTTAAGTTTGGATGAAATGGGCCCAACTACATCAGCCCAATAACTTAGCAATTTAAGTGGGCAACTAAGGGCCCAATACTATCATTGTCTTAGCCCACAAGTCCATCAAAATGATGGAAGTTGGCCCAATATATGGTTGGGCCAAGCTGGGATGACCCTGCCCACTCTGGGCCCATGGGATGCCCAAAAAAAAAAAAATTGATCTAAGATGGGGTCCTCATCTGATCACTAAACGTGACGCAAAAGAATGCACTGATTAAGCCCAAAGATTATAAGAAAACATAAGCATATTACATGTACGTAAGTTCTCAATATGGTAGGCCCCACAGCCAAATAAAGTTTTAACCATAAAATTTTACATTTAAGGCCCTTTGATTAACTTTTGGCCGGTTTAACTTCCTAGATCTGCTAAGGTCCAGAAATCAGTTAACTATATGGAAATAATCTCATGAAAGCATTCGCTGGGGGACCCCATTAGATAGAGAGTGCATATATATCATGAAAAGATTAAGTGGGCCTGTTACAGGATTGTGAGTCCAGCAGTAGCCCAAGGCAGAGAGTACATCCATAATCGGGTGATCCAAGGCTTGGATGGTCTGAACCAAACATGTGTTAAGGTATGTTCCACATATATACACATTAAGCCCTAAATAAATGGCCTAAGGTCTATGGTGAGCCTTTAACCATCCATAAAAAAACCTATGGGCCTACCTTAGGATCACCCATGAGGACATTCAACCTCGACTGGCTTCTAAGAGGTAGCCCGCCACTACTCATATAATATAAGGTTTAAAGCTCACACAATGCATGACCTACTGGGCCATACACCAAGCCCAACTTATAGGCCAAATAGTGGACCCTCAAGTAAGGTTTGGGCCAAACCACAAAGGTCATAATTCCACATATAGTGGTGGGCTTCATAGGCAGTCCAGTAATTCATTTATATGGGCAAGTTTTACATTTAACACAAATGAGTTGGGCCTCACTTTTGGCCTAAGTATAGGGTCAATTTAGTGGGCAGCCAAGAGCCCAACTTCTTGCATATTATTGCCCTTAAGCGTATCACAATAGATGAGAGAGTATAGTCACAAGATCAATGAGCCTATCTAAAAGAAGTGAGTCCAAAAGGCCTAATCACTACCACAAAAGGGGTGGCCATGCATATACTATATTACATAATGGGCCCAAAGGAAATGGCCAAAAACAAAAGTTATCCAATTCATACATTATGGTGGACTTGAGATCAGCCCATAAGCCTAAGAATACACATGGGTAAGGCCTATACTGATAGTGTGGGTCTTACCACATCAGCCCCAAAGACTTAGCAAGGCCCTCCACAATATACATTTATGTGGGCCTTGTAACTCAGCCCACAATTAAGCATTTTATGAGCGCATCAAGGCTAATAAATACACATGATCAGCTTATAAACGACCCATTGGGCTCGTAAAATAATAAGGTCAGCCCCTACACAGTCTTAGGCTCAAGGAATAGGTTTTCAGCCCAAATGTCCCATAAAACTACCAAAAATCTGGTTAAGGCTAGCCCATATTACTACCTTAAAGATGGGCCTTAAGAGGCACTAACTACACCCAAAAATAATGTCTAAGGAAGGAAAGCAAGGAGTGTGTGCAACACTCTCTCAAATCTGGTATGCTAAAATAGTTCCTAAACAATCAATCATGTAGCAAAATTTGGGCCCCTTGCTGGAATAACAGCCCACCCATTTCTTGGCTTGCTGGAGTATAGAAATTTATTTAATTTAGATGAGTTACTAACCCATGGTAATCCAAGTATATTATAGTGGCCCCCACCAGATAAAAAGGGAGATATACAACACTTACTTCAAGTGGTCCATGCCATTAGAATGCAGGCCCAACAACCCAAGGTAGGGGCATGCCTGGGTATTTGGCCCAAAAATGGTCCAAATTGCAGGCCACACCATGGTCGGTATAGAGGCCCAATGGCCCTAAAAATTTATAGGGTGGTCTTTATATGGGTGGGACACACCCCTACAAAATTTTAGAATGTTTGGACATTTATAAATATTTTAATTAATTTGAATAAAACAATCTGTCTAGAAAATCGGACTAGCCTAAACGTCCCAATGTGGTGGGCCAGTCCGGCCCTTGGTACGGTGTGCACAGGGGTCTATTAGCCCCAAAAATTTGTAGGTGGGTCCTACCATGGGTGGACCACACCCTCACAAATATTTAGAATTTTTGGACATAGATAAATATTTTAATTCATTTAAAGAAATCAATCTGTCCTGAAAATCGGACTGATCTGGACACCACATTATAGTGGGCCGGTCTAGCCACCACCATGGTGCGTGCAGGTATCCATTGGCCCCAAAATTTTGCAAGTAGATCCCACCATAGGTGGATCACTTTCTTGTAAAATTTCATGATTTTAGGATACCTAAAAGTATTTTAATTAATTTAAAAAATATAATCTGTCCAGGGTGGAATATTGCTGGAATATAACTATGATGAATTCGGGTCATCCAATGGGAAGGTTTTGGGCCTCAAAAATTCTTGAAATTTGGACCCAAGGTCTCTCATTAGGCCTACAACAAGGTGGGATCCAGAAATATGGCCCACCTTTTTAGAAAGTATTTATAAATTAAGAATTTTATTAGATTATATTGCTAGACTGCACAACAGAAAATTTCCTATTATGCTTCTAATATAAATGAATATATACAAATGATCCTATGAATGCACACTACAATAGTATAGAATTAGTGAACTCAAATAGCAGCGGGATTGGAAATCAATGTGTCACTTGTAGGTAAATTGTCTCCCAACATATAATTGATCTAGCATTTATGGCTTGTGTAATTATCACATGAAATTTACCCAATCATTTAATGATCTATTGTCATGCCCCAAATCCAAAAATCGGGCTCATAAAATTTTTAATTGCTGAATCCGGTGCCGACAGCCTTCGTAGTACTCCATTCTTAGCTCCCAATGTCCATACGCCAGGTTCCGATCCTGGGATCCTACAAGGAGGATTTTTCGACGTACATTTGTCTCTTATGAAGTATAACCACAAGTATACCTAAATCATAAAGGCAACATTATCATCACATATCCACTAATATGAACATTTGAATACAATGCTAAAAGGAAAATACATATGTCAAAATCAAAGCTTTAGAAGACCGCTGCACTCTCCAAGCTCAACACTGTTACAACCTAACGCCACCTGCACGCATCTATTATGCATAAGCTTATAGAAAGCTTAGAGAGTGGTGAAAGTATGTGTAAGGTAAGTGCTAAGTATACAATAAAGCCCATAAATTATACATCATCAGGATAAGCGAAAATATTGACAAGATCATGAATCATATGATATCAGAGTAAGTGAAAATATACTGGTAAGTCCATGAGTGTTATCAACCGTACCAAGGCTATGCGATGTAAGGCATAAATGTTAACGGCCATATCAAGGCTATGCAATGTAAAACATAATAAGACAATAACAGATGTCGAGGTTGCAATGTAATATGCAAATCCTGATGAGCCACGAATACCATCAACCTCATCTAGGCCATACATCAAACCTGCACGTATCGCGCGATCATGTGGGGATAACTCCGCCTCACAAGAAGTCTTATAAACATCTCAGCTCAATGGTTTCTGCTTTAATCAATCATTCATCACAACATGCATACGAATGATAGGGGTGCATAGAAGGATGACAGATCTAGTCCAAATATCAAGATAAGCTCACTGATTTAAAATGCGTCACGATAGTTAAGGAAAGAATCCAACTTATAGCCACCACAACATCGGATGATACAATTGATGTGGAACAAAGTTCTGCCTTCACTGTATGCACAGTAACCTGCTAGCACAGTATCCTGCCAGTCACTGGTAGCAAACCTAGGCTTCTTAGGCCCCGTCCACATCAGTGTTGGCCCACATGTGCTTGCCCACATGTGATCACAGTGATGGAGCATCACAATATCCCTCACTAAGGGCAGATCCAAGTCTAAGTGCAATAAGTGGGCTTCCTTACCCTCTCTATCAAACAATAAACTAGACTTTCCTATGGGCCCAATATATACACATGGTGGCTCCAAGGTATAGGTATCATGATGCGATGCTGTCACATACTCATAATCGGTATCGATAACCGGCAATGATAATCGGTCTCGACAATGTGGACATTAAACCATCATTGCCCAATAATGTGGTCATTTAACCAATATTGCCCCCAAGGAATGGCCCACACAAGGGATTCATACACAACTTAATGAACCATACATACATCACACTGGGCCTCAATCATGGGCCTTGAATACATCACAATGGGCCTTGCCAAATGGGTCCAAAATACATCACAATGGGCCTCATCATATGGGCATGGAATACATCACAATGAGCCTTACCAAATGGGCCGAAAATATATCACAATAGGCCATGTCCCATGGGCCTCAAATATATCATAATGGGCCTCTACCCATGAGCTCCAAATGCATTACAGTGGGCCTCAACCAACGGGCCCTAATACATCACAATGGGCTTCAACCCATGGGCCCCAAACACATTACATCGAGCCTCATCAAATGGGCCCTAAATACATCAAATGGGTCATATCAACGGGCTAAATCAAATGGGCTGATTCAAATGGGCCCAATCCCATGGGCTTCATATATATCAATCGGGCCCACCCTTATGTATTTTTGAGATCCGATCTATTCATAAGTTAACATATAGGTAGATGAAGTGAAAGTAAAAACATCGGCTTGACCCTTAGAAGTTTTGAACGGTGAATGTCACTGTGCTCGTTATTTCCAATGGTGGGGTCCATGTGAACTATAAATCTGACTCATTCTTGACCCCATACTATAAAAATGATCTCTCAAAAGGATTGGAAGGTATGGATACAACACACACATCATGGTAGGGTCCACACATGTGGCCCACCAACTAATGGATGGTGTGCATTTACACCATAGGTGGCACATGCATCACATGCTGCTGTGCAGCAGCAACAGCTAGCAGCAACTGCTGCTTCAAACGGCAAGGATGGGTCCCACGTAGGGCCCATCATGATGTTTATTTCCCATCCATCGATTGCTAAGGTCACACAGACCCATTAAAATAAATAAATAAATTTTATTTTTATTTAAAAACCTTAGGGACTAGAGGTTTTCAATAACAGATGTTTAATCGACCACTGCTTTTAACGTGGTTCACTTGACTCCATATACGGTTGATTTTAGGGGGCCCACCTAATGCACGGCGTTGATGTTCAACCCACATCATGATGGGGCCCACGGTTGGGACCCACGATCCCTGGCCATGTACGTCTAACACAGCAAGACACTGCTGCGCATCCTCTGGCGTCAGTAGTAGCACCTGCTACGTCTTATATATATATATTTTTGAAAAATAAGTTTTTTTTGTAGTTTTTTGTATGTGGGGCCTGCATCAGGTGAATCTAGCCCAACCGTTGCATTCTACGACTCAAGACAGTCTAAATGAGCCCAATATGCGGTATGTTTTGGCGTGTAGAAAAATTAAAGTGGCCCTTAATGAATTTTAACGATAAAAATCACCATTTTCTATGTTATAGCCCGCCAGAATATCGGATTAACTTTCATTTTTTGGCTCAACCCTAAAATGAGCTAGAGAATGGAATGGACGGCGTGGATTAACTTCATACATCAAGGTGGGGCCTACATGAGCGGTCCACCCCAAAAGTTTGGAAATCAAGCCAATATTTTTATTTTCAGTTTACATCTAACGTCCTTGGACGCTGGACGGTTTGGGCATAACACATACATTTAAGGTGGGCCTTGCTCAGGTGGGCTACTAAATGGCTGGATGGTATGGATAAGACATACATCAAGGTGGAGTACACCAGGGTGGGCCACACAGCCACATCATCCCATAAGAAAAATGAAAAAGAGAGGGAGAGAGAGAGAGAGAGAAAGAGGCACGCGTGTGATGGAGGGCTCCGCCACTATGAGCTCTCCCTTGCATTCAATCATACATCAAGTAAGTCCCAATACTTGTGGGCCCACTAAATTAAAGATCAACGGTGAATATTCCTTCTCCACCAAAATGGAAGGTTTAAATGACCTTTATTCATGCAAGGAAAATAAACGTCATGATGGGGTCTATGGAGAATGGCCCTATCATGGAATGATCATGAGAATCAAGGCGAGCCATCAGCCACACCTAGGGTTCATAGTGAGATTCATACCATCAATCGGTAGGCTTCATTTGGCACATCATCAAAACATGAAAATCTAGCCTATAAAGCACCCACCGTTCGATCTTCTTGATCCAATGGAATGCCAATCTTCTTATGCTTCACTTTGATGGAAGATGATGAGAAAGCATTGGTTAAGATGAAAGATTTTGGGGTGGGAAGTGGACCACACACATCTCACTTTCTCTCTTGAAAATGCTTGAACGCTAGAGTTGCTTAGGGAGAATGGGAGAGGTGAGAGAGAGTGTGATGTAAGAGAAGTGATGTGAGAGAGGGATGGTAAGTGATGGGTGATGTGTACTTGACATATGTAAGGGATGGGTTGCTTTGACTTTGAGGTTGGTTGGGGATGGGGTGTGAAGTGATGTGTACTTAACCCTTGATTAATTGATTGATGTGATATTGGGTAGAGATTCTCTTGGAATTATAAACGCGTGTTGTTTTTCTCAAACCGAACGCGGGCCCACATCTCTTGACCTGGGTATCGGATTGGTGCGCGAGTCGTGACGTCGGAACTGCGGCGATGATGCGGTTGCAATGGTATAAGTCTTGTATCGAGTTGACTCAGATCTATAGGATATGATTTAGAATTGCGCGCAATTGCTGTCTACGTATCGCAAGTCGTCGGAATTCAATCGGAAGGACCGTAGAAACCTACGGAACAGTACAGGCTAGGATACGAGTCTCACATCTATGCTACTACAATATAAGTTTACACAATCTACCTGAGGATAGAGTCGATAATGCTTATCTCAGTTGGATTTTGTCTTGATAATTCCAAGTCTTAGGGCGGAATTGCATCTCATTGAGCATTGCTAAATTTGTACAATCATGCACAATGCTTTGCGTCATGTCAAGTACAAGAAGAACACCGCCTTTTAATTGACCATTACCGATAATATCTCCGTCGTTTAATTAAGTACACCAAACAATGTGTGTAGACATCATTGATTCATAAGTTTGAAAATGATGGAGGCCACACATATCTATCTTAGAAAATCCCCATAATCAAATATGTACATATCCATATCATTGTGATGGGCTGCCCATAGTGCAGCAGGATTCGCATTGAACGTGCATATACAATCTACTTCGTTACTAGATTGTCTTGGATTTTTAATATGGTCGTCCTCGAAGTGACCCATCAGGGAAGCATGTGCCTTGGGTGTAAAGTGCATGTAAAAGAGAATAAGATAAAAGCTACGGGGGTGCCTTTGAAGGTTTGCTACGTACATGGCATTATATTTCTTTTTCTTTTTCTTTTTAATTTACTAAACTCACAAGCTTGTACATTCTATTAGATGTGTCAACGTGGATGACGGGGTAACATCCAAGCCACCCATCAAGTGGGTCTGACCTCTAACTTTGAAATTGTGGCCCACCTGATAAGTGGACTGATACAAGTTCTTTGGAGAGTGAATTTTTGGACAGCGAATTTGCTTAGTAGTACTTATATGATGAATAGAACGAAAAGTCTACCAATGTGCCACGTGGAAATTCTACCAGCGTGTCACATGTGAGGGCGTGTACATGAACTGTTTTGTTATAAAGCAGAGCTTTTTTTTCTTCTCTTTTTTCTGTTTTCCTTTTTTACTTTGGAGATTGGACCATAGGCAGGTTCATATCCGAAGAAAAAGAGTTCAATGATAAAAGGATTGAAAAATACTTATCCTACAATTTTTTTACATAGCCTCAATCAATGCTAAGGCCCACCTTGTAAATGGTTTGGATCATTTAAACATGACTCATGTAAATGGTTTGGATGATAGTTTTAAAACTCAGTAACTCGGCCCGGTCAACTCGACTCTGCAGGGTTTTAGGTCGAGTTCTCCTGTAGAGTCAGAATTTTTGAGACTTGACCTTAGATGGGTCCACTTGGTTTTCAACTTGGTTGATTGACTGTTGACTCGCTTGACTCGAACCGAGCCAGTTGGACCATCATGAAAGAGAAGCCACATCTAATAAAGAGATAACATGTGATATATCTTGCACTTTTAAAAATGATCTAACTGTAAGTATATATATACAAATACTTTAAATATTTCATACTAATCTAATAATTAATTATCTATAAATACTGAGTCGAGGAAATAAATCTTGAGTCTTTGATTCGACTCAACCCGGTTGGACATTGAGTCGCATTCTAGTTTCAAGTTTTTGAGCTACGTCTCGATCATTCATGCTATCGGAAAAGTTAAAAAAAGACAGGACGTATTGTACCAAAACTCATGCCTTTACAAGCAAGAAAAGTTCACTTTTATCAGTAGACATCTGTCTCCAAGGAAAGATGAGGTTTGCTAACCTCACGGGTGCAAAGCCTCTCCATTTACGCTCAAAGCATAATTCTCAATAATGCATGAGTGCATGGGATCCGAGAATTTTATCAGATGAGGAAAACGCCGACAGGTGTTTCATGCACTGTGGCCCATCTAAGTGAAATAACTTGATTCTTAAGCCAAGATCTAATCAAGTAGTGTGCAGGGTGCGGGTCGAGATCAAACCGAACCCTACTAGCCCAACTTGAAAATTTTGTTGGATTGGGTCAAACCCGACCTCTTCCTTCTTATTTTATTTTATTTTCTGACGTAGAGCGGGTCATGGATAATTTCATGGCCAAGGACCAAAAGATGCCTGATCGTAAGCGGAAGTGATTCGGATCGTAAGGACCTTAAATCAGGTGTATCTCGCAATCCGAAATGAGTTATTTAACATATCATATATGATTTTGGGGTAAGATGAGCTACTTTAGCCACCCAACCTGCTATGCTGTGTTGCCCATGCCGAATTTGCGAAATACCATCAAATTGACGGTAAAAATCTTGTTTTAATTTTATTTTTACTATTTATAGTAGATTTTAGTTTGATTATAATTCTTCATCAATTGGGCTTTAGGAGTTGCGTCTAACATGAAAAGTGCTTAGAATAATTAGATTTGGCCAAATAGGACACTTACTATTTTTGGCCGAAAACCATGCGCACTGGTAGAGATCACAACCATCTATAACTAGTAAATTTACTATTCATAGTAAGTCGAGAATTCTATGAGTTTTAGTTATAGGTTGATTCCAAAACTTCCTTCCCCTACTTAGTATCTCTATTTAAAGGGTTGTAAACTCATTTATTGAAATTATCAATCTAATTATGAATTTTTTAGAATTTATTTTTATTTTCTTATTTCTTTTCTTGTGGATTCGAGAAATCTCTTTGAGGAGTCCAAAGAAGCTCTGACAATTCAGAGTAGTTATCCTAGAGGAAAATGATGCTGGACCCTGCGTCATTTTTGGAGTCAACCTTGACACGTATTTCAAATATAGCATAAATTATTACATTAGAATTATTATATTTAATGTATCTATAGTATAAGATACTAAATTACTAATACAGTAAAAGATTGAACTCGACCAATGAAACCCAACCCAACCTGAGATGGGTCAAGGTTGAGGATATGGTATTTGGGTTAGCCTCTGGGTTGAGCCATGATTTAATTCGATGTCTAGATGGGTTCCGATTGATAGCCAACTTGACCCCACCTGCCCAAGTTTCTTCCATAGTAGAGTGGCCCACGTATGAGGATTGAAAGCTCATATCATGTACACTTTCAATGTGCGGATGGAGATTTCTTACACGTGTGGGCTTGGAAAACCCTAATAGATTTGATGCAGGAGTCTTTTCCACGGATTAGCATGCAGATTGGGAGGTTTGACAAAAGATGGGGGAGACATGTCAAAGGTGCTTTTGTGTGTGGGTGAGAGCATCCAAGGTGCTTTTGAGGTGAAATCTATGGCACGCACTATTTTGTTTCTTTTACAAAGGATGGCTGATAATGTTCTTTTGGAAACAGTTCTGCAAGGTGGGTGTGTTTTCTCTCTTTGCAGTAGTCACATCGGATGCTTCCGAATACAACGCATGGTAAAAGGCTGGGGCCCAAACCATTATGAGCCTAAGGTCAACTTTTATAGGAAAATGATCAGATACGGCCGCTGTACCATAAAGTTCTGATATATTACCTCCATTTTCCACCAAACATGTGAAAGGCAAAATGATGGGCCACGCCATAATGATAACCTAAAATGAAAATGGTCGATCCACTCATTGGTGTTGGTCGCACCAGTACACCGAGAATGGCCTGAGTTACACATTTGGGACGATCTTCATGGTGTGTCCAGTCTTTTCTTGAGATTAGATATCTTAGACTTGTCACATGTTGGTGGGAGAAGAATGGTACGATTGCTGCATTGGATCATTTCTCCCATATTTATATGTATGGTACGATTGCTGCATTGGATTATTTCTCCCACACACACACACACACACACATACACACACACACACTCTATTTGGTAGAGGCTTGAAAATGAGATAATCTCATATAACATCTTCATGACTGACATTAGGTAAATTTGTCATAAAAATGTAGCTGCTTAACAAAGAATGGTTGAGATTCTAGAACACTAGGGATGACTTTGATTCAACATGCATCCTTTGCTTCTTTTAATGCGATAATGTTGAGAAATAATACAATTTTTATTAGTTGTGGAAGAGTGGAAATCTAATATTACAAGGATAGAAGTTTCAAGAAAGTCACATAAAAACTCCATGGTTTAAATTCATATGGAAATTAGTATGAGTAGTTTGAGTAAGTAAAAACTTATTAAAGGAAAAGAAAAGTGTAAAAGTAGAGCTGAACATCGAGTCAAGTCGGACCGAGTTAAGGCTGACTCGACTTGATTTGGTTTTGAAATAAGCCTGACTCGAACTCGATCCAACTCGATACTGAGTCCAGCATGTTTGACTCGATTCGAGTCCAGTCTGTCCTAGACTGATCTGAACCGAGTCTGATCCGGTCAGAAGTATTGAGTTGGGTCGAGTTGACACTGAATTAGATTGAGAGATGAGGGAGGGAGAGACCGAGAGAGTGAAGAGGAGAGAGGAGGAGGAGGAGGGTGATGGTGGTGGGTGGTTGTCGGACTTAGAAAATGAGGAGGATAAGGGAGGGAAAGAGAGAGGTTGGGATTGGCAGATGAGGAAGATAAGGGAGGGAGTGAGAGATTTTGGGATCAGGTTGGGGTAGGATGTGGTGGGTAGAATTAGAGAGTCGTGATTGAGTTACTAGGTAACTTGAACTCGACTCGGTTTGAGTGAAGCCTACTTGGTTTGAGCGAAGCCTACTCGGTTCAGACCGACTCACCCATTCGGTTCGGGTCGAGTCGGATGAGTCGAGTCGTATGGTGCCCACCTCTATGTAAAAGGGACCCCAGTACTAATACAACAAGAAAGAAATGTTCAATACAAATAAGGTTTTTCTTAATTTTATTATTCAAGTCCTTCCTCTTGTCCCATTTCTTGCTTATGTAAGAGTGTAAAAGTATCAAAGGCTTCTTTACATACAACATAGTGACATTAGATCTAAAGGTTCATAAATGGTGAATGGGAAGATGTCGTTTCATGTTCTTCGACTTACCAAAGACAACTATGAGAATTAGTGTATCCAAATGAAGTTATTGCTTGGCTCTCAAAATGTGTGGGAGCTCATGGAGAAAGGGTACATTGAGCCACAAGACGAAACCACCACATTATCCCAAAATCAAAGAGAGACTTTACGAGATGCAAGAAAGAGAGACAAGAATGCTCCCTTGCTTATTTATCAACGAATGGATGAGGCCACTTTTGAGAAGATCATGTGCACCACTTCCTTAAAGCAAGCATATAGTATTTTACAAAACTTGTTTAAAGGATTGATAAAGTGAAGAAGGCACGTCTCCAAATTCTTAGAAGTGAGATTGAAGATTTGCATGTGAAAGAGTTGAAATTAGTTTTGGATTATTTTTCAAGAGAATTTTCTATTGTAAATCAATCACGAAGAAATGATGAAACTTTGGATGAAATGAGAGAGGTGGAGAAAATCTTGGGGCATTTAAATCTAAAGTTTGATTATGTTGTTGTAACCATTGAGGAATCAAAAGATTTAGATTCCATGACTGTTGATCAACTCATGAGATCTTGATAAGCTCATGAAAAATGAATTAACAAGAAGAAGGAAGATCCGTCAGAGAAATTACTTCAAATAAAGTTCATATTAAAAGATGATCAAGAAAATTTTAGAAGTAAAAGATGTCAAGGACGAGGCCGTTGCTGAGGAAGAGAAAAAGGAGGACACATCTACAGCCTTGAAGAAAAAACTTAAAATTATTATCCTACATGAGAATGTGGAAAAGAAAATTTTGTAAGGCCAATGTATGAAAAATCTAAAGACAAATCTCAAATTCAATGTTTTGGTTATAAAAAGTATGACTACTATACTTGGGAATGTAGAACTCGTACTAACTATATTGAAGAGAAAGCTAATTATGTGAAAATTAATGAAATGAAGAGCCAACCATATTGTGGCTTATAAAGGTGGTGAAAGTGGAGAGCAAAACATATTGTATCATGATACCGGGATAAGTAACCACATGTGTGGGATAAGGAGAATGTTTGTCGAGCTAGATACATTGGGAGACGTTTAAAATTCTAGTAAAATGGATAGGTAAAATCTTAATTTGTTTGAAAAGTGAAAATCATCAATTTATCTCTAATGTTTACTATATGCCGAATATGAAAAACATATACTGAGCTTGGGGTAACTCTTAGAGAAATGATATAATATTGATATGAAAAATCGTAGTCTTTTTATAAGAGACCAAATAAGTAATTTGATTGTTAATGTGGCAATATAAAAAATAAGATGTTCTTATTGAATATTCAAAGTAATGTTACAAGTTTTTTGTATTTAAAAGGTAGAGAATCAAATAAATCAATCACTACAAATGCACAAAGAGTTATAGTAGTTTGGTTTTTAATACACCTACTCTACTCTCAAAATTATTACCCTCTTAATTTTTTTAATTTCCACTATATCAAGCTTTTAACAGGTTCACCTTAATAACCTCTTACAATTCTTCTGATTTTCTCGGGCTTATCACAAATCAACCCAAATCAGATATCCAGGCTATCTCAACAAACCCAAATGAAATAAAATAATAAAAGTACTTATCTTCATAACACAAAGCGTCACTTTGAAGATGAAGTCGAGGCTTTGAGTAGCGATCTTCTTTCTTGAATGTCGATGAAGCAATGTATGCTCAACTAGAAAGAATATATGGATCTAATATTTTTCAAAGAATATAAACCCTAAATGCTGCAGATTCAATTTTCTATTTCTCAAGTAGAGTATAAATTACTCTCTAATTGCATTTAAAACTAACTTGAGAAAGGAAATTGAATAAGCTAAAATCAAATATGATTTATCACATTGATAGCTTTGGGAGGACCTAAGTTTCTTTTGAGTTTACATCTTTTTCTAGGTAAGTTGAGATCTAGATGAATTGACCCTTTCATTGTAAAAATTGTTTATCCTATTGAGGTCTTGAAAATTGAAAATCTGGTGAATGATAATATTTTTGAAGTGAATGAACAATGTTTGAAGCTATTTGCTAGAAAATTCTCTCTAGAGAATGAGTTTATACCTCTGGAAGATCCTGTCTATTATGATTGATCTCTTAATCTGATGGAGACTCATTTTCTACTTTCTTAGGAACTTATCAGATATTATGTTTTGTTTAGTTCAATTTTTATTTTTTAGTTTACTGAAGCACCGATTGACAAAGTTCGCAATTGCATATTTGTCACTTCTCAGGTACTTTCTCAACCATTCCTCTTTATTTTCATTGCTCTCATGTTGTTTAATTGCACATGTTTTTACCATTGAGGACAATGTAGAATTTAGGTTGGGGGTGAGGTTTTCGTTAGAATTTTTTTTCTTCAATTCATGCTGAATTTTAAAAATTTTAAGCCACAATTTTAAAAATTTTAGAATATGGATTATGTAAATTTGAGTTAGTTTTGATAATAGTGTAATGATTAGAACGAAAAGGCACTATTTTTGAGAATTATTTGAAACTTAGAGTTTAATTTCTTATTAAATTATAAAATAAAATAATATTGAAGTTTAACTTGTTAATCTTCCTTTGGAATTTTGTAAATATTGATCGAGTCATGGATTTTCACAATTCACGTCTAGCTTACACCTCTAGATGGAAGTTTGATATGGTAATATTAACTTGATGATTATCGAGAATGTTATAAACCAACCCTGGGGAACTTGTCCATCATGTTCTAAAAAAAGGAGAAATATCCAGTTAAAAAAATAGTGAGCATCGAAAACGGCTACCAATTGAAGAGTGTCTATGAAAAGACTATTTTGGCTTTAAAAAAGAAAAGAAGAATGTTTGTATATGGACAGAGAGAAAAAAATATGATAGTGTGAAAGCCACCAATAAGAAAAATCAAAAGATAGAAGTAATTAATTGAATTGTAAGATAAGTTTTGATTTAAGCTTCGGTTGATTTAACTATTCTATTTGATTGTCAATGATAGCATGAAACTAGAAAGCTAAATCTTTAGTTGTGTTAAGTCTAGAATTCAACATGGACCCCATAGAACTCAATGTTTACAATAATTTTGAATGTTAGATTAGTGGATTGAACATAATTTGGACATTTACTATGTGTTGGAATGCGGGATGATAATAGTTTTTTTTTTTTCTAAAAAAAAAAAAAAACTTATGTGCCTTGGAATTATATATTTGGATTATTTTTAAGATTTGTTAGAGTTTACAAAACTAATTCTTCTGAAAAATCTTTTGCATATTTTGCTCGAGACTAGCAAAACGCTAGTTGGGGGGGGGGGGGGGGGGGGGGGGGAGGAGTCTTGAGACTCAAATATTGCATATTTATTCTCTCATATGCATTAGTTTTCCCTATATTTAAGTGTTTAATCAATCTAATTAGATATATATATTTTTTTACATGCAAGGTAATTTTGGAATTAAAGTTGAATATATGAACAAAATGGTGATTTAAAGCTCAAAAGAAGTAGAGATTCAAGAATGAAAGAATAGAGCATGAAAAGGAAGATTTAAAGGGCTAAAGATCCAAGAAAACAAAGTAACAGAATAAGGAGTTGAAGATTGAAAGCATCGAAGGAGAATTGAAAGAAATGACATTTTGATGCCATTGACAAACCGTTGATAGGACTCGATGCCATTGAGCCACATATTAAGAAATTACAAAGATTTTCAAATTGTTTGCTGGACTGTTCCTTTGATCCCATCAAGAAAATCATGAATTTTAAAAGTTCATTGTTAGACAGTTTTCAAACATGCTTCGATGCCATTGAATGCATATTTGATCATATCCATAGGTCTTGATCATATCAAAGCTCCCATCAAAGGAGGCGATCAATGCATAAGCTCATGAAATTTTAAAGACGGAGTGAAAGTTGGGTTGCTAATTTTATAAATAAGGGTCTCTAACATGTCCCTAATCATCAATCTAGGATTTAGAAGGGAGAGATTGTGAAGAAGAAGCTCTTTTAGCACCGTTCTTTTGTCCATTTTTTGGTTCTCCTTTGATTTTCTACTTATTTTATTTTATGTTAGTCATGTTAGGCTAATCTCTTAGCTAAGGCTAAGGGATGAAGCTTTTAATGAATTTTGATATTTAACTCATTTTTTATTTTAGTTATTAATTTTTTAAGTGGAATTATGATTGTGTGTAACACCCCGTACTTTCCAGTACTCGAGTGTTACTATTTAATTTCATTTAGTATAAATACAAGAAAATGATACAACCTAAATATATACTATGGAATGTTATTTTATATTTTATAAATATTTAAAGTTTCGTATTAAAATGATATGTAACTATAATTCGTGTTATATGCATATACTTACAACAACATTAGTGTAAATTACGAACTATAAAATCTGTAATATATAAAAATGAAATATACTGAAAATTTGTTACGACTTATATAAGATTTAAAGCCTAACACATATATGACCATACAAATAATATATATGTTAATTTCTGCTACTGATATTCATATAATTTATATATATATTAATAATATGTTATAATATATTTATATCTGATAAAATATATAAAAGAAATAAATAATAATAAATGTTGAATTAACCCTAATAAAAACATTTAATGTTATAAAATCATAGAACGGGTGGCCCCAACCACCTAAATAAATTCTTAAGTATCTTTTAACCGTTGATGATTGATTTGGAATTGATCTGACCGTTGGATTATCACTATAGACGTTCAAAATCATTGATCATAGCTTACGGCCCACCAAAGCTTTGGATCCACTTCATCCTTGGCCAAGAGTGTAAGACCCGTATCTTGGTCCATACCTTATCGTAGACTTCCCCGGTCTTACCGGTCGAATTCCGGCAACCTTCGACCCTTAACCGATATCGACGCGCGACCCTGATTTATATGCCGACAACCCAGTCGACTCAGCCCAAGACCACTACCATAGCGACCGCGCCGTCGCTGCGGTTCTAATGCCGCGACTCGCGCGTCGAGGCGATACCCTGGTGAAGAGATGTGGGCCAATGTTCGGTGCGAGGAAACGTTGCGCGTTGCGAAACCCAAGAGAATCTCTACGATGTGTCACATCAATCCCATCAATCAATCACCCATCAATCCATCACATGTCAAGTACATGTCAAGTATACATCACTTTCACCCCTTTTCCCAAGCAACCACAAAAGTCTCCCAAACCCATACCTTTCTTACACAAATGCCACAAAAGTCTCCCATGCCCATGCCCTTTCTTACACCAAAGGGCCACAAAAGTCAAAAGGTGTCTTACACCCCATCACCATATCCATCCATCACTCTCTCTCTCTCTCTCCCTTTACAACTCTCTCTCTTTCTCTCTTTCTCGTTTTAAAATCCCAAAGCAAAAGAGATCCCACGTATGGAATTCTCCCTCTCTTCCTAAACTCCAAGTGTGGCCCACCTCTTCATCCCAAGATCTCTCATCTCAACCCTCCATTCCTCATCTCATCCATTGAAGTTGAAGCTAAGGTGCCAAGAAACCTCTAGGAGCAATAAGATCGGACGGTGGGTGCTAGATCATATTAGTTTTTCTTATTTTTGTGATGAGCCAAGTGAGGCCAACCGATCAATGGTTTGGATCTCACTTGGGACCCTAAGTTGTGGCCGATGGACCACTTTGATCATCATGATCATCCATGGTCGGGCCATTCTCCATGGACCCCATCATGATGTTTATTTCATTGCAAAAAGGTCATCTAGACCATCCATATTGGTGGGGAAATGATCCCCACCATTGATTTTAAGTTTTGATGGTCCCATGTGCTAAATGACCCATTTGATTGTATGATTCATTTCAAGGGAGGGCCCATAGTATTGGGGTCCCTCCATCACAAAGCGTGTCCCACTCTCCATGTCTCTCTCCCTTTTATTTTATTTTCTTTTTTTTTGATTTTTTTTTTGATTGCAACAGGGTGTTGTGGCCTATTTGAATGGACCCCACCACGAGACCGTTATTTTATTCAATTCACCAATGTGGCCCACTTTATGTGTGGAATATCCACACTGTTTTCCATGTGGTGGCCCACCTAATTAGGCCCACCACAAATATTTGAAAAGGCCAACCGTCCAGCGTCTGGGATGCTGGATGTCCCTGTACAAAAAAAAAAAGAGAAAAAGAGAAGGTTTTGGGTGGGCCGGCTTATGCAGGCCCCACCTTGACGTATGTATGAAATCCAAGCCGTCCATTCTCTTACCCATTGTAGTTTAGGCGTTGAGCCAAAAGTTGAGGTTGATTGGAAGGTCTGGTGGGCCGTAGCGTCGAAGACCGCGTCTTTACCATTCAAATCTCATTTTCTTATTTTATTTTATTGTCTAAATATATAAAAATTCGAACTCTAGACTCATTGGAACGGCCTCGAGCCACTGAACGCAATGACGGGGACGGATTTTGGTGCAGCGGGCCCCACGTGCGAAAAACTCCAGAAAAATGGGTTTTTCCCAAAAATGTTAAGAGGCAGAGCCTCTGCCTTCCCTGTCAGCGGGCAGCCGCTGCACGTTGCTGCGTGCAGCCGTGAGGGCGGGCGGACGGACGCAGGGGCCCACGGCCCTGCGTGTGGGCCCCACCATAATGTTTATTTGTTACCCAATCTTCTCACGAGGTGGGCCACCCCCAGTAGTGGGCCCCCTCCAAATTTCAGCCTCATCCATTTATCAGGTGGCCCACACCATAGGGAACAGTGTGAATGAACATCTACCATTGAAACTCTTCCTGGGCCCACAGAAGTGTTGGATCAAGCTGAAATTTATGTTTTTCCTTCATCCAGGTCCGAGTGACCTTATGAACGGGTTGGATGTCACCTAAACATTACAGTTGGCCCCACACGGGACCCACAATGATGTATTTGTTAAGTCCACCGTCCGGCACCCACCTTATGCATGTGTGGCCTCCACCGTCCAGTGAACGGTGGGGCCCTTTGTGATGTATGTGTTCTATCCGCACTGTCCACCGGACAGTGGGACCCGCCATGATGCATGTGATGCATCCAGACCGTCCATTCGCTTGGTGAGGTCATTTTAAGGCATGAGTGGCTGATTGGGAGGGCCACTCATGTATGGGTTAGACCCATTTGATTTATAACAGGCTTATGGGCTAGGCCCATTTGAATTACAAAAGGCCTATGGGTTAGGCCCATTCGATTTATGAAAGGCCTATGGGTTAGGCCCATTCGATTTATGAAAGGCCTATGGGTTAGGTCATTTGATTCATATAAGGCCTATGGGTTTGGGCCCACTTGATATGTTTTAAGTCCATAGGACTAGGCCCTTTTGATGTATTCCAAGGCCCATGAGATTGGACCCATTTGATGCATTTTTAAGCCTATGGATGTAGGCCCATTTGATATATATGTAAGGCCTAGGGGTTTAGGCCTACTTTGATATGCATGCAAGGCCTAAGGGTTAGGGCCCATTTGGCGTACATATGGGGTTCAATTGGTGTGGCCCATTCGTTACCTTTAAGACCCATGAGTTAAGCTCATTTGATGCAATCCAAGGCCCACGGGTTTTGACCCATTGCAATGCACCTAAGACCCATTGGTGTGACCCATTTATGTGGCCTATCTGATGAATAACAGGCCCATAAGATATGGCCCATTTGATATATATGTAAGGCCCAAGGGGATGAACTTACGGTCCATTGCAATGTGTAATTCCAATACAGACTAACTAGCGATGTTTACAAAGATCGTGCCTTGGATGAAATGTTGGTTTGACGTCCACATTTCGAGTGTAATGCTAGTTGGATGTCCACATTACGACTCTACTTAGGGCCCATTATTAGGCTCATACTTATTGTGTATAGGCAGCCCAGACCCATCTGCATTGTAAGGATAGTTCATCTCATTATAACATGTTTAATATAGCTTCATGACTCATGATCATACACATCATATGTATGCTTGATATGAGGATAGGATTGTCTGATCATAGCATATGCCTTCAGGTAGGTTGTTATGGGCTCCTGGTTAGGCGGTGTTGCCTTACATGAGCGCACGATATGCGCAGGATTTGTTGCATGACTAGATAGCGTGAATCATGCATTTCGTATTTGTGTGACATGGTTATTGTACGCGCTAGCAACATCAGGGCCGTAGCCTCCACAGACGCATCGTGGTTGGCAGGATTAGTTACCAAAAATCTTGTTCTACATGGGGTACTATAGATATCCCTGGGTGAAAGTCCCTAAACCCTTATGGTAGCAAGAGGTTGCTCCAACGTCTAGACCGAGTGGGTAGACGAGCGTTGAGTGCCGATTACCAGACGGTTACGCTCTCCACTGTATTGTGGTTGGTTGGAAAGGGGTGCGGTTTTACCCGCCCGAGTGTAGGGGGCAATGCTAGGCTGAGTCTGACTAGCTCGAGGAATGGGTCCGCTATCGACGAGTCGCGCCCGATATTGGCAGACAGATAGTGAGGTCTTTTCCACTTACCTTATTGCACGCGATGTGGCGGCAATCTGGTTTAGAGTGTACTAGACCCCAGTGATATCCCATATTTGAGCTGTATTGATGTGTGGACATAGATGAGGATCTGTATTCTTGAGTTGCATTGCACATCGAATGGCCTTGGGATGGCCGATACCATTCATGTCTTGCATCGCATAGCCTTGGTACGGTTCATGATATTATGGATCCATCTGCATATTTCGCATTACTCTGACATTGCATGTTCATATTACTACCTTGCGCACACACTTTCACTACCCTCTAAGCTTTCTATAAGCTTATGCATGACTGTTGCGTGCAGGTGACGTTGGTTCGCAGCAGCGCTGAGGCAGGAGCACGTTGCAGACCGTTTTGGAGTTTTTTGTTCTTACCATTGTATTTCCCTTTATGCTTATTGTACTTGTAAAGTTTTTGATCATAGTGGAAATGTAATGGAGTTCTTGGTTGTTGTTTGTGGGTTACGCCTTTGGTTATGCTTATTACAAAAAAAAACTGACATTAAAAATCCTCCTCGTAGCATCCCAGGATCGGAGCCTGGCGAATGGGAGCTAGGAGCCGAGAATGGGGTTCTACGGAGGCTGTCGGTGCCGGATTCGGTGATCAAAAATTTTGTGAGCCCGATTTCTGAGTTTGGGGCGTGACAAAGAGCCCTTAAATGACCCATATATTCGAATAGATGGAGTGGATTTATCATAACCATCACGGTGGACCCCAGACAAACGTTGTGCACGGGCCTTGGGAGACCGGTCAGCACGAGCTGACCCGTGCCTACCCAAAAATGGGAGATTTCCCTCTCCTTCTCTGTTTGAAAATAGCGGACAGACGCACGTCCGTGTTTGTGATCAACGGCCCACTTATGCTGTCCATCTAGACAATCCAAACCGTCCATCGTGTCAGGGAGCTCCACCTAACCAAAACCCAATGGTCATAATAGATTTTCTTGTACATATGGACGTACTATCTTCACTGCAAACCATCCCTACAAACACATCAGTTTCCAAAAACGGAAACTGTCTCCTGCTGTTGCCACGAGGGCGATCCGTGTGAGGATAAAACTCTCATCTTAGCCCTTCGTCCGGGCACATCTAGGCCGTCCATTCTAGCTGTGGTTTAGGGCTTCAAAACCACTACGGTTTCCATCCTACCCACCGGATTTGCAAGCGGTTTCAGTCAAAACAAATCCAAGACATCTGTTACTGATCCGACGATGCTGGGATCTTAGGGTTAGCAAATAAAATGTGATGGATCGAGCAGTAGGTTGCCCTCCTCCGTTTTCCATCAGCCACATTAAAAAAATGGTTGTTTCCTTCCAAACTCAAACCTACCACTCTAACCTTCCTCGAGCTTCATAAAATCCTATCTGGAAGCTTTCTAAGACCCATAGGAATCATCTGAAAGGAGCAGATTGGAGGGAAAAGCTGCTATTTGCAACCCGCCATTGACGACCATGTCGTCTTCACCAAACCGCTGGCTCACTCGGACTTAGTTAAACTGAGTTCTGAGCCTGTTAAATACGTCAGAGAGGAAGAAAAAGAAGAAAGAAAAAAGAGAAAGAAATGGAAGGAGAGAGAGAAGCAAAGTAAGAGGGTGAGCTTGACTCGAGTTGTGCTGCACCTCACCAGTCCGCCAGTGATGATCAGGCTCACTGTCGAGCTGAGCTTGCTCCAGGTCTTCTGGGCGCTGAAAAACGGAAAGAAGGAAAAAGAGAAAGAAAGACAGAAAGGAGAGAGGGAGGAGAGAGAAATCGGGGAGGAGGGATGCTGTTGTTGTTGCTGTTGCCGCACCAGCACAACTCAACTCAAACCGGGCCGAGTTTGGGCCGTGTCAGGCAGGTGCGTTGTTACCCCAATCTCAAATTGAGATGAGTTCAGGCCACGGCTGAGATGAATCTCAAGGGCCACGCCACCTACATGATGAGGCCACACCTTGTTTGGATCTAGTGGGCCACGTTCCAGCTAGCCTAGCTGGATTGTGGGCTGCGTACAGGTCACATGGTTGGGATTGGAATGGTCTAGCCCAGCCTCTTGAAGTGGGCCTTGATCAGCTTTTATTGGAGCCATTTGATGGGCCAAAAATCGAGCTAATACTACATAGTGGGCCTGGACCGGCCCAGCCTCAGTTTGGACCCAGTTTATGAAGGCTTGAGCCTAAATTTTCATGGGTTGGGTAAACCCCAATAAAGCCCACCTAGTTGTGGTTAATCATTAGTAGCTAATTTTTCTAATATTAGTACTATATTGTCATTAATAGGTTATTTACTATAAATTAGCGTTGATAGTATTAACAAATAAGTACTATTTATCATCGCTCCACTTCTAATATTGTTTTAAACTAATTATAGGGATTTGATTTCAAACCCTGAGTGAAAGCCAAAAATTTGATTAGTGGATAAAGCCCTAAATTTAAGTAACCTAAAACATAAGTTATGATCCTAACCATGTACATTGATGAGCTTATTCTCTATGATATCACTATAGGTTCCTTCTATTGTCGTTATTTCTATTAAGAGTCAGTATTAGTATCATTATTCATGGGTCGTTAGATAATTTGATATAATAATAGCCATTATTAACGTTCCTAAATTAATAACCAATTTATTTGATTAATTTTATTCATTTATTATTAATATCTTTAATGACCATACAAAATAAGAGTTCAAATCCTATAAACAAAACCTAAAAATTTAACCTAAACCCTAAACCTAAGTGATCCAAATCCTAGGTTAAAACCCTAACCCTAATTAGCGTGTAAGCTTGTACCTAATTGTATAACTTTACGATTTATGATAGGGTTTGATTATAAGGAAATATGCACTCTCTAGTAACACTGGTAGGCGATGTAAACTATAAGGTGATGATTCTTCCCCTTAAGCTTTTCATTTTCTCATTAGCTTAAGTTATAGTTTTTATTTAGATTTATAATTGATATCTCTCTTATGGTCACATGTGTTAGTTGGTGGAGGTTGAATTGTTATATTGTCTGCTTAATGTTCATCCTGTATATTTGTTCATGCTTATGGATTATTTGTGTATTGCTTATGGACTTTGAACTGGTACACCAGTGGGAAACCCCCACCTATATGTGTACACCCATACTTGGGATGTAACCCGACTGGTTGTGATAGTAATGGACCTTTGGCTTAGTGATTATTGAATGGTGGTTTAAATTGACCATTGATGAGGGCCTACCATCCAAGGTTTTTGTGTCCAATAGTTTTCAAGGATGGTCTTTTATCGCATGGTTTTGATACTCGCCCTATGTAGCCTATTTTGATAATTGCCCTATATGACTTGTTGATATCACCCTACATGGCTTTGTTCTGGTATTTTGTCTATATGGGTTCGATGTTTTATACCGTGTAACTATGCGATGGTGAGCCCCATATAATGTAATATGATTGACCATTAGCCGACGGGTTTCCATTAAACATCCTAAGATGGTAGTCTCATGAGCCGGGGATGGTGGTATGAGACCTATGCCCGAGCTGTCGGCCTACGCTGGACTCTGAGCTCCCCGTAGTGACCTTAAGCTTATTTAAAACCGGATGATTGTAACTGGACAAATAATGGTTTGACTAATCATGCATACATGGGATACACTAGCATCTATCGCTAGGCAGTCGTTAGGCTGCACTTAGTATGCTTTCGCTGACGACTAGCCTCTGTCCGACTGGATGTTTTTTTCAGGTCGTGATTCGCATTCCGCACGGTTGATCCCGGGGCGTTGATTGCTCATTTGCATGGGCGACGAGCTCAAATTCCGCACGGATGAGCATCCCCGGGGCGTGACTACATTCGCGCATCCATGTATCTAATACGACCTGCATCATGTATTATTTTGTATGTTTTATTTTATAACTATGCTTACCTAATGCGGCGGTGTGTAATCTTGAGGGAAATTCACACTGAGTTGGCCACTCATCCATAAAAAATATAACCGTACAGGTAGCACAGGTGGCTTAAGTGATATGCAGGTTCAAACTGATGAGGAGCCGTTATGGTGGTCAAGGACATGTGATTGTACCTATTAAGGAAGCTGCGCGATCTTACAGCTTTAGTTTGTGTTTCATATGCTTTTAATTTTCTCATGTGTGTAATCTTGTATTTGTTATTGTGGAGACATTAGGTTGTATAAGTCATTATGGGCACTCTCTTGTATACTCTAAATGTAATTATAATTTTTCTCTATGCTAATTTGTCCACTCTACGCTCATCTGCTTACTCTGATAAAAGAAAATTATTATATCTGACCATCCTTTAAGGTTAACACTCGGGTTTTTGGGACACGTGTCATATACTCGGGTCCTGAAAAGTCGGGGCATTACATTGTGTGTGATGAATTTTTTAGATTGGAGAAGAAGTAATCTGTAAAATTGATTGATCTATTGTGAACTTCGGGTATAATAGATGTTTTTTATTTCCTGTGACTGATTACCTACATCTTCGTGAGATATCAACCTACCTAAATTCTTATCTTATTGGATGATTGTTAATTGATTTTATTGAATTATCTTTTGATTAGAATGAATTGTAATCCAGTTTTAGTTAAGTTATTAACTTGAGAAGACGAATTAATTTCATATTTTATTAATCGGGGATTTCTGAATCCTTAGTTTTTTTAATTAATTGTTTAAATTATCTTTTTACTTTCCTAGATTAAAATCGAGAAATCCTATTTAGTTCTAATTGTGCTCTCAACCCAATTACCTGTTGAATGGTTTTGGTTTCACTGAGTTATTACTACATCATAGCCCTGCACTTGGGGTTGTCAACCCTTGAGTTTGATCATTAATCTTCGAGATTTGGATTGATACTAAGTGCATCGTCTCCACATTCATAAACTCAATTTCCATAATCTTATAGAGTTTAGTATGTCAAAAAAAAATAAAAAATTTATAAAGTAGAGATCACAAGATTGTGCTGCGAAATAGCGTGACTAACCAATTCCTTTTTTATCGCATTTATTTTCTGTCACCAAAGCCCTTTTTTGAAACCTCTAACCGTAAATCAACTATAAGAGTTACTTGAGGTGGGAATTTTGTAATTCCCCATTTCATCAGTAATTCTATGATATCTAGTCGTAGATTTAGAGCTTTATTGCCTAGTAGTGACTCTAACTTAAACATATCATTACACTTGAGTCAATACAAAAAAGTAAGAGAGAAGTGAGGGGTGCTTGTGCTATATCCCGTATAGAGCATTTACAATAGCAATGGAAAATTTGAATCCTCTCTTTGTTCTCTTATTCTTCTATTTGCACTTTCTGTGAACAGATCAAAAAGCCAAGTTGAGCTTCAAGTGACTTTGATCGTGCTATTTGATGTTGGTTATCTCTCATGTATCCCTCATTGAGGAGAGCTATTGTATATCGAAAATAGAGGTGTTGAGACCAATGCATTAAGGATCCAATCCTTGCTAGGGTAAATTTATTTTTAAGACACCAGCGATAAATGTCCTTTAACTATCTCTTTATTAATTTTCAATGTTTAGTCTCCCTATTTTCCATTATATCTCTATTTATTGCACCTTTATTCATTTAAGAATGCCATGTACTATTCTTGTGGAAAGAAATGCACTCATTTGGCCATGTTTCTGAAAAAGGACATACACTAGCTAATTCTTTGGCTAACTAGGATGAATATTTCAATTTTCAATTCATTTCATATTAGACATTGGAGGTCTTGTAAGGTCAAAAGTTATCATCATCATCATCATCATCATCATCAACATCATCATCGACATTAAAGTTTGAGTTGTACTAATGTGTTATTTAGTTTTCAAGGGTTTTGGTTTTAATAATATATAAATTGATGAATTTTCAGTGGCACCATCCAAACTTAAAAGAAATATCCAATCTAGGCGGGTCCAATTACATCAATTACCAATCATGTAAAATAGATGCATTAGGACATTAGTAACATTGTGGTAAATCCAAATCTTGCATTCATGAAAACCAACAAAAGGATATGGTCCAACACGATCAAACAGAATACCGTTGATGCACCATTACCTCCAAGTGGAATTCATGATTTGATCATTTGACTTATCTTTTAAATGGTACTTTGGATGGACGATGTGGATTGCATGCAAGGATTGCCTATAGTGCCTAGCTCCAAGAATATTTTTGCAATTTTAAGCGTTATGGGTCTTACTATGATGTATGTGTTATATTCATGCTTCTTTTTTTTTTTTTTTTTTTCATATGTTATGCGGGTTTATTTTTTAACATTGAACAAAACAAATCTCAAAGTTTTTTTTTCTAACACGTACTCACACCACGGTGGGATTTCATCGCAATGGGTATTCAGACCTATCGCCTTGTGCTGAAACTATTATGAGTCTACCACTTAGGCATAAGGACACATGTGATTCAAATCTCAAGTTGACCGCACCATATGAAACAGGGGTAGAAATGATGCCAACTGTTCAAACATTCATGGGATCATGGGGATTTTTCTTTCCATCCTACCCATTCTTAAGGTGACGCAAACATGGATGAAGGGAAAACACAAATCACAAATATCAACTGCTCGCTTCCAAAAGTTTTTAATGATAGGTGTTCATTCCCGTCATGCCTTAAAATTCAGGCATTGAGTGTGGACCCTCAGACTTAAGTTATGGTCCTTGACTCGTACACTTAGTGTACTTAAATCAATGAGTCACATTATTTAATAGAGGCACAATATAATTTGAATTCTATGTTCTCATATCAATCACTAATACATTCACAAACATTCACCATCACACATTTATAATAACCACGAATACAAGCTAAAATATTTCTGTCCACCAAATTGAGACTTTTATTAAGTCATTGTTTAGAATTATCAAGTTATTCAAAAATTATAAAATCTAAATTAGAAGTCATTTTAAAACAGAAATGAGAATAATAATAGAAAACACATGTCCCATTTAATTATTCCACTGATCCAACGAAGTAAGCTCGTCTTCGGTTAAATATGACGACTATTCCTATGGATCATCCAGTAGTTTGGCTTCATGTACTTGCTCTTGAGTTGTTGTATCTGCTTCAACTTCATCTGTGACCTATCATTTTGTCTAGTCTATCAACATGTAAAATTTGAGCCTTAATCTCACCAAGATAGCCAAAATGCCTTTTTAATGGCTCACATCTACATATAATTCAAATCAACGTGTATTAATGTCCCATGTGAAAACTAACCTGTAATTATAATGTTTATCTTATGATATTTCAAATGAATAGTTTATTTTGATATTGGGATGGTCCGTTTGGCGGATACAAACATGATAGGCAGATGAATGGTTAAAATTTAAGTAATTGGATGGTTAGGATATTTATCATACTTAAGGGTTATTATACGGTCAATTTTGTAAATGGATACGTATAAAGTAGTTTTTGGATGTGATATATGTTAGAAATATATATCGTTAGATTCAAGTGATTGGTTCACGGGTGTAAAATGCTTATTTCATAGTTTTGATGGTAAGTTAAGTATATTTATAAGTGATGAACAAGATGAACAAACTCAAATTTTAATTTGATATGTGAATAAGTGGATATGAATATCTAGTAGTTACTTTACTTTGATTGAGTAGTACAAAATCAAAGTGGGTGGTTAGATATCTTTATTTGATGGTGATAAGTTATATTAACAGTTAGTTTTAATATATAAGTAAGAATACTAGGGTATTTGATGGTTTGTCCTATTAATCAACGGTTGAAAAGTACTTACTATAGTTTAGATTAAAGTTAAACTATAGATATATTGTTAAAATTAATGGATTTCCAAGCGTACAGTTGAATAAGTGTAATCATATTTTCTTACGTATGGGTAAACTTACACTCAAAATTTTGAATGGTTACAATTTCATGTTATTTCATATGTGTGGTTTATTTGTACTTTGGATCTGCCTAATGTCTTAAAGGAGTTAGGGAAATAGATGAAGATAATGGATATAATATATACATCCTATCTATTTAGTAAGAAGTTGTAGCAAAATCTGGCCTACTTCAGATGGAACACGAATTGCATCCTGCCTCGCATGGATGAACTCAGTTTAGGTAGGGTCCCACCATAATGTATTTGTTCTGTCCACATTGTCCATCCATTTTGTCAGATTATGTGTAAGATGTCATGCCCCAAACTTAGAAACTAGGCTCACAAAATTTTTGATCACCGAATCAAGTACCGACAGCCTCCGTAGTACCCCATTCTCAGTTCCTAGCGTCCATACGCCAGATTCTGATCCTGAGATCCTACAAGGAGGATTTTTCAATGTACATTTAACTCATAATAAGCATAACCACAAGTAAACCCAAATCACAAAGGCAACATCATCATCACATATCCACTAATATAAATATTTGAATACAATGCTGAAAGGGAAATACATATGTCAAAATTAAAGCACCATAAGTTAGCTACATGCTCCAAGCTTCACCCTGCTACAACCTAACATCACCTGCATACATCTATCATGCATAAGCTTATAGAAAGCTTAGAAGGGGTGTAAGTGTGTGCACAAGGTAAGTGCTAAGTATTCAATACAATGCCAAAATCATACAATACCGAAAATACTAGTAAGATCACGAATCATACGATATCAGAGTAAGTGAAAATATTGACAAGTCCATGAGTCAAACAATATCAGAGTACGTAATATAGATCAACTATGCAAATGAGGAGTCATAAAGAGCCAAATATCAGATGCCAAGGATGCAATGCAATATACAATTCCTGATGAGTTCACGAATATCGTCAGCCGTACCTAGACCATATAAAAGAAGAAACACAGTAACCCAAGATGCCATATGCCGCAGATGTTATGCAATATACGGTGCAAATGGAATGACTATGCTGGAGTATAAAGTTGGGATGATAGTACATAATATCGTAAGTTAAGGGGTCCACCACAAAGGACTTCTATCCAAACCAGTCCCATACCTAAATTTGGATAGTTAGACTCAATGTGGTAAACTCCTGATCTCAGGTTAGTCGCGCGCCCCAGCTGAAATCCTGATCATTGTGAAGGTACACGTAACAAATAGTTACACACCACCGACCTAAGTGGATAGTGAATGAATGAATGAATGAGTGTGCAACTCCTACTCAATAAGTTCACATATCATTACAGTTCCTCTCTAAGGAAATCACCAGGGTCTAGTACACTCTACACCAGCTTGCCGCCCCTATCCAAGCGTACAATTGAGTAAGTGGAAGAGACCTCACTATCCGCCTGCTAATATCGAGCCTGGCTCGTCGATAGTGGATTCGTTCCTCAAGTTGTTTAAACTCAACCTAGATAATGCTCCCTCACTCAGGCGGGTAAGGTCACACCCCCTTCCAACTAATCACGACACAGTGGGAGACGTGGCCTACTGGTATACGGCCCTCATACGCTCATATATATCTACTCGGTCTCGACATTGGGGTGTCTCCTGGCCATGGAGGTTTAGAAATTTTCACCTAGGGACATTTATGATGCCCTTATGCTAGAACTAAACATTTTTGGAGTCCCATCTGGCCATCCATAATATGCCCGTGGAGGCTACGACCCTGATGTCGTTAGGGCGTATAATAATCACAACACAATGTAGGATGTATGAGTCATACAATCCAATCATGCATCAATCCTGCGCATACCGTGCACTCATGTGGGATAACTCTGCCTATCAGGGAGTTCCATAAACCATCGACACTATGACATATGCAATGGTCAATCATATCTCATAATAAATATGCAAATGATTCTTATGGGCATGTATCATGACGCTATGCTATCACATACTCATAATCAATATCAATAACCGACATCGACAATCGACCTCGACAATGTAGACATTTAACCAACATTACCCCCAAGGAATGACCCACATAAAGCCTAACATATAGTGGACCCATGGCCTTATATAAGGGTCAAATATACAACACCATGGGCCTCACTCAAGAGCTTAATATACATCACGATGAGCCTTTCACATGGGCCTAACATACATCACAATGGGATCCATCGCCTGGCCCTTAAATGCATCACAATAGGCCTCATCACATAGGCCTCATATTCATCACATTAGGCCTTAAACACGGGTTGAATACACATCACAATGGGCCTCAAATACGGGCTACATATAAATCATATTGAGACTCAAACATAGATCAAATACACATCTCAATGGGCCTCAACTACGGGCTGCATGTATATCATATGAGTCTCGACAATCGACCTCGGCAATCAAAATCAACCTTGATAATTGGCCTTGATAATCAGAATCAGCCCATAGAATCGGCCTCGATAATCGGAATGGGCCTCGATACTCGGCTTCGACAATCGGCCTCAACAATTGGAATCGGCTTATATAATCAGCCTCGACAATCGAAATATAAATAAGGTGAGGTCCATGGATGAACAGCCGATCAACCATAATATGAAGATCGACTCTCTGTCGTGGTCATATCAAATTCGATAGCATAGAGCCATCCGTCTATGGAGAATGGGGTCCACTGATTAGGGTTAACCCATAAGAGAATGATGAGAGTGAGACTATTAAGGCCTAATGGAAGGTCACAATGTGGACATTCAACTATCATTGCCCATCAATGTGGTCATTTAACCAACATTGCTCACAAGGAGTGGCCCACATAGGGTCAAACATATAGTGGGCTCACGGCCTCATATAAGGTCCTAATACACATCACTATGGGCCTCACTCATGGATTGCATATACATCACAGTGGGTCTCAGCACATGGGCCATAAATACATCACATCGGGCCCCAACACATGGGCCGGGTATATATCATATTGGGCTTTAAACACGGGCCTTATATATCATCAAGTGAGCCGCATTACATGGGCTGCACCAACGGGCCAACATGCATCAAATGGGGCCACATCATATGCACCGCACCAATGGACCTCATATACATAATAGGTGGGCCTTGCTCATGGGCCTCAAATTCATGAGCCTCAAATATATCACATGGGCCATATCTCATGGGCTTCAATTACATAATAGGTGGGCCTGATAAAACACATGCCTCTATTGGGCCTGAAAACTGATGGACGGCAAGGATAAAACAATTATCATACTGATTCAAAACTTCTGTACTCCTAAGAGGGTTTCAATGGTAGCTATTCAATTCCCACTGATTTTGTAATATGGTCCACTTTATATATGGATTTGACTCATCATCATTTTTTTCTCAAGCCTTAGTACAAGATCACCAAATGAATGGATAGTTTGGATGTAACATATACATCAGCAATGGGTCCCACCGTCTAGCCATCTGGATGGTGTGATAAGACCCATACATCACGTGTGGCCCATCCAGCACAAAACAGATGGACGGTATAGCTGCAAAGTATAGACATCATGGTGTGTCCCACAGCACACCGTCCAGGGATGGATGGTGTGGATTAACACATACATTACAGTGGTACTCATCGTCCAGATGGACGGTGAGATTAAAACATACACATCACAGTCTTCTCATCGTCCAAATGGATGGTGGGATGGAAACACATACCATGGGGGACCCTCAGAACTTGGTGACGTCATGTACACCAGCTATATAGCTGGTGTATGACACTCCAGCCAATCTGTTACCATGTTAGGTGGGTCCCACATGGGCCACCACATATAACATATTATATATTATATATATGCATAATATATTATATATATACATTAATATATATATATATATATATATATATTAATGCTAGGAACTCCTATTAGGCCTTAATTTACGCACTTACGCACTAACTTTGGAATAGTCTGGAAACTGCCTATTTATAGTCATAGGGACTCCTATTTATAGTTTAGGAAACCCCACTTATGCACTAACTTTGGAATAGTCTGGAAACTGCCTCAAATTTACGCAGTCCGTGCGCAGTCTGTATTACCTTCAACTAGTCGAAGTAGGGCTTCGACTAGTCAAAAGATTTGACTAGTCGAGCCTGACCTTAGACTGGTCAAGGATCACAAAAATTCTAAATTTTTTCAGATTTAAGACATCTTTTAACAATAATCTCCACCATGTCTTCAATCTTCAAATGTGTAGTTTCTTGCCCTCTTCTCTTGTAAGGCTCGTATCTTAGTTCGTATCATTTCGTAGACTCTCGTAGTCCTCCCGATCAAAATACGGCGACCCCCCAACTCATAGATAGCATTCGCGCCTGACCTTGAGTCGCATTTTATTAATCCGAGTCAACTCAACCTAAGACTTATACCCTTGAGACCGCGCCATCACGACGGTTCCAACGCCGTATCTCGTATGCCAATCCAATACCTAGGCTAGAAGATGTGAGCCAGTGTTTATTTGGAGGAAAACGTCACGCGTTACAAATTCTTGGAGACTCTCTACCAAACATCACATCAATCCATTAATCAATCAATCAATCAAGTACAAGTAACCCAACTCATCCTTCTTCACCTAAAGTTAACTCTCAAGTCAAGTACACATCCATCACCCATCACCCATCTCTCACCCATCACACTCATCCCTCCCTTACAACCTCTCTCTCTCTCTCTCCCTCTCTCTCTCTCTCTTCCCTACCATTCTTCAAAGCAACCATGAGGAGAGGAAACGTCCTTGAGAGGAGAGCTTTATGTGTGGTGCACTTTCTACCCCAAGATCCTCACCATCCAACCCTTTAAGTCTCATCATCTACCATCAAAGAAGAAGCCGAGGAGTTTAACTTCCAATGGATCTAAGAAGAAGAGTAAACGGTGGGTGATTTGTAGGTTAGATTGTGTTTTTTATGATGAGCCAAGTGGGACGTACCAATTGATGGTATGGATCCTATTTGGGACCTATCTTGATGTATGCTTTGTATCATATATTGAGGGACCCATAGTGGCAGGGCCCCTCCATCACACGATATTTTTTTTTCTCTCTCTTCTTCTTTCTCTCTCCTTTTATGAATGATGGCCCACCTTGATGGATGGATTAGATCCACACCGTCCAATCATGCGACCCACCTTGCTGCTACCCATTTTTGGGCAGACCCTGGATGAAGGGAACCACAAATATCAGTTTGGTCTAAACTGTGGTGGGCCATTATGTGGACCCACATGAAGTATATATTGTACCCACCACCATCTAGCAATGGATGGTGGGGCCCTGATATGATACATGTGTTGCATCCACCATCGTCCAGCAATGGACGGTGGGGCCACATGCTATAAGTGTTGTATCCTCAACATCCAGAGGACGTGGGACCCACCCACCTGTTGACGCATGTGTTGCTCCGACACCGTCCAGTAAGGGACGGTGCTAGGGCACACATGATGTAAGGGTTTTATCAGCACCGTCCACCATCCATAAGACAGTGGGGGCCACCTTGTTATATGTGTTTTACATCCAGGTCGTCCGTCCAGGCCTAGATGCTGGACATTGGTAATAAACACACACACACACACACATACAATACATATGTGTGATGGTGGGCCCCACATGGGCTAGCTGGTGTACTTACGTCACCAAGCTTTGAGGGTCCCACCATGTGGGTGTTTCATCCAGACCGTCCATCTGGATGGTGGCTTGGTCACACGCAGCAGCTATATAGCTGCTACACCACATCAGCAAGTTCTGTGCGGGACCCACCGTAGATGTATGTATTACATCCAACTGACCATCCAATTAGTGAGCTCGTCTTAAAGCTTGAGATTAAAAATAAGATAGATCTATTTATCAAGTGGACCACACTGCCAAAAATAGTGGGGGATTGAACGCCTACCATTGAAATCTTTTTGGGAGAACATATGTTTTGGATCAGTATGAAATTTATTTTCCCACTTAATTCAGGTCTTTATGACCTTATTAACAGATTGGATGGAAATAAACGTTATGGTGGGCCCCTGGCCCGGTGAATTATTTAATAGTGAAAATTAATATCTCCACTGTTATTTGTGGTATGGTTCAGGTGATCTTTTGTTATGATTCATATAGGTAATGCTCAAAAATGATCTTTAAAATAGATGAATGGTGTAGATGGTGCAGCCCATGTATTGTGGCCCATTTGAAATATACGAGGCCCATGTGATGCGGCCCACTTGATGTATATAAAGCTCGTTGATGTGGCCCACCTTGATGTACTTGTGGCCCATCCATGAGGCCCACCTTGATGTATTTGTGGCTCATTCATGAGGCCCAATGTGACATATTTATGTTCCATTTTTTAAGGCCCAATGTGACGTATTTGTGGCCCATCCGTTAAGGCCCACCTTGATGCAAGTGCAACCCATTTAGTGAGGCCCATTGCGATGTCTATTAGGCCCATGTGAGAGGCCCATTGCAATGTATATGAGGCTCATGTAATACGGCCCATTGTGACATGTATTAGGCCCATGTGATGCGGCCCATTGTGATATATATTAGGCCCGTGTGAGAGGCCCATTGCGATGTATATGAGGCCCATGTAATGCAGTCCATTGTGATGTGTATTAGGTCCATGTGATGCAGCCCATTGTGATGTATATTAGGCCCATGTGAGAGGCCCATTGCGATGTATATGAGGCCATGTAATGAGGCCCATTGTGATGTGTATTAGGCTCATGTGATGCAGCCCATTGTGATGTGTATGAGTCCATGCAATGCGGCCCACTTAATGTAATACGACCTTGGATGAGATCCGACGTGATGAATGAGAGGCCCATATGGTGAGGCCCGATGTGATGTATATGTGGCCCTTGAGTGAGGCTCATGGTGATGTATATTAGGCCCTTGTGTGAGGCCATGGGTCCACTATACGTTTGACTCTATGTGGGCCACTCCTTGGGAGCAATGTTAGTTAAATGTCAACATTGATGGCCAATGATAGTTAAATGTCTACATTGTAACCTTTCCTTAAGTCTTAATAGGCCCGTTCTCATGATGTCGATAATCGATGTTAATTATTGACGCTAGTTATCGATACCGATTATGAGTATGTGACAGCATAGCATCATGATACATGCCCATACGCATCATCTGCATGTTTTTTATGAAACGTGGTTGACCATTGCATATGTCATAGGGCATGTTATCTATGGGACTCCTTGATAGGCGGAGTTGTCCTAAATGAGCACACGATATGCGTAGGATTGATGCATGATTAGACTGTGTGACTCATGCATCTCACATTTTAGGGTATGACTATTATACGCCCTATTAACATCAGGGCCATAGACTCCACAGGTATGTCGTGGATGGCTAGATGGGACACTGGAATCTATTAATAATATTGGGGTGTCATAGATGTCCCTAGGTGAAAATTCCTAAACCTTCGTGGTCAGGAACTCTCCAACGTCTAGATCAAGTGGATATACATGAGAGCATGAGAGCCGTATACTACTAGGCTACGTCTCCCACTGTATCGTGATCGGTTGGAAGGGGGTGTAACCTTACCTGCTTGAGTGAGGGGGATTATATAGGTTGAGTTTGACTAGCTTGAGGAATGAGTCCGCTATCGACGAGCTAAACCGAATATTGGCGGGCGGATAGTGAGGTCTCTTCCACTTACCCAGTCGTGCACTCGGATAGGGGCGAAAAACTGGTGTAGAGTGTAAAAGACCCCGGTGATGATCCCAGAGATGTACAGTACTGATATGTGGACTTACCGAGCATGAGTTGCATACTTATTCATTCATTCATTCACTATCCACTCAGGTTGGTAGTGCGTAATTAATTGTTGTGTACCTTCGCAATGGTCAGGATTTTGGTTGGGGCACGCAACTAACCTGAGATTAGGAGTCTACCACATTGAGTCTGACTATTCAAATTTAGGTATGGGACTGGTTTGGATATAAGTCCCTTGTGATGGACCCTGTAGCCTGCGATACTACGTACTATGTCACGCCCCAAACTCGGAAACTGGGCTCACAAAATTCACGATCGCCGAATTTAGCGTCGACAGCCTCCGTAGAACCCCATTCTCGGCTCCTAGCTCCCATTCGCCAGGTTCCGATCCTGGGATGCTACGAGGAGAATTTTCAATGTCAGTTTGATTCATAATAAGCATAACTAAAGGCATAACCCACAAACAACAACCAAGAACTCCATTACATTTCCACTATGATCAAAAACTTTACAAGTACAATGAGCATAAAGGAAAATACAATGGTAAAGAATAAAAACTCCAAAATGATCAGCAACGTGCTCCTGCCTCAGCGCTGCTGTGATCCAACATCACCTACACGCAACGGTCATGCATAAGCTTACAGAAAGCTTAGAGGGTGGTGGAAGTATGTGCGCAATGTAGTAATATGAATATGCAATGTTAGAGTAATGTGAAATATGCAGATAGAACCATAATATTATGAGCCGTACCAAGGCTATGCAATGCAAGACATGAATGGTATCGGCCATCCCAAGGCCATGCGATGTGCGATGCAACTCAAGCATACAAATCCTCATCTATATCCATACATCAATACAGCTTAAAATATGGGATATCACTGGAGTCTAGTACACTCTAAACCAGATTGTCGCTACATCGCGCGCAATAAGGTAAGTTGAAGAGACCACACTATTCGTCTGCCAATATCGGGCGCGACTCGTCAATAGCGGACCCATTCCTCGAGCTGGTCAAACTTAGCCTAGCATTGCTCCCTACTCTTGGGCGGGTAAGGCCGCACCCCCTTCCAACCGACCACGACACAGTGGAGAGCGTAACTGTCTGATAATCGGCACTCAACGCTCATCTACCCACTCAGTCTAGATGTTGGAGCAACCTCTTGGTAGCATAAGGGTTTAGGGACTTTCACCTAGGGATATCATCACACCCCATGTATAATAAAATTTCTGGTATCCAATTCTGCCAGCTACGATGCGTCTGTGGAGGCTACGGCCCTGATGTAGCTAGGGCGTATAACCATGTCACACAAATGTGAAATGCATGATTCACGCTATCCAGTCATGCAACAAATCCTGCGCATATTGTGCGCTCATGTAGGGCAACATCGCCTAACCGGGAGCCCATAAACAACCTGCCCGAAGGCAAATGCTATGATCAGACAATTCTCACATCAAGCATACATATGATGCGTATGATCATGAGTCATGAAACTGTACTAAACATGTTATAATAAAATGAACTATCTTACAATGTAGATGGACCTGGACGACCTATACACGATAAGTACGGACCAGTAATGGGCCCTAAGGAGAGTCGTAATGTGGACATCCAACCAACATTACACTCGCAATGTGGACGTCAAACCAACATTGCTCCCAAGGCACGATCTTTGTAAACATCGGTACTTAGTCTGTAATGGATTTACACATTGCAATGGACCGTAGGTTGTCCCCATTGGACCTTACATATATATCAAATGGGCCATATCCTATGGGCCTTTTATTCATCAGATGGGTCACATAAATAGGCCACACCAATGGGTCTTATGTGCATTGCAATGGGTCAAAACCCGTGGGCCTTGGATTGCATCAAATGAGCTTAGTCTCATGAGTCTAATATATGACCAATGGGCCACACCAATTGGGCCCCACATGTAGATCAAGTGGGCCTCAACCCATAGACCTAACATGAGTTCAATGGGCCTAAACCCCTAGGTCTTATGGTACATTAAATGGGCCTAAACCCGTAGGCCTTGTATGCATATCAAAGTGGGCCTAAACCCCTAGGCCTTACATATATCAAATGGCCTACTTTCATGGGCTTTAAATTTCAACAAAAAGGTCTAATTACATGGGTCTTGAAGTACATCAAATGGGCCTAGTCCCATGGACTTGCAACACATCAAATGGGCCTAAGTTCTTAGGCCTAAAATGAATCCAATGGGCCTAGCCCATAAGCATTTCATAAACCAAATGGGCCTAGCCCATAGGCCTTTTGAATAGACTAAATGGGCCTTTCCCAAACGTAGGTGGCCCACCCAATCATCACCCAAGCCACAATGATCTCACCAAGTGGATGGACGGTCTGAATACACCACATGTATCATGGCGGGTCCCACTGTCCAGTGGATAGTGCGGATAGAACACATACATCACAAAGGGGCCCCACCGTCCGCTGGACGGTGGAGGCCACTCATACACAAGGTGGGTGCAGCCGTGGGGGGTGCCACCGTCCGTCTGGACGGTGGACTTAACACATACATCATTGTGGGTCCCATGTGGGGCCCATTGTAATGTTTAGATGACATCCAACCCATTGATAAGGTCAAACAGACCTGGTTGAAGGAGAAATACAAATTTCAGCTTGTCTCAAAACTTCTGTGGGCCCCGAAAAAGATTTCAATGGAAGACGTTCATTCACACTGTTTCCTATGATGTGGGCCACCTGAGCATTGGATCAGGCTGATCTTTGGAGGGGGGCCCACTTTAGGGGGTGGCCCATCTAATGAACGGTGTGAAAAAAGGCATATACATCAAGGTGGGGCCCATGGCAGCAGCCGTGGGCAGCTGCTCGACCGCCCACCACGCACGCTGCTGCTGCAGTTGTTGTCAGAAGCAAGAGGCAAGGCCTCTTGTAAATTTTGAGAAAAACTGATTTTTCGGGGTTTTTCAAGCGTGGGGTCCGCTTTAAGTGAATCCACTCCGACCATAGGATTCCTCACCTCACAATGAATCCAACAAGTCTAAAGTTTGAATTTTTTTGATGATAAAAAATGAAATAAAATAAGAAAAAGGATCCTTGAATGGTAGTGATACATTCTTTGATGCTATGGCCCACCAGGTCTTCTAATCAGCCCCAAACTTCTACCCAACGGCTAAAATATTGTAGGTAAGAGGATGGACGGCTTGGATTGTTCAAATACATCACAGTGGGGCCTAAGCAAGTGGGCCACCAAAAACCTCTTTTCTTCTTTCCCTTTTCTCTTTTTCTTTAGAAACGTCCAGCGTCTGGGACGCTGGACGGTTTTGGTCCCTTAAAGAAATACAATGTGGTGGGCCCTGATGAAGTGGGCCACCACGGATGGGTGATGTGGGTACAACGTATATGGTGGGCCCCACTTAAATAAAAACTTACACAAAATAAATCTCAAGGTGGGATCCATTCAAGTGGGCCACACAATCCTATTGCATAAAAAATAAAATAAAATAAAATAAAATAAAATAAATCAAAGAGAGAGAGAGAGAGACATGGAGAGTGGGACACGCCTTGTGATGGAGGGCTCCGCCACTATGAGCCCTCCCTTGCAAGAAACTATACAATAAACGGATCCCTTTGTACATGAGACCATCGAAAATGTAAATCAATGGTGGTGATCCATTCCCCACCGATATGGATAGTCTAGATGACCTTTCTAAATGAAATACACATCATGATGGGGTCCATGGAGAATGGCCCCATCATGGAATGATCATGATGATCCAAGTGGTCCATCGGCCACATTTTAGGGTCCCAAGTGAGATTCGCACCATTGATCGGTGGGTCTCACTTGGCTCATCATAAAAACAAGAAAGAACTCCCTATAGAGGCACCCACCGTCCGATCTTCTTGCTCCTAGGGGTTCCTTGGCACCTTAGCTTGGTTTTCAACGGTTAAGATGAGGAATGGAGGGTTGAGATGGGAGATCTTGGGATGAAGAGGTGGGCCACATCTGGAGTTTAGAAAGAGAGGAAGAATTCCATACGTGGGATCTCTTTTGCTTTGGGATTTTTGAAATGAGAAAGAGAGAAAGAGAGAGAGAGTTGTAAAGGGAGAGAGAGAGAGTGATGGATGGATGTGGTGAGTGATGGTTGTGTAAGAAAATATTGACTTTTGAGGCTTTTGTGTAAGAGAGGTATGGGTGATGAAGACTTTTGTGGCTTTTTGTATAAGAGAGGTATGGGTTTGGGAGACTTTTGTGGTTGCTTGGAAAAAGGGAATAAAGTGATGTGTACTTGACATGTGATGGCTTGATGAATTGATTGATTGATGGGATTGATGTGATTGATGTGACACATCGTAGAGATTTTCTTGGGTTTCACAACGCGCGGCATTTTCTCGCACCGAATGTTGGCCCACATCTCTTGACCAGGGTATCACCTCGACGCGCGAGTCGCGGTATCGGAACCGCGGCGACGGCGCGGTCGCTATGGTATTGGTCTCAGCTTGAGTCGACTCGGGTTGTCGGCATATGAATCAGGGTCGCGCGTCGATATCGGTTAAGGGTCGAACGTTGTCGAAATTCGACCGGTAAGACTACGGGAGTCTACGGAAAGGTACGGACCAAGATACGGGTCTTACATACTATTATCTTGATTTCACACTCCAGCTTGGTCATTTCATTCGCACCGCATATTATATTACATCCTTGGCATATGTTACTTTGGGTTGTTACGTTTCTACTATTATATGGCTTAGATGATCCTGACGATATTTGTAGACTCATCAGGATTTGTATAGTGCATTACATCCTTAATATATTATATTTGGCTTATTATGTCTCCGCATTGCATAGTTGATGTACATTACTTCCTCAATATGTGATATTGGCCTATTATGTTTTTGCATCGCATAGCTTGGATAAGGCTGATGATATTTATGGACTTACCAATATATTTTGGAATTACTCTGATATTATAGTATTCATGGATTCGCCAGTATTTTCGCTTACCCTAATATCTATATACTTAGCACATGCATCGCACACACTTACACTACCCTCTAAGCCTTTTATAAGCTTATGCACGATAAATGCATGCAAGTGGCATTAGGTCGCAACAACATTGAGCTTGGAGCATGTAACTGTCTTCTGGATCTTTAATTATTGATATATATATATATATATATATATATATATATATATATATGTATTTCCCTTTCAACACTGTATTCAACTATTTCTATTAGTGGACATGTGATGATGATGTTGCCTTTGTGATTTGGGTAAACTTGTGGTTATGCTTCTTACAAGATAAATGTATGTTGAAAAATCCTCCTTGTAGGATCCTGAGATTGAAATTTGGCGTGTGTATGGTGGGAGCCGAGAATGGGGTATTAAGGAGGCTGTCGACATCAAATTTGGTGATTGGGAATTCTGTTTGCCCAGTTTTCGAGTTTGGGGCGTGACATCTCTTATCTCTATGTCACATCATAGCTTCTCGTGCACACTCTATCCTTCTTGTTCACCATTGCCAAGCCCAGAGAAGTTGCACAGACTTGAACTTCTTTGTAAGAATGATCTTGGTGAGCATGTCTACCGGATTCACGCTGGCGTGAATCTTCTCCAGTGTTATGCCTCATTCCTCAAGCACCTGTCGAATAACATAGACATCTAACTAATTTCTCTACCCGCTAGTACAAACGAGTAACCTGAAGTCGACTTTCTAGAATCCACACTGCTTATGTAATCTGAATCCACATACCCTTCCAACTTTGTTCCCTTCTTCTCAAAAGTTAAGACGTAGTCTTTTGTATCATCTCATCGCTACCTAATATTGCTTGCCGAGGTATTTGCTCATAACACTGGTTACCCCTGAAATCACCAGTCTAACATAGACTATGGCATGCACTACCAACCGCATTCAAATAAGGCTCATGAGACATATGTTGCTTTTCCTCATCTGTTTTGGGACATGTCCTGAGGAAAACCTTGAATTGATCTGCGTAGGTAACGCTCATCGGCTTTGCCTGGTCCATCATATCCTTGATCAATACCTACACAAGGTATTCTACCTGTGATTATCAAAACCTACTCCTCTTCCAGTCTCTATGAATATCATCGCTGAGAATCTTCTTTGAAGCCCCCGATCCTTCACCCTGAATGTCCTACTTAACCGTGTCTTTAGTACATTGATTTCAGACAAGTCATGATTGGTGATCTACATGTCATCAATATATAATTCCTGACTCACCATGAAGGAATCAAATTTTATACCACTACTTAGGTGACAGGTCGTGCAACGGCCTCTTACAAACTTTTTTCTCATCCCCTTAAGACTTCTAAGCCCTCTGGTTGCTTCATGTAGATCTTCTCTTTTAATTTCCTTTACAGAAGTTCAGACTTCACATCCATTCTTTCCAGCTCGAGATCGCATTGGCAACCAGCGCCAATACGAACCTAATATAAACCTGCTATACCGTCGCTGTAAATATATCTGAGAAATTGATCCCTTCTCTCTGCGCATGACCCTTCACTACCAACCTCACTCTATATCTATGTTGTATCTCCTTGACGATCCACCTACATCTAACTACTTTCCGGCTCACTGTTCACTCCCCAAGTGCAGGGTTGTGATGTAGTAATAAACTCGGTAAGACCGAGGTTGAATCCCAAAGGACTGAAACTTGTACGTTTTCTGAAGCTAACTAGAACTAGAACTAGAATAAGATAAAATCTAAATTGAATATAATCGAGGAATAATGATGCAATATTAATCTAAAACTTAGGAAAAATCAGAGGTGAAAAACTAGGGATTCAGAGGATCCACTTGTAGAGATCAGGGAGATCTTATACCTGCTTCAAGGATCATGAAAATTAAATGATCTGTCATTGATATAGTTTTCTAGAGATGAAAGGTATATGAATTAGAATGGATTCCATCACCAAACCATGCCCAAGAGACAAAACAAACAACAGAATTAAACTAATTACCAACCAATCACATGTATGAAGGTTAGGAAGGGTGCCGACATCCAACCATGCCCAGAAGACTATGGTGAACAATAGGGCTTCCTGACGTCATAAACATAAAAGAAATAGGAACATGCTCAGAGTTATCGCAGATCTATTATAATTTCAGTCACAACAAACCATTAAAAACTAAAAGCATTCCCTTAAAATCAAACTAAAATCAACATCATTTAGTCTAAACAAATTGCACAAGCAACAGGTCCTCCCATCACGCTACAAGCTTCACCTCTTAGCCCTAGCTAAGAGGTTTAGCCACACATGAGTGGGCTGGATCTCTCAAAAATATATTTAAAAAAAATAGTAAAATAAACAATTAAATAAAAGCAAAAACACTCCCGGTCTCTCTCTACGTCCACGCTCTTGCATCCCCTGACTGTTGAATCCCCTCTCTCTCTTTCTTTTATATCTGATGGAGGTTGGCTGGGCTGGTTGTCGGTGGAGAACCGACTCTCTTTACAGTCTCCAATTCGCAAGCTGTTTGCAACAGGGTTGGACTCTATTTCGCGCAACAACCAGGCTTCTTGCGTAAGGATAATTGGTAGGGCCCACTTTAGCTGTCATTTGAAAGATCCATATTGTCCATCAGCTTCTCCTTGGAATTTCAACCGGAGATGGCCTGTTGTGATCATCCATTGATGCGGCCCACTGAGAGAATCATATGACATAGTTCTGTCGTCCAACCTGTGTTTAATGGAGATTCACGTGCGTACACGTGCATGGAGCTGGAAGACGAGCTTGGCGAGGGTTGTAGCTACCCCCTTGATGTAATGGACGGCTCGGATCATCGAACCAGATGATGAGTGGGACCCACAACGATCCACCGCAGCCTCTGTCGCGAAACAGAGCTTCTGCGTTGGCATTGTGACATTTGGTGGACCCCACAATGATGTTTTCGATAAAATCCACCCCGTCCATTGAATCCAGGACAAAAAACCGTCCGGGAAGGGTTATTTTTGGAGCTGTTTCGGTGTGGCCCACGAGATCATTCACTCCACCATTCATCCTGCTTTTGATTGCAATTTACATGTGTGTGAATGCATGGGAATAGAAGGACACCTAGGTGAGGGTCGTGCCCCGCCTATGGAGAGTATGGACGGTCCAGATCATTTGAAAGGATGATGTGTTGGGTTCACTATCAAAGAACGGATAGACAACGTAAAGACGCTGTCTGTTTTTGTTTTGGAAGATGAGAGTCGGTTAGCGTGCTTGCTGACTGAGCTCCTTAGTGCGGTGCACGGCGTGTGCACATGTACCCTATGTACATGTGACATACATGTGGGGTCCATAATGATGTTCTTGAGAATTCTGCTCCATCCATTCATTTTCTCACCTCATTTAAACGGTTGAAACCAAAATCGAAGCGTATCCAGTTATCTTGTGGGCCCTAGATTGATGATCTGTGGGCTGATTTGTCCATTGGGCTACTTCCATAAAGATCCAAGTGCTCAAATTTGATGTCTACGGTTAATTTATGGCCCTCAGACCATGTATGAAGTTTCGAGCCGAACGGATGGTGGAAACCCTGCGATCTTGCATTCTAGACCAATTTCGGGCCACATGAGCTTCAGTTTCTTGATTTTCTTGGATCTCTGGCATGCAAATCTGTCAATCTTGGTCTCCTGGGGTCCGTCCCATGCTTTGGTGAATTTTAAGCATTAAATCTTAGCTTTTAGCACTCCTTTTCAGTCCATGCTCATAAATACACTCTGCATCACAAACACGATTAAATCGGACCATTAAACGGTATCATACTTGTAAATTCGAGTAATAATTGGGGTTTGATATGCAATATTTGACCCTCAACACAACCCCCAACTAGCATTTTGCTAGTCCCGAGTCAAGCATGCGAAAAATAAATTGCGAACTACAAGGCAATTTCTATGAAACCGAGTGATATTTTGAAAAATGATTTAGATACGAGAAATCTGAGATTCATGAATGTTGGGAATTATTTTTTTTTTCTTGGACTCAAAGCACACAGTAAACATCATAATCAAGTTTAAAGTATTAATCCATCAATTAGAATAATTCTAAACATTAAGATTCATGGGTGTATAGTGTAATTTTAGCTTATCAACACTAAGATTCAATTCTCTATTTCAGGATATCATTGGTAATCATCAAAAGAATTCATGATAACCAAAACTTTCTTCATACATCATTCTTTTCATTTTTTTAACTTTTGATTTATTTATTTATTTTATTAATAGTAATACAAAGAAGGGGAATCAAATCCTCACTTATAGGGAGCAAACCTATGGTGAAGACCGTACACCTGACTCTTTTTAGATATCATTTAAGGGGAATCAAATCCTCACCTATAGGGATAAAACCTATGGTGAGGATTATTCACCCAAATCTTTTCAAAGGTATCTTCTTTCTTCTTTTTTTTCATATCGATCCTGTTAGGCAAATGTTCCAGGCTAGTTCCTTTCATTTTTTAATGATTACCAAATTAACCCTTCCATATTAGACTGAAATCTTAATGTGAAAGCTAGATGTGACATGTGAAATCATGGCTCAATCAATGTTTGAACTTCTAATTATGGATTATCAATTCAAACTTAATTGTGAAATCTAACAGATATTGAATCCAAGAGTCATAAATCCAACATTATATATCTTACACTTCTAAATGAAAGATAGATGTCAAAATCACTTCGAATTCACAAGAATTTTCAGAAAAATTTAAAAATTTTCACCTTTTTTTCTCAAGACTAAGAAAACACTGATTAGGAAACCTAATCTCCCACCCTCAACCAAAAATCTACGTTGTCCTTAATGTAAAAGATATAACATGCAATACACATGGGACAACAAAAGTAAAGTGATGGGAAGATAGTACCTGAATAACGAATCGAGAGAGTTTCCAAAAGATCGCAGCATGGAAACTTGTCAGCATGAGAGAGAAAGCAGAACAAAAATAACAAAAATAAAATCTTACTTAAACCACTTTCGCAGGTGCTCTCGATTACATTTAGCACATGCAACAAGCCTTTAAACCCCTAGGTTGCCCCTAGTGGACGAGTTGTAGTCTTGTGAGGGTTTGCAGCAATGTTACCCACAAACATTGAAATAACTAAATAAAAATGAAATGGAATAAAAAGCTGGGTTGCCTCCCATGAGTGCTAAGTTTACGATCTTCATCCAGATAAATAAACTACCCTAGTCCTATGAAAGCGATAAACCTACCTATACCTCCATCAGACTAAGAGATCAATCCTGGTAAACAGGAGCAGTCCAAGGCATAGACATGTTCTCTGAATCAAATTTCTTGACAAATGGTTTTAATCGATGTCCATTTACCTTAAACTCCTTACCATTGTCGGGATCTCTTATCTCGACGGCCCCATGAGGATAAGCAGTAAAAACAATGTAAGGGTCGGTCTAACGAGATCGAAGCTTACCCGGGAAGAGATGTAGTCGAGAGTCATACAAAAGGACTTTCTGACCTGGTGTGAATGATTTCGTAGAATATGTTTATCATGAAATGCCTTCATCCTATCCTTGTAAATTCTCAAGTTCTCGTACGCATCGTTCCGAATTTCTTCAAGTTCATTTAATTGAAGTTTGCGTAGCGAGCCAACGTTGTCCAGATTGAAATTCAGATTTTTGATCGCCCAGTATGATTTATGTTCCAACTCTACCAGCAAGTGACAAGCCTTCCCATAAATAAGTCTAAAGGGAGATGTTCCAATAGGGGTTTTAAAAGCAGTACGGTATGCCTATAAAGCATCGGTCAATCGGATTGACCAATCCTTACGATTAGGGTTAACCGTTTTCTCTATGATATGTTTGATTTTCCTATTGAAAATCTCAGCTTGTCTACTTATCTGTGGATGGTATGGGGTGCTCACCTTATGAGAGATATCGTATTTATTCATTAAGCTCTCAAATGGTCTATTATAAATGTGTGAGCCCCCGTCACTAATGATGGCTCGAGGTGTCCCAAACCGCGACAGGATGTTTTCTTTTAAAAATTTAATGACTGTGTGATGGTCATTGTTGTGGCACGGAATTGCTTCAACCCATTTAGTGACATAATCTATGGCGAGAAAAATATACAAATTTCTAAAAGATTGGGGGAAAGGTCCTATGAAATCAATACCCCAGCAATCAAATGCTTCTATGATAAGGATGGGATTCAAGGGCATCATATTTCGATGGGACAATGCTCCCAATTTTTTACAACGTTCACAAGCCTTGCAAAACTCATGAGTGTCCCTGAACATGGTGGGCCAATAAAAGCCACACTGTAAAATTTTGGTCGTGGTCTTTTTATCAGAAAAGTGACCACCACAGGCCTGTGAGTGACAGAAGGAGATGACACTCTGATGCTCATCGTCTGACACACATCTCCTTAAGATTTGGTCTAGGCAATATTTAAACAAATATGGATCATCGTAGAAAAATTTGTGTACCGTGGTAAAGAATTTCTTCTTATCTTGTGTCATCCAGTTTGTCGGTATGGAATCTGTGGCAAGATAATTGGCAATATCAGCGAACCAAGGGGAATGGGAGACTCTGAATAGTTGTTCATCAGGGAACATGTCATTAATATGGGTCGCCTCAAGGAAATCAGAGGTATTAAGGCGAGAAAGGTGATCGGCCACTGCGTTCTCTACTCCCTTTTTTTCTTTAATTTTCAAATCAAATTCTTGGGGTAGAAGGATCTATTGTATCAGGAGGGGCTTAGAATCATTCTTAGAAAGAAGATACTTAAGTGCCGCATGATCTGTGTAAATAATGACCTTGAATCCGATCAGGTAGGACCTAAATTTGTCCAAAGCGAACATTACGGCAAAGAGTTCTTTTTATATAGTCGAGTAGTTCACTTGGGCAGGATTTAGAGTCCAACTTGCATAATGAATGACGTAGGGCCTTTTATCTTTTCTCTGGCCTAGAACCGCTCCAAGAGCATAATCAGAAGCATCGCACATAAGCTCAAAAGGCAGGCTCCAATCGGGTGGCTGCATGATAGGTGCAGTGGTTAACATGCTCTTAAGCTTAGTGAAAGCTTCTTGGTATTACTCAGTCCACTCGTATGGTGCATCCTTTTGAAGAAGATTACATAAATGACGAGAGAGGAGACTAACGTCCTTTACGAATCGTCTATAAAACCCTCCGTGTCCTAAGAAGGATTGCACGTCTCTGATGTTCTTGGGTGGAGGTAGGTTAGAGATAAGATCGATTTTTGCCTTATCTACCTCGATTCCCTTGGACGAGATGATATACCTAAGGACAATTCCCTTTTGAACCATGAAATGACACTTCTCCCAATTAAGTACCAAATTCTTTTCTTCACATCTTTTCAGCACACATTTAAGCCTCTCTAAGCATTCGCCTGAAAGATGAACCAAAAACAGAGAAATCGTCCACGAAGACCTCTAGATATTTTTCCACCATGTTAGAAACGATACTCATCATACATCGCAGAAAGGTGGCAGGGGAATTACATAACCTGAACGGCATCCTTCTGTAAGCAAAGGTACCATAGGGGCATGTAAATGTAGTCTTTTCCTGGTCCTCAGGGGCAATTTCAATCTGATTGTAGCAAGAATACCCGTCAAGAAAACAATAATAGGAATGACCAGCTAGCCTTTCTAAGATTTGATTAATGAAGGGCAAAAGAAAGTGGTCCTTCCTTGTGATGGTATTCAACTTCCGATAATCAATGCACATTCTCCAACTAGTAGTAACTCTAGTTAGCTGTTCACTCCCCAAGTGCACGGTTGTGATGTAGTAATAACTCGGTAAGACCGAGGTCGAATCCTAAGGGACTAAAACTGTACGTAATATGAAATTAAGTAGAATTTGAACTAGAATAAGGTGAAATCTAAACTAATTATGATTTGAGGAGTAATGATGAAATGATTATCTAAAACTTAAGAAAAATCAGAGGAAGGGAACTAGGGATTAAGAGGATCCACTTATAGAGATCAGGGAGACCTTATACCTGATTTATGGAAACTAACAGAACTGTTATTGATCTAATTTTTAAAAGATGAAAGGTATATGAATTAGAAAGGATTCCATCACCAAACTATGCCCAGGAGACTATGGCAAACAATAGAATTAAACTAATTACCAACCAATCAACATGCTATGAAAGTTAGGAAGGGTACCGACATTCGACCATGTCCAGGAGACGATGGTGAAAAACAGGGCTTCCTGATGTCATAAACATAAAAGGAAAAGGACATGCTCAAAGCTATTGCAGACCCATTGTAATTTCAGTCACAACAGATCATTAAAGACTGAAAATATTCCATTAATAAAAAAATCAACGTCAATTTACTCAAAACAAAAGGTACAGGCAAATCTCTCCCACCACACTATAAGCTTCACCTCTTAGCCCTAGCTAAGAGGTTTAGCCTACCATGATGGGCCTAGATCTCATAAAATTAAAGGGAGAAAAAGAAAAAGAAAAGGAAAAAAAATAAACTCTCCCTGTTTCCCTCTCTCCACGTCTCTCAGCCCTAGATCCTCATTCCAGCCTCTTTCTCTCTCTCTCTTTATAGCAACTGCTAGGCGGTGGAGAGTTGGTCGGTTTGAGTTTCCGCACAAAGCAGCTGGAGTCGGTGGGTGAACAGCAGTGCGCGTAGGCTATTTCCGTAGCCAAGATGCGCCACAGGTGGAGCCCATATTTCCTTCTTCCTTTCTGAATCATTAACGTCTCCTGGGAAGTTTTTGGCATAAATACATGATGGACGGTTTGGATCTTTAAAACATTCAGAGGTGGTGGCCCAGCCGGATTAGCCGCAGGTCCTCTGCGTAAACAGAGCACGCGCTGTCAGCCTCTCTGACGGTCGGTGGGTCCCAGGATGACATCAAATAGAAAATCCACGCCGTCTATTGTCTTTAGAACGAAAAATTATTTGGGAATAGCGAGATTGGATTGATTTCAATGTGGCCCAAAAGTCCTATATATTCCGTCGTCCATCTTGTGTTAAATGACTAGGAACGCACAATATATTGCATAGAACCAAAAGTACGGCTAGGGTGGGGTTATTCCCACCCCAAGGAGAGTATGGACGGACCTGATCTCGCTAAATATCAACGAGTGGGCCCCACTACGTGCAACCGGCGGACGCACCCACGTTTGCTGTTGAGACAGAGAAGGAGAAGGAGTTGAAGATCGGGTCAAGAGACCCTTGACCGACCTTGCAGTCTGGTGCGGCGCGAGCCTAAAGACGTGCAGTGTGCACACTTTTAGGGCGGGGTCCACTGCGACATTATTATGTGAAATCCAATCCAGTAAATCATTTTTATCCCCATTTAAGGGGTCAAAACCAAATTTGAAGCATGTCCAGACACCAGGCGGGCCCCAGTTTAACGTTTTATGGGCTGATCTGATCGTTAGGCTACTTCCTCGACGATCCAATGGCTGAAATTTTACTTGTACGGTTAATTTATGATCTTCAGGCCCTAGATGCAATTTCGAGCCGAACGGATGGTTGAAACCCTGCGATCTTGCATTCTGGACCAATTTCGAGTATCTTTAACGCGAATGGCTTGAATTTCTCAGATCCCTGGCATGTTAAAACCATCGATCCTAGCCCTGAGTCTGGAGCATCAAATCCCAACTTTTAGCATCCTATTTCATTCCATGCTCATAAATACACCCTGTACACCATCACACGATTAAAACGGCCATTAGACGGTACCATGTTCGTAAATCCAGGCAATTAATGGGGTCTGATATGTAATATTTGACCCTCAACACAACCCCCAACCAGCATTTTGCTAGTCCCGACCAAAGCATGCGAAAATTAAGTTGAGAACTACAAGGTAATCTCTTTGAACTGGATTGATTTTTGAAAAGCAATCTAGACACAAGACTTCAAAATGTGTGAATGTTAGGCATTACTTCCTCCTGGAATCAAGCGCACAGTAAATTTCATCATCAAGTTCAAGTATTAATCCATCAATTAGCATAATTCTAAACATTGAGTCCAATGGGTGTATAATGTATTCTCGGCTTTATCAACATTAAAATTCACTTTTCTATTTTAGGATATCATCAGTATCCAACAAGGGAATTCATGATAACCAAAACCCGAACCAATCCTAACTCAGAAATTCCAACTTTTGATTTCTCTTTTAAAAGTAATGCCAAGGAGGGGAATCGAATCCTTACTTATAGGGAGCAAACCTATGGTAAAGAGCAGTCACCTAATAATTTTTGAATGTTAACCTTGGGGAATCAAACCTTCACTTGTAGGGATCGAACTTACAGTGAAGGCCATTCGCCCAACCCTGGGTATTTTCTTTTTCTTCAATTCTATTTATTATTATTATTTTTTTCTATTGATCACAACAGGAAAATTGTCCAGGCTGGTTCCTTCCATGCTTAGTGATTACCAAGTTAACCCTTCAATATCAGACTGAAGCCTTAATGTGAAAGTGAGATGTGACATGTGAAATCATGACTCAATCAATGTTTACAACTTCTAATCATGGATTAATAACTCGATCTTAACTGCGAAATTTAACAGATACTGAATCCCAGAGTCCTAAATTATTAACATCACTTATCTTAAACTTCTAAATCCAGGATATCCATAAAAATCACTTCGAATTCATAAGAGTTCCTAGAAAATTTTAAAAATTTTCACAATTTTTTCTCAAGATCAAGAAAATACTGATTGGGTTACCTAATCTCTCACCCCCCTAAAATCTACATTGTCCTCAATGTAAAAGATATAAAACATGCAATGATGGGACAACGGAAGTAAATGAGAAGTGATGGGAGGATAGTACCTGGATAACGAATCAAGAGAGATTTTTCAAGAGATCGCTAGGAGAGAGCAGGTTAGTACGAGAGAGAAAGTAAAATAAAAATAACAAAAATAAAATCCTACCTATACCACTTTCGCAGGTGCTCTCGATTGCATTTAGCGTATGCAATAAGCCTTTAAACTCCTAGGTTACCCCTAGTGGACGAGTTATAGTCTCGTGAGGGTTTACAGTAATGTTACCCACAAACATTGAATCGATCATGCCGTAAGATTTCCCTTCCGGCCAATATCTTGATAAGTTTCTCAGTAAGTTCCTCAATGAGATCATCCAAAAGCCCTTTTTGCAATAGGCTTGGGCGCCCTGGAGCATGACTTTCCAGAGAGACTTATGTACCTTATATGAAATCTTCCATTGAATCTCTTGAGGTATTCATAATATATATGATTCACCTATGACAAAAGAAGTTTCAACGTTAGTATCGCATGGTGAATCAGAGACTACAAATAAATAAAGTTTAGAAAACTTTCTAAGAAGTGATGTAGTCTCAACACATTCTGAAGCTCCAAACTTCGGTTAGATTTTCAGCTCCTCTTCCTTTACTGGTAGACGTTTAGGATAGGGGAAGACAAAATTTCAGAATAAGGGTTCTCTCGGTCAGTGATGGCTAACGGGATGTTGTCTCGCAAGGCATCCGCTTTGTCTCTTGACATGGGATCATTTGAAACTACAAAGTGTGCCAAGCAATCCCAATAGTTAGGAAGTCCAGCTGAGTGTGACTTATTGTGGCTTGTGATGATCTGCGCAAAGAATCTATCGTCCTTAAAAGTGGATGGAGGTATGCTTTCTTGCTCCAGTCCTACACAGCCAGATTGAAGATGAATAAGTGAAGCATTGATGTGATCACTCTGTTCATTTAAATTACTCAATTGAGGCATTGAATTGTCAAATGTGTGCAACTCAGATGGTGGCCTCAACTGAGTGGTTTCAAATTCCAGAGTCGTAGCGGGCAACTCCTCCTTCTCCCGAATCATATCATCATTCAATTTAGAGGAGTGGTCTAAACATGTCTCATAAGAGTTAGAAGAGTCGGTTGTAAGGGGTTCATCCTTCACCTTTAAATCAGACGTGTCAGGTGAGGGGAGTGACTCATTATGACTGACCACTTTCTGTACGTTTTGATCATTGACTTAGACCAAACTTGAGATGGATTCCATAGGAACTATGGCTGCACATTCAGGATCATCATCCCAATACGCATCATTGTCCAGTTCCGTGCAGTGCATAGTTGGGATGGGATCGCTTTCCTCACATTCTATTCCTAAATTCGGTGGAGGTTCGAATAAACTAACCTCCTCATTATTGAAATCCTGTGTGTTATGTAAGGAAGGTGTGTCATCATCAATGTATTTAAAAGACACCAATGTATCTTCACCATTCTTTCGAACAGTTATTGAGATCGACTCATCGGGAAATTGAACCGTATGCTCATTAACGGAATCCAAATCCTCATTCCAAATTCCAGATTCTTTCAAAAGTGAGTGCGGATCACTTTTCTCGCATTGTATTTCTGGATTGGGTTGTGGTTGGGATAAGCAAGCCTCCTCTATCTTGTCGAGGAGTGAATTGAGTGTTTCCATTATTTCCATTATTTTTCTCATTTCCTCAAGACAAGCCGAAAAAATATTACGCTGATATGAATCCTCTTGGATCGTTTCTAGTTGGATCTCAAAGGTAGGGGATCCAAGAGAATAATCATTATAACATGTTGTTGGTTCATTTTCCCAATTTTGATATTTCCACTGGTTATAGTCATACTGATCATAGGTGGGAGAATTTGCTGGTTGGTAATACTTATTATCACTCATGATACAATCACGCATTGTTTTCTTTTTATCGGATGAGTGATAATAATTCTCACAACCATAGTTATGATAACCCCAACACTCGCGCACTGTTTTATTAATCCGTGGGGTGTAATTGTTCTCCTGCATATAATCACGTAAGGACTTCTTAGCCGATGGATCTTTATATTCTGATCGGTTCTCAATGATAGTTTCAGAAAGATTTTGAGACATAGGTTGATTTATATCACCATCATCCCAAAATAGGTTATTCTTCTCAGCATACTGATGTTACCACTAGTGCATATACATGATGAAATCCTTAACTTGAATTTAATCCTATGAAAAATAGAAGAGAAAGTCCTACAGCAAAGTAGAAAGTAAGAGGGGGAGAAGTCAGAAAGATGTTACCATACTAGAGATTCCTATATTAAGATCCTGCAAAATAAGACAAAAAAAGTTAGTTTCAAAAAAGAGAAAGTCTAGAAATGGAAAATCTCTAAAAATAAAACCCTAATTCTAAAAAAGAAAAAAAAGAAAGAAATTAGAAAGATATCACCAAACTAGAAGTTTCTATCTCAAAAGCCTACAAAACATGAAAGACGAGTTAGTTCTAAAAAAAATCAAAAAAATTTAAACCTAAAACTAAAGTTAGTAAAAATCTTAATCTTAAACTAATCCTAAAACTAATTAATTTCAGAAAAACGTAGCCGTCAGTCCCCGACAACGGCGCCAAAAACTTGTTCACTCCCCAAGTGCAGGGTTGTGATATAGTAATAACTCGGTAAGACCGAGGTCGAATCCCAAGGGACTAAAATTGTATGTAATCTGAAATTAAGTAGAATTTGAACTAGAATAAGGTGAAATCTAAACTAATTATGATTTGAGGAGTAATGATGGAATGATTATCTAAAACTTAAGAAAAATCAGAGGAAGGGAACTAGGGATTAAGAGGATCCACTTATAGAGATCAGGGAGACCTTATGCCTGATTTATGGAAACTAACAGAACTGTTATTGATCTAGTTTTCAAAAGATGAAAGGTATATGAATTAGAATGGATTCTATCACCAAACCATGCCCAGGAGACTATGGCAGACAACAAAATTAAATTAATTACCAACCAATCAACATGCTATGAAAGTTAGGAAGGGTATCGACATTCGACCATGCCCAGGAGACGATGGTGAACAACAGGGATTCCTGATGTGATAAACATAAAAGGAAAAGGACATGCTCAAAGCCATTGCAGACCCATTGTAATTTCAGTTACAACAGACCATTAAAGACTGAAAACATTCCATTAATAAAAAAAGCCAACGTAAATTTACTCAAAACAAAAGGTACAGGCAAATCTCTCCCATCACACTACAAGCTTCACCTCTTAGCCCTAGCTAAGAGGTTTAGTCTACCATGATGCGCCTAGATCTCATAAAATTAAAGAGAGAAAAAGAAAAAGAAAAGAAAAAAAAAACTCTCCATGTTTCCCACTCTCCACGTCTCCCAGCCCCAGATCCTCGTTCCAGCCTCTCTCTCTCTCTCTCTCTCTCTCTCTCTTTATAGCAACTGCCAGGCGGTGGAGAGTTGGTCAGTTTGAGTTTCCGCACAAAGCAGCTGGAGTCGGTGGGTGAACAGCAGTGCGCGTAGGCTGTTTTCGCAGCCAAGATGCGCCACAGGTGGAGCCCATATTTCCTTCTTCCTTTCTGAATCATTAATGTCTCCTGGGAAGTTTTTGGCATAAATACATGATGGACGGTTTGGATCTTCAAAACATTCAGAGGTGGTGGCCCAGCCGGATCAGTTGCAGGTCCTCTGCGTAAACAGAGCACGTGCTGTCAGCCTCTCTGACGGTCGGTGGGTCCCAGGATGACGTCAAATAGAAAATCCACACCGTCTATTGTCTTTAGAATGAAAAACCATCTCGGAATAGCGAGATTGGATTGATTTCAATGTGGCCCAAAAGTCCTATATATTCCGTCGTCCATCTTGCGTTATATGACTATGAACGCACAATATCTTGCATGGAACCAAAAGTACGGCTAGGGTGGGGTTATTCCCACGCCAAGGAGAGTATGGACGGACCTGATCTCGCTAAATATCAACGAGTGGGCCCCACTATGTGCAACCGGCGGACGCACCCGCGTCTGCTGTTGAGACAGAGAAGGAGTTGAAGATTGGGTCAAGAGACCCTTGACCGACCTTGCGGTTTGGTGCGGCGTGAGCCTAAAGACATGCAGTGTGCACACCGTTAGGGCGGGGTCCACTGCGACATTGTTTTGTGAAATCCAATCCAGTAAATCATTTTGTATCCCCATTTAAGGGGTTGAAACCAAATTTGAAGCATGTCCAGACACCAGGCGGGCCCCAGTTTAACGTTTTATGGGCTGATCTGATCGTTAGGCTACTTCCTCAGCGATCTAATGGCTGAAATTTTACTTGTACGGTTAATTTATGATCTTCAGGCCCTAGATGCAATTTCGAGCCGAACGGATGGTTGAAACCCTACGATCTTGCATTCTGGACCAATTTCGAGTATCTTTAACGCGAATGGCTTGAATTTCTTGGATCCCTGGCGTGTTAAAACCATCAATCCTAGCCCCCTGTAGTCCGTCCCATGCTTTGGTGAGTCTGGAGCATTAAATCCCAGCTTTTAGCATCCTATTTCATTCCATGCTCATAAATACACCCTGTACACCATCACACGATTAAAACGGCCATTAGACGGTACCATGTTCGTAAATCCAGGCAATTAAAGGGGTCTGATATGCAATATTTGACCCTCAACATTGGCACGAGTTCATTATTGGCATTGGCTACGATGGTGATCCCGGACCTCTTAGGAACCACCTGAGTTGGATTCACCCATTGACTATCGGATATAGGGTATATGATACCCACATCTAATAGTTTGAGAACCTTGGCTTTAACCACTTTCTTCATATTTGGATTTAGTCTACGTTGTGATTGCTAAACAATTTTCGCATTATCCTCAAGATATATGTGGTGAGTACAAATCGAGGGGTTAATTCCTTTGAGGTCTGCGATCATCCATCCAAGAGCTCCTTTATGTTCAATGAGAGTAGAAATGAGCATACTCTCCTGTTCTTTTTTCAGGTGGGCAAAGATCACCATCGGGTATGTCTCATCTTGACCTAAATAGACATATTTCAAATCAGAGTGCAAAGATTTTAGGTCAAGCTTTGCTGACTTGAGGTTAGACGGTAGAGGCACTACATCGGTTTTGGGCAACTCTTCAAATTGTGGCCTCCACCAGTTAACTTTAAATACCTGTGCAGAATCAAGCATGACACACGTCTCCCTAATCGTATCATCATCAAGATCATGAGAGTGGGTCAGACACGTCTCTAGAGGATCAGAGGATAAGGTAAGAGGCGTTCTATCTTCCACGAAAGAATCAATCATGTTAATGTCATGGAAATCGTCATCATCCTCTGAGTTACTACCGTTATTGAAAAAGATATTTGACTCCAATGTCAAATTTCCAAAAGACATAGTCATGACACTATTCCTGCAATTGATAATTGTATTTGAAGTGGAAAGGAATGGGCGACCAAGAAAGATGGGATTCTGAGTGCTCATGTCATTGATGGGTTCGGTATCCAAGATGATAAAATCTATAGGGTAGTAAAATCTATCGACCCGGACCAACATATCCTCGATTATCCCTCTCGGTACCCGAATAGTGCTATCAGCAAGTTGTAGTATGGTCCGGGTGGGTTTTAATTCACCCAAACCTAACTGTTTGTATACCGAGTAAGGAATCAGATTGATGCTCGCTCCTAAGTCAAGAAGTGCGTGATCAATTCGATAATTTTCGATTACACATGATATGATTGGGCTAGCGAAATCTTTGAATTTCTGCTGCACATCTTGTTTTAGGATGTCACTCACTTTCTAAGTCAAGAAAATCTTCTTTTGAACACCTTGTCGTTGTTTGGTCGTGCATAAGTCCTTTAGGAATTTGTCATATGAAGGTATCTGTTTTACGACATCAAGTAGAGGAATGTTGACTTTCACTTGTTTCAACACCTCTAAGATATCCTGAGAGTTAGAGAGACGTTTTGGTGCAACTAATCGTTGGGGGAACGGAGCAACTGGCTTCTCTTGAGGTTCCGGTTCTAATTTTTGTGGGGCATCACTAGATCCGTCATTGATGTCCTGTTCTGGTTCTTGAGGCTTTTCAGGCCTAATCAGAAGAGTTTTATCAATAACCTTCCCACTCATAAGAGTGGTGATGGATTTAGCGTGCCCCATTTGATTTGAAGAGCTGGGATCTCTTATCTCGTACTGCGGTTTAGGATAGGGGAGTGGTTGTGCAGGAAGCATTCCCTTTTACATAGTCATTATACGTGAATCTATTTTTTGCATAAAATCTGAAATTCCTTGCATTATCTATGTCAGCTCTTATATGGAATTTTGAACCGGTTCTTCTTAAGGTCTCCCCTGATTTAGATTTTGATTGAAGAAACCTTGAGGGGTAGCAGTTTATCCGTTCCACCAACTAAAATTGAGATGATTTTTTCAGCCAGGATTGTACGTATTAGAGGTTGGTCCATTGAAAGGTCTTTGATAGTTATTTACGGTATTGGATTGTTCATTCAATACTTCTCGAAAGGTAGGTATTGTAGGACAATTGTCAGTTGTATGAATGTTGCAATCATAGATGCCACAAACACTTTCATTAACCTTATCCTTCTTTCCTTCCATGGCCTCAAATTTTCTTATGAGCGTAGTCACTTTATACTTGAGATCATCATCTTCTTTCAAGAGATAAAATCCACCTTTCTCCTTAGGTTGAGTCGGCCTAGACGTGGTGTTTGGATTTGGGTATTAGTCCCATGATTGTGTTTTTCAACAAGACTATCAAGGTAATCCTATACCTCGTCAACATTTTTATTAATGAATTCTCCATTACACATTGTCTCGACCATTTGGCGCATGGAAGATGTCAGTCCATCGTAGAAAAAATTTATAATGTGCCACGTTTTAAAGCCGTGTTGTGGGCATGAACTGACCAAATTCTTGAACCTTTCTCAACATTGGAAGAATGTTTCATCTTCCTTTTGGACAAAGTTCATGATTGCTTTTCTGAGGGTAATCGTTTTATGATGTGAAAAAATTTTCTTTATAAATTCCCTCTGCATATCATTCCATGTGCCAATGGATCTAGGACGCAGTGAATGTAACCACGTCTTGGCCTTCTCTTTTAAGGAAAGAGTTTCAGCCTAATTGTATCCTCAGATACATTAAGAAAGTATAAGGTGGCTATAATCTCGTCGAACTCTTTCAGATATAGATACAGTTCTTCAGATTCGAGCCCATGAAACTTAGGAAGGAGTTGGATAACCCCTGGCTTGATGTCCATCTGTCCTGTATTCTCAGGAAAAATCATGCATGAGGGCGTACTCACCCCCGCCGGTTGTAAATAATCTCGTAAAGTACGAGGCAGGGGTGCTTGATGCACTTCATTCTCAGCTTGTACTTTCTCAACCTTAGGTTGGGGTAGTGATTGAGGTTGATTCGCAGCCATAACCTCAATTAACTCAGGGAAATTCGAGCGGTGTCTAGTCCTGCGATGGACAGTCAACTCCTCAACTAATCCTCCTTCGGTTAAGAGACATCGAGTGTTGTCACAAGCCCACTTGGGCATGAAACACTCGCAGCCCTTGATTTAAATTCTAAACCTAGACCTAAGAAAGGAAATAAAACTCTAAAAAGAAGAGAGGGTTGGAGAGAAGTTACCAAATTGGAGTCCTTAAGTTAAAAACCTGCAAAACAAACAAAACAAGTTAGTTTCTAGAAATAGAAAGTTTAAGAATAGAAAATTCCTAATTCGTAGTAACTAATTTCTAAAAAAAAAAAAAAAAGAAATTCCAAAAAAAGAAAGTAGAAAATAAATTAGAAAAGTCTTAAACTAGAAAGTAAGTTAATAAAAGGGAATAGAAAGTAGAGATTAGAATGAGCTTACTGAATCAGAAGTTTTTATCTTAAAATCTTACAAAATAAATAGGTTAGTTTCTATAAATCAACAAAAATAATCTAACTAAAATTAGAGACATCCTAATCTTAAACTAATCCTAAAACTAATTAATTTCAGAGAATCGTAGTCATCAATCCCAGGCAACGGCACCAAAAACTTGTTCACACCCCAAGTGCAGGGTTGTGATGTAGTAATAAACTCGGTAAGATTGAGGTCGAATCCCAAAGGACTGGAACTCGTACGTTATCTGAAGCTAACTAGAACCAGAACTAGAATAAGATAAAATCTAAATTGAATATAATTGAGGAATAATGATGCAATATTAATCTAAAACTTAGGAAAAATCAGAGGTAAGAAACTAGGGATTCAGAGAATCCACTTGTAGAGATCAGGGAGATCTTATACCTGCCTCAAGGATAATGGAAATTAACTGAACTGTTATTGATATAGTTTTCAAGAGATGAAAGGTATATGAATTAGAATGGATTCCATCACCAAACCATGCCCAAGAGACAAAACAAACAACAGAATTAAACTAATTACCAACCAATCACATGTATGAAGGTTAGGAAGGGTGCCGACATCCAACCATGCCCAGAAGACTATGGTGAACAATAGGGCTTTCTGACGTCATAAACATAAAAGAAATAGGAACATGCTCAGAGTTATCGCAGATCTATTATAATTTCAGTCATAACAAACCATTAAAAACTAAAAGCATTCCCTTAAAATCAAACTAAATCAACATCATTCAGTCTAAACAAATTGCACAAGCAACAGGTCCTCCCATCATGCTACAAGCTTCACCTCTTAGCCCTAGCTAAGAGGTTTAGCCACACATGAGTGGGCTGGATCTCTCAAAAATATATTTAAAAAAAACAGTAAAATAAATAATTAAATAAAAGCAAAAACACTCTCGGTCTCTCTCTACGTCCACGCTCTTGCCTCCCCCGGCTGTTGAATCCCCTCTCTCTTTCTTTTATATTTGATGGAGGTTGGCTGGGCTGGTTGTCGGTGGAGAACCGACTCTCTTTACGCTTTCCAATTCGCAAGCTGTTTGCAACAGGGTTGGACTATATTTCGCGCAACAACCAGGCTTCTTGCGTAAGGATGATTGGTAGGGCCCACTTTAGCTGTCATTTGAAAGATCCATATTGTCCATCAGCTTCTCCTCGAAATTTCGACCGGAGATGGCCCGTTGTGATCATCCATTGATGCAGCCCACTGAGAGAATCATATGACATAGTTCTATCGTCCAACCTGCGTTTAACGGAGATTCACGTGCGTACACGTGCATGGAGCCGGAAGACGAGCTTGGCGAGGGTTGTAGCTACCCCCTTGATGTAATGGACGGCTCGGATCATCGAACCAGATGATGAGTGGGACCCACAACGATCCACCGCAGCCTCTGTCACGAAACAGAGCTTCTGCATTGGCATTGTGACATTTGGTGCACCCCACAATGATGTTTTCGATAAAATCCACCCCGTCCATTGAATCCAGGACAAAAAACCGTCCGTGAAGGGTTATTTTTGGAGTAGTTTCGGTGTGGCCCACGAGATCATTCACTCCACCGTTCATCCTGCTTTTGATTGCAATTTACATGTGTGTGAATGCATGGGAATAGAAGGACACCTAGGTGAGGGTCATGCCCCCCCTATGGAGAGTATGGACGGTCCAGATCATCTGAAAGGATGATGTGTGGGGTTCACTATCAAAGAACGGATGGACAACGTAAAGACGCTGTCCGTTTTTATTTTGGAAGATGAGAGTCGGTTAGCGTGCTTGCTGATCGAGCTCCTTGGCGCGGTGCACGGCGTGTGCACATGTACCCTATGTAAATGCCACATACATGTGGGGTCCATAATGATGTTCTTGAGAAATCCGCTCCATCCATTCATTTTGTCACCTCATTTTAACGGTTGAGACCAAAATCGAAGCGTATCCAGTTATCATGTGGGCCCTAGATTGACGATCTGTAGGCTGATTTGTCCATTGGACTACTTCCACAAAGATCCAAGGGCTCAAATTTGACATGTACGGTTAATTTATGGCCCTCAGACCATGTATGAAGGTTCAATCCGAATGGATGGTGGAAACCCTGAGATCTTGCATTTTAGATCAATTTTGGGCCATTTGAGCTTTAGTTTCTTGATTTTCTTGGATCTCCGGCGTGCAAATCTGTCGATCTTGGTCTCCTGGGGTCCGTCCCATACTTTGGTGAATTTTGAGCGTTAAATCTCAGCTTTTAGCACCCTTTTTCAGTCCATGCTCGTAAAAACACTCTGCATCACAAACACGATTAAATCGGGCCATTAAACGGTATCATGCTTGTAAATCTGAGTAATAATTGGGGTCTGATATGCAATATTTAACCCTCAACACCCACTAAAAGCTCCATCATCTCTCATGAGTCGGTCTGATATAACGAGTCCATCACATCGTTCATAGTTACCTTTCATTTCTCAGCACTAGGCTCACTTTGAGTCATCTGAATAGTAGACGGATCCCCCTCACCTGTAACGAGAGCATATGCGATATTAGAATCGTTCATGTACCTCGTCAATATCTTGTGATTATGCTGTGTAATTCTTTTCATAGGTGGCTGCTCCACCTGCTCCGTATCTTTGTCCGTGCGTCACATCCTTCCTGCCCTGCCTGCTCATGTGGCCATGACCAGCATGCCACACACGTGCAGAGGTGGAATCAGCTACAACCACTGTAGCTCCAGCTTTTGAAGTGCTCTCGATCAACCTATAAATATTATCGAGTCGTTGCACTTTCATGATCACCCGTGCCCCCTTAGATACTTTAAGGACACCATCAATACCCATGAACCTGCACCCTAGAGCCTCGAGTGCACCGAGGGAAATCAGGCTCTCTTTCATATCGGGAACGTGCCTCACCTTAGTCAGGCTATGCTCTATCCCATCAAACCTCTTAATACGCACAGTACCAACAGCCACAACATTACAGGAACAATCATTGCCTATAAACACTTGTCCATCATCGAACTCTCTGTAACTGGTGAACCAACTCCAATGAGGAGTCATATGAAATGATGCTCTTGTGTCTAGAATCCAATCATCCTTATGATCATTGTAAAAGTGTTTGATCATATACATAGATAAAACAACACAATCACATCCACTCGATCCATTCGACGTGGCAGCGTTGACCTCTCTATATGAAGACTAAGAGTCTTCTCTCTTAGATTTAGGATTTGTACTATCATTCTTCACATGTCCTCCCATCCAATAATTCTAACACTTTAACTTACCTTTGCTTTCGCCATAGACCTAGTTCTTGACCCTGAAGATCTTATAACTTGCTCAAAATTCCTGTCCCTCGTAATTAGTGCATCGAAAGATGTCCCCATGTCATTGTTACGTTTTCCCATGACTTTTCCTTTAAGAGCTGAGAAAACGGTGTTGACAGAGTTTTATTTACGGTGTACATCATGTATTTGAATGACTCATACGATGACGGAAGAGAATTCAACAAAATACATACTTGTTCCTCATCTTTGATCACTTTCTCCATATCAAGTAATTTGTAAATTAATTTATTAAAGTTGATAATGCTGGCCTTCAGATCTCCAACCTCTGTCATCTTGAAGGTATATTACTGTGACTTCAAGTGGAGGCGATTTTCAGAAGATTTTTTTTCGCTTAGACATCTTCTAACTTCGCCTACAACTTAGCCG